>OZ007586.1:151877393-154277393 GCA_963931845.1 Maratus michaelseni | reverse complement strand
TTTGTCATAAAAATACTGGTATGAAAAAAATCGGGAGGTTGGCAACTATGTCACTCCAAAAACTACCTCTAGACAAAATATCTGTCAACTGTATCACCGTTTGTGATAGTGTACGCAACTTGGAACTAGACCACAGACAAGACAGTGCTATGGTGAACCCCACAGTTTCGATTACCCCAGTAATTACCGAAAATGTGCTTCCTCAAGTGCCACAATCCACTAATTGCCCTCGTTACGAAACACCTATACAAAAGCAGTCATCTACCAACAATTTTCTGATTTCGGTAATATGTTGTTTACTCACCTTATTTTCTTTACTCAAAGGAATCGCCTAACTATATTCATGATAAATCTAGAGTTTCTCTCTTTCTTGAAGAATATTTCTTACTGTTTATAACGGCATATTTCTACATCTCACCTAGTCAATTTATTAAACGCGCAAACGCGAGGAAACGACGTAAGAAAAATAGGAAAAAAATGGTAACGCATCGAATACAAAGTGCATATTTTCATTCGCCAAGTGATAATTTTTTTTCCTTTACGCTAAAGTGCTTTTTTTCTGAGCCATATTCATCACGAAATACAGTTTATCGGACTGCGAAACTGTGATTTTTTTTTTTGTTTCGCCTTATTTTAAGTGTTACGATTTTTTTTTTCTGAAACCAATATGGTGTGTATGTGTAATGCAGAGCTTGAGTGTTTTTTTTTTTTTTTGTCAAGCTTTTAATTATTATTTTTTTAATCTTACGTGCATAGTGAATTTTATAAAGAATACTGGCAGACAGAAATAATACAATTTCATTTTGCTACTGCAGCCCTGGTGAACTTTTTAGGGAAGATTGCATTGACTTTTTTTAAAGAAATAATTTGATGGCATCCAAGTGTTTTTTTTTTGTTGGAGATCCTCTCACGACTGCATCTTCCGTATTTTTATTTATCTATGTTCAGTGATTCATTACTCGTAAGACAGTTTCCTCATCAAGGAACCAATACGTCACTGACGTAAACGAGAATTACAATCTTTTTTTTTGTGTATTGTTTTCAACTTATTTATATCTGCGTGGAACTGAATTGACCAAACTATATATATTTGTTTATTATTACTTCAACTTCAAGTGTGAATTGGCAGATGCGATTTCAAGCGTATTTTTTTCATTTTTCCCAATGAGTCAAGAACGTCACTTATCGCATTTTTTTTAAACAGTGGACAGCAATTAAAACTCTGATGGAGTAACTTTTAATTTTTTTTCTCATCAACATGTTTGTGAATAAATTGTGACCAAGACTCACTAAAGAATTTGACTCACCAAAACTCACTAACTGAGATTTTTTGTTTCTACTGATTGAAAGTATTTTATCTACAATTTCTGCAATTTATCTACAATTTCTTGTTAATGTTTTCAACTTCATCGATTATGTATTATTTTGTTATTATGCATCTGTATTTTATATATTTGCATTTTTTTTAAATTATATATATTTTAAAATGTTTGATTCAATTGATAATTAAAATATTTGTAGTGTACACCTCTCCCCCCTCTTCCCTGATAACCGAAAGTGATTTTTTTAGTTGACTGCTGCACTATTTAAGACGAATATTTTTTTTTCTTTTCTTCTTTTTTGCGTAATGTATCTTATCTACTTTCTACTTAAGACGAATAAATGGAACGTATGTTACATTTTAAAGACGAAAAGATGATTACAAAAGACGAAAGATGTTTTGCATGTTTGACATAAAACACAACGACGGTTTCTATTTTATTATTTTTTTCTTTCTTTCTTCTTAAGACGTGTTTATCGTTTTATAGTGTAGTGCAGTCCAGGCTAAGCATTCATAACGGAAAAGACTAAATTTATTTTTTTCCTCGTTTCACTTTTATAGAAAAATTTTCTTTTTGGATTTCAGATTTATGAGAATTTTTTTTGTTGTTAAATTTTCTTTTACCCTCTCGTTGCTAATCTTGGTCGGACGTGTGCGTGGGCGCACACGTGTCGGATAGCCCAGTGTGAATGGGATGGATGTGGTTTTGCAGTTCCCATAACATGCCCGATCGCAGCGAGAAGAGCAGCGGCCCGATCCACGGAAATGCATTAGGCCAGCAATAACGATACACAATAAAGATGAAGACTAAAGAGTTTCTTCTCTCTGGCCTGGGAACGGAATATTAAGATTGAAGTCTTTGGAGATTGACTTGTCCGGTTGGCTTTAGGCAGACGGCCTAGCTCCGGTCTGATATCGGAAGGACGCGTTAAATGCCGGTAACTGCGGCAGAATCAGCCCCTATTCCCCTTCAGTGGCGTAGCGTCAGGGGGGGGGCACGATCATTTTACTACCAGTATAATTATATACTACCTTTAGCATTATTTAATCTTTGAACGGTATGAATTAAATAAGGAAAAATATAGTATATAAAAATACTGGTAGTAAAGTGGTCCGTGCCCCCCTTGACGCTACGCCTCTGTTCCCCTTAACCCTGTATATAACCTGTATTTAGTCTGTATATATATAACTGTGTTTTACTCCAGATATTAAAATAGTTTTTACAAAAGATTCTTCAATAATCTCACCAGCTTAATTATTATTGTTATTACATACATGTATTCGGCTTTTGTAAGATTTAATTACACCTATTAAGTATTTTATTAATTTTCTTTTCCATTATTCTAGTTTGATGCATGTTCATTTCAATTTTTACTCTTAATTTGCAAATTACCGCTAAAAGAACTCTTTCGATACTCCAATAACAACATCTTAAAATGTTCGAGAAATTTTACCGGTTGCAAAATATTTATAGCAGTATCCGTACGTATGTATCGCGCAATCGGTTCATTTTCTGTTGAAAATTCTCTTTTGTGTCTATAAATGGAAATGCAGCTAACATGCCGCCGGTCTCCAGCCCGATTGTAAAAGGAGAGTTTATTTTATTTATTTATTTATTTTTTGCTGCTGAATAACAGATATGTGCATACTTCTAGGTTCTGAAAACTTTTGCTTTGGTTACATATCGATTATATGAAATTATGTTTATGTCTTAATATCTTCAGGACCATAGGGTAAAAAGGTATGTACATCAATTGTTCTGAGTACCATTAATAAAGATAACTAATATTTGTCTTTTTTAATTAGGGCATTATCCATGATTATATAAGCAATGGTGTTTATTTTTAAAAGATTGTGTCAACCGAATACAATTCGTGCAATGGATGATGGTCCCGAATGGGTTAAAGAGGTAATCAGATAGTAATTACGAGAAATATTTAAAATGTTGGAACCCATAAATCATACAAAAAAATTAAATATTCATTGTTTTACTAAAATGTAACTGCAACGCTTCCTTCAATAAAAAAAGAGGTCGTTTATTACACTTACATGTTGATTCAAAGAAATGCAGAAAAATATCTTTTTTGACCATGACAATTGTCAGGTATTCGGAAGAGTCTGCTATTCGTTGGTAAAAACATACATACCGTGTGTCGCAAAAATGACTGATGGACTTTAAAATTCAATAACTTTTAAATGGTGACAGATACAAAAAAAATTCTTGCAGGAGTGTTACGTATGATCTCAGGAGTTTTCTTACTGTGATTCTTTATTTTACTTCAAATTTCAAACAATAGTTAGCGCTGATAGTGATTGGTGCTCAGTCGAGGCCGAAACTGACGCCCCTCAGCATTGATGCACCGTCCCCTGAATACTGGCCTGCGCGCTGACAAAAATTGCGGCTGTCGCAGGCGAATTTTTTTTTCAGTGTGTGTACGGTCCCACTATACGCTGCCGAAGACAATCGAGTCCAAGAATCTAGCTTCATTTGGAAAGATTTTCCGTCGCGTGTGAAAATTTCATATGACTCTGTTTCCCGGTGTAATTAGGTGCAAATTTCTACAAAATCGGGTTAAAAATATAAAATTATACAAATTCAAGATTCATTTAATGTTAATATCTCGGGACCGGGCAACGCCTTGCTGTCAGGTATTTATTAATAAAATAAATTATATAAGTTATTATTTATTTCAGTAAAGTTATATTAATTAATCTATAATTCAAATAAATACATATTTATGATATTTAATTTAAAACAAATTGTACAGGAAAAATAACTATTGTTTATCTATTTTTACTAATTCATGAAAAAAATTCAAATGAAGCAATTTAGAGAAAAACCTGCGCAAGTGCACCTATGCGCAGCTGTTTTAAGTGATTTTTTTATAGCAAATAGTCTACCGATATAAAACATTTAGCCTCAGTGCAGAATACTTCAAAATTGATAATTGTTTTCTTTAAACACTTATGTTCTTATAATTTTCAAAGAAAATTGTTCTTTTATTTTTTTTATATATAGCAAAATCTTATATTTTGTAAATAATCACTTATTACTGTTATTCTAAGTACTTTGTCTATTTAAACCAATTTTGAGAATTAAAATCAGTTCATTCTATAAAAGAAATGTAATTTTAATACAGTCTGCAGTTTTGCCTGTGTATTGATTACTTTAGCGTCATTCGAGCGTCAAGTTCACAATGAAATCACGCCATAGTTATAAAAGAAAATCTGCTCTTTAGTGTCGTACGCTTCTCCAGCAATTTCTATGTTTAAATTGACATGTATAATTCCTAAAACTTTCTTTTGGATGTGTTTAGTGATTTCGAAACAATGTGCGGTTATCCCATTGTTACCACTATTTCCTAAGATTTATTTTTGTCTTCTGTAATCGCAGAATAATTAGGCGAAATCAGGAGTTGAGTTCACAAGCAGCACACCTCTGATGAACAGACCTAATATAATATTTCATAATGAAATAAATCTTACGAATGGTTACGGATCATGAAAGATATAGTACATTTTTAAATAGACTGAGCCTAGGAATTACTTTGCTCCTGAAAAAAGACATGTTTATGTATTTTGAACTAATTATTCGTCAAGTTTGGTAAGAAAATATTCTATTTTAGGACGTTAACATTATTGGCAAAACACAGTAATTATATAAAAACATTGAATACTTTATTGTCGCCAAATGTACTTATCAAATCCAGATAAAAAAAAAAAATATTATTTCATGTATTTTTTTTTATTATTTTAGAGTATATATTCCATCAAATAACAAAAATAAGTTTATAACAAGTGGGTAAGTGTGATCGAAGATCGCTCAAAGGGTTTCGTTTAATATTCCTTTGTTTAAAAACACTTTATCCCTTCTTTAATAAATTCAAATACATTTCATTTAGCAAAAAAAAAAAAAAAAAGGTCATGTTTTTTATAAAGTAAAAATTTACCGGTCTATTTTTTCGTTTTTTCGAATATGTAAACTAGCCCGCTATTATATTCTGTCATAATAATATCCGTCATGCGGACTAAATGCGATATTTAAAAAAATAATTTCAAAATTAAACAAATTGTACACCTTCAAAATGTTAAAATACGCGAATATTTCCATAATCGGATTTTTATCACGATTCAATATGTTTCTCAAACTCATATATTTAATATTCTCTATTACTCATATTGATACCCGCTTTGTATCTTTCTCAAACATCTGAAAAGTTCGTTAAACTTCTAATATGACGTCAGATTTTCTTTTTAATTCTCTAATGACGTGATATTAATTTGCATTGTGTACACACACATATTCATACTCCTTGTATTATTGAGAAATCTTAGACATTTTCCGTTTTATTTCCACTATGACGTCAATCAATTTTATTTCATATTTATCATTTTTTTTCAATTGGTGAAACTTTTTATTTCATTTTCATTTTTCACGTGGAAATCGTCTGATAGAAAATTAACTATTGTGGAAAGAATTTCATCGTGGATTTTTAATTTTTGGCATCTGCTATAACGAAAAATGTTTAAATTTAATAGGAAAAGGCTGTTAGAATTTTGGTTTTTTATCTCTATTTATTAAAATAATAATTTTTCAAATTTTAATATTTTGAGCTTTTTGTAGCTGATATTCTGCTATATACGCAAAGTTTCAACTCTGTAAGTTATATAGTTTTTGAGAATGGCTCTGTGACAGACAGACAACGGAGCGGGAGTAATAGGGTTTTGTGAGATGAACGAAACCCTAAAAACATAGGAAAAGGGAGAAAAATCTAGTTATGGGCAGAATGAAAGATTTTGATCTTCGAATGAATCATACAGGCATGAGCAAAAGCATAACTGGGAAACTTCACATGGTAATTGTTTAAAAGAAATACGAAAGTTGGCAACTATGCTTTGGTTTCTTTTGCATTTACTAAATTTCTGGTTGGAAATGGACTAAAAATATACGTTAGGCAACTATGCTTTTGCGCATGCATGAATGATTCATTCGAATGAAATATCATTCATTCTACCCGTCACTAGAAAAAGCTGTAATTATTATAGAAATTTTCACAGTTTAATATCCTGTATATAAGGTTATTTTCTTCTGTTTTATCATCATGTTTAATAAATCATCTCTTACATTCTTTTGTTTTCATAGATAAACAAATATATGTATATTTACCAATTTGTCCTCTAAAATTAATTTCTATAAAAATTGTCTTAATTATCTTTATATTTATTAAAAATTATTCTGTCATTCTGAGTTATTAAAAAACTACGTTCTAACGAACCATAAAATCATTATTGGATAACGACAAAAGAAGAAATATGTTTAAAATAATTAAACACAATACGAGATACTTTTTTCTCTTTTAAAGCACATTAATAAACGAGAGTTTTACTTGTATTAATGTAATTTTTTTTGTAGCTGTTTTCAATGACAAAATTTTCTGAAAAGAAAATGTCTCACTTCTGAGAAAGTTTGTTATTTTTCATTTTGAAGAAAAGATACATTTTTTCCATTCATTCTGGGATTTTTCCAAAGACATTTGTAAATCCCTCAGTCAACAAGAGTAATTAACACTATAAAGAGACAATAAACAGAAAATATAACGTTAACTAAAGCTTTTTTTGGAAGTAGCGCTTTAAGTTTTATTTTCTTTTTAAGGAGACTGGGATAAACATTAAAACTCATGTTTTAGTGTTATGTGTTACGAAAATAAATGCGAAAAATCTCTCTAATTTTCTTGTTTTAATAACACCAAGAACAATTAAAATGACATAAAATATTAGAAGAATAAAAATTATTACATCAGTCATTGATCATGAAACGTTTTCGAACACTCACAGAATATTACTTCTAAATTACTTTTTTTTTCAAACAGCTGAAAACGCACTTCCGGCAAATATCGATCATATGCAGTCCTGCAACCCAATTCTTTTCGGCTGATTATTTGTATAAGGTTTAATGGCACAAGGTACCATTTGGTACAAGCTACGCAGAAGAAAAAAATGTATAAAAAATCCACAAAATGTAATGATAACAAAAACCAAAATGGAAACAAAGCTTAATGGGAAAATTATCTGGATGGGTAGTGTATAAAATAAATATTAATTCTCAAAAAGGTAAAGTATAAAAGTAAAAGTAATACATGAAGGAATACGATATGGATGGGATTACCCATCCAGATGTAAAGTTAAACAAGTGTAAACTAACTAGTGTTTTAGGTCTATGTAAATGAAGGATAAATGCTACGCACTGCATAATCCATATAAAACATATTTTAGTGCAACAGAGTGTACTCTTTAATTTTCATTCTGTTTAAAGTATCACAAAATCGTTAAAATACACCACAAACGGTATCCTTCCATATAAAACGATGTATTGAAAATATTTTGTGCCCCCTGTAAACGATCTATGAACGCATCATATTCTACACTCCTGGGAAAGCATGTTGTAGTCAACCGCAGTGACACGTACAACCTCATTATTTTTTAAACATTTTAACAGCAACAAATGCACCATAAATCATCTTTCCCCATAGACTATTATGCAATGGAGTTATTTTGCATGTCCCTGTAAACGAATTGAAAATGTAACACTTTATTTTTCAAGCCGAACCTTCTATTGTAAATTGCAATAAAAAATATAAATTACAGGGCTTTCTGAGTATATATATGAAAGTTAGAGCAGGGACAGGGTTCATACGCTTTTCCACAAATATTTAATAGAATTTTTCGCCTCATTTAAATGAAGAAAAGTATTACAAATCCTGAAATTAAACGAGGCGTCTACAATTTCTGTCATTTAAATATTAATTAGAAAAATTTTATTAAAAATTCTGTCGAAAGTGTACGAACCCTGAGGGATAGATGGAAAGACAGCCAGAAGGCTATAGAAAAACAGAATTCATAAACTTTTTAAAACTATGTTGGTTAAGTATTGAAAATAGGAAAATATTTTTAATATGTTAACTGAAATCCATATATTGATATTTTGTAAATCTAGAGCCTATGACTTGAACTGGATTACAAATATTTTGTTAGACATATACATATATTTTAAAGTGCTAAATTGGTTGTATTGTGTACTGATTGCGATCCGTCATATCGCGCATTCCTTCATAAATAGTACATATGACGAGCCCCATGTTGTATGGTAGTTAACGTGTTAATAGCGGCCAAATGCTAGATTATGTAATCAGTTTCTTTAAATAATAATCTTTATATTATTTAATTGCAAATTTCAGCATTTCAATAAGTCAAAGGTTGCTGATCGAAAATACTGCTGATTGAAAATCGTAGCAGTTGGCAGCTGTATTGTTGATATCATAGGCTCCGACTAATCGGGGGCGACGGGGGCAAATCAAGCGAACTTCCATAACTAATTAAAAAAATTTTGTTTTTAAATAATCACAGCGATTAAATATACAAAAAATTAAGTTTGTAGTGGCAGTATTCCTTATTGCCTGTTTAGAACCCGTGAGATCAGCGCTCATGGTTGATATGATCTTCAATAGCTGATAACCTTCGTTTTTTCAAATCAAACAATAACATAAAATTAATTAAATGAATGTAGGTAATAAATAATTGCAGAGTAACATGAAACAAGTCATTAAATAAATTTCGTAGTTCAAATTATGTTTATTTGACTCGGTAAAAGGCAGAAACTCGGCAGCTATGTCTTACCAACAATCGCCTAAAACCGCCTGCAACTCTCGTACGCACATGAAACATGGTTTTTAGACATTAAGTTTACACGAAAATTAATCTTAAAAAACTTTAATTATGTATATTTATTCTTTGAGACTCCTTCGTAAGAATTGAGAAAAGCTGGTGTCAGCACATAATAAACTCTTACTAAACGATTGGAAAATTGAAAGGATGAAAATTATTCATTATAAATAGCTTTATTCTTACCCTTTCTTCATATGTAGAAAAAAAAATAATTATATCTATGATTTGTATATTTTCCTTTTTTGTGTGTGCATCATTTATTGATCTTATGTGTGAACTGCTCATTAAATTTGGAAGTGGAAATGATTCATTGTACTAAGATTAAATTTCAGATAATCTTCACGACATGCCGTTTTATATTGTTTTTCAATTTGTATAACGAATGTTCTTCAATGAATAAGTACCGAAAGTGCTATTTTATAAAAGTTTGTTCTGAATAAGTTGAATAAATACATTGGCCAACCCAGATGGGGAAGTATAGGGATACCACCAAATTTGAATAAAATATTTCGGTTTTTTTAATAGTAGATTACTGCTATAAAAATAAATCACAAATGTCTATTAAAAACATTGATATCCACCTCCGTTGTACATGCTAGTGATTGTAGCTGAGTGTCCAGTTTATCCTGCTTTTTTATTCAGAAATTTCGAGTCCAAACCGAAAAAAAAGTAAAAGGAAATTTTACTTTTTTTAACTCGTTGAGAAGTCGCGCATACCCAGATAATGAATGGTTTTTACATTGTCACCAATAAATACAATTATAATCGTCACCTTATTCAGTCTGAGACAATTGTTACAAATTCTATGAAAATATGAATTGTACATTACTTTTCGAAAAATAGTGGTGACAGTTGTAAAAACCGTACGCACCCTGGGGTATGTCATACCCCATGCGACTGCTCCCGGGTTAATAACGGAAGGTCATTAAAATGAAGAAAATATTGTTGTTAGAGAAAGTCATTAAATAAAGCAACAATTGGTGTTAGGAAATTCGGGTATGAATTTAGAATTTCTGAATATAAATGGAGACCAAGCCAAACCGACAATCCTGGACTTGAAGTTATAAAGAATTGTTCTTGAAGAACAAGCTGCTAAGCATAGACATCATGGGCAAAAAATAGGCAATTAGACATAATTCTACCACTGACTTTTAATTTTTTAAACATTTTTAAGAACTGTGATTAATTAAGACAAAATGTTAAACATTTATATTAATTAAAATTTTAAAATTAGTAGTGGAAGTTCGCTTGACTGGCCCCCTGAGGACCCATTAAGTTAGCGCTTATGCTGTTAAGATTTGGATGTTTCTGTTGATTTACTGGCAAAATGTGCCAAAAGCAGTATGTTGCGCCAACGCTTCGAAGGGATCTTGATAGAAATTTCATCGCTTTTCTTTGTCAATAATACTGTCAACTGCTTTCTATGTCGTAGTAAATTAACATTACAGATTTATTAAATTTATAAATACGTTATGGATACACTTCTCATATAGCTATGAGTGGGTTTTTGATTTTCTTTTTTAATAAATGCTTTGTTTCAATTATTCAGATTTATGAAAAAATCTTTCTAGTGCGTTTGATAGAAGTTGACTAAAGTGGTTTCGTTTGTGCAGTGAAATATATTTGTAGTCATAACGGCAATAATGGTAGAATTTTTTTAATGCGATTTATTTTTAAATACATTAAAAAAATTGCTCTTTCATACACATCTTCCTCGAAAAATCGAATTTTTTTGAAGATTTGAGAGATGCATGTATAGTATGTTAAAACTTTGTTGACCGGTTATAACTGACCTCTACAAAAGAACTACTTATTCAGTTACATTGGATTTAGCGATCCACCCAAAAATACAATGCATAGAATTTTGAAAGAAATATTGTGGCAAAACAAAGCTTTCCTCCCATTGGGTAGACTGGGGTAAATTTTTTACAATGCGATTTTTCTTTAAATACGACGAAGATACTGTAATTTTCATTGAATTACATTTTTATTCAAATAACTAAATGTTTTATTCAATTTCATCTCAAATATTGATTTTTATCATATATAAGAATAAAATCTCATATAAGCTTAGCGAGAAACAGGGCAAATGTGGGAAGTATTTCTAAAAAAAAAAATATAGAAAAGGTGTCAAATAAACCGAAAGTTATTAAAAATAATCAGAAAAAGTTGAAAAATTGCCATTAATATTAAAAAATCTCAGGTTTCATTTTTTGGGCGCATTGATAGTGTGATGCGGTCGCGGCAGAAAGTGGACCAGAGAGTTAGAACTCCGTTTTATTATGGAGCTCTGTGCCAGTGACGTGTCTACTCGCGGCAAGTTTATTGCCTTTTTTATTCAAAATGTTTTCTAAAATTATATTTCCTTTTATATAATCATCCTAATACATTGGGGTCATTTTTGACCCGATTCATATTTGATTTTTAATTTTTCTCAAATCGAACCAGAAAAAATAATAATTTAAACCTAATAAACAAAATCAAATAAGCACTTTGTAGGATGAAACACGAGATGTTTGTCATTAAATAGAGAAAACATTATTGTTGAAAAATTATGTTAGATAATTTGAATAAGAAATCCTGCTCAAGTGTCAGCGGTGTTTTAACTCCTTGAAGGGCAATGGAATATTATTTTTGCGATTTAATTTTAATCAAATAATATAATGACACCAGAAGTTTGGGGGAGGGGGAGATTCTGCACTATAAATGTACGCTAATAATGTATTTTGCTTATTTTCAAATAATTTTTGTTCTTGAATTCTGATGTCAATCAATTATTCCAACATTTTATCATCACCAGTACTTTGCCCCTGAAAAGGTTAAATACACAATTCTCGTTTGTGTACTGACAGAGGAACAGCCATAACTCAACTTCTTACGATCGAGGATAAAAGTAAAGTGGTTTTAGATATCTAATTGTACAATCTTTCAAATATACCGATAAAAGATAATTGTAATTTTTGTCCAAAAATTTCTATTCAAACGTAGTGACATATATTAACATATTCATTACGGGTCAGGAATGGCGACTATTATTATATTAAATCGTACCAGAACTTACACAAACAATTCTTTCTGGCAGAAATATCTTGAAAATATCCTAGTATCAGTGCATGGCAGGTATTATCTTTCAAAAAGTTTATGAAAACAATAAAAAATTGTAGCTGTCTCAAACCCGCAATCAAAAGTTTAAAGGTTTCTTATTCCATAGAAATTAATAAAATCATTTGAACTTTTGATAACATCCGTATCAGCTTTCAAAATTTATTTCACCTCAATAATAAAGTGAACACAAAACTGGCATAATGTCAATCCAAGCACCAAAGTTTTATAGGTTTGTTATTAAGTAATTTTTCATCATTCCAATTTTGTCGCATATTTCTAGATTTTTACTGTTTTTCTACTATTTTTACCAAACAGTAACCTTCCGTCTACATATATCGTATGCGATTTCGATTAGTAATAGTTGTTGACAAAATGACATGAAAATAGTCGCCTGTGGCAATCTTTTGTGTGAGAATATTTGTATCAAAGCTAATAATAAGGTGGACTGTAATAGCGTCATCTATCGATGTAAACTTGAGCTTTTGTCAATTACCACAAACAACTCAACTCTTTGAAAATATCATAGCACATTCCGTTACGACAGTATGCTAATTATTTCTCAGTTTTTTAAATGTCAACGGACTTATGGGACAACCACAAAACATATAAATTGTAAACAAAATAAATTCCTTTGTAAACAAAATAAATTCCTTTGTAAACAAAATAAATATTTAACATTTAATTAATTTAATAATTCAAATCATAAGATTATTTAATACAGATAATAAAAAATTAGAAATTCTTAGAAATGTTTTTTTTTAAATATCTTTATTGAAAAAGCGTAATTAAGATATGAAACGCAAAATTAACAATAACACATTTCACAAAGAATCAGAAATTTTGAAAATGGAAAACAAGTTTCAATGTATTAGGAATTCACTGAAAAATAACAGAAAATACTTTTCCGTAAACACTTGTTTGCGACATTAATAAAAACACTTGCAGAGAATGTCATTCTGAAAGAGAATTTTTTTCTGTTAATTTGTTTTTGAAATCTAAAATTTGAAAAGAAGTTCGCTAGGGAAGAACATTCAACAGCTGTTGTAAAGGGATTTTCGTCTTCGATTTTTTTTCCGTTTGCTTTCGTTAGCTTTAAAGCTATTTTTTTATGTATTTTTTTTTTACTTTTTGATATTTTTTTCCTGTGCAAATTATTGCATCTGTAAGATGAGCAAATTAATTTATTTCACAGAATAACAAAACGTGAATCTCTCTAATACGTGAATCAATTCTGAATGATACAAATTAGGAATTAATTATAAACGTGTCTTATTGAAACAAGATGTTAAGGAGACACTTTATGTATTATAAACACAAAGTTTTTACTCTATTTACAACTGTATTAAAAATGTAATAAAGTAATAACATGAAAAATATTTTTTCGTTGTATCAGAATATTTAAATTATGTAGAAAACACTTATTAAATATGCTTTAGTAATTATAAAACATAAAGCAATAATGCATTAATAGGAATATACAAAAATGTAATAAATACATTACTCTTTGGCAGTGTGGTACTGTTTTTTATTCAACCTTGCTTGTTAGCCAAAACATTTTTGAAATAGTAAACCTTGAGTTGTTATACATATTATTGAGTTGTTATACATATACACTGCAAAAAGTGTCAGTAATAAAGCAATTTTAATGCAAGAAAGCTAGCGTACTGGCAACACAGCAGGTGTTGGCGCGGTCATATTTTGGCTACCACTATTTCCAAACTTTGAAATGAAGTAAAAATATGCTTCGATGCTGATTACTTTTGCAAATGTTGTAAAAAATCTACTATGAAGATTATTATTATTTAGATACAGTTGTTGCCAAACAATTGGTAAGTCTGAAATGCTAAATCATAGTTGCCAAACTTTCTGGTTTTCGAGTACTACTATTTCCGAATGGTCATATTCATTTTATTTAGCCGCAAATTATTGCTACTCACCAAAGCAGATATTTATGTTCGTAAATAATGTAACTTTATTCCCTCTCATTAGCAGAATATCTGGTAAAATTTGAGTGACTTTTTTTTAATCAACCTCATTTACACCAGTAATTCTCAAAAGTCTTCTTGTAGCCCTGTTTATTTGCACAGATTTTCTGTGTCTAATAAAGCGAGTATAACCTTTAAAAAGATAGGAAAAGTTGATCCTTTTGTAATCAGGCTTCTTCTTCGTTGAATTTAAGAATACCTTCGTTTGCAAAGAAATAAGGTAGCTCATATTGGAATTTTAGGCAGCCATGCAATAAAAGGAAAAAAAAAATCTCATTCTTACAAACAAATCATTCTGCCGTAGCTCCCAAAACTTCCGATGTTTCAGTACCATTGTTTCAGATTAGAAATATTTGTTTTATTTAATGACTGAGAATTTCAATTAAATAAAACGCAGATTATTATTTGGAAAATTTGATTTGGTAGTAATGAATATATTTCTTAATTAAAAAAAAGCGCACCTTGGATTTTGAAATTTATTTGTCTAGATTTTCATTTTTGACAAATTTTGAAAAAATACATAAAATAATTAAACACTAAGAGAAAATACAGTTCAGAATTTTCCTTTGAGGAAGGGGGGGGGGGTCTCCGTAAGTCCACCATGATAATTAATATTTAGGTTTTTTTGCATTGTTAAGTTTATGTGTTATAAATTTAGCTATAACGGGTGTATCACGGTGGTGTTCAATACAAGCGACGGTAACCCGATTGGGAGAAACTCCCACCGATTGAACGATACACTAAATTTTCTTTTTCTTCGATTTTGAAAAACACAGTAAATGTATTCTTTTCAAGTAACTTTAAATAATTAAACATTAAGAGAAAATACAGCTAAAATTTTCCGTAGGAGGGGAGCGGGATTTTTCCCTAAACGCCCCATAAAAATTAATATTTTGTTATTTTATTATGTTCATGTGTTTTAATTTATCTCAAATGGGTATTTCAAAAAATATTAAATTTTTATGCACACATTGTATATAATTCATCAATTTCTGCAAAGAAAAGTGCAAATTTTTTCTAGCTGTGAATCTTTTAGAAATCTAACACTGAAAAAAGTTTGGATTTGACAAAGACTCAACAAATGTTGCAAAATGGAAAATACGAAAAAAAATGTTTATTTTAAGTAATCAGTAAATGGCTGTCATTAAATAAAGCAAATGTTAGTATTTGGAATATCTGTGTTCTCTAGGTATTTCTAAATTAAAAAAAAGGCCAAACGGGCAACTCCTGGTTGTAAATGATTTTCTACTATCATATGTTATTAATTTATTTATATTTATTTCCTAAAACAACATTTTTTCCATAAAATGTGTTATTTCTTTCGGATAAATTTATTGATTTCACACCTTAGCCAAACGGGGATCATCCTATTTAATGTATGGGTAGATTTTAAATATTTTTTTCTCACGAATTTCAACTTTTTCTGATTAAAAATATGTAAAACAAATATTATTAAAAATAAAAGTAATTAATGCATTTAAAAGAGAATAGAATGCTACTGTACTTCTTCATGCCATCTTCGGCGTTATCTGTATAATTTGAACAAAAAATTCTCGCGTATAAAACGCGAAATGAGATGGATTTTATTACCACATGTAGGACTAACCCAACGGTTCCCTGAAATCAGTAGCCGCATGGTACAAGTAATTTTGTAAAGTAATCAGTATCATATTTAATCGAAGCATTTTAGTTGATCTACGATTAAATTACCTACGCCCATAGGTAAACTTCTATATTATATTTTTTTGAGATTCGTAGGTTGTATTCTATTGTTTTCACTAAAAAAATTAAAACAAGTTGTTAAGTTTGATCCAAGATCGCATAACGGGTTTCGTTTAATATTTCTTTCAAAATCCTTTATCATTCAATTAACAAATCCAAATAAATTTAATTTCCCATTAAAATAAATAAATAAATTTAAAAAAATAGGCTTTTTTATAAGATAAAAATTTACTGGTCGTTTTTTTCAATTTTCCGAATTTCTTAAATAAAATATGATTTTACGTATACATATATATATATCTGTATACAAATTTTCAAATCCCTATGTTATACAGTTTAACAAATATGAACATTCGTTAAAATTTGTGAGTGAGGTATTTAATTATCTTCAGAATTACTTATTTATATATACAGAGTGTTTCAAAACTCATGGTACAAAATTTAAGAGTAGGTAGAGCACACAGTAACAATCATTTATTGTATAGGAATGTATGGGACCAAGTGATGCATTAAGGTAAAAATACCAGGGGGCAATTAGGCCCCTTTTTTAATTTTCCAAATTTCTCATTCATACCAGAAAATTTTTATGATATCATTTTCTTGACATTTCATAATTACTTAACAATAGAATTCTTCTTGGAAAACTTTTGGTATGAAATCGAAATTTTTTAATAAAAAAAAAAGCGCAAAACTGGCACACTTATCAAACGAAATATATGAATAAAAAAGATAAAATGTTTATTTACAATGTAGTTTACAAGTAAATAATAATGCATGCAATAATATTACAATAAGTGTTCAAAATTGCGCCCATCCCAGCTAAAAATGAACTGCAGAAGATCTGCAACAAAAAGTGCAGTTGGTAAACTGCAGTGATTTGGCCGATTCCACGGCAGAATTTTTGAGGTCGATACAACTTCAAAATTACTGCAGTTTATAAAACTGCAGTAATTTTGTAAAAAAAATTATTGTGATTTTCCTGTTTTAGTGGCGCCATCTGTGAGCGATCTTAGCATATTTTTTGTTAATATTTAAAAATATATACAGGGTGTTTATAAAGTCCCGGACCCACTTTGATGTTTAATAACTCATAAAATAATAAAGGTAGATTAAAATTAATAACATAAATGGTTAGATAGAATCAAAAAGTTTCATGACCCTTGTCAATGAACTTCCACGTGTGCACTTAAATTAATAAGCAGACGATATTTAGAAAAGTACCGATATTTAGACTGGAAAATGAAATTATTCCCGGATCCATTTTGATGTTTAATAACTCATAAAATAATGAAGATATAAACAAACTTGTGGCATTTATTGATGGAATAACACATATATTTTCCTTTTCAGGTTTGAATATCTTTACTTTTGTAAATATCGTCTGCGCGTGTGGTTAATTTCAGATAATTTCATTTTCCAGTCTAAATATCGGTACTTTTCTAAATATCGTCTGCTTATTAATTTACATGCACACGTTCATTGACAAGGGTCATGAAACTTTTTGAGTCTATCTAACCATTTATGTTATTAATTTTAACCTATCTTTATTATTTTATGAGTAATTAAACATCAAAATGGGTCCGGGACTTTATAAACGCCCTGTATTTTCCCCTTTTGTCGAGATTTGACTCGATCTGACGGTCTCAAGGTTACGAGCCTAGTGAGTTATCCATTCAGCCGCTGAGACTTGGTGACTATCGGATTGAATGGGGTCATACGGGGAAAAGGAGATTATATAAACAGTAATTTTTTTTGTTGGTAGGTAACTTTGCGGTGTGAAAGATAGGATTTTGGGGTGAAGATTTACAATTGTTTGACTAGTTTCTTTTCTATTTTAAACTAGTTTTTTTTCTGTTTTATATTTTAAAAATGTGAAGGGAGCTGTTTATGTTTTTATAACTTGGAAAATAATGTCGTGTGTACTTCGAAATTAATTTGTTATTTAAATTTGTGCAATAAATACCTTAGCGGATATTATTTAGATAAAGCATTAACTTAGGATATATATATATATATATATATATATATATATATATATATATATATATATATATATATATATATATATATATATATATATAAATGTTTTATATATTTTTAACTTGAAAAAGAAAATTAATAAATAATATTTTTTTAATAAAGAGTAGGTTTTTATAAAATTAGACTTTGCGACGAGACCTATTTTACTAAGAGAATTTCGTGAAGGCACCTGTTTTATTAATAGGAATTTTGTAAAGGGGTTTGTTTGATTAATAATTTCCTGAAGGGATGTCCCTTCAGGAAAATGATGTTTATTTTTTTATGGCTTGTTTATTTTTTTGTTTTTTGATGTTTATTTTTTATGGCTTGTAATAAAAAAATATTTAATTTTAATATTTAATAACTTTTAAATAAAATAAGAAAATTAGTTGTTGTTTTTTAAATGAATGCGTAATTAAAAAAAATAAGTTGAAATAATTTGTGAACTAGTTTTTTCTGTTTTATTTTTTAAAATGTGAAGGGAGCTATTTATATTTTTATAGCTTGTAAAGTAATTTTAATTTAATTTTAATAATTTATAATTTATAAATAAAATAAGAAAATTAAATGTTACTTTGTAAATGAATACATGATTAAAAAAAAAAAATAAGCTGAATTAATTTGCGAACTAGATTCTTTTTCTTTCTACGATTAAGTTTAAAAATGAATAATAATTTTAACAAGTGCAACTATTGCAAACTATTGCAACTATTGACAAACTATTACATTTATTAATAGTTAAATTTATGTGTGCATGAAATTTTCAGACAATTTCACTTAGAGATATTTTTAAAGTAAAGTAATTTGTATTTGCACATAGTTTCAGCAATTGTGAACGATATTTAAATAAAATAACGCATGGGAACTTTAGATACTGTTATTAAAATTCTTTTTATTGATTGAAACATTGTAAAGGCGATGTTTAATAAAATCTTGTATATATATATATATATATATATATATATATATATATATATATACCGGGTGATTATAATTAAAATTATGATTTCAAAAATCGATAATTTTAAAACTACTGGTCAGAATGACTTGATATTTTAGCAGAACAATCGTGAGGCAATGGAATTTTGTTTGGCGAAGGAAAAAAATAGTTCCAAATTGTGCCGATAGATGGCGTTGTCAGGGTAATGTCAGGGGAAAGACCAAAAATGTATTCTTGAACCCTTTCCGGCGCGGAGTAAATTTGTTTGCAAAATGAGGAAATAATAGACTGACACCGGAATTTACAAACGAATCCATTAGTAAAAAGAAACTTGCTTATTTTTCTGGTTCTTAATGAAAGGAAAATTTTAATTAAATACCGGGTGATTATAATTAAAGTTACGATTTCAAAAATCGATAATTTTAATTAAAACTACTGGTCAGATTGACTTGATATTTTAGCAGAACAATCGTGAGGCAATGGAATTTTGTTTGGCGAAGGAAAAAAAAGTTTCAAAATGTGCCCATAGATGGCGCTGTCTGGGTTCACATTGTCTGAAGATATGCAAATTACTAATACGTGACATGCGCACCGCAGACATAGCAACCATAAAAATGCAGAGCAGCAGCTCTTTGCCTGAATGCTTCATCATGACTCTGACTATGAAGGATCGCGCTCTGCTCTTGAAGCTTTTTTATAAGAACGATGACTGTGCACTTACAGCTATTAGGAAGTTTCGGACATTAAAATCCATAAAAAAAGGTCCAATAACAACAAATGGTCTGCAAAAAATGATTGCTAAATTCGAAGAGACCGGTTCATTTGAACGGGGTAGAGGAAGGAAACCAGTTTCAGCTGCGGCAGTGGAAGATGTGGCTACAGCATTACAGGAACATACTGACAGTGATGCTGGAATCAGCAGTGCAAGAGGGATTGGCCGAATGCTGGATATGCCGAACAGCACGGTGCGTAAAGTCCTACGGAACGTCTTACGCTGTTATCCGTACAAGATAACTCATGTGCAGGAGTTGCTACCTGCTGACCTGGAAGCACGTCATCTTCTGCACTTCCATTTTTTGCACTACAATTTCTTGCCCGGATGGAAGTGGACAACGGATGGCCATGGAACATTCTGTGGTCTGACGAAGCCCACTTTCATTTGCAAGGTTCTGTAAATACGCAAAATTGCAGGATATGGGCGACCCAGAATCCGTCCCAGCTACAGCCATTACCTCTTCAGTCTGAAAAGGTCACTGTGTGATGCGGAATAACGGCAGCGTTTATCGTCAGTCCATTTTTCTTCGAGGAGATCACACCTGCGGGTCCCGTTACCTGCACAGTTACTGGCAAGCGGTATGAAGCACTTTTGCGTAACCATGTTTTTCCGGCACTTCAACAGCGTCAGTGTGTGGATCGCATAATATTCATGCAAGATGGCGCTCCTCCGCACATTGCTACTACTGTGAAGCAGCTACTGAGTGATAATTTCGGAGATGATAGGATCATAAGCCGCCATTTTCCAACAACGTGGCCGCCACCTTCCCCCGACTTAAACCCGTGTGATTTCTGGATTTAGGGGTACCTGAAGAATGTTGTTTATAGCGGGCGGATTCAGAATTTAGCCGACTTGAAGGCAAGCATCACACAACACACCCATTGCATTAGTACAGATACCCTCCGATCTGTTGTGGAGCATGCCGTTTTGCGCTTCCAATTAGTAGCGGAACAAGGCGGAGGGCATATTGAGCAACTTATGCCTTAATAATCAGTAAGGTGTTTGTTCCATGAAGCTCTTTTTTTTTCATTTTTTGTCATTATCGCTGTCGTCGCTGTAAACACATAGTCTTGTCTTTTCGCTAATAAATTTTTAGTAAATCTCTGAACTCTATTTTTTTCCTTTTGGCACCATCATTCCTATGTTTAACCCTTTAACGGGCGGTGGTCACAAAAAAGGACACCCAATTTTAATTCTAAAACTGACAAACGGCACCAAGAATATTTAATTAAAATTTTCCTTTCATTAAGAACCAGAAAATAAGCAAGTTTCTTTTTACTAATGGATTCGTTTGTAAATTCCGGTGTCAGTCTATTATTTCATCATTTTGCAAACAAATTTACACCGCGCCAGAAAGGGTTCAAGAATACATTTTTGGTCTTTCCCCTGACATTACCCTGACAACGCCATCTATCGGCACAATTTGGAACTATTTTTTCCTTCGCCAAACAAAATTCCATTGCCTCACGATTGTTCTGCTAAAATATCAAGTCATTCTGACCAGTAGTTTTAAAATTATCGATTTTTGAAATCGTAACTTTAATTATAATCACCCGGTATATATATATATATATATATACAGGGTGTAACTGAAATGCTTCAACAAACTTTGAGGTATGATAGTACTCATGAAGATGAACAAAAAATGCAATAGAACACGGGGTCGCAAATGACATGTAACCCTTTCAGGGACAGTGGTATGTCTAAAAAACCACTTAATTTTAATTCCAAAACGCCACAATGGCACCAGAATTTTGCTAAAATCTTTTCCACTTAATATTTATGTGAAATATAGCCTTTTTCGTATTTACAAACATTTTTTTTTTTTGTAAATTCCGGTGCCAGTCCATTTTCAGACGCATTTTCTCTATTTTTATCCTTTAAGCCTTTTAGGGGCAAACTACTTTTAGTACAAAAATGTTGAAATAAATGACTGGCACCGGAATTTATAAAAAAATTTGTTTGTAAATAAGAAAAGGCTATATTTCACCTACATATTAAATGGAAAAGATTTTAGAAAAATTCTGGTGCCATTATGGCGTTTTGGAATTAAAATTAAGCGCTTTCATAAACATACCACTGCCCCTGAAGGGGTCAAACGTCATTTGCGACCCCATGTCCCATTGCCTTTTTAGTTCGTCTTCATGAGTACTATCATCCCTCAAAGTTTGTTGAAGCATTTCAGTTACACCCTGTATATATATATATATATATATATATATATATATATATATATATATATATATATATATATAATTATTTTATATAATTAAAAACTTTAATTGATTTTTAAAATATGTTTTATAATATGGCTATGGCTCATAGCACTTTTATTTTTTAAATTAATGTCTAAGATAATGATATAATATTGTAAGAGTAGCAAATTAGTATAGCAGATTATATGGTTTTAATGCATTAGTTTGCACTTAAAATGTTATAGGAGGCGCTTGTTATGTTTATGCCCCAAATCTGTAAGTTGGACCCTGATTAGATCTTTATTTTTAGCGATAAACAACATTGATTAATTTTTATATGTATATTTCTTTTAAATTTAAAAGTTTAATTTCTGTTAATACTTTTTTGTTTCACTTAAAGAAGGATGCGAGGGCTTACCCAGGTGTTAAAATTAGATCATTAAAATAAAAGTCTTGAAAACATTATTAATTATTATTAATAAAGTAAATAAGGAGATATGCAACAATATCAAAAACTGAAAAACTTTAGCATCACTTTAAAAACTGCAGATAAACTACAGAAAATATAACACAAGCTTTCTATAAATTATGCTATGTAAAAATACCTCAAAATAATTACAGTTACACTGCAGATACGTTAGAAAATATACTTCTGGATATGACTGTGAAATTACTTCAAATTTACTGCAGTAATTCTACAAATGTAAACTCTCATTATTTTTTCCAATTTATGTTTGTAAAATGACTTTACATAATCTACAGTATTTTTCCAGATAATAGCTCACACTCTCTTTGAAATAATTACTGCAAAATTACTTCACATTAGCTGCAAAATAACTGAAGTATTTTTACAGTTCAGATTGCACTGCAGAAAATCTACAGTTGACTGTAGAAAAACTTCAAAATTACTTCACTTCTGTAGAAAATCTGCAGTTCATTTTTAGCTGGGCACCAACTGTGATAACATGCTTCGCAGCGTCGGTGGAACGCAGTGGCGTAGCGTCAGGGGGGGCACGATCATTTTACTACCAGTATAATTATATACTACATTTAGCCTTATTTAATCTTTGAACGGTATGACATTAATAAGGCCAAATATAGTATATAAAAATACTGGTAGTAAAGTGATCCGTCCCCCCCTTGACGCTACGCCTCTGGTGGAACGATTGGCGTACACTTCAAAATATGTCAGGAATTTCTCGCACACGTGCAGTAGCTTCGGATATGCGAGATACTAGATTTTTGTTTGAGTCAACTGGAGTCTCATAAACAAGACTCTTCAGATGCCCCATAAAAATAAATCAATGCTCAATAAATCGGGAGATCGCGGTGGCCAAGGAACTGGTCCACCACGCCCAAGCCATCGCGTCCCAAATGTGGCATTCTGGTAACTGCGCACATAAGTGGTGATGTGCGCGGGTGCTCCATCATGTTGAAACCACATCCGGTTACGAATGGCGATCTGAACATCTTGCAGCAGTTCTGGTAAAACCTTTTGCAAAAAATAAGGTAACAGCGACCATCCAGCCCCTTTGATAGTAGGTATGGGCCAATCAAATAATTATTAACAATTCCTGCCCACAAATTCACAGAAAATCGTTGTTGATAAGCATGTGGATTATTGGTTGCCAAAAGATGGAAATTGTGCGCATTAAATACACCCTCGCGTGTAAATACTGCCTCATCTGTAAATAAAATATGAGCAGTAAGGTCTGGCTGCAATACATGTTGCTGCAAAACCCACTGGCAAAAGTTCTACAGCAGAAGATAGTCTTCCGGATTCAAATTTTGTACACGCTGAAAACGGAAGGGATGAAATCGATTTTCATTTAACACTCTCCAAACGGTCGGATGACTCACACCTAAACTCTGTGCAACATCTCTTGTACTTGATTCGGGCCTTTCACTCACAAATTTCAAAATAATTTCTTCCAGGCTTTTACTGCGTACAGCTCTTTCTCGCCCAGTTTTCGGTCTGGTGACGTGGAAAGAACCTGTTTCAGAAAGCTGACGGTGTAAGTGCTGAAACATTCTATGATCAGGCATTCTTCTGCGATGAAACTGCTCCTGATACATTCGTAGGGCAGCTCTGGCGTTGCCATTTGCACGACCATACATGAAATGCATGTCGGCTTTTTCGGCACATGTAAAGTCTTCCATGACGAACGATAGCACAGTTAAAAAAGGCGATTTCTTCTACTTGAATGCATGGTGTTGAACGGCGACTAGTCACTTACTGCCCTCTACCAGCAGTGGAATCAACCAAAAACTCCATTTCTATTTCAAAATATTTTTATTTCTATTTCTATTTTCAATTCAAAAGAATTCGATTTCATACCAAAAAATTTCAAAGAAGAATTTTATTATTAAGTAATTATGAAATGTCAATAAAAGGACAGCATAAAAATTTTGTTTTATAAATGAGAAATTTTGAAAATTAAAAAGGAGCCTAATTTCCCCCCCCCCTGGTTTTTTACTACAATGCGTCACTTGGTCCCATACATTCCTATATAATAAATGACTGTTACTGTGTGCTCTACCTACCCTTAAAGTTTGTACCATGAGTTTAGAAACACCCTGTATACTTTTTAATATTTCGCATCGGAAGTAAAAGACACAAATATATATATATTTTTCAAAATAAAAAGTTGCTGGCCGATTTTTTCGATTTTTAGAAAATATTTTAGTAGGCATGTTGTTTTGCGTATAAAAACCAAATTTCAAACCCGTATCTTATATAGTTTTAAAAATTTATATATGACTTAAAATCTGCCAGTATCCCAAAATTTTATCTGTCGTTAAAATCTTTCTTCAGTACCGACTGCTGCTGGTTGTCTGCAAGCTAGCTACACGTGTATAAAAATAAATAATTTTTCACTTGAAAAATAATAATTTTTAATAAATATCTTATGTAATTATGTAATAAATATCTTATGTATTTTTATAATAAATATCTTATGTAATATTTTTAAATAAATATCTACTTGAGACGATATACAAAGATCATTTTCACTCTGTCGGTTTACGCTTAGTTAGCAAGGTAAAAATTCACATGTTTATTACTCCATGATTTCGGGCGAATTTCAGTTCTGAAAATTAATTGAAATATTAATTAATATTACTTATGTGTTGTCGTATGCTGGGCTTTGTTTGGCCGTGCATGTCGTTTCAAGATTGCCACTCAGTTTGTGCGCTCATGATGCCATTTCCATCTTGTGCTGCGATTGAAGCTTTACCGTTGGACACAACTGAGAGATGCTAAGCTGGGTATCGTCCTTGAAGCTCAATAGTAGAGCAGTGGGGTGTTATTCGAAGGTTCCGAGTTCGAAATCCATGCTTGAACATTTGTCAATCTGTCGGTTTACGCTTAGTTAACAAGGTAAAATTCACATGTATATTATTAAGTGATTTTGAGCGAATTTCCTGCTGGAAATTAATAGAAAAATTAACTAATGTTACTTATCATAAACGTGTTACAACTTCTGTGAATAAACAAGGAAATTGTGAAAACTTTGAATTAAAATTAATTAGATATTTACTTACCATTAACAGTCGTGCATAGTTTAAAAGATTGTATGCACCTTTGGAACTACACTGCTAATAAACTGATATGTTCTTTTGCTTCCACATATTACTCAAAAGAAAATTTTTAGGATTTACTCTTCTATCATTACACCTTAAACCAGAACTGGACATTCGTGAAGAAAGTTTAATCAAATGGGCTGCATTACTTTCCCTGGTTCCGTTTGTTGCACAATAACCAGACTTTCCTTAACTATGCAAGTTTAATATGCTGTAAATCTTTTACGGGGATTAAGCACTTCGCCAAAACAGTTAACTATTGTCAATGCATTGAAACATTACCAATCCTGCCAAAACGCTTTCATGATCAATACAGGAGGCACTGACGCATAGAAGCCAATGAATAGTCATAATTTCTTGAAAGACGGTGGTATATATTGGTACCCTAAATTTTAAACTCCAAATGCTACAATTGCACCAGAATTTTGGAATATTTTTTCCTTTTATTAAGGACGTGAAGGAAATCTTTTACTTTTTTTCTAATAAATTTGATAGTAATTTCTGGTGTTATTAAATCATTTCAATATTTTATCAATAGAAGAAAGTTACCCTTATAAGGGTTAAGACGGTGGTATTCACTTCTTTTTGACAAATGTATTCAGACATCGCTTTTTGCAAAAAGTGAAATTTGCCCTATTTAATGTATAAAATTCTGATATTAATAACGTTAAAATATCTTTTAGAAAAGTGGTACCTCTGCGGCTCGTGATCCGTGTGCAGAGTATCACAGTCTTAGGGTATTACTTTATGACCATAGTTTCAAAAAGTTATGGAGTTTCTATAATAGTTTTTCTTTATAGAAAAATATGCCTTTTTTTTCGGAGTTGAATATTTTTATTATAACTTTTTAACGCAGAATACCGCTATTAGATAAGTCTTATTTCTAAATTCTAGTTCAAAATCCGTAACTAGTGGCACCTATGTTTTCTGGTCGAACTACAGCCACCGAAATCGAGCGGAACTTGCTGTTTACTTGATCGCTTTTATGAAAGATTCCAGGGACACTGGCAATATAAGAAAGCTTTACTTCATTTAAAACTTATTATAAAATTTCTGTGGAGTGAAAAAATATATATTATTCTCCTATTTGTTAAGAAGATTTATTCTATCTTGGACGATGGTAATCACTTCCTTTTCTAATGAGTATTCTCCCACCGCTATTCTCCTAAAGTGATATTCCCCTTATAACATGACAAGAAAGTAAGGTGAAAGATTTTATTAAAAAAACATGAACAACTGCGTGTTCCTAAGATTGAGTACCATGGATCTATAGGCTTTATTAAACGTTTATTTTATTAGATTAAGACAGAAAACATGATATTACCCTTTATATTGCATTTGAGACAACAGTGTTATTATTTGTTTTTAATTTTTTAAGTGTTAATATAAATTTAATAAAATAATTAAGTACTTACATTTCGTATGTAAAATTCAGACTAAAAAAACTATTTTTAATCTAGCTACTATATAATTAGTAACATATATTAATAAGTTAATTAATACTTAATCTGAGGTAGAAAAAGAAAATATATATTAGTGTTTACGCAAATTTAGAGTTGCCTTACTTGTTTTTTCCCTTTCCTAATTTTTCTTATCTAATAAAAAAACTAAAATTTCCGGCCTATAATCCGCGGATCAAACAATCATGCTTCGACCCAGAAATTTTATTTTATAAAATGTAACTAACTAGATTGCTCTAAATATTTGATCTCAATTATTCAATAACATTTCTGGGTCGAAACATGATTAATTTATCCGTGGATTATAGGCCGGAAATTACTGTAACATAAATTCCCTAATATAAAATCAGTGATACCGTAATTTCCGGCCTATAATCCGCGGATCAAACAATTCTGTTTTATCCCAGAAATATTAATCAATAATTGAAGTCAAATATTTACAGAGATCTAGCAAGCATCATTTTATAAAATAAAATTTCTAGATCGAAACATGACTGTTTGATCTGCGGATAATACGCCGAAAATTACGGTACATCTCTATGTATCCAACTACAGCGATTGCACTCGATCCTTCAATTCTCGATGAAGTACCTCAGACAATTTGGTGCAACACAAAATCTTTACTTCATTGAAAAATGATTCTGAATTTTTTGTGGAGTGAAAATTCATATATTACTTTCCTATTCATTAAGAAGTTTCATTCCATCTTGGGCAGGGGTACTCACTTTCTTTTTCTAAAAAGTTTTCTCTCAGGGCTATTTGCCTAAAGTGATATTCCCCTTATTAAATGACAATAAAGTAAAGTGAAGAAATTTATTGCAGAGAAGTGGTTACTCCATGGCCCAAAGAGTAAATACCACTTATCTAAGGGCTTTATTAAATGCTGATTTTATTAACAGTCATGGAACAGTGGCGCAACAGATAACCAGTTGGTAACACTTTTAACCCTTAATTGCATAGTGATGTAAATTTCCATCACTTTTTATTTAACTTTTAATAAATAAATCAACTTCTTCGCCACCACTATATTTATATAGAAATATTAATCCAGTAAATTTCCCGTGAACTATGTTGCTGAACAAAGTTTAAAATCTATCTTAAAATTTCTGGTGTCTAATATTTAATATATGTATAAAAAACACAATTGTAAAAGAAAAACTCATGCAAAGAAGGGTTAAGATCTATTCTTCGTTTTACTTAAGAACAGAATTCCTGAGATTTTTTAAACCTATGAATACTATCAAAATTTATTGTTGTCAGTCGCCTAGATAATGCGCCGCTGTTTCATCACTGTATTAGAAGCGGACGAAAATATGATAATAACCTTTTTAATGTATTTGACACGACAGTGTTAATTTTTTTAAGTGTTAAAATCAATTTAATAGTGAGAGTCTTCAACAGCTATTTTTAATCTGGCTACTAAAAAATTCGTGGCATATGGGCCAAAATCTCATAAGTGGGATTATTGGCTGCTGTTTTCTGCTGATGTCATATTTTTAAAAGTCTCATATTATGATCAATTTAAATTTTCAGCTCACAGGCACTCCTGGATGGTGTTTGTAATATTTACAAACTGGAGGCTATTTGAAAAATTTCTGCAATTAAATAAGTTGAATTTTTGTATTATAAATTAATGATAGCTAGGTAGTTAATGTAAGCTTGTACATTTATTTTCACCGTTGCGTCAACGGAAATTTTCGGATAATGTGTTAATATGAGAAATTATCCGCTTATATAAAGCGGATATTTTAGTTCGGAGAAAGTGTGTTTAGTTTCCAATTTTCGGTGAATATCTTAAAACAAATACCATAATTTGTTAAATGATCTATAGCTCCAATATCAAGAACGTTTCCATAGCTGCCCGCTTTTGCGTTTTTTGTTAGTATTTTTTTAACCCGGGAGAAGTCGCATGGGGTATGACATACCCCGAGTGCGTACGGATTATACAATTATCACCACTACTTTTTGAAAAGTAAACTTTAGTGTATTTTATCCTACAATTTGTAACAGTTGTCACTTACTAAATAAGTTGAGAATTATTGTTTGTATTTATTGGTGATAAAGTAAAAACTGTTCATACCCTAGATATACGCGATTTCTCACGGGTTAATAGAAGACATTCTGTTATTTATTCGCAATGATTTTTCAATTAAATAAAGGGACGTTTTCTTTACGAAAAAAGTGCTGACTAAAAACGTAAAAGCTGGTGGCTATAAATTTCTTATATTTTCATTCAAAATATACTTTTCATTCACGAAATTTAAAATTCATTATTCCACCATACCGGTATTTTTTTGCATGTATTTAAATGTTCTTATAAAATTAAACTGTATGTCTATACTTCCTTTTATAAGAACGGTAAAAATATTTTAATGTTTAAACGGTCATTATAGGGAAATGTTTTGCTTAAGTGTAACAGAAAGTTACAGGAATCAATATATTGAACTTCATTATCTAATTTCCCTTAAAGATTTTTCCTTTTAGTTAGCTTTTTCTACGTAACATGATAGAAAAATAATTGCATTAAGACAGTGTTTATGCTAATAGAATTTCTCCAAAGTAGTACAAATAATTGAGTAGCCTTAAAGCATAACATAAATCTTACGCATGTTGTTGGTAAAAATTTATCGCGTAAAAGTTATTAAATGCAATTTGTGGAAGATTTTCTGCTGCGTCTGCAATAAATGCGTTTTTGAATCATTATGTAATACAAAGTAGAATAACAGAGAAAAATAACGAAGCAACTACATAATCAAATAAAAAAGAATATTTTTTAGGCATCCAATTCAGTTCATCATATAAAAATGTTAATCCATTTTTCCCCAGATAATTATTCATAATAAAGGTATTTTGCAAATCCGTTTTTCAGAAATATTTAGACTATCGTTAACTAATAAAGCGCGTGTATAGGTTTCTGAAGAAGCTTAATATCTTCTTTATATCTATAACAATATTTCAAGCCTTAAATTCATTATCTTACAAAAAATTTATATGAAAGAAGTAATAAAATATGTTAGAAAGAAATAACTTTTTGTGAAATATATATTGTAAATGTATTGTATCAATAAAAAATATGCATTTTCAGTATTTCAAGGTTTTAAAATTTATTTATGAATTCAAATTTTAAAAAATTCTTATTTAATATGTATGTAGAAAAATCGGTTTAATCTTCATAATTTTCTTTTGTTTATATTTGTGGACAAATAAAGTTGTACAAGTTGTAAATTTTCAACTGGACGAAAAATGTCCGGGCTAGGATTCGAACCTGGGATCGCTTGGCTGAAGCCGCCACGCTCTACCACTGAGTTATCGCGGTCGAATCTGGAGGGCATAATTCATCCAGTTAACCTTATTGGTCAAAGCATCTGGTCTGATATTTTAATCAGCTCAACAGAAAAGATCGCAGGTAATGGAACTCCAGTAAACGCTGGATACGTGAATACACTGGATTATTTTGTAACACAATTATTTCAAATTGGTAAAGTAATCATACATGTATGATTACTTTACCAATTTGAAATAATTGTGTTACAAAAAAAAAAATAAAGTTGTAGTTTTTTTGTTGTATTTGATATCTGCTATGTGTTATTTCATCCTCATTTTACACTTTGTGTTACAAATAGTAAAAATATCCAAAAACATTGATTGCCATTATAATTTCCGGATTTTTGCGGATTTTGTTTTCTCCGATAAAATAAATTTTTAAAGATGTCAAAAATTAACGAATATGGATTTAACCATATGGATTTATACATGAATTTGTCTCATACAATTGTGTTTTTTTATACTTATATCAAGGATTATACACCAGAAATTTTAAGATAGATTTTTAACTTTATTTAGTAGATTATTTAAGTGATTTATGTAATTTTTACAGGATTAATATTTCTATATGAATATAGTGGTTGCGAAGAACTTTATTTATTAAAAGTTATATAAAAAGTGTTTCAAATTTGATACACTATGCATTTAAGGGTTAAGAGTGCCACTGATAGATAATAATGTTAAATGTTTAGGTAATTCCCCATTTACGTTTTGGTATTTTTATATTCTTACACTCTAAAAATAATTATGTACAGCCTTAGCAAAAGTATGAGGCACACTAACTTTTAATGCATTTTTGGTTTTAAGGTAAAAAAATAGAGGTCTGATTGTTTTATAAAGTATTTTATTAACGTAAAATTACAAAAAATATCAATATTCAGTGGGTCTAGCCTTGGCAATCCAGCGACAACAGCGGCAATCCTTTGTGACATACTGCCTGCAAGTCTTGCATATTTTTCTGCACTTATGACATCCCACTCTTGAATAAGATCATATTTCAAAGCTGTTTTTAATGTTATGCTGTGTTCTCTGATTTTGCGTTTTAATATGTAACAAAGGTCTCGATTGGATTAAGATCTGGGAACTGCGCTGGTGAGCCCAGCATTACAAAGTTACTGTCTTTAAACCAACGCATCGTACTGGCGGATTTATGACAAGGAGCATTGTCTTGTGGGAACATGGCGCCACGTAAATATTTTCATCAAACATGCGCTTTAACGAAGGCATCAACATAGTTTCCAGCACATTTATGAATTTTGGCTGTTCATTCATACGGTCTATGCAAACGAACATTTTACCAACGCCATCTGCAGCCATGTATCCCCAGATCATAACGCTGCCACCTCCGTGTTTTACAGTAGACAACACGCAATCTGGATGATATTCATAGCCGATACGTCGCCTCGTGAAAAGTCACGCCGGGTCTTCCAAATAACTGGAAATAAAATTTAAATGTCAGATCTTAAAATATTCTCATTTTTATTACAAAAGCCGACTCTAACTGAATGATGGTTCTTTTTCATCATAAAAAAGGGTTAAAATGCTTACTGCCTAGATTCGTTGGACCACAGAACATTTGACTAATCCTCTTCTGTAAAATGTTGATGTCGAAGAGCCCCCTCCAAGCGATTATTCTTCCTGTTTTCTGAAAGCCATTGCTTTTTCCTGGCTTTACACCCTTTTAACCCAGTCTTCTTTTTTCCGTTCGAGCATTTACAGTCTGTCCAATGTCTTCTGACACAGCTGCAGCGAGCTCGGAAGATTTTTTTTTCAATCTTTAGCGGATTCCCGTATTAGTTATCTTTCTTGGCGTTTCATTGTCACGCGTTTTCTGCCCGTTATTTTCTTGTTAACGTGAGACCGAGACTCCGTGAACCTTTTAATAGAAAATTTCACTGCACATTGAGAACATTTCGTCGCTACCATGTCAAACTATCGAATGTTAAAAAATGCATTTTTCATTACTTTTAAAAATAAGCTGATTATCACCATTAAATTTTAATACAGTTTCAGAGTTGCAACATCACCAGGGTTGCCAGTTTAGCCTCTTTTTCCATTCAGAAATTTCAAATCCATACCAGAAATTTAAAATAGAAATTTTTGCTTTATATAATGACAGCTTATCTCGAGATTACTTAAAGTACAAATTTTTCTCTCAAAATTTCCGGTATGAATTCGGCATCTCTGAATAAAAAGGGAGGCCAAACTGGTAACCCTGTTCTTCACAGAAATTTTAGTAGTATTTTTATTAGACGAAGAATTGTAATAAAATTTAGTGGTGACAATCGGCCCATTTTTAAAAGTAATGAAAAATGCTTTTTTTCATATTCGATCAAAGCCATTAAATAATAAGCCCAGTCAGATAAATGGGAAACTTTTCGCAAGTTGAAAATAGCGCCATCTAGCGGTTGGGAGTGCTGCATTCGGCACCAAGAATATTTTAATAAAATTTTGCTTCTAAAATTAAAGCTTAAGATAAGGAGTTCATATTTTCTAAGAAAGTCGTTTGTAAATTCCGGTGTCAGTCAGTAATTTCACATTTTACGAACATAATTTGTCTGTGCCGGAAAGGGTTAATTGCATAGTGATGTAAATTTCCATCACTTTTTATTTAACTTTTAATAAATAAATCAACTTCTTCGCCACCACTATATTTATATAGAAATATTAATCCAGTAAATTTCCACCATTTTTTTTCATTCTAGTTTTAGCTTTAATGTAAAAGATCCCAATAATTAGCAAGCTCTTAACCCCTTGAGGGGCGGTGGTATATAATATATACCACTTAATTTTAATTCCCATACGCCACATTGACACCGGAATTTTTTAATCAAATTTCACATTTACAATATACGTGAAGAAACTCTTCTACTTATTTTGAAATAAATTTTGTTTTTAAATCACGGTGTGACTCACTGATTTCAACATTTTAGAAACATAAGTACTTTGCCCCTGAAAGGGTTAAAGCAATTGCAAAAACAAATCATCGATAAAAATCGTATAAAATATCGATATAAATAAATCGTATCGTTTCTCTGCTACCCACTTCTGTTTTGTCCTCCTTCCGCAGCAGAGGTTTGGCGCTAGTGTGTCGCTAACAAATTTAACACTATCTGACTGGGCTTATTATATAATGGCTTTGTATTCGATAGTTTGACATGGTAGCGACGATTTCACCAACTTGCTTATCTCTACTTGAGATTTGTTTTGTTCATGCAAGACCTGAATTCTCACTTTTTTAAATAGACATCTCCCTTCTTTAGGCATTTTGTAATTCAACGATGTAAAATTCGCCACTAGATCATACACGGAAGTTACTTTGCCCTGCTAACGTCAAATAAAGACTGGCAAAACATTCGAAGTATTTTCTTCGAAAAATTCCATTTCCTTTGTTTTAGTCACCAGATGTCTTCAGTCGTTCCAAAGAGATTATCTGTATTTTTATTAACGTTTGATAACACCTCTTATGCCTTTGTAAGTGTTGCTAATATTTTTTTTACGATTCAAGTGTTTTGTAGAGGGTGTCTAATACTTTTGACCAAGGCTGTATATAGCCAGTACAATTTTTGAAATTTCACGGATTATTTTTCTTTTCAAGTGAAGTAATAAAAGTAAATCCTACAGCTTCTGAGAAAATGAAAATTTAGCATTATCAGTCAAAGATATTCTCAAATCCAAGCTTTTTGACACATCCGCGATATTCCTTTCATCGAAAAAAGTTTTTCCATGAAAATATGGATGATGTACTGGCATTCAACGAAATTTTTTACAGTGTTTTTCTCCTTTATGATCTATGCCAATATAATACTGTAATTTCCGGCGTATAATCCGCAGCTCAAAGAATCGTTTTTCGACCCAGAAAATTTATTCAATAATTGTAGTTAAATATTTACAGCGATCTTTTAAGTTACATTTTATAAAATAACATTTCTGGGTCGAAAAACGGCTCTTTGAGCTGCGGATTATACGCCGGAAATTACGGTACATCGTGTCTTTCCTATATAATATTCCAAACCGTCTCTAGAAAAATAGGTCCAGGATCGTCAAGGCTGCAATCAACTCGAGACTCCGAGTCCGCGTTGGTCAATGCGGCATTTGCTGACACAGAAATGGCAGTTCTTGCATGTGGATTTTTCAGGGTTTGTAAAGTCTCTCGAATATTATTACTGGTATTACCTAAACCTATTCTTTGTCTTTTTTCTGAAATTAAATAAGGCGCAAAGTCTTTAAATTAATGTCCAATAATGCTTAAAGTGATAAAAAATTATTTTTTATCACTTTAAGCATTATTGGACATTAATTTAAAGTTAACAAGTGATTGGATTACATTATTTAAGGCAAAGTCTGTAAAGATTTTTATTCGGAAATGCTGATGAAAACAGCATTTCAGACAAAACTTGTAAACACCCGTGGCCATGAGCCCATTTCAGAAAACAATCCTTCAAGCCAATTAACACCTTAATCGTCGTGCCCGAGACATTCACGGGCAGCGTAGGTTACGCCTGTTTTATTCAGATTGTTTGATTCCCACCAATTTTTTTAAATAGTATTATTGGCTTTATTCTTGCATTATTTTATCGGTCTATTAAAGAAGACGAACATTTCTACTTAAAAAAATTGGTGGTAATCAAGCAATCTGAATTTTTAAAAAGTAGCCTACACTTAAAGGGCGCGACGATTAAGGGGTTAAAAAAATCGATTATTAAATTTCCTCATAGTATGATTAAATAATTTGATAAAAATCATTCTTATGATTCGTGCAAATACCGACTCATTATCCTGAACCTCTACAGAAAGTTTTGTCTACTCAACAAATTTCTCTCTACGTTAGTCAAACGAACAAAGTATGTCCTATAATACATTTTTCTGGAAAATGTCTAACAAAGTTTTTTTTTTCCTTTGGTTGCAATTGTTGCGTCTTTTGTGAAAAGGTTTTGAGACAGCAAAGCAAATGTATATATTTGATGAACGGTATATGTCGCTATTGAAAAATTTTGCCTAATGATGAAAAAGCACTCCATAGATGCCGCATATATATATTTACTGATTATAATGTTTATGATACAAATATACTTTGTATCATACCAGAACACAAAACAAACATATTTGTACTGTGGAAACTATTGTATAAATTTTACAGAGATCAGCTTTTAATATTTCCGTTCAAAATAATCGTAAAAAAAATCTATACCCACAAATCGACAGGAAATAAAGTCTACTAATTAATGTTATGTATAAATTTCTCATGGAAGGTCGTCTATATATTAACCCTTCTTTGCATTGTGATGGAAATTTCCATCACTGTTTATTTAACTTTTAATAAATAAATCAACTTCTTCGCCACCACTATATTTATATAGAAATATTAATCTAGTAAATTTCCCGTGAACTATGTTGCTGAACAAAGTTAAAAATCTATCTTAAAATTTCTGGTGCCTGATATTTAATATATGTATAAAAAACAATTGTAAAAGGAAAACTCACGCAAAGAAGGGTTAAATAATCTATCAACTTTTAATTTTCAAATAGTAACACAAATTTTTTATAACATATTTGAGTTCTTTGAATCATTGAAGCATGGAAAAATATACAGTTTATATAATTAAACTAATTTTTCGTACAGTTAGAAGTGTTAAAGTGTGAGGATTCTAATGTTAAATCCATGTGACCAGTGGCGGCTGATGATTCGCTCTCTTTGGGGCAATAAATGCATAGTTGCAAAATTTATTATTTTCTTACCACTATTGTTTAAAAGAAAACTTTTCCGAGATTTAATGACAGAATTTCCTAACAATAAATAGGGCAAATATTTCTTTTACAAAATAGTGGTAAGAAAATAATAAACTTTGCAACTATGCATTTAGTGCCCCAAATAAAAGCAGTCACGATCCGCCACTGCATGTGACAAACTTTAATTTATACATCTGCAGAAAATGTCATCCAATTGAGCTTCTATTTTTTTAGTGATACTCAATGAATTATAACCTACATTAATTTTTGCATGAAACGAACCGCAATCATGAAAAACATGGCTACGTATATTTATAGCTCATTCAAATCAACACTTTTCGAGATATAGCGAAATTTTATTTTTCAACGCTCCATGGGGAGGGGGGGCACAGTATCCTTTTTTTAATATATGGCAGGTTTTTTTATATATTTAAAATTCCTGTATAATTTTACCGGTGATTAATTGAGTGTTTTCGGTACTTATTCTATAGTAATATCTAAAATTTCTGAATAAACCTCTGACACTCAACAAAGATTTAAGAAGAATATGTAAACTAAACATGTTTGCGGTTTGCCTTTTTCAAGCAACTAAATTGTGATGTGAAAAGTGGGTGTTACCATTTGACGTTAATTGAAATTTTAATAAATAGACTATCCCAGAAATTCATTTTGCGAATAGCATTAATTAGTTGCCATTATTCAGGAGTTTCGTTCGGAAAGAAATTTGCTTATAACAGATTGAGCCCCTAGCGTTAGAAAATGGAAATAAAAGATGTTTGAATCATTTTAGGCTCCTTTGAAAAAATGGAGAGCGAGCATAGCCTGGTAATCTATAAAAGTAAGGAAAAAAGTATATGTGTGTCTGCCGGCTATGTTCGGAAGAAACCTCTGCACGCAGAGCTACAAAATTTGGTAACAAGGTGATATGTATATAGTTTTAAAATATTGATTTACTACTATATCTGTATTTTTGCACCTCGAATCCCGATTTTGAATTTTTTGAGAGAAACAAACTAGAAAACAAATAATGGAAGATAGACTACTAAAAGAAGCACACATAAAATTTAAAACATGTAATAATTTTAACCTATCAAATAATTATATTATCAACATATAAGATATCGATAACTTGTATATACATTTCTTTATTCAAACTATTAATATTTTCCTACTTTGTTGAAATAAACGAAATAAATTTCCTATAAATATTTTATATGTTTTACTTCATACGTAACTTAATATATACTAGATAAATTTTAATATGCTCGAAAACTTAATTTCCCCTTAAAGGAAAAATCTATTTAACTTTCATTTTTAATCGAACTAACTACCAACTGCATTCTATTACAATATGGAATGTTACAAAAAATAAAGCATACATATACAAAGCATTAATGTGCAAGTCCTAAAATCCAACTACTTAAAGTAAACAAACTGTCTAGGAAATAACTTACATTTACATATTGAATTTTCCAAAAATTACTTACATTAATGAGTTAAACATTAATTACTTATTTGCAAACAGCTATTTTGGCCTTACTTATTGAGTCATTAAGTAGCTCACAAAACATATTTCATTTCTAATCTGAAAATAAAAGAAAAGACGAAATTTTATGAAACAAATAGGGAAAAAAAAACATTTAAATGGTATGCTGATGAACCGAGGGCTGAAAGAAAAGAAGACATTATTTATTTTCATCAACCATTTCTAAGGCAGTTGAAAGTATTTATCCCACTTAATTTTAATTACCAAATGAAAAGTTTGCACCGGAATTTTATAATATATTTTTTTCTTTTATAATGTATGTGACAAAAAGCATTTAATTACTTAAAAAATAAATTTGTTCTAAACCCTCTAAAATCCATGGTAGCATACATGCTAGCTACCATTAGTGTTGTCACTTTAGTGGATTTTTTTATTACGGTATTCCGAATTTACACCATAAAGTCGGAATAAAATCTTTGCTTTATTTAATGACAGACATTCTATAATTAAATGAAACGAAACTTAATAGTTGTTATTTCTTGTGTGAATTCCAATTTTCCCAATTTTGGAATTTCTAGAATACATTCTACCATGGGAATTAGAGGATTAAATTCACGTGACACTCAATCATTTCTACATCCAAGCAAAATAAATAATTCGCTTTATGAAGGGTTAATTCATGCAAAGAATGATGCACTTAATGTTATAAAACAACCATTTAAGGGTTTTTGTTTATATTAACTCAGCAAGTGTTTGAACGTTGACTTCATTAGATAAAATTAAATAATACTTAAATAATTGAACTTTTGCTGTTGATTTAATTAATTATATATTTACGTTACAGATATATTTTCTAAAAGAAATATTTTACACGTAAAATTATATGCGGGGCATGGTAATAGAAATTAAGAGCAAGAGATAGTGTACTCTAATGATTTGAATAACAACATTTCCCAATAAAATTCTTTGCCTTTTTAACACTTTCCAACCTAGTTGAAAAGTGTTTATGACTTCGGTTTGTCTGCTGTATGGCCGTCTGCCGTCGGGCCGTCTGGCCGTCTGCCGTCTGGCCGTGCTCTAACTCCCGTAAATATGCTCAGATTGCCCTGCAAGTTTTATATGTTATCGTCGTTATCTATAGCATGTTCCCTATTTCAACTGAAGTGTGTAGCACTTATAGTTTTTTTACAGGGATACTCAAAAGAATTCCGTTACATTACGGTATATGAGGAAAAATCATTTGCGGTTTATTTTAATGGTGTTGCACAATTTCAAAGACATTGTAATTGATATATATCACTAAGGTGCATTAAAAGAAGCTTAATATGGAATAGGGTGTGCATAGCACTTATAGTTACTTTACAGGGACAGTCAAAATAATTCCGTTACATTACGTCTATGGAGAAAAATCGTCTGCGATTTATTTATATAATGTTTCGCTATTTTAAACGCATTGAAATTTATATATATCACTAAGGTGCATTACAAGAGGTTTACTACAGAATATTATGTGTATAGCAGTCATCGTTCATTTACAGGGACACACAAAAGAATTCTCTACTGCCTGTTAACAATAATTCCTGGAAGTGCATTTTAAGTTACTGAACGCGATTTTAAATTTAACTCACTTTTTGTTTATTACGTGGTGTGTATAAATTCTGTAGATCATATACAGGGAAGCACAAAAGTTCGCGAACACATTTCCGTTTATTGACAGAAACTCTAGAAGGAGAATTTTAAACTGTGTTACGCGTTTCCTAACTAAACTAAAATTTAGTATCCTATGTAGAATATATACAAATCTATAGATTATATACAGGGCTGAATAAAAGTATTCGGATATTTTTCCGAATGTTGTATATGTTGGTAATATATGTTGGGATTTCCTGAAATTACGTTTTTAAATATGCTATGCGTTTTCCAAATTGTTTACTTAGATGTTATCTTTCAGCTTATTAAACGGTAATGATTTGTAAAATTATTTTGGAAGCGTTGGAAAGTGTTACATAATCTATGCTTGACGCATGATTTTTCGTTTTTGTTTAAACACTGATTTCGGACACGGTTTCTTAAACTGTGTAACTTTGACCCTGATATCAAGCTGTATGCTTTGATATTAAACTGTCTTATTATCTATAGCACGGGCACTAAACCTGCGTGCCATCAGTTATTCCGAAAAAAACATTTTCCATGCGTAATTGGAAATATATGTCGACAGTTATGATGCCATATAAGAGATGGCATCGACGCGGTTATCTTTTTAACTTCTGCTATTTCCGACAATAATGTTCCTTTCAAATTTATTTTTAAAATGTTGTATTAATATACTTCGTTTCAGATTTCTATTGAAAATCAGTGGTGTAGCGTCAGGGGGGGGGGCACGATCATTTTACTACCAGTATAATTATATACTACATTTAGCCTTATTTAATCTTTGAATGGTATGAAATAAATAAGGCCAAATATAGAATATAAAAATACTGGTAGTAAAGTCACCCGTGCCCCCCTTGACGCTAGGCCTCTGTTGAAAATATTCGAGAAATGTAGCACGGAGATTCTTGTTCGGAATGACCATAAATGACCGCTTCGTCCCCTGATATAGACATATAAAATATATATACTAATAAACATATTTACATATTTCTGATAATCTCATTTTTTTCAAAATTTTCCTTGGGTAAGGCAACTTAACACTTTCAGATTCAGGCACTTATATTCAGGCATTAGTACTTCTGTTACTAATATTACATCGACTAGAATACATAGTTTGGGAAAAAAACAAATTCTCACTTCCATTTTTTACCGTAATTTCCGGCGTATAATCCGTAGCTCAAAGAGTCGTTTTTCGACCCAGAAATATTATTTTATAAAATGTAACTTAAAAGATCGCTGTAAATATTTAACTACAATTATTGAATAAAATTTCTGGGTCGAAAAACGACTCTTTGAGCTCCGGACTATACGCCGGAAATTACCGTACTTACCCATCCTACGTAGTATAGGGTAAGTCTTGTAATCGTTTTGAAAATCGAAAATGTTTTTTTGACGGATTTACACGTTTCAGACACTGGAGATTCCGAAAAACATATTTTTAGAAAAAAACAATGCCGTCCGTCTGTGTGTCTGTAAACGGTCTATCTCCAGAAAAAATTGAGATAGAGACTTGCAATTTGGTATGTACTTAGTATGTAATAATGGGAAGAAGCCTATTTAATTTCAATAACCTTGATTAACCGGAACTATTTTTTTCGGACTCTCGATATATTCGTTCTGATAAAAGGTATATAAAAATTTTCGAAATTGGTTATTTTAAGAAATGAATATAAAAGAAAATAAAAAAAAACATAAATTTTGCATAAAGCTTGAAGTCGATCGGATAATGAGTTGCCGAGATATTTGGAATCATATTTACCACACTCTTCAATTTTTCATGAACTGGTATTTCTTCCAAATTTCACTTCAAAGATATATTTTAATTGGAAATTTGACGCTTAATCAGATGCAATAAACCGCTAGTTAATAGGATTATTATTTTTGGAGTTAAGGGGAGGTTTCTTTCAAGCAATTCAGTAATCGAGCCTTTAAAGTTTATGACGTCCTCAAGCCGCGATTTTATTTGAATTGCAATGCATTTTATAAGTAGTTTACACATTTTTATTTTAATATTTTAGATTATGCATATCCATGATGGGTAAGTATTACGGTGGCCCCCAACGACTAGTTTATTTTGTAAAAATTATAAATACCCTTACTTTTCTAAGTAGTCACTCTAGTTCCATGCAAATTTTGAGTTATGTATAGTGTTACGTATTTGTAGGGATATACATATAATCAGTCATGATATAACTTAACAGGATTTATTAAATATATAAAAGCTTGTGCATTGCTATCTCGTAGCGACACGGCGTGAATGTTTACATCTGACTGCCGCTAGCCTGTTGCCATTCTGGAAACATAAAAATGTTATGGTTAACGTTACAGTTAGAGTCTGTGATAATACATAACATCCCTCCCCCCTATGTAACGTAGTCCTTTAGCCAGGTCGGTGGATGTTTAGCTCTAACTGGTCTCGATGGGAGGAATGTTGGACTTGTAACATCAGGGATCTGTCTATCTCCTACAGGTGCAATCCCAATTAAACTATCTGTATCCACAGGCTCTGGAACCGTGTCATTTTTTGTCAGTCCCGGATCTTTGCTGCCTCCTGCTGGCTCAGTGTCCTCGCTGTCTTCTACTGATCCTGACATCAGCGATGAAGGTGTTGGGCCACTGGATGGGTATGCTGAGGAACTACCAGTGTCTGTCACATGCTGAAGATTACCTTGAAGTCGTCTTAATTGGTCAATGTGTCTCTTCCACACAAGACCTTCATTCGTTAAGACTTCATACATTGTGGCGCCAGTTACTTCTGTGACTGTAGCTGGTACCCATTTGTCATGAGGATGGAATCCTTGAGCATACAGCGGGTCTAGAGGTTCAAACATTCGGAACCTTGAATTAGACAGATTCTTGGGATTAGGTTTTGTAAAATCAGGATGAAATCTGTCCAGGCAGGTTTACAAACGGCGGTTCATAAGCAGCTCTGCTAGAGACACATTTGTAGTAGCATTGGGTGTAGCATGTTGTGCTAATAAGAATGATGCAAGTCTAGAATTCCAATTCCCAGTAATAATTCTTCGAAGTGCATCTTTTGTTGTCTGCACCATCCGCTCTGCTTGTCCATTCGATGAAGGATGTCTCGGAGCTGTAAGAGAATGGTAGATTCCATTTCTCTTAAGGAACTCGTCAAATTCTGAGGATTTGAAACCAGGTCCGTTATCTGACACTACGGTGTCAGGGATGCCATGTGTACCGAAAAGCTTCCTCAGAGTTTCAATAGCACACACTGAGTCTGTTGACAAGACTTTAATAACTTCTAACCATTTTGAGTATGCATCGACACCAATGAGGAAAAGGGATCCTTGAAAAGGACCAGCATGATCGATGTGGAGTCTTGACCAAGGTTTTTTAATACACTCCCATGTTCCGACTGTCTTAGGAGGAGCATGTCGTGTCTGTTGGCAAATATTGCACCTATTTACTGTGTCTTCGATTTGGCTGTCCATTCTCGGCCACCACATGTAACTTCTTGCAAGAGCTTTTGTTCGCACAATGCCTTGATGTGAATTGTGGAGAGTAGCCAGTAGGCGTTCTTTTGTCTTTCTTGGTATTATGACTCTGCATCCCCAAAGGAGGCATACTCTGTGGGCTGAGATTTCCAATCGTCGTTGGAAATAAGGGGCGAATTCTTCATCTGGCTTTTCAGCCGGCCACCCCTTCAAAACCCAGTTGAGCACCCGAGCTAAGATTGGGTCTTGGAGTGTCATTCGTGCAATATCTTTGGTTAATGTTATGGTTAACGTTACAGTTAGAGTCTGTGATAATACATAACATATAGTATATGCATTTTAAGTGGTAACAAAAAATCACAACCCCTTAGTGGGACCACTGTGCCCGGCCTTCCCCTAAAAGTAATTACTTTTTAGAATTAGGACATATTGACCCGGACAGTACATTAGAAATAAATTAAAGTATTCTTTGAAAATACAAATCAAACGTAAATCGTTTTAGTAGTACATATTTATATTATTTATCAATAAAGTCATGAAACTTCATGAAATTATCACCATTCTATTTTCTTTTAAACGAATAAAAATTGTTTTGGGTCAAATAGACCCGAACAGAACAGCAGGATTCAATATTTATCTGAAAGTTAATATAAACAAGTTCTTAAAATTATTACACTCTTACAAATGATCAAACACTTAGAATCATTATGCTATTAAAAGATGTATTTCACTATTAATAGAGCATTAAATTTTCTTTTACCTCAAGTACATTTCTATCTTGTCTTAAAATATTATTTTTTTAAAGTTCCAATTAATTTGAATATATATTTCGTCTGTCATTTATCGCTTTAAATAGTCTTTTGAAGCAATGGAAGCTTAATCACATATTGATAATGATTTCCTTGAAAGAGTAAACTCCTAATTAAATTTAAAAACGACTATGTATTTATGCAACAATTTTCATATAATTTTCAAGTTATTTGATTAGTACAGATTAGTCAAGTTAGTTTAGTACAGATTTCTTGGCGATTTGTAGCGTTCATTTGAAATTCAAATATTATCAATCTGATTTTATGTTCTTAATTCGGAATTAATTCGTTAGAGATTATAATAATTATGCTGAAATTATGAATAGCACTTTTATTGAGACTCATTTCAAATATGCATAAATAAATAACTTATATTCATATTTTAAAATTACACATATGAGCGTATGATTTCTTAATTACGTAATGTAGTAAGAAATAAGACGCTTTATTAGAGGTAATTTATGTTTTGCATCACATTTAAAATAATTAAAACATATTATTAAGAAAGTATTTTAAAAAACTGATAGATGAAGATAAATTTTTATGCTCATCACTATTTTGTTTTATATTAAAATCAAAAATAAGTAGTGGACTTCAAAATTAGTATTTTTCATCGCTTATCTTATCTTTCATAAATATCTTATAACATTTAACTTTTATAATTTTAGAAAAAAGTTATATAGTATTTTATCTATAAACCGAATCCCCAGACGTGCTTACTTTTTATAACTACTATTTTTGAATACCAAAATTAGACGCAGAATTTCTACATATAAATAATTAATATTAGGAACTTGCCTATTCGGAAGCAGAGTTAATGAAAAGTGAGCAATCGTGTGAAAATTTTAATGTATATACTGTTCCATACAATTTTTAGAGAATCAGGAGTATATGATTTTTATTAAGGTTGGGTTACAACAACAGCTGGTCCGCGGGCCAGTGTTGCCAGTAGGCTACTTTTTTTAAATTCAGATTGCTTGATTGGCACCACTTTTTTGAAATGGTATAAATTGCCTTATTTTTCCTTTATTTAATCTGTCTATAAATTAGACGAATTTTACTTTGTTAAAAAACTGGTGGCAATCAAGAAAAGTGAATTAAAAAAAAGTAGCCCACTGGCAACACTGCCGCGGGCCAACAAGATACCACTATTTTTCCACAGAACAATTTGCCTTACTTGAAGACAGAAAACTTGCTATTTAATAAATCGAAGATTGCATTTAGAATGTAGTGGTTTAAAACGATTTTAATACTAAATGTTAGTTCAGCAGTAGATTAACCATTTGTTTATGGGGCCTGGATTTTCATTTCATTGAATGGAATTCATTGGAAAAATTGCATTGAATTATAACATATTTAAACCAATACTTAATTCACTATATGAGCACAAAATCGCTATACGAGTATTCCTTCATTTTAAATGTGTAACACCCCTAAGAAACATATTAGTTAATAATAGTAAACTATTATATAAAATTAGTTAATAATACTTCAAATTTTATAGAATGATGAATCAAATTTTAGAGGATATGAAAATACATCTTCAAAGTAAATTCAAAATCCTGTCCCACGAAGCAAACAGAAAATAAATACATTTGGAAAGTGTATAAAATCAATTAAAACGCACGTTAAATTATATCATGCAGTTTTATAGATCAATATGGATATTTTATTTATTTATTTATTTATTTTGAAGAATTTGCTTCATATAGATCATCAAGATCTTTTTACAGGATGAAAAGTGATCGTGGGCAAGGAACAATTGCTGAGACAAAGATTATAAAAAATTGATAAAAAGTTACAATCTGATTGTCGATTATTAAAATTTAAATAATACCTCATTTACAGATTTGATTGATGCAATGAAATTTACATTATTTTTATTTAAATAAAGTTTTCAACTTAAAACAACAAAAGTTAGCTTGAAATAATTCAGAAACTGAAAGTGAATTATTGAGGCTGATCCTAGAGATATTAACAAATGAATTATAGAAATGTAAAAAAAATATATCTCGCGATTCCTTAACGTTAAAACTTGGAGAGTATTACGATTCATATTGGAAATATTATTTATACTATATTAAAATTGTTTACGAAATGTTGATACAATTTTGCGGCGTAATTTTTTTAAATATAGATACCTTATGTGGCAAGTTATATTATAAACACACATGTATACACTATGTACTACTGTCATTCCTCCCCACGTAAAAAATTTGAAAAAAATTTGAAAAAAATATCTCGCGATTCCTTAACCCGAGAGAAATTGCGCATATCTAGGGTATGAATAGTTTTTACTTTGTCACCAATAAGTACAAACAATAATTCTCAACTTATTTAGTCAGTGACAACTGTTACAAATTGTAGGATAAAATATGCTAAGGATTACTTTTCGAAAAGTAATGGTGATAATTGTAAAATCCGTACGCACTCGGGGTATATCATACCCCATGGGACTTCTCCCGGGTTAAAGTTAAAACTTGGAGAGTATTACAATTCATATTGGAAATATTATTTATACTCTATTAAAATCGTTTACGAAATGTTGATACAATTTTGCGGCGTTATTTTTTAAAAATATAGATACCTTATGTGGCAAGCTATATTATAAACTCTCATGTATACACTCTTTACTGCTGTCATCCCTCCCCACGTAAAAAAGTTGAAAAAAAAAAGAAAAGTTAAACTTTTATTTTCAATTTTCATCCTCTGTTGTTTTAAAGATTCACACCAGAATAAATTCTTCAAAATTTATGGAAGTAAAATTAGTGAAAGTTATAGCGGCATTTAACACGTAAACTTGAAAGTCGATCAAGTGGAAAAGCTGCCCAATTTACTGAGGATAGCTTTTGTTTTTCAAAATGAGATAGTACTATGCAAACTATTAAGTATCGGTGATGGGCGAATCTCGATAATTCAACAACCAAGGACAATCAACATCGTAAAAAATAATAATCGATACAGACATTAATTAATTCCTTAAATTTTACAATTGAGATGACCTACAAATGATCGTCTCACATAGAAGCTAAAAAACATAACTGCAAAATTTAAGCATTATTGCAGCAGGAAATGTTATCGCAGTGATGGGCGGCTGGAAAAAAATATTCTATATTTGCGACTTGTAGTAGTTTTAAAAATACCATAATTTTCGGTCTATAATCCGCGTATCAAATAATAAAGTTTCGACCAAGATATTATTTTTAATAAAATGTAACTTAAACTATCGCTGTAAATATTTGACTTCATTTATTAAATGATATTTCTGGGTCGAAATATGATTGTTTGATCTGCAGTTTATAGACCGGAAATTACAATAGTTTTAATTGTAGTATATTGTTGATAACGGAATGTTGGCGCTTTTCGTAAAAAATGAGTCGGTCTTGCTCGGGTCATTTTCGCAAAGCATTTTAATTAGATTTTTATTATTATTGTCAGTAAGATAGTCCTTTTAGTAATCAATATTAATAAGTTATTTAAAGTTTCACTGTGTTCCCCTGCCGAAAACTTTCAACCGGGGTTCGTTTTGGTTCCACATCCTCGAGACTACATCGATTGGGTTTATCAATAGGTGCAACTACATTGTCATAAATTTGTCTTTTGCCAATTATTATTTCTTTTTTCATTCACTCGCATACCCACATGATGGGTACAAAGCAGGAACCAGTGAATTAAAAATGTACAGAAGGGTTGTAGATTGTTTAGTGAATAAAAAAGAGGGAAGCTGAGTAAAAATAATCCCGGAAAAGGGGGATAATGGAAGTGATGGTAGAGGAAAAGCAGGTGGAGGATAGGGGGAAAAGGAGGCAGAAGAATAATGTGTCTAAAAAAACTGAAGACCCCAATAAACGGTACCCAGTTCTGAAACATAAAACCGAAAGTCCCTACCGAGCTGAACATCATATACCATTCTGCCTCTGACCCAATACTATGTGCTATCAAAGATTGAAATATCTATTATATTTATGAAAAAAAGACTATAAGAGATAATAGTTTATCTCTGTAAATCGAAAGTCTCCTCGGCCGAAGACAAATGCCGAATCTATAAATGCCGCACTCGAATTCTTCGCGACGCAGATCAAAAAGTTGCGTCAAGCATACAGATTAGGCATTCAGTTTCAGCAATGGGAACTTCTAGAATTGCTGTGATATCGGTTTAAGACATATTTCTGCATATACGAGAGGCAGTCGGAAAATAAGTTTCCCCTGGCGACTGTGGACAGAGGTGTATATGAACGTCAAAAAATGTAATGATACATTAAAGATAAAACATAACTTTATTTTTCCACGTAAGTACCAATTACATTGAGACATTTGTCATACCGATTTATAAGCTTCAAAAAGCCCTCCAGGAAAAAATCAGGGCTTTGCATACGGATGAAGCGTTGAACGGCTATAAGCGAAAGGCGACACAGCAGGTGAATGCGAACGTGCAAGACACCGATACAGCATTTGATAGAGGTCAACCACGATCAAGCAGATGGCTCTGTTGCAGTGCCTGCGCAGATGGCTCTGTTGCAGTGCCTGCGCAGATGGTACTGTTGCAGTGCCTGCACAGTTCGCGCTGTTGCAGTCAACACACCTCTGTCCACAGTCGCCAGGGAAAGCTTATTTTCCGACCGCCCCTCGTACTTTCTTAGCTCCCCCCTCCTGTTACGGAGTTCATAATGTTGCAACAAGCATATATATTCGGCATTCGGCTTCGGCCAGGCAGTCTTCAGATATACAGAGATAATGGTTTAAGTCATCTTTTTCGTAGAAATAATAGATATTTCAATCTTTGGTTGCACATAGTATTAGATCAGAGGCAGATTAGTACAGGGCTGCCAACTACTACGCTTATTTCGAGTCAAATAATTCTTTTAAAATCGGAAATTTTAGATAACAAACGCAATAAAGTATAAAGCATTGCATATCATTAATTAAATTCAGTATGCAATTTATTAATATTTTTCTGGTTCTAAACATGAATATTTGATTTAAAAAGGCGTAGTAGTTGGCAGCCCTGTTAGTATATGATATTTAGCTCGGTAGTGTCTTTTGGTTTTAAGTTTCAGAACTGGGCACCGTTTATTCGGGTATTTAGTTTTCTTTTGAGACCCATTATTCGTCTGCCTCCTTTCCCCCTATCTTCCACCTGCTTTTACTCAACCAACACTTCCTTTCCCCCCTTTTTCGGGATTAATTTTGCTCAGTTTCCCTCTTTTTTGCAATCTCTAAACACCCGTCAACCCTTCTGTACCTTTTTAATTCACTGGTTCCTACTTTGTACCCAGCATGTGGGTATTAGTTTTTTATCTCCTTCTTTTCATAGCTTATTTTTTTATTGGAGCCATAGTTTCCGGGATACTAACGGGGCCCTCATTTCGTATTTTGTTGTTCCTCTCTCTTTCTTCCACTTTTTATGGTTTTCTTAATCTTAAGACACTTGGTCCTAAGCACTATCTTTCATATAATTTTTGAGACCGATCGGACATTTTTTAAACACGGTTCGATTCATGATACTGCTCACCATAGACGCTTTTCTCTTTTACATGTATGCGAGTTTTTCGGTTCCCATCCATCCGATCCCTTAGGTTTTCTCACAATTGTACTATTTTCTTTTTACTCTTTCACCCTTTATAATGCAAACTGTCTCCACTTTAAGGCGCTGTTCTTTTTCTTTATCGCATTTTGTCTTTTTAATTAATTTTTTAGGTTCTAGTCCGCCTGTAATCAGGTATTGTGTGTATTCAATAAATGATATGGTTTATATGAATTTCAATGTCATTGGTATTGTTTTATGACGCAATACATCATGATATTTGCAGTTTTACAGATGATATTTTGATTCTTTGAAGCTAAGATTCATTTCTTGATAATTAAACATTTGCTAGTATTGTAGCGAATTCTGTCGCTTATTGTTCACATTGTAAATAATATCGTTTTTGGTCCACTTTGTAAAACAGGAGATTGTTTCTGTTTAGTTTAAATCTTGGGCTGCTCTTTAGTCCAATCCTCTCTCTTCAATTTTTATTAGTTTCTCATTACCCATGTTGCCTAACAACATTCCTCTTAGTCATTGTCATTTAAGTGACTTCGGTGTGTGCTTTTTGACTTTACGTTTCATATATGTTATAGCAATATATGATAATGTATATCAAAAACCCAAACTATGTACAGGATTTATCCTTATCAGACTTTGACTATACAATGGAATTCCCTTGTATATGATCAACTCCATATAAAAAACGGTGATTCAACTCATAACACAGAATTTAGTTCTATACCTGCACAATGACGAAAAAAATACAAAAAGTCTACAAACATTTCAGGGCTTAATAAATAATTACCAGAAAACCACGCTTTATTGTAATAATGTAAAATCTGCATTAATGTGGATTTTGACACATAAATCATTTTCCCTTATCTACCCGCTATCGAGATATAAAGTCTTAAATGTTGCTAATTTATTTATTTATGTTAGAAAGAAAAGCATGGTTCTCATTCAGAAATATTAATAATTAGATTAATATAAAATACAAAACATATTTAGATATAGTACTATTAAAATGAAATAAGCACGCAAAAAATGCTATTGACAAATATGGTACTGAACAAAAAATGATTGAAACATAGAAAATTGTAGCACCAAGAACACTTCGTGAACATAAATCTGGTTCAATGATTACAATATCAGGGCTGCCACTGGCGACTATTTTCTAGTCATATCTCACTCCATTTTCTCAAAAAAAAATCACATACATTTTGAAAATATGTGCAAGAGAAATGTACTACAAAATATATTTTTTAAATAGTTGTGCGAATAGAATATAAAAATAGTCGCCAGTGGCAGCCCTACAATGGTCGACCTCCTGTGAAATGCATTATTAATTTCAAATGGAAGTGGCGCATATTGTAATATCCCAGACTTGTACCAAGCATACCGAATAATGTCGGAGTAATGCGGCGTTCATGTTGTTACGTTGAAAACGTAACGAAACTTCCTTCCATCCTATTAAATCAATGAAATAGCAATTTTTGAGACATTATATCTCGATAACGGGGAGACGAAGGCAAATGATTTATGCGTCAAAAAACATGTTTCACTATGCTCTTTCGATCGTTGCTTATTTAGATTTTTTTCATTATTATTACACTAACGACGTGATTTCCTTGTTAGAAATGAGACAGATTATCTGCCAAAAATAAACAAATACTAAAGGCAGAAACCACCATTATTAAACGATGAGTTACTGAAATTTAATACAAAAACAGCAGAATATTAGAACACCATTCCGGTAATACGTCACATAGTAAGACACTTTAAATACATTACATTATCTTTACATCACATACGCGCAAACACATTTTTAACCCCACAAAAAAAACACAACCACAAAAACCTCCCTCCCAAAAAAACAGATGATTCCTTACACAATAAAACTTTGATCCAATGAATATGAATCATAGAACGGTATGAAACGAAAAGAAAAACAGTCTGTCTGATTTCTGAAACCTTCTTAACCATGTCAGGGGCAAGCACTTGTGCTTCTGTAACGTTCAATTCCCACCGGAATTTAGGAAAGAATTTAGTTCAAATTAAGAATAAGCAATTTTTCAACCTTTTTCTCGTCAAAGTTAAAAAAGTAAAATTTAATTAAAAGTTTCTGGTTTGAATCGGATTAAAATTAGGTGGTATATAATATATATCACCGCCCCTCAAAGGGTTAATTTACATCGATTCATCCATCGCAAACGATACTTGATACAATTGCATCGGATAATAATAGTAATTAAATTGTTTGACTGGAATCGCCGAGAAAAAATTGCGCAATAAAAACCAATCGAGGTATATAAACAATCGAGAGGATCGATTAAAACATCTAAGCATCACCCGATACTACTATTAGTTAATGATAAGAATGAACCTTCTGTATAAAAGAAACGCCTATACCTGCAACACAAACTTTGAATAGTTTTTCTCAATTTTCCTTAAATATGTATAATCTTTTAGAAAATGGTTTTAAAGAATGTGATATGAACCAGTATACTTGTTTATGTCCTGGGACCAGTGTTGCCAATGGGCTACTTTTTTTATATTCAGATTGCTTCATTGGCACCACTTTTTTGAAATGGTATAGTTCGCCTTGCTTTCGCCTTATTTAATCTGCCATTAAATAAGGCAAATTTTATTTTCTCAAATAACTGATGGCAATCAAGGAAACTTAATATAAAAAAAGTAGCCCACTGAAAACACTGCCTGGGACAAACGTTTTTAGCTAAAAATGTATACCCATAGCTGCCAACATTTACGCTTTTGCACTATCAATATTTTTTTTTTAAATGTGTCTTATTTAAACACCAAAAACTTAAATCTATATAAGGTAAAATTATCCTTTCAGAAAAACTAGTATGAACAAAGTTTAAAAGTCTACCGCTCTGTATCATGTTTAGAAAAAAAGTATTTGGATAGAAGTTAAATAACAACGTTCGCAAATTACATTGTTTTCCATATAAGAATGTTACTGAAATATTCACTTTGTAGAGACAGATATGAAAAAAATAAAACTATTTTAATTCGACAGAGCGCGTTTAATTCCACCACGATTTTCGAAAAGAATATTTACCCTTAATTAATCGCAGAAAAATATTCTGCGATTAAACACAGAAAAATATTTAATCTGAAGAAAATTATTCGCAAAATATTCTGGTTTGAAACAGTTGTGCCGTACTCCTTGGACATTCGATCGACGAAGTGCACGCAATTTGATTCAAACCGCTTAACATTTTAAGCGAAAAAATATTCTAAAGAAACATTTTTGAGCATCATTGCTAAAACATAGTAAACATATAAAAACTTTAAAAAGATATTCTAGGAAAATACATTGATCAAGTACAGATATCAATACAAACAAGTATTGTATATCATATTTTGTTCATGACATTGTTTTGGCTAATGAAATATTCTCTGTACAACAGATATAAAATTTAAAATACAAAGTTTTACACAAAATAATAAAATCAAGAAAAACTTTAATTATGATAATAATTTTCACACCTTAACCCTTAGATTAAGTTTGTGGACATATACGTCCCAGGGGGATATTTTTTATTCTAATTCTTACATTTTTTGGAAATATAATCTTTACCATACATTTCTAATATTTTCTAATCCCAGAAAGCACTATTTTCTAAATTGTGGTACGACTAAATAATGTTCATTTATGACACGTAATCAAAGTGGTAATAATCTGTATATAAATTTATCTTCCTCTATGTCTTCTTATTTATCGTAAGCATTCATTACTTTTTATTTCCATAAAGATGATTTTTCCAATGTATTTAACAACTGTTTCTCTAATATTAATTCGCAAATATATAAGACTTACTTATTTTTACTGAATATTAAAAAATATTCTGTCATTTATAACAAATGAAAAATTACGCTTTAACAAACTATGACATCATTAACGGATTGCGTCAAAACAAGAAATATGATAAGAATAATTAAACACAATGTAAGGGGATTTTTTTTTCTTGTTAAGCACATTGATAAACGACAGCTTTATATGTTTTAATATAACTTCTTTCATTGTTATCAGTGAGAAAGTTTTCTGAAAAAAAATGTCGCTATTCAGAAAATTCGTTATTTTTCATTTTGAAGAAAAGAAACTTTTTATTTATATGCTCGGAATTTTCAAAGACGTTTTTAAACCTCTCAGTGAACAAATGTAATTAACACCAAGACAATAAACAAAAAACAAAAAAAAAACATTAACTAAAACGTTTTTGGGAATATTGTAAGTTTTTTTACACGTTTTAGTTAGACCAGGGGTGGCCAACCGTTTCCGCTGAAAATCGTTCGACACCATTTTTTTTAATAAAAAAAATTAATCTCATTTTATCGCATAATTTCACTCTTTATTTAAGGCGAATAATTCTGTTAAAAAATAGTGGTAGCGCTGTGGCACGCGTGCCACAGGTTGGCCACCCCTGAGTTAGACATAAAAATTTTCTATTTTATTTTAGTATGTTATGAACATAAATGCAAATAGTCTCTCAAATTCCGTGGTTATAACAACATTGGAAAAAATTAAAATTACAAGAAATATCAAAGTGTAAAAGGCAGATTAATAATCATTTTAACGCAAGGAGTTTGATATAATTCTATGTTTGATAAATTTCTACAGATAATTATGTAAAAATAAATTGTAAATCGCACATTCCACTAAAACACAATATTTAAACAATGACGACAGCTTGGAAAAAGAGTCAATGTAAATTCTAGTAATGTTAATTATGAATTCCTCTATAATAATGCTCCTACAATACATACTGACTCACGCTGTCATTTAATTGCAGGTAGGAGAAGACTGATTGGCCAAGACATTTCTAGCTGCGTGAGAAACAACCGCTGATTGTTCTAAGTTGGTAACAAAATTCTTAACCCATTAAATCGTATTGGTACCATATTGTACCGGGATAGCTGTCCTTTAGTTGGTTTGTGTACCAGTATATTTTAAGAAAAATATTCCCTTTATCTGGTGACAGAAACTCCGTAATAAAAGGAGACTAAAGTTGCTACTTGAAAAATTGGTATGAAATGCAATTTTTGAATTTTGAAGAGAAAAATAATTCCGGCTTTAATGGGTTAATAATTCAGCCTTTTTTCATAGTAGCCCCAGATGTGTTAAATGTGAAATATGTGGCATGCGAAGTAAAAATTATTATAGCAGAAAAATGATCTCATGTATTTACTCGGACAGCTGCCATCCTTTCGTATGTTTGTGAATCTTTTTTTCTGGTGAGTAATTATGCTTTATCCAATCACAAAATATCTGCTTTAAAAAAGCTAATATTTCTATTAGAAAATACAGGGTTACCTTGTGTGGTTGAATTTGAATACCACTATTTTCAAAATAGAATCTGCACCTAAATTAACAGCAGAATTTCTATCATTAAATCAGGCAAATATTACTTTAAAGTTAATGGTATTCAAATTTAAAAACTTGCGGAACCCTCAAATTAGGGTCATGTTTCAAATTATGTTTCTGACTGTCGTGTTCATTCCGACAAGTGTATTTTCCAACTTTTTGAATTGTATTTACTATTTTGTGACGATGCAAAAACTCTATTTAAATTTATTTGCTTTACAAATAAGTTGATTAATACAAGAGACACTCATATACGAGGGGCACACCGTAATTTTGGCAATAAGAAATGTTTGCAGGCGTGATGACATTAGCTGTGGTATCCTAATTAAATATTAGCAATCACTTGGTTGCGTGTCAAGTTTCATCCGCCAATTCCTTGTTACGTGGCTTCCAGGGCTAGTTAAAACCAGTCCCTATGCTAACTCAGTTTTACTAGGGATGTTGCTCTCGCAAGAAAATGCCGCGTAATATTATTTAATGTTTTTAATGTAGTTTTAAATGAAAAATACTTTTTAAAAAGAATATCAAAAGATTTTCCAACTGCTTATTCTTCATATGCAACCATATATAGAAGGTTTAGAAAATTTAAACATAGAAAATCTAATTTCAAAGATAACGGGCGAATTAAATAAACTACACATAGAAACCTGAAATTAAATAAAAAAGGATTTTTCAAATAAATTTTCTGGTTCAAAGCATTGTTAAACTGGGACAACTCAATCCATATATTACGGAATATTAGTGGGAACTTGGCAGTTCTACAAAACTAATGCTAAACTTGACCACTATATTCGAAAAATATAATTCGCCTTAATTAATGACAGAAACTCTGCTATATAGCAAAGTTTAATATTCAAATATAGTACTAACAATTGGCCTGTAAAGAAAAATATTCGATATCTCCGTTCTACATGGCGCAGAATTAGCAACAATTAATCGGTTGAAAATTCAATGGACTAGAGTTTTCGAAGGAATAATTTCAACATTTTTTTTCGGTCGTCCGACGACAGCAAGATAAGATCCAAGTTTTGACTGTTTGAAACAAAGCGTGAAATTAACCATTCAATGTTGGGGGAAAAGAGTATCTGAAATGTCATTAAAAAAACCGATTCCACTATTTTAATAATTATAATAAGTGACTTCAAAAAAATATGTGTCGTTCTTCAGAAAACATTACTTTCAGCGCATAAAGTTTCAATAATAATTTTTTTTTAACGAAAAACTTTATATTAATATTAATAGATCATCATATAACTCCTTTAAGATTCAGATATATGTGGTTGTGTAGTTTTTTTCATTTATTTAGTGTTTATTTTATTTTCTAAAGATTTAGGTGGTAATCTCTTTAGCGCTTTGATTACGAAATGGTATATATATGTCCCAGTGGACTAATTGTTATTTTATTCGTAAATTTTTTTAATTATCTCTGCCATGTACTTACACTTCGATATTTTGAAAGGAAATCTACGAGAAAAAAAATGTAAATTCTGGAACGAATAAATATAAATATAGTCGACACTGCTGACCCGTAATCAAAGGGTTACCATAATTTCCGGCGTATAAGCCGCGGCTCAAATAAATCAGAAATTTTAATTTACAAAATATAACATATTTCTAATTTACCATTATTTGACTTTATTTATTAAATAAAATTTCTGGATTGAAACCGACTTGCTTTAGCCTCGGCTTATACGCAGAAAATTACCGTAATAATACAGAGGTGGTATGTAACATACGGGTTACTTTAACCCAGGTTTTATACGTTTCGCACCAGACATTTTTTAAAGAAATAAAATTAAATATATTCCATGTAGAAATCTGAAATTAACTAAATAAAAATTAAACAAATAATTTTTCTGGTTCGAAACGTTGTTAAACTGGGTCAAAGTAATACACATATTACGGAATATTAGTGTCAACTTGGCGCCTCTGTAATAATATTATAACGCAGAAGACAAATACGAAAATACAAATACACATTGATTAATTTTACAAGTAGCTGATTCGCCGGGCGTCGCTCGCGCCCATGATAACAAACTTAACTAAAACTGAATTTGAATAATTTTATCTATTTAACCGATTTTTGTATTATTTTATATGTTTAACCCTTTCCGGCACAGACAACTTCTGTTCGTAAAATGAGAAATTACTGGCTGACACCGGAATTTGCAAACGATTTTTTTAGAAAATGAGAACTCCTTATTTTAAGCTTTCATTGTAGAAACAAAATTTTATTAAAATATTCTTGGTGCCATATGCAAGTTTGGAATTAAAATTACCGTAATTTCCGGCGTATAAGCCGCAGCTCAAAGAGTCGTTTTTCGACCCAGAAATATTATTTTATAAAATGTAACTTAAAAGATCGCTGTAAATATTTAACTACAATTATTGAATAAAATTTCTGGGTCGAAAAACGACTCTTTGAGCTGCGGCTTATACGCCGGAAATTACGGTAAGTGTGCCCTGAGGGGGACCACTGTGCCGGAAAGGGTTATTGTGAAAATATATCGATAAATAGTGGTAAAAGCGCTCGTAAGAAGGCATTTTCTTGTTCTTTCACGTAGGGTCGTTTCATAGCTTAAAAAAAATAGTTCTTTCTGCCCGATTTCTTTGAAACTTTTATCGGATATAAATACATCGTTTTTGTAGCACATGTAAAAATTTGGTAAAAAAAATATTAATATCTGGCTGTAAAAGTAACATGTTTTCGTCTAGCTTTTTTTTTGTTGTTGTTTCGCTGTTGTAGTCCGTTTTGTTGTAGTCCTTTAACAATAAGTAAAAAAAATAGTTTTCATCGCCCGAACTCTCTTACGTTTCAATTATTTTAGATGATATAAATACGGTCCACCGAGATTCTCCAAAAATATTTTGTCAAAATACCGATGTTTAGTTACTTTTATCGTATAAAATAATCGTATTCGGGAGACGCAAAGTGACCTGCAGTCGGGATTTTTTTGTAAAGGTTAAAATTCGTAGTTTAAAAATCCGATTACACCGCCGAAAATAAAAAAGGTCTAATCTTTAAATGTGTATTTTTGTGAATAGGTACCTCTAAAATCGAGTCCTAGTGGAGCGAACTGGAAGGGGGAAGAGGTCAACCACGAAAACGACACTCTTATTTTTTTTCAAAGGGTTAAAAAGAATATTTTTTCGAAAAGTTTGCGGCTTGTAAGACGTAAAATTATGTCTCATTTTTATCGTATTCTTAAGAGTTCGACTGAAAAACGTTAAGACAAACGGTAAAGAAAAATCAGCATTTTGTTCTTCACTTCTACGCGCTCTGGAATATCCGGGGAAGGAAAACGCACGCGCACGAGCGTCTGTTGATTTTTTTTTAAAAGTTAGATTTTTTATGAGTTTTTAATTTATATCTCGGCAAATTGTCAAAATAATAAAAATCCAAGCTTCAGGTACATCTGAATCTCCCTTGGACTATTATTAAAGAAATTTGCAGACTTCCAAGTGTGCTTGATGCCTGTAGCCATAGCCAACGGACACACATGCATATAGAGCGATTCTTTATTTTTTTAGTATACATGCCATGTTTATTTTGCGAATTATATGAAACTTTAATTAAATATCACCAAAAAAGTTTTAAGTATGTGAAATAAAAACTTATTTCTATTAAATACATAAAGTAGTACTTTTTTTAATCATGAACGGATAATCCATATAGTTCACTACCATTTGTAGTTCAGCGAGAATATTTTAAAAATAATGACAAATGATAATGTTCACATTCGCGGTTATCAACTGAAATTAAAAAGGGATGCATATTGCCTCTGAATATTTCTATTAGTTGACGAATGCTACTATATTTTTAAAATTATTTCTCACATTTTTATTAAAACGGAGGATACAAGAAAGTCAGGAAATCGAGTCAATATACCCGACACTGTTGACCCGTAATCAAAGGGTTACCATAATTTCCGGCGTATAAGCCGCGTCTAAAATAAATCTGTTTCCGGCCAGAAATTTTAATTTACAAAATATAACATATTTCTCATTAATATCATTAACTATATTAATATTATTAATATAGTTAATATAACATCAAATCAAACATAATAAAAAAAATAAAAAAAATGTAAATTTTATGCAAAGGAATTTTCTATTAAAAAATACATTATTGAATGAATAATATATTTATTAATTGAATAATATATAATTCACAAAATAAATGAAGATGCAAGGAGTAGAGGAAATTAGGTGTAACATGTAACGGATATATACACATGCACATTCATTCAATAGAAAAATAAATAAATACATTCACACATCATCAGTCTATACCAAATGAGTATTTTTAATGTGTGTTATTATGCAAAACCTATAAAACACTCTTTTAAAATTATTTTGACAAAAATAATGTACACAAAAGTAAAATTTTTGTTAATGGGCCATATCCATAAACTCATTTTTTTTATTTACGTCTGAAATTCAAAATGACTTTTGCGAAATATTGTATATAAATTGTTTAATCTAGCAGTCAATTATAATCCAGCCAAAAACTTACAATTAAATATTTTTTTATCAGACAGTTAATATAAACAAGTTCTCAAAATTCTTACAATCTTACAAATGTTCAAACACGTAGAATGATTATGCTATTAAAGATGTATTTCCCTATTAATAGAACATTAATTTTTCATTTAGAGCACATACATTTATATCGTGTCTTAAAAAATTATTTTTCTAAAGTTCCAATTGATTTGAATATTTATTCGTCTGCCATTTATCTCTTTAAATAGTCTTTTGAAGCAATGAAAGCGTAGTTACATATTATGATTGATTTCCTTGAAAGAGTAAACTCCTAATTAAATTTAAAAACGACTGTGTATTTATGCAACAATTTTCAAATAATTTTCAAGTTATTTGATAAAGTTTAATACATATTTCTTGGAGATTTGTAGCGTTCATTTGAAATTCAAATATTACCAATCTCATTTTATGTTCTTAATTTTGAATTAATTCATTATAGATTATAATAATTATGCTGAAATTATGAATAACGCTTTTATTCAGACTCACTTCAAATCTGATTAAATAAATAACTTACATTCATATATTTAAATTATACATATGGACGTATATTTTCTTAATTCCGTAATATAGTAAAAAATGTGACGCTTAATTAGAAATGATTTGTAATTTGCATCACATACTCAAAAGAATTAAAATATATTATTAAGAAAGAATTAAAAAATCTGATAGATGCGAATACATATTTAGGCCCATCATTATTTTGTTTTATATTAGAAAAAAAATTAAGTAGTTGTTTTCAAAATTAGTATTTATCATTACTTATCTTAATTTTTATAAATGTCTTATAACAGTTAACTTTTATAATTTTAGAAATAACTTATAAAAGTTACAGTATCAAGTATTTTATCTATAAACAGGACACTGGCTTACATTTTAATAATATTATTTCTGAATGCCAAAATTATACACAGAATTTCTACCATTAATTAAGTAAAAATTGGGACTTACCTATTTGGAAGCAGAGTTAATCAAAAGTAGCCACTCGTCTGAACATTTTATCGGATAAACTGCTCTATACTATATTTAGAGGATCAGGAGTATATGATTTTTATTAAGGTGGGGGTAGAACAACCGTTGCCTCGAGGACCACCAATGTACCACTATTTTTACACAGAATAATTTTCTTTCCTTTTTGACGAAAACCTTGCTATTAAATAAATCGTATATTAGATTTAGAATATAATGAATGATTAGATTGAGAATATAGAAAACGATTTTCATATTAAAAGGTTGTTCAGCAGTAGATTAACCATTTGATTATGGTGGCCGGTATATATGTCTTACCAGCTACATTTTTTTTCTAACCGTACCAATTTTGGAAAAACTTTCTCTGCCATACACTTATACAAGGACATTTTCAAGAAAAATTTACGTCAAAGTTTTTTGTTTTTTTGTTTTTTTGTAAATTGCTGTAATATAACATTTTGAAAATTCTATAATTCACCTTATTTCTTCTTCATTTAAAGAGTCATTAAATAAGGCAAATAATAATATTTAAAAAACTAGTAGCGATCAAGCAATTTGAAAAAAGAAAATAACGCACTGACTCCAAGGATTTGGAAAATTGATACTATCGTCCTTTTTCACAAAATGAAGGGAATTGAGTTCCCTTAACCCTGTCGCTACGGGTGTCCTTTACGGAATTTATAATCTTTTACCACCGGTTTTTAAAAACAGAAATTTTCGCCTAATCGAATCGCAGAAATGCTACCATTAAATAAGGCAAAACTTACACTAAAAAATAACTGGTGGGAATAATCGAGGATTCTGAGCATCTTATGCGCCACGTATACATGTCGCACGTCCCCAAGGGGTTAACAGTAGTACATAGTCTCCTAAATATTACGTCTATGTTCCGATGGAAGAAGTATCGGCTTTGGTGGCGTACGTAGACTGTGTTTTTCTCCAACTCCAGTTCGGTCCCTTGTATTTTTGTACTTTTAGAAATTGGTGATAAGTAAGTACAGCTACCGTACGAATTCTGAAAATAAACCAACAACGAAAACAGTAATTTTTAAAATCAGCGCTTAAACCGAACTTTCAGAAGTCTGTGAGTTGTGGACAGGGGCCTGTCTAGTTTGAGGTTAGGGAGCGTCATAATACCGCTTTTGAATAAGAAATTTCTCCTTCTTTAATAGCGGTTTTCAAAGATTACATAATGCGAAACTTTCTATGAAAATTATTAATTATAATTTTTCTTTTATAACTAGGCGGTAACGTGGCATCCCCTTCCCACACTGTAAGGACACAGATTCTGTTAGTATAAGAGAGAACTAAGGCAATGTATTTTATTTACGACGCTATTTGGAATACAAATGTACCTTAAAAATAAGCTAAAATGAAATTTACTCAGTACATGTGATGCGGTTGGAGCTTGAAAAAGGAACTTTGAAAGCTTACATTCGTCTATGATGTCTTACACTGACGCACCGATTTTTTTCTTTTTTAATCGGTTATAAACAGAAAAAAACTCGCCAAAATTCGACTATTTTTTTTCCTTTAATGGTAACTTGGCTATTATTCTTCACTTACATTAATTTATTGATTTGGTGGGGATTTTGAAAACGCGCCAATCAAAAACTCGTCAAACATGGGTGCGTGAGTGTAACACATCTGTTCCGCTTACGCAATACATTAGCATTGCAATTATCTTGGAAAAAAGTTAAAATTTACTACGCCAACAAGTTTACTACGGAAAACAAATGTAGCATAAAAACAGGCTAAAATTAAATTTACTCAGTAAATGTGATGCGGTTGATGGTTGAAAAAAAAAACTTTGAAATCTTACTCAATACGTCAGCTTTGCAATTATCTTGAAAAAAAGCTAAAATCTAAAAAGAAGACATTTTATTTTAAATAGGTTGTAAGCCGCTCACGGGTGTCCTTAAGATGAGATCTGGGATGGCATCATCCATTGTTAAAGTAAAAATAAAATACAACGTTAAAAACACCAGTGTAATTGAATCTACAGCATACCGGTTTCGGTAGCATATAGCATACCCTCCTTTGAGCACTGAGGAGGGTATGCTATATGCTACCGAAACCGGTATGCTGTAGATTCAATTACACTGGTGTTTTTAACGTTGTATTTTATTTTTACTTTAATTATATCGCACCAAGCTCCAAATTAATATTTATCATCCATTGTTATTTTACACTTTGTAGGCGTATGTCATTTTCAGTATTTTTGAACGTGTAGCGGGCAAAACCAGCTTTTGCGCGTGTGAATCATCTTAACAAACTGCTTCTGAATCACTGCTACGCAAATGGGGATAGCGGGAATTTTTCAATAGTAAAACGTCACTATCCTCTGAGTAATTACTGTCAACATCTGAAAGTTCACGATTAACACAAGAATAACCAGATAACGTATCAGTGCGGTAATGCAAAATCTGACAGATTTTAAATTTAGAAATTCCGAATTCTCGCCAGAAAGTTTGAATCTTTATTTTTTCTTTATGTAATGATAGACACATAGAGTAAGGAGACCTAACAGAGAATCATCTTTCATACACTGCATTGGCAGCTTCTTTAACATGGGATTACGTATAGACAGTAGTGATTGCTACGGATGACGCGGAAACTACGGCCATAAGAGAAGCGAGGTTGCTAATACCGCGATATATCGCTTTCTAGGCGAGAAATGAGGGAATAAGAAAAAATAACGGGGACATCTTGTTGCTTCTTGTTTTGAAATTTATGAAAACATATTTATTTTTAATATGTTCTGAAACAATCGGAATTCAACTATATTTTAAACATATTATTCAACTCTATATGTGTTGTGGTAAAACAAAGTATTTTTTTCAAAGTTTGAAAGGATAATTTCATTTTTTAAACAAATTTATTTTTTAATTATATTTTAGGTTGTTTGCTTTAACCCATTAAAGCCTAGCGCGGCATTAATGCAAAACCATAGATAAAAATGATTTTGTTGTTTCCACGCCAGTAATTCGGAAAACGAAGCTTTGCTTTCTTTAATACCCTAACACTTCTTCCTAATTTCTCCGTTTTTTAAGAGAAAAATAATTGTGGCGTTAATGGGTTAATATTTTTACATTTATCAAATAAAAGTCCATTTACATATAATTCTGCGCTATTTGTGTGAATTATTTGTTCTGAACATTAAAATAATTTATGATTAAAAATAAGCCAAATAAAATAATCTTATTTATAAAATATGAAAAAATATATATATAAATGAAAGATTAAAATAAATTGTAATGTTTTCAAAGATAGTCCAAGGATTTAATAAATTATTTTAACAGTTACGGTAGATTTAGTAAAGGTTCTTTAGAGCATTGATATATATTGTGGTTCTTTCACAGAAAATAAAATTCATTATTCTTTTATAGGAAGAAAAAGGGGATAATTTGAAATTTAAACTTTTTCCACAAGAAAAAACATATTTTAATTCTAGAGAACAATATATTTTTTTAATAATTCAATAACATTTGAAACATTTTTGCAATTGGATACATTCCTATAAAAAAGGCAGCTTATTATTTGGAAGGGATTAATGAAGAATGAAAGATATACAGCATACCCTCAATTTTTACCAATTTTCATGCTATATTTATATGAACTGAGAATCAATTATCTTTAATGACTTACCAAACACAGTGGAGTACAATATGTTTTTCAGAAACTGCCTTAAAAATACGCAACCACAAAAACATATTGCATCTTTGCTTCAAAAGTGACATAACTCCAAAAACTAAATTTTTCAGAAAATGGGTTCGATTTTTGGTTGTATTTTATGTTCTTTAGCTGTATCCATATCTTCAGACAATATTATGAGTTTTTAATACATTATAGTTTTCTATCTGATTAGAACAGCGGGATTTTTATTTGAATAATAATTTCATATAATTTCAATAATTATTGTAATAATAATTGAAAGATATCTATAACTTTCCTCTTTATCTGTAATTATAAAAGATAGATATTTTTAAAAACTATAAAAAAGCAGGGGTCGATCCAGGCAAATTATGGACCCTTCACAAAATTCCATTTCATATAAACATTCATTAATTATTTTTATTTTGTTAAATTTTAAAATGCGCAATTAATAAACAAACCAAATTCATCAGATAGAAAAACTTTAGTAGAAAGGCATAAAGACGTTGTTATCAATTAACAATTGTCCAAATTTGAGTACTAACTGGAATTCATATTTTGTTACTTAATGTATTTTTCACAAAAACATAATACATTACTATAAAATATAATAAATATAATACATACTCAGAAAAATAAATTTTACTTTTCACAAAATGGGTCCCAAGAGAAAATCCTGAATTGATCCCAGACACGAGTGGGAAATTTTCAGACAATTTTACCAGCTAAGGATTTATTTTGTCAGGGAGCAAGATGCAACGTGAGGTTGAAAATTAGAATGAAAAAAATTGTGCGGCAGCAAAAACAATTCAATATTATTTCTACAATACAGTGTCACATTTTTATTCAAAGTCATTAAATAATAAGCCCAGTCAGATAAATGGGAAACTTTTCGCAAGTTGAAAATAGCGCCATCTAGCGGTTGGGAGTGCTGCATTCGGCACCAAGAATATTTTAATAAAATTTTACTTCTAAAATTAAAGATTAAAATAAGGAGTTCATATTTTCTAAGAAAGTCGTTTGTAAATTCCGGTGTCAGTCAGTAATTTCACATTTTACGAACATAATTTGTCTGTGCCGGAAAGGGTTAATTGCATAGTGATGTAAATTTCAATTACTTTTTATTTAACTTTTAATAAATAAATCAACTTCTTCGCCACCACTATATTTATATAGAAATATTCATCCAGTAAATTTCCACCATTTTTTTTTCATTCTAGTTTTAGCTTTAATGTAAAAGTTCCCAACAATTAGCAAGCTCTTAAAGGAAGTGCAAAAACAAAACATCGATAAAAATCGTATAAAATATCGATATAAATAAATCGTATCGTTTCTCTGCGACCCACTTTTGTTTTGTCCTCCTTACGCAGCAGAGGTTTGGCGCTAGTGTGTCGCTAACAAATTTAACACTATCTGACTGGGCTTATTATTTAATGGCTTTGTTTTTATTTATTTAACTAATAAATATATACAACAAGGAACGCCTAGTATAGGATAACGGGATATATTTGCGTATTAAGAACCTATAATTGAGTTATATCATTTTACTAATTTCTGGTAACTTCGAATATATGTTTAAAAAAATTTTTTTTTGACTTCCTGGATACAGTTTTTGATTTGTGCCTTAAGTGTGTGTTGTGGTTTCCAGAATTAACATTTTGGTATGAGAACTGGTACTGACTCTGCTACTCTGCATTACTTGTGTTGCTGTCTCAGTGTGCAGTTCTATAAAATACATTTATCTATGTAATTTTCTTTGATATTTAAGGCCCTGTTTACTGTATTGTTAAAATTTCATTAGTTTTAGTTAGTTTGTTATAGGCTAGTTAGACCTTTGTAACTTTAATGGTCTTTAAAGTTGTTTTTATTTATAAATTTATAGTTAGTATATGTTAATGGACTTGTGGTTATACTCTGGTACTTAATCCTGTTAATTTATTGCTTTTTTTCTGCATTGTTGTATTCAGTATGCATTTGCAATAGCTCTGTGAACATGGTTCATTATTTGTTCGTTGATTCCAGGCCCGTTACGGGGAGAGGTTTTGCTGTATGTAGGTAGGGAACTTCTGCAGGAAATTTTATCACCTCTGCCTCACGGTTGGTGCTCCTGCAGGTGATTTAGTCCTTTAGTATAGGATAAAACTTAGTACCATGATTACATTTCGATAGAAAATGCATATCAATAAAATTTGATTTATAGAAATTTTTTAACATGAATGAGATTTATGGTATGATAGTTATTTTAACGATAATATATAGTCAAAATGTGTTAAAAATCTTCCAACACTGAATATATATAAAATATTTCATACAATAAGGAACTTGAAAAATAAGAACAAAAATAACACATCAAAATAAATCATAATTTACCGATCCTTGGGAATAAAAAATAACTTTGATGTCTTGTTCTTGCAAACAACACAAGTATCTCTTCGTAACATTTTGAAGAATTCCAATGACCTATTTGAGCTTCAAAGAATAATTTTAATAATAAGTATCAATCAATATTGAAAAATCAAATAGCGAACGCCAAAAATTTGCACATGTGCAAATGACAACAGCAAAGACGCCAAGCAGAATAGGGTTACAGTTAAACTGAAATCACGAAGATAAAAATCGCATACGCGATGATTTGGTTTTCAAGTCATGTGCTGCAGGGGCTCTGTTTAAATCTCCTTAATCTGTGGATAACATTCCCGGCAATTTCACAATTTCAGCGTTTTTTTTTTTTTTTTTTTTTTTTTTTTGGCATTACCTGTGAATAAAATGAAAGAAAATTACTATTCCAAATTTTCTGGTATGGATTGAGAAAAATAATCACCCGACTATTTAATGTTATTTCTATTCTGGACTGTGATCACAATCTCCCACCTGCAAAGTGTACAGACTAAAATTATCCTTATTTTCTCGTAATTTTCAGCTATTAAATTAAACGATAAAAACTAATACAGAAAAAAATTATTAATTATTTAACGGCTAAAAATATATTAATTAATTAATTGCTAAAAAAATATTAACTATATAATTGCTCAAAAATATTAATTATTTAATTGTTAAAATATTTTTCATTATTTAATTTATTTCTATTAAAAATGGAGGTAGGAATGCACCCTCTCGCCTTACCCTAAGAACTCCCCTAAAGCAGTAAGTACAGGGTGGCTAGTGGTCAGGGAAAAATACAGTAAAAAAAATTATAATTACCAGTATACTTTTATAGAATAATTCAAATTGATTATTTGATCGAATAATGAACATAAATTTTTCTATAAGAATATACTGGTGTTTATCATTTTTTTTTTACTGTATTTTTCCCTGACCACTAGCCACCCTGAAGTAGATGGGAGATCGCGGGAATGGGATACACCATTTTTTAATTACAGAACGCACACCCAATTTCGAGAAAGTCTGAGAGAGTACAATACACTAACGGCCTTTGTGAATATTTTCAAAAACATTAAAAATCTCTCAGCAGTTTGAAGGGCTACCTAATTTTAACACTTTAATGCCACAATGGCACCAATATAAAACCCCATTTCATATTAGAAAGAGTCTTTATACTCTGTTAAATGTCTTTACGAAATGTTGATAATGTATTGGGGTGTTATTTATTTATTTTTTTAAATATTGCTATCTCATATCGCAAGTTGTATTTTAAACATAGAAGTATTAAGCATATGGGTCTGTAATTTTTTGGTTCTTTTGGATCTTTTCCCTTTTTATGAAATAGGACTACTGTGCCTATTTTAAATGATTTTGGGAAGTAGTTGAAGTTAAGGCATGTGTTATATAATGTTAGTAGTAGTTGTGGTGCTGCTGTGTGTATTCTTTTCACTAGGTTATGGTCTATGTAGTCAAAGCCCGGAGCTTTGTTTTGTTTTATGTTTTTGATTATTCTGTTACTGTATGCTTCTGTTACTGTATGCTTACTACCTACACTTAGTAAAATACTAGAAAAAATAATACACGGCAGGATATCACATCATCTAACAATCAACAAATACTGGAGCGACAAACAATATGGGTTCAAACAAGGGTTATCAACTGAACACGCACTAAATAACCTAATAAAAACAATAAAGAAAGACAAAGAAGACAAATACCAAACATTACTAATAGCAATGGATATAAAGGGTGCATTTGATAATATCAGATGGCCTATTATAGCCGAAAACTTAAAACAATCACCATGCCCCACTTACTTAATAAATTGGATACTAAGCTTTTTAGAAGATAGATACGTATCCTTAGAAGAAAACGGCATTAAAGTAACAAAACAAACATTTGGCGGCTGCCCACAAGGCAGCTGTCTGGGACCACTGCTGTGGCTGCTAATAGCAGATACAGCCCTAAAGAAAAACTGGGGTAAAAATGTAAGAATACAGGCCTTCGCAGACGACTTTATTTTAATAATAAAAGCAAAAACAAAAGAACAATTAGTAAAACGAGCAAACAAAATAATAAAAGAATTTTATGAATGGGTAACGGAAAATAACCTAACGCTTAATTGGGACAAAACAGAACTACTGTACCTTAATAGAACACACACAAGAAACCTACCAACAGCAGACACATATAAAATTGAAGGAATTTAATTCAAAGAAAGGGAATTTGAAGGAAAAGAAAACATTAAGTATCTAGGTGTAATCATACATAAAAACCTAAATTGGGAAACACACTGCCAAGCACAAACAGCCAAAGTAAGGAAAGCGTTTTGGATGATGGGACAAATGGCCAAACGGGGTTGGGGATTGAAACCAAGCATCTTAAAAATATGGTATAGAACAGTAGCTGAGAAAACACTGACTTACGCAGCCTCAATATGGGGACATAAGCTAAACCAAAGAAGTAAACAAGTACTAACAACATGCCAAAGGCATTTTTTGCTGGCTATAGTTAGGGCATATAAAACTGCCCCAACAGCGGCCCTTCAGGTACTTGCTGGCCTGATTCCAATTCACCTCCAAGTTAAATACGAGGCAGAATACGGCACAATATCTCGTTTAAGAGAAACGACAGAAATACACGGAACCACTATCCACCATACAGACTATATAAAAAAGATTAATGTATGAGAAACACATCCCGCGGACACCATAGAACCAAGAATAGGCCATAATTACAAGGACATAGTAATATATACGGACGGTTCAAAATTGGAAACAGGCGCTACGGGTTCGGCATTCGTAGCTTTCAAAAATGAACAAAAAATAAAAACATGGTCAGCTCCATTAAGGAAGTACAACAGTGTTTTCCAAGCCGAACTACTGGCTATACTAAAAGCAGCAGAATGGGGAAATAGCACAGGGAAGGAATACAGCATTCGCTCGGACTGCATGTCAGCCATCCAATCACTCAGTAAACCCTTCAATGTAGTAAAATTAACCGATACAATACAAAAAACAGTAAAAGACTCAAACAATAAATTCAAAATTAGCTGGGTCAAAGCACATGTGGGTATCCAAGGAAACGAGGATGCCGACGAATTAGCAAAAAAGGCTGCAGAAAACCAAAGTAAAGAAATTCCATATCATCTAGAAAGACCGATATCAAACTTAAAAAGAAAACTAAAAGAACTCACTATCAAACAATGGCAGTTCGAGTGGGATTATGGGGAAACGGGCAGGAAGACATATGAATACTTCCCAAAAGTAGATTCTCGCAGAATCATCAGCTGCAATCTACTAAGTCAAATTTACACGGGTCACGGAGCATTCCCGGACTACTTACACAGGTTTAAGCGCAAAGACGCACCAAACTGCTCATGCGGGGAGTTGGGAACCCCCAAACACTATCTAACAGACTGCCCACTAACCCAAACACTACATCTGATCCACATCACACCGAACAACGGAAAAATATGGCACAACCAGTTAGCGAACAACAAACAAGTACAAACAAAAGGAAGAGCAGTGATGAGATGGTTAGTAGAAAACATCGATCTCATATCACAATAAATACACCTTCCCAGCAGCGAGATTCCTCAAAAGCATATCCCACTCTCAAAAGCCATCCATTTGGTAAGTATATTTTCTAATATATCTTTAAAAATTAAAAATTAAAAAAAAAAAAAAAAAAAAAAAAAGTAGCAATGGAACCTCTTTGCTACGCCAAAAAAAAAAAATCGATTTTTTTCAGCACTAGTGAGAAGTGGAAGTCATCTGTGACGGACTGAATTTCACCAACTGATGAAGGCAAATAGCCAACAAAAAGTGAACAAAATAATTAAATGGTGAATGCACAAAGCACACCTGCCAAAGAAAGTTAATGGGGAAAAAAACAGTGTCAAATCAAGTGAATACAGCCTCATAGATACATGACGGACTAACGGCCACGGAACAAGCCCCACTCCATTAGTGCGACAAGTTTCTCAAACAACAAATCAACAAGTTGCACAAAATTCAAAAGCAGTGATAACAGCCATTAGGATTCAATGGACTGATCGCAAAAAGCGTATTCACGAAGGGAACAAAAAATCAAAATCCCCAATGCTTGGGTGAGATAAAGTGACAAAGACAACAAAAATGAGTGTGCAACATCCAGAAATGTGACAACCACCAGTAACAGAAGTTACAATGTGACAACCACCAGTAACAAAAGTTACAATGTGACAACCACCAGTAACAAAAGTTACAATGTGACAACCACCAGTAACAAAAGTTACAATGTGACAACCACCAGTAACAAAAGTTACAATGTGACAACCACCAGTAACAAAAGTTACAATGTGACAAACACCAGTAACAAATGTTACAACGTGACAAAACCCACGATAGTGACATAATAACCAGTGAAACTCTCGAAAGAAGACCAAGATTCAAAATGTGAAAACCAGCTCTAGCACAAGCTAGAGGTAAAAATATATCAAGAAAGAGACAAAAAACCAATGAATGATAGACAAAAAACAACCCACAACAGGGGCGAGCCTATAAAAACGCCAAAAAGCCTTGACAGAGACAAATACAACAAGAAGGGAAATCAGCCCATAAAAGAGGCGATAAACACTACAGCGACAACCCACCATGAACGTGACAAGCCAACAGACATGGTAAATATGTAAATCTATGTACGCTAATGGCACCTGGTGCATGTAAAATCCGTCGTGGGTGCAAAGCCCTCCAAGTTACCTGTGAATAATACCTCTGGGGGTGCCTAGTCAGGTGAGGGTCTCGTCACCTGATCAAGGTTCTAAATTACGAGACCTATTAAATCTGTCAATTCAACAAAGTTAAACAGAAACCTTGAACCGGCAAACAAAGATAACGGTAGCAAATCACAAGAGAGCAAGCACAGCAGCGATGTGAACAAATCAATAGTCAGGTGGATCACAGCCATGCTGTGATCAGGCGATTTCCGCCCCGCACCCAGGTACTAACCCGTTAAGCTAGGCATTCATGCCGGGCAGGTAGGGGCCTGGTTAGCGGTATAAAAAAAAAACATAGAAGTATTCAGTCTTTATTGCTTACGCATCCCCCCTTCGAAATTTATCATATACAGTATGTGTTGTCAAACTTTTATTTTCAGTCTTCTTCCTCCAATATTTTAACATTCACACGAGAATAAATTCTTCAAAATTTATGTAAGTAAAAATAGTAAAAACTGTGCTATTCGTGACGCGGCATCGATAGATGCAATTCCAGTGGAAAGGTCGTTTTATTTCGCGGGGATAGCTTTTGGTATTCAAAATGCAAAAGTTAATATTTCAACTATCGGAGCAAATTGCTCACAAATTTATATAAGTAAAAATAGTAAGAGCCATGCTGTTCGTAAAGTGTAGTCAATATCTTTGCAATTCCCGTGGAAACGCCGTCCTGTTTCGCGAGGACGGCTTTTGTTATTCAAAATGCGGAAGTCAATATTGTAACTATCGGATCAAATTGCTCACGTAAAAAGTAACAAATGATACAGTCTTCGATTAATTCCCAAATTCTACAATCAATATGTTCTACAATCGATTATCTCACTCAGAAGGTAAAAACCACAATCACAAAATTTATCGATTTCCCAGACGAGAAATGTTATAGTAGTGAAGGGCTACTGCACGCTTATTATACAATTTGGACTTGTTATATTCTTTTAATATTAAATTAATCATATACTTTGACTTCTAATAAAAAACGAGATACTCTTTGAGAAGGGTACACGGAAAAAATAAGTCAAAATAATAATTTCCCGAGGCGATATTTAAAAAATGCGAATACATTTAACTTCCATAAATTTAACATTATTGAGAGGAATTTTCGATTTCACTGACCAACACCCTTATGTCACATTTTGAGGAAACTTCTTGAAAAACTTGCTTGTTACATAACACTTTACAGGATGGAAAAAGATCCTGATCGCAGAAAAACTACCGGTACATCGATTATGAAAAAAGTATGAGAAAAGTTACAAACTGATTGTCGATTATTAAAATTAAAAATCTTCGTCCTCTACAATATATTTTTGATACAATGAAATTTATTTCACTCTTATGGAAAATATAAAATTCAAGTTATAACGATAATATAGTTCATATTATTTTTTAGAAATCATTGGACTAGTTCATAAATAGAAGGAGAATTTAATCTCAAAGAGACTTTAATCAGACTAAGCAGGCAGATACCGTAATTTCCCGCCTATATTTTGCGGATCATAGAATCACGTTTTGACACAGAAATTTCATTTAATAAAATATAACTTACTGGATCGCTGTATATATTTAACTTCAATTACTAAATGATATTTCAGGGTCGAAACAGGATTTTTTGATCTGCGGAATGTAGGCCGAAAAATACGGTATTACCAAATAAATTATAAAAGTGCAAAAAATAATTCACCTCACAATTGTTTAATATTAAAACTTGGAAATACATTAAATAGTTACCACAAAACATATAATTTTTAGTTATTTATTTAACTGAATGCCAATATAAAACTCCATTTCGTATTAGAAAGAGTATTTATACTCTGTTAAAAGTCTTTACGAAATGTTGATAATGTATTGGGGCGTTATTATTATTTTTTTAAATACTGCTATCTCATATCGCAAGTCGTATTTCAAACATAGAAGACTAGAAATATTCAGTCTTTATTGCTTACGCATCACCCTTCCGAAATTTGTCATAGGCAATAAGTGATGTTAAACTTTTATTTTCAGTTTCCTTCCTTTAATTTTTTTAACATTCACACCAGAATAAATTCTTCAAAATTTATATAAGTAAAAATAGTAAGAGCCATGCTGTTCGTAAAGTGTAGTCAATATCTTTGCAATTCCCGTGGAAACGCCGTCCTGTTTCGCGAGGACGGCTTTTGTTATTCAAAATGCGGAAGTCAATATTGTAACTATCGGATCAAATTGCTCACGTAAAAAGTAACAAATGATACAGTCTTCGATTAATTCCCAAATTCTACAATCAATATGTTCTACAATCGATTATCTCACTCAGAAGGTAAAAACCACAATCACAAAATTTATCGATTTCCCAGACGAGAAATGTTATAGTAGTGAAGGGCTACTGCACGCTTATTATACAATTTGGACTTGTTATATTCTTTTAAAATTAAATTAATCATATACTTTGACTTCTAATAAAAAACGAGATAGTCTTTGAGAAGGGAACACAGAAAAAATAAGTCAAAATATTAATTTCTTGAGGCGATATTCAAAAAATGCGAATACATTCAACTTCTATAAATTTAACATTATTGAGAGGAATTTTCGATTTCACTGACCAACACCCTTAAGTCATATTTTGAAGAAACTTCTTGCAAAAATTGTTTGTTACATAACACTTTACAGGATGGAAAAATATCCTGATCGCAGAAAAGCTACCAGTACATCGATTATGAAAAAAGTATGAGAAAAGTTACAAACTGATTGTCTATTATTAAAATTAAAAATCTTCGTCTTCTACAGATATTTTTGATACAATGAAATTTATTTAATTCTTATGGAAAAATATAAAATTTAAGTTATAACGATAATATAGTTCATATTTTTTTTAGAAATCATTGGACTAATTTATAAATAGAAGGAGAATTTAATCTCAAAGACACTTTAACCCCTTAATCGTCACGCCAGATAGGCGTAGGCTACTTTTTAAAAATTCAGATTGCTTGATTGCCACCAGTTTTTTGAAGTAGAAATATTCGGCTTTATTTAAAAGCAGATAAAATAGTGCGATAATAAAGCCATTTACTTTATTAAAAAAAACTGGTGGGAATCAAGCTTTCTGAATTTTAAAAAAGTAGCCTAAACTGCCCGTGAATGTCTCGGGCACGACGATTAAGGGGTTAATCAGTCTAAGCAGGCTGATACCGCAATTTCCCGCCTATATTTCGCGGATCATAGAATCACGTTCTGACCCAGAAATTTCATTTAATAAAATGTAACTTACTGGATCGCTATAAATATTTAACTTCAATTACTAAATGATATATTTCAGGGTCGAAACATGATTTTTTGATCCGCGGAATATAGGCCGAAAAATACGGTATTATCAAATAAATTATAAAAATTAAAAATGAATCCCCCTCGCGATTGTTTTACATTAAAACTTGGAAATACATTAATTAGTTCCTACAAAACATATAATTTTTAGTTAATTATTTAACTGAATGCCAATATAAAACTCTATTTCATATTAGAAACAGAATTTATACTCTCTAAAAAGTCTTTACGAAATGTTGATAATGTATTGGGGCGTTTTTTATTTTTTTTTAAATACTGCAATCTCATATCGCATGTCGTATTTTAAACATAGAAGTATTCAGTCTTTATTGCTTATGCATCACCCTTTCGAAATTTATCATATGCAGTAAGTGATGTTAAACTTTTATTTTCAGTTTCCTTCCTTCAAATTTTTTAACATTCACACCAGAATAAATTCTTCAAAATTTATATAAGTAAGAATAGTAAGAGCTGTGCTCTTCGGATAGCGTCGGCTACTTCACAGCAATTCAAGTGGAAAGGCCGTCCTATTTTGTGAGGACAGCTTTTGTTATTCAAAATGCGAAAATCAATATGTCAACTATTGGAGCAAATTGCTCACGTAAAAAGTAACAAACGATACAGTCATCGATTAATTCCCAAATTCTACAATCGATTATCTCACTCAGACGCTAAAAACCACAATCGCTAAATATATCGATTTCCCAGAAGGGAAATGTTACTATTGCACGATTATTCTACAATCGGAATTTGTAATATTCTTTTAACTCCTTCAGGAGCAAAATGTTTGTGTTGCTAGAATGCTGAAATGATTGAATAGCACCAGTATATACAAACAAATTAAAGTGAAAATAAATAGGCCGAAATTACGTATTACCAAATAAATTATAGAATTGCAAAAAAGAAATCACCTCGCGATTGTTTAACATTAAAACTTGGAAATACATTAAATAGTTCCTACAAAACTTATAAATTTTAGTTAACTATTTAACTGAATGCCAGTATAAAACTCTTTTTCATATTAGAAAGAGTATTAATACTCTGTTAAAGGACTTTACGAAATATTGATAATGTATAAGGGCGTTATTTATTTTTTTTTTTTTTAAATACTGCTATCTCATATCGCAAGTCGTATTTTAAACGTAGAATTATTCAGTCTTTATTGAAAACGCGTCACCCTTCCGAAATTTGTCATATGCAATAAGTGATGTTAAACTTTTATTTTCAGTTTCTTTCCTTTAATTTTTTTAACCTTCACACCAGAATAAATTCTTCAAAATTTATGTAAGTAAAAATAGTACGAGCGGTGCTGTTCGTACCGTGTAATCCAAAGCCATTAAATAATAAGCCCAGTCAGATAAATGGGAAACTTTTCGCAAGTTGAAAATAGCGCCCTCTAGCGGTTGGAAGTGCTGCATTCGGCACCAAGAATATTTTAATAAAATTTTGCCTCTAAAATTAAAGCTTAAAATAAGGAGTTCATATTTTCTAAGAAAGTCGTTTGTAAATTCCGGTGTCAGTGAGTAATTTCACATTTTACGAACACAATTTGTCTGTGCCGGAAAGTGTTAATTGCATAGTGATGTAAATTTCCATCACTTTTTATTTAACTTTTAATAAATAAATCAACTTCTTCGCCACCACTATATTTATATAGAAATATTAATCCAGTAAATTTCCGCATTTTTTTTCCGTTATAGTTTTAGCTTTAATGTAAAAGATCCCAATAATTAGCAAGCTTTTAAAGGAAGTGCAAAAATAAAAAATAGATAAAAATCGTATCGTTTCTCTGCGATGCACTTCTGTTTTGTCCTCCTTACGCAGCAGAGGTTTGGCACTAGTGTGTCGCTAACAAATTTAACACTATCCGAATGGGATTATTATTTAATGGCTTTGGTGTAGTCAGTATCTTTGCAATTCCAGTGGAAACGCCAATATAAAACTCTATTTCATATTAGAAACAGAATTTACACTCTCTAAAAAGTCTTTACGAAATGTTGATAATGTATTGGGGCATTTTTTATTTTTTTTAAAATACTGCCATCTGATATAGCATGTCGTATTTTAAACATAGAAGTATTCAGTCTTTATTGCTCATGCATCACCCTTTCGAAATTTATCATATGCAGTAAGTGATGTTAAACTTTTATTTTCAGTTTCCTTCCTTCAAATTTTTTAACATTCACACCAGAATAAATTCTTCAAAATTTATATAAGTAAGAATAGTAAGAGCTGTGGTCTTCGGATAGCGTCGGCTGCTTCACAGCAATTCAAGTAGAAAGGCCGTCCTATTTTGTGAGGACAGCTTTTGTTATTCAAAATGCGAAAATCAGTATGTCAACTATTGGAGCAAATTGCTCACGTAAAAAGTAACAAACGATACAGTCATCGATTAATTCCCAAATTCTACAATCGATTATCTCACTCAGACGCTAAAAACCACAATCGCTAAATATATCGATCTCCCAGAAGGGAAATGTTACTACTGCACGATTATTCTACAATCGGAATTTGTAATATTCTTTTAACTCCTTCAGGAGCAAAATGTTTGTGTTGCTAGAATGCTGAAATGATTGAATAGCACCAGTATATACAAACAAATTAAAGTGAAAATAAATAGGCCGAAATTACGTATTACCAAATAAATTATAGAATTGCAAAAAAGAAATCACCTCGCGATTGTTTAACATTAAAACTTGGAAATACATTAAATAGTTCCTACAAAACTTATAAATTTTAGTTAACTATTTAACTGAATGCCAGTATAAAACTCTTTTTCATATTAGAAAGAGTATTAATACTCTGTTAAAGGACTTTACGAAATATTGATAATGTATAAGGGCGTTATTTATTTATTTTTTTAAATACTGCTATCTCATATCGCAAGTCGTATTTTAAACATAGAATTATTCAGTCTTTATTGCTTACGCGTCACCCTTCCGAAATTTGTCATATGCAATAAGTGATGTTAAACTTTTATTTTCAGAGTCTTTCCTTTAATTTTTTTAACCTTCACACCAGAATAAATTCTTCAAAATTTATGCAAGTAAAAATAGTAAGAGCGGTGCTGTTCGTACCGTGTAGTCCAAAGCCATTAAATAATAAGCCCAGTCAGATAAATGGGAAACTTTTCGCAAGTTGAAAATAGCGCCCTCTAGCGGTTGGAAGTGCTGCATTCGGCACCAAGAATATTTTAATAAAATTTTGCCTCTAAAATTAAAGCTTAAAATAAGGAGTTCATATTTTCTAAGAAAGTCGTTTGTAAATTCCGGTGTCAGTCAGTAATTTCACATTTTACGAACATAATTTGTCTGTGCCGGAAAGGGTTAATTGCATAGTGATGTAAATTTCCATCACTTTTTATTTAACTTTTAATAAATAAATCAACTTCTTCGCCACCACTATATTTATATAGAAATATTAATCCAGTAAATTTCCACATTTTTTTTCCGTTATAGTTTTGTAATAATTTGTATAGTAATGTAAAAGATCCCAATAATTAGCAAGCTTTTAAAGGAAGTGCAAAAATAAAAAATAGATAAAAATCGTATCGTTTCTCTGCGATGCACTTCTGTTTTGTCCTCATTACGCAGCAGAGGTTTGGCGCTAGTGTGTCGCTAACAAATTTAACACTATCCGAATGGGATTATTATTTAATGGCTTTGGTGTAGTCAGTATCTTTGCAATTCCAGTGGAAACGCCGTCCTATTTCGCGAGGACGGCTTTTGTTATTCAAAATGCGAAATTCAATATTGTAACTATTGGAGCAAATTGCTCACGTAAAAAGTAACAAATGATACAGTCTTCGATTAATTCCCAAATTCTACAATCAATATGTTCTACAATCGATTATCTCACTCAGAAGGTAAAAACCACAATCACAAAATTTATCGATTTCCCAGACGGGAAATGTTATAGTAGTGAAGGGCTACTGCACGCTTATTATACAATTTGGACTTGTTATATTCTTTTAAAATTAAATTAATCATATACTTTGATTTCTAATAAAAAACGAGATAGTCTTTGAGAAGGGAACACAGAAGAAATAAGTTAAAATATTAATTTCTTGAGGCGATATTTAAAAAATGCGAATACATTCAACTTCTATAAATTTAACATTATTGAGAGGAATTTCGATTTCACTGACCAACACCCTTAAGTCATATTTTGAAGAAACTTCTTGCAAAACTTGTTTGTTACATAACACTTTACAGGATGGAAAAAGATCCTGATCGCAGAAAAGCTACCTGTACATGGATTATGAAAAAAGTATGAGAAAAGTTACAAACTGATTGTCTATTATTAAAATTAAAAATCTTCGTCTTCTACAGATATTTTTGATACAATGAAATTTATTTAATTCTTATGGAAAAATATAAAATTTAAGTTATAACGATAATATAGTTCATATTTTTTTTAGAAATCATTGGACTAATTTATAAATAGAAGGAGAATTTAATCTCAAAGACACTTTAATCAGTCTAAGCAGGCTGATACCGCAATTTCCCGCCTATATTTCGCGGATCATAGAATCACGTTCTGACCCAGAAATTTCATTTAATAAAATGTAACTTACTGGATCGCTATAAATATTTAACTTCAATTACTAAATGATATATTTCAGGGTCGTAACATGATTTTTTGATCCGCGGAATATAGGCCGAAAAATATGGTATTATCAAATAAATTATAAAAATAAAAAATGAATCCATCTCGCGATTGTTTTACATTAAAACTTGGAAATACATTAATTAGTTCCTACAAAACATATAATTTTTAAATAATTATTTAACTGTATGCCAATATAAAACTCTATTTCATATTAGAAACAGAATTTATACTCTCTAAAAAGTCTTTACGAAATGTTGATAATGTATTGGGGCATTTTTTATATTTTTTTAAATACTGCCATCTCATATCGCATGTCGTATTTTAAACATAGAAGTATTCAGTCTTTATTGCTTATGCATCACCCTTTCGAAATTTATCATATGCAGTAAGTGATGTTAAACTTTTATTTTCAGTTTCCTTCCTTCAAATTTTTTAACATTCACACCAGAATAAATTCTTCAAAATTTATATAAGTAAGAATAGTAAGAGCTGTGCTCTTCGGATAGCGTCGGCTGCTTCACAGCAATCCAAGTGAAAAGGCCGTCCTATTTTGTGAGGACAGCTTTTGTTATTCAAAATGCGAAAATCAGTATGTCAACTATTGGAGCAAATTGCTCACGTAAAAAGTAACAAACGATACAGTCATCGATTAATTCCCAAATGCTACAATCAAAATGTTCTATAATCGATTATCTCACTCAGAAGGTAAAAACCACAATCACAAAATTTATCGATTTCCCAGACGGGAAATTTTATAGTAGTGAAGGGCTACTGCACGCTTATTATACAATTTGGAATTGTTATATTCTTTTAAAATTAAATTAATCATATACTTTGACTTCTAATAAAAAACGAGATAGTCTTTGAGAAGGGAACACAGACAAAATAAGTTAAAATATTAATTTCTTGAGGCGATATTTAAAAAATGCGAATACATTTAACTTCTATAAATTTAACATTATTGAGAGGAATTTTCGATTTCACTGACCAACACCCTTAAGTCACATTTTGAAGAAACTTCTTGCAAAACTTGATTGTTACATAACACTTTACAGGATGAAAAAGGATCCTGATCGCAGAAAAGCTACCTGTACATCGATTATGAAAAAAGTATGAGAAAATTTACAAACTGATTGGCGATTATTAAAATTAAAAATCTTCGTCTTCTACAGATATTTTTGATACAATGAAATTTAATTAATTATTATGGAAAAATATAAAATTCAAGTTATAACGATAATATAGTTCATATTTTTTTTAGAAATCATTGGACTAGTTCATAAATAGAAGGAGAATTTAATCTCAAAGACACTTTAATCAGACTAAGCAGGCTGATACCGCAATTTCCCGCTTATATTTCGCGGATCTTAGAATCACATTTTGACCCAGAAAATTCATTTAATAAAATGTAACTTACTGGATCACTTTAAATATTTAACTTCAATTACTAAATGATATTTCAGGGTCGAAACATGATTTTTTGATCCGCGGAATATAGGCCGAAAAATACGGTATTATCAAATAAATTATAAAAATGCAAAAATGAATTCACCTCGCGATTGTTTAACATTAAAACTTGGAAATTTATTAATTAGTTCCTACAAAACATATAATTTTAGTTAATTATTTAACTGAATGCCAATATAAAACTCCATTTCATATTAGAAACAGTATTTATACTCTCTAAAAAGTCTTTACGAAATATTGATAATGTATTGGGGCGTTTTTATTTATTTTTTAAAATACTGCCATCTCATATCGCATGTCGTATTTTAAACATAGAAGTATTCAGTCTTTATTGCTTATGCATCACCATTTCGAAATTTATCATATGCAGTAAGTGATGTTAAACTTTTATTTTCAGTTTCCTTCCTTCAATTTTTTTAACATTCACACCAGAATAAATTCTTCAAAATTTATATAAGTAAAAATAGTAAGAGCTGTGGTCTTCGGATTGCGTCATCTACTTCACCGCAATTCAAGTGCAAAGGTCGTCCTATTTTGTGAGGACAGCTTTTGTTATTCAAAATGCGAAAGTCAATATTTCAACTATTGGAGCAAATTGCTCACGTAAAAAGTAACAAACGATACAGTCATCGATGAATTCCCAAATTCTACAATCGATTATCTCACTCAGACGCTAAAAACCACAATCGCTAAATATATGGATTTCCGAGAAGGGAAATGTTACTACTGCACGATTATTCTACAATCGGATTTTGTAATGTTCTTTTAACCCCTTTCAGGAGCAAAATGTTTGTGTTGCTAAAATGCTGAAGTGATTGAATAGCACCAGTATATACAAACAAATTAAAGTGAAAATAAATAGGCCGAAATTACGTATTACGAAATAAATTATAGAATTGCAAAAAAGAAATCACCTCGCGATTGTTTAACATTAAAACTTGGAAATACATTAAATAGTTCCTACAAAACTTATAAATTTTAGTTAACTATTTAATTGAATGCCAGTATAAAACTCTTTTTCATATTAGAAAGAGTATTAATACTCTGTTAAAAGACTTTACGAAATAGTGATAATGTATTGGGGGCGTTATTTATTTATTTTTTGAAATGAGAAAAAATGTTTATTTTGCTAAAATAGTGAAATTGTTAAATAGCACAAGTATTTACGAACAAATTAAATTGAAAATAAATAGATTTTTTCATGTATAATATAAAACGAAATGTTTATTAAAATTTTCTAGGAGTACATTGGCACTTGGAAATTAAAATTAAGCTGTAGAAATACTATACGACTGACTTTCAAAGGGTAAAAAGGTATCTTAATTTTAGGACAATGTTGGTAAAGCAATGTTGGTATTTTTCACAGAAATGGCTAGGGATGGGGCGGGACACTTTAATCAGAGGTCGCAGCATACATGGAAAAATGTATTGTTTCTTCCAGTTTTCCTAATCAATAACAGAGGAAATTTATTTAATAAGCAATAGAAATATTTCATACAGATATATATATATATATATTTTAATAATGGTAGAATCGATAAAATTTCTACTATACGCTGCAAGCCATTCTTTATTACAGCATTCTTGTAAGATTTGTAGTAAAACATTCATTTTGGTAAGTCAAGTTTAATAAATTATTTAAAGTTTCCCCCTGTTCCCCTGCAGAAGATTTGTGCTTGGGGCCCGTGATGTTTCTAACCACTCGCGACTCCATACATTAGTTTATCATTAGTTACACCTACATTGTCAAAACTTGGCAATCAATATCTCAGTTTTCCCTTACTTCTGGTTTTACTTCCTCTGGACGCAGCTCAAAAAGTCGAGCATACAGTTTCGATAATGGAGACTTTTAGAATAACTGTGGTAGCGTTATATGTTATACGTCCCTACAACTTTTTCTGAGCTTTACCCAGATTGCCGCCAACCCTTAAAGTTGAGTCAAGCATAGAGATGCAGCATTATTTTTCACTGGAGCATTCAGACTTACTGTTATTTTTCATTTTTTGTGATAGAGATATTAGCACTTTCTGTCTTTGTAAGCACCGAGTACTGTTCAGTGGCGCAGTGGTATTTGTTCTTCAGTTCAGTAGGGACCTTCGGATTTTCGTTTTGGATCCGAGAATGCTTTTCATGTCTTTTCCGATTCATTTTGGGGGATATTTTTTCCCATTTCTCGGTTTCCCCTACCGTTCTCCTATAGATTTTCCTTTTCTTCTTACACCCTGCTTCCCTCCCCTCCCTTCCTCACCCTCTTTTCTGTTTTCTTTCCATCTCATTTTAGCTTAGTTTCTCAGTTTTTGTTTTCTCCCGACCCTGCCCACGCCTTATCTATCTTTTTATTTCACAAACTCAAAATTTGTACCCATCATGTCGGTATTATTCATCATATCCTTAGGATTCAGCACCCTTTTTTCACTTGCTTTTTTTCGATTGGAGCCGTAGTTTCATTTGTTTTTCTTTTACTTTTCTTTGTTTCCCTCTTCCCATAACTTTTTTGTGGGTTTCTTAACTTTAAGATCCACTATCTTTAAAATAATTTGTGGGCCAATTGGACTATTTTTATACACTTTGAAGGTTTCTGCTATCTCCCACCAGAACTGCTTTTCCACTCTACATACGCTTTTTCGAATATATCGCCTACAGGAAAATCCGACCTCTTAACTTATCCACTTTGTACTGTTCCCTTCTTCATTCGTCAGACTTTCAAATTCATATTTTAACCACTAGAGGGCGCTGTTGTTGTTTTCCCCCACTTTAAAAAAAAAGTTTTACGACTTTTTTAAGGTACGTGTCAGCATGGTATCAATTATTCTGTGTATTTTTGAAATGATATCACTGGCTTTCTCTGTTGTTTTTATGACACATGATATGATAATATTTACAGCGGTTTAGATTGATTTTTGGTTCATTGAAACTATATTTTTTTTTCATTAAATAATTTTTTATATTGTAGAGAATTGTGCCACGCATTGAACGAGGGTCCAGAAATAAGGTTCCCCAAAAGCTCCAGCTAGACGGGAAGGTGCGAGACGAAATACGGCTACAGTGTTGTGCCCGACTATTCCCGCACTCACGATTCCCCCGACCGCGCTTCGCTGCACCGCTTATTCTAGGCTCAACAGCCGTCCGAGATGGAGTTTCCCATTGTTGATCCCGTCAAGTGCGATTTATTGTGTTACACTAAGAAAACTCAGGCGAGCTATCCAGAACCGCTGGCAAGGACGACTGACAGTCGGTGTAACCTTGCTTCACGACAAAGTCCAACCTATCGTCTCCTGTCAAACCCAGGCACTTTTGACACAATTTGGGTGGATTGTCATGCCTACCCACCTTACAGTCCGTACCTCGTACCTAGTGATTATCACTTGTTCCCAAAGATAAAGGGACATTTGGTGTCCAACGCTTCCGGAGCGACGATGACGTCAAAGAAGATGTGGAGTGCTTTCTCAACGGGTTGGTGCCGGAGTTCTACGACATTGGGATTCAGAAATTGGAACACCGTCTACAAAAATGCGTAGAAAAAGATGGCGATTATGTAGTGACATACAGCAAACTTTCTTCATTCCACCGATGTAAATTTCTATGCGAATAAACAATGTTTTCTATTTGTAAATTTGATGGGAATCTTATTTCTGGATCGACCCTCGTACATAATGCAAATATTATAATTTTTGGTTTCATTGTATTCAAGACGAGTGATTGTTTCATTTTAGTTTCATTCATGCACAGTTCTTCAGCTTCCATCAGTTCTCTCTCTTTCTCTTTCATTCTGTCGCATTATCCATTTTTGTCTCAAAATATTTCTGTTAATTTCGGTCTCTTCTCATGGACTTAAATTTTCTATATGATATCTTTCCACCATTTTTTTAATGAGATGGATTTAGTGTGTTTACGAATTCTGACTTGATATAGTATTTCGGTATATTCATTTGCTGATTAATATTCTTAGATATTTACTGATAATATACCATCGAGCAATAATATATCATAATGTTGACTATTAACACTAACAATGAACCGGATTCATCCCTATCAGACTTTGAATATACAATGGAATAAAATCCTATAATATGAACTCCGTTTAAAAAATGGCCACAAAAATATGTATATTCAAGACATACCGCAGTCTGCTGTCCCACAATTATGAAACAACTAAATCTACAACCATCATAGGACTCGGTATGTTTTCAGAAATCATCAACATCGTCTGCCAAACATACACAATTAAACTCTAAATGCAGAAAAACACCATTGCAAGGCGATGAGTTGCTGATCATGAGTTCTGAATATTAACAACTGAAGATATGGACGGACATCATTCAAGTAACTTTATCAATGTACCACGCTATTAACAGTGGCGTAGCGTCAGGGGGGGCACGATCATTTTACTACCAGTATAATTATATACTACATTTAGCCTTATTTAATCTTTGAACGGTATGAAATAAATAAGGCCAAATATAGAATATAAAAATACTGGTAGTAAAGTCACCCGTGCCCCCCTTGACGCTACGCCTCTGGCTATTAATACATCATATACACGCAACCAAATTTTCTGCAATAAAACAAATTATCGCTTACACAACAACATGATTTCTGTTTTGTTTTTAAATATTTGGCATATAAAAGCAAGAGATTAAATACGGTATATTTCACGCAGATGCTTTTATACTGTATTCTAAACAGAAAAATAAAGCCAACTTCGAGCAAATGAATATGAATCATAGCAAGCTAGGAAAAGAAAGGAAAATATTCCTGTCTGGTGGTAGTATCTTCCTGATTTCTGACGCCTTTCAATATTGCATCGATTCGTCAATTGGAGACAATTCGTGGTACAGTCAGATCGGATAACAATATTTGACAATGTTTTTCGACAATGTTTTTTAACAATATGTTTTGATAATAATGTTTTACTGAAGTCGTCGAGAAAGAATTTCACAATGGAAATCAATCGAGGTTTTTTAACAATTCATTTAAATATCTCGGCGTCGCCAACTCTACTCAATATTAATTTTATCTATAATTTTAACTATTACTAATAAAATAATGTAAATTCTCTTCATTACAGATGAATAAATTATATCATAAAAGGTACCTTTAATTTTTGTTCTAAAATGTAATATATGTAATAAAGCGCAAAATATCGAATATTCTAATAAAAATAATAGCTAACGTCAACTAACAAATGAATAATAAGAATTTATAAGCCACTATTGCACAAGTTTTCTATTGAATTATATCTTACTAACATTCTCATCACTTATTTATATAGACTACTATGTAAATTAATTAATTTAGCAAATGCCGTTATTCTTTTAATCTACAATTAATATATCCTTTTTGAGTAAATGAACTGCTTCTTGTTTTTTTGTTTATACAGTATGCATGTTTTTATGTTGTGGTAATAATAAACTAGTCGTTGAGGACCACCGTAATACTTACCCATCATGAATGTGCATAGTATAAAATATGAAAGTAAAATATGTGGAAACTATTTATAAGATTCATTGCAATTCGAATGAAATCGTGGTTTGATGACGTCATAAACTTTAAATGATCTGTTACTGAATTGCGTAAAAGAAACATACTTATAACACCAAAAATGATAATCATATTAAGTAAAGGTTTATTGTGTCGGATTAAGCGTCTCATTTCCAATTAAAATATATGTTTGAATTGAAATTTGAATGAAATACAAGGTCATGAAAAATCGAAGAGTGTGGCAAATATAATTACAAATACTCGGCAACTAATTAAACGATCGATTTCATTCTTTATGACAAATTTATGTTTTTTATTGTATATTATATTTACTCCTTAAAATAAACAATTTAAAAAAAATTGTATACCTTTTTTCATAACGAATATTTCGAGAGTCCGAAAAAAATAGTTCCGGATAATCAAGGTTACTGAAATTCAATAAGCTTCTTCCCATTATTACATACTAAATATATACCAAATTGCAAGTCCCTATCTCAATTTGTTCGGGAGATAGAGCGTTTACAGACACACAAACACACAGAGACACACACACAGACACACAGACAGACGGACGGCAATTTGTTTTCTAAAAATATGTTTTTCGGAATCTCCAGTGTCTAAAACGTGTAAATCCGTCAATGTTTTTTTTTTAAACGATTACAAGACTTACCCTATACTACGTATGATGTGTAAGTAATAGTTAAATACATTAACCACTGTATATATATATAATATATATAACAATTGACTATACTTGATTTGACGAATAGATAAATTTAGTTAAACAAACAGTACATAAAGTTAAAGATACACACTGTAGATAGCTGGGTACTGATTAAACATGCTTAAATATGGCCACATGCTGAGTTTACAATAATACGTTTACAGAAAAAGGCTTTCCATTTCTCTCATTTAACAGAAACAGCCAATTCAGCTAGCATTTCATAAGAGCCTACGCTAGTCACGCGAAGAAACGCTTCAGCTAATGTTGAGTCTATGGGAAGGTTATCGCACGATTTCTCGCTCGCATTTTAATATTTTTAAATGATTCTTTTTGCATAGGATAGCTGAGGTCGATCTCTAAAGTTGTTAGTTTTGACTTTTTCGATTTTGGTTCCAGTTTTTTTATATAAGGGTAATTTCATTTTCAGAACTTGCTCCAACCGGTTCCAAAATTGAAAATGTCCGTTTATAAAAAAACCGTAACCAAAATAAAAATAATTAAAACTAAAAACGTTAGAGATCGACCTCTGCTATCCTACGCAAAAAGAATCATTTAAATATATTAAAATGCGAGCGAGAAATCGCGCGATAACCTTCCCATAGACTTAACATTACCTGAAGCGTTTCTTCGCGTGACTAGCTTAGGCTCATGCTGTTTCACTGATAAAATCATCCATCATGTTAGTTTGTAAATATTTTTTCTCGAGTTGAGATATTGCACGTTTAGACGTTGCTAGTTCTCCTCACATTGGTTGTTTGTTCGATTTATGACGGCTGAATATCTAGTCAGGGGATATAGGCCCTAGGAGAGGAGGTGCCCTCCGTGGGGGTCTTTCTAAGGGATCCTAATCCGTATTTACGGCAAGGTTCGAAGACAACCACGGAAAACTCCGAACGGTTAGGTCGACAGGGTTTTGAACCCAGCACCTCCCGTCTACCAGCAGAGGCGTAGCATCAAGGGGGGCACGGGTGACTTTACTACCAGTATTTTTATATTCTATATTTGGCCTTATTTATTTCATACCGTTCAAAGATTAAATAAGGCTAAATGTAGTATATAATTATACTGGTAGTAAAATGATCGTGCCCCCCCTGACGCTACGCCACTGTCTACCAGCTTTGCGAGCAGAACATCTCAGACACTGGTGGGTCTCTGTTCACATTGATAATGCATAAAATATTTATTATTAAAAATTGTGAGAAAGTGCTACGCTTATTTTGTACGGTGGACAATTTCAGACAATTAATTTTTTTTTCAATTACATTTTTTATAAAGCTTACTCTGTAAATTAATTTGTGAATTTTCTTGATTTTTTTTTATATCAGTGGAAAAAATCACTTTTTAGCGTTTAATCTTTATATCGTTATGTATATTCTATTTTAAGGTATCTCAATATGTTTCATACATATCTATGTAAATGTTCTCAAGGTAAAATTTAATATCATGCAAATTATTTCTTATAACGTACATTCCAAAAAAAAATTCAACTATAAAATAAATCATTTTAATGCTATTTCTTTAAAAATTTTAATAGTAAATTAAAGCAAAATGTGATAATTTTTAAAACGTCCTACGACAAAAATCATCACAGTTTACTATTTTTTGTCAATAAATACATTATTTAATATTCAAATTTTAATTGCTTAATAGGCGTATAGCCAACATAGTGAAAAAGTACCCAAGCCGGGACTCGAACCCGGATCATCAGTATAGCGCACTGACGTTCTACCAACTGAACCACTTGGGAACGATACTCAGCCTGGAACTTTTTCACCATAACATGTTGGCAAGGCTAGAAACGCAGCACAAGATGGAATATTTTCCGTGAGCCGCCAACCCTGGGGCAAACACGAAATCAAAGAAAATCCAGCATCGACAATTGAATAAATTCACATTTAATACTTGCAAATTTTTGCAGAGAAAATTTCTCACGCCTTGCATTCATAATATTCAAATTTTAATTGCTTAATAGACGTATAGCGTAGTGAAAAAGTACCCTAGCCGGGACTCGATCCCCGGTCATCAGTATAGCTCACTAACGTTCTCTGAGGTTCATTGACGTTCGTTCATGCTCAGTATCGTTCCCAAGTGGTTCAGTTGGTAGAACGTCAGTGCGCTATACTGATGACCCGGGTTCGAGTCCCGGCTTGGGTACTTTTTTAATATGTTGGCTATACGCCTATTAAGCAATTAAAATTTGAATATTATAAATGCAAGGCGTGAGAAATTTTCCCTGGAAAATTTCCAAGTATTAAATATGAATTTACATTATTTAAGTTACCAAGAATCTATGTCATTACGTAAAATTTCCATACATATACCATACCCATTCAAAATATCATTTTAATAATTTTATTTTAAAATATACAGTTGTAAAAATTCATTTGAACTCTAATTTGAAACTAATACATAATTCACTATATGAGCACAAAATCGCTATATGAGAATTTCTTCATTTTAAATGTGTAACATCACTAAGGGACACAATAGTTAATAATACTAAACTATTCTATACAATTTAGTTAATAATGGTTCAAATTTTATAGAAAGTATCCGTATAACAATTTTATAGGATATGAAAATACATCTTCAATTAACATCGTAAAAAATAACAATCTATACAGTCATCAATTAATTTCAAAACTCTACAGTCGAAATGACCTACAAATGACTGTCTTTAACAGAAGCTAAATAACATAACTGCAAAATTTATGCATTATACCATGAAGAAATGTTATCGCAGTGATGTGCAATTGAAGAATTATTCTACATTTGCGACTTGTAGTATGTTTATTTAATACTATTATTAGTTATTTTCGGACTATAATCTGCGCATCAAGTTTCGACCCAGAATTTTTTCAATTATTAAATGATATTTCTCGGTCGAAACATTATTGTGTGATCCACGGATTATATGCCGGAAATTGTGATTGTTTTAATTGGAGTATAATGTTGGAGACGCATTGTTAGCGTTTTTCATAGAAAGTGAGTCAGGCTGTGCCGGTCATTTTAGTAAGATTTTTAGTAATATTGTTAGTAAAATAGTCATTTTAGTAATCAATTTTAATAAATTATTTATAGTTTCACTATGTTCCTCTGCCAAAATGTTTGCTCAGCGCTCGTGTTGGTTCCACATCCTCGTGACTCCATCCATAGGGTTTATCAAGAGATACAACTACAACTATATTGTCAAGAAATATTTATCTTCTGCCAATTATTAACCCTTTTTTCATTCACTCCTGGTTGTATTTCTTCGCGCCGCAGCTCAAAAAGTTGCATCATGCATACAGATTATACATTCCGTTTCAGCTATGGGAAGTTCTAAAATTGCTGTGATATCGGTTTATGATATATTTATCCATATACTTTCTTCGCTCCCCCCACCTTCTGGAACGGAGCTCATAAAGTTGCGTAGAGTATATAGATTCGGCATTCGGCTTTGGCCGGGGTCACTTCAGATTTACAGATATAATTGATTAAGTCATTTTTTTTCTCATAGACATAATAGACCTTTCAAACTTTGATAGTATTGGGTTAGTGGCAGAATGGTATATGATTTTCATCTCCGTAGGGACCTTCGGTTTTAAGTTCCAGAACTGGACACCGTTTATTGGGGTCTTTATTTTCTCTTTTCAGACCTTTGGTTCCCATTATTCTTCTGCCTTCTTTTCCCCCTCTCCTCCACCTGCTTTCCAAGATACTGCGGAACATTTGCCCCTCATTTCGCATTTTGTTTTTCCTCTCTCTTTCTTCCACTTTTTTATGATTTTCTTAATTTTAAGACACATGGTTCAAAGCACTGTCTTTAATATATAATTTTTGTGGTCGATCGGATATTTTTTAAACTTTTTGTCGGTTGGTTATACCGCTCACCATAGACGCTTTTTTCTTTTACATATGCCATTTTTAGGGTCCTATACATTCTGTCTATTAGGTTTTTTCTCCATTGTACTATTCTCTTTTCCCTCTTTCACCCTTTATAATGCAAGCTTCCTCCTCTAGATGGCACTGTTCTTTTCCGTTACACATTTTTGTCTTTTTAATGTATTTTCTTATGTTTTGGTCCACCTTGAATCCGGTATTGTGTGTATTCAGTAAATGGTATGGCTTATTTGGCTTTCAGTGTCATTGGTTTTGTTTTATGACACTTTACATCATGATATTTAAGTTTTACAGATGATTTTTCGATTAATTAAAGTTAAGATTCATTTCTTGCTTATTAAACATTTGTTAGTATTATGGCGAATTCTGCCGCTCATTGTTCATAATGAAAATAATATCATTTATGGTTCAAGTTGTAAAACACGAGGATTTTTACTGATTTGTTTCGTATAATTCTTGGGCCGTTCTTTAGCCCCATCTCTCCCATTACCCATGTTGCCTATCAATATTCCTCTTAGTTATTTAAGTGACTTCGGTGTGTGCTATTTGTCTTTACGTTTCCTATATGGTATCTTACCACCTTTTCCTTCAATGAAATTAGTTTTGTAGGCTCACGAAACCTGGTTTACAAATATGTATTAGTTGATTCATTTACTTATTAATAAGCTTACAACTTTTACTTATAAAATATCTGCGAATAGCAATATAACATAATATCTACTAAAAACTGAAACTATGTACAGGATTCTCATCCTTATCTGACTTTAACTATACAATGGAAATACCTTCTATAACATCAACTCCATATAAAAAAAGCTGATTCAACACATGACATAGAATTTAATTCTATCCCCTCAGAATGACTAAACAACTCCCAAAAGCTACAAACATTACATGACTTAATAACTTCTTAGCAGAAAACCGCGCCTTAGTGTAATAATAAAAAAATCTAACTAAGCAGCAATCGAAGGAGCATAGTGAAATTCGTATTTTGACACATTACTTATTTTCCTGTGTCTGCCCGTTATCGAGATAAAGAGTCTTAAAATTTGCTAATTTATTTATTTATGTTCGGGAGAAAGACGTGTTTCTGACTCAGAAATTTTAATAATCATATTAATATAAAATACAAAACATATTGAGATATTGTAATATAAAAATGAAAGAAGCCCTACAAAAATACTATTGATAAATATGGTACAGAACAAAAAAATGATTGAAGTATAGAAAATCGTGGCACCAAGAAAATTTCATGAACTTAAATCTAGTGCAATGATTTCAATATCAGGGCTACCACTGGCGACTATTTTTAATGCTATCTCGAACGACTTTCTCAATTATTTTTCACGTACACTTTGACAATATGTGCAAGAGACATGTGGTACAAAATTTATTTGTTTTAAATGGTGATGCAAATAGACTATAAAAATAGTCGCCTGTGGTAGTCCTACAATGGTCAACCTCCTGTGAAAAACAAAATTGCAAGGACATTTCGAATGGACGTGGTCCAGTTTGTACTGCCTCAGACTGGTGCCAAGCATACCGAATCATGTCGGAGTTATGCTGCGCACTAAACTGGAAATGGACAAGTGACTGGAGTTTGATGACGTTGTTACGTTGAAAACGTAACGATTCCTGCTTCCATCCTATCGAAGTCTCTTTGGACCCTATTAAATCATTAAAATTGCAAATTTTAAGACTTTATATCTCGATAACTGGAAGACCAGAACAAATGATTTATGCGTCAAAAACACGTTTCACTACACTCTTTTGATTCTTGTTTATTTAGATTTTTTCATTATTACACTAGCGGCGTGGTTTCCTGATTAGAAATAAGACAGATCGTCTGCCAAAAATAAACTAAAGGCAGAAAACCACTATTATTAATCGATGAGTTGCGGAAATTTAATAAAAAAACAGCAGAATATTTGAACGCCCTTCAGGTGCTAGGTCAACTAGTGAGACACTATAAATACACTATCACTACTTAACTTACGCGCACATTTTTACCAAAAAAATCTTGTTACACAACAATGACATTATTTTCGTTTCATTTTGATATATTTGGCACATTAAATGAAATGACTAAATGCAGTATAATTCACGCTGATGGTTATTTGCTGTATTCTATACACAAATATAAGCTCAACTTCGATCCAATGAAGATGAATAATGGAATGGTAAGAAACGAAAAAAAAACGTCTCTATGATTTCTGACACCTTTAAAATGTACATCGATTCTTCCATCGAAGGCGATTCTTGATACAATTGGATCACATACCAATAGTAATAAATTTACGAGTACGAGAAATTTTGTAAATTGTGGTGCGACTAAATAATCTTCATTTGTGACATGTAATCAAAGTGGTAATAATCTATATCTAAATTTATCTTCCACGATGTTTTTTTTATTTATCTTAAGCATTCATTACTTTTATTTTCATAAAGATGATTTTTTCCAATGTATTTAACAACTGTTTCTCTAATATTAATTACCAAAAATGTAAGACTTGTTTATCCTTACTCAATATGAAAAATTATTCTGTCATTTACAAAAAATGAAAAATTGCGCTTTAACAAACCGTGGTATCATTACTGGATTGCGTGAAAACAAGTAACATGTTAAAAATAATTAAAAACAATGTAAGGGGATTTTTTTCTTCTTTAACGAATTATTAGACGACAACTCTATATATGTTTTAATATAACTTCTTCTTTCATTGTTTTCAATGAGAAAGTTTTCTGAAAAGGAAATATGTCGCTTTTCAGAAATATTGTTTTTTTTTTCATTTTGAAGAAAAGAAACTTTTTATTCTTATGCTTGGAATTTTCAAAAACGCTTTTAAATCTCTCAGTGAACAAAAGTAATTAACACCAAGACAATAAATAGCAAATAAAAAAAATAACTAAAACTTTTTTGGGAATATTATTAAGTTGGGAATTTATTTGGGAATTAAAGTTTTTTTTACTCGTTTTAGCTAGACAGCATAATTTTCTATTTTAGTTTAGTATGTTACGAACATAAATGCAAATAATCACTCAAATTTCGTTGTTTTAATAATATTGGAATTAATTAAAGTAACAAGAAACACAAAAGTGTAAAAGGCAGATTAATAATCATCTTAGCGCATGGAGTTTGATATAATTCTATTTTTTATAAATTTCTACAGATAATTATGTAAAAAAAATGTAAATCGCACATGCCACTGAAACATAATATTTAAACAATGAAGACAGCTTGGAAAAAGAGTCAATGTAAATTTTAGTAATGTTAATTATGGATATCTCTATATAAGGCTCCTACAGACTCACGCTGTCATTTAATTGCACTTAGGAAAAGACTGAGTGGCCACGACACTTCTAGCTGCGTGACAAACAATCGTTGATTGGTCTAAGTGGGTAACAAAATGCTTGATGATTCATCCTAAATTATAGTACCCTAGTTGCATCAAGTTTTAAATATGTGACATGTGATATAATTTTTTTTTTTGTAGCACAAAAATGAGTCTCATTTACCGTAATTTCCGGCGTATAATCCGCGGATCAAACCACCATGTTTCAACCCAGAAATTTTATTTTATAAAATTTAAAATTCTAGATCGCTGTAAATGTTTGACTTCAATCTATACTAATGAAAGAAAGTTTCGCTCTGTGTGTGCGTGTGTGTCTGTTGACGATGGCTAGCAAAATCTAGCCCACCTAGAAGCCTGCAATTTTAGATTTAGGTAGTCCAAACCCTCTCCTGGTGTACCTGAGCCTCAGAATTTTAATTTTTTTTTTAATTAAAGTAGTTATTAATTAAAAACTGATCAAAGATCACAAATAAAAAAGTCATTATTCTGAAGATGGCTGGCGCATGCTCAGAAACCAATTTCCGTATCTTCCGGAACAGAAGAAAGAAAGCAGAAGACATTCCGTTTTTTTTTAAGTATTTCTGAATTCGCCATGGGCAAACGGCTAAAAATACGGAAAAACCGTCTACATATTCTAAAAGAACATACTTTTACGTCTCGAACGATCTGTTTAGTTTGAAAAAAAATTACATTTAACCCTTTCAAAACAAAATAATTAAAAAGCATCGAATTCATGTTTTTTTATTTTCTCTCGATTTCTGAGCCTTGCATCTACCGGAATACAAAAGATACGGAAAAACAAAGGTCACCAAATTAAAGAACTGTCTCTGTCCTTTTCAAAGCCACCTTTGGTTTTAAAAAATACAAAAATTAACCCTTCGAAAAAGTATATTTTCTGTATGCCGTTTTGCGATTTTTGCGATTTTGACAATTTTTAAAAATTCGCGTCGGTGATTCAGAGACAGGTACGAAAAACTAAAAATACCAGACAATATCTAGATTTATTTTGTTTTTGAAAAATACGAATATTAACCCATCAAAATAAATTCGTGCGCAAGACTCTCTTTTGCGAATTCCGATTGTCTGCTATACATTAGATCTGGCATCGGCTTTCTAAAATAACCAAACAAAAAGAAAACACACCTAAAGACATCTACGTTCTAGCGGGTTTAGGCAGAAACCTTTAGTTTTAAAAATAAATCACGTTAACCATTTCGAAAACGTTTTTAACCGTAAGTCAATTTCGCTTTTTTAACTATTTCTCCTATCTTTAAAAATCCGAATTGGCGTTTATAAACAAGATACGAAAAACTAAAAATACCGTGCCTAATCTATATCTCTTTGTTTTTAAAAATCTGGTATCCGTTTTAAAAAAAAATTAATTTTAATCCTCCCAAAAAAATCCTTTCCAAAACTCACTCACGTGATTTTCATTTTTCGGTCCAGATTTAAAAATCCTCATCGACTCGGGATATGCAAGTACGGACAAACAGTAGACTCCAGATCACAGACACTTACATTTTCTTTAAAATTCACGGTTGGGTTTTAAAAAATATTTACATTAACCCTTTAGAAACCGATCGATTACGTAACCCACTTTCGCGATTTCCGCTATTTTGGCAATGTTTACCCGTAGTTATCCCTTCTTTGCATGAGTTTTTCTTTTACAATTGTGTTTTTTTATACATATATTAAATATTAGACACCAGAAAATTTAAGATAGATTTTTAACTTTGTTCAGCAACATAGTTCACGGGAAATTTACTGGATTAATATTTCTATATAAATATAGTGGTGGAGAGGAAGTTGATTTATTTATTAAAAGTTAAATAAACAGTGAGGGAACTTTACATCACTATGCAATTAAGGGTTAAATTTCAATTCTACTAGGAAATTTGGTTGGGTCAAGTGTTCTGAAAAGGCCTCTTCTGACATCACTTCATATCTTTGTGAGTAACTGTTTCTTGTTAGTAATGTGTGCTTTATTCAATCACAAAATTTCTGCTTTAAAAAAGCTAATATTTATTTTACAAAATACGGGGTTTTCTTGGGTGCTTGCATTGAATATGAGTATTTCCAAAATATGAGGGGGTCGGGGCAAGAGACTGCTATGCCACAATTTTGAACTTCTGATATATTTGAATTTGAAAATTTGATCAAATACACAAATCAAGATATATAACAGAAAGTTTTTTCGTAAATGTCTTAGCAACATTTGGTAAATTCTGAGTAAAATTATGGCATTACTAATGATGTTACTATGACAGCAATCTGTCATATATATATAAATGTTTTCTTACATTTTACTTATTTAAATCAAACCCCTCTTAATTTTAAAAACTTTCCATATTCATCCGTTTCCCTGTATATTAATAATTTTTTTTCTCTCTGTTTTATTTTCATAATATCTCAGCAGTAATCTAAATGTTAAGTTATACGAATTCATTTCTAGTTCAATAGATAATTCTTTTCATTTAAGCATTCCTTTTTTCCGTTACAATAATTGAATAAATAAAAGGTAAATAGTAGTTTTCTACATCACAGTTATATATCAAGATTTATTGCAAAAAGGAAATTAAGAATTTTATTACTTTTAAATCTATTTTTTATAATTATCCTTATTGTTCATAAAACAATCCACGTGTAATTCATTTTCACTATTTATTCATTTAACCATGAATTGCATCTCTGAATGTAATCAAATTATAGCAATATGTATATAAATTAAATATGCCTGTTTATAGCTTCTAAAATAAACATAATAATAATTATTCTTTTAATCTCTCATAAATAATCCAAAAATAATTTAACTTCTATTTCAGAGTCATTAATCTTGCAAATGTTGACAGTTCAAATTATAGCAATAAATTATATCCAATAAATATACCTTCATCTCATTTAAAACAACGTTTTCCTTTTCTAACTGTCAAATAGATTATCCTTAATGTATGCTTTTTTTTATGTTTGCTTACTCAAAAAATAACGGTTGTTCTTGCTTTATTTTCAGTAGCATCTTCCAATCAAAATAATGGGTGATGATATCAATTGCTAAATTTAGATCAACATGTCCAAATATGGTAACGTTTCTGGCTCTGAGGCAAATAATTATTTTAATTTACTGGAAATTCCACACCCAGCCAAAAGTATCTTGTCTTTTCGAATTCTAACGCCAAAATAATGTATTGAGTAATGTGTTTTGGCACCAATTTTGTTCGCCAAGTAATGTAAATCTCTGGCAATAATGTTATGTGACCACTCACTCTCTGCTTGAATACTCACTGTGTGAGTTACTCCTTCTGCTGGCTCCTGCTAAGAGACACCTCTCCTATATTATACTATATGATCATGGAAAAATTAATAAAAGCATTGAATGTCTATTTATGGAGTTTTTTTTTTATTGAAATTACGGAACCTGGAAAATATTTCTATAATTTAAAAGACTCTCTTCGCCCACAACAAATTACAGCGTCACAGTTACAATTATGTTTTTTTGTAAATTAGCTATCTTCATTGGGGGCATAAACGTATGGGGCAAAAACGAAACCTGGGACATATGCTTCCACCAAGTGACATTAGAAACAAATTCTATGTAGGATATTATGATTTACAATATTAAGAAACAGATTACTCTGTTAAATTTATTTCACCAAAAATGTGGCTTGACACTTTCTTGCCCCGACCCCCTGATATAATCTGCACCTAAATTAACAACCGAATTTCCATCATTAAATAAGGCGAATATTACTATAAAAATTAATAGTATTGAAATTCAAGAAATCGTGGGAAACTTGATATTATGGTATTCAAATGTACGAAGTGCTGACTGCCTTGTTCAATCCGACAGGTGTATTTTTCCAACATTTTATTTTTATTAAATATCATAATTATCCCAACCAGGACCACTATTACTATAAAAAAACTTCTTATTATTGAATCGCAAATTTCTACTATTGAAAAATTTCAAATAAACCTATTAAGTTATGCTGTTATTTAAAATTTGTAACTCTTGGCAGTTATGGATAAAACAATTAAAAGGAAACCAATTTTACGAATACACAGAAATCTACTAGTTAACAATTTTAAATCAATAGTAATGAAAAAATATATTTAGTTTTATATTTGGAAATTTAAAGTGCTATCATTAATGCCTGTCTTATCCCGTATTCTAAGTATAAATTTCTAACGCAAAATAAAGAAAAAATGTAATTAAATGCAAAAATTCTAAATTATGTTTACTTTCTAAATATTTATGTTTATTCTTTCGAAGTAAATATATCTAAGAGATCTTTTGCATTAGACAAACTAAATCCTTTTCATGAAGATTTATTCTTTGTTTTCTAAAGTGATGTTAAGGCGTTCATTCATATTTCAAAGAATATAAACATCATCTGCGCTGTGTTTGATTATTCAAGACAATAAAATGCGTGAACTTCATTTGCAGCAAGATTTTCTTTATACATTCCTATTTTTGAAAAAAGGATTTAATCGAGTGGAAATCAGTGTTGCGAGTGTGCTACATTTTTAAATTTTATCCTATTTTTTATTCAATAATTTGTGATAATGGAAAAAAAATTATTTAAATATATTTATTGGGACAAATAAGTAGATTAACCCATTTGCATTATTTGCGCATATACAAGAGCCATGCCTTAATTTTGGTGATAGGAATCATCGACAGATGTGATTGCATTAGATTTTTTGATGGGGATAAGAAACAACAACTTATAATAATATATTAGAATTCAGAAATGTTTAGGAATAATTTAATCAAGGTGCGTATATTCCTTAGAATTTCCAACGAGTCTGGTGCCGTTATTTCAGATTAAAAATTTCCTATTTAATATTTAAATAGCAGAATTCATAACCACTTCGTTGAACCTAAAGTTTTGTAATTATCTTCTGACATTAAATAACTCAAATTTCTATTAAAAATTGTGGTAAAAGTGTGTGTACCCTGGACTTAATAATGTTTATTTTATGCTTTTGTTTCAAGCTAAATATCACAATAATCCCAAACAAAACGATTTTTAATACCACTATTCCTGTAAAAAATCTTATGATTATTTAATCTCAAAGTTTTACAACTGAAAAAGGCAAATAAATCTATTAAGTTATGTTGGTATTCAAAATTTGTAACCTTTGGCAGCTATGGATATAATAATTAAAACAAAATCAATTTACGAATACACAGAAATTTACTAGTTAACGAACAATTTTAAATCAATAATAATTAAAAAATATATTTAGGATTATATTTGGACATTTAAAGTGTTATCTTTAATGCCTGTTTTATGGCGTAGCCTAAATATAAATTTCTAACGCAAAAAAAAAAAAAAAAAAAAAAAAAAAAAAAAAAAAAAAAATCTAAATTCAGTTTACTTTCTAAATATTTATTTTTATTCGTTCGAAGTAAATATATCTACGAGATCTTTTGTATTAGACCAACTAAAACCTTTTCATGAAGATTTATTCTATGTTTTCTAAAGTGGTGGTAAGTCGTTCATTATTATTTCTAGTAATATAAACAGCATTTGCGATGTATTTGATTATTCAAGACAATAAAATGCGTGAACTTTATTGGCAGCACGATTGTTTTATATTTTCTATTTTTGAAAAAACGATTTAATCGAGTGAAAATCAATGTTGCCACTGTACAACTTTTTTTAAGTTCAGTTTTCTTGATTGCCATGAGTTTTTTGAGGGAGTAAAATTCTCGTTATTTAATGACAGATTAAATAATGCAAAAACAAGGCGCATTTAAAAAATAAGGTGCATATTAAGCAATCTATTTTTTTTAATGTAGTCCTTTAGCAACACTGGTGCAAATAGAAAAAGTTTCTCAAAACATAAATTTTGCCATCCCCTAAGTTAAAAAAATATATATATAATATAGATTAATCCGTTGAATTTTGCAAGACACTATTTGTAATAAATATTGTTGTGTGCAATTAGGTTTAAAAAAATAACTTTTACATTTGTAATGTCATTTAGAATATTCAAGTTACATAATATAGTGTTGAAATTTTAAAATTTTTAAAAACCAAGTTTCAATAATAAGAAAGCTTGTAGGAGTTGACCACTTTACTCTAATTGTCGACTACGTTTTATTCGTATTGTCTTTTGTTCGTAAACCTGTACCCTATTATCTATCATTTTAAGCTGAGTGAAGTATGAAAAACTATAGGAAAAACATATCATTCATATTTTTGGGAAGGTAAGATAATTACGTGATTGTGGTTGTTTGGTAACTAAAAATATTGAGGATAATTCGCGAGTAAGAGGCTCTAACCAACCTCTAAATGTGAGTATTATATGGTTGTTTTAACACTTGAAATCGAAGTGAATTTATTATTAGAACCTTGAGAACCAGTTTGCTGTGAGTTTATGGTATTCGGTAAAACTTTGAACATTTATGTTTTAAAAAGAAAATTGTGATTCACGAAATCAAATTATAGCTAAAATCATAATTAACCTTTCGAAATACAGGTTGAGACACATAAGTCTCAAGTCACTGTTTTGTTATTCTTCTCGTACCACATTTTGAAAAATACCCTCTGTCACATACTTGTACTAGGCTAGTTTCAAAAGAAATGTACTATGAAGAACATAATAGTAAATTCTAGTATAAATGAATACAAAAATAGTCGCCAATCCTAGTCCGTATTTAACCCCTTGAATGGTGGTCGGATATAATATATCCCACTTAATTTTAAATACCAAACTCCACAATGACACCGGAATTTTGGAATCAAATTTTGCTTTCATAATATCCGTGAAGAAAAGATTTTACATATTTCGAAATAAATTTTTTGTTAAATCCCCGCGTGCTTCAGTGATTTCAATATTTTATATAGGTGCCAACCTCTCATTCATATTCCGTAATATGCAGGTTAATTTGACCCAGTTTAACAACGCTTTAAACCAGAAAAAGTATTGGATGAATCTTTATTTTTTCAATTTCAGGTTTCTACGTGGAATTTATTTAAATTCTTTTCTTAAAAAAATTCCCGGTGCAAAACGTGTTAAACCTGGGTCAAAATAACCCGTGTATTACGGAATATTAATGAGAGGTTGGCACCTATGATTTTAGAATACTTTTCCACAGAAAGGGTTAAAAGGTTAAGTGATTTATATATTTTTAACACAATACCGATGCATACCTGTCAACATCGCACTAAACTTCCGTACAATGTAAGGTTAATTTAACCGAGGTTAAACATGTTTCACACAAGAATTATTTTTTAAGAAATGCAATCAAATAGGTACCACATAAGAACATGAAACTGAATATATATTATTTTTTCCGATATATTTTCTGGTTAAAAACGTCTTCAACCTGGATCAAATTAACTCACGTTGTACGTAAATTTATTTGAAAGTTGGCAGGTATGCCGATGGGAAACATGAAATCTCATATTCATTCAAAAAACACAAACTAAGGGAGTGGCTACTACCTTACACCAAATGCATTTACGTATACCATGTTGTTCATTTTTTGATAGTTTATAAGTTATTTTATATTAAATCCGTAAATTAGATATATTTACTGATTTATAAACTTGAGATACCCATCTTGGAAACGAATTTACGAAATACATGTACATTCTGTATGTGTTTCGCGTGTATGGATTTGATTAAAAAGCAGTTTCATCTTGTTTTTCATGAAGAGTACATCATTAATTGGTTTTAATGTGCACAAGTATTCCGTAGTATAGTTCTAATAGCAGTCAGTCAGCCTGGAGTAGAAAATAATTGAAAGGAAGACAGAATAAAAAATAAATAAAATGAAATCCACATAAAACGGCAAGCCGATGAAAAGCTTTCCATTTATTATTCATTAAACAGTGGAAATCAATTTTATAAAACACAATGTAACTTCATTAGGTCTTCTTTTACGTATGTATATTATTAGTCTAATTGTTTTCCATTGTCAAATAAATGCTACTGCAAGAATAATGACTGAGATATTACAACTTGTTCCACAGATTACATATATTCTCAATCAGTTTACATACCAACTGCAACTACCGCATGCAGTTGGAAATGCCGTGGAAAGGTTCAATTTTTTAAAACGATATTTTATAATTAACGTAAACAGTTACAAATATTTTAGCGATATTATTAAAATGTGTGTAAAACATTAATTCCTTATATGTGATAGACCACAACAGCTCGTAACTTACACATGTACGTGGCGGAAGTTTTCTCACCATGCCTTAGATCTTCTCGAACGTGTTATTATTTACTTAAACTAAGAAAGAATGTTTAGATTTAATTTCAGTTGCTTTCTAATAATTTCCATAAATATTTTAATTGTTTAATTATTTTTATTGTATGTACTTCTGTATGTTACGTGTAGAAAAAAAATTACTGTTATTTTTGTATATTTTTTTAAGAAGCAGAAAACCCAAGAATTACCTTTTATGACACAAGCTATGACACGACCTCGTTTTTTTGCCTTCAATGACGCACAGATGCGAAGTGAAGGATATGTATGATGTTATAGTAACATGAAATTAATTGAATTTTAGTGTTCAAAACATCAGCTACAGTGGACACGATCGTAGGACTTGCAACGGGATCGGCTAATGCGTGCATTTTCCCCAGAAGCCATTTGCCCCATCCAAAAGTATTTTCTCCAACCAAAATGTATTTTAGTATGCCCATCAGAGCATCGATCACCTTTCGCATGGCAAACCACGGTTGCCCATTATCAGTCCCTGTAGGTCACGTCTCTCATTAATTTAGTTTTAGTGAGTTCAGTCTGAGAACTAGCAGTGTGAGTTTTGTAATAATCTAAGTAGCTGTCCAGAACATCTTCCGACTAGTATTCTAAAGTCTTGTAAAATCTAAGATGGACTTGAGATCTCTTTTCAAGAAACACGGGTTGTGTATCTGCGCACAGTTGTGTCTGTCAGCAAATGTTTTCTGAGACTTACGATATATTTTCATAATGCTTAAACTGTATACTAATATTTTAATATTTTACTTAGAAAATTGAAATCGATAACTTTTGGGGTGTTATGAGACACCTAAAGTAAGGTGCGAAGCTCTCGCTATTCTTCCGTAATATGGTGGTTAATTTGATCCAGGTTTAATACGTTTCGCACCAGATTTGTTTTAAAGAAATGGAATTAAATATATTTCATGTTAAAATCTTAAATTAAGTAAATAAAGATTCATCAAATAAATTTTCTGGTTTGAAACGTTGTTAAACTTGGAAAAAGTAATCCACATATTACGGAAGATTAATGGGAACTGGGCATCTCTGCCTAAAACCTGCAGTTGTTTATGCTCCAAATTTAACGCTTAATTATAGAGAATCTGGGGGATAACCCCCATGTCCAAAAAAGTATATTACTTCTGAACAACAAGCGCAGTAAACTCCCTGACTAATATTTACGTGTACTACAGCTTACATTTGGAATAGTAATTAGTCTGCTCCTCTACGACAAATACGATACGTGACAGTCTTAAAATCCAGGTCAACTTTTCCAATGATTATTCCTCTGTATTTTTATTAAATAGGGGAATTGTGTACGGATGTATTTAATGCGTGTTAGGAGTGATTCTAAATTTTATTAGTAAAATTTTCGTTTTAATATTTATGTATTTACTATCTCATTCATATGTGGGCTAATTTAAATAACTTGTATTGTTTATGCGCAATTCAGGAAAAATACTCTAACCAAGCGGGAAATTTTTATTCGTCTGATTTATTCAAATGTCTTAATTAAAAATGCTTAATTTTTCTTTTATCTGTCATGGGTTCTCTTTTATTTTGTAATTGTATATATTTAGTGTCTTGTAAATAAACACTTTATGTTAGTTATATATTTTATCTCTGTCTTATTTTAGTGAGTTAATTTTTATAACTCATGCATCGAGTGAATAGTAACTTTATTAAAGTTGATTAAAGCAGGTTGATTGATTTATTTTCCTGTAGGTATTTCTCTTTTAATTAGCCAGTTCAGTCTACTTCAGACGTCGAGTGTTTTCGAAAAAATGTGCACAAACTTTGATCATTTCCAATAATATATATTTAGAGTTAATATTAGCAATAAGTTTTAATTGCTCGATTTATGCCATGAGTTAAGAGTTAAACGATCACATTTATTTACATTTATTTCCTCTGTAACTGACAACCCAAGAAGAAACGGCGAGGACCAAACCTTTTCCTCATTTGTCCTAATTTCGGTGGTTAAATAATTAAGCACAGTAACCGGGTTTTTAATTAGCATGCCTATAATTCGCCCGAAGTACGGTAAACATTTTCTTCAGTGACCGTCATTTCTCCATTATCAAAAATTAAGTTTTGCGAATATTACTAATATTTAGCATATGGTTGAACTTTGTTGACGAATGACGAATGTATTCGCAACTAGTTTAGAGCGATTTTCTTACTCAAACATTAACCATATATTTTAGCTGTAATCTTCGCTTTAACCGATTGCAGGTTGTCTGTCATTAAATATAATGTTTAATGATAAAATTTTCTGCTAGCATTTTGAATTGAAAGACGCGCTAACGTGGCAATTTTTCTGGATATTAACGTGTTAATTATAAAAGTTTCAAAAATTTTTTAATTGGAGAAAATTAAATATCATTAGCTCTATTATATTACAGAATTCTTAACGGTGATATTTATGACCGAGTAACTTGCATTCCATCTGCACAAAGGAAGGGAGAAAAACATTGTGAAATTTAAAATAGTATTAAACATTAGAATCATAAATGAAAGACTATTTTCAACATTCTTTCAGATATTTTGCTGTAAAATGGTTTAAAAAAATCTAGGCGTGTTTGAATTATAAATATAAAAAACGAGGCAGCAATATACCACCTTATCTGTCTAAAACCTGGGTTCGCCAATTGGCTTTTTTATTCCACTTAGTATTATAAAATGAGCCCAAAACGATTCCGATGTTGTGGCATAAAATATTTCACAAATTACATTTACTTACTTTTAGGTAATAAACGTTTACTAAAACCATCCGTAAAACTTAAGTTATACATTCATCCTACCAAAATATTTAAAGAATTATGGAGAAATTCTGCTAGCATAAATATTTTCTTAATGCATTTATTTTCCTATACTATAAAAACAAAACTATAAGGACTAATCATTAAAGGAAATTATTAAAGTTTCTAAAATAGATTTTGTCATCTTTATTTATATTAAATATTTTTAACGCGAAACATTTTCTTATACTTCCATATTTAATTTTTTTTTATTTTACCGTTCATATAAACCGGAAGATGTAAGCAGTGGCGTAGCGTCAGGGGGGGGCACGATCATTTTACTACCAGTATAATTATATACTACATTTAGCTATATTTAATCGTTGAACGGCATGAATTAAATAAGGCCATATATAGTATATAAAAATACTGGTAGTAGAGTGATCCGTGCCCCCCTGGACGCTACGCCTCTGGATGTAAGACATAAAGTTTATTTTTGTAAAGTTATTTTAATAGTAATTGTGAAATTAGAGTATAGATAGGGTTAGAGAGGTATTGTAAATTTCATTTAAAAAATGCATTTTGAATGACACTATAATTACCAAGGGTCTTCAACCTACAGCACACGGGTCACTAAACTATTTCAGCATAGAAATTATTTACTTATTCAATAACTGATTCGTTGAGATTAAATGTGCCAAAGATTGCATCATGAAATTGAGATGGCTAACGCCTTTTAAGTTAAAGGGTTGAATGCCCCATATTAAACGATAGTTCCTAAGTCTCCAAACATTTGAATACATATATTTTGTTATGAAATATTCGCTTGATATAATAACAAAACGCTCTATTCGAAAATTTTTGTATATAAATAGTTGTATTGAGAAAATGGGTTCACGTCGAAACTATGACTAAACGTTTTCTACTTAAATGTTTTTAATATTAAAAAAAAATCATTATCTAAACGGTTTCTTCGATCATTTATTTTTCAATACCAGGAATGCAGCATATTGATTTTTTATTTCAGAATAAAAATTTTCCACTTATTTGCCTGAGTTTTAATAAGGTGAAGATTTCTCTACGGAAATCTCTAAGAATCGGTCCGAAGTTAAATACTTCTATTTGAATCACAGAAAGGAATTTTTCTCCTTTGTCAATTTCTTCAAAAAGTGGAAGAATTGCAGTTAAACAATTAACAATTTTCAAGATACTGGATACCTTAAATTTTTCAAAAACATTAAATCATGTTCATCTTACACTTTGTAAAGTAAAAGATTTAGCACTCTTGGGTACAGTTGACTTTTGATTATAATCCAGGCCAGGGGTGTCCAATATTTTTGCATAAAATCGTTTGTTACGTAATTTTCTAATCATACTTTTAGCCTTATTAAATCGCAACATTTCTGCCATTAAGTATTGCGAATTAATCTATTCGAAAAGAGTGGTAGATCTGAGCGTGCTGCAGGTTAGACAACCCTGATGTAGTATCTAAAATTTTTAACATAAACTATCAGCCTTTGATTATTTATAAAAGTTGCGAATTTAGTGAATTTTCAAATTAAAAAAATTCAACGATTTCCGAATAATATTCGTCTTATATCATCTGCCAATGCCACACTTGCCAAGTATCCGGATTTTTGAATACCAGTATTATTTTAGAGAAAATGTTGTTCTTTTAAATCGCAGAATGTCCCGATTACATAAAACAACATTTTCTGTACAAAAATACTGGTGTTCAAAAAGCCGGAGACTTAGCATCTCTGCAATGTATAAAGCGAATTCTAATATTCGGATAGTTGGGCAAGATATCTTAATACAAATTCCATTAAATTAGAAACACAACTTGATATCTTGAATTGAATAAAAAATGCAAATAATCTTTGTTGATAAAATGAAGTTTCTCGTTGTTGTGGTATTGTATTGGGTTGTCCGGATAATTCGTGCCGGTTAGGAAAATCTATTCGTAAAGGAAAATTCTACCCATTACTTATTAGACATTAGATATCGGAATTAATATCTGATAATTAACCCCTTAATTCTCGCGTCCATGATATTCACGGGCTGTGTAAACTACGTTTTTTTATTTGGATTGTTTAATTCCCACCAGTTTTTTAAAAATAGTGATATTGGCTTTATTCTCTCATCATTTTTATCAGCCATTACAGAAGGTGAATATTTCTACTTCAAAAAAGTGGTGACAATCAAATAATTTGAATAAAAAAAGTAGCCGACACAAAAATATAGCAAGGCCTAAGGGGTTAAATGATAGAATTTTTCGCTACGATTTGATTGTACCAACCGGCACGAATTTCCCGTACAACCCAATAATAATCAGAACCAAAGTAATGCAAGTTGCCCTTTCCCATTAAGACTTACATTCCTTACTATATAACAATGGCAGTGTTTCAGAACGTCAGATGTTTCCAACGAATTGTTCTGGAAAAAGTCAGGGTTATGTGTAAAAGATTATGGCTTAGAAAATATTTCCATAGTTAGTTATCTGACTCTCACTTGAAAAGTGCCATTCTTAAGAAGAACGTAAAATCATACGTTAGGCATATATTTATGAAACACTTTCAATACTATCCGAATATTGTTAAAAAAATTTCATATAATAAAATAAGATAGCTATTTAAAAATATATAAATAAGCACATAACGCAAAAAATAATTGTTCAGCATTTTCTGTCCATAGCCAGGAATGTGTGGGAATTATTCCATGCTGCACTGTATATGATCTAAATATTTTTACACACCACGAAATCAGGGGTTCACAACCACTTTTTTACCAGAATTTTAGTTTGTAAAATTTTACCTTAATTAATCGTGGGATTTTCTACGATTAAACTTTGAGAAATTGATTTTGGAAAATTACTACTAGAAAAGTGATCGCTAATCCCTTGAAGAGCCGCTACTGCCCGTAATAGACAAAAAATTAATTAAGCTATAAAATGTGTAAATTAGCTGAAAACGCACTTTCAGAGACTATCGCTCATAGTCAATCCGGTAATCGAGATATTTTGTGTATGTCTGAAAAGGAACAATAAATCTTATCTTCTCCATAGTCGAACAAAATTGTTCTAGTGAACCTCAGTGATTAATATTAATTTCATTTTGTTTGATGTATGGCACCATCATAAAAATGCCCGGCCAACATTTTTTCCCTTAGTTCATAATGGGACAGAATTATTTCTTGTATCATTGTAAACGAACTATAAACGCTTCATACTTCATTCTCAGCTGAGAAGTGATGTATAATAAACTTCAATATTATATGTCAGTTACACAGAACAACGGGTGTTTATACAAGAGTTATAGTGCGAATAGACAAACTAAAGTCAAAAGCACATTTTATTAGTATTAAGGAGGTAGTGCTTGAATCCTGGTGTCATTAGATCATTTTAACATTTTAGAAACACAAGCTGCTTATTACTGAAATTGTTAAACGATTAGAAATTTCATTTACGAAATTACTGGTAGAAAAGTGATTGTGAACAATCGGACGAGCTGCTAGTTCTATTACGTATTCAGTAGATACAAAAATTCTTAGAGTTAAGCATGATAGCTTCAAATTAAAAATATTTGCCAGCAAGTTATTTCAAAAAGAGATGTTATGTCCATCTTAGATTTTACAAAACTCTAGAGTGCTAGTCAGGAGATGTTCTAGGCAGTAACTTAGATTATTATAAAACTCACTCTACTAGTTCTCAGACTGAACTCGCTAAAACTAAAATAATGAGAAACGTGGACTACAGGGCCTGATAGTAGGCAACGGTGATTGGTGAAAGGGGATTAATGCTCTGGTGTGCCTACGAAAATGCGTTTTGGTTAAACAAACCTGGCAAATGACTTTTGGTGAAACTCCACGCATCAGCCTTTCCCGTCGCAAGTCCGACGATCGTGTCTGCTGTAGCTGATGTTTCGAACGATAAATTTAAAAAATCTCATGATACTGTACTGTCACACCTATTCTTCACTTGGCATCTGTGCGTCGTTGAGAGCAATAAAATGAGGTCGTACAATCTTCAGCTTGTGTCATAAAAAGTAATTCATTGGTAGACTGCTTCCTTAAAAAAAGATATACAAAAATAACACTAAAGTAATTTTTCTACACGTAAACATGTAGAAGTATATGCCATAAAATAATGAAACAATTAAAAAAATTATAGAAATTATTAGAAAGTAATTGAAATTAAAGCTAAATATTTTTCTTTAGATTAAATAAATAACACATTCGAGAAGATATAAGCGATGGTGTGAAAATCTCCTCCTCGGACACGTGTAAATTACAAGCTATTGTATTCAACACCATAAAAGCCATTAATGTTTTATACACTTTTCAGTAATATCGCTAAAATATTTTATATTTTTATGTTATTAATAAAATATCGTTTTACAAAAATTTACCTTTACACGGCATTACTAACACAGACTTCATACGTTTTTGCCACAATTTTTTGTAGAATTTTTCTTTTTAATAATTAAATAAGCAGAAATCGTAGACGCCTCGTTTAATTGCAGGATTTGTAAAAGTTTTCTGCATTTAAGTATGTCGAAACGTTCTATTAATTATTTTCTGTAAAGGCGTACGAACGCTGTAACAGCATAGGGTAATTCCAGTCAGTCTGTAAACTTATTGAAAAAAGAGATTATATGTGGAAGAGTTCTAACATCACAGTCATTGTTCTTACCGTTGCATTTATTTGTCAATGGGGTTACTGCATTAGAAAAGATTAGAGCATTCGTATACATACATTAAAGTAGATCTAATAATGTTACATTGTATTTTATAAAATTGATTTCCGCTGTTTAATGAATAATAAATGGTAAGCTTATCATAGACTTGCCATTTTACGTGCAGTTTATTTTATTTTTTATATTCCATCTTTATTTCCATTATTTTCTAATACAGGCTTACTGACTGCCATTCGCAATTAGACTACGAAATATGTGTGAGCATTAAAACAAAATAAGGAAGTTCTCATCATGAAAAACAAAAAAACCCTTTATATAAATAAAATAGAACACGTAATACACATTCCGTATTATATCAATTGCTACTTTGGAGAAATTTGAGTACTTATTGCAATGTAAAAAAATTATTTCTCAGAACGAAATATTTAAAATACGAATATACCGCTTGTCAATCAGATGGACAACATATTTTCCTTCTTTTATGTGTTTTTTCTTACCTGGAAAATATATTAGTACATTTTGCCAATATAGGGAAATATTCATAAAAAAATAATTTTTAGTATTTATTAGCAAATTCTGCATGCATGAAATGTAGTTGAAAATTTAGCAGTTGCAAAAAATGTAGAAATAATTGGATAAAATTACCGCAATTATTTATTTTTGAAACGCTGTTTCCCATACTTTCTCTCTACCTTGAAATGATGGGAATTATTTTTATTTTGTAAAAAATAATGCCCATCATCTCGCATAGTTGTTTCAAAGTTTTCATTTTAAATTTTCATTTTCTTTCCAAAGTTAGAGCAATTCGGTGCAGAAATTTTCAGTCAAATTTATGCAACGCTGCACTTAAAACTAACGAAATAAGCCATTACTATATTACAACATAAAATTGAATTTAACTTAAAATTAAAACAAACTCTTACCAGAGAAATGTTTTGACAGGTAAAATGAAGTTCGTTTATGTGGCTGACGCTAAATTTAATGGTATTGTAAGCTTCACGATTCTCCGTTTCTTTTTTCTAAAATATAAATCAAACTATCGTAAACGTTATTGTTATGGATTCTATAATACATAGGGGCCGACTTAACCGGGGGCAAATCAGGCAAACTTACACCACTAATGTAAAATGTTCTTTCCTTTGTTAGCCACATTGATTACTTAAGATAAAAACCTTTTTAAAATTTAGTGGAAGCAGAATGTCTGATTGCCTATTTCGTCCTCGTGAAGTCCGCGCCAATGCTATAATAATTTGTTCCATTTAAGATACATTTTCCCTTATTTATCCATTTAAAAATAGTTTTGAGATCTTATAATTAAGAAAATTGTAGTTAATTTCCATCACCTGTCCACGGGGGCATATATCCCTCATTCCAGGATAGAAAAAAATCGAAATAAAGAATTCACTGTTATGCTAAATTAAAATATATATATATATATATTTACAACATTTAATATGCCGGAATCGAGAAAATTCCATGCTTTTTAATTAAGTATTGTAGATATATTTTTTTCAACTGAACATCTTCTATTCATTGGACAATCTCTATAAAAATATATTCAAATATTATTAGATCTTATTAGATCGAAGAGTTCATAATAACGACTTTTTAGTATTTCTAATCAACTATCTCTACTCATAATCGCAAATACATCTCAGTAATTTTCTATCGTACAGAAAATATATTTACGGCCATGGATCTTTCTTGTTCCATCTAGATTCGGTTTTATTCAGGGAGTATTCAGAGAGCGGTGATTACTAATTACCGTACAATATCCCACACTTACCAAAGAAAACGGATAGCATCGGAATTTCAAAGCTTTCTAATTTCTTTTCAATCTTTCTGCTCCTGCTGAATTAAAGACCACGTTCATTCGAAACGCGTTGTGCTTTTTCGTGTTTCTGATTTTTAATGAAGATTTTTTTTTGTAATGTACTACTTTTATGCTTTTCTAGTTATAAAGTTCCTTGAAGTTTCTATTGTTACTTGATGTTTTATTATCGGCATAAATAGTCAAGAAAACATTTATATACTGGAAAAAAAATTATACCATACAAAAAAGAACATCTGACAGCTGAACGAATGGACTATATTTTAATGTTGTTTTCTCTCAGTTTTTTTAATGCTAAAAAAAACTTGATATAAAAAAACTAATTACGTATATGGATGTAAACCTTGAGACTTAATAATAACTTAATTCTTTATAACTACATTATATTGGTAGAATTGTATTAATTTAAATAATGCTAATATTGCAGTGAAGTCTACAAGATAGTGAACGGATATGTCAGTTCACGGCGGTGAGAAGGTTACAGAAACCTGAAACTCGAATTTTTCTTATTTGTACGTTCAAAGGAAGCCCAGCTTAGGGGAAGCTTAGTGGTCAGTGCGTCGCACAGCTTCACTTCGGCTGTTGAAGACACACTGTGAAAGATTCTCTCCATACCCTCGGGGTTCATTAAATGTGTACCAAGCTTGGTTGGGAACTAAACATTTCCCGATTAGAATATTTTAAAAACATATATACTTTTGAAATCACAACCAATTATTTTAAAATCATGAAACACACAGTAATTTATATAGTCAGAAAAACTTACAGAGTCTGTTCTGAAATTAGTAGGATTGATTTTTTCCTGAGCGTACGGGTAGACGAGAGGCGGTCTGCGTGCACACGATCGGTGGAGGGGGATATTGGGAATGTTGGGAATCGGCAGTCAGCTCTCGGCCGTTGAAAACAGCAGATCGCTTGTACTGTGAACCCCTGTCGAAACGCCTCGTCACGGAGAATCATGGAACGTTTTCTGGAGCAGCGATACGCGATCAAATTTTGTGTAAAGCTTGGTAAAACGGGCGGCAAAGAGACTCACGACATGATTAAAGAGGCCTACGATGATGCTGCCAGGGGTAGATCGGGTTTTTTTGAGTGGCACAAGTTGTTCCAAGAAGGTAGGGAAAGAGTGGAAGACGACGACCGCTCCGGACGCCCTTCGACCAGCAAAACCAAAGAAAATGTGTCGCAAGTGAAAAATTTACTGAACAGTGATCGTAGGAGGACCATCAGAATGATTCCTGATGAATTGAGAATTCCTCAAACCTAAGTTTTTGAGTTCGGCTGCACCATGACAACGCGCCGAGCCACACAGCGTTTCCCGTAGTGGGGTATCTTGCCCAGCACAATGTAGAAACGCTGCCTCATCCCCCCTACAGCCCCGACTTGGCCCCGCCAGACTTTTTTCTATTCTCGAGAATAAAATCGACGCTCAAGGGGAAGCATCGCGGCTCGATAGAGGCGATTCAACAGGCCGTGACGAGGGAGTTAAACAGCATTCCGGCCCAGGTGTTCCTGGAGGCATACGAAAACTGGAAAACTCGTTGGCAGCAGGTATAGATGCGGAAGGGTGCTGTGCTACCTTGAAAAATTCTAATCGTTTGTAATATTCTTATGAATATATATTTTTTAAATGAGTCCTACTACTTTCAGAACAGATCCTGTATATCTACTAGTATAGGTTGTTCTACTTGAAAGTGGGACCTTACATAAAAATGAATCTTTTAAATAATCCTGGAACTCAATTTTTGTTTGGACTTTAACGTATTAATGATATTGTGCTAACAAATACTTTAACTGTAAATAAATAAACATATTAAAAATGTATTTTGTTTTAAATGACGACCAGTTATTTTGTAATTATAATGAAATACATAATAATTTACTTATTTAAGAAAACATTTATATGCTAAAGTGCCGATTTATTTCAAAGTGACATTATGCATAAAAAGGAACTTTTAAAAAGAAAATGCTTAAATCGAGTCACTCTTAAATCTTCTTCTAAGATTTCTACTTGTCACATCACTCTTATTCGACTTTCGTGCTTTGCATTTCAAATGGGAGTCAGAACGTCAAATGAAGCACATCGAGATGAATTTAAAACGTTAGTTAAAGAAATCCAATTTTCTCTCGACTAGATTATCGTCTTAATGTTGTAATTTTTTTAGAAATTTTATGCGTCACATAAAAGGGTATTGCAATACTGATAAAATAAGTCATTATATTATGAAAATGCGTATATTGTTACCACATTTTTAATGGAACATTTTGCCATCTTTAACCGCAGAAAATTTTTACAATATTTAGTAAAATATTACAATTTTGAAAATATTCTGTGTATAAACTAAAAGATTTCAATATTAAATAGAAAATTTATGATATTAAATAGCCTTATTTTATTGTTTTTTTTTTACCTTATAATCCTTTTATCCTCTTTTCACTTCTTCTTTGATTTTTTACAATGTAATTTCATTTGTTGATAATAATGTTTTCCAAACTATATTTAAATTTCCCTTTTTAAAAATATCTATGTTTTCCTATCTATATATGAATCTTCTATTTTTTTATTTAATTATTAATATTTTTTAATAATTATTCGTTACGAATTAAGATCTATTTAATACTAATTGTTATTTTTTTCTTTTATTATTGTTAATTTTTATCCTATATATTTTTTTCTCTTTTGACTTGATCAAAGATTATTTATAATACGATTGCGTTCTGTTTTTTAAAATGTTATTGAACTCTACATTGCATCATAATTCTATTATTTACATGAACACTTTATAAAAACAATGCCAGGCAATTTCTCAAGGTGGTACGGCTTCCAGTATTCTTTCTGATCTATATTTATACTGTTATGAAAGGAATTCATTAAGAAATAACATGATTATTTTTACTATCGCTATATAGATGATGTTATAATTTTTTAATTCAATGACTCTAATATCAAATCGGGTCGTACTCAATATCCCATTCAGCTTACATTAATTAAAAATGATATGATCAATAGCGTAATAAACTTTCTCGACTTATATTTATGCTTAGTACAAAAAATATCATCTGGCATATATGATGAAAAATCTGATTTCCCATTTAAAATTAATATTTTTATGAATTATAATTCATGTTTACATAAATCTGTATACAAAAACATTTTACTTGATCATCTACACATAATAAAGTATTTATGCTGAGACATACATATATAAAAATAAAAACATTAACTTTGTCATTAATCAAGCAAAACTAAATGTATATCTTAAGTGTATGGTTAATTCAGTAATTAATGCATTTCAATAATACTTGGATGCCTATACACATATGTAATTTGGTGTTTTAATACAATATATATATATATGTATTTATATTTCATATAAAGGGTTCGTACACTTTTACCACAATTTTTAATGGAATTTTTTGCCTTATTTAAATGCAGAAATATATTACAAATCCTGCAATTAAACGAGGCGTCTACGAGTTCTGCTATTTAAATATTAGATAGGAAAATTCTATTAAAATTTTTGGTAAAAGCGTACAAACCCTGATATATGTACTTATATATACATTTATATATGTATTAATTTAATTATTAAAAAATAGAAAAGAAACAACAGTAAAGAAAAATAAATAAATAAAACTACTGTGGTCATTTCTATGTTATTTATTTAAATATATTAACAATTATGATTATAATTACTGGGTTTGTACTCTTTTACAACAATTTGTTAAAAGACTTTTTCGCCTTATTTAAATGAAGAAAAGTATTAAAAATCCTGCAATTAAACGAGGGGTCCACAATTTCTACTATTTAACACGTTGACGGACAGTAGGAACAAGTGAAGTTCGAAAATTGACGCTATATGTTTTTGTAATTTTTAGAATACTAGAAGTATAGTTTTACTCTTTCTGCTTAAATAAACTTAATTTTGATTAATTCAGCACCTCTAATTAGATTGCACTATTCACTTCACAACCACGTCAGGGTGGCTAGTGGTCAGGGAAAAATACAGTCAAAAAAAGTGATAAACACCAGTATATTCTTATAGAAAAATTTATGTTGATTATTCGATCAAATAATCAATTTGAATTTTTCTTTAAGAATATACTGGTAATTGTCATTTTTTAAGACTGTATTTTTCCCTGACCACTAGCCACCCTGCACGTTCATACTGAAGCTGCAACTCGTATAACAGGTGGAAAACGAACTTCAACCTAAAAATTTGTTTCCACAACATGACACTGGGCTTCTACTTGTACGCCGGTAAATGCACATTTGTGCTGCTATCGCCGTAGTGTCTAAAAATGACCGTTTCGTTTTGGGCGGCTATAGCCGTCATGCCATATTGTGAACTTCGCTTTGACGGCTATAGCCGCAAGCGTCCGTCAACGTGTTAAATATTAAATAGAAAAATTCTGTTAAAAATTGGTGTAAAAGCGTACGAACCCTGAATTATATATGTTTAATGTTATTGAATTTATTGTTTTTATGAGAGGTTAATAATACTAAAAACATATATATATAATAATATTAAAATTTAAGTAATATTACTTGTCTTTCTATTAAGGTCATATGCGATACTTAGATGCTGAATAACAAATGTGCAGTTTAGTTTTAATTATAATAAAGATTAATTGTTTTGCATTTGGAATTAATGTATATAAGACAAGGATATAGTAGGTTTTGAATTATAATTTTTTTCTCTTGAATATATATAATAAATATTATTTCTTCAGCAGTTTATAAAAATATATTATATATTTGTTTGTCAATACTTCGATCATTATCCATAAACAAAATGCATAAAAGTTAATTTCCTCATGTTTGTATGTTGATATTTCTAATTTCATACAATCACCAGCATTGATATTTCGTAAATATTTTTTGATGTTGCATTATGCATTAACTTTTGTACATAGTTGCAATCATAATTTTGATTTCCTACCTACATGTTTTTTTGTTTTTAGATTTCATCTAAATAGCTCCTTATAAATAGAAATAATAATTATTTTGTAACTGACATTAATTGTCTCTTTTCTTAATCCCATACAAAAACTATTAGGTATTTTTAATTATTTATTTGATTTCATATCGATATATTATTATAAAAATAGAGATAATAAATCTTTTGTAACTGGCATTAATTACTTCGTTTCTTAATCATATTAATAAAACAGTATTATGTTCATTTATTTCAGGTGTTCTTTCAGCAGTATGTGACAAACAAATTATATTAGTATAAATATAAATATTTATATAAATGTTATTTTAATTCCAATCTGGTGATCTGTTTTTTTGTTGTTGACGGACTTCATTTTTTAAATTTATTATTTGTTTAGAATAAGTTGGATGTGAAATTAGGTTCTCTTTTCTTCTCTCGCTCAAGAATCGTAAGTACGGATTTTTATTTTGTTCCCATGATTATATAAAATTTGAGTACAATTTTCAATTTTCTCTGATTTTCTTGTGCTTGCAATTGTTTCATTCTTTTAATGCATTATATCGGTAGTGATAGACGATTCTAGCTAGGAAATTTTCCAGTCTATTATATGAAATAATGCACTTTTTAGATATTGTGTTCTGCCGACTGACGATTACACATTCGCATGTTGCTTTTTTTTAAATTTCTCTCGTTATTTGATATTTGTATTCCATTTTGTATTCCGAGTTTTACTTAGATTTTATTTATTTTAGTTTTAACTAGCTTCATATGTTTTTAAACAGGTTTTTGTTCTCTATTTCAGTGGAATTTTATAATGGGTTTTATTCATTATGATGTTTTGTAATTTTCCTGTTACAAATATGTGAACTGTTACTATATGATGTCTCTATATTCGAGTTTCGGTCATTTGTTGTTCAAATATGTTTGCTTTTGATTTCAAGTTAAGTATTATATATATTAATTAATCACATGCCATCTTTAAATTAAAGTTTTAATCAGATATCGTAAAAGAACTTGTTCGTTATCTTTTTATTTCAAAGGTTATATATATATATATATATATATATATATATATATATATATAACCATAAATGAAACATTATCATAATATATATATATATATATATATATATATATATACCGTATATACTCGTGTATAAGCCGACCCCAAAATTCCCGATGAAAACATGTTTAATACCAGTATTTTACAATAATGTTCTTCGTCTTATACAATTCACAATTAAATGAGATAAAGCAGGGCGTAGAAAATTATTCTGAATTACTGGTGTTAAACTTGTTTGCATCTCGGTTTTGGGGGTCGGCTTATACACGAGTATATACGGTATATACATATATATATATATATAAACGAGGGCATTTCGAAAAGTAAAGATACACCGTACGCCGGAGAAAAAGAAAAGTTTTGGCAAGCAAGTTGGCAACACAGGTGTTAACCTTGAACCGTTACCTTTCTCCTCGCGGTCGTTCGGCATTTCAACGTTGATTCTGGTTGGAGTAGGTCGTGTTTAAAATGGTTCCGCCTATTCAGAATCCCGCCAAATGCGAAGTGCGTTCCGTCATACGTTTTCTTGATGCAAGAGGTCAGCGACCAGCGGATATTCACAAAGAAATTGTTTCTGTTTATCGGAACATTATGAATCGACAAAATGTAAGGAAATGGTGTCGTCATTTCTCTAAAGATAGGACCGATGTTCATGACGAACAAAGAACAGGTCGGCCATCTGTGATCTCTGATGCCCTTCTTCAGAGAACGGAGGAAGCAATTCGTGCGAATAGACGTCTCAAATTGAAAGAATTGCATCAGATCATACCTTAAGTGTCAATGACAATTCCACGACGATTATGAGATCAAAGATGAAGTTGAAATGTTGTTCCGACAACAGGCGGAAACCTTTTATGACTGTGGGATACAAAAGCTTGTGCCCGACTTAACAAATGTTTGGATACGGGGGTGATTATGTCGAAAAATAATAAATAATCCAGTTAATAAGATGTAACTTACGTTTTCTAAATAAATGTTTTTTTAAGGAATGCGAGCCATTGTATCTTTACTTTTCGAAATGCCCTCGTATATATATATATATATATATATATATATACGAGGGCATAGTCCGTAGCAATTGGTGTTTTGTTAAAGAGGATTTTTAACAAAATTAAAAATCCATTATTTTTATATCTAGAAAGCATAGGTGCCAACCTCTCATTAATATTACGTAATATGCGGGTTAATTTGACCAATGTTTAACACGTTTCGCACCAGGATTTTTTTTTAAGAAATGAAATTATATAAATTCCACGTAGAAACCTGAAACTGAATAAATAAAGATTCATCCAATTATTTTTCTGGTTTGAAGCGTTGTTAAACTGGGTCAAATTAACCCGCATATTACGGAATATTAATGATTGGTTGGCACCTATGAGAAAGTAAGGCGGATCGCGACAAGATTTCAGTACATTTTCAAAAGTATATAATTTGCAGTTTAAAATATACAATCACGTAGGACAATCTTTGTATTTGCAAGAATCGTAATGGAATAAGAACATGTTTGTAGATCATTTACTCGAATTCTTTACTTCTTTAGATAATCTCTTATGCTGCTAACCTTTGAATTTCTTCTAAAAAGTCTGATTACCGATTTACATTAGTTAAGTTTCAAACCCCCATCGTCTTTAAAATAAAAAGGGAAGATCCAGAAAATTATCTAATTAAATGTATCTTGTTTCTATGTAGTAGTCATTTGAAATTTACTTCAGTTCAGTCTTATCAGAAAATTTCTTGTTCAATGTATGTTTATTTTTAATTTAAAAAATTGAAATTGGTAAGTAAGCATTAGATATTATAAATAATAATTTAGTTTATTTATCAATTCAAAATAATTAGAATTTCTAATGATCGGATTATCCATCATTTAACACGTTGACATATCTTTTTGGTAAGATGAAGCAATTAATTTCATTAAAATATATATGTATAAAATTTGACTTACGAAATTATTATCCATCGTCGTAATTAACTATATTTATTTTTCTTTTACTATAGAATGACATTGTAAAAAAATCTTAATTATATGTGTATGGCAAAAATTAATTAATTTTTATTAATAGAATTTATACAATTTTCCTAAATATTTATATAAAATCCGCTTGAATATATGATATTTACTTGCTAGTTTTCTCAGTAATCATTTATCCTAATTTGTCTACGACTTAAACCAAAGATAATTTCGAAACGAAACTTTCAACAAAGTTTAAGAAACATTAGAATGTTGCAGTCACTCATGCTGTGATTAAATACCTTGATATAAATTATACTTACGAGCCACGCAAGCACCAACTCATAAATTTGAATCTGCACAGAAAATTCCATCTCTTCTACATGTGTTTTTGTTTTTCTTAATCAAACAACCAAAATTTATTATTTAATAAAGTTCTTTAAAAGACGTCTAACAAAGTTTGTTTTAAGATATATATTTTTTAATTTGTGTTTCTTCTTTGTGCAACGCAAACACATAGAACGAGCAAAATGTACACAGTTATTGAACAAAGTATATCACTGTCGAAACTTATCGAATTACTGATAATTTTATTTTAGAAGACCATATATCATGCATTTTAAGGAGTATAAACTTTATTTAACCCTCCTAGTACGAGAATTTAACTATTGAGAAGCTTTCTTAGTTTTGTATGATTTCAACCAGAAATTTAATTCTATTAAATGTAGTGTTTTCATAAGATGTGTCTATTTAATTTAATGTATTATGTTAAAATAATTATTATTTTTTATGGTTCGAAAATTGAGTAATAAAAATGTGGTAAAAATATCCCAATGATACTAAGATGGTTAATTTTACTTTGGAAGAAAAATATACTCGTCTACCTTGCAAATAGTGTATATATTGTACAATTCTTGAATTTTATTTTAACCCTTTCCGGCACAGTGGTTCCACTCCGGGCACACCTAATTTTAATTCCAAACTTGCATACGGCACCAAGAATATTTTAATAAATTTTTGTTTCTATAATAAAAGATTAAAATAAGGAGTTCATATTTTCTAAAAAAGTCGTTTGTAAATTCCGGTGTCAATCAGCAATTTCTCATTTTACGAACAGACTTTGTCTGTGCCGGAAAGGGTTAACCTATTCTCTAAATTTCCTTCAATCGAGGCAGCGACCGAAATCAAGTAAGAGTGTTAACCCATCTTTTCAGATTTTGCGTCGTAACTAACAGAAAACTTTAACTTAACACCATTAAATAATATAAAATCAAGTGTATTTATCCTTATGAAAATCATTAAAACTGCGCCATATCACTTAATATGTATGTGAGATGTCATTAAAGAATAAAAATGTGAGGTAGGTAATTAATATGTTGTAACTCGCTATTCACATAAAGCCACTTTTATGATGATTTAATACCGCTAAGTTTCTCAGTTCTTCATAATGTCAAGGTTCATACGAGTGCTTAGCTTTGAATTCCACTATTTCCGAAAAGTAATTTTTACCTAATTTACTTGCAAGATTCCTCGATTAAATCAGTATAAGACAAAGATTACTTCTGAAAAATAGTGGTATTCCTTACCAAACAATAATTCGAACTCTGTGTGTTAATAAACGCTCACAAGAGACCATTTAACATTAACTGTATATACTATAATTACATAAAAATTTCTACATTAATTTAAAAATCCATATAGAAATCTCAAAAAAATGCAAGTGAATTTTGAGGCATTTCTTATTAAATTGAAATATTTACTAAATAACAGTTTTAATTATATACGTATGCAAAAATATTTTAGAGACCAAAATCGAATAAAATAAAACTGGATCATTGGGCTCAGTCGGAAAAGTAGGTTGATTTATTTCAAGGTACAGTCCAGGTGAAAATGGACTTGCCCCTACTAACTCTGCCATATATCATCTATAAAAATGTGAAAGGTACCAATCTTTTAGTAATAACGACTACTGAGTATAGCTATACTTACATTTTGCTTAGGATCTACACATACAAACTATAAAATGTCCAATACAAATACATAATTTTGAAAATTATCTTTCGAATTAAATTGTCGAAATCCCTTTTTAGAAATCGAGAATAGACTATAATATATTTCCGTCTTTCAAACGAGCTCCACCAGTGGCTGAGAGGTTCTGCTCTCAAAGCTGGCAAACGGGAGGTGCTGGGTTCAAATCCCTGTCACGCTCGTCAACCTAGCCATTCGGAGTTTTCCGTGGTTTTCTTCGAACCTTGCCGTAAATACGGGTTAGGATACCTTAAAAAGACCCCAAAGGATGGCACACCCGCGCAGGGCCTATATCCCTCGAGTAGATAATCTGCCGACCTAAAATCAACCAACCGACTTTCAGAGGAAGTTCGGCCCAAACCATTCAATGAATGGAATCGGAAATTTTTACTTTGTCACACCTAACAATATAGAGAAGTTCTAAAAATTGTATTGAAAATAAAGCATTTTAACATATATTAATAATGAACTAAAAATATAGCCCCATAAACCATAATGTTATTCTGATTTTCATTGGGTCTTTATTTTCGGACGAAGTAACAAAGCTTCATAATTAACGAATACATCCAAGATACTTTACTTGATAACTTGACTAAGATACTTTACCTACCGCGCACAAAGCATACATGGCAACGAGTGTGCGGATCTACTGACTAATCATGCCACAACCATAGTTGCCAACCTTTCGATTTTTTTCCTACCAGTATTTTTATGTAAAAATATTTGTTTTATTTAATCGTACAATTTCTGCAATTAAATAAAGCGAAAAGTAAGATTTTACTGGTATTTAAAAAATCGTGAGGCTGGCAGCTATGCACGACCAACACTAACGTTGATCATCACATCCCAATTACTCACTCCTTTACTAGAAAGGTCTTGGAGGCTAGGATTTTATCCGAATGATAGGAGTATTGGGATACATCAGTCAATGGCAGGCATACATATGACATCATCCCCAAAGTGTGTCATAACTTACTTACACTCACACCATACACAACGAGTTTTCACCCTTTAACACCTATCTGCAAAATTCAAATGTGCCAGTTCCCCTTGCTGCGATTGTGGTGAGCTTTGGACTGATACTCATGCATTTCAACCCTGCACTCTCACGCAGCGCTGGCATATCGTTCGCCCATCGCACCTTACGAGTGTTCTTCCCAATATCATCACACGATCAACGCTTCTATCAAAAATTAAATATATTCACAACTTTTCCCATGACCTATGCAACTTAACACACTAGTGGCCTGTAGTACCCCCTGTTCCATAAATAATAATCACCAAGGCTCGAAAAGTACAAATGCCAAAGTGCCTCATTTGATGCCATTGTGAAGTAAATCCACCACCAACGTCACTGCCCAATATCGCGTGGGAAATCTGTTTTCCGGCAGTGAGCATTATATTTGTGTATTTCTTAGTTTTATGCCATTCAAAGCCACACTGCCCCGTTCGAGTATGGGTTCTCCCCAGGCAGGGCAAGTGTTAGAACTTTATATTTGTTTTAATATACTTTAATAGACGAATCCGGGAGGGACATTATGCTTTACAGACTTGGTTTCTTCGTCTGAGCATTCCCTCTTAGGATATCAAATCAAATTTGAAAATTTTTTGCGATAATCAAGGCTAAGAAAACTTTACAATATTACTAGTATCCAGAGCATTTGGACCCCCTCACTGGCTACGTCACTGGTAGCCACTCATGCACCTCAGATTGGACGTCTTCATTATACCTAAGATTCTGGCCTCTGAGGTGATCATTTAATGGCCAAAGATGTGGTCGATTTCCTGCGGCGATGACTCTTCTGTCACAACTCGATTGGCCTAACTCGGAGGGAGAGCATTGATAAATATTGTCGTACCGTCTGCGACTTTATTGCACCATTCATAGACTTGGCGCTGTGACAGACAGGAGTCCCCATACATCGGCTGCATTCTGCTATGACTATAAACCGGTTTCACTTCTTCACTCCATAAAATTCGAATAACTGCACTCTGTTTCTATTTCGTGCAACTGCGTAGTGGTGGCTCCATCTTTAATCAGCTGTCCCGTACCGCCAACACTACCTACCGGGACTGCATCGCAGTACCAACGCGGGAAGATATTACAGAGCATGTATGACAATTTCCAACCACCTAGAACGAAAAAAAATAATTTTTGTGACACTTTTGTGGTTTTCATTTGATCCTCCTCGTACACATCCTAGTAACACACCTCCTCGTAAGTGCATTTTTCGAAATATTATGGAATTTGAATTGCCTATATTCCTGAATATTTATAATCACCTTATTAAATCACAAATTTCTGCAATTAAGTAAGACGTATAATCGTATTAAGAAGAAAACATTATTTAAAATCCTTAAGCTTTGGCTCCTGTTAATTCAAGCACATGGTCATATTCATCGACGGGTTCCATTGCACATTCTTCTTGCTGTATTATTGGCAATTGGGATATAACTATATGCATATAATAAAAGCAATTATGGAATTTTTTTTATTTTTTTTAATATGAAACTACATTCAAGGATACATTTGGCACAAAAAATAATGCATTTCGAATAAAAGGACTTGAGTATTTTTATTAATCACCGATTCAATTCTTTTTCATCAAACTATTAGTATTGATTCTTTTTAATTAATTTTAACAATCACTTTTCGTTTATATTTAAATTTTTCATAATTTTTTTTCATACATATTCTTTTTTATTTCATAAGTTGAATTTGTATACATTCAGAAATTATATTATTTCCCTGAAAAAAATAATCTTTACATATTTAATGGTACACGTTACCAAATTATTTTAAACCTTTAAAAGCATAATAAATAAAACTTACATAAATAAAAAAACTAAAAATACTAACTCTATAAGAATCAACCATTTTAACTATACAAACTATCTAGCAAATAATATACATTTACGTATTGAATTCTCCGTAAATTACTTACATTAATGAGTTAAACATTAATTAGTTCCTTGCAAACGACCATTTCGGCCTCACGTATTGGGTCATTAAGATGACACAAAACATATTTCATTCAGTGGTAAACAGTCGAGAAAGCAATATTAAAACATGAAAAAAAATTATAAACAAATAGAAGAAAAACATATTTAATTGGTACGCTGATGAATCGAAGACCAGAGAAGGAAAATGTTATTTACTTTTATTAACTTATGCTAGGAATAATTCGTTAAGTTATTAAACAAGTCGTCTAAAAGTGCCTTGTGTAAAATTAGTAATTGATTTGATGTTGCTTCATAAGAAAAAATAAAATATAATTAATATAATTATTTTTTATGCTGTGCACTTCTTATTTTTCGTTGGTAAAGGTTTTTCTAATCTTGTAATTTTAATTTGCAGAAAGTACAGTCTGAAAATAAAATAAATATAAACTTGCCTTTATTCGAAGACCGTTTACAGTAAAATCTCATCAAAGACAGGATTTAGAATATAGTCTTCTTTCAAAATATAAATGCAGTTTTTGAAATAGGAGTTGTCTACATATCGTCGCTCTAATGTCAAGCTATCGGATATGAAAAAATGAATTTTTCATCCCTTTTAACCCGGGAGAAATCGCGCATATCTAGGGTATGAAGAGTTTTTACTTTATCACCAATAAATACAAACAATAATTCTCAACTTATTTAGTAAGTGACAACTGTTACAAATTGTAGGATAAAATACGCTAAAGGTTACTTTTCAAAAAGTAGTGGTGATAATTGTAAAATCCGTACGCACTCGGGGTATGTCAAACCCCATGTGACTTCTCCCGGGTTAACCCTTTAATGGATAAAGCACTTCAATTGTTAAGATGTTGAAATAAATGATTGACACTGGAAATTATGAACAAATTTATTTTTATATAAGAAAAAGCGATATTTCACATATGTAATAAATAAAAAACATTTCTATTAAAATTCTGCTGTCAATATTGAGTTTCGTAATTAAAGTTTTGTGGTTTCGTGTGGAAACCAATGAACGTTAAAGGGTTAAAAATGGGCCAATTGTCAGCACGAACTTTTATTATTCTTCTTCTCCGAGTAAAAATACTAATACAATTTCTGTGAATTACAGAGTTGCCAGGTTGGCCTTCGTTTGTGTTCAGAGATACCGAGATCATACCGGAAATTTCGGGATTTTTTCTTTTTTTACTTTAAGTAGTCACGAAGTGGCTGTCATTAAATCAATCAAAAATTTCTGTATAAAATTTGTGGTATGGATTTGAAATTTCTGAATAAAAAAGCAGTCAAAACTGGCAACAGTGCTGAAGAATACTGTTAAAATTTTATTGTGACAATCCGCCCATTTTTTAAAATGATGAAAAATGCATTTTTTCACATTCCATAGTTTGACATGGTAGCGATGATATTAAAGATTGCACGATTTTATTTTTTTATATGTTAACTCCCACTTTTTACACTTTGAGTTTCTTGACTGAAATTCAGTCCGAAAATGTTTATCTTTTATATATTTTCTTTAAATCATCATGCAGATAGAAGACAAGGTTCGTACGTATTTACTATAATTTTTTAATATAATTTTTCGTCCTATTTAAATTCAGGAAATTTTACAAATCCATCAATTAAACGCGACGTCTGCGATTTCTGTTATTTATATATTAAATAGAAAAATTCTATTAAAATATTGCGGTACGAACCATGAACGGTGTCAAAATTTGAGAGAGCTAATGTTAAATTAACGTGAGAAACTTTCATTTTTATCTTCCCAAAAATCACCCGATTTGAAAGTTTTTATTTCAGTTAGATTCACTGCACGAAACTAAACATATTATACGATTTTTTCACGCAAAACGAGAATTTTAATTATGAAAATTATTAATAAATTTATATATATAAAAAAAAGAATTATGTCCAACATCAATTTTTACATAAACAGAATATGCATCGTGAAAATATCGGTTTGTAAGGTTACAGTTAATTCCAATAATTATCTTTCGAGATATAGCAAAATTTCACTTTTCCGAGGTCTAAAGCGACCATATTCTGTTCTATCGTTTCCATCTACTGTTTAACACTTGAACGCTTAGAAGGAGTGCGAAACGTACTAGCACATTTGTCCTAATTATGATGACAAATGTGATAAGAGGTGTCACAGAGAGTGGTAATAGAGGTGTTGCCGCCAATTAAAATTGTTGGTATTGGATATTTAGTAGCCATGGTTTGTTTCAGATTTGAATATTTTTCTATATACTTCCGTAGATTCAAACAAAACCGTAGCTTCCAAAATACTAAAATTCCTACGCAATGACTCAAAAATTCCGTCTATTGTAGGCAGACGTATTAAGCATTTGTACAGTCCCTTGAGTTTTACTGCCGGTATTGTTTAAAAAATAAATTTTGGTAGCATTTTTCTGTGATTAAGAAGGGCGAAGAAACTTTTCGAAAATAGTGGTATTCAAATTCAAGGGACTGTACAAACGCTGAAATGACATTGTCTATGACATCTGCCCTTTTTATTTTGTGTGAGTGTGCATACCCAGTATTCGGAATGTTGTGCCTCAACTCTAATTCGATTATAAACAGTACACTATAAACTGAAATATCTGAAAATCACACACTTAAGTGTCTTTAAGAAAGTGTTCAATTTTAAGACATTATAAAATGTCTTATTTTTTTCAGACACTTGAAACGTCTGAATTGCTGTCATTTTTTACTTTTTACTTTCTTCTATCTTTACAAGAAGAAAGTATTGGATTCACGAAAATTTTTTACTTCCGATTTTCGACGGATTCATATGTTTTAGAAGGTCCTGAACACGATTTAACTGTTTTTAGAAATTGTCTGTCTGTGAGTCTGTCTGTCTGTCTGTCTGTATGTATGTATGTGACAAAAAACTTTTGGACGCTCTATCTCAAGAACTAATGCACGAAATTTAATAAAACTTTATATTCAGTTAGACCCTGATATAAATTCGTGCGGATTAGTTTTTGGTGAAAATCGCCGAATAGGTGGCGCTGCTATGCTGCATTTTTTTGCGATTTCCCCAATAGTTCTATCTGAAGAACTAATGCACTTATTTTCATCAAAATTCAGATTCATTTATACCTTGACATAAATAGACGCTGATAACGTTTTGGTGCAGATATCCCAACAGGTGGCGCTGCTATAATACTTTTTTCATGATTTTCACGATAGATATATCTGAAGAATTAATGCACTTATTTTCATCAATCTGCAGATTCATTTAGAGCTTGACATAAATAACGCTGATTGCGTTTTGGTGTAGATATCCCAACTGGTGGCGCTGCTACATTGCTTTTTTCATGATTTTTACGATAAATATATCTCAAGAACTAATGCACGGAATTTCATCAAACTTCAGATTCTGTTAGACCTTGACATAAAAGATGCTGATTACGTTTTGGTGTATATCTCAACATGTGGCGCAGCCATGCTACTTTTTTCATTATTATCAAGATAAGATACCTATATCTCAAGAACTAATACACGGAATTTAATAAAATTTTAGATTCAGTTAGACCTTGATATAAATTGGTTCTGATTCTTTGTAGAATATGCAAAACCTGTGTGAGATAGAAGAAAGTTTTGGGATTGGCACATCCGACTATTTTTTGTCATGTAAGCGTCGCACGCAGCCATATTTAACCACGTAGAATCCTGGGAAATATTCGACCATAGAGCAGGGCTGGATTTCTTACAAATCAGAAACGCAATTAAAGCTTAGGCAAACTTCGCCATGGTCTTACTCCCCCCCCCCCACACACACACACTAATTTTAGATTCCCCAAATTTTGTATGCATTTTCCATAAAGTTGATATTTTAAATAAACTTCAACATTGTACTGATTATAATCAATATTTTAAGCATTTAGAGTAGAATAAGATATTAATGTATATATGTATGTATATATATATATATGCAGTAAAAAATCACAATAGCCGACACCTCGGGTGGACCGTAATAAGTCCGCTATTCGAAGGTATCCGCTTTTCAGACGTAAATATGTACAAATATGTATGTGTTGTGTAATAAACTTGGTACTTTCTAAATTGAGGTGATCGTTGCAGAGGTTTTGCTATAAAATATCCATAACGGAATCCCTGAATAATGGATACTTCTATATAGCAAACATACAGATTTTTTAATCCACAATAGATACATATTTCTATATTTTAACCTCAGAAAAGGGCACAAATTTTTCGGTCCAGACGTGTACGCTTTGGAGAATTTACACTGTATTTAAATAAATACATATTTTGTTTTCAATATTATCGTATTATGAAAGTTCAAAATATTTATTATAATCAGTAAATGTCGAGAAATGTAAAATATCAGCTGTATGAAAATTGTATACCAAATTTGGAGGCCTTAAAAAAAAGGGGGAAGGGCAAAGAAACGGCCCAATTTGTCCATACTTTAATAAGGTGCTATGTTTGGAAGAAATCCAATCCTGATTTATGTTTCCCTAAATATAGCTGTATGGTATTTGGCAGTGTTCGTTATGGAAATGTTGATGTATATATTTATAGTAAATCCTCCATGACGGTCACCTCTATTTAGTGATCGCCTGTTTTTTTACACATTACATACGTATTTGTATACTTTACATTTGAAAAGCTAGCAAATTCCGAGACTTCAACGTGTTCTCTATTAAGATGTATTACTGCATATAGATAAATATTTAGTGAAACCCCTTTAACAGAAACCTCTATTTAGAGAACTCAATTTTCCAATACGCAACACGTACATATTTGTATACTTTTAACTCTGAAAAGTGGGCACCTCTGATTAGCAGGAAAATTCCGCAATCTGCTGGTTTCCGCTATTGAGAAGTTTTGGTGCATTTTTGGTTTTTAAACTTATCCTACCAAAAATATTTATTATATCTCACTTTTTTACCACCTATAAATATTTAAATATACTACACCTCAGATGATTTGAATACCAGTGTTTTCCAAAGAAAATATTTGCTTTATTTAATAATGAAATGTGTTTAAAAATGACGATCACTATTTTTAGAAAAAAAATGGTATTCAAAACCCTTCGAAACGTAGGAATAGCTGCCAAATTTAGTGCTTATTTCTTGCCTTTAAAATGTAATAGAAATTTTAACTTGTTTAATTTAGGCAAATTTCGGAGATCGAATACGGCAATTGTTACAATTAAATTTTAATGAAAAAAGAAGCATAAATGGTTGGTGGTGGCAGCTATACCTACAAGATTTTGTTTTTAAAAATGTATCATATAATATTGGGGTAAAACATTTTTATCCATTTTCCTTACTATTAAATGTAATGGAAAATTTTATCTTGTTTAATCGCAGATTTCGGCGATCAAATAAGGCATTTTTTATTATTAAATTGTAGTGCTAAGAAAAACGCGCAAAAGGCTCGTGGTGACAGCTATGCCTGAAAAAAGTTTGTATTTAAAATGGTATTACATAATATTGAGGCATTTATTCCCTTATCTCATGTATATTTGTGTTATGTCGTTAAAATATCTATTTCTTAAATATTCAATTAATTTGAATATTTCTTTCCTCGACCTTTTTTATTGGTTAAAAATAAAATGATATAATGAATATTCATCTACTTCTGTCTAGCACTTCTAAGTATCTATACTCTAAAACATTATTATAAACAAATTATCAAATTTTTACAATCTTAGAAATACTTAAATATACTACACCTCAGGTGATTCGGATACTATATTTTCTTTTGAAGAACTGAAAGGGTAATTAAATATGAAGAATGATTTTTTAGAGAACATTCAATTAAATAGTCTATACATTCAATTTATACACTCAATTAAATATTCTATACAATTTAATACTAACTGAACAATTTTTACATATTTAACAGTTTATATGACATTCAAATATTAGCATTCCATTTTTATGGTTTAATATTTTAAATTAATTCATTAGAGAATGTTACATATATGCTGAAATTATTATTAGCGCTTTTACTTAACGTGCATTTCAAATATATAGAAATAAATTACTTAACATTCATATTTTAATTTATGGATTTAAATATGTATTTTCTGTGAATTAATTAATACAATTTTAAAAATCACATGTAATTATAAATTGTGTCACGTACTTAATATTTTAAAATATACTATTACAAAAATATCTAAAATTTTAAGACATGCTAATCGGTTTTTATATTCATCAGATTCATCAGTATTTTGTTTTATTTACCGCAAAATGCTCATATTAAGCAAAATTTGGAGATTTTCTTTTCCAAATTAAACTTTAATAAAATTATACTTTAGATCAGGGGTGGCGTCTAATTGTTACAATTATTTTTTATAGAAAGTATCACCTTATTTAATCGCCGAATTGCTGTCATTGAAATATTAGAAAATTACTATTCAAATGCTTTGGTGACTTTTTTTTTATGTTTGGATTTTTTTTTTATATAAATACCATACGGACCTGTTAATCTGAAGTTTCATGAATCTAAATAAAAGAATAGCAAATCTTCCTGTCACAGCAACTCATGTTAAACTGCATAACTTAAATAAAACATATAATACAATATTATATTTTACATAAAAAAATAACAATTTAGACTAGTTCAACATCTTATCATTATTCTAGCATCAAACCGATGATTAATGTAAAAGTAAATATATTTGAGTTAAAAAAAATATGTATAGGGATTTTCATATTTTCTTACAGAGAAATTGGAGAAACAAAACCACAAATTTAAGAGCAGCTAGTATAAGCATTTTTTAACACTTTCCAACATAGTTTAGAAGTGTTTATGAATTCGGTTTGTCTGTTCGCCTGTCCGTGCTCTTATTCAGGTAGATATACTCGATTGCCATGCAATTGATATATGTTAATGATATATGTAATGACATGTTCGGTATTGAAAATGAAATACGTAGCACTTATACTTCGTTTACAGGGTACTTAAAAGAATGTTGTTTTATCATGGTCTACGGAGAAAATTCCTTTGCAGTGTATTTTAATTATATTACGATATTATAAATATATTGAAATTGATGTACATCACTGAAGTACACTACAAGATGCTTACTATCGTATATGCTACATGTAGCACTTATAATTAGTTTTCAGGTAAACTGAAAATAATTCCGTTATATTATGGTCTATGAGGAAAACTTGTTTGCGATGCATTTAATCATGTTACACTATTACAAACATAATGAAATTTATATCAATTTGTACGGTGCACTTAATCATGCTTTCTGTAGAATATGGGGTGTAAAGCATTTATTATTCATTTACAGGATCCAGAAAATTACTCGGGTACATAATAATTTACGGAGAAAAATTTTTTGCAGCGTATTTTGATTAATTTACACTATTTGAAATATAAAGAAATTGATACACATTACGGATGTTTACAGCCATATATCTATTGTATAATATGATGTGTATAGCATTTATCGTTCGTTTAAAGGGACACACAAAAGATTTCGGATAGAGCACTCTTTCCGAAGTATTGTTTGTAAGCGATGATTGCTGGAAGAGCGCTTTCAGTTATGTATGTATTTAACAAAATTTTTCCATACTATGTCGTATGTATAAAGGAAAGGATATACGTCATATATAGGGCTACACAAAATAATTCGTAAGCATTTCCGAGTAGCAGTGTAAATTGCTTATAGGTTTTTTTAAAAATTATTTTGAACGTGAAATATATCTAGTATACTATGAGATGTTTGCTGAATATAAATAATAATAAATCATATGCAAAGAACTGATTTCATGGCAGCTTATAAAATATTTAAAAAGTAAATTGTTTAAAAAAAAAAAAAAAAGGTTGGTGAGCAGGCCAATGTGAAGGCAGAACGCGAATGGGGCGGAGAGGGGCTATATTTGGATGATTGATCACATACTAAGTAATGCAACAACCTAAAACATGTAATTCTAGAGTTTTCAAAATTTTAGAAATTTTGGTACCAATTGGGAGAGGTGGTGGCAATAACGAGAAGGTACTTGCTTTTTCATTTACTGATGCACTTCACGTGATGAAGAAATCTCCGCAAATCTGTTTATGCTCATTAATTTTGCTTTGTTAAATCTGAATTAATCTATATTAAGTATCTATATTATATTTGTATACATTTTATCTCGTAAAGATTTATTTTATTATATTGATTAAATTTGTGTAGGTATTTTTGATGAATAAAATGAAAATTGGACGAAATTAGAAAAATATGTTTCTGAAGTTTTCAGTCATCTTTTGATTAATTAAGTTTTATGATATGTATCATATATATATATATTTATTAATTAATGAGAATTCTTTAAACATAGTTTTATCCTAAAAAATACAAAATGACATTTCATTATGATTTCTTTAGATTATTATGACTATGATGCTCCATAATTTTAAAATCCCATGTATTTAAAAAATAGCGAAAATTTTCAATTTTCTAAAAATAAAAATTTGCTTTATATAGTATTTGAACGTTAATTTATTGAAAGTTACTAATTAGTTTATAATTTAAATTATTTAAAGCGATTTTTTTCACGTATCCTAATACGTTAATGATGTATAAAAATTCAGTTAATAATACTATTCAATCTCAGATGATTTCGTATGTGCATTTTTATTTATTAAAATTTTGCTGTACAAGTTGTTTGAATTTTAAATTATTATTATTATTATTAAACTTGTTTAATACTTTTCATTTATATGAAATCTGAAATAAATGGATTGTGATTAAATCAATATATTTAAATATTTGGCATTATCAATGTATATTTATATTTGAAAGAGAAAGATTTGGAAAAATTAAGAGAACAATTAAAAACAAAGTTGTAAAATATGTTGCATTATTGTAATAAAAATTAAATTATGGAGCATCAAGATAAATATATAATGCAAGATATAAATAATTGTGAAAAACAATTGTCCTTCTGTATAAAGGAAAATATATATAAAGAATGTAATAAAAACTAAAAATAAGCAAATGTGCAACATGTCGATTATAGAAAAATATTTACAAATAAGTTAAAAAAATTACTTTTTTATCTTACCCAGGAATTATATAATCTCTAAATTTTCTTTTAATATAGATCTTAAAATGAGATTAATCTTTACAAGATTAAATTATACAGAAATATTTTTTATTTGGATTTTTATGAGTTTAATAAAGCTAAAACAACTGAGCAAAATTTATAACATACTTATCAGAATTTTAAGAGATATAAAAAGAAGGATTTACAAAATCACAAACAATTATTTTATGGGTTTAAAATGGGCTACGGAATACATTTAAAAAAAATAATTTAAACTGAATTTTTATTTTCTATGTAAAAGTTCGAACTTTTTAATTTATAAGCAATAAATGACATGAACGAAATTTAATTTATTTGATTAAAAAAATAATAATAATATAATAATAATAATAATAAAATATGAAAAACATTAGATGTATCGTTTCATATTATCCTAGAAAATATTTTTTTTTTTTAATCAATTTTTACAGCGAGAGAACATAAAATGGGAAAAAATTATTTTTCTACAAAACTTTAAAAAAAAATCTGGAAAATGCATCTAAATTTTACTTATTGTATAATAAAATTTGTTTTATGCTGCTTTATAAAATGAAAATCAAATGTAATTATAGTACTTATCGCATTTTGTAAGATGTTATTTTTTAAAGAAAAAAAAACTATTTGATTTATAATTATTGAATTTAGAAACACAGGATTGAGATATTGTTAAATCAAATCAAGGTAATGATTCATAGAAAATAGAAAAAAAAAAGCATTTGCCTAATGCAATACAAGACTCTCCTACAAAAACAAATTGATTTTGTATGAGGCAAGTAATAAATTTAACCATGCTTAATATATCTCTTATCTATGCTTATGTAGTTAATATAAAATGAAAAAGTGAATTAGTTTATTTTTTATTAATTGGGAGTGATTATTAATGACAAAACCGTATCCGTGAGGAGGGGGTGGTTGCTTACATGAGAAAAATAAATTTCACACTTTTTTACCAAAATAATCAAAGTTAAAAAAGAAAATTTAAGTATCATTACGTGAAGTGACCCACCTCCCTCTCTTCTGCTGCTGCTGCCCCACCAGTGGCTGAGAAGTTCTGCTCTCAAAGGTGGTAGACGGGCGGTGCTGGGTTCAAACTCCTTTCGCGCTCGTCGACCTAACCGTCCGGAGTGTTCCGTGGTTTTCTTCGAACATTGACGTAAATACGGGTTAAGAACCCTTAGAAAGACCCCCCCATGGAGGGCACCAATCTAGGGCCTATATCCCTCGAGTAGATAATCGGCCGTCATAAATCAACCAACAAACCAACCCCTCTGCTGCTTTCTCCAACAGAAAGGGATGCTTTCGTCAGTTTAATGCTTGTCGATATCGAACCACATTCGACAATACTACGGATTAGTTATCGGTATACGGTCGGCATGCCGTTGTTTGCGTTGCCAGTATGGGACCCCATTCGGTAGGTGAGCGAATAACTGTTGGTATACAATCGGCACAGCAGCGTGCCGTAGATTTTACAGGCGTTGCCGATACCGGACCGACTGTACGCCTATCTGCCGGGCGTAAGTCGTACGGCGTGTCGAAAAAGTTACCGGATTGGTACGGCAGCCGGTATCATGCCGATACCGTCGGAAACGGCAAAGTGGCTATCGGCCCATTGCTTACCGATAGATCTGTGTTTGCTGGGCGAAAACATCGGAATCTCAAAGCTCTCAATTTTCTTTTCAGACATTCTGCTCGTATGAATTAACGACGATGTTCGTTTGAAACCCGTTGTGCGTATTTATTTTTTATGATTTTAAATGAATATATTTTTTTTAGAAATTATTCTTTTCTGCAGTTTTGTAGTCCCTTTTTGTAGTCCTGCTCCTAGTGAATTAATAACGATGTGTGTCGAAACCCTTTGTGCATATTTATTTTTTAGGATTTTTAATGACGATTTTTGTTTTAGAAATTATTCCTTTCTGCAGTTTTGTAGTCCTTATGCAGTTTTGTAGTTATAAAGTACTGCGAAATTTCAATATTTCATTCTTGTTTTATTACCGGCTTTAATATTCAATAAAACATTCATCTACTGGACGTACTATTTCAAGTGTCGTTCTATTTTAAAGTAACGCCATAACTTCTTAAAATCTTGGAAACTCCATTTTGGCTTTTTTGTTTTTTTAAGGATTTAGAAGTGTTATTTTAACAAATATTTCAATGTAAACTAAATATAATTATAAAAATATATTCTATTTCAAATCACAACCAATAATTTTATAATCATTAAGAAATGCATAGTAATTTATACAGTTAAGAAAACATTTATCTACTACTGCGTTTGTCACTATTTGAAAGCGAGACCGTAAAAAAAGGAACCTTCTTTTAAAGAACCCTGAGAATAAAATTTGGGTTTTTAGTGACTTTGAAGTGTTAGTGATTTTATTTTAACTTTTATTTTAACTGCAAATAAATAAAATTATTTAAAAAAAATATTTTTTTTTAAATCATAACCATTAAGTTTATAAAAAGATATTGAAATACATAATAATATATATAGTTCAGAAAATATTTATCTACTAGTGACAGACGTTTTATTTCAAAGTGAGACTATACATAAAAAGGAACTTTTAAAAAACAAATGCTTAAATCGAGTCACTCTTAAATCTTCTTCTAAGACTTCTACTTGTCACATCACTCTTATTCGACTTTCGTGTTTTGCATTTCAAATGGGAGTCAGAACGTCAAATGAAGCACATCGAGATGAATTTAAAACGTTCGTTAAAGAAATCCAATTTTCTTTCTAGTAGATTATATTTTTAAATGCTTTAATTTTTTCTTAGAAACATTGTGCGTCCAAAAATTTATTTATAATACTATTAAAGTAATACGGACACATTTTATTTAAAAAGCGAAGTTAATATTTTATCAAAGTGCGAACATTATTTACCACAATTTTTAGTAGATATTTTTGCCTTAATTAACTACTGAAAAAGTATTAAAAATTTTGTGTGAAAACAAAGTTATTTAATTAGAATTTTTTTAATCTTAAATATCGGTGTCCCCTTGGAAATTAAAGAAGTGGACGAACGTTGTTATTATGAACGGCTTTTATTAATATAAACCTTTGGCTTATACGCAATTATTTATTTGACTAGGATCCACGAAGAACAAATTTGATGAAACTTTGAAAATGTCTCTTATATTGCTGTAAATATTTAGAAAGAAGTCGGATTTATTTTATTAAGAACATGTTTCTAAATCCAAAATATTGAAAATATAGTGATTCGATGCATTTTCTTTATTAGATATGCGGTATTAATGTAGAAATTTGGAAAAGATTATGATTTTATAAAACTCACTCACACACACACACACACACACACACACACACACACACACATATATATATATATATATATATGTATATATATATTATGTACACAGCGCATAGCTATTGATATTCTTTAAGGGTATTAAACAAAATAAAAAATCTCCTACTTTTTTAATCGTGAAAGTAAATCGGCTCGAGAAAACATTTCACGACATGAAGCAATTTTATGTCTACACAATACGCAGTTTAAAATACATTTTTTCTTAAGTCAATCTTTGTATTTACTAGTCTTAAAAAAAAAAAAAAAAACATGCCTCTAGATGTTTTACTCGAAATCTGTTGAGAATCTCTTATGCAGTTGCACTTTGATTTTCTTCTCAACACTTTCCCTAACACTTTGCATTAGCAAATTTACAGCTTCTTTTTTAAATAATGTTAAATGCATATTCCTTCTATTTGGTACTAAATTGAATTTTACTTGTTTTCATTCTTAACATATATATTCTGGTTCAAACTATGTTTATATGAGTTTAAAAAGCGGGAAGTAGGTAAGAATGCATTAGATAATATTATTAATATTTTAGCTTATTTATCAATGCAATTTTTTGAATTTTAGTTGGTTTATTCATTTTTAAGACGTGGACATGTCTGTAGGTGTCCACTGAAGTAATTAATTTAATTAAGAAATATATACGAGTAAGACTTGACTTAAGAAATGATTATTCATTCTTCATTATTAATTAACTTAATTAACGATATTTAGTTTTCTTTTTCTGTAAAATGAGTAGTGTAAAAAAATCATACTTATACCTGTATTGTAAATAGTAATTGATAAGTAGCTTCCATTACAAAAAGTATGATGCTACCAATTGCAGCCATCGTTAGGAAAGCAAATTTCGATATAAATTCCCTGATCACGAACCCTATGACCAAAACTACCCCCGTTAAATTGTTGATATATATATATATATATATATATATATATACAGTGTTGTCATGAAGTCTTTTCTGGATAATTTATTGCAAAAAACTAATATAATTAGGCATATGCTTGTTTAAATATATTGTAAATACATTTATGAAGTTTTAAATACAAATACTTACGTCAGTAAAGTTCTATGTGAGCATCCTTGGTAGCTCGAAGAATGTCAAGGCGGTATTCCATTTCTCTCCGCGTATTGCCCAACATTTGGGCTGTCACACTAGGCACAGCATCCGTGATCTTGACCTTCAGTGTTTCAATATCTTTTACTGGCGTTGCAAACACTGTCCTTCAAATAACCCCAAAAGAAAATATCTAGAGGAGTTGGTCCATCCCGTCCTATCTATCTTCCAGAAAATTTGTCATCAAGGAACTCACGAAAGATGGTAGTGACTGGACTAAAAATACTTAAGAACTTGACTTTTCCATAATTAAAATTTTACAGTATTACATTCAACGGTTATTTCATAGTATTTTTTTTCTAATCAGGGAAATCCTTTTTGTTCAATATATATATATATGTGTGTGTGTGTGTATGTATTTGTATCTGATTTTTATCATACTGTAAAACTCGTATTTATGAACCCATTTGAATGTGACAGTTCATTTGTACAGCAAGGGTCTCGACCGAGTTTGTGAACAGCTTCATCCGCCACATTGTTTCAAAATGGCGGTCCCTTAAAAATTATAGATTCTGTTTTTTCTCCTTTAAGCGATTGTCCTTGATACAAGGATATCGGAGTACTTTTTCTTTCGTCTCTATCCTAAAAAATTGATTAGATACTCCAGTTTGAAATCAAAGGGTGGCTGACATTTTGAAACAACCTTGAAAGGATTAGCACTTTGTCTCTGAAAGGATTAAAAGAAAAAAGTTATTAAAACAACGAAAAAGCAAGAAAAACTTTCAGTAAAATAAAAATTTACATATATCAATAATTGGTATAAAATTTTATCTCTTTCTATATTATTTTATTCATTTAAAGCATATATTGATTTTATTTTTACAAAGTAATTTTCTATGTATCTTCCAATTGTTTCTCTAAAATGAATTCGAAAGAAAATATTTCGTTCTTATCTTTACATTAAAAAAATTATGTCACTTACAGCAAATGAAAAAGCTGCGTTCTAACAAACCATAAAATCATTACGGGATTACGACAAAACAAGAAAGATGTTAAAAATAATTTAACACAATACGAGAGATTTTTTAAATTTTTCTTGTGAAGCGCTTTGATAAACAAAAGCTTTGTATTAACATAACATTTTTTCGTTGTTTTCAGTGACAAAGTTTTATGAAAAGAAAACGTGTCGCTATTGAGAAAGGTTGTTATTTTTCATTTTGAAGAGAATACACTTTTTTAGTTCATTCTGGTATTTTTCCAAAAACATCTGTAAATCCCTCAGTGAACAAGGGTAATTAACACCAAGACAATAAACAAAAAAATAAAATATTTAAGTAAAACATTTTAAGGAGTGCTATATAAGGTTTTTTAAAAGATATTTTGGCTAAACTTCAAATGTCAAATTTTAGTTTTATGTGTTAGAAATATGAATGCAAATATTTTCTCAAATTCTGTTGTTTTAACAACATCGACAGGAATTAAAATGACAAGAATGTTCTGTCTATTTTCCAATTGTTTCTCTAAAATTAATTTGAAAGTAAATATGTCGTACTTATCTTTACTTAAAAAAATACTATGTCACTTACAGAAAATGAAAAAACTGTGTTCTAACAAACCATAAAATCATTACCGGATTACGACAGAACAACAAAGATGTTAAAAATAATTTAACACAATACGAGAAATTTTTTTGAAATTTTCTTGTGAAGCGGTTTGATAAACAAAAGCTTTGTATTAATATAACATTTTTTTGTTATTTTCAGTGACAAAGTTTTATGGAAATAAAACATGTGGCTTTTGAGAAAGGTTGTTATTTTTCATTTTGAAAACAATATATTTTTTTAGTTCATTCTGGTATTTTACCAAAAACATTTGTAAATCCCTCAACGAACAAGGGTAATTAACACCAAGACAATAAACAAAAAATAAAATCTTTAAGTAAAACATTTTACTGAGTAGTTCATAAGGATTTTTAAAAGATAGTTTGACTAAACATTAAGTGTCATATTTTAGTTTTATATGTTAGAAATATAAATGCAAATAATCTCTCAAATTCTCTTGTTTTATCAACATTAAGAGGAATTAAAATGAAAAGAAATGAAAAGAAGGAAAAGCTGTTTAACAAACATCTTAATACCTGAGGTTTTTATTAGTGATGTAATTCTACTCATAGTCATGTTAAAACTTTTGACATCCTCGCATACCAGTGAAACATAATATTTCTGCGGAAATAGCAGTCACCTATGAAAATATCATGTGTTCAGGTTTAAATTAACACTAGAACTACCAAGAGTCGTCAATTTGACGGGTACCAAATGAATATATTCTGATTCGAACCAGAATTTTTTTTTAATAAATTAAATATAAAACTCCTAGAAATACGTTAACCGCTTCCGGCACAGGCGAAGTCTGTTCTTAAAATGAGAAATTGCTGACTGACACCGAAATTTACAAACGACTTTTCTAGAAAATATGTACTCCTAATTTAAACTTTGATTATATAAACAAAATTTTATTAAAATATTCGTGGTGCCTTATGCAAGTTTGGAATTAAAATTAGGTGTGCCCGGAGTGTAACTGTGACTCAGTTAAATACATTGAAGTAAAATTTCTTTTGAGAAATAGTTTAAAAAAATTTGAATAAAATTTCCGGTAGTTCTAGTGTTAAAAACTATTGTTCTCAATCCACATGATAGTCATTAAGAATTTTGTGCACTTAAAACTACACACGAGTTAAAATATTGCTAAATTTTTCATGTTATTAATAAAATATTATTTTTCAAAACTGCTTGTTTCAGTATGTTTCACTGACATTACCCCTAGCATAGAATAATTGCTGTCAGTATATAAAACTTGCAGAAAAAATTCTTTATCTGCGAGAAAAGGACTAAAATCTCAGTATAGTAATAATAGAGGTTTATACATTAGAACAAATTAGGCTAAACAGATACAGATATTCGCAAAAAGACTACATTGTATTTAAGGAAACTTTCTTTCGCCATTTAATGGTTAACAAATATGGAGATTGTCGTATTTTTCAAATTATATATGAATTTTGCACATTATTTTCTGATATTGTTTCTTATTTTCTTCTCCTTTCAACTCCAGTCCGACTCTCTGTATTACCCCCAAACCACTTCATATTTGCAGACGTTAAAACAAAATAAAAAACTATCCTGTATTGTAAACAAAATATATTTTTAAACAGTACACATACACACGATAGTATACCATATATATTAATTCGTTTCTAAGTGAAATTTGATTATTTATCGCGAAGTAAAACTGATTAATTTTTATATCAACATAGACAAAATAAAACAGTACCGCAAAACAACAACAACATAGGTAGTGCTAAGATAGCGTCTCTTGTACCAGGAGTTATCTAGAGAGCCATTATGCGGGAAAACTTATTGTATCGCTTATGCCAAAAGCAGATACGAGATACTCTTGTGACCACTATTACCCCATGTTCTGCTAATTAAGATTGCACGAAACGAAGATCAATGCATTTGTTATATAAAAAGACTCGCATTTGCAATGCATTATTCTCGAGAATAAATAAGTTATATTTTTATTGGTTTTGAAATTAAGCCCTTTTTTTTGTGTGTAAACGACATATTCTCGTTGTGCGTTAACCAGTGGCGTAGCTTGGGTGGGGGTTTAAATACATGCATACCACTAATTTTGTAAAATTAATTTCATCTTGTTCAATCGCTTGGAAGTGTGCTGTTAGACAAGGCGAAAAATATCGCTCTATATCCCTAACACAACTTAAGCGGGTCGCATTGATCTTAAATCTTTCATTGCTAAACTGAGCGTAAATCTGACAGAGTGAAACATGTCCCAAGCAGGGGATCGAAACCTGGACCTCATTAGCTTGCATTTTGTTGCTCATTAGTTTCGGGCGAATTACGCTCTTCAAAAATTAATTGGAATTTACTTGTCGCATTAATTTTTTAAACAGAAAGTGCCGCCCGTAGGCGTTACCAGGGTTCGTACGATTTACCACAATTTTAATAGAATTTTTCTATTTAATATTTAAATAGCAGACATTGTAGATGCGTCGTTTAACGTTATTTGTAATTCTTTTCTGGTCTTAGATAAGGCGAAAAATTATGTTAAAAAACTGTTGTAAAAGCGTACGAAACCTGCTTACTCTAGCATGTTTCGTTATATAACAACAATAATTTCTTTGTTCGTGTTTATATAATAAATGAACGTTTATTATAACGGTATTGCTTCTTATCAACGTATTTATATGTATAATTCTCTAATTGTAAAAACACGAATTGTATATGTATTTTGAGAAATAATGTAACACATGAAATGAAAAAACACCGGCCGTGGGCGGAATTACATCTATCCAAAAGACGTGTTTTCACGTTTCCCTCTTAAGATGTGTTAAAATAGTGCTATTCAGAGCATCTGAATCCTAACACCGGCTACGCCACTGGCGGGAACCTAGTTGTAAGTGTGAAAGATTGTATGTTTCATTTTGAACCTTTAATTTCCAAATAAGATCTACCGGAACAATTCTTTTTCAACTGTTTTTAGTTTTTTTGTTTCCAAATAAACAACATATTTGTAATTTAAATTATTACAGGTTTTTATTTGTTTATTACAGTACCACACACTACAGTATGCAATAAGCCCAAATGTTATTTAGAAGTTTTTGCACATAAGATAGCTATATCGATGAAGCGAGAAAACATGTCAATACTCATATTTCAGAAATCACTGTAAACTCTTAACCTAGGCAACTTCAAACAGTTAGTATTCAAAACCAAGGGTAAGATTGAAAGTGTTTTAGATGACAAACATTTTTTAGATGTCAACAGCTAGAAGAGTTCTTCAAGAATTAAATATATGACTTTGAACTAAATTTCTTTGTGGCGATACATTCAAAAAATACCGCGCAATAAAGCGTTCCGCACATGGGTGTGCATTCACAACTTTAAACAGAATGTTTTTCTAATAATTTTGACGACGTCGTGTCTTACTGTAACTTTTATGTTTGATAATTATTATACGTCATTGATCAATATATTTCATTAATAAATTTATTAACATATTTATTTTTCAGTAACTTCAGTATAGAGGGGTTTTATTCTATGTATATCACAGAAACATCAAAATATGGTATAACCATTCATTTAATACATTACTTGATTTCAATAGCCCTCATTATGACTTTAATTTGATATAAAATTGATTTGATTTAATTTGATTTTACCCAACTCATTTAGTTTACCATGTATTCTCGATTCAACATTCGCTAACAGTTATTTTTAAAAACAGAGCAATATTTTTCTATTATCAGTGTTTATGAGCATTTGTGTTAATCATAGTATTTCTTAACTAAATGATTCAATTTCTGTTAATGAAAAAAGTATACTTTTGAAAATAATCGTGATCCGAAATTTTTCTAATTTTGACATTAAAATGATCCTTTGCTAGATATTTTCAAAAATATTCTTACTGCATGTTTCAAATAAACTGTGCACATATTAAATCAAAATGGAAGAAAATAATCATTTTAATAGTACGGCAGTCGTAATGAAAGCAATGAAATACGAGTAGCGTGATTGAGAAAGGAATCACGATCTGAAGTGCTTTGTCCAATGTAGAGGAGAAAATCAATTAAAATGTATATGGGAGACTTCTTAGAATCATTAAAACTTCAGGGAGAAATAACTGGAATTCATATCCATATCATGCGACCGATGCTATGCTAACAATTATGCAAGTGAATATTTTTAATGAATAAATCATTTCCAACACATTTAGAAGTTATATTGTTAAGATTTTAAGAAATGTAATACTTTATGCAAAATTTCTAATAATTATATTAATATTAAAGGAACATCACAAAAGACAACTATTTAATACAGCTTTCTGCATGAAAATTTATTATGGGTGTCTATATTCAAATAATTTATTTTGTGCTGCCGTTCTACATTTCATTCAAATTGCGATTTTAGACATGAAGATAAAGGAATTTATTCGAATAAGGATAAAAAATAACTGGGTATTTTCATTGATGTAACTTGATAGCACACAAGTCAAAGAAATCGGATAAACAAAACAATTAACATTGCAGCGCTACATTTAAAGATAATAAATACTATAAATAAAAGTAAGTAGAACCTAATATAAATAAAAGTATGTATCGGTGTTCAAACAGTTTTGAAGAATTTTTATTTAAAATAATTTAAAATTTTAGTATTTAAAAAAAAATATTTGCAAAGAAAACTTTAAAATTTTGATAGTTTGTCAGGGTTCGTACGGCTCCTGGAATTTTGCTACCAGGAAATTATTCGGTAGCAGTATTTTCTTACAGAAAATCTCTCCTTAAAAGAAGGCAAAGTTTCGCGCGTTTAACCTAGATTTCATTTTCTATAAAAATGTACTGGTAACACTCCTGGAAATTTCCCTGATCCGTACGAACCCTGTTTTGTATGTTTCTGCATGTATTACTTTACTCCACTGGTGACATATTCAAATGTGCAAAATAGTGTAGCTTTCTATATTTCAGATATTTCTACTACGTTTATCTTTTAAAATTAGACTATGATCTTTGAAATTGAAATGACCATTTCAATATTATTTTTTTTCAAAACATTGTTTATTACTGTATATTCTACACATATATTCCATACACTAATTAATCAAATTTGGGAATTCGTGGAACGCTGTAGTTTTTCATCTAATTTAATAATTATGGTGATGTCATAGTTCCTAAACTTAGTTCTCTTTGTCAAGTCAGATAATCATAATTTCAACCAGGAAAATAATTGGATAAAATTCTTCTTATTTCTGCGAAGTTATTTATTAAGTTAATCTATTTTATAAAATGTCTTGGTTTAGTTGATTTGAAAAAAAATCTGAAAGTTAAAAGGTATGTCTTTAATTTTAATCGGTTAATAAAATGTTTTATCTGGTTTTCGAATGTGTTATGCGTTTTCTAAAGTGTTTACTTAGGTATATTTTTTAACATACTCAACAGCGAAGTTTGGATTAAGTTATCTAAAAGGGTTGGAAAATATTTCATAATCTATGCTTTACGCATGATATTTCTTTTTTGATTCAAAGTAGACATTCGTAGTAGGTCATTTTCAAGCATTTAAAGAAAATTTGGGGTATTTTTAACGTATAAAACTTTTTTATTCAATTTTTGTGTTTTTCTGGAACACATAAAGTGTACTTTTACTTGGGAAATGTATTACACATAAAATCTTTTTTTTTTTTCACTGAGATTTCTTTTCGCTTTATTTTTTTATTATCTTATTTCATAGACGCCACATATACCGTATTTTGAATAAAACTATTTCGGATTAGTAATATTCTTAGAGAATGATAGAAATTCTGCAATCAAATAGGGAAATAGTAACTACTCCTATATAGCAATATTGAAAATAACCAAACTAATGCCAATAACGTCTTATTTTCACCTAATAACTAAAACTTAATTTTTATTAAAAATAATTAAAAAAAACATAATTCATAACATAACAAACAAATAATATAACATTTGAAGTCATAGTTTCTGTACTAATTATTTTTCTGGATAATTCTACGACTGTTGCACATATGTTTAATGACTAATTCTTCAATTTTTACAGGGTTATTACGGGTCAAGAAATTTTTCAGATAAATACCAGTATTTTCTTTTAGAAAAACTCTCCTTAATTAATAACGCGTTTAAATTAAACGATTTTTTCTATAAAAAAAATACTGATATGTTCTCTTAGAAATTCCCTTTCCCGTTGCAACTCTGATTTTTATTAAAATAAATGTGAAGAACAAGAAACATAGTTCGCAAGCAGTTATTTATCTGAAAATGCAGTTTCTACACTAATTTTTATTTCAGGTTTAATCCAATATTGTTGTACATGTAATAAATAATGCATCTGTATCAATATTGAAAAATTATAACCAATAAAAACATATTTAGCTTAGCCCTCTTTCAGAGGCTAAGTACCTCTATTTAAAAAATGTTGACATGATTGCATGACACCAGAAGTTACAAAGAAATTTATTAGAAAATAAGTAAAAGGTTTTCGTCACTTGCTGAAAAAAAGGAAGATTTTTTTTTCAAAATTCGTGCATAAATGTGGCATTTAAGAAATAAAATTAAGTGGCCCAAAAATGAAACACCACCCTCAAGGGGTTACAGCGATTCATCTGAATTTGCAGTTCATAAAATATTTTTTTGTTAATTTCTAGTTATTTTTAATTTTGTTGCATGTCTAGTACCTAGTGCTTCGGTGCCAATATTTTATTAAAACTTGAAAAAAAAAATCATATTTCGCATAAAGTTATTCATATCAAGTCGCTGTTTCTATTTCTATTAAAAGGTTATAAGGAATATTTTTTTTCTCTTTTAAAGCTGCTCGTCAGTCAACTTCCCGATTCCCCTCGCTAATGTTATTCCTATGGGCGTAGGATGCCTTCGTATTTTTAAAATATCTCCTCGGGAAATTAATAGTTTTAACTTCTGTTTTCTGTGTACTATACTTAAAGAATGTATCTTTTTTTCTTAGTTATCAAAATATTTCTAAACTATCTGGTTAATTTATATTTTTATGTGTTAAAATCTTAGCGAAAATTAATAAGATTTTAACATTTCATATAAAATTAAGTTTATATTTTAGAAAAAAAATAACAACTAAGAAAGAAAGAGACATTCTTTAAGAATAGTACAAAGGAATCAGAAGTTAAAAATATTAATTTCCATAGGAGATATTTTAAAAATACGAAGGCATCCCACGCCCATAGGAATAATATTAGCGAGGGGAATCGGGAAGTTGACTGACGAGCAGCCTTAAAGCTAATCATCGGAAATAGAATTTTCTATAGTAATTTTTGTTTCAGGTACCGTAATTTCCGGCGTATAATCCGCAGCTCAAAGAATCGTTTTTCGACTCAGAAATTTTATTCAATAATTGTAGTTAAATATTTACAGCGATCTGTTAAGTTACATTTTATAAAATAATATTTCTAGGTCGAAAAACGACTCTTTGAGCTGCGGATTATACGCCGGAAATTACGGTATTTACAATATTGTTGTACGTGTAATAGTTTATGCATCAGAACAATATTGTATTGAAAATTATTAGGAATAAAAATATATTTTGCTTAAAACGATTCATCTGAAATCATATTTTTTATGCTAGCGTTTATTTCGGGTTAATTCTATTATTGTTGTACGTATAAAAACTAATTTGGGAGTGTTATTAAAAAATTATAAGGAACAAAATGCATACTTCGTAAAACGCTATTCATCTGAAGTCGGAGATTCTACACTAGTTTTTTTTTTCTAGTTAGTTCTATTCTGCGATAAATTTATTAAAAATCTAACAACTAACGCTTCATTTTTATTAAAAGATAAATAAAGAACAAAATACATACTTCGCTTAAAGCGATTAATCCTAAATATCAGTTCTTGCAATAATTTTTATCTATGGTTAATTCGAATTTTTTTGTAAGAACGAATTCTTCTGTATCATTATTTTTTAATTAAAAAAAATATAAACAAAGAACCCACTTCACATAAAACGATTAATCTGATATCTCAGTTTATGCTCTAATTCCTAATTATGGTTAATTTTGAATATTGTTGTGCATCTAACATTCATAGGTATAACATACGAGTTTCCATTAAGCACATTTTCACTAGAAGACACGTGACAATCAACAATAAAACGTATCCCATAACAACAGATATCAATAAAAGAGAAAACATAGAAATCGAAACAGATAAGTTTGACAAATGTGCGTGTAGATGATTGCAAATAATGATCTCGTCACTTTTAAAACGGCAGAAATCTAATTGCTTAAAACACACGCAAAGTATTTGTAAACAGTGAATCACGATGTTTTAAATATAAAAGAGTAGGCTTGTCGTGATATGATGTGCTGTGATATTTGAAAGATTTCCCTATTGATTGATGTACAATAAAACAGAAAAAGTAAAATTTTAAGCTTACATTTTTTTTTCGTTTTGATATTGTCTGTTTTATTCAGATAATAAAAAAAAAATCCATATGAGGATTTGACAGAAGTGTAAATAGTAGTATGATAATGATTGTTCGTTCATAGTTGGTTAAATGATTCAGAACTTTAAAGACGCAATATTATGTATATAATATGGACAGTGGCGTAGCGTCAGGGGGGGGGCACGATCATTTTTCTACCAGTATAATTATATACTACATTTAGCCTTATTTAATCTTTGAACGGTATGAATTAAATAAGGCCAAACATAGTATATAAAAATACTGGTAGTAAAGTGATCCGTGCCCCCCTTGACGCTACGCCTCTGAATATGGATATTTAAAAGAAATAATCATAAAATGTGCATTTTCCGTAGTTGTCGATCAAAAAGAACTGGGAAAAATAAGATAATTACAACTTCTATGTAAGTTTTAAAATGCATTAAAAACTTCGAAAATTATGAAACTACGTATGCACATTTACTAACGATTACGGATTTTGAAAACCACTAGTTACGAATAGATATATGCCCCCAATTTACCGGCAAAAATTGCGATTTAACATGGAAATTGCTATTATTCGGAAATAGTGTTATTAAAAATTTGTAATCCTTGTCACCCATGAATAATTAATACTTTGGAATATGTAAATGATCCCCTTTATCTCGTCTTAACTTTTTGTTAAAACCCTCATTTGAGGGTAATTTCAAAGTCAGGTCAGACTGTAACATAGAGATCTTCAAGACCAAGGTACCAATATAAGAAAAGTAAAATTTGCTTTCTTTTAATGACAGAAAATTTGCAATTAAAAACGGCATATAGTACCTTCCGAAAATTTTGTTGTCAAACGATTTTCAGGCAAAAATGCAAGGTTCGTACGGTTCCTGGAATTTTAAGACCAGAAAATTAGTCGGCACCTGTATTTTCTTATAGATAATCTGTTCTTAAATAAGGTGAAATTTCGCACATTTGAGCTTGATGTATTTTTTTAGAAAAATATACTGGTATACCACCTGGAAAAGTAACGGTACCCGTACGAACCCTGAAATGTTTAAAGCTCCTACATAAGTCATGTCTGTATTACAAAAATTACTGAAGTAGAATTTTCTAATAACAATACTTATATAACAATAGAAATAATAAGAACTACCAACCCTCCGGTATTTGAATACTAGAATTTTCTTAATGATATTTTTACTTTATTTAATTTCAGGATTTCTAATTTTAAATAAAGCAAAAATTTCTGTACGAAATTAAGGATATTCAAAATCTATATGATTGGCAGCACTGGATATAATAATAGATATCATAATAAAATAATAATACTTATAAAAATAGCATATCTGCCAACTTCTACAATTTTCGACCACCAGTAATTTCTAATGGAAACCTTCCCCTTACTTAATCGTGAGTTTCTGGTATTAAGAAATTCAAAGATTTCACTTGCAATGACAATATTACTTGTGGATATAAATTGTATACGTATAGATATAATATTAAAAGACAATAGGTATTTTATTAATCTATACAATATATGGAATTCATAGGCAGAATCCCCACGTTGTAACTACATTGACAATAAGGAGCTTTAGTAAAATATTTTAAACTGGTTTGCTAAACTCGCCCAAGCATATATCTGAAATTACAAAGTTATTACACAGTAAAGAAAGAGAAAAAAAAGTCTCTTGATATAAAAAGAATGTGTAAGAAAATAAAGTATAACCTATTCCTAGTTACCCAAAATTCCGAACTTTTGTAAGCAGCGACAATATCATCGCTGCCATGTCAAACTATCCGAATGTGAAAAAAATGAATTTTTCATTACTTTTAAAAATGGGCCGATTGTCATCACTAAATTCAAGTAGTATTTTTTTATCCATTCTTGCCAGTTTGGTCTCCTTTTCTATTCAGAAATTTTGAATTCATACCACAAATTTCAAACAGAAATTTTCGATTTATTTAATGACGGACATTTCGTGATTATTTAAAGCGAAATTTCTTCTTTCAAAATTTCCGATTTGAATTAAGTATCGCTAAATAAATACCAAGGCCAAACTGGAAACCCCGTTCTTCACAGAAATTTGATTTGTGTTCTTACTAGGCGAAGAATTCTAATAAAATTTGGTGGTAAAAATCGGCCCATTTTTGTAAAGTAATGAAAAATGCATTTTCTTCACATTCGATAGTTTGACATCGTAGCGACGATATGATGGTCTAAGTTACACTCTTTCAAAGTGCTGATAATAAATCCAAAGACTTTCTCTGAAAAGAAATCTGTTAAACCGCATAATCCCAGGTTTTAAATTTTTATGTGCGTTCTTACCGTAATTTCCGGCGTATAATCCGCAGCTCAAAGAGTCGTTTTTCGACCCAGAAATATTATTTTATAAAATGTAACTTAAAAGATCGCTGTAAATATTTAACTACAATTATTGAATAAAATTTCTGGGTCGAAAAACGACTCTTTGAGCTGCGGATTATACGCCGGAAATTACGGTAATTTTGCATGATTTGAAACAGAAATTTACTTCTATTAAATGCACCTTTTTTCTACTTAACATTTATAGTACTTTATTTATTAAGTTTAAATTAGTTTTCTTCTGATTCCAAACATAAAATCTTTCAAAACGAAAAATAATGGTGTCAAATAAGACCCCAATGGTACTAGGATGATTAAAATACTTTCATAATTTACATTTTCGATGCAACAAATGTTACTGACTTTTTTCCGCTGAATAATAAAAAAATACGCATTTTCAAAATTAATATTCAACAGTGAAACATAAAAATTACTCTAAAAAAGAATTATTTTTTAAATTTCTATTATATTTGTAAAATTATCCTTATATATTCTTTAAAATATGTAGTAAATATCCCAGTCTATATTTCAATGTTTCGTAATTTATATAATTAAACAAAATTCAAGGCACATACAAATTACTGTAGAAGTTTTGCAAATATAAAAACATTGTATTAAGAAAACTTACCCTAAAAAGTTTTATATTTACTACTAAAGCTCTAATTTTGTTATGTAAAATTTAAATATTTATGGAAAATTTTGTTTCGTTTCAAGTTACTTTTTTTTTTTTTACCAAATTCATGAAAGTTGTTATTATGCAAACAATCGAATATTCCGAAACGTTATATTCATAAATATTTATGATTTATCTAAATTTTAAAATATTCATACTCAGCAATCTTAAAATTTTCTATAAATATTAATATCTTGCATTTTATAATTAACAATCTTGATACGTAGTTTGAATTACGATACTATTACAATATTTCTCATTTTAAAAAAATGATTTTAAAATATATTATTGATTGTTAACTTTTTTTTGTCTTATCAAATTATATTTATTTTCAAATACTCTATGAAGCACATTTTATGTTAATTACTATCAAAAGTTTCTGAAAATATAATTAGGTATCAAATAGGTCACATTTTCATTAAACCCTTATAAGCATGCCGATATATAATTTATTATCAGTTAATTTTAATAACCAGCTTACAAAATTTGTCTCAGAATTTTGTAAAATGTTTGATTTTGGTAAGTTAATTAAAAAGCATTTATTCATATTCAAATGAATTTATTCGTAAATTCTGGTGAGTTTTGATCATTATAGCGAGATAATTATTTTGCCTCTGAAAGGGTGAAATAAGGAATTATCTTCCTTATTAAGAATTAAAATTGGGTTGCCCGGAAAATTCGTTCCGTTTGGGAAAAATAATTCGTACCGGAAAATTCTATCATTTAATTAATAGACATTAATTCCGATAGCTAATGTCTAATAATTAACGGGCAGAATTTTCCAATATGAATTAATTTTCCCAAACGGAACGAATTTTCCGGGCAACCCAATAGTTTAAAATTTTTTAAGCTTTAATGGGTATTTCACTAAAATTTAATAATATTTATGATTTCCTAAAACATAAAACAATCTATATTATTGCTTTACTATTCATAGCTGCAAAACCTTTCGATTTTTAATGATAGTATTTATGACTTTTAGTCTTATTCAAGAGAAGACATAGCATCCTGAACATGAAGAGCTTGGCCAATGTTAACAGGTTCAAAACCAGCGCGGTCTGGGGGTTTGACTGTAGAAATTTTAGGGTTTTCTTTGTCGGAGAACTATACTTCGAGTCACATTTCCTCCAAAAAGTCCTTCTCGATGGCATCCTTTCTATAGAAATATGTTCAAAGCTCGCCTATACTTAATAGAATTCCGTACCTATCCTATAATTTTAGTCACCGGAATAGGTCATGCAAAGTAAACTAAGCCCGTTAATATTAGGAAAAAAAACTGGCAAACCTAATGTATCTGTTAGCTATAATTTATTCTATTCCACATTCCTCTTCATAAAGATAGTATATTCAGACCTGCCAAGTCTCCTGCTTTTTGGATACCAGTAATTTAGTACAGAAAATGTTATTATATTTAATCAGAGCATTTTGCGATTTAAAAGAACAATATTTTCTCTAAAATATTAGTGGTGTTCAAAAAACTTTTGACTTGGCAACTCTTGTATATTATACCGATAGTGTTTTATTCTCATTTTCTCAACATTCTCTCCTTATAATGAATAAAGAATTAGTGTCTACCAGTTGTGAGTGAAGTAACTCAGGTTGAATTCACAAGTGGTTGTTGTTTGTTTACATCGGACCATGGTCTTATTAACGCCAGGGCAATCTTCCACAAGTAAAAACGGATAAAAAAAATTTCCATATTTATAACAGAAATTCTGCGTAAATAAAGTATTCATATAAAGCAAAATTTTCTATTCAAATTTATTGGTGGAAAATAGCCCTGGTGGTAATCAAATTAACTGACATTGACAGGAAGATTATTTGAATCGATCTTTTCAAAAACCACAAAATCAAGTTCTTTTTCTAAATATGCTTTTTGTGTCGCAAATGCTTCCTTAAAAATAGAGCCATGATCTAGGTATTTAACACATAAGTCAGTGTATTCCTTCCACTTCAAACAATACCTTCTAATTTTCGTTCATTACTTAAACGACATAAAGTCAGCGACTTAAGTGTTTTTTGCATGCGATACCAAATTACATGCGGCTACCATATTACATTACCATATTACCATTTGCATGCAATACTACCGTAATTTCCGGCGTATAATCCGCAGCTCAAAGAGTCGCTTTTCAACCCAGAAATATTATTTTATAAAATGTAACTTAAAAGATCGCTGTAAATATTTAACTACAATTATTGAATAAAATTTCTGGGTCGAAAAACGACTCTTTGAGCTGCGGATTATACGCCGGAAATTACGGTATATTAAAACATAAAACTCTTCCTGTATAAGTGCTATCTTCATCCATTTTGATTAAAAACATGTTTAACATGACTGTTTTGTTGAAATTAAATGCCACCTAACCTTGCTTCTTGCTAAAACAACATAAGTCAGGAACATTTTTTCTGTTATTCGTCTTTTTATTATTCATAAATAAAATAAAAAATCGATATTTACAAAATTTGAAATCTAAACTCTATAATCAGCCCTAAAAATCACATAAAAAGTCGTTTACTTGCGAATATACAGTTTTTTTTTTTTTAATTTCTGAAAAGTTCTGATTCCCTGACTTATGTGGTTTTTGAAATGACCGATTCATTTATGTGGTCACAATATGGCCGAAACACAGGCCTGACTATCACCGTGGCGAATACACACCAGTAGAAATGAATACATGTTTTTGCCTTAATTACGATATAAATTTTGCCACAAATAAGGCGTTTAGTTGGTTGGTTGGTTGTATGAGGTTTTATGGCGCAAAGGCCCCCAACGGACACAGTGTTGCCAGTAGGCTACTTGTTTTAAATTCATATTTCTTAATTCCCACCACTTTTTTGAAGTTGAAATATTCGGCTTATTTAATGATAGATTTGATGAAATAATTTGAGAATAAGGCCAATTACACTATTTTAAAAAAGTGGTGGGAATCAAACAAGCTGAATTTAAAAAAAGTAGCCTACTGGCAACACTGAAGGGACATGCTGGGACAAAATAAAGACTAAAAACACCAAAAATTGAGACAGAAAAAATGTATGTAAAATTAAAAGGAGTAATGGGAAAAGCAATCTGTATGGGAATAAGGCGTTTAGATAAGAAGGAAATGTCCATCAACATTTACTGGTAGAAGATTGCCATGACATTATATGAAGCGCAGTCGATTGAAGAAAACTAATTTTGAGGATTTGTCGATTTTTCTGTAATTATAGTTCCATTCTTTTAACAAGTCAAACTCTTTAAACTTTCTATTCCGGGGATGGCAAACGATTGTGAAATGCCATACTTTGCACCTTTGGTTTTGTTCATATTCTTGTTCACTTCTAAAAGTTTACTGACGATTCGGGTCAGTACAAGTCGACAAGTTTAAAAGGTTCCCTAGTTCGTAATAAATTTATCTCCAATTTTAAACTCAAAAATGTTGAAAGATTGCCTGATTCATTTTTTACATATAGAAAATGTTTCTAATTTTCGTTCAAAATTTAAACTTTCAAACTGTCTATTCAGTAGCATACCTACCCTCTGCTAAGATCTTTCGGCACCAGTAATTCCTTATAGAAATCTTCATTTACTTTAATCGAAAATTTATTATATGCGTTAGTGATCGGGTACATGATAAAAAATACTAATTTACAAAGTTTACAAACCCTTGTACTAACAATACTCACATTATTAAAAGTACACTGCGCCCGCAATTTGCTTTATTGTGACTGTATAAATTGGAAAAAATATATTCGGTAAATTACTTACGTAAATTACTGTACGTAAATTATTTATGTACATATATTTTTTAATTATTCAAAGTCATCATTGAATTGCATTATCAGTAAATTGTGTTCAACAAAAATAACTGTTGAGTGATGCAATATCCATCACCGTTTCAAAAACATTAAATGTCAGTATGGTCCGTCTCGATAACTGAAGCTAGCGAGCCAATCAACACTACACTGAAGTACAATAGATCTGAACCAATTAGATATTGTGAATATGCAAGTGGCAGGTATAAGTACAGAAAAGGATGCGCGGTGTTACCAGTAAATTTGAACAGAAAATTTCGGCTTATCGAATCGCAGTTTTTCAAAGTTTTAAAAATAATAAAATTCATATTCAGAAAAATTTCTTCCCAAAAATTAGAAGAATTGTTAAGGATGAATCCGCCGTAAATGAAGTGATTACAATATATTGATTTCAAAAGAAATCAACCTAAAATAAAAAAATATTAAAAAAATAATTATTATTTCCTAGATGAAAAAGAACTTACTGGAAAATTATTTAAAAGAATGTATGATAAAAATAAATGTTGTATGATATACCATGTTATGTCATCGATTTTAGTTTGATCGAGATCCCCAATCTGCAATCGCCGGCAGTTTTGAGGGTATCATATATTTAACAAAGACTGTTCTATCACGATGCTGTGCAGTGTTGCCGATTTAGCATATTTTTTATTCATAAATTCCGAATAGTACTTTAGCTTTATTTAATCACGGAATTCCTGTCGTGAAATAAACCTAATGTTACTATTCGGAATTTTCGGTATGAATTCTTAATTTCTCAATACAAAAAATCCACTTAACTGGCAATAATAATCCAGGGTATCCAACGGTGTCTTTTATCCTGATACGTTAAATAATGTGAAGTTTTAGCAAGCAATAATATTTCCTGCATTCCCTGCAATACATATACCGTAATTTCCGGCGTATAATCCGCAGCTCAAAAAGTCGTTTTTCGACCCAGATATTTTATTCAATAATTGTAGTTAAATATTTACAGCGATCTTTTAAGTTACATTTTATAAAATATTATTTCTGGGTCGAAAAACGATTCTTTGAGCTGCGGCTTATACGCCGGAAATTACGGTAATTGGTATATAGTGTGTATTCCAAATACTTACGGAGCATATTTTTGAATACCGCTATCAATGAAGAGAAATGTTTGCTTAATTAAATGCATAATTTGTGTGATTTCTGTATAATTTCTGCGATGACATAAGGAGAATATTATTTATTTTTTTGGAAATACTCGTTCTCAAAAACAAGGAATGCTCATTCTCTGATTTATTGCTTATTAATAGGTTGATATTTGAAAGTTTTTATTTATTTTATTTATTTTCGCTGCTATCACCCAAGTATAATCTTTAGATTCGCAAAGATTGCTGTATCTCAATTAGCGTTATGCGCACCTCGAGAGGTACGTTTGTGCAGTCTCATATGTAAGGGTTGAGTCCAATGGGTTCAACACCAGCCATTTTTCATAAAAGAGTATTATTGATATTTGATAAAAAGATTGTACTGAACTTGCAAATCTCTCAGAAGGGGATTATACTTGTTTGAATGTGAAAGTTCTGTAAATATTAACCTGTGTGCCCAACAGCGGCATCTGTACTTTATTTTACTTTAATATTCCGAAGTGTATTTATGGCTTTCGGAATCTGCAGTGATCGCTTTTTGCTATGATTTTATGCAAATTAGGCCTCGTTCTTCAATCGGCGGAGTATAAGAGCAGAAGCAAATGTTCTTATCCCTGGATGTAGGTCGAATCCTTCCCCTTATGAATAGTGAGGCCAGCGACAAGTATTGGATGCTAACGATCATGCACGTTTTCTATATATCGAAGAGTTTAGCGTGTGTTTAGAGACGATTTCACATTTGGTAAGATTGAACTTTGTTTATAGTTCGAATTAACACTAGAACTACTGGAAATATTACTCAAGTTTTGTAAAACTATTTCACACAAGAAACTTTATTCAAAACATCGAAACTTTTTTATTTAACGTATTTTGTGAGTTTTATATTTAATTTATTTTAAAAAGAAACTTCTGGTTCGAATCGCAATGAATTCATTTGGTAACCGTCAGAATGACTGCTCATAGTAGCTCTAGTGTTAACTCCTTGGGTACATTTGACGAATGCGACTCGTCATCAGTATTGTCCATGGATTGTTTGTTTTTTTTGTCAGAAATTTAGGATTTGTATCAGAAAATTCAAACAGTAATTCTCGCTTCTCATTAATCAGGGAATATCTGTCAACAAATAGAGGAAAAACACTATACCAAATTTCTGGTGTGGCTATTCTGTATGTTTTTTTCTAAATAAACCAGTACCCAAATTGTTAAAGTGTGTCGGCAACAATGGGTTTCTAGTTTCTAAAAGTGTAACGAATCTTTTATTTATAGCAAGAGTCGTGGTTAAAGTCTGAAGTCATCAGCGAAAGCTTGTGAGCGACCAGAGTTCTTTACGTACGAATTGGTAATGAATTAGTACGAATTAGTAATTTTGGGTTTCTCGTAGTATTGAATATTGATCTAGAGACAAACTGTTATTACTCGCATTATAGTGTAGGTCAATTTGAAAGAAGCTCCACCACATTCCTTCCCTATCAGTTTTAAATTAAGTGATTTTTATCTATAAAATCTAGTCATGAAAGCTCGAAAAAGTGAGAGCCTTGCAGGGTAGTCGCAATAGTATTGACATTTTATATAAAATACGTGTGAAATATATTTGATCTAAAATATTTTATATAACAGAGAGTTGACTTTTTATATAAACGAGTATTATTAGCGTTTGAACATGTTACATCCACCTTTTCCAAAGGTACTTTTTGGGGGTATACAGAAGTATAATTTTAGAGACATCGGAAACACATTGGAGTAAACGGTTAAAGTTAAAAAAAAAAAAAATCTGACCTCTAAAAATCAAGTTTATGTATCTCTTCGTAATTACTAATAGCTACTTTTGAACAACGCTTTGAAAAAGCCTGGTGGCCTGGTGGCCATCATCATAGTCTGACCATAGGTGTAATATTCCACCAGTTGGCTAATAAAATTTTTCAACATATTTAATTCGGCGTTGAAAAGGTGACGATAACTATTCAAACGTACTGGTGGACGCTTCTTGTGGCTGTAATACTGAATATTTCGGAGCGAAGTAGCCCATTATACTGTATGGAATTAGATGCTATAAAACAAGCCAGTTTGTTTCGTTAATATTGTACATACAGTCCCTGGCCAAATTATTAGACGCAGTTGTTTTTATTATAATTTGTTAAATATCTGGAGAGATACATGAGGAATTATCTTGAAACTTTAGGAGTGTAAACAACATGATAAACGTCATATATTTCCGAGAAGATGTTTTCTTGAAACCCCATAAGGGGCCGTCAACAAATTGAAGAAAAACGAATATCTTTTGGATAACCCTGTAAAAACTAATATCACAAAAGCGTTGAAGCGGTATCACACGCTTAGGAGGCTTATTGTAATAATTTGGGTTCATTTTTATGAAGATAGCATGTATACTTGAAGAGAAATTCAGGTTTTTATAAAAACGGTCCCAAATTTTACATTAAAGTTTTTTGCTTATAATTTGCAGAGTTTTTAATATAAAAACACGTTCTTTTCAAAAAATATGACAAACAAAATTATACACAATACCCTGTAATCAGAATTAAAAAATAAAAATAATTGCATGAAAAATGAGCAGGTTTACTAAATATTTTTTCACTGCGCATGCGCGAATTCAATCAAAATATACTGTGCATAATATATTAGCTAAATATATAGACCAACTTTTATGAAAGTCTCAAAAACATAGCTTGAAAATTCTGATAGTGATCGTCGATAGAATAAGCTCGAAATTCGCTGTTTCCAAAAGGAAGCAAAAATATGAGGGGTTGTATCAAATATAGAATGAGAGACGCTTCATTCTTATTATGTCAACTTTCAAAAGCTAGCATATTTGGATACAACCGCTCATCTTTTTGCTTCCTTTTGGAAACAGTGATTTTCGAGCTTATTCTATCGACGATTTTTTTTCTTATTTAATGACAGAAATTTTTGGATTAACTAACGCAAAGTTTATTTTTCGGATTACGTGTTGACAAACAACTCTCAGACATAGAAGGTTTAAGACCACGCATTTGGCATCAGTGGCGTAGCGTCAGGGGGGGCACGATCATTTTACTACCAGTATAATTATATACTACATTTAGCCTTATTTAATCTTTGAACGGTATGAATTAAGTAAGACCAAGTATAGTGTATAACAATACTGGTAGTAAAGTGATCCGTGCCCCCCTTGACGCTACGCCTCTGTTTGGCATCGCTGAGTAATCAATATTTAAATACCAAATACGTAATTTAAATGTCACATTAAGTTAAACATGCCCAAACACAATTGTTTGTGCTGCCTACTGTTATCATTTTCAGCTGATTCAGTTGAAGATCATTCTTCCGCACAACGCTCACACAATGCGGAATCGAACCTACGAATGTCCACTAAGAATTCTTCATTGTTGTAGCTGGCATGCTAAATATTTGTCCGTAAACTGGCGCTTTAGATTTTACAGCATTTTAAATACTAAAATCGCAAGCTTTGCTTGTTAAAGTTTAACTTAATTTATTGACATTTTAGGTTTCTTGCTATTTTTTCGTATAATGTTCAATGATAATTGAAAAGTAATATATATATTCGTGAATCCTGGTGTCAATCAATCATTTCAATATTTTAGCTACAAGAGTACTTTGCCCTTGAAGGGGTTAAACAGTTTAAATGCCGTAATTACCGGTGTATAAGTCGCGGCTAAAATATTCTGTTACCAACAAGAAATGTTATTTATTTTTTAAATTCAAATAAGTTCCATGCGAAAATAGGTTATATTTTATTAAATAAACTTTCTGTTCGGAAACAGATTTATTTGAGCCGCGGCTTATGCACCGGAAATTACAGTAAGTAATAATTTTATTTTCAAACTATTTTAGTATAATCAGAAAAATATTTTTAACACTTTACAACAGTTGAAACGTGTTTATGAATTCGGTTTGTCAGTCAGTGTATCTGTCAGTGTATCTGTTCTTCTCTGCTTGCTCTGACGCTCATAAATATACTAATTTTTCCACGTAATTTTTATATGTTAATGAGGTTCACAATAGAATGTTTGATACTGAAAATAGAGCGTGTAGCATTTATATTTCATTTACAGATACACACAAAATAAATCCGCTACATTATGGTCTATTGGAAAAAATCATTTGCAATGCATTTCGATGTTACGATATTTCACACATCATAAAATAAAAAAAAATACTGAGGTGCGCTACAACATATTTTCTACAGATTTTAGAGTACGAATCATTTAACGTTCATTTACAGAGTATCACAAAATAATTTGTTTGCAGGACTGACTATGACCGATATGGACAGTAATTTCTAAAAATTAAATGTTACTGACTTATGTGTTTTGAAATTGCTTATTTATATATCTCATTTCATTCTCATTCTATGAAAAAATGAAATTTCTTAGTAATATTCTGCCAGGGTTGGAAAGTGCTTCATAACCTATACATGATGGATGATTTTTCGTTCTTGTTTCTTAATGTTTAAGAATCTAGTTTTAATTTAATCATATCCAAAATTGCGGCGCTGATTAAATTCGTTATTCTGGATCCGATTTTCAAATGTAAAATTTAATAGTCATAATAATTATAAATGGATTTTTTGGTAATTGTTAGATTCTCCAATAATTTAAATACACCGTCTCTTGGTTGTCAAACTCTTCTGATTTTCTGACTGATTAATTTTCAGACAGCGAATACGTAAATGAAATATCATAATAATGTAAACAGCCACAAATAAAATTATTTGATCTGGCCATCTTCACGATGCGCGGAATCATGAGTCTGATTCATCATACAGCTCAGACTGAGCGGAATCGAACCGACGAACTTCAACTTAGAATTATTCTTTTTGGCAGAAATAATCAGACGAATGTGCATTTATTATTCAACAGTATAAAATATTATAAATTTAGGAAATTTTAATTGTTAAAAATTGACGTATTTCATTAAAAAAAATACAGGCAGGTATTATAAAAAAGCCATTTCAAAAATTTTCATCGAAGCGGCATTTTTTCCTAAGGTAATTCAATAATAGTTTATCACTAAATATAAAAACCACTGATTTGACCGATACCAATTAAAAATATTTCGATTTGAACAAAAAAATTATTCATAAAATAAATAAAATATGAATCACACAGAAAAAAGTTAAATAAAAAAACAGTCTTAAATAAAATTTTGACAGGAAATATTTTTATAAAAGTTGAGTAAAATTCCTCTATTAGTTTAATTAAAAACACATAAAAATGAGATTACCACTAACAATGATTCTATTATTTCAGCTTTTATTGATCCAGTTTTACTCCAAACGCATCTAAAAATACTTCACTGATTAAATTTATTATTTCGGATCCGATTTCCAAAGTTGAGAGTCACAATGTATAATTTAATAGTCATAATAGTTATAAATGGATTTCTTGGTAATTGTTATACTCTTCATTAATTTAAAACCACCCTCCCCTGCTTGTCACACGCTTTTGATATCTCTGAATGATCAATTTTCAAACAGCGACTACGTAAATGAAATGTCAGATTAAGGTGAACACGCCCAAAGACAATTATTTGGGCTGGCCACTTTCTTTTCCCATAATTTTGCTAAAAGATTAAGATGAATTACCCACAATTACAGTTATTAGAGTTAGTTACTTTTGGTTATTACGGCAAATTTTCGAATATCGTGCTAAGAGCTAATTTAGGTATCTTCTTTTTAAAGTGATGCGTCAGACAATAAGGGGTGAAAAGTTTGGTTTGATACTAAGGATCGCTTGCTTAAAATGTCACGTTATTATTTTTCTTTGAAAATAAAACTCAACCTCAAATATTCCCAAAGGATGGGTTCGGTTAATTTTAATATAACCTAATTATATACTTGTTGGAATTACAACAGGAAAACTTTGTTCTTTATTCTTCGTTTAAGAAATGTTAACTTTTGTAATAATATTAGTTTATGTGAGAAAACTTTCTGAATATTTAATTTTATAATATAAAAAAAACAAAATGTACTTAATATTTTGTCTTCTAATATTAAGTCCAATATATATTTATATAAGTACTATATATAAGTATAATATATATTTAACAATTTAAGAGCTTGCTTAAAATGCCACTTTATTATTTTACTTTGAAAATGAAACTCAACCTTAAATATTCCCAAAGGATGGGTTCGTTAATTTTAATATAACCTAATTATATACTTGTTGAAATTACAACATGAAAACTTTGTTCTTTATACTTCGTTTAAGAAACATTAACTTTTGTAATAATATTAGTTTATGCGAGAAAACTTTCTGAATATTTCATTTTATAATATAAGAAACAAAAATGTACTTGATATATTGTCAGATTTTTTTTTTTACATTGTTTAAGTAAAAACTAGTTACTGTAATTCTATAATATTTCCCATTATGAGAAAATGGTTTCTCGTTATTTATTTTAATTATATAATAAATGTTTAAAATATATTACATACCTGAGCTCACCAGATATCCGATTTGTTAATTTTGTTGTTCAACTTATAATTAATTATAGCTGAAACTTTTACGCGTTTTTCTACCACTATTTTAAAAAAGAAAAATCTGTTTTATAGAATTGTCAAAAACTTTCTTTGTAAAACATAAATGATTACACAACATGAAAAAGTTGGCAGCAATGGCTAATAGTGTATTAGTTTATATTACATACATGATATAAAGTATGCAGGTGTCGTCACATCACTTTTTAGCTTCCACTTTTTTGAAACAATAATCTTTGTGGTAGCTTTAACACTACTCTGCTCGATTTTTTTTTTCATATTTAGGGTTTGTTACCAATTATTTTAAAGACGAATTTTTCGCCTTATTTAACAGCAGGCTTCCATAGTTGCCTAAGTTGAATATTTTTTATTTGAATATAATGGTAGCAATGACCTGCATTTATATTAATTGTTCAATTTTAACCCTTACAGGACCATAAGATGTCCAAGACTAAATATGCCAATACAACACAATATTTTAGCTATTGTGGGTGTAAAGTAAGAGAATATCACCATGTCTCTGTGATACGCTTTAACCCTTTAACGGACATTGGTTTCTCTATGAAACCACAAAATTACGAAATTCAACAATGACAGCAGAATTTTAATAGAAATTTTTTTCCATTTATTATGAATGTGAATTATCGCTTTTTTTTTTCTTATATACAAATAAATTTGTTCATAATTTCCGGTGTCAATCATTCATTTCAACATTTTTGTAGAAGGGAAAAATATTTCCCTTGAGCGTGAAAGGGTTAACTGATTTATGTACACGTAACTTCGCAGCGTAGCGGTAACTCCTTCAAGAGCGGTTTTGACAAATTGCAAACAGCTAAAAAATTTTCCTGCCAACTGGCCCGATAATTTTTAAATAGAATTCTGCTGTTGTAATACGCGTAAAAAATTAAATATATTAAAATAAATTTTTCGTAAATTCTGGTATAACTTAATTTTTTCAAGCAGCAGATGTGCTTTGACCCTGAAAGGGGGGCTAATTCCATGCGTAGATGTAGTGTCAGTCACAGAGATGTAAATGGCTGTGGTGTTTGACGACCAGTATTATAGTAAAAGAAAATTTGACTTATTCAATCCGATATATCTGCAATTAAATATAGTGAACAATTTTTTATTTAAATACCGGTGGCCAAGAACGGTAAACATTTGCGGGTATGTGACTTACACTACATTCTCGCATGGAATTAGCCAGGGGTAAAGATAATTTGAAACATAAATCTTAACGAAAATAATTTTTTCGAAACAGTGGTACAGAAAAAAGTTACAGCGACAGCGCATACTCCTGAGTACATAATATCATATTTTTAGAGATTGGAAAGAACACATATTTCGCTACTACTATTTCCAAACTGTACTTTTCTTTCTAGATGTCTTCAAATTTTGTAAGAAAAATCTACCACGAAGTGGATTTCTTCAAAATTTGCAAGATAAATCCAATGTATATATATATATATATATATATAGTTTGAAAATAGTATTAGCAAATCAGAAACCGCGCTAACCCTTTATATGTATATTAGTGCTGTATAACTCTTTTGCATGAAATTCGTTTCCCACCACAATATTCAAAATGTAATCTTCAATTTGTTTAATAGCAAATGTGTTGTCAATAAGGAAAATTATTCTGTGTTAAAATAACATATTGGTGACCAGCGGAATAGCTGATCTGCACCACTAATCTGGGATTAAAAAAAAAAACTCTGGGTATTTTACTGCAATTTATCAGAATGGCTAGGAACGTTATCACCATGAAATAGAACCTTGTAACATTGTCTTATTTTTCTTTATTTTCCTTTTTATAATGCAGTTATTGGACATGATCTTTATTTACGGGATAAAAAAATATAAATCTGCGTATTTTACTGAAATTTATCAGAATGGAAGGGAAAGTTGTTACCGTGAAACACAAACTTCTCTCTTTGTCTTATTTTTCTTTCTTTTCCTTTTTATAATGAAATTATTGGACTCGATCTTTATTTACGGGATTTAAAACAAAAATAAATAAACACTATGCATATTTTACTGCAATTTATCACAATGGCAGGGAACGTTATCACCGTGAATTAGAAATTTCTAACTTTGTCTTATTTTCTTTCTTTCCTTTTATAATGGAATTGTTGGACACGATCTTTATTTACGGGATTAAAAAAAAATCTCTATGCGTATTTTACTTCAATTTATCAGAATGCCCGGGAACGTTATCACCGTGAAATAGAAACTTGTAACTTCGTCTTTTTTTTCTTTTTTTTCCTTTTTTAATATTGAAATTATTGGACACGTATAGGTTGGAAGTATTAGATTGTTTTTTGTAACACGATTCTAAACACTTTAATATTTTAACAAGACTCGATATCAGGTCGATATCAATATCGGTCAATGCTTATAATAGCACTTTTTCTGAAAAGTAATGTAAGAATTTTTTTTACAGCAGAAATTTAATAATTATCTACGATTAAATAAGACGAATATTACTTTCCTTTAAGAATTATAATCAAAAGTAAACATCTTGGTTGCAGTGTATTAACTGAAATAAAATTCAAATTCTCATGCTAGAAAAACCTATTTCAGAGCTACGAAATCTACGGATATTTTCTTACCACTAGTTTCGAAGGGAAATATTCCCTTTATCTATTCCAAAAATTCTGTGATTAAATAATACAAGGATTAATTTTTGAAATTAGCGTTACTCAAATACATTAAGGGTTGGCAGGTCTGCTAATTACAAATCTATTTCTCAAAAGCTTCAATTGCAATTTTTTCTATCATCCTAATCCTTAGGAATTTCCAAAAAGCAGTGAGTTTCTTGGACCATACGTTTTTCTATAGCGCGTAACTATACAGAAAGCAAAAACAACGTATTTCTTAATATGCAACTGTAAATAATAATTTCCGAAAGGAAATTATTGAAACAGGTTTCTAAAATATAACATTGAATATACTACGAAAGTACCGGGTGTACCATACATTCATTAAAAATTAAAAAAAAATCCGTAGAAAGAAACAAATGATGCTAAACAAATTGCGGTTTGCACAAATGGAATTAGAGAGATATCGGATTTATTTAATACAAAAAAAAAAAAAAAAAAAAAAAAAAACTTGTTTTCCAAAAATTACCGATAGATGGCACTGGCATGCATAATATGCAACAGATGCATGCAAATCAGGCCTTCAATAAAATGCCTCGATGTAGATAGATTCTTCACTCCAAGACTCCCTTATCATAGATCAGATTTGACAATCCGGAGAAAGTCAATGGGAGAAAATGTCCGCGGTAATTGCCAACTTATTAATTGACTTTCTCCGGAAAGTATCGCCGCCTGGTGAATACTACCGCACAGTTGCCATGTTTTGGGCATTTTGAACACCAGTATATTTTTAGAGAAAATGTTGTTCTTTTAAATCCCAGAATTCTCCGATCAAACAAAACAAAATTGTCTCTACTAAAAAACTGGTATCCAAAAATATAATAGAAAAATCTATAGAAAAATCTAGCTGGTCTGCTACCGCATAGCTGCCAACTCTTACGCTTTTTTCTTACCACTAAAATTTAATAGAATTTTTTTCGTCATGTAATCACACGATCTTGTCAATTTAATAAGATAAAATTTACTATAAAACTTTAGTGGTAGGAAAACTACTAGTTCATAAGCAAATGCATAGAACAAATGGAGCTGTGAAAAAATTTCGTGTGATTTCGTGTCGTAAATACTATTACTGACGATTGATGGCGCTAGTAGCAGGACAAGTATAGCGGTCAAAGGCAACTTGCTGATTGAGAGGTCTGATACTATGATAAGGAGGTCTTGCTTCACTCGATGCCAGCAATACGCTATCGTTACAAGATCAAGCGTTTTATGTTTAGCTGTTTTAAAAGTACGGGAAATCAACAACCTGTTCATTGCGAAAATTCCGCAAAGGAAATGAACTCAAGACGAGAAAAGGGCCCGTTTCATGTGTTGAGATACAGAAGCTTGTCAAACGCTTCAATGAAACGGGTGTTTTACTATAAGACTAATTTGCACACATCTGCTTCTTATTATACATGTCAGCGCCATCTATCGGTAACCTCTTGAACAACATCTTTTTTCTTATAAAAAATCCGATCGCCCTCAAAACACATTCGTCCAAACCGCAAAATTTTTAGCTTAATTTGTTACATTTTAATGAAAAAAAAAATTCGAATTTATGGCTCACTTGGTATAAATTCATCAAAAGAAAAATAATTGGATAATTCATATTTAAATGGTTTTTTTTTGTAAAATAGAGGGTTTTATGTTTCATTAATTTCCTACGCTAGTAATGCGATGTCAAGTTATTGTTAACCCATTAATGCCGGTTGGTACGAAAAGTTACCATTTAAGAGATACGAAACTTTTAAATATGAACACCAGTATCTTAGCACAAGAAAAATTCATATTATCTAATGTGAAACTATCAGAGATTCAATCAGTTAAAATAACAGTACAGGAAAACTGGTGTCAACTGGTATCGAAGTATTAAAAGAAGTGTGAAATAAGTCGGCGTTAATGGGTTAAACAAATGGCACAGTTCTTTTAAAATTTCAAGTTTGTATTTCATTAATTTTATACGATTTTTTGACACTGAATATCTTAGGTCAATGTCTAACGGTATATTTTTAAACTTTTGATATTTTAGTTATAATTACTTTTTTTTTTCTGGGGAGACTTTTAAATTTGAAAGCGGTTCCGAAACTATCTGTGTCATCAAAAAAAAAAAAAAAAAAAAAAAAAAAAAAAATTCGAAATCAAAATCGAAAATGTACGAAGATACCTCAGATATTCTATTAAAAAATAAAAAAAATACTGAAATACAAACATGAAATTTTAAACGAAAGCTGCTATTGGTGTAACATTAGCTTGCGAGTGTCTTCTTTTTACTAGCATAGGCATAGCTGCCAACTCTTTTCTGCTACCAGTAAAATATAATAGCACTTTTTTTCGTATTTAATCACTTATCTTGGCGATTAAATAAGGCAAAATATGCTGTAAAATTTTACTATGAACTAAAAAGCGTAAAAATTGGCAGATATGGCGTAGGCTATTAACCTTATTCTAATCAACAACCAGCAAAATAAATTGTTCCTTTTGAACGTTTTGCCAAATAAAGCCCTATCTAAAAGGAATCATTACCATCATATGATGCAGATGCGTACATTATGTAGGTAGTTTGTACCACGTTTTTTAAAATAATAAACTTCACCTTGTATAATCGAAGAATTAACAGACGAATATTGCTATTCGTAAACAGTGCAAACATTGCATCGCACCGGTTAGATACATTTTATATTAACCGTTTTATTACGGGTCAGGACAGGCGACTATTTTTATATTCAACAGGGATGGAACAGTAGCGCACCAGAGAACCAATTGACACCGCGAAATTGAAATAATATTCTTCGTCTTATTTGACGACAGATTTTTTAAGACTTTTTAAGGAAGAGAATACCATTATAATATAATGGTGACAGTCGCCCAAATTGTGCGCCGCTGTTCCATCAATGTATCCAATCGTAGCAAATTAACAAAATATTTCTTTATTGTAGAAATCTCTAAAAAATATCCAAGTGTAAGTGCATAGCTGAGATTATTTTTCAAAAAGTGGTACTAGTAGAATTTAAAATAATCACTGGAACGTACGCTGGCTGTCAGAACACCGTAATAAAAAGGTTAAATAATGTCGTTTAAAAATTAAAATAAAGGTTTTCAACACGTTTTAATTGAACGGACTAAAGGTGTACATGAATTTAGCCACTTTAACACGTTCGCTGCCAAACTAAAAATGCCGGAATTTTCATTTTTTTTCAGAAAGTTAAAATTCATACCAGAAAAAACTAATAGCAATATTTACTTTGTTTTATTACAGACATTTCGTTATTACATAAAATAAAAATTCTTCTTTTGAAATTTCCGCTGCGAATAACTAATTTTAGATTAAAGAAACGTAGATAGCACTACGAGTATACTTGTAGTTGGCAGCGAACGTGTTAAAACTGCTATCGTATATTTAAAAAGCATTAAAGTAAAGTAAATGTGTGAGCAGTGGCGTAGCGTCAAGGGGGGGACGATCATTTTTCTACCAGTATAATTATATATACTACATTTAGCCTTATTTAATCTTTGAACGGTATGAATTAAATAAGGCCAAATATAGTATATAAAAATACTGGTAGTAAAGTGATCCGTGCCCCCCTTGACGCTACGCCTCTGTGTGTGAGTTTTATTTTTTCTGTGTTTTAATACGAATATTTACGGGTAAACCTGATAGGATGTAAATAAAATATCCTCATTAAACCTTTCAGTTACATGGCAGGACAATAGCAACTATTCCTATACTCAATCATACCACAATTTACAAAAAAAAAATTCATTATGGTAGTTTTCTTTTGAAAATATCCTGGTATAAATGGAAGAAAAATATTATTTTTCAAAAAGTGGTAAGAACAGAAAACAAAATTAGTTCATTTGAACGAATATGCCCCAACCTGTAGTCATAGGGTTAAATACACAGAGCATAGGGTTAAATACACACACAAACATGTATTAAACACACACACACACACACATATATATATATATATGTGTGTGTGTGTGTGTTTAACCCTATGACTACAGGTTGGGGCATAAAAATTGGTAGATTTAGCAGCTATATATATATATATATATATATATATACATATATATATAGCTGCCAAATCTACCAATTTTTTGGGCACCGTTATTTCTGAATTTGATTTGTTTAATAAGAGAAATCTACAACTAAAAAAGTCGAGGATTATTATTAGAAAATTGTGGTACGGAAAAATAAAACATTATGGGAGTTGTGTTCATTTAAGTGACATTTACGTACATGGGGTGATTCAAATTTTCCAGTAAAGTATATAAACCAATTTAAAACAAGAAATGTCATTTAATTAAATGTAACTTATTCTTTTGTGGCACAAAGTCCACGTATCTTAAAAAGTAAAATTTCTGCTTATCAAGCAGTTTTATTTTATCCTAAATGAATTCTGGGAACATTTGGATCGCATTACGTGTTTCAGATTATCATGATGTTTATAAATTATTAAAATATTTCAGATAGTTCTTCCTTTATAAATGAAATTCCATTTTAAAAATCACACAATATATTTTTTAATTGCTATAATATGAAAATCGGACTCATGCTCCAACGTTAAATCCAGATTTACCAGTTTGCTTCCTTTTACTTTCATAAATGGTGAAAGAAGAAGTTTCACTTCATGTAATCGGGACTTGTCTCTCGGTAAATAAAGAAACATTTATTATTTGGAATTTCTGATTAAAAAGGAGATAAATCCAAAGTGTTTATATAATAAGGGAGATGAAAATAGTGCCATCTAGTGGCCGATTTTGCCAGCTATCTAGTATTTGGCAGTTCGCTATTTATTTTTTAATTTATATTGCTTGGTGCCACCGCGTTTTTGAAGCAAATATATTCTCCTTAGTGAATGACTGAGTAAATAACGCAAAGTTAAAGCATATTATATTATTTTAAAAAATGTCGTAATCAGACAATCTGAATTGAAAAACAATAGCAAACTGGCAACATTGCATCTATCATAAAAAGTTTATTCGTACCAGTAGATAGATTCATTATTGTTATCCCAATGTTAAAATCTACAGTAAGGTTAAACCAATCCGCTTAATTGATATATCGTCGCTACAATGTCAAACTATCGAATATGAAAAAATGCATTTTTCATTACTTTTAACAGGAATGAGAATGTTACTAAATGTTATGAGCAAGATCTCCTTATCATAGTATCAGACCTCTCAATCAGCAAGTTTCCTATGACCGCTATACTTGTCCTGCTACTAGCGCCATCAATCGTCAGTAATAGGAGTATTTACGACACGAAATAACAAGAAATTTTTTCACAGCTCCATTTGTTTTATGCATTTGCTTATGAACTAGTATCGGTAGCACAGCTGCCAACTTTTACGCTTTTTTCCTACCACTAAAATTTATCGTAAATTTTATCTTATTAAATTGACAAGATCGTGTGATTACATGACGAAAAAAATTCTATTAAATTTTAGTGGTAAGAAAAAAGCGTAAAAGTTGGCAGCTATGCCGGTAGCAGAGCTGCTAGATTTTTCTATTCTCTTTTTGGATACCAGTTTTTTAGTACAGAAAATTTTGTTTTGTTTGATCGGAGAATTCTGGGATTTAAAAGAACAACATTTTCTCTAAAAATATACTGGTGTTCAAAAAGCCGGAGCCTTGGCAACTCTGCGGTGGTATCCACCAGGCGGCGATACTTTCCGGAGAAAGTCAATTAACCCCTTAATCGTCGTGCCCGAGACATTCACGGGCAGCGTAGATTACGCCTATTTTATTGAGATTGTTTGATTCCCACCAGTTTTTTTTTAAATAGTATTATTGGCTTTATTCTTGCATTATTTTATCTGCCTATTAAATAAGACGGACATTTCTACTTAAAAAACTGGTGGTAATCAAGCAATCTCATTTTTTAAAAAGTAGCCTACACTAAAAGGGCGCGACGATTAAGGGGTTAATAAGTTGGCAATTACCGCGGACATTTTCTCCCATAGACTTTTTCCGGATTGTCAAGTCTGATCTATGATAAGGGAGTCTTGGTTATGAGAATACTACTAAATTTTAATAGTATTCTCCACCGTAATGAATTTTAGAAAATCTGTCCTTGAATAAGGTGACTATTAAAATTTAGTAGTGACAATCGGGCATTTGAGTTGGAGCGCTCTCATCCCTGTTTTAAAAATGTTTAGATTATCACCACTAAAATTTATTAAAATTCTTCGCCTAGTAAAAATACTAATAAAATTTCAGTGAAGAACAGGGTTCCTATTTGGCATCATTTTTTTTCTTCAGCGATAAGGAATTCATACCGGAAATTTTGAGAGAAAAATTTTACTTTAAGTAATCACGAAATAGGCTGTCATTATATAAAGCAAAAATTTCTATTTTAAATTTCTGGTGTGAATTCGAGATTTTTGAATTGAAATGTAGGCCAAACTGGCAACCCTGGAGATGTTGCAACCCTGAAACCCTATTAAAATTTAGTGGTGGCATTCGGCCCAGTTTTAAAAGTAATGAAAAATGCATTTTTGTCGCATTCGATAGTTTGAAATGGTAGCGACAATATCGTCTCTACCATGTCGAACTATCGAATTTGAAAAAATGAATTTTTTATTCTGTTAATAATTGGGTGATTGTCACCACTGAATTTTATTAGAATTCTTCGTCTAGTAAGAATACTAATAAAATGTCTTTGAAGAACAGGGTTGCCATTTTGGCCTGCTTATTTATTTAGAGATGCCGAATTCATACCGGAAATTTTGAGAGAAAATGTTTTACTTGAAGTAATCAAGAAACGTGTGTCATTAAATAAAGCAAAAATTTCTGTTTGAGTTTTATGGTAGGTATTTGGAATTATTGAATGCAAAAGGATGCCAAATTGAAAACCCCTGTAAAGTATGCTATTAAAATTTAGTGGTGCCAATCAGTCCATTTTTAAAGCAATGAAAAATACAATTTTTCACAATCGATAGTTTGACATGGTAGCGACGAAATGTAGCCTAATTTCCGGCGATAATCCTCGGATCAAAATATAACAGAGCGATTATATTTGGAGAGTATGCAGTACTTGATAAATTTGTTAGCGCACACTAGCGCTACATTTCTCTCATGTGGCCGGTGGACAAAACAGAAGTGCACTCCAGGTGCACAATATGCATATTTTGTTCGCGTACATTCGCGCCACTTACCTCTCCTGCGGCGAGTTGTCAAAGGAGATGTTAAAAGGAAAATATTGGCTACTGGTAATTCATAAGTTCAACATTCTTTTTTTTTCACTGATTTTACAGCCACATGTCATTTCAATCATGAATCCACACTTATTTTTGTTCATCCATTCTTAACTGTATTTATATTTGTAAATTTCTCTTTGTCATTTTTCTGACGTAATTTTGTATATTTTCCAGCATGCAAAAGTACAATCAGTCGGAAGAGATTGCCTTCTTTAACTTGCGAAGTTGCTCCCATTCATCTGCTCAAGCTTATTATATAATGGGTTTGAAATATAATGTTTTGACCCAGTCGAAATACGATTCTTTGATCCATGGATTATACGACAAAAATACGGTAATTTATCTTTTTATTTTTGTGACAGCTGTAGCATTAATACAAATGACTTCAATAATATGAAAACTTTTAAAGGGGAAAAATTGATATGCATAAAGAATGATTTTGTCATTCAAATGAAACATTTTGTGCAAAAGCATGGTTTCCACCATTCGTATTTCTTTTAATCAATGTACACGCACGAATGATTCATTGAAATATCAAAATCATTCATTCAGCCCATCACTAAATATAAAGCGTATGTATTACTAGTAGCTGGTTTCCCAGCAATTCTCGTCTGTTTTTACAACCGGCCGCACGAAGGGAAGGTGGCTGTAATGTGCAATAACGATTTTTACAAGCACTGCGCACGCTCTAGGCATAATCGCTCTTCCCAAACTGGCGACCTTGGCTCAAACCATTGAGGCGTTTCAGACACTTTTCTATGTAACTCAGCTGTGTGCTTAAAGCGTTGAACACCAAAACATTTAAATTAAACATTTTATGATAAACAAATATTTAACTATTTCAACACATTGACCACGTGTGGTTTTCGTCTTTTAAACAGGAAGTCCTGCCTATGGGCGTTACACTATTTAACCCTTTCAGGGTCGCTTAATATTTGAAACAACTATAAAAAAATACCAAATTTTTTATTACAGAAATTGAATAATTATAAGGTTTCTAAATAAAATATGCAATTAGTTTTTTTTTTTTTTTTTTTTTTTTTTTTTAAAGGCAAAAAAACAATATGTTATAGAATAAATTCGCATTTGTAGAAATGCCATCATGCGAGAATTCTGTGTCTTAACACCTTAAGCACCGCCCCGCGATAAGTGTAGGCTATTTTTTTTATAATTCAGATTATTTGATTCCCCGCCCTTTTTTGATGTAGAAATATTCGCCGTACTTTACGGCAGATAAAATGATACGAAAATAAAGCCAATTACACTATTTAAAAAAAAAACTGATGGGAGTCAAACAATCTGAATTTTAAAAAAAGTAGTCTACACTGCCCGTGAAAATCACGGAGGCGAGAATTAAGAGGTTAATGTTAGCTTTACACCATAAAAATTAATTCGAATAAGACCTTTAATTTTCACATCTTTACAAATTTTTACAAATTACATTTGATATAATATATATACATTTAACATTGATTATCAATAACTTCTTTGAGCATGATATATTTAGAAACATTCAATACAAAGTCCAACATCGGAATCAGCGCAATGAAATCTTCACATGGAAATTCCAGTAAAATTTGTCTGGTTTCAGAAGTTTTTTCCAGCAGTTAAATCTTGAGCCCGGAAATATGACGGGCACGAGAAATAAAGAACGACACATCAGCCCGTGATATTGACGGGAGCGAGAATTAAGGGGTTAACAAAAATATTTTCTAAATTGTTTTTATGTTATAACTGAATGTACATAATAATGGTATTGTCTGTAATCCAACTATTTGTATTCATAATACTCTAATTGAGAATATACGTATATTGCGTTTTTCTGAGACATAATGCAACATATAAAACTCAAAAGTACCGCCAATGGACGTAATTACATCATAGGTGCCAACCTCTCATTAATATTCAGTAATATGCGGGTTAATTTAACCCAGGTTTAACATGTTTCGCACCAGAAATTTTTTAAATAAATGATATTAAATAAATTCCACGTAGAAACCTGAAATTAAATAAATAAAGATTCATCCAATAATTTTTATGGTTTGAAGCGTTGTTAAACTGGGTCAAATTAACCCGCATATTACGGAATATTAAGGAGAGGTTGGTACCTATGTTACATAACACATGGGCTGATAAATTTCCGGTCTAATAAAGAAAATACAACTTTTTAACATAACTTTATAGCTTTAATAAATAACATAACTTTAATAATAAATAATAATAATTTAATAATAATAATAATAATAATAATAATAATAATTTAATAATAATAATAATAATAATAATAATAATAATTTAATAATAATAATTTAATAAATAAATAATAATAATAATTTAATGATAAATAGCATAATTTTATAACGAAAAAGCTCCAAACAGTCCTCAAAATCATCAACTCGTTGTTGCTTTTGGTGAAAATTTAACACGCGCGGCAGCCATATTGACAAGAGCTTTTTCATAGACAAATGTTCATTCAAAATAAAACCTACAGATTCCTTGGATATCTTCAGAGTCTGAGTTATCTCCAGCAACTTCTTTTTGCGGTTCCCCAAAAAGATTTTGTGGACTTTTTTATGTTTTCCGGAGTATTCACCTCTTTTGCGTGGTGCATCACTGGTGTCCGTACGACCACGTTTAAATTCAGCAAACCAGTCAATAAGGGTTGATTTACCTGGTGAAGTGTCCGGATAACGCTTATCAAGCCAAGCTTTTGTTTGAACGGTGTTTTTTCCCATCAAATAACAATTTTTGAAATTACTGTTTATCCATTTTTTTGTTTATCAACAAAGTCGTTCAACTAAAATCCCTCTAATGTTTCATCCACACGGCGAATCGTCATGACATTTTTTCTGCTACCTTTTAAAGGTTAGTATTTACTAAAAAAAGCATCGGTTCGGCGATTGCAATGCCATCTGCGTGCCAGACCGGGAACTTTTCAGCACATTTGTTATAACCAAAATTCGTGAATTCACGTCTCTCGGCCTCAATGTCTTAATACAACAACATAGATTTCTATGAAAATCATTAATTTTCTTATCTATATTAATAAAAGAAAGTTTCGCTGTGTGTGGTGTCCGTGTGTCTGTTGGCGATGGCTAGCAAAATCTAGCCCACCTAGAAGTCTGGAAATTTAGGTGTGGATAGTCCAAGGTCTGGCCATGTGTACCTGAGCCTCAGAATTTTAATATTTTGATAATTAGCTTAGATATTAATTAGGTTCTCATTAACCATCGCTTCTAAAATGTCATCTTTTAAATCAAAATGACGAAAGAAACGAACTGGCGCGTTGGATTTGCGAGCGGAAATGAACAAATTCGAAATTATTTTACTAATTAGAGAATTTTAAGAAAACTAATTGAGATATCAATTTGAAAAAATCTGAGCATATGTAAAAAATATTCTGTATCTGACTATGTGATTTTTGAAAAATTCGGTTGGTGATTTTTTTAAATTTATGCAAAAAACTGCCAAAAATCTGCCGTCGCCAGTGAAAACGATCCGAGAAAGTTTCAGACAGGGATCTGCTTTCATTAAAAACTGAACTACAAAGAGATCTGTTTCTCAGGTAGATCCCTCCATTTAGTTTGCGAAAATGAAAGGAAATAATTGCCAATTTTTACTAATGAACAAAAATTTAGGCAACTAATTAAGATTTGAAATTGAGGTCGGGAAGGGATGTCATCTGCCTGCTATTTTAGCGTAGCGTCTTCGTTATGTTCTAATTATCAGAAAAATGTAATTCTTTTTTTAATGATCTCTTTCATGTAGGTGACGGTGGTTCTCTTGAACAAATTATTCATTATATTTGCGGGTATGGGGAGGGAGGGGGTTAACGCCTTTCTCTGAGATTGTAATTATCTCGGGCCCAGGCAACGCCGGGCGGGTTAGCTAGTAAATATATATTTTTTAGGCGTTCCGGTTGTGAAATTCATGTGCCCCTTTATTAGGGTAAATAAATGTTGAAAATATATAAAAATGTAATAAAAATATTTTGGGATTTAAACTCTTAGTACAAATCTATTTCATATTTAGATGCGTCTCACACTCGTCCGCATGGATTAAGTGCTAAATAAATCACCAATATCCTGAAAATTCTCTAAATTTAAATACGTGATTTTCTTTAACAATTACAAATGTGATATTAATAAACACAACAGAAGTAATTATCATTAAAGGAAACTGTCTTAGTAATTTACACTGAAGACGATTTATTTTACTTCATACTTTCCAACAATAAGATAAATATTTAGCATTATTTAAAACGTAACGACATTTAGTTACGTTCAGCGCACTGCTTATTCAAAGTAAATTTTATACAAGACTTTCACAATGCAATTTTATATTTGCTTTGGCTTTCTAAAGAGGAAAACTGACGTATAACTATTGTTACAAGAACAAAATTTGTAATGTTAATTACAAGCATGACAGCAATTCAGTAGAAATAATTGATGGTGCTAATGTAACATTTAGATGATTTATGTTATGCAAATATTACCTCATAAAATAAAGTACTCTTCATTAACTGCGATGGGAAATTTCTACGCCATTAAATAAACGTTTTAACATGTGGAATTTATTGACAACATAGTTATGATTTTAATAATAATTAGTAATTTTTTTAATTATAAATTCTGTAAGCATGATTACGTTCCAGTAACATTATAGCTGTGTGTAAATTAGTTAATATACTTACTATATATTAGCTTTTTAATAATTTCTAAAGCAGTGACATAAGATTTTACTTTATACTAATATAAGGGCTTTGATTTGTACTAAAAAAGGAACAAAACCCATAAATGTATACTGGATGGTGTGAAAGTCCATACAAATTTAAAGTATACAGGGTGTACCAGCTAAGCTTTGAGGGGATGTAGGGTACACCTAGACGACTCGGAATCAAATAAAATTGCCGGGTCGGAAACGCATTCCTGACCAAGTAAGGGGGATTATTTTAAGAATTATTTTTCGAAAAGGTTCGTAAAATGATGAAATGATTGACTGACTCTGGAATTTACAAATGAACTTCTTTGAAAATAAAAACTTGTATTTTTAAGTATTCACTATAAACGTAAGTATTGTAAGTTTGGAATTAAAATTAGGTGGTATTGCCGTGGGAACACTGTGCTTTAAAGGGTTAACATTCTCTCGAGAAACTTTGCGCCGAGAACACTACCCATCTTATCCACTGGCACCACTCTTGCAACACAAGGACACAGTGTGGACAGTAGGCTACTTTTTTTAAATAAAATTTCTTGATTGGCACCATTTTTTTTAAATAATAAAATTCGCCTTATTTAAAGACATATTAATCAAGGCGAAAATGAGGGAAATTTTATCATTTCAAAAAAAGGTACCAATCAAGAAATTGCAATTAAAATAAGTAGCCCACTTGCAACACTGCCAGAGTCAACGATAATCTTTGTGTGATCCAGCCTTTTCATCGCCTCTACTGGGTCAGATAGTCGCTTTCGAGCCGGCATTCCATGTGATACCGAGTCGTCTAGGTGCACCGTACCTCCTTGTAACATCTTAGCTGGGACACCCTGTACATTAAACAGGAACAAATAAGTATACGGAAATAGTCTTGCAATTTTTAAGCCCATATTTTATTTTTTAAATGTTATCTAAAGTTATTTCAAACAGAAAATGTATTTATTAAAATTTATGCTGAATTTATTTTATGATATACATTACTGCGTCCTTTATTTTATTTGCCAGGTGAAATTTCTTTTTAAATCGCTTTTTTTTTACTTTGAAAAACTAAGAACAGGGTTCGAACGCTTTTACAGCAATTTTTTAATAGAATTTTTCGCCTTATTTAAATTCAGAAAAGTTTTATAAAACCTGCAATTGAACGAGGCGTCTACAATTTCTGCTATTTAAATATTAAATAGAAAAATTATATCAAAAAATTGTGGTAAAGGCGTTCGAACTATGTAGAAGTTGGAAGCTATGCATCTACCGCAAAGGTTTACTGTAATTTCTGAATTTTTTAAACTCGAAATGTCTGTCATAAATGAAACCAAAATTAGTATGCATAGTTTTATTTAAAACTGCCTGACCCGCCATCGTTGCCTGGAACTGTGATAAAACCTTAAATAAACCCCAAATTTGTACAATTTATATATTTTACCCAATTTTGTATAAATTTATATCTTTAATGAGAAAATCGCAAAATAGTAAAAAAAAACTTTTACTTCTTTTTGCAATTAGGATCGTTAAATTGTTAAGCAAAAATAGCTTTTGTTGTCCAAACCCTTTGAAATTTGCAATGGTCATAAATATAACGGTTTTACAGTCCGTGTAAAAATTACGTCATAAATATTGTTATCTGGTTGTAAAATAAATGTTTTCTTTTTGCGTCGGGTCCGTTAATATAAAAGAAAATAGTATTTGTCGTCCGATCTTTCTGAAATTTTAGTCGTTTGTAAATATAACTGTTTCCAAGTCCTCTATAAAATTATGTGAAAATATATGCATTTTAAATACCGAAATCGTTACACGAAGCCGAGCGTGACCGGGGAAAACCTCCCATAATTATGGGTTTTTGCCGAAAATATCTCAGATTTTATTTTTTTACTTTCTTGTTTTCACCCGAATGCTTCGAAATTGTTGTAGATGATCTGAATCTAGTCTACTGAGATATTCTAAAAATATTGTGTCGCAATAGGTTTTGAAAGAGTTAAAATCCGTATTAAAAATAATTATGCCGTCTATTAGAAGAAGGTTTCAGCTCTAAGAGAGTATGTTTGTTTTGTCTGCATCTCTAAAATTGTGCAATTGAGGGGTATTGAGAAGAAAACAAAAACCCGGGAAAACAACCCTTTTTCAAAAACATTTTTAAAGGGTTAACATATATATATTTTCGAATTGATTACAGCATTTGGAAACGTAAGAGTGCGGTCTTTCAGAATATACTTTTTGTTTTGAAATAAACCACGCGGTTTAGTCGATAGAATTTAAAACAGAATTTCAAAATAAACGCATGCTTCATGCAAATGGTTCTTCATTCTCGTGCACTGTGGTAAATCAGATTCTGGTCATTCAGGATTTCTGAAAGCCGGTTCGCAAAAAAAAGAGGTGAATTATTGATCAGTTTTTAATTAATATTTATATTAATTTTCAAAGTATTAAAATTCTGAGACTCAGGTGAACCAGGCCAGGCTTTGGACTATCCACACCTAAATTTTCAGACTTCTACGCGGTCTAGATTTTTCTAGCCATCGCAGACAAACACACACACACACAGACAGAGAGAGTGAAACTTTCTTTTATTAGAATATACGGTAGTTTTTAAATTAAAGAACATGCTAAGTTGGCAACACTGTATGGAAATGTGGTTTGTACTAAAACAGGGTTATCCAACCTGCAGCTGCCGGTTGCCGATTTACCACTGCTTTCGTTTAAATATTTCTTATTTAGAGACAGAAATGTTACGATTAATTCCTTTGACTACGTGTCATAAATGGCAACTAATTTTATATTCAATTGTGCCAAACATACAAAACATATATTTCTCTTGAAAAGGGCTTAGTATGTCTATGGCACAGATTATTTTTCCGAAATTGGTATGAATAAAAAACAAAAGTAAACCAAGGGGGCGAATATGTCCCAAATCATAATCAAAGTGCTAATAAAATGTTTCCTCTAAAAACAGTTAAATGCCCTTGCAGTAATATCATTGTCAGGTTGCGGGATTATTTTTGCGTCAAAAAAAGTCTATTTAAAACAGCCACTGATATAAGACAAACACAATATTGCATCTTCCAGAAAAATGCAAATGGGAATGATTATAAAAGAAATGACTATTTCGTAGCTGCCAATTTTTGCGCATTTTGCCTATCACATTTTTTTTTGCACAGAAAAATTTGCCTCATTTAATACAAGTTTTCAGTGATTAAATAAGATATTTTTTTCTATTCATATATTGGTAGGCAAAAAAAGCAATAGTTGGCAGCTATCTTTTTCGGCGGCTACCATATTATAATTAATCGTCAACGGAATATTTTCTAGAAGAAATTACTAAGCGAAAGTCATCTATCCATTTTATACTCGAAGGGTGCACAGCCGCTTGGTCGCGGTCCACCCATATACCACTATTTTTATACGTAATAATTTGTTTTATAGAAACTCTGCTTGTAAATATGTCGAAGATTACCTTTCGGATATTTCGGAGGCAAACAACTTTCAGGCAAAAAAGGTTTTCATTACTACCGTAAACTGAGAAGGGGAAATAAATGTCCAGGGAGATACTTTTGTTTTTTGGTGCCACTGCCACCGAATATTGGTTCTCGTATTAATTAATCACAGCATTTTACAATTAAATACGGCAAAGGTTACTATTCTAAAATAGTGATACTGAAAATAACACCTCTATAATATTAAAACTTTTTGAAAATTATGAACACAAAAACACATAAAAACGAAACTGTCTCCGGTACGCATTAACTTATTCCATACACAATATTGATGTTTGAGTCCTATAACCGATTGACCCACTGGACATGAGTACTTCCGGAAGTTGCAAACGTGTTAACGCCCATGTCGATTGCGTTTTGAACTACAACTATTTTTGATTTTAAAATATTATCGCGTATTCATAATACTTTTAATGCGAACCACACTCCGAAAACAATGTTTGATTTTTTGTGATTTTTTTAAATTGATACAAACTTTCTGATCACACTGTATTATTTCTAACACATTACTAAATGTGAGTTTTCAAACTCGCTTCCGAACTTTAAAATGAATTTCCCTTATAGGTTTTTGGCACATGCTGTGTTATTTGTGACACTTTAATTAATGTGAGTTTTAAAACAAGCTTTTGAATTTAAATGTGATAAGTACAAAAAAAAATATTTTTTTAAAAATATATATATTGTTAGTTTGTCAGGTTTTGATTTCGGGACTTTTAGACAGTGGCGTAGCGTCAGGGGGGGCACGATCATTTTACTACCAGTACAATTATATACTACATTTAGCCTTATTTAATCTTTGAACTTTATGAATTAAATAAGGCCAATTATAGTATATAATAATACTGGTAGTAAAGTGATCCGTGCCCCCCTTGACGCTACGCCTCTGCTTTTAGACAGCTAATGGGTTTCAGTATTTTTTAAATCGTTTTTGCTATCATTAACTATGTTATTACTCAGAAAACATCCATTAGTGATTTCATTTGTATGACTGTTTTCTCATTTATGGATTATTTTGAAGTTATAGTGAGTTTTTTTTTTCACATTTGCTGCAGATATGATACTGTTAATTTTTTTTTCATCGCTGGCATTGTTGCAACTATTTGGCTATGAGATTCCATTCATATTTGTATAAGAGATGAAGAATGATTATTTCAGAGATCGTACTCTGTACCACTATTTTAATAGAATTTTTCGCCTTATTTGAATGCAGAAAAGTACTACAAATACTGCAATTAAACGAGGTGTTCGCAATTTCTGCTATTTAAATATTAAATAGAAAAAATATATTAAAAATTTGTCGTAACGGTGTACGAACACTGTATTTTATATACATCCCAATGTTTGTTGTAAAAGAATTTATCTATTTAAGCTAAACGTTTCACACATTCCTTCTGCTTGATTAAAAATGCCAAGGGCTACGAATTATCAGTACCAACATTTAAGAATCGTTACAGTCACTTTATGTAATTGAATAATTCGGAAATTAAATTATCCGAAAATTAATAATCGGAAACAGTGTTATTCAAAATCTGTAATCTTTGGCGCCTATATTGCTTAGTGGTTAGATGGTTGGGTATTTTTGAAGAATATTTGTCACTTGTCAAGAAGTTTTTAAGTCTGCGTTCAGTCATGGGTTTCCGTAGTCAGTCAGAGTGTTTCCTATATGGCTCAATTAATGTTGTGTTTGAACAGGGAACTTCAACCTTTGGTCCATGGTCTACCGAGCTGCCACTTCTTTAGAAAAATACATAAAATTTGTAATTAAATAAGAAGAAGATTACCATTCAGAATTTCTGGTGGCGAAAGATTTTTAGGCAAGAATTTGGAAAACTTCTAGGTGTGAGAATCAAAAGTTGTCAATTTTCAAAATATTTATTTCTTAAGAATGATTGCAACACTACTATAGTTATGCTTTCTTGAAAAACGGTTTAAAAATCTTTAACTATTAAGGAAACTTATCTGTAAATTTGGTTTTACACATGTTTGCACACAATAATGTTTGTCGTACCTTTTCGGATCCCACTGTAACATTCGTTTAAAAATTATTAATATTTACTACTTCAAGAAACATTTTTAGTAACGATCAATTTTTGTCAGTTTTCAAGTTTTTCATTTTTCTTTAATTTGAAACTTCCCAGACGAAAACACACTAAAAAGTACCCACATATTCGGGACACCATTCTCTTTCTATTTGCTGTGGTTGTTGTGTTTTCCGGTTCTTTTTCAAGTTATCTATTTTTTCTAGATTTTAAAATTGCTACAGCCGCTTTGTGGACGGATATATCTATATATATATTAAGCTATCGTACGTGGCACAAAAATCGCGATTATTTGTTAATTGTTTAATGACAACGCCAGAATGAAACGCATCTCATTGGATATTGTGTAAAAGTATTTTGGCAGGATTTAGGACAGGATGTTTTACATTGTTTGGTGCTTCCATCTACAGGAATAAAACCGAAACAATGATTTTTATAGTGCAAATAAATTGTAATTATAGTTTGTCAACATTAACAATTAAATAGATATATTTTTATACATTTTCATGTGAAATAGTGATTTTTGTAAGTATTTAATATTTATAATTTAAAAAATACAATTAGCAATATAATATTTAAAATGTAAACAAAGCAATGATTTTTAAAAAAGGGATTTTTAGTAAAAAGGGAAAAGTAATCTCTTCCCCTGACAGTTTCCCTGACAGTTTCATTTTTTAAACGCAACTGTTATACTTTTGATAAATATTATTCAGTCTTTTTTTTATGAAGTCCACATCACTGTTATATTTTTCAATGGCAGCTTCTGCCCAGGCAACGCCGGGCGTGTCAGCTAGTATATTTATAAAACACCCACAGAGTCAGCATAAGTTTCTGGTTATGGTACCATAATTTAAGGCGTATAATCCGCAGCTCAAAGAGTCGTTTTTCGACCCAGAAATATTATTTTATAAAATGTAACTTAAAAGATCGCTGTAATTATTTAACTACAATTATTGAATAAAATTTCTGGGTCTAAAAACGACTCTTTGAGCTGCGGATTATACGCCGGAAATTACGGTATTTGCTTTGGTTTGGAATTATGTTCATCTTTACTATCTATATTATAAAGGACAGACGTATCCGTGCGTTACGCTGACGTTATTTTGCGAATGGCAACACTTAACTATGAAATTTCGGTTTTGCGATTTTTTCTAATGATTTTTTTTTAATTTCTAAACATCGCATATTTTTAAATTTTACACCGTTATACAGAGAAAAAAAATCTACTTTCAAATGCAATTTGTTTGAAAACTGTATCCCAATTTACTCATTTCTATATAGCTTTTAAATCAAATTTAAAGCATGATTTTTTAAAAAATCAATCTCTATCGCTTGCAGACGATTACAAAATATTAATCCATTTGCACTTTAAACAATATAAAAAGTTCAGCATTTGTTTCCAGCTAATATTCAATAACGAAATTAAAAAGTCATTAAGCAATAAAAAAATAATATAATAAAGACAAAAAATTAACAGACATTTATTTGAAATAAGCGTTTTAAACCGCTGTAATTATCAGATATAAAAAAACTGTTGTAGATAACGAAATTTTTAGTGATTTCTTTGGCTATTTACTTCTTGCACGAGGCAAATACGAAATTACCGCTTTTAATAAATTTCAAAATTTTATTCGAATATATGATTGACATATTTCATTGTTCATTGATGTTGTTACGGGGCAATCTAAAAAAAAAAATATTAAATGCAAAAAATCTATTAGAGTTTTCAATAAAAAAAAAATAGTTTTCACATATATTCTCGATCCGGGAAAGCCCGGGTTGAATGACCTAGTTGAATTAATAACAATAATTTTCAGAATTCAATTTGCGTTCATTTACATCTTCTCCGTTTTCACTGCCGTTTTTAAATGTCATCTCCTTTTTACCAGACGTACACACAACAACAGCAACATATCAACGAAAGTAACTCATTCCAGTTATTGAATTTTAAAAGAAACTGGAAAACTAATGTCTCATTTGAACGTTGGGAGAGATTTATGGTCCATAATAGTATGAAACACATGTAATCGACGAGGTAACAAAGACTTTTAACATTAACCATACCAAAAACAGGTAATTTGACCGGTAACAAATGAAAATATTTTGATTAGAAGCCCGAATTTCGTCTTAAAATAAATACAATATAAATCACAAATAAATAAAATTAATGAGTTAAAGACAACGAAATTAATAATTAAAAAGTTTTTTAAATAAAAAATTATGATGTGAAAATTTTTTCTTTAAATGTAAGTAAAATTTTCGGTATGTTTAGCTTAGCTGCCAACTTTACGCTTTTTTCCTACCACTGTTTTTGAACTAAACACTTTGTCATATTCAATCGCCAAAAACTTAGGAGGAAATAAGGAAATTTTTCTGGCGAAAGAATAGTTTTAGGAAAAATGCATAAAAGCTGACAGCTATGGTTTAGTGTTGAAACATAATCGAAAACAAATATTTGAACGTGCTAAAGATTTCTTGTCACGGACAAAAGACGGAAAAAAGATTACTTACTATACTGAGAAACAATTTAACTTGATCGGACCAGATCAACTTTATCACCCATCTATACTAATAAAAGGAAGTTTCGTTCTGTGTGTGTGTATGTGTCTGTCTGTCTGATTGTAAGTGGGCGATGGATAGAAAAATCTAGCGCACCTAGAGGTCTCATAATTTAGGAATGGATTTTTCAAGGACTCTCCTTATGCACCTTAGAAACAGAATTTTAATATTTTATTTACCGTAATTTCCGGCGTATAATCCGCAGCTCAAAGAGTCGTTTTTCGACCCAGAAATTTTATTCAATAATTGTAGTTAAATATTTACAGCGATCTTTTAAGTTACATTTTATAAAATAATATTTTTGGGTCGAAAAACGACTCTTTGAGCTGCGGATTATACGCCGGAAATTACGGTATTTACCGAAATATTAATTAAAATCCATAAGGAGATCTCATCAAAAATACGATTTTTTATCTTTGGTTGGTTGGTTTTATAAACTCTCCGCAGACATCATTAAATAAATCATTTGCGAGTCGAGTGCTTAAAATCGATGGATCAGAAATTGTATGGCATGTAGACAAACAACTTCATTATTAATCGTTGCCAAATGCTAAAAACCTAATTTAAAAGGATTTTATCGATTTAATGTATGATAAATAATTAGCTGGTTGTAAGGATTTATTTTTTATTTGTTTATTATTTTTTTACTTGACACATATTAGTATGATACAGTTTATTAATACAGAAAAATTTATTTAACAGATTATTTGTAATATTTGCTGGGGATGGATATTTATGCATTAGTATTTCAAAGTAAGAAATAAAATAACTAAAGCAAAACAACATTAAAAAAGGGGCACAATTTAAAAAATAAATAAAAATTGAAAATTTTAAAGATTTTTCAACTTTAACCCGTAACTGCTGTTAGCGGTCTCACAGATATTATAATGATTTAACTATAGTGAAATTGTGTTTCGTTTGGAGCCATAGTGCTATAGCTAGAGACTTCTGAATAGATGAGTTTTAATTATAATAGACATGTACATGAAGTTTAGTACAGAAACAGTATCATATGTGTTAATCGAGCCTTTTATTCGTCGTACGATAAAGCAGTCTGAGATACCTCTCACAGCATCTATGCAACAGCTTTTGTCACAGCAGTTAAGGGTTAATGCTAGAGAGAAAGAAGGGGGAGGGAGCAAAGATAAGGAAAATTTTCGAAGGGAGGAAGATGATTAATCATTCATTTATTTTTATTTCAAGGTTATAAATGAAGCACATTTTTTAGAATTTTAAAAACTTTAAACAATGTGAGTGGGGGAGGGCGTGATCAAAATTCAGTGGGGAAAGAAATGCAGACGATTCATTATATAATGTATTACTATTTCAAAGTAACAAATAAAACAGTTAGAGCAAACAATATAAAAAACTGGACTGAAATTAGAACTTAACAATTTGAGGTTTGGGGTTTGAAGGAGGGAGCAAAGGTGGAAACAAAAATTTCAGGGGGTAGAGGGACGAATATATGCCGAAACACAGAACACTGTCAACTCTTACCGATAACATACTGCAGAATTGCAACATATGTAGAAGATATTTGTGTTATTGCATGAAACTTCTCTCCTTCATCAAAAAATACACTTTTTTCCAAAATGAAATTTTTTTCAGCAAAAAATATTTCCCAATCTGCGACATTGTCGCCGTGTCGCTGCGATTCTGCCACGGGGTGTAACACATCATTCAAATAATCATAACCATAGATATACGTGAACGTATCTAGTGAAAGTGGGAATTATGGATACCTGTATTTTCTAAAAGAAATTATCCCCTAATTTGAACGCTGAATTTGCGATAAAAATAAGTCGAACATTTCTTTTCGAAAATAGTTGTACCCAAAAGCACCCTTCTGGATATGTTACATTGGAAGAGTGATATTTTGTCAAATTTCCTTTTTAACCCCTTCAGGGACAAAGTACGCTTGTAGCTAAAATATTGAAATGATTCATTGACACCAGGATTCACGAACGAATTTATTTTAAAATAAGTAATAGCTTTTCCTCATGTACCTTATATGTTTAAAATTTGATTATAAAATTCTGGTGCCATTGTGGCATTTTGGGATTAAAATTAAGTGATATATATTATATACCGGTGCCCTTCGAGGGATTAACAAGTGAAGGGGTGTCCAACAATTTTAGCTGAAAACCATTTGTGAAAGCTATTTTCGAATAAAAATAATCTTTGACTTATTAACTCTCCGCCTACCAGATGGGCCCAATGGATCCTACAGGTAATTTCAAAAATACTATTCGAACCAGAGTTTCATTCCTAAAATAAGTTAGATATAAACCACAGAGAACTAAGGTAAATATACAAGTTAAATAGTTAAAAATAAAAATTCTGGTGTGAAAGTATTTTTTTCAAGGTTATAAAACATTTCGGTAGTTCTAGGGTTGAATCGCAGAATTTCAGCTATTAAATAAAGCGATATTTTTTATGAAAATTACGGAAATTCTACACCTTAAGTGCTGCAACTTTGATAACCCTGATTACAGTAATATTTGATCCTTCTTCAGGGAAATCGTACAGTAATATATATATATATATTTAATATTAAGCAAACATTTTGTAATATTTTGCGCTCATTGTTAGCTTACCTAAAATTAATTCGTTGTTTAACCCATTTTCAGCTTTCCCACTGAACCATTTTTTTAATACCAGTTTTTATGAAAACAAAAACTGTTGTAGGTTTTTACATCTGCAACAAAAGAAACCTTTGAGGAAGTTTTATGCAAAATTTCCAATCAAAATCTAAGAAGATTTTTTTTTTAGAAACAAAAAGTATTCACAAAACGGATAGAGTGTGAGCCATGCATTTGCATATTTAGCGTATATATGCGTCGTTTCTGATTTTTTTTTTTTATTCAGACTTTCGGAATACATACTGAAATTCCGATGGAGGATTTTATACTTTAAGTAATCACAAAACATGCTGGTTGTGATAATGGCATTGTTTCACTTTAACACTAAAGATGGTGGGAATTTTACTTATGTTTTATAAAAAATATTTCACACCAGAATTTTTATTTAGAACTATTTAATGTATTATTTAATTTATTTCTGTGTAATTTTTAAAAATTCACGTTATAAAGAAATTTCTGGTTCAAATCGAAATATATCTATTTGGTTCCAGTCAAATGAACGGTTTTGGTATATTTTGTGTTAAGACGGTCAACAGAACATGACATTCAAACTTTTATACTACTCTTGAAACACATAAAAAAGCATACGATCATATAGCGTATATATGAGTCCGTTTCAGAAATTTCTTTTTTATTCAATTTTTCCGAATCCATACGGAAATTCTGATAGATGAATTTTTGCTTCATGTAATCACAAAACGTCTCTCATTGGCTAAATCAAAAATTTCTATTCAGAATTTCTTGTATGAATTCGGAATTTCTGCAGAAAAAAGAAATTCTGAAATGCACGCTAATGATGCAAGTAAGTAAAATACCTACTGGTTGTGATAAATACATGGTTTTACACTAAAAATGATGGGAATTTTTCTTAAGTTTTATAAAAAAAAAAATTTCACACCAGAATTTTTATTTAAAATTATTTATTGTATTATTTAATTTATTTCTGTGTATTTTTTAAAAATTCACGTTATAAAGAAATTTCTGATTCAAATCGAAATATATCTATTTGGTTCCAGTCAAATGAACGGTTTTGGTATATTTTGTGTTAAGACGGTCAACAGAACATGATATTCAAATTTTTATAACACTCTTGAAACACATAAACAAGCATACGATGATATAGCATATATATGCGTCCGTTTCAGAAACTTCTTTTTCATTCAGATTTTCCGAATCCATACAGAAATTCCGATGGAGGAATTTATGCTTTATGTAATTACAAAATGTCTGTCATTAACTAAATCAAAAATTTCTATTCAGAATTTCTTGTATGAATTCGGAGTTTCTGCATAAAAAATAAATTCTGAAATGCATGCTAATGATGTAAGTAAGTAAAATATATGCTGTGGTTGTAATAATGGCATGGTTTTATATTAACACTAAACATTCTGGGAATTTTACATAAGTTTTATAAAACTGTTTAATACCAGAATTTTTATTTAAAACTATTTAACTTTTTTAGTTAACTTATTTGTGTGTATTTTTTAAATTTACTTTATAAAGAAATTTTTGATTCAAATCGAAATATTTCCATTTGGTTCCGGTCAAATGATCGGTTTTTGGTATATTTTGTGTTCGACGGTTAATATTACTTGTTATTAAAATTTTTATACTCTTCATGAAACTCATAAAAAAACATACGATCATACAGCGTATAAGTGCGTCTGTTTCAGAAATTTCTTTTTTATTCAGATGTTCCGAATCCATACAGAAATTTCGATGGCGGAATTTATGCTTTATGTAATCACAATACGTCTGTCATTAACAAAATCAAAAACATTCTATTCAGAATTTCTTGTATGAATTCGGAATTTCTGCAGTAAAAAATAATTCTAAAATGCACTCTAATGTTGCAAGTAAGCAAAATGCATGCTGGTTGTGATAATATCATATTTCGCATTAATACTAAACATATTGGGAATTTTTCTTAAGTTTTATAAAAATATTTCACACCAGAATTTTTATTTAAAACTATTTTAGTTTTTTATTTAAACTTTTTTATTTAACTTATTTCTGTGCAATAATTTTTAATTTACTTTCTAAAGAAATTTCTCGTTCAATTTGAAATATTTTCGGTGATGAACTGTGGTTGGTATATTTTGTGTTCAGACGGTCAATATAACTTGATGTTTACGTTCACATATTCCTCTTGAAACACATACATAAGCATACGGTAATATTTTTTTAAATATACTTCTATTACCCACTTTATAATATTTTGCAGTATTTTATTGATATTTTATAAGAGAAAGAATGGCGGAAAAGAAAAACAAATAAGCAATAGAAAATATATCTGAACATTCAATAAATTTCATTGAACTTCGATAACATTCATTAAAAGTTTATGTCACGTCTTTCTTTATGTATGTTTACGAAAAAGAAGATAAAAAAATATATGTTAAAACAATTGTAATGATAAAATCTGAATTAGTAAAAATGAACATCATAAAGACGATAAAATATGGATCTCATATTTATTAATGGCATGTACCGTTTTTATCAGTGTATTCAAATAATAGTCACGTACTATAATAATGGGAAACGTACGTGGTCATTTGAATTTTTGTGCCTTTTAAGTAACTTTTAATTCTCAAAGGATTATGCTCTGAAAATTTTCATCGCAGTGAATTATGCATGCTAGAAAACCTAGGCGTGTGTGCGCGTATTTACTTACCTTCGTAATGTTTTCAAATTAAAAAAATGTATTTTTAGAAGTAAATACAATGAGAAAACGTATATGTATACCTTAAAACATTCGAAGATAAAATAATTGAAGCAATTAAAATATTTATTGTAAGTTAGAATGCAGTAAATACGTTTTCGTAATTCGCTTACATTATTTTCGAAAATTCACACTAGTGGTTTTTTGAAACACCCTGTATCAAGTACTATGACATGGTTCATACACTTTTACTGCAATTTTTGATAGAATTTTCCGCCTTATTTAAATTTAGAAATGTATTACAAATCCTGCAACTAAACGAGGCGTTAACAATTTCTGCTATTTAAATATTAAATAGAAAAATGCTCTTAAAAATTGTGGTAATGGCGTACGAACCCTGTACGATTTTTCTATACTCTATAAAGCATCTCGCAGATTTGAATAAAGCACCATTGAATGTCTTTAACTCAGAGGTGCCAAGTTCCTACTAATCTTCCGTAGTATGTGGTTTAATCTGACCCAGTTTAACAACGCGTAATACCAGAAAAATTATTGGAAATATATTTATTTATTTAATTTTAGATTTCTACGTTGAATTTATTTAATTTCATTTCTTAAAGGACTTTCTGGTGCGAAACGTGTTAAACCTGGGTCAAATTAACCCACATATTACGGAATATTAATGAGAGGTTTGCACCTCTGTATTAGCTTGTTAAGTGGGAATAAATTTTTGTTCAACTCGTTTACAATAGGGACATTTTTCTTCATAGTCATAAGTAATATCATATCATTACACCTCAAGTATATTCTGATTCAACATCATCCGATCCATCCGTAAAAAGGCCGTTATCGCTTTATTCTGAACTGCTATTACTGTTAGTACCGTAATTTCCTGCGTATAATCCGCAGCTCAAAGAGTCGTTTTTCGAACCAGAAATATTATTTTATAAAATGTAACTTAAAAATCGCTTTAAATATTTAACTACAATTATTGAATAAAATTTCTGGGTCGAAAAAAGACTCTTTGAGCTGCGGATTATACGACGGAAATTACGGTACCGTAATTTCCGGCGTATAATCCGCAGCTCAAAGAGTCGTTTTTTGACCCAGAAATATTATTTTATAAAATGTAACTTAAAAGATCTTTGTAAATATTTAACTACAATTATTGAATAAAATTTCTGGGTCGAAAAACGACTCTTTGAGCTGCGGATTATACACCGGAAATTACGGTAATTAGACGTCGCTTCGTTTACCTGTCCTCCCGGGAAATATTTCATCGTCACTCTGGAGCAATTCAAAATCATTTCTTCCACAAAATAACTTATAGCCATATGTTGAAAAAAAAACTACAGTAAGCATGTAGCATGTAATTACTAATGCATAAAATACTGAAATGCAGACTATAATGAAACAAAATTGTGCACATTCGAACAATTATCACAATATATGAGTTGGCGAGTCGCGCAGCACCGGTTTTTCTGTGAATAGTGCTCACGTGACAGATTGAAAAACTTAAGCAATATGCTCGCATATAACTACTCTAGGATTTAATAGATAAGAATTACATAAATCGTTACGCGTTCAAAATATTACGGCAAATTTCCATGACAAAAAATATCGTAATGCCCATTGCAATAATGCTTCGTGTATGACGAAATATTTCGTCATACCCAGTTAACAGGTTAATTATTTAACTCTACGTCATTTAAAAATGTTTAGAAAAGAAATATCCCCGGAAATTGTATAATAGTAGTATAATTTGAATAAATTAAAATATCTGCTTGCTGCGTCTGATGGTTCTTTACAATACTTATCTTCACGAAAGAGTCCCCTCTGTTTAGACGGATTTGTAAACACTGTTGTTGTTTAGACTACGTATTATTCCTTTTCTTTCATGTTTTTGCAAAAAATAAAATACATTCCAGCTTTTTAACGCTTTAAGAGGTACGGTATTCTTGCTCATAAAATTATTGAATGACAATAGGATATACTACCAAATTAATTTGAAAATAAGTAACATCTTTTATTCACGCGTATTATAAAAGCAAAAATTTATTCCAATATTCTGGTATCATCTGGTATTCGGGGATTAAACTTAAGTGGGATAAATAAAATCCCACCGCCTTTAAAGGGATTAATTATAGATTAAATAAGGCGAATATTAAATGCAAAAGAAGGTAATAATCAAGCATTCTGTATTAAAAGAAATACACCAAATGGCAACACTGTTCGTAAATCATTTCGAATGTTAAAATATCTTTAAAAAAAACTTGCAAGCAAAATCGAAAAAGTAAAAAAACATCCTATGTAGAAATTGAACTCAGCTGTTCAATGAAAAAAAAAATGAAATGCAAACGAACTATTTCAAAACAAATTGTGCATAGGATTAACAATAGCTATCGAATGTTTTTGTGTGAGTGAAATAAGATCCTTAAGCTTCGGAGATTCTGGACGTAAGCAGCAGTTGGAACCTCACGATCACTCACACTATCGAAATTATATCATCTAAAATTGTGGGGGTTTTTCTCGCTAGCCAGAGGTTATACAGTGAACGCTGACCGTAACTGTCAAGCAACGGCCCATTCAAATCTATAAGCGCAGGATAGCTTAACGCAGATGTTGTGCTGATCCCATAGGTCGGCACGGTCTTGTTTTTGAAATCCATTTTTCTAAACTGTGACAGAGTTCGTACACCTTTAATACAATATTCCCCCTTATTTAAATGTAGAAAAGAATTACAAATCCAGCAATTAAACGAAACTTCTGCAATTTCTGCTATTTATGTATTAAATAGAAAAAGTCTATTAAAAATTGTGGTAAAAAGATAAAAATCCTGAATGATCATTATTTGTATTTTTACAGAATTTGCAATAGAAATCTAAAGTGAACATTATACACTGAAAATATTGGATGCAAAAAAATTACGACCTCTATAATCCACGATAACGCTTGCCCATTATGGTACATCGCACAAAAGTTTTTGCAGAAATTGCACTAGATGGTGTTTTTTCTTACACCTTGATACCTTGTCTTGATCAATATTCCTAAATGATCGTCATCTTTTCTTACATCTCTGGAAATCCCTCATGGCATATACAAAGTGAGGAATAGTTAAATATTTTCTATCGTCGTGTCAGCGGCGCGGTGTTGTCATTTAGTCGTTTTATTAGATTAATTGATTGCTACCCCTTTTTACCACTTTCCAACAATGTTGAAAAGTGTTTATGAATTGGAATTGCCCGCCTCTCACTCTGCCAACTGTATGACTGTCTCTTTGTCTGTCTTTTGTCTTAATGTCTGCTTGACTCTCCGTGCTCCGAAGCCTTCTTACTCGACCGTGTTTTTTAATACCAGTATTCCTGAAAAAAAAATTTCATATTAGGTTTTTACATCTGCAAAAAAAGAAACCTTTCAGGATGGTCTTTGCAAAATTCCCAAGCAAAATTTAAGAAGAAGGTTTTTTTAGAAAAAAAAAAACATGTTCACAAAACGGACAGAGTGGGAGCCATGCCTTTGCGTACATATGCGTCCGTTTCGGAATTTGTTTTTTATTCATATTTTCCAAATTCATACGGAAATTCTGATGGAGGAATGTATGTTTTATGTAAGCACAAAACGTCTGCCATTAACTGAATCAAACATCCCTATTCAGAATATCTTCTATGAATTAGGAATTTCTGTATAAAAAAGAAATTCTGAAATGGGCGCTAACGATGCAAGTAAGTAAAATGCATGGTGGTTTTGAGAATGGTATAGTTTCCCATTAACACTAAACATGGTGGGAATTTTTCATAAGTTTTATAAAAATATTTCACTCCAGAATTTTTATTTAAATCTATTTAATTTTTTTACTTAACTTATTTCTGTGTACTGATTTTTAATTTACTTTATAAAGAATTTTTTCTTTCATATCAAACTATTTTCCTTTGGTTCCGGTCGAATGAACGGTTGTTGGTATATGTTGTGTTATGACGGTCTATAAAAATTGATATTCAAATTTTCATACTCATCTTGAAATACATAAAGAAGCATACGATCACATTTTTCAAATCTACTTCCTTTACCCCCTTTATAATATATTGCATTATTTTATTGATATTTTATAATAGAAAGAATGGCGACAAAGAAAAACAAATAAGCAATAGACATTAAATCTAAACCTTCAATAAATTTCATTGAACTTCGATAACATTCATTAAAAGTTTAAGTCACGTCTTTACTTATGTATATTTACGAGAAAGAAGATAAAAAAAATATACGTTAAAACAATCGTAATGATAAAATCTGAATTAGTAAAAATGAACATCATAAAGACGATAAAGTATGGATCTCATTTTTATTAATGGCATGTACAGGTTTTATCAGTGTATTCAAATAATAGTCACGTACTGTAATAATGGGAAACGTACGTGGTCATTTGAATTTTTGTGTCTTTTAAGTAACTTTTAATTCTCAAAGGATTATTCTCTGAAAAATTTCATCACAGTGAATTATGCATGCTAGAAAACCCAGGCGTCTGTGCGTGTATTTACTTACCTTCGTAATGTTTTCAAATTAAAAAATGTATTTTTAGAAATAAATACAAAGCGAAAACCTATATGTATACTTTAAAAAATCCGAAGAGAGAATAGCTCAAGCAATTTAAATATTTATTGTAAGTTAGAATGCAGTAAATATGTTTTTGTAATTCGCTTACATTATTTTCGAAAATTCACTAGAGGTTTATTGTAACAACCTGTATCAAATACTATGACATGGTTCGTACACTTTTATTACAATTTTTTGAAAGAATTTATTTTCCGCCTTATTTAAACTTAGAAAAGTATTACAAATCAATCCTGCAATTAAACGAGGGGTCTACAATTCCTGCTATTTAAATATTAAATAGAAAAATTCGTAATAATCGCTTACGAACACTGTATGATTTTTCTATACTTTGTAATGCATCTCGCAGATTTGAATAAATCACCATCGAATGATATTAACCTGTTAACTGGGGAATAAGCTTCTGTTCAACTCATTTCACAATGGGGACATTTTTTTCAAAGTCATAAAAAATATCATATCATCACACCTCAAGTACAGCGCCTAGAATACATAGTGTGAAAAACGGTTTTATCGTTTTTAATTTAAAATTTTCGAATTCAAACCGGAAATTCTGAAACAATAATTTTTACTTTAAGAAAACTCGAAATATATGCCATTAGTTAACTAAAAGAACATCATAGGGGAATTCTGGTATGAATGCAAAATTTCAGACCTTTAAAAGAAGCCAAACTAGTATTGCTTTAAAAAATGCTAAAACATTGTAGCCGATAAACGTGCAACGATGCGGTACACTAATAGGGCGATCGCAGCGACATTTGCTTTAAAAATAGATTTACCTCTAGCAAAAGTAACCGTTTCACTATTGACAACATGAACATAATTTCTGTTAATAAAATCTTCTTGTAAGTGTACATTTCAGATGTAACTGATTTTTAAATTAGTTTTTTATTATATCAGGTAATTAATTTTTTCCACTATTCTAGCAGTGACTCCTCCTTTGGTATGCTAAATACGGATAGTTTCTAGTTTGCCGATCGACCCGTTATCTTTTCAGCATCGTTCTACAATTATCGGATTCAATTTTTAGTACTATTTTGTATCCGTTTTCCACACTATGTATTCTAGGCGCTGTACCTCAAGTATCTTCTGATTCAACATCATCCGGTCCATCAGTAAAAAAGTCGTTAATGCTTTCTTCTGAACAGCTATTGCTGCTTGTAATTCAACGTCGTTTACCTTTCCTCCCGGGCAATATTTCCTCGTCAATCTCCAGCAATTCAAAATATTTTCTTCCGCAAAATAATTTTTAGCCACATGTTCAAAAAATTAACAAATAATACAGTAAGCAAGTAGCATGTTATTACTAATGCATAAAATACTGAAAGGCAGAGTATAATGAAACCAAATTGTGCACATTCGAAGAATTATCACAATGTGTTAGCAGGCGAGTGGCGCCACGGCTTTTATTCTGTGAATAGCGCTCCCATGATAGATTGCAAAAACGTAAGCAATATGCTCGCATATAACTACGCTAGGATTTAATAGATAAGAACTACATAAATATTTATGCGTTCAAAATATTGCTGCAAATTTCCATGACGAAGAATATCGTAATGCCCATTGCAGTAGTACTTCATGTATGCCGAAATATTTCGTCATACCCAATTAACTCGTTAAGTATTGAACTCTCCGTTATTTAAAAATGTTTAACCCCTTAATCGTCGTGCCCGAGACATTCACGGGCAGCGTAGGTTACGCCTGTTTTATTCAGATTGTTTGATTCCCACCAATTTTTTTTAAATAGTATTATTGGCTTTATTCTTGCATTATTTTATCGTCTATTAAATAAGACGAACATTTCTACTTAAAAAAATTGGTGGTAATCAAGCAATCTGAATTTTTAAAAAGTAGCGTACACTTAAAGGGCGCGACGATTAAGGGGTTAAATAAGAAATATCCCCGGAAAGATTATAATACCAGTATGTGAATAAATTAAAATATTTTCCTACTTTATGTAATGAGTCTTAACAATCAGTAACTTCACAAAAAAAGTCCAGTCTGTTTAGACGGATTTGTAAAGAATGCTGTTCGTTAGACTACTTTTAATTCTTATTGCCTTCATGATTTTGTAAAAAAAAATAATATTCACTGTCTAATCTTTTCCCGGAGCCGGGAGTACTCTTGTTCCTGAAATTATTGAATGGCACAAGGATACAGCGACTAGAATCAGAGTTGGACAAATTTGCAATCTGATTAATCTGTAATCTGATTACAATATAATTGCATGTAACAGATTATAATTTCAATTACATGTAATCATAAACTGAATTTGAAATTCAATTAGGATTGTAATTGTAATTATAAATGCTAAGATTATGATTACACAGAGTTGGGAAATTTCAAATCTGATTAATATGTAATCTGATTACAATATAATTGCCTGTAACAGATTATAATTTCAATAACATGTAATCATAATCTGAATTTGAAATTCAATTAGGATTGCAATTGTATTTATAAATGCCATGATTATGATTACACAGAGTTGGGAAAAATCTGATTACAATATAATTGCATGTAACAGATTATAATTTCCATTACACGTAATCATAATCTGAATTTGAAATTTAATTAGGATTGTAATCATAACTATAGTGCTATGATTATGATTATGGTGTAATAATTGAGGACTTATAGTTACAATTACGTGTAATTTCAATGGCACATTTTCAATATGTACCATAAAAGACAATTTTTATCTGACACAGTAGAAATTTTATACAACAAGAAAGAAAAATCATGCATCCGGCATTGATTATAAAACACTTTCTGGCATGAACATCCATTAAAGGTTACTTGGATTATACAATTGAAAACTTAATCGGAATTGTCTTGTAATCTAATTACAAATTAATCTAATTACAGATTAATCTAATTATATTTTAAAAGAGAAAATGAGAATTGTCTTGTAATCCATTACACGGTAATCAGATTATGCGATAATCAGATTATATTCAAATTACTTTGTAATGCAAAACATGATAATCGATTACATAGTGAGGAGATTATAATGTATTTTAATCTGTAATTTGATTACTTTGTAATCAGATTCTGCCCAACACTGATTAGAATGCATAGTGTGGCAAACAGTTTTACCGTTTTTCAATTCAAAATTTTCGAATTCAAACCTGAAATTCAGAAACAAGAAATTTTAGTTTAAGAAATCACGAAATATCTGCCATTAAATAACACAAAGAACATTATAGAGGATTTCTGGTATGAATGCAAAATTTCGGAATTTAGCATTTTCCAAACTGGTAATGCTTTAAAAAGTGCTAAAAAATTGTAGCCTATAAACGTACAACGATGCGGTACAATAATAGGGTGATCGCAGCGACATCTGCTTTAAAAATAGATTTAACCAAGACCTCCTTATCATAGTATTAGACCTCTCAATCAGCAAGTTTCCTATGACCGCTATACTTGTCCTGCTACTAGCGCCATCAATCGTCAGTAATAGGAGTATTTACGACACGAAATAACACGAAATTTTTTCACAGCTCCATTTGTTCTATGCATTTGCTTATGAACTAGTATCGGTAGCATAGCTGCCAACTTTTACGCTTTTTTCCTACCACTAAAATTTTATAGTAAATTTTATCTTATTAAATTGACAAGATCGTGTGATTACATGGCGAAAAAAATTCTATTAAATTTTAGTTTTAAGAAAAAAGCGTAAAAGTTGGCAGCTATGCCGGTAGCAGAGCTGCTAGATTTTTCTATTCTCTTTTTGGATACCAGTTTTTTAGTACAGACAATTTTGTTTTGTTTGATCGGAGAATTCTGGGATTTAAAAGAACAACATTTTCTCTAAAAATATACTGGTGTTCAAAAAGCCGGAGCCTTGGCAACTCTGCGGTAGTATCCACCAGGCGGCGATACTTTCCGGAGAAAGTCAATTACCGTAATTTCCGGCGTATAATCCGTAGCTCAAAGAGTCGTTTTTCGACCCAGAAATTTTATTCAATAATTGTAGTTAAATATTTACAGCGATCTTTTAAGTTACATTTTATAAAATAATATTTCTGAGTCGAAAAACGACTCTTTGAGCTGCGGATTATACGCCGGAAATTACGGTAATAAGTTGGCAATTACCGCGGACATTTTCTCCCATATACTTTCTCCGGATTGTCAAGTCTGATCTATGATAAGGGAGTCTTGGATTTAACTATAGAAAAAGTAACAATTTCACTATTAACAACATGAACATAATTTCTGTTAATAAAATCTTCTTGTAAGTGTATATTTCAGATGTAACTGTCTTTGAAGTTATTTTTTTATCATATCAGGGAATTAATCTTTCTTCTCTTCTAGCAGAGATTCTTCCTTTGGTATGCAAAATATGGATAGTTTTTAGTTTGCTGTCTTGTATCGAGCACTGCAAACAGGCACAAAAGAATGCGTATCACATTTTTTGGCCATGATCAATATCATTCATATTTTCAAAGCTTATGAAAATCACTATCCAAGTCAAAAGAAATAGGGTATAATTTAATTATTTAAAATATTCACCACCAGCTGAAACGTTTTTTCAGTTCGATTCTTATACAATGTTTGCGTTGAAAAGAGCTAGCAGACAGTGGCGTAGCCAGAGAGGGGTGTGGTTCAAATGCTTTCGAAACCAGTAATATTATAAAATTTTCTTCGCCTTCAATATCGCAGAAAATTCTCCGATTAGATAAGATAAAAATATTTATATAAATTAGTGGTATCCAAACCATCTGGACCTCCACCCTGTCTACGCCACTGCAAGAAGATGTCGCTGCGATCGACCCGTTATCTTGTTAGCATCGTTCTACATTTATCGGATTCAATTTTTTAGTACTATTTTGTAGCCGTTTTCCACACTATGTATTCTAGGCTCTTGAACAAACATATACTACCAAATTTATTTGAAAATGAGTACCTTATTTTATTCACGTCTATTATAAAAGCAAAATTTATTCCAATATTCTGGTATTATTGTGGAATTTGTGGATTAAAATTAAGTGGGATAAATGAAATCTCATCGCCATTCAAGGTGTTAATTGTAGATAAAATAAAGCGAATATTAAATAAAAAAGAAGGTAAGGATAAAGTATTCTTTAAAAAAAACACCAACTGGCAATACTGTTTGTAAATCGTTTCGAATGTCAATGTATCCTTAAAAAAATTGCAAGCAAAATCGAAAATGTAAAAAAAGTCCTGTGTAAAAATCTAACTCAGCTATTCAATTTTAAAAAAATGAAATGTAAAAGCGATATTTAAAATAAATCTCCTGAAGTTTAATATTAGCTAACGAGTGTTTTGTGTCTTACCAGAGTGTTGTCTCTTTTTCGAGTTTCATTTCGGATTTTATTTTTATTAAGATACTTTTATTTTCGGAACCGGTTTCAAAAATTTTATCTCATGTTTTTTTTCTTTAAATATAGGGAATATCAATTTATGTAAACGTTGGTGTGAGAATACTTTTCAGAAAAATTAGGGTGTACCACTGCGTTGATGGGACCCATATAGAAATGGCTATACAGTAGTGATTATATTTAAATCTTCTTAATGAATATAAATTTTATTTAACGTTTTTCACATATTTCTGTATTATAGCTATTCGAAGTGCAAATTTCTGGTTTGGAAAGCTAGAGTTTCCTGTGAACGCAGAATTTCTATTGGTGCTTTATTCTCACAACTCAATTCTCATATTCATATTCCTTTAACCAATTAATTTCTGTGACATATTTTCGTGACAATATTTTTTGACTCATCTTTATTGTATTAAAATTTTTATTATGCAAAATATTTTTTCTTATTATATTTTACTAGTAAAATGCATTCTGCGCTTTATCTAATCTTCGTTTTATTTAATCCCAGATATCTGCGATTAAATAAAGCTAAGCTTACTTTTAAAGAAATGGTGGTATACAATTTTCGTAAACCATTAGACTATAGTCATGTAAAAAGATAATTAGTTGTAAAAATCAACAAATATTTATGCATACTGGACCTAGCCATTTAGTAATCTTTAATATCTTTAGAATATGTATTGCTATGTACGGTCAGTCGATTAAAAAAGAATCTCCCTATACAATTGTATCATCGAATTATCACAGATAGTTACGACAGGTATCATAAAACTGTGGAACGTATCTTCTAAAATGTTTTATGAATAAAAAGACTTTAGAAGGCGTCACCATACAAAAAGTTAGACCATTTTTTTAAATTGTTGAAACTAACATGCAAAAAAAAACATCATTAGTAAAATAAAATGCATTATATAGACGTTGAACACGGGTGCCAGAAGGCAAACAACTACATTCTTGAATAGTTATCTTAGCTTTATTTAACCTCTTATTTTCATTCATTAATTATGTCGCGGAATATTTTTCTGATAAAGCGCGGGCACTAGAGCTTTTGGCATGCCGGCTCGGTATTACACAATATAATAGGGACGCCAAAACCGCGTGCCAAATCTCAGATTTCCACCACTATTCTGGAATAGTTCTCTTCGCCTTATTTAATATCAGAAATTACTTCACTAAATGAGTCGAGGAAAATTTTCTGAAAAATTGTCCAAATTGGCATTTAGGCACGAGGGTTTGTCGTCCATGCCTTGTACCGTGTGTTTGATAGTGTAGAGGAGGCCGAATAACTTCAGAAATTCAGATCTTATTGAAAAACTGAAAAATTCGTGTTAAATAATTTTAAAAAAGCTATTCAGTGGTACAGAAGTTTACCCCCATCCCCACACTCTGGAATGAAAGGGGGTCGAAATTTAAAATGGACGAAACTCCAATTATTATTACAGATTCGGGTTCTCCAGGAAAAAATGCGTAACCTTTGTATTTAACTTTTTTTTGTCGGAACATCGTACAGAACAACGTCCGATTCGTTTTGGGAGCAGGAAATCCAATTTCTCATTAAAGTTGTTCTGATTTAAAAAAATAAAAATAAATAAAAAATAAAATAAAATAAACAGTCAAATGCTACCCTCAGTCAAATGCACACAACAGTCTCTCCACCCTCCATCTAGTTTAGTAAGGACGACACTGCTTATATTCTAAATGAATGGACTACTTTAAGCGTTACCCAAGAACAACTACTTAGACATTGTAGCTTCATGTTCCCTTCTCAATGCTGCATTAACATAAGTCCCCTTGCCTCTCACGAGTCGGGGTGCTTGTTTAAAGTTGCATTTTGCTTGATTGCAGAGCCGTCTAGGATGATCTAAAAGAAAAATATTAAATACAATGTTACGTATTTTTTCTCGTACAATCAATATCTGAAATAAAAAAATGGGGGTTCTCATTTGCGATTTCAAAGATGCACCCCTCTCACAGTCGGGTGTTGTAAGGTGTCAACTTTTGTATCTTTGAATAGATTTTTTTTTAAATTTTTGAATGCATATTTTTCTGTTTTTCAATTCGATCTGCATATCTCAAGTTATTTGGCCATTCCCAGACTGTTCGGAATATATTAACTTACAAGGGAACATTATCAACCCTTAAATGAATGAATATTATGGAATGAATATTATGAATGAATATTATGAATTAATATATGAATTTTGGGGATTGGAGGACTCACGGATGTATGTAATATGCAATTGTCGTTTGTTCATTTTAATATTCTTTTTAAAGTGGTAAATTTAACCCAACAATATATTTTGGCTTTTCTTATAACTCATTAATGGTAAGAGATAGAGAAAATTTTTAAGTTAAAAACTGCTTCTATATATATATATATATATATATATATATATATATATATATATATATATATATATATGAATATATATATATATATATATATATATATATATATATTTAAAAATATTTTAACAAAAAATTAAAAACAACATGGCAATATTTATTTTGTTGCAGGTAAAACCTTTAATTTTTAGTACATTGAAACTAAAACTATCCCGATAGTAAAAAGTTCTTACATTCACAGTTGACAATCAGATAAAAAAAATTGCTCTTCCACTATTGATTAAGCAGATAAACTTATAGACGAGTAAGAAACTTCGCAACCTCACATAAAGCATTAAAGTTACTGTTAAAATTTACTGTTAACAACATTGAAACTATTTACTGTAAAACATATTGTTGAAAGTTATGGATAATTACTTCAAAATGATTGAAATGAACTGAAAATATTGGGTCTTCCGGAAAGTTATTTGGTTTTTCAAAGCGAAGCTTGGTATCACCTAGTTATTTTGCTACTGCTGACACGCCATGACATTTAATGACCAAGATATGTATATACGGTCTTCTCAGCTGGCGCTGATGCAGCTTGCGAGCTTGACGAGCTGATGCAGCTTGCGCTGCGTAATTCTCGCTTGTGTTGCGGCATAATTTTTGCTTAAGTTTAGTGCTAAGAATGGAGAACCAAAAAGTTAATTTTCGTAAATTATGCTCTTTTATTTCAAAAAAGGTAAAAATGCTAGTCAGACTGCTGGTAAAATTTGTGCTGTAAATGAATAAAGTCCTGTTTCAGATGACACAGTTTGAAAGTGGTTTGAGAAGTTTAACCGTTTTAGGGCCGTGAACTGATATATCCGTTCACTAAGCTGTAGGTTTCACTTCAATAGAAGCATTATTTAAATTAATATAATTCTACAAATATAATGCTGTTTTGAAACATTGAGTAAAGATTACTACTCTAAAGGATTATGTTCATGCACTTAATAGTGTTTTTTATACCATGTTGTAAAAATCATCTTTTATTAGCATATTTAAAAAATACAGAGAAAACAACTTTACAATCTCGCCTTTCTGCTCGGCGGTCAGGGGGTTAACACTAAAACCGGGGGAAATTTACTCAAATTTTATAAAAATACTTTACACCAGAATTTTTATTTAAAACTATTTAATGTGTTTATTAACTTATTTTTGTGCGTCTTATATTTAATTTATTTTAGGAAAATATTTCGAGTTTGAAACGACAATTATTCATTTGGTACGGGTCAAAATGACCCGTCATCGCGATTCTATTGTTAAGCACGGAAATTTCAGCCTCGAAGATAATGCCCGTTCTAGACGACTATCATATGCAATGGAGGACCTCTTAAAATAAGCTATCGCTGAAAATCCACGTTGCACAGTTGCGGACAGTGTTGCCAGTAGGCTATTTTTTTTTTTAATTCAAAGTGTTTGATTCCCACCACTTTTTTTTATGCAGAAATATTCGCCTTATTTAATGACAGATCAAATAATGCAAGAATAAGAGGAATTACACTGTTTTAAAAAAGTAGCCTACTGGCAACACTGGTTGCGCAGCTATCACACAGATCAAATATTTCAAAAAGTACAGTGCGTGATCAGTGTTCATACGCTGTTACCACATTTTTATATAGAATTTTTACGCCTTATTTAAATGCAGAAAAGTAATACAAATCGTGCAATTAAACGAGGCGTCTACAATTTCTGATGTTTAAATATTAAATAGAAAAATCATATTAAAAATTGTGGTAAAAACGTACGAACCCTGATGATCATTTGATTAGCTTCTGTTAAGAGGCCCCCCCATTACGGATCATGGTCGTCCAGAGCGGGGTTCATCTTCGAGGTTGAAATTTCCGTGCTTAAACTTTTCAAGCCTCCTTCGTGTCATCGAAAACAGCAGTTTTTCAATATACAACACACATTTTACGGATAGTCTGACTAGTAATTTTACCATTCTTGAAATAAAGGGCATAAATGACGTTATTGAACTTTTTTGTTCGATATACTTAGCACTACACTGAAGCAATATTATGCCACAATACAAACAAAATTTATGCAGCGCAAGTAGAAAAGACCGAATTTACATATCTGGGTCATTCAAGGTCACTCCTTCTCTACAGTAGCAAAATAACTAGACGAAACTGGGCTTCGCTTTTTGAAAATTCGCAGAATTTTCTGGATGACCCAAAAAATAAAAGAACGAGCGAATCGACAGCCTTTGCAATGCTTTGCCTACAATCAACTCCAACCAAGTAGGCAATCTTCGGTATCCATATTAACACCATCGGGACAATAGATGCATATATACATCTTCAAATACTGCATGCAGGATTTGTTTTTGGTAGCAGTAATAAAGAAAAGAAGTATTTGCATTATTTAATTAGGATATTTCCGTGATTAAATAAGTTGAAGTAACTGTTTAACCGTTTTAATGACGAAAATTCGGCCTATAATCTGCGGAACAAACAATTATGTTTCAACCCAGAAATTTTATCTTATAAAATGTAACTCACTAGATCGCTGTAAATACTTCAACTGTTGAATAAAAATTAAATGAATTCAATTATTGAATAAAATTTCTGGGTTGAAACAAAATTTGTTTGATCCGCAGATACATCGCAGCGCTATCGCGCTTCATAGCACTCAAACGGTTAAAAAAAGTGCTGTCAGCCAAATAAAATTCGTGTATGGGACGCTGGCTCATAAGAATCAAGTTTCGGAGGGGTCTCTTTTACAACAGATAAAATCAAATTTTACCCACCACTATTTCCTTACGAAAATTTTCGTCTCACATGTATCCTGTAAATGCCGTAGTAAACCACTTCTGGATGTATTTTCCCCTCTAATATTGTAGTAATGTACCACGAAAATAGCTAAAAATAATTAGTGGTGGTCAAAAAGACCGCTCCGAGGCCTGAAAGGTTAATAAAGAAGAGATGTTTGTGTATGTGTGTGTTTGTTTGCTTGTTGGCGTTGCTACAGAAGTCCATTGCATGCAGAGATCTGCAAATTTCGTTCCGGAATGATAAAGACAGCTCTGAATGTACCTGAGGTTCATATTTTGTATTCTTTGTTATTTTATATTGAATGGAACGATTCGCAAAAAATGGACCGAGTGACAGCTTAGCGTTATGAAACATACTTGTTAGAAAAACATGCAGAAAAAGTTTCAAAAAGTTCAAAATTCTACGAAGTTAAAAAATTCGCATATATTTAATATATATATATATATATATATATATATATATATATATATAATTTTTATTAATTTAGCCACAATAATTACATTATTTCTTGATTAAATCATTTTACATCATAAAACAATTTAATAATATATATATATATATATATATATATATATATATATGTATGACCATAAATGAAACATTATCATAACACCAACTTAAACCATGAAATAATTAAGTATGAAATAATTAGTTGACAATGAAAGATTCACCAACACACTTAATATGGAATCAAAAAACATTGAAAGAATAAGAAATTAAATAAAAATTGAATCAATGGAATTAAATGAATTAAATGAAATGAAATTTGTGGAATTTAGACAGAATTATCAAGCCCCAATTGCCTAAATACCACAAATAAAATGAGATGTTTCATCTTCATATTAGCCAAACATTGCTAAAAAATATGATATTGGGACTACATCTCAAATACAATGATTCAAATCAGTGATAAAATAAACAAAAATTACAATATAAAAAAGGAAAGAAACCATACTTATAAAAAATTCCATAAAGATGAATAGAGATATAAATAAGATACCTTGCAGTTCATGAACCATCATGAAAACTCCAACATGACTGGGGAATGAATTGCATAAAAAATCATATCATGTTGCCAATTTTAGAAATATAAATTGCTTTGCAGTGATGCCAGAAATAATGTTAAAATATAATGGATTATAAAATAAACAGGAACATTAGTGCTGCCATCTATTAGTAGAAAAAAAAGTGGATATAATCTGAATCGAAGGAATAGGATGGAAATAAATGTTTCATAAATCAACCAAATTACTAACTTAATTGATACCAATTAGTTAAAGTCATAAATAAATAAAATTAATTAATAAATAGAAAATCGAATTACATTAAAGGATGTATTAATGTATAATACTATGTTATAAATAAGTATTAAGATGGAAAAATTAATAATAAAAAACAACTTAAAATAGTGCTGCCCTCTAGTGGTAAAAGTAAATATAAAGTATGGATGGAAATTAGTTTTTAATAATTAAACCAAATTACTATCTTAATGATAGCCATTAGTTAAATAATAAATAAATGAAATTAATTAATAAATAGAAAGTTGAATAATATCTAAGTAATGGATGTATAAATTAATAATACTATGTTATAAATAAGTAGTAATATGGAAAAATTAATAATTAATGCAACATTAAAAATGTACCATTAAATGTCAACAACGATTAAATAACTGTACTAAAAATGCAACATCATTTAAAATAAATTAAATAAAAATACTAAAGATTTGAATTAAGAATCAAAGAATTTAAAATTAATATTGAGTAAATATTGAAATGAATTAGTCACAAAAATGTGGCTTTAAACAAAGTTAAATTAAATAAAAACACTAAATAAAATTAAAACATATTATATCAACACTGTATAAAAGTAAACATTATCTTAGAAGTAGATATGATATTGTCCACCAAAGGTATTAATCCAAATCATTAGATCAAATACATTCTTAATATTAATGAATATAAATTCATTTAAAATAATTAAATAATGAATAAGTAAATCTAACTAAATTAATATACATAAGAATAACACATCGCAGTCCATTATAAAATGTGTATGATCAAACAATTGTGTAAATCAAAACGCCCCATTTTTTTTTTAATATATAAATTAACCATGCGTATTTTTCCATACAACGCCGCCACACACCTTCCCAATCCAACGTCTACCCACCCAACCGTTCTATTATATATATATATATTTTTTTTTTTGTAAATATTTATAAGATTATAGGATTTTTTTATACATTTTTTAAACGCATGTGTTAATTTGGTTGTAAAGATCAAATAGGATCTAACTATATATTAAGGAATAAATGATTTTTTTTGGAAAACCATGTTGTAATGCGTCAAAGATAAGTTTTTTAATATTTTTGTTAATATGTTGAGAAGAACATAAACTTTTTATTCTATAAATATGATTAAGGAGTATATTACGATATACAGAATTATGAAGACATGATTTAAAATTAGTAAATGAATTAACTTTAAATTTAAATTCTTTACGTTTATCAAATAGATCTATTATTGTTTTGTTTTCTTTTAGTGTAATATTAAGATCTAAAAAGTTAATAGTATTGTTAGAAAGGAGGTTTTCCGTTAATTCTAAATTAGTAGGATAATCAACTGGAAATATAAAAATATTAGTGCGATCAGTAGCAATTAAAATGATGTCATCAATATAACGATATAAATGTATACTACTATTAATAAATGTACGTTCATAATGATACAAGTACAAGTCTGAAAGTATACTAGATGTACATCCCCCTTGTGGTATACCGACTTTCTGTAAATATAACGTGTTATCATGCATTATATAATTATTATATATAATGAAATTTGTTAAAGTTTTAAAATAAGCTGTATCTATATGAATTGGTAAATTAAGTGAATGTTGATACTTATAAAATAATGCATTTATAATATTATATAGATCTAATAAATCTATATTATTAAATAGATCTTTGAAATCATATGTCATTATATTGTTAACATATTTAAGATTTTTCAAAATATTGACGAGTTGATAGCTATTTTTTATACAATGTGTGTTATCAGTGGATGTTGTCAGTGTATACATTTGATTGAGAATTTTTAATAGATATTTATTGGCTATATTATTATATGTATTGCTTCCTATAGTTACAGTCCTAAATTTAATTGGATTTTTATGAAATTTGGGTATAAGAACTAAATAAGGATAATTAAAGTTAGTAGAATTAATATTTAATAATTTATAATAACTGTGAATTTTACGATTATTTACAATTACAGTTTCATTAGTTTTTTTAAAAGAATTGTTAGTAGAAATACAGGATGTAAGTAGTTGGTGATAATAAGCTTTACATATGATTGTATAATTATTAGGAGATTTGTCAATATATGTTATTACATAGTTTTTTTGTAATTTAGTAATTTGCTGGAACAAATGTTTTGTGTTAATTTTAACCATATTGGATAAATTTTGTTTTAAAGACGAACTTAATTTTTCAATAACCAGTATTTTCTATTGATTAAAATATTCAATAGGTTTACTATATAAAATTGAAATTTTATAAATAAAAATGTCTATGTATATATATATTACATATATATATAACACTGAAATTTAAATAAAATTTCAAAGGATAGAAAGTTTCCTTAAAAGAAAAATTACACTAAAAGAATTATTCATTTTCAACGCTATTATACATCAGTAGGTTTCTTTTCTATAGACAACTTTCTAATACTTGCAACATTAAACTTTAAAATTATATGTAAACCTGCAACGTCCAAAGGCATTTTACAAAAACATTTTTTTTCATTTTGGATTATTCATTAATATATTTCCAAGAAATAAATTTTTTCTAATTAGAAAATATCATTTTTATTTTAAATAAAATTAAAAGCTGGGATCATTTAATAATTTCGGTAATTTTTTTAACGAGATCAAAAAAGTTAAACTGCTTCTAGTGTGATAATAAACCAATGGTATTATTTTAAGGGGAAAAAATCGTGTAATTATTTTAATTTCACCATAGGGAGAAAGATATTTTTTGAAATGTGGGTCTATAATATTTTATTCCAGTTAAAGAAAAAGCACGAGATTTTTGAAGAAGAAATTACTACTTTCAGAGGAAAACATTTTAACATTCCGAAGGTCAGTGGTACATTATATATCAGGGTGGTGCAAAATTTTAATTTGAATTTAAAACTAACGATTAAAAGTTTAATCGGGAATAAAGATTGACGATTGAATATTTATCGTCAATCTTCAGTCATGATTAAACATTTAATCGTTAGTTTTCAATAGTTAATCTAAAGTTAAATTTTTCACCAACCTGTTATATACAGGGTGATTTTTTTTAAAGTTGTGAAAGTAAAACACTATAACAAAAGAACCACTGATCCCAATGACCTAAAATTTCACCAGTATGCTCCCAAAGCAATGGGGATTTTTTTAGCATGGTTAAAAAAAACTTAAAATCGCACCGACAGATGGCGCTGTAAGGTAGCAGAAACGAAGAATACCGTCTGTGGGAGGAAAACAATGGACGGTACTTTGAGAAACCATCTTCCGTAGACCCTCTGTCGTCATTGGACCTTTTCTTAAATTCTTAAGTGTTCTAAATCTCCTAAGAGCAGTTGCTGCGCTGTCATTATTCTGATAATACAGTTTCACTAACAACGCACGGTCTGTCAATGCAGCAGTCATTGCGACGATTTCCGTAGAATAATGAACACGAGATGCGCCTATTTCACGTTTTTACGCCAATGAACCCGACTTTACTGCATGTACAGCGCCATCTGTCGGTGCGATTTTAAGTTTTTTTTTAACAACGCCAAAAATTTTTCCATTGCTTTGGGACCATACTGGTGATATTTTAGGTCATTTGGATCAGTGGTTCTTTTGTTATAGGGTTTTACTTTCACAATTTTTTAAAAAAAAATCACCCTTTTTTACGTTGTTAGTGAAACTGTATTATCAGAATAATGACAGCACAGCAACTGCTCTTAGGAGATTTAGGACACTTAAGAATTTAAGAAAAGGTCCAATGACGACAGAGGGTCTAGGGAAGATGGTTTCTCAAAGTACCGTCCATTGTTTTCCTCCCACAGACGATATTCTTTGTTTCTGCTACCTTACAGCGCCATCTGTCGGTGCGATTTTAAGTTTTTTTTTAACCATGCTAAAAAAATCCCATTGCTTTGGGAGCATACTGGTGAAATTTTAGGTCATTTGGATCAGTGGTTCTTTTGTTATAGTGTTTTACTTTCACAACTTTAAAAAAAATCACCCTGTATACACCTTAAATTTAATATCCAAATGTCGTACTGGCACCAGTAAAAGCGATACAATTTAAATTTAATAATTTACGTGAAGCAGCGTTTACTTATTTGAGGGAATGCCAGTGGAGTAACTCAATATTTAGTAATTTGAGAAAAGAAAGGTTTTAGGAAATTTGTCGTACTGCCGTTGCATTAAGTGGTCCAACTTATTTTGCCCTCTAGCGACTTCTAGAATATTTATTCCACTCTCGCATTCACTCATAATTAGATTTCATGTTTTCTACAAAAATATCTGGGATAAAAACATACCATAAATGATTTTTATCTCTTTAGACCACTCACAGTAAAATGGTATATGAGGTTGTTAGAATGACAGTACAGTAAGTCAATATTTATTAACCCTTAATTGCATAGTGTATCCAACTGGCAACACTTTTTATTTTACTTTTAATAAATAAATCAAGTTATTCGCAACCACTATATTTATTTAGAAATATTAATCCTGTAAAAATAACATAAATATGCTACTAAATAAAGTTACAAATCTATCTTAAAATTTCTGGTGTCTAACTCTTAAAATAAGTATAAAAAATCACAATTCTAAAAGAAAAGTTCATGCATTGTAGGGTTAATTTGAGAACTGAAGGGTTTTGTGAAACTTATGTTTGTTGAAAACTTGTTTTGCCCTCTAGCGGTTTCCTAAGTGAATTATGACTTATTTGACTGTCCCACTGAACATAAATTAATATACGTGCAATGAAAATATGGTTATCTAGATTTTTAAATTTTTTGACTTACTCCCACTGCCATTCTAACTCCTTCATATTCAAATAAATTTGTTCATAAATCCTGATGTGAATGAGTCATTTCAACATTCTAGCAGCAGAAGTGCTTTGCCTCTCAACTCTTACAGAGGCAAAGTACTTCTTTTGCTAAAATGTAGGATTTACAAAAAAGATATTTCGTAATAATTAAAATACTCTATTTACATACATTATAAAAGGAAAAAATTATTTCTACTTCCTGGCGTTAATGTTGCATTTGGAAATTACAATAAAGTGGGATTTATATGTCCAACCGCCCTTCAAGTGTAAGGGCCAATGTATAAAGGCTACGTATAAAAGTAGTTCTAGTAATTATAACAAAACAAAATCTGTGTCCTTTTTATCTACATAATTTTGATTTTTTTTTATATGCTGAAAACATTTTCGCAGTCTGCGAAAAAAGAATTGCACAAAAAATAAAAAAGTAAGTCCTTATTTTTTCCGTCTTTTTGTAGCTCTACAAACATTATATTGCTTGTTTATCATTTCATTATGTATAATGTTATATTCATGTTACACAAAAATCTGAAGGATTAAGATTAGAGCAGCAGAACACCTCGCCCATGGGTAACTGATGTACCACTATTTTTATACAGAAAATTTTGATGTATTTAACATACGTGCCAACCTCTCATTAATATTCCGTAATATGCGGGTTAATTTGACCCAATTAAACAACTTTTCAAATAAAAAAAATTATTGAATGAATCTTTATTTATTCAATTTAAAGTTTCTACTTGGAATTTATTTAATTTCATTTCTTAAAAAAAAATTCTGGTGCGAAACGTGTTAAACCTGGGTCAAATTAAATCGCATGTTACGGAATATTAACCCCTTGGGGACGAGCGACACGTATACGTGACGCATAAGATGCTCAGAATCCTCAATTATTCCCACCAGTTATTTTTTATTGTAATATTTGCTTCATTAAATCTTAGCATTTCTGCGATTCAATTAGGGAAAAATTTCTGTTTTGAAAAACAGGTGGCAAAAGATTAAAAATTCTGTAAAGGGCGCTCGTCGCGAAGGGGTTATTGAGAGGTTGACACCTATGATTTAATAACAGAAACTTTGCTAATAAATATTTCGAATATTGTGGTGGTAAACGGCTTTCAGGCTAAAAGGTTGTGCAGCACGACTTTAGGGAGGAAATTGTAATTGCATAGTTAAAAATTAATCTTAATTAATTTTTATTCCAAACTTTCTTGAGTTAATGAAATTAACGTTGTTTTTGAATGATTGTATGACTTTATACAAAAAATAATTTGCAGAAATAAAATATTTATTTTTATAGGAGTCTCATTATACGGTAATTATTTCAGTTTCAACATATTTTTGTATATCAGGCAAGAAAAAATACATTTTTTACTCTGGTGCTCTCTTGTCATAAATAAATTTTACATACGATTTTTTTAATACTTATATGTTTTTAATTCGTTTCATGTAAATAATTATTTTTTTATTTATCGGAAGATATCTTTCAAAATTATGTAAAAAAAGATATAAATCAAAGAAAAGCGAACAATATATATATATATATATATATATATATATTTTAACTTGAATGTTAGATTTCATACAAAGTGTATCATGAAAAAATAGCTGATAAAAACTATATATACACGAATGTGTTATTTTTTTCGCAATGTAAGATCTGAGTGTAAAATGTCAAAATATCACAATTTATATTTTAAGTTATTTATGGTGCAAAAAGCGCAATATTATCTAATATTAAATTTATTTCTCAATAAATGAATATAAAAATGATAAAAAGCAGTTTTTGATAAATGAATATCCGTGCATTCATTTGAAACAATTAAAACTTAGGACAAAATAAATTAAAGACTTCTACAGATAAGTTTTAAATAAGTGCTACAAACATTCAATTTTATTTTGTCTTGTAATATGGCAGTAAGATTTTTCTTTTTTTATCACTCATTTTAAATCATTAAAATTTCAGTAGTTCATAAATTATAATAACTAAATTAACACCATGACAGCAAGATACTACATAGTTACAAAATTCTACGATTTTATATGAAAAAAAAATAGTAAGAACTTTGTTGACAACTACAAGAAATACAAAGTCAATGACAGTTTTAATGCTTGTTGATAAATCTTATACTATAATTGAAAGGGACGTAATTAAAGCTCCTAACTTCTACGTTTTTTACCCCGAATAAACATGTTTTAAAACAAGAATATTTATTTAATAGAATGTATTGTAACTTATTTATCAATGTACTACATACTTTATTTTAATCGTTCAGCAGCATTTTCAAATATATGTACTTGACTTTAAAAATATCGTAGAAGGGTGCAGCCAAGTATATTTTGTATTATGTCACAGAATGGATAGAATTCGTAGTTCAGAGGTATTCAAAAGTTTTACCCGAAATTAGCTTGACACCATGATTTCCATACAGTAATGTTTACCATATGTAATAGCATAATATCTGTCATTAAATAAGGCGAATATATTCTATGCTAATATTCAAATAGCTCTGCGGCCAGCTGCAATCAGACTGGACACCAATGCATACCTGTCAACATTGCACTAAACTTCCGTACAATGTAGGTTAATTTAACCTAGGTTAAACACGTTTCAAACCAGAATTTTTTTAAAGAAATGTGTTCAAATATGTTACGTCTAAAAACATGAAACTAAATATTTATTATTTTTCAGATATATTTTCTGGTTAGAAATGTCTTTCAACTAGATCAAATTAACTCACGGTGTATGGAAGTTTAGTTGAAATTTGGGAGATATGCCAGTGATGTAGAGAATAAAATAAATTTAATATACGTGCATGCCAAGGGTTATGGATTTTGAATACCACCATTTTTAAACAGGAGTCTTCACGTTATTTGTTATCAGATCTTCTGAATTAATTAAGGTAAATGGTACTATTTGGAAATAGTTGTATTGAAAAATCGTAATCCTTGGCACCTATGATTATACAATACCTATATACAGTTCCAAATAAACCATTTGTGTTGGAACAAACAATTATAAATTGTGGTACGATTGAATATAAAAATAGTCACTTGGCATAGCTGCCAACTTTTACGCTTTTCTCCTACCACTAAAGTTTTATAGTAAATTTTACCTTATTAAATAGACAAAATCGTGCGATTACACCAGGAACAATTTTCTATTCAATTTTAGTGGTATCAAAAAGCGTAAAAGGTGGCAGCGATGGTCACTGGCCTTGAGCAAAAGCAAGGGTTAATTTTACTCACATATAAACTAATGTAATTTTCCCTGTGAGGATAAATATTTATAAAACACTTATAATCATATTTAGTAGTAAAAGTTGGTAAAAACAGAAGTAAGATCAAAACAGGTATTTTAATTTTTCATAAATATTTTATATCTGTATGTCCGATATGTATAATTTTAAAATGTTTCTTTATGGGAAATTCCTTAAAAGAGTAAAATAAATAATTCTCACAACAAAAACTACGGTTCCAGAAAATTGAATTTCTGGGAAATTTCCAGAACATTTTTAACTTACAAATTACAAAAATAAAATAAAATTTGTATTTTATCACAATGCTCTTGAATTAAGAATACTATGTATTGAATTATTTAAATAAAACTACATTGTAATTTTAAAGAAAAGCTAAATATATTACAAGGAGTGGATATACGAATAAAATTTTTTTTACTTCTGTTCGCAGGAGATGTTTGAAACTGAGATAAAATAGATTTGCGACAGTTTCTTTATCTAGCAAGGTTTACAGAAATAAGATATAACCCCTTAGAAAAACGAGATATCACAAGTAGTGGAAATGGGAAAAAGAATACTTTTTAACTTTTTTTCACAGGAGGTGTTTGAAAGTGAGATAAAATAGATTTTTGCTGGATTCTGTATCTAGCAAGGTTTAGGAAAATAGAGATATAACCCTTTAGAATAGCGAGATATCACAAGGAGTGGAAAAAAGAAAGGGAATCAATGTTAACTTATTTTCAGAGGAGATGGTTGAAAAAGAGATAAAATAGATTTGTGCCAGTTTATTTATCTAGTAAAGTTTACTAAAATTAAGATAAAACCCCTTTCAAAAGTGAGATATCACAAGGAGTGTATTTACGAAAATGAATTAATTTTAACTTATTTTCACAGGAGATGTTTGAAAGTCAGATAAAATAGATTTGTACCAGTTTTACTCAAATGTAAACAACTTAAAATGTAGACAAATCAATTTTGCGCTAGTATTTGAAATAATTCCACATTAGTGCGTGTAGTTGAAACATACAGTCGTGGAAAAAAAACTGGACACCCCCACTAACTCTGCAACAAATTATAGTAGAAGGAAGTGACTGGTACCAAACGATTGTAAATAAAGTCTACTTTTAAATGATGTATATAAAATTTGCTTAGGGGGCCATCTACATATCAAAACACACCCAAACTTTGTTTTTTTACAATACCAAGACCCAAATTTGACAACATATTTGAAATCTGCAGTTCAAATTATGCCTAGATACAAAATTTCATGAAATTCCTACGATTAGTTTCTGTGATATTAATTACTTTATAATGAGCATATTTAAGGGGCTGTATCCAAATTGAAGTTCGGTACTCGATTTTTGAAATGCTGCAGAATGTCACTTCTTTTAATGTATTATATTTTACCGATATGACCATTTTACTCACTTCATAAGTTTCGATTATTGTTATATGCGGTAAAATAATGTTTACAAGTGTTGAATTATCCAATTTTAAAAAACCATAAGATTATTTGTAATTAAATTAGTTTTAGAATATGTAAATGTTATTGGAATTTTACAGGTGTTTTTATAATGTTTTTTCTCAGATTTTGCATCTATTTAACTCGCCTTTTTTATTATTATTTATTGGCAGAAACGTGACTAATATTGACAAATACAAAATTTAGAATTAAAAAAAATGTATAAAGCAGCGTAAGGAATCAAAGTAATAAAAAAAAAAACTCAGATAAATTGCTTTTTAGTCTGAAAATACCGTAATTTCCGGCGTATAATCCGCAGCTCAAAGAATCGTTTTTCGACCCAGAAAATTTATTCAATAATTGTAGTTAAATATTTACAGCGATCTTTTAAGTTACATTTTATAAAATAATATTTCTGGGTCGAAAAACGACTCTTTGAGCTGCGGATTATACGCCGAAAATTACGGTAAGTCCCGACAATCCCGACATTGCTTTTTTTAGTAGCGAGGGGAGGGTGGGCGTGTCTTGTTTTGAGATATGTTCGCAGGATTTATATTCCGATTTATTTGAAGACCTAAAACTAAAAATATGTTATAAAGACATTTGTTGCAATCATCTTTAATTTGATTAGAAGACATATAGGGATCTACGGTATAGCCATTGCAACAACTTCTCGAGCTTGGCTGTCTGATAAGATCCTAGGCCGACCACTACTACAAAGACGGTTTATCAAATTTGTAATGCTAAACATAAAAAAAATTACCAGTAATGTAAATTAAATTTAAATAAATTGAATGTAAATGCAATTTTTCGCAATAAACTACCAATATAAAGCTTACCTGTTAATCCATGTTGAAACAGTTTGAAGAGACACTTAAAAATGCCTAGCTATGTAAAGAAAACTTCTTCCAGCTTGCCACATGCCAATCATTTGGCATTTCGTTGCTTCAGTTAATTGTGGGGCCATTTTGTTTCAGCAAATACTCTACGCATACGCATTTATAAGAAAATTCACTTCAAACATATATACTGCAAAAAAAAAAACAATATAGCTTTATTAGACTGGAAAAGAAGCTATTAATCCATTTATAGGTAACAAGAATGATTAAGTTTTTTCTACGGTAGAACTGATCATACTTTTCAAAAATGAGCTTTATTAACTTAAAAATAACAGTGAAACTATTTTCCATAAATGACGTAAACATACATGTTACGCAAATACGTTTTACGTAATTTTAATAAAAAATTTTAAAGCACACATTGAAAAAGTAAAAGAAATATATATATATTTTTTATTTATAATGTGACACGGCTCTTTGGTATCGTAATTTCAATGTGTATGGTCAGTTTCTATGTTTCAATGGTTAAATTTTACTTAAAGTTATATATATATATATATATATATATATATATATATACTAATAAAAGCTGGACTTCTGGTGCCTCGCTATCTTATATCTTATTACAATCACAGGTCGTTGTCAGGTTTGTTGTGTTCGCGCGTTCATTCACTTACGCTTCCGTTTAAGCTGGCTTTCAAATTAACGTAAGATCGCGAAGCACTGAAATACGGTTTACGCATTGTTTATATTGTAAGACAGACTTAATCTCTAAGTTTATCAAGTCACTGTAAACCCAGCCTATGAGTATAATATTTTCTCAAACAGGGATGAGAGCGCTCCGACCCGAATATCGATTCTTACCACTAAATTTTAATAGTATTCTCCAGGGTAATGAATTTCAAAATCTTTGCTCTTGAATAAATTAACAAATACTACTAAAATTTAGTGGTGTCAATCGGGATTTCGAGTCGGAGCGCTCCCATCCCTGTTCAAACTATGCTTAAATGCACGTCATAGACGGCCCATTAAAGCAGCATCTTGCCGTTTTTTAAGCATAATTTGAAAACTACTTGGAAGAAAAATTTGAAATTTTGAATACACATAAAGCAGGACATAATAAATATAAATCCATCAAAAAAATTGTAGGTTGCAATTCATAATTTTTTCGAATATTAATTTCATAATTCATAATTCATATTATAAAATTTTAAAAATTACAAATTTGACTTAGTTATGTTTGGGTTTTTAAGTTTTATAACCAGACAAAACATTAACACATTAGGATTATAATTTCAGGAGATATTAATAAAAATATGAAAATGTAATTTAACATTAGAAGCTCTAAAATTTGAATGTTTATAACTCGAAAACTTATCATCCAAATGACTTAAAATTTTGTATCTAAGCACAGTTTGAACCAAAAATTTAAAATATTATGTCAAAAGTGGGTGTTGCTATTAAAAAAAAATAAAGTTTAGGCTGGTTTTAATATGTAGATGGCCACTTAAGCAAATTTTAGATACATAATTTAAAAGTAGACTTTATTTCCAATTGTTTGGTACCAGTCACTTACTTCTACTATAATTTGTTGCAGAGTTAGGGGGGGGGGATGTCCAGTTTTTTTTCCACGACTGTACATATGATACCGTAATAAATATTATGCTGATGAAAAAAGGAAATGTTTCTTTATTTACCAAGACTTATGAAAAAAGATATAACACTTTCAAAATTACTTACGATTCCGAAATCGTTCCTTTATCTTCAAAAACCATTACATTCTCGAGATTAAAAAAAAAATATCTCTGAAAAAAATACTTTTTCTTCCTGTAATTTTCGGAAACATTACGAAGTATTTTATATTATATAATATCAGTGGAGGAGCGTCAAGAGATACTGCAACACTTTACTACGAGTGTTACTATATACTAGATTTGGCATTATTTAACCCTTAATTGCATAGTGATGTAAATTTACATCACTGTTTATTTAACTTTTAATAAGTAAATCAACTTCTTCGCCACCACTATATTTATATAGAAATATTAATCAAGCAAATTTCCCGTGAACTATGTTGCTGAACAAAGTTAAAAATCTATCTTAAAATTTCTGGTGTCTAATATTTAATATATGTATAAAAAAACACAATTGCAAAAGAAAAACTCATGCAAAGAAGGGTTAATCTTTGAACGTTATACCATTAAATTTATTACCGTAATTTCCGGCGTATAATCCGCAGCTCAAAGAGTCGTTTTTCGACCCAGAAATATTATTTTATAAAATGTAACTTAAAAGATCGCTGTAAATATTTAACTACAATTATTGAATAAATTTTCTGGGTCGAAAAACGATTCTTTGAGCTGCGGATAATACGCCGGAAATTACGGTACCGTAATTTCCGAAAAGTTTTTCAGAAATATTTTTATTCAGTTTACGGACCAATGGGAGTGCTGATTATTTGAAAAAAATTGGTAAATATTTTAAATACAAAAAATATCTAATTTGGCAACTCTTGATATAAGCTAAAAAGCAAAAGTGACACATTTGACGATTTTTGTAATAATTATGTATTATATTTGTATCAATTTTAAATGGATTTTTTTGAATTTCAAATGAATTTTAAATGAAGTTTTAAAGGCTATTTTATATGAATAAATACATTTAAGATTTTCAAACTTTTACGTAGGAAGAATTCATTTACCATCATGGTTAAAGTTGATCAAATATCCGCTACTTTTTTTATTTATATTGTCCGTTTATATTAAATTACGAAGAAAATTTCAATTAAGCTTGCCAGATTCTGCCAACGAAAAAAATCCTTTTAAGTAGAAGTGATGTAAAATTTTAATTATATAAAAATATTTGTATTTAATATATTTACGATGGTTTTAGTATCCTTGAATTAATTTTTTTTTTCTAATTTAAAAGAAAAACCGAAAGTTGAATTTACTATTAATATTTTAAAAAGTTAATTTATTAAAATACACTTTACTTCTTAAAATGTCTAAATACGTGTAATTCAATATTTCTTAATTAATAATATCTGATATATTAAAAGTATTATATAACATTTTTTACATATACATTTTTCATGTTTTCTGTAATTTTTAATAATTAAATGACAGCAAATTTACACAAAGCTCTTAACGTAATCAAAGAAATACATAAAAACTTTGATTTAAATTAAAATAAAAAACGCATTCGTGTCATTCAGATTTTCCATGAAACTTTCATTTTTATCTGTTTTACCAAGGCAGAAATTAAATCAAATAAATGCATTATTTATTTTATCAAACAAGGGGACCGCCAAACATGATACGCACAGATTTTGTGTATTTTAAAGTATGTTGTTGGGATCATACCCCTAACTATTCAGGTCAAAGGTTTCCTTCAAATGGGCTTTAGTTTTCGAGAAATTTCGGGTTAAAGTTCAGAATACGTTTCAAATACCCATTAGTTCGCGATTTTAAACAAGATATCCGTGGTGCAGAGCTAGCGTTCGCGATTTGAGTGGCAGAGGTGAAGTTTCTGTCCTCTCATGCCACTTTTTACTCTTTTTAATAAATTTTATATATTTGTCGCGTTACAAGTTTTATGCAGAATTATGAATTCTGCTTCTTTGAACTTTTTGATATTTTCCTAATAAATTCCATTTATATTTTCGAATTTTTCGTGAAAATTTACAATTTTTTTTTTTTTTTTTTTTTTTGTGCAGTTTTCGAATTAATATTTCTATTGACGAAATTCCAAACTAATTTATGTCTAGATTTTGTTTATTTATCTTTTTAATTATTTACACTTTATATTTTAATAACCGTTCTAAAATAATACTTTTTTTTTTACTTTATGAAATTTTAAATTAAATTTTATATTTTTTTTATTATTTATACAAAATACTTTTTATCTCAAATCTTCTAAAGGTATGTATGATTAGGTAATTCCAGCAACATATCGTGAAAGGAGTAATAAAGTATTAAAGCAATAACGCTTAAATCCAAGTTTTAGCCAGTTATATATATATATATATATATATATATATATATATATATATATATATATATACATATATTATTTAAATACATTTAACTGTAAAGTTCAAACTCAACATCATTTTTGATTTTCACAAATAAAAAATATTATATTACAATTAATTTTTTTTTTCATTCTAACAAGTCGATGCCATACAGAAAAATTCAACTAGAAATGAAAATTCGTTTGTAAATTACAATACATATGAAAATATCTGAAAAAAATCGTGTGCAATGACTTTTACGGTAATATCAGAATAAATAAAATTTTCTTTTTATCCATATCGTTTAGCTTTGCACACAATTACCACATTTGAAATAATTTATTTTCCAAATTTAATGCATTTTTTAATATATTTATCACAATTTAAATATTTAAAGAATATATAATATGCTAAATTATACATTCTTCCAACATTGTTAAAATAATTTATGTAAAGAATATATTTAAATGTGATTTTAATGCGGAATTTGTTTAGAATATTTTTGCGATATGTATCACACAATTAGTTCCATATTTAATAAACTAAAAATGTCGATATCGGTGATGATAAATATTTTAGTATTTCAGCAATTAACATATTTCAATATATTTAGAACAAATCAAATATTAAAGGGATACATTATTTTGTTAATTTTTTCTTTAGCATTTAATTTTTTAAAAATAAAAAATGGAAATAAAAAATTGCATTATTTCATAAATATGATAAAAGAATAAGTAAATATACATAAATGTAAACAATAATCATTGTAAAAAGACGAGATATCAAGACTTAAAATAGTTTGGATTTTCATCAACAGAAATATCAGAAAAAAATTCCGCAAAAACTACAAATTTTCACGAAAAATTCGAAAATGTAAATGGAATTTATTAGGGAAATATCAAAAAATTCAAAGATGCAGAATTCATAATTCTGCATAAAACTTATTACGCGACAAATATATAAAATTTATTTTAAAAAAGGTAAAAGTCCCAAGAGAGGACAGAACCCTCATCTCCGGCTCTCAAATCGCGAGCGCTAGCTCTGCGACACGGAGACCTTGTTCAAGGTCGCGAACTAATGGGTATTTGAAATGCAGTCTGTACTTTAACCCGAAATTTCTCGAAAACGAAACCCCATTTAAAGGAAACCTTTGATCTGAATAATTAAGGGTATAATCCCTAAAAATACTTTAAAATCATCAAAATCTGTGCGGATCATGTTTGGCGGTCCCCTTGTAAGTATATTTCTAAAAGGACTATACCATATACATTAGAGTGGGCCGAAAAAAACTTTTTTTTTGTTTTTTGATTCGCTATACCGCGGAAAACTTGCCTCTAGGTTAGCTTAGTATAATGCGCAAATAAAATAAATAAATTGTTATCTTTGGCGGTAGCGCATCGGCCCTAAAATTTGAGAAAATATAGGATATTTTTCATTTTCAAGGGAGAGTGCGAGATTTTTTTGTTTTGTTTTTTATTCGCTATACCGCGGAAAACTTACCTCCAGGGTAGCTTAGTATAATGCAAAAATAAAATAAATAAATTGTTACGTTTGGCGGTAGCGCATAGGCCTTAAAATTTGAGAAAATATAAGATTTTTATCATTTTCAAGGGGGAGTGCAAGAATTTTTTTGCTTTGTAATTTGACTCGCTATTCCGCGGAAAACTTGCCTCTAAGGTAGCTTAGTATAATGCAAAAATAAAATAAATAAATTGTTACGTTTGGCAGTAGCGAATCGGCCCTAAAATTTGAGAAAATATAAGATTTTTATCATTTTCAAGGGGCAGTGCGAGAACTTTTTTGTCTTGTTTTTGGATTTGCTATACCACGGAAAAGGAACCTCTAGGGTAGCTTAGTAAAATGCAAAAACAAAATAAATAGATTTTCGCTTCTTGCGCTAGCGCATCGTCCCTAAAAATCGAAAAAATAATCTACGATTTAAAAAATTTTCTAATAAATGGAAATAAATCAAATAACTTCTATAACAAGTAGATATAGACATATTTTAGTAGAACAAAGTATAGAAATGATAAATAAATTAAACAAATATAGTTCATTTTACAATTTATTAGTAGAGAATTAAGTATAAAAAACATTAAAAAAATTAACAAATTTCCATTGAAACCAAAAATCATTTTTCTTGATCGTGTAAATATTCACTTTGTAATGAAATATGGTATTTTACTTGTCTTTACTTTCTTTTGATAAAATTAAATTAACCCTTCTTTGCATGAGTGTTTCTTTTACAATTGTGTTTTTTTATACATATATTAAATATTAGACACCAGAAATTTTAAGATAGATTTTTAACTTTGTTCAGCAACATAGTTCACGGGAACCTTACTGGATTAATGTTTCTATATACATATAGTGGTGGCGAAGGACTTGATTTATTTATTTAAAGTTAAATAAAAAGTGATGGAAATTGACATCACTATGCAATTAAGGGTTAAGTGTGAACTAAGATTAGCTTGAAAAACTAGGCATTGACGATATTGAAATAAGTATAGTTCTTATAAAACCATCTCTGGAATTGGAGTCGATGGCTTTTTCTGACGCCTCAGTTCTCCACCTTGAGTAAGAAAGTGTGCCAGGCTCACGAACAGTTAATTCTTCAGGACTGCTGCCTGAATTTCTATCACAAGTTATGTTCAGCAGGTACAGCTTATCTTTGCATAAACTTTGCTTGTCCATTTCTGGAATCTCATAATCAACACTGTCAAAATTTACTACTGGGAGTTTCTCACATTTACAGAGCTGTGAGCCAATCGGACAACGAAATGATTGTGACCCAGTCGTTTCACCATCTAAAGTTTGAAACAAATGTCGGAATGGCAATTCATTGAAATGTAAGAGGCACACCCTCTACTGTAGTAGTCGTTTAACTAGTTCTTCAATCGTGCGAATAACATGGTTTTGCACCCGATATCAGTAACGGTTCCATCACATCCAATCACGTTCAGTTCATGAAGTGAAAATCCAGCCTCAGTCAAATAAGAAAGAATGCTGCTGGAAATGTTTTTAACATAACTTGAAGAGGGTAAAACATGACCAACGCACAGAAGTCAGCAGTACATGCTGGACATAAGTTCTGCTATAAAATCAGGTAGCTGTTTTCAAGATTTATCTGTTCGTGAGGCTGGCACACTTTCCCACTCAAGGTGGTTAACAGTGGCGAACAGAGTTCTCCGATTGTATTTAGGTATTGCAAACACAACAGACGAGAGCAAGATCTTAGTTTATTTTCTTTTAAAGTCATACATACCTCTTTGGTTTTATATAAAAAAGTAAATACTTCACAAACAGACCAGAACATGTATTTGAAGTTATAAAATCTTCAAGATTCCTTTCCGAAAACTTGTTGAAAATCATTGACCCAGTAACTGAGATAAACGTATTTTTTGCCCGTCCAGAAAACTTGCTTTTGAGAAAGAGAGTAGATAAAAGGAATCATATAACAGAGTTAGGTTTCAGAAAAATTATATATATTGGATAGAAATTTAGCTTCTAAGAAAAAGTTAGTCAGGAGTTTTCAACCACCGAAAATCAATTTCCTAATTACAGACAACATTGAAATGATTCACTGGAACACTACTGCACTTTCACCACCACATTTGCTGCGAAGAATAAAATTTTAGGGCCGATGCACTACCGCCAAACGTAACAATTTACTTATTTTATTTTTGCATTATACTAAGCGACCCTAGAGGTAAGTTTTCCGCGATATAGCGAATCAAAAAACAAAACAAAAAAATTCTCGCACTCCCCCTTAAAATTGATAAAAATCTTATATTTTCTCAAATTTTAGGGCCGATGCGCTACCGCCAAGCGTAACAATTTATTTATTTTATTTTTGCATTATACTAAGCTACCGTAGAGGCAAGTTTTCCACGGTATAGCGAATCAAAAAAAAAAATTCGGCCCATCCTAATATGCATTACCAGGGTATTAATTGTATATATAGGCCGAACACATGAAGTTAATACTAGCTCAGACTTGCCAAGGTCTCCGGATTTTGCACGCCAGTATTATTTTAGAGAAAATGTTGTTCTTTTAAATCGAAGAATGTCTCGATTAGATAAAACAACATTTTCTGTGTTAAAAAACTGGTATCCAAAAAGCCGGATACTTGTCAGCTCTGCTAGCTTTTAAACCTTTCAAAGGTATTTTGAAGTCTATATGCCACATTAGGTCACACATTTTGAATTATTAGCATAATAAAATTTTAGTTCTCTGTGGCTTTTATTTAACTTACTTTATAAAGAAATTTCTGTTCCAAATCGAATGAAATAAATTATAGAAACGGGTCGATTCGACCCTTCGATGTACGAAGGTTAACATTATAACGCCCAGCAGCAGTCCATTCGACTCCGACCAAAAAATTAAATGTCGATTCAAACCATAAATTACTTCATAAAATAAGTTAAGTATACGCCACACAGAAATAAGTTAAATAAATAATTTAAACTGTTTAAATAAAATTTCTTGTGTAAAATAGTTTTATAAAGCTTTAGTATACTTTCCAAGTGCTCTAGTTTTAAGCAACAGAATTAGTTTTCCTGAAATAGGGTTAACACAGTGGTACTCAAAAAACGGATCGCGAGCCGCAGTTGTACCAATTATTTTAAAAAGTAAATTTCACCATATTTCATTACACATTACAGAAGTCTTTTGTAGTAACACAAAAGCTATAACGAAAATATTGCCTTAAACAGGGTTCGTACGCTTTTACCACAATTTTAATAAGATTTTCCTATTTAATATTTAAACAGCAGAAATTGCAAACGCCTAGTTCAATTGAAGAATTTGTAATACTTTTCTGCATTTAAATAACGCAAAAAAATTATAAAAATTGTGGTAAAAGCTCACGAACTCTGTTAAAAAAATATTTTAAACAAACTGACTTGATTAGTTTGGATTATCCGTAGATTTTAACATTGGGGCAAGAAAAATTAATAATTTACTGATGCGAATTGATATTTTACGATAGCTGGGCATCAAGTGCAAAGTTTTGAACAACCGGAGCCTAGAGGGCGTTAGCTCACTAAATGTTTTCCATTTAAGTGCGTAGTTTTTATTCATAAGAGCTTTGGCTTTCACTGACGACAATTTTTATATTCTGTGCAACTATTTACAAAAAAAATGCATTCCTTGTTTTAGGTTTATCTAGTATTGTATTGTATGGGAAAGATTTTTATAACGAATGAATTCCATTAATTTATCGATTACTTCACTTTTTTTTGTCGATAACATGTATTTGTATATGGTTGTGTATCTTGAGTAGTTATCTATAAATGTGAGAAAATAAATTTTCCTTCCTAATGTGTGCGTATTTATAGGACCGCACACGTCACTATGGATTAAATCAAGAATTTTGTTTGCTCAGTTTGTTGCCGATTTGGGATATGGCGCGTCGTTTATTTTTATTTTGATGCAAGTTTCGCATACTTTATCGTACCTGCAGTATCCGATTTTTATTCCATTTCCTAGTTGATTACTAAATTTGTAAATTGAGTTAGTTACATACTCATGCATGTCAGCCCTCTCTACTTAAAGAGGGGCATTATTTGAATACCAGTAAATCCGTATAAGTACTTTTATAGTTTCATTTCTTGAGGGACCGTACGCATATATCGGACCTCTTTCTCGGTGCGTATTTTATATAGCACTTTTCTGAAAGAAAAATCTTTATCGACGTTTTTTACAAATTTAGTGAAAACCTTCTCTGAAAATAATGTTTATTGCAAATGTAAAATTATAACACGAAAAGTTTTCCTCAAAAATACTTGATATTTAAAATCGGGACAAAATGTTAATCCTGCACTATTTGTACAAAGAATTGGAAAATCTGAATACGAACCAGCTCGTTTCAAATTCATCCTATTTGTTATGCAACATTACTGTAAGTATACATTTTTATTGCTCTATCTTTAAGAACACCTGAAATATCACTTAAAATATTTTCTGAGACTGTAATTATTAAGAAAGCTCTTTGGTAGGTGAATGATGTTGATGATTAAAAGATAGATAATTGTATAACAATTTTATGTTACAGAATGTATCTTATCTGAAAATCGTTAAAATTATCGTTGAGTTGCAAACCTTTAACATATATTTGAAACTGCAAGAAAGATATTTCCCAATTTATTCTAATGTACGGTTCCTTAAAATTCCTATTTTTTTTTACTTCAAAATCAAAAGCTATAATTTAAAAATCAAAGGACAGAATAAAATGAATTTTTTTTTTTTTTTCCGACCATGAAATTTTTAAGCACGATCCAAAATATGTACATTTCTATTTGGGATTTTTTTATAATCTCAATAGTAATTAAAAAATATTATTTCATAAACAAGTTAATTTAAAATACGCATTCATGTTTCGTTGGACTTTTTACGAAATATCATAGGAAAGAAAAACTAATGAAATATATATAATATTTTTCAAACAGTGTTAAAGTAATAGATGATTTTCATTAACATTGATTGTTTAATTTTTCATTTAATTATATCACACTAACTCACAGAAGTGTTCACTACGCCGTCCGCTGCAGTACCGCCAGTTGGATGGTTTTCAATTAATTCTGATTGTTAGATTGCTCATACATTATTTATCTAGTAATATTATGCATAGTTAATAACTTACTAGATGAAGCGAATATTAGTATTTAAAAAAATAGTAGCAATCAAGCAATCTGAAAAATAATTCTGTCTCAGCTAATTCCCAGCTACCATACTTTGCGAGTCATAATATTTACCTTATTTAATGACGGAAATTCTGCGTTGAAATATAGTAAAAATTTCTATTCTTAAATAGTGGTAGCTCTGTGACCAAGGATCGCGCTTTGAGTACCACTAATTATTCTTTTATGTTGAAATTAAGTATTTAATAACATTTATTGTGTTTTTGTGGAACGTCATGCAGATGCTTGTTTATGATAAAATAAATAATATATAATTATAAAACATTCAACAAGTTAAAACATTTTTTTCTTTTAGACATTGCATTAATTAGAACTAACATTACAACCAGTGATTGACTGTTATCGCATCGCATTTTTAAAGTATTCTAAGCACAGACCATTGAAATAGTATATCGACAAAGTTGCCAAGCCTACAGATTTTTTACTACCACTACTTTCGATTAATTTAATGCAGAAATTCGGAAATTAAATAACACAAAATTTTCTATTTGAAAAATGTGGAGGTAAAATTCTGAGAACTGAGTTGTTCTGCAGATATGATTGATATGTAGGAGGATTATAGTGAAGATGGAAATGGAACCGATGTCAGGGTTCGTATGCTTTACCACAATTTTTAATAGACTTTTTCTATTTAATATTTACAAAACAGAAATTGTAGATGACTCGTTTAATTGCACTATTTGTAATGCTTTTCTGTACTTAAAAAACACAAAAAATTCTATTAAAAAATAGTGGAAAAACCGTACGAACCCTGCCTGTATCTACTATTAGTAGAAAAGTTTTCTTGTTTAAAATCATATTTATAATAGTATGTAACGTGTTTAACAAAAATAAAAGTATTTTACGGGAAACCAAAAACTAAAAGTATATTTCGATTATATAACTCATCGATATCTAATCGAATTTATCCATGAAGCGGAAAGTACTTCATTAACTTTTAGGACAACTTCGCCTTTAAGTGTAACTATCACCATCTGTCATTTTTACAGCCAAAATGAATGATCGTGTTCTTTAAGAGCGTTTGACAGCTTTTTTCGATTTCTTACGAAGATGTAAGTAGCATTAGTAATAATTTACAACGCTTTCATGTGTATCAGATACAATTCGTGTTGTTTCGCTAAAAAAAGGAAAAATAACTGACATTTATGTTCACCTGTTATACTTTCAATAATAGAATACAGAAATGAAAATTCTATTGTGTTTAAATGGCTTATGTGGAAAATATTTCAGCTACGTATAATAATTTGAAAGTTTTACTAATATATTGAACACCTTTTAAATCATAATTTAAAATGGGAAATTTTATTTTATGCTTTAGTGGGGCATACAATTCTTCAATCTTCATAAAATTCGATTCTTGAAGAAACGTGTATAATAAAAAGCAACATTTACTGCTCATTATAAAAAAAAAACACATAACACAGTCTTGTAATTATGTTATTTACGACGAGAAACATATCAGATCATTATTATATAAGCTATGCTTAATAAAAAAAAAAAAAAAAAAAAAAAAAAAAAAAAAAAAAGGAAAAAAAAAAAAAAAAACTTTCATTTTTTGAAGGGAGATTTAATTCCCAAATGCCATAGTGGCAACAGAAGATTAGAATAAAAATTTGCTTTTATAATATACATTCAGGAAAGATTTTGCTAATTTTCAAATGGAGTCTTTCATAAATTCTGGAGTCTTTAATCATTTCAAAATGTTAGCAACAGAAGTAATTCGCTCCTCGAAAGGTACTGGCACGTAAGTTACTTGACAATGACGTCATTTTTATGTAATCATTGTAGATATTTTTTGAGTGAAACTCTAAATTCCCATTTAAAAATAATGCCATATGAAACAGAATTTTACAAAATGCAGCGAGATTTGGGTTGAAATTTCTAAATTGTTTTCTGTATAGTCGAAGAAATCGCAAATTTGTCTGTTACACGTGCGATAAAACTGTGCATTATCATTTATAAAGCTGAGGACTTTTGCTATGATTGCGTCAAATTAACGTCATTACTTTTTATTGTAGTTTTAACTATTTAACCCTTCTTTGCATGAGTTTTTCTTTTACAATTGTTTTTTTATACATACATTAAATATTAGACACCAGAAAGTTTAAGATAGATTTTTAACTTTGTTCAGCAACATAGTTCACGGGAAATTTACTAGATTAATATTTCTATATAAATATAGTGGTGGCGATGAAGTTGATTTATTTATGAAAAGTTGAATAAACAGTGATGGAAATTTCCATCAGAATGCCAAGAAGGGTTAAGGGCTCGAAAGCACATAGCTTTGTGTTTTTAAGATATAGCATTTTCATTTAATTTATCGCATGGTTAATACAATTTTTTATGATAATGGTCCTTCTTGAAACACAATACACTATCTTAACACAGGAATTATAAAACAGATTACATCAATACATTTAAACAAACAATAGAAATTTTAATAACAATGAAAGCTTCCGGTTTGCCTACTGTTGGTTGTAGATTGTAACAACCAAGAACTTTAGCAGACCTACTGCATTAATACTGTGGCTATCCATATATTGATGCCAGTGATGGAACAGTGGCGCAGCAGTTGGGCGATTCTCACCACTAAATTTTAATAGTATTCTTCGCTTTAAAAAATGTCTGAAACAAAGAAGCAAATAAGACAAAGAGTACACAAATTAGATTTAACGGTGTCAGTTGATTCTGAGCTGCGCCACTTTTCCATTACTGATTGATGCTCATCTCAAATATAGGATTTATTAATGTCTGCTTGACCGCATCAAATTAATGTTTTCTCGCCAGGCTCAATTTTGTGAAGGTTCCGGATTCGTTTCCCTGAGTAACTTTAAATGATCTCAGGTACTCTACTGGGGACTCTACAGGGACTCTACATTTTGTTTACCACTAATTCTAACTACGTCTAAAATCTTCGGGATATATTTTTAACACAGGTGTCGTAGGAAACTACCACGGAGGTTCTAGTTTAGAATACTGATGTTTAAAAATCGTGCCAATTTAAGTCAAACTGAAGCTCCATGTGTTTCAATAGAAGATGTTTTGTAGCACAAATGAATCTTAAATTCCTACCACAGGCGACCCACTTAGTGGCTTCTTAAAAAACTGTGTGTTGATTAAGAGGGCATATTTATCATCACAGATCCAACCTACAATACACCAGCGAGGTAAATTTGTTGGAGAAGCACATTTAGAAAATATGTGCTGCCAAAATTATTTTTTTATTTAAAATTAATTTAAATTAATGAATTAATGAATAAATTACTTTTTTAGTAATTAATATTGTTTTAGAATAAAACATAGTTAACATTTTATAGCTTTATGCCTATATTAGTTATATAGAAATAAACAAATAGCATACAAATAAAGTTGATTGTTGTTGGAATCCCTCACAGCACCATTTGGTTTTAAAAATTAACGACATTTTTCCTCTTTCATCTGACTTTTCTAAAAATTCATCCAAATAAATTAACCATTTGCAAATTCTTGAACACCACAGGAGGGACATTTCCCGTGATTCTTTTAAATTGCCTGGAGTGGAAAGGATTAATAACCGTGTTACTGTAAGATTTAAAACGTATTAAATATTATTTTCAACGCAATTTTTTGTATCATTCCATATATTATTAGGATTCCGATTAAGTTTATTGAACAATTTTTAGGGGAGGGTATTCTTCTTTTGAGTTCTTATATTGTATATTAGTTTTTCAAAGGGTAATGTAAATAGTGATAATGTGTACCGTGATATCGTCGCAACCATGTTAAACTATCGAATATAAAAAAATGCATTTTTCATTACTTTAAAAATGGGCCTTTTGTCACCACTAAATTTTATTAGAATTCTTAGCCTAATAAAAATACTAATAAAATTTCTGTGAAGAACAGGGTTACCAGTTTTATTCAGAGATGCCGAATTCATACCGGAAATCTTGAGAAAAATTTTTGCTTTAAATAATCACGAAATATGCTGGCATTATATAAATCAAAAATTTTTATTTTAAATTTCTGGTATGGATTCTAAATTTATGAATGGAAAAGCAGGCCAAACTGGCAACCCTTATCACTATTAAAATTTAATGGTGACAATCGGCCCATTTTTAAAAGTACCGTAATTTCCGGCGTATAATCCGCAGCTCAAAGAGTCGTTTTTCGACCCAGAAATAATATTTTATAAAATGTAACTTAAAAGATCGCTGTAAATATTTAACTACAATTATTGAATAAATTTTCTGGGTCGAAAAACTATTCTTTGAGCTGCGGATTATACGCCGGAAATTACGGTAATGAAAAATGCATTTTTTCACATTCGATAGTTTGACATGGTAGCGACGATATAACGGTGATATTTGATTTATGTTTTCCTTCTGCTGAGTTATTTAAAATGCATTTTTTAATACAAGTTTCGCAATTTGGTGAACATATATATATTTTAAGTTTATGGTAACACATCTCTTTCCAGAAATGTTAATCCGAGCAGCACGTTTGGATAGTTTACAGTACATTGAAATTCTTAGGATTTTAGTTTCTGTTTTCTTGGCTATTTAACCTAGGTCGATTTTAATTTCCCAATTCAATGTTCCTGTACGGTAGATTTACATTCCTTGGAATTTCAAACTTTCCTTCTTTCTATTCATTATTTTTCTTCATGAATATATTTGCTTTTTGAGCTGCAATTCATAAGTTCGTCAGTTTAGATTTTAAATAAGAAAATTTTAATTTTAATCTTTTTATCTCATCTTTACAAAAAACATGCAAACAAATGCAAAAGACTATTTTCAAGAAAATGTAATTTGCGTTTATGTTTCATGATATTTCCCGCTGAATGATGTTAAACATTTGCCTTAGAAGCATTATTTTGACATTTCTTGGCTCTAGAGATAAATCAGCTAATTAGAAATGAAAACGAATGCATAATAAATAAATTCATTCTGAATAGATGCAATTTCTGCAGCCCTTACTTCAAAATTCACGTAATTTTGCAGATATTCTTATGAGAAATACTAGACAAAAACTCGACAATACTTGACAGTAAACAACTGAAGGTTTCACAAAAAAGAAGGTAATAAAATGATACAAATATGAGACATTTGACAGGATATTTTTAGCAATAGTTAAAATAAATAAAAACCTTTCCTTTCATAACCGTACTGGGGAAAGGTCGTACTGGAAAAATATAAATTGTCTTTACACGGATGCAGTCAGCAGAACATTATTAAGAGAATTAATTTTTTAGATCTAAGAAGGAGCTACTCCAAGTTTTTTTCTTCAGAAAAATTTGCAAATAAAGAAATTTTTTAACTTAAAATTTTATTAGCTTTTTCAAAATATAAACATTTAACTGCTTTAGACATAGGTGGCACCACCGTTTTTAAATATCAATATTTTTTCTTCTTTCCGTTATTTATTTTCATTCATTATATTATTTTTTAAAGAAAATTATCAATTATTTTTCTTAGTATATATACCTAATTGATCAATTCGAATAAAGCATATACCAACAATTACAGATAATTTTAATTTATTTAATCGATAATTACGTGCCAAAGCTTTTAATTTTAAAATTTTAAACAAAATCATCTATTTAAAAAAATAATTATGTTGGTAGATTTTCATTAATAATAATGAAGAAAAAAAAACAAATAAAAAAAATCCTTCTGAAACAAAATATAAATTACATTACTGAACTGCGTTATTAGAACACTAACGATATTAGAGAAATTTCTTATGCCAGAAGCATGCCGTTATGCCGTTTAGCAAAACATAATCATTCCAAAATGCTCAAATCATTTGAAATCGGTCTATCATTTGAAATGCTCATTGCACATGCTCAAATCAACCGAAATCGGTCTTATAAAATCCGCTTTTCGTTTCAAGAATATAGCATAAAATACAGTTAATTATGTCGAAATTTTAATAAAATACTTAAGAAAGAGTATATAAACTAGATTAAATATAACTGCTTCAAACGATTTTGTCAACAATCGATATTCGATTTAATGCAAATTAAATATCTGCAAAAAAATGCGATATTTAAAAAATATATAATTTCAAAATTAAACATGTTGGACACCTTCAAAATGTTAAAATATGCGAATATTTCTATAATCGGGTTTTTATCATGATTCAATACATTTCTCAAACTCATATATTTACTCAGGGTTCATACGGGTCCTGGAATTTTAAGACCAGGAAATTATTCGGCACCAGTATTTTCTTATAGATTATCTCTTCTTAAATAAGGTGAAATTTCGCACGTTTGAACTTGATATATATTTTTAGAAAAATATACTGGTATGTTACCTGGAAAAGTAACGGTACCCGTACGAACCCTGTTACTATTCTCTATTATTCATATTGATACTAGCTTTGTATTATTCTCAAACATTTGAAAAATTCGTTAAACTTCCAATAGGACGTCAGATTTTCTTTTTAATTCTCTAATGACGTGATATTAATCTGATTTGTGTACATCCACATACTCATACTCCTTGTATTATTGAGAAATCTTAGACATTTTCCGTTTTATTTACCACTATGACGTCAATCAATTTTATTTCATATTTATCTTTTTTTCAATGGGTGAAACTTTTTATTTCATTTTCATTTTTCACGTGAAAATCGTCTGATAGAAAATTAATTATTGTAGAAAGAATTTCCTTGTAGATTTTAAATTTTTGGCATCTGCTATATAACGAAAAATGTTTAAATTTAATAGAAAAAGGCTATTAGAATTTTGGTTTTTTATCTCTATTTATTAAAATAATACGAATTTTTCAAATTTTAATATTTTCAGCTCTTCACAGCTGATATTCCGATTTATACACTAAGTTTCAACTCTGTAAGTTACATAGTTTTCGAGAATGGCTCTGTCACAGACAGACAACGGAGCGGGAGCAATAGGGTTTCGTGAGATGAACGAAACCCTAAAAATTAGTTGTAGAAATTCCGCATAATCAACAGGGCACTATATACGATGTTTTTCTTGTAATATTATATATTTTTTCTAATGTGAAACAAAAGTATATTTAACCAAAATTCCACGGTATACATTCTTTCCTTCAATCTCATTCTCTTTCTTTACGCATTACTAAAGCACTGAAGCTTTAATTAATTAATTGTGCACTTAAAAACCCACTTTGTAAGCATGAAAGATTAAAACACTTTCGAGAAAATTATCTACATTCATGATCCGCAGCAAAGTATTTTTTAACGAGGTAAGATCTTGTTTAATTTGCATTTTGAAGACCCATTTTTAAATTTACGAAAAAAAATTCTATAAAAAATTGCCACAGAGTTTTTTTTACAAAAATCATTTAAAATATCATTTTATCGCAGCTCGTAATTTTCTGTGGCTATGCGAACCTAATAGCTGCATATATTTATTAGACAAACAGTGTCTTTGTAAGAAGTTTATAAAAAAAAAATAGAGAATCATTTTTTTTTTATTTTATTTGAAACTGCATAATAATAAAGTACTCTAATTTCATAAATGTTCAAATAAAAATAATTTTAAACTATTTCTGTTTAAAACACAACATTTTTTCAGTTGAAATGGAATAGGATTGTTCAACGTCAAATACCACTATTTACGATCAAGAAGCTTCGCCTTATTTAATAACAGAATTTCTGTGATTAAGTAAGGCTAAGATTACTATTTAAATGTAATAGTAGTCCACAGATACCAGATTTGAATACTACTCTAAAATTGCCGCTCTCATCAGGTTTAAAAAAAAAATACAGAACTTTTCTACTTGGCAATAGCAGAAATTGCAGACACCTCGTTTAATTGCACCATTTGTAATACGTTTCTGCATTTAAATAAGGTGAAAAAATTCAATTAAAATTGTGGTACGTAAGAACGTACGAACTCTGTTCATCAGTTATAATCATACTGAATTTTTTAAAGAAAATACTACGAGGGGTATTTCAAACAAGATAATAAAATAAATTTCTTATTCACAAACATGATAATAATCCTCATTCTGAAGCTAGGATGTAAGTAATAAATTGAGTTTTAACAATAGAACTACCGGAAATTTTACCGTAATTTCCGGCGTATAATCCACAGCTGAAAGAGTCGTTTTTCGACCCAGAAATATTATTTTATAAAATGTAACTTAAAAGATCGCTGTAAATATTACCTACAATTACCGTAATTTCCGGCGTATAATCCGCAGCTCAAAGAATCGTTTTTCGACCCAGAGAATTTATTCAATAATTGTAGTTTAATATTTACAGCGATCTTTTAAGTTACATTTTATAAAATAATATTTCTGGGTCAAAAAACGACTCTTTGAGCTGCGGATTATACGCCGGAAATTACATTATTGAATAAAATTTCTGGGTCGAAAAACAACTCTTTGAGCTGCGGATTATACGCCGGAAATTACGGAACTCAAGTTTTTTAGAACTATTTCACAACAGAAATTTTATTTAAAACTACTTATTCATTTAACATATTTCTGTTAGTTTTATATTTAATTTATTTTAAAAAGAAATTTCTGGTTCGAATCGGAATATTTTTATTTGGTAATAGTCAAAATGACGGCTTATGGTAGTTCTAGTGTTAAATCGCATAATTCGGTCATAAAATTCAGTTTAACATGTACTTGTCCCCTCCTATAAGGATGGGCGTGGGCACGTCGGAAATTTTTGCACATAAATTACCTTTATAATTAAGGGGGCAAACTACATTTAAATCTTCAAATAATTAAAAATTTCGCGGAACATAAGAGAACAAAAGAAAAGTTGCGCAATAAGTGTAATATAACAATAAATTCTGCGCATTTCAAACTTTGTACTTTAAAATTGTTCTTTAAAGTACATGAAGTATTCACATTAAATAGTGTTAGCTGTCTCATGAAGAACATAATTCATTTGATAAATTGTTGACTTATTGTCACCAGAATTTACGAAAAATTTGATTTTGAAAAACATTAATGCCTTTGTTTACGTATTTTATGAAAGGTTATCGCCGTACTGACTTATAGCTCTCAGAATGAAAACGCAAAGCTGAGTTTTCCTGAGATCCAGATGCTGATAATTATCGTTACATTTTGAATTCAAACAAAGACGCTGGAGTCTGCAAAAACAATTCTTTACTACCTTTTTTCCCCTTGTTTAAGCTAACCTTAAGGACAAGCTCGTGCTTTGAATCCATAGTCCCACCTGTGTAATTTCTGATACAAATGTCGCTGTTTGCATTGACAATAAAGTGGTATAAATATATACCGCCGCCTTGAAAGGGATGGATTAAAATGTCTTTGGCATGCCCACTTATGGCTCTCAGAACGCAAAGACTCAGCTGAGTTTTTGTTAGATCCGGATACTGTTACCTATCGTCACATTTTGAAATCGAAGAGAGACGCTGGTGTCTGCGAAAACAATTCTTTATCCTCTTTTTTAACACTTTCCAACCTTGTTGAAAAGTGTTTATGACTTCGGATTGTCTGCCGTCTTTCCGTGCTCTAACTCCCGAAAATATGCTTCGATTGTCCTGAAATTATTGTCGTTTACTATAGTATGTTCCGTATTTCAATAGAAGTGCGTAGCACTTATAGTTTTTTTACAGGGACAGTCAAAAGTATTCCGTTAGATTACAGTCAATGGGGAATAATCGGTTCAAGCGCATTTTGATGACGCTATGCCATTTAAAACATAATGAAATTGATATATATTTATGAAGCGCATTAAAGCATGTTTTTTGTAGGATATGGGGTGCAAAGCATTTACTATTCATTTACAGGATCAAACAAAAGAATTCTTTTACACATCGTTATATGGGGAAAATCTTCTGCAGTGTAATTTAGTGATATTTCACTATTTCAGTCATAATGGAAATTATATGCATTACGGAGGTGCAATATAAATTGCACTCTTGTGTGCATTGCGTTTATTTACAGGGACACACAAAATATATTGGTTACAGTACATGTGCGATATTTACAGTCTATGTGTGATAAGTGCGTTTTCAACTTTGGTTTGCATTTTTAACTTTTTTTTTCATAGTACGTGTGTGTTTATCAACTCGGTTGACCATATACAGGGCTACACAAGGAAATTCGTAAGTACTACACACTATGGGAGGGAATTGCTTAAGAGTAGTTCTTAATTGCGTTTACGCATTTTCCTGCTGAACTATGTTTTGTAGACTAATAGAAGTTTGTGGAATATAAATAAATTCTTATACAGGGCTACGAAAAAAAAGATACATTGTCGTTTACGTATGGTAATTGATGCGAGTGAGTTTTAAGTTGCCTTTTAGCTTAATAGGTGGTGTGTACAAAAGTCTTCAGATAATATACAGGGCTGTACAAAAGATGTCGAGTGCATTTTCATCGATTGGCGAAAATTGCTAAATGTGAATATTCTAACTGGACGAAATTTTATCATACTATATATCCACATCTATTGATCATATACGGGGATGCACAAAATAATTCGACTACTTTTTGACCCTGGAATGTAATTTCGAAAACTGTATTTTTGAATGTGTTATGTGTTTTCTAAACTGTTTACTTACATATCTTCTTTCAGCTTATTTAACGGTGAAGTTTCCTTAGAGTTTTCTGACTGTGTGGGAAAGTGTTTCATAATCTATGATTGACGCATGATTTTTCGTTCTTGTTACCCTTAATTAAGCAAACATCATCGACAAATTCGTGCTTTAAATTCTTAGTTCCATCTATGTAATTTTTCTTCCGTAAAATATTTGTAAGTGTTTGAGAGAAAATTATTGTATTTATATAATATAATTGAAAGTATTTTATTTAACGGATAGCAATTTTAATATTAAATTCATACATTTTTATTAATGCGTGAACCTGAAAATCCTATCTCAAATGAGAATGTTCAAATATAATGATGGGGATCCTACGTGTTCATAGATAATCGTCATTGAAAAGAGTTTTATGTGTGATATCTCTAGTATTTCTTAATCCTTCTAGTACCAGGTTTTAATTTTTATGAGCGTTCTTAGTTTTGCAGGATTTGAACCAGAAATTTTATTCTATTACACGTATCTTCTTTCTTCGTAATGTATGTATGATTTTAATTAATAGGTTAAATTATTTTTTTTTTCAGTCCGAAACATTAAAAACTTCAAAACAAAACATAATGGTGACAAAAAAGACACCAATGATACTAGGAGTTTTAAGATTATTAAAAGAATACGTTTCATAAAGTATGCATTTATTATTGACTCAAAAATATTCAAGAAAAAGGTCTCAGAAAAGAATAAGAAAATGTTGGTGTTTCATATATATGTTCCTTGAAATATATATATTTTTTTAACTTTTAAGGGTATTCAGCCCACTTAAATGGTTTAGAATATGGCTCATAACATTTTTGCCTGAAATTGGGTTACAGCAACATTTTCCAAATAACAAATATTGCCTTATGTAACCTTTTCAATCAGTGTTGCCAGATTGGGGACTTTTTTAGCTCACAGGCTATCAAAGCCTGAGAGCTTATGTGCCAGCCGGTTCTATATGTACGTATGTATATATGTATGTATGTATGTATGTACGTAACGCGATAACTCTTGATAGAACAAACCGTTTTACTTTAAATTTTGTTTATAGGTTCCTTGTGATAAGGCGCTTCCCTGATTAGTTTTGGAGGTTCATTGGTTCAGCATAAAGGGGGGAAACGGGGGGCAACCCCCCATAATTTAGATAAATGGGTTTTTCATTCAGAATTATCCCATTTTCTTCAAATTTTGTATATAGGTTCATTTTGATAATGCGCTTCTGTCAATAGTTTTGGGGGTTCATTGGCTAAGTATAAAGGGAGAAAGGGGGGGATAACGCCCCCTAATTTAGATAAATGAGTTTTTCATGCAGAATTAACCGATTTTCTTCAAATTTTGTATATAAGTTCATTGTGATAATGCGCTTTTCTGAATAGTTTTGGGGGTTCATTGGTTAAGTATAAAAGGGGAAAGGGGGGGTAATCCCCCCCTTAATTTAGATAAATGGGTTTTTCATGCAGAATTAACCCATTTTCTTCAAATTTTGTATATAGGTTCATTTTGATAATGCATTTCTGTCAATAGTTTTGGGGGTTCATTGGTTAAGTATAAAGGGGAAAAGGGGGGGGGATACCCCCCCCCCCTTAATTTATATAAATGAGTTTTTCATGCAGAATTATCCGATTTTCTTCAAATTTTGTATATAGGTTCATTGTGATAATGCGCTTCCTTGATTAGTTTTGGAGGTTCATTGGTTCAGCATAAAGGGAGGAAACGGGGGGCTAACCCCCCATAATTTAGATAAATGGGTTTTTCATGCGGAATAGTCCCATTTTCTTCAAATTTTGTATATAGGTTCATTTTGATAATGCGCTTCTGTCAATTGTTTTGGGGGTTCATTGGTTAAGTATAAAGGGGGAAAGGGGGGATAACCCACCCTAATTTATATAAATGAGTTTTTCATGCAGAATTATCCGATTTTCTTCAAATTTTGTATATAGGTTCATTGTGATAATGCGCTTCCCTGATTAGTTTTGGAGGTTCATTGGTTCAGCATAAAGGGGGGAAACGGGGGGCTAACCCCCCATAATTTAGATAAATGGGTTTTTCATGCGGAATAGTCCCATTTTCTTCAAATTTTGTATATAGGTTCATTTTGATAATGCGCTTCTGTCAATTGTTTTGGGGGTTCATTGGTTAAGTATAAAGGGGGAAAGGGGGGGGATAACCCCCCTAATTTAGATAAATGAGTTTTTCATGCAGAATTATCTGATTTTCTTCAAATTTTGTATATAGGTTCATTGTGATAATGCGCTTCCCTGATTAGTTTTGGAGGTTCATTGGTTCAGCATAAAGGGGGGAAACGGGGGGCTAACCCCCCATAATTTAGATAAATGGGTTTTTCATGCGGAATAGTCCCATTTTCTTCAAATTTTGTATATAGGTTCATTTTGATAATGCGCTTCTGTCAATTGTTTTGGGGGTTCATTGGTTAAGTATAAAGGGGGAAAGGGGGGGGATAACCCCCCTAATTTAGATAAATGAGTTTTTCATGCAGAATTATCTGATTTTCTTCAAATTTTGTATATAGGTTCATTGTGATAATGCGCTTCCCTGATTAGTTTTGGAGGTTCATTGGTTCAGCATAAAGGGGGGAAACGGGGGGCTAACCCCCCATAATTTAGATAAATGGGTTTTTCATGCGGAATAGTCCCATTTTCTTCAAATTTTGTATATAGGTTCATTTTGATAATGCGCTTCTGTCAATTGTTTTGGGGGTTCATTGGTTAAGAGTAAAGGGGGAAAGGGGGGGGATAACCCCCTTAATTTAGATAAATGGGTTCTTCATGCAGAATTATCCGATTTTCTTCAAATTGTGTATATATTCATTGTAATTAGAGACATCCCTGGTTAGTTTAAGGGGTTCATTAGTTAACTATGAGGGGGTAACGGGGGATGAGCCACCCCCCCTTTAATATATTGTTGATTTTTTTATTTTTCGAGGGGCATATTTCAAATTCTTTGAAATAAGGGTATAATATACAATTAGTGTGAATAGCCTGTGAGCTCAATGCCCTCAGTTTAACTGGGCAGTTTTCTTTTTATTAATTCAGATTATTTGACTCTCTCCACTTTTTTTAAATAGTATAATTCGCCTTATTTTTCAGAATTTTTAATCTATTTTAAATTGGCCGCATATTTCTATTTCAAAAAATTGGTGACAATCAAACAATCTGAATTTAAAAATTCCTCAATCTGGCAACACTGCTTTCAATTTTTATTTCCAAACTGTCAAATGGCACCTGGAATTTTAAAATAAAATTTAGCTGGCACAATATACATGAAGAAAAGCTTTTAGATGTTTTTAAATGAATTTCTTCGCAAATTCTGGTGTCCGTCAATAATTTCAACATTTTAGCAGCAGACGTACTATCCCCTGAAAGAGTTATTGGCACAGTTTTAATCATCGAATATGGAACATTTTTCTATAATGAAGTAGTGGTAGGTTGGTGGTTTGCGGGCCGCAGGTTGCGCTCCAATAATCATAACCTTTAACCCTTTCAAGGACAGAGCACTTCCATTCCTATAATGTTGAAATAGATGAATGACACTGGAAGTTATAAACTAATTTATTTTGAAATATGAAAAAGCTATATTTCACACACATAATAATTTATAATTTTATATTAAAATTCTGGTGCCATTGTGGCATTTGGAATTAAAATTAGGTGGTTTCATAAGCGTACCATCGCCTTTGAAAAGGTTGAAAGGCTGTGATTTCAAGGAACGACCACTTAATTCTTAATCACATCTGCGAAAGTTACACCAGAATTTTTGAAAAAAAAATTGTTTTAAAATGAACGTGAAGAAAAGAATTTTATAATTTTCAAATTAATCTATTCATAAATTTTGTTGGCGAGGAATTATTTCAATAATCTTACTAACACAATTACATACCCTCTGAAAGAGTTGCAGCTTAAATATTGAAATTAAATATTTTAATGTTAACTAATATTTATCCATCGTAATACAACAGCATCGATTTTCAGAAACATAATTTCCATATGGTTTTAACTTCTTGCATGGTTTATGCCTTTCAAACGCAAGTAATTTTGTATCTGTAATGTTGAATTTGCACCATAATGTCAATATATATATATATATATATATTAAAATTAGAAAATGCAATTATAGAAGTTTTTGACACCAATGTTACAGAGTAAAACTTTGTTCCATAATTCTGGTACAAATATTGATTAAAATTAATTGCTAAAAAACATCAAACCTCCCTTCAAGTCGTAAAAATGTTTTAAATTTTTGTCTGGTGTGATATCAATGCCACACTTGTAAAAATTTAAACCATTTTTTATTATGAAAATTAGGTTTCAGACAATTTATACTGCTGTATTATGATAGATATATATCGAGAAAATATATAAATAGTAAATTAAAAAGTTTAGACTGTTAAATTATAAAACTTTTTAAATAAGAAGAAAATTCTCAGACACGAAACCGTTGAAATTTATTTAATCAAAAGTTTCATATTTCCTCTGCTAAGAAGTATACCTCTTTGACTTCGGGTCGGATCTAGGGTTACCAATTTGACCTCTATTTTATTCAGAACTCTACTTTCTGACTCTACTTAACCCTTACATACCCAGAGTATCAAATTTGCAAAACTTTTTATTTAACTTTTAATAAATAAATCGAGTTTTTCGCAACCACTATATTTATATCGAAATATTAATCCTCTAAAATCACATAAATATGCAACTAAATAAACTTAAAATTATATCTTTAAATTTCTGGTGTCTAACCCTTAATATAAATTTAAAAAAATATAATTCTAAAAGAAAACTTCATGCATTGAAGGGTTAAGGATTTGACACCGGAAATTTTAAGATATATTTTAAGCTTTATTCAGTAGCATATTTATATGATTTATTCAGGATTAATATTTCGATATAAATATAGTAGTTGCAAAGAACTTGAGTAATTTATTAAAAGTTAAATAAAAAGTGTTGCAAATTTTATACTCAAGGCATTTAAGGGTTCAGACAACAATTTCAGTTTCTCGAAAATTCAAGTTTCCACAAAGATGAATTTAGAACAAGTCTGCTGTTTTGAAAAAAATTTACTGAAGTATTATAAAGTAACAATTACTGTCAAAGGAAAATAGGATTTTTGTCATGATAGGTCCCGGTTTCATAACACATACAAAAAACATAGAAATAGTTCAAATACTATTGAATATGCCTGTACGTGTAAAAAAGACACGCAGAGTTATAATTATCTTAAACTCATATATCATGCTAAAATTATACATGAAATATATATATATATGTCGTGTTTCCAAGTTCAAATCCGGGAAGAAGGCAGTCGTGCTCGTGATAAATAGGGTTAGCTTTGTTATTGGTTTCCCTTTTAGTTCGCATCAGGCGGCCGGGTGGTATCATCAACAACAAGAAATGTCAGTCCATATTTTTGTCGAAGAACCTTTTATTTCCAGTTTAAGACATCTCTTCAGGGAAAATGCTCATTAGCCAACGCTAAACGAAAAAAAATACAACGTTACATTATTTTCTAGAATCCGTCCCGATTCTTTTAGCAAACACCAGCGTCAAAAAATCCTCTCCGAATCAGGATGATCGTGTTTTTAAACTAGCTTGCGTAATAATACAGAATACGTCACGTGAGCCACTTCTATCGAATCAAAAGGTCTCTTTTGGAACTTTATCAATATTTCCGGTGGATTTATTTTGTTGTAAAATGCAAAAACTTTCTACGCCCATCCAGAATATTCCATAATCTCGTACCAGATGCCTGTCATATCAACAAACCAGCTTATCTGTTTTTGAGGCTGTAGCTAAACTTCGAATTTAATACGTAATAAATATAATAAGAAGAAAAGAAAATGAATCTTTATAAAAGGGGAAAAAAAAAGAAAGAATTAAAGTTTTTCGGAAATATTTTAATAGACATTTGATATTTAATAATAGGATAACTTTATGAGATAAGATTTTTTGAGCGGAATATTTTAAGAGATACGATATTTTAGCATTTAAATAAAGAAGTTATAGCAATTTGAAGCACACGGGAATAATACTAATGAATTTTAATAATGGATTAAAATAAAGATGTTCTATTTAAAGAATAAATTAAAAAAGCTATCGCCATTTTTAGAATAACTACATTCGAATAAATATTATTAAGTGGATTAGGAATAATTGGCTTTACATATGGATAGTAAAAGGCTATCTTAAGAATGAGAATTATTTTAATAAGCTGGGTTATATACCGAATATTATTGAATGGACAAATTTTATATAATAATTGCGGAAAAAAATTAAATTTTGTAATATTATCCCCCCTCCCTAAAGATTTTGGATGAAGTTAATAGTTAAGTAACTATAAATTCAGACAATATAAATTTAATACTTTAGAAATTTGAATTTTGACTAGTATAAATTTAGAGACTGCCAGCAAGGAGATGGGGAATTTCTGAAGAACTGGAAGACAAAAACAAAAACAAAAATAAAATAATAGTAATCAATTAAAATTAATAGATAAATAAAAATAAAGCTACGAGCATTTCCAATGTAAAATAATACAAGAAATGGTTACAATCTCACTTACCATTTGTAAGTGCACAAGAAAAATACAATAACAATAAATAATAAATATTAATAAACAGGAAAAACAGGATAATAATAGTAACAGAATTTTGCTTTTACCAAGTTCACAAGCTTTAGAATAAGTAGTCACTAGCAAATTGTTAAAACAAAGTTTTTAAAAAAAATTCGACTTAATTCAAATTTGAGTTCATTAGATCCAACTGTTTTATTTCAGTCTCTTTCTTGGATCGTGATAAGTCCTCATTTTGTTTTTAAAAAAAATGGTTACTGCAGTCCCTTTCTTAAAAATACAGTTTTTATGTAAAGGCTGAAAATAAAGACATTACTCCATCAAAATTTTAAAACTGTAGTCATTCTTACCAATACTTTATAATGACCTTATAATGCTAGCACTTGTCACAACATCTTCTCTTAAGTATCACATTAATTTTTTCACATAATAAACAAGTCAAATTATCTCTTGGTCGTTTATTGTACTTGGAATATGTTATCTTTGTTATATTCCTGTGGGATTTGTTATATTTCTGTTGGGATCCCACCATCTTTAACTAATATTTGTCAAACATTTTTTCACTAATAAATAATATAACTCTTCAATAATATAAATAAATGCTATAATAAAATTCAATTCATAAACATAACAATAATAACTTTCAATATAACTAATACTTCTCAACATATGTAGTAATTCATAATATAATTCAATAGTAGAAATAATAATATAATAACATCAGTATAATTTAAGAAAATATCACAGTTTGTTTATTTATTGTTAGGAAAAATATTGGTTGAGGATAAAATAATTACATAGCAAATAAATAAATTTCTTATTTTTTAATTATATAAGAAAGTATTTTTTCCAGTCGAAAGTATACAAAAAAAATATATAATAATTTCAAAATCCAAATAAATTTAAATCTAAATATTTAGAAATTGAACTCTCAACCATTAGTTCCTTACAATAATTTTTTCCTCTGATACCCTTTTACAAAATTATATTGTTAAGTTATAAGTATTCATATCCTAAATGCAGAGAGTTTTTTTTTTTTTTTTTTGTTTTTTTTGGCAAACTTAGAATAAATAAAGACAATAAATAACAAATAAAAGATGTTAATTTTAGCTGAGAAGTGGAATACAAAGGCAATGAGTTTAGATACTTAATTTTCTATTGTCACACCAAAACAATCACTGTAAAATCACATCATCACTATCCAATCATTTATATAATTATAGAAATACTGATAAACGGTTACTATTTGATTATCTATTGAAGTAAATAACATAATATTAAATCTTTGAAACAATTGGTTTAAGAAAAAGTAAATAAGTAAAAATAGTTTATTTTGATATAGAATTAAAACATTTAATTTCATTTTTCAACATCAATTTGACAATTCCTAAAATCAAAATACACATCTTATGCCTGCATAAGGTGTCTACCCAACCTCAAAAACTCTCAAAAACAAGTAAATATTTTAGTTGATCAGGCTAAAATATAACCACAATGTTGAAATAAAAGCTGTGACATTTATTTTAAATTTTAAAATATTAAACTTTCAAAAATGGGTAATATCTCTGTTGTACACCAAAGACATACCTGATAATGTTGAAACTAGAGTAATAAGAGATATTTAAAGAATTAGAATTTATTCTATTGTTTTTACTTTAGTTTGATTTTGTGATGGTGATTGTGATGTCTGTGGTGATTTTGATTGTTGTTTGGGTTGCTCATGAAATAGTCTGAAGTTATCTGGTGAAAAATATGTTGTGAATTGTTCCATGTCTCCAAATTAAGACACTATATACCCTTCTGACAGAAACATAACTGAATTAAAACCTTTCCTATTGAATTTTTAAGAATTATAAGAATTTGTGAATCCAAATTAAGCATTAACCAGAACATTTATTCAATAAAATACATAAAAATCTCCTAAATTTTATTTATTATTTTTGCTAAATTTAAATTTAATATGTTGCATTAACTACCTTAGAATAATTTTTTTTTATCATAGTAATAATAATAATAACAATTGTATCATCAGCAAAAAGAACAAGAAGGGCAACATCATCAACAAAATTTTATTACATACCCCATGAATTTTTTGAATGCAACTTACCTACATTTTCCAATTTCTCTTCTAAATATTTTTATTATTTGTCATCATGGAAAACATGACTTTACCTTCATATTGATCGTCATCACGTATTAATTCTATCATCACATCATAATTATTCTGAGTATTCAATTCTAGTAAATTTATTACTGCTGAGGACTTGGTAAATAATGAACTTATTTTTACCTAAGCTATGGACAAATGAGGTGTAAAAAAAATTCCCCATTGGTGAGCTTAAGATTATTAAAATTCAAATTACCTAATAGAGCAATTCAGCTAGGTTAACATAGTGCTAAATGTCTACATGTTCTAGTAATTTAATTTCTACCTGACCTAGCATTTTATTTAAACACTTTATTAATATTATAACACCATCAAAAATTTTCAAATTTTCTATATTAAATATTTTAGCAAGTTGGTAAATGCATCATAAATCCTACATTAAATGAAAATAAATAATAACATACTAAATTTAATTTTATATATTCACAGTTTAAATAAACAATAAAATACTAACACTCTATTTACATATTTACATCATAAATAATCTTTCAGTGGCTCATTAATTTACTACAATTCAAACCACCAGTCACTTATTATTCAACATACAGATTTTTTTTTTTTTCTCCTCATAATAGCTGTTTTGTAGCTTAGGTTTGGCATGGTGCCAGGAATGTTCCCTTAGGATAAAAATTGTCTCTTTATAAAATACAGATCAGATCTTAGTAACATATTAAAAATAATAGAATTTTTCTTTTAAGAATATCTGTTCTTAAAACATGAAAATATAAATTATACCGCTGTCTATAATATTACAATGACGTATCACACGAAATCATCAAATAAATTAATTAACCTTAAATATTTGCAACAGAAATAAATTTTAAAAACAAAAATTTAATCAGTATAACATAGTATATAAAACCTTTAAATTTCAAAGTAGACTATTAAATAAATAAAACATTTTAAATATAACATAAACTAATAAATTTCAACATATAAAGATACCAATAAATAAAAATACCAACTTACAGTTACTCTTGAGCATATTTCACAGGAAAGTCTCACACATCTAAAAATCTTTAATTTTCTTGATAACACAAAAGTTCTGCTTTTTCGCAATCCTTTAAAACCAACACCATGAAGACGCTTATGAAGATGAATAGTATATTCTCTAGCAACAACTTCACTTAGGCCAACTTTTCCTCTTCTTTTCTCTTTTAGGCTTGACCATTTTTAATTTATTATAAAAGTACAAAATAACAAAACACCAGACGTAAACGTGCTGTAATGGCGTAGACGTCCTCGTAACATATTCTTCTAATCGGCAAATTTCACGTTTAACAACACAAACTTTTTGTTGATCACCAGCATCCTGTTCGACTTATTATATTAATGTCGTGTTTCCAAGTTCAAATCCGGGAAGAAGGCAGTCGTGCTCGTGATAAATAGGGTTAGCTTTGTTATTGGTTTCCCTTTTAGTTCGCATCAGGCGGCCGGGTGGTATCATCAACAACAAGAAATGTCAGTCCATATTTTTGTCGAAGAACCTTTTATTTCCAGTTTAAGACATCTCTTCAGGGAAAATGCTCATTAGCCAACGCTAAACGAAAAAAAATACAACGTTACATTATTTTCTAGAATCCGTCCCGATTCTTTTAGCAAACACCAGCGTCAAAAAATCCTCTCCGAATCAGGATGATCGTGTTTTTAAACTAGCTTGCGTAATCAGGCCTGCCAAGTCTCCGGCTTTTTGGATACCAGTAATTTAGTACAGAAAATGTTGTTTTATTGAATCGGAGCATTTTACGATTTAAAAGAACTACATTTTCTCAAAACAATTACTGGTGTTCAAAAAGCCGGAGACTTGGCAACTCTGCGTAATAATACAGAATACGTCACGTGACCCACTTCTATCGAATCAAAAGGTCTCTTTTGGAACTTTATCAATATTTCCGGTGGATTTATTTTGTTGTAAAATACAAAAACTTTCTACGCCCATCCAGAATATTCCATAATCTCGTACCAGATGCCTGTCATATCAACAAACCAGCTTATCTGTTTTTGAGGCTGTAGCTAAACTTCGAATTTAATACGTAATAAATATAATAAGAAGAAAAGAAAATGAATCTTTATAAAAGGGGAAAAAAAAAGAAAGAATTAAAGTTTTTCGGAAATATTTTAATAGACATTTGATATTTAATAATAGGATAACTTTATGAAATAAGATTTTTTGAGCGGAATATTTTAAGAGATACGATATTTTAGCATTTAAATAAAGAAGTTATAGCAATTTGAAGCACACGGGAATAATACTAATGAATTTTAATAATGGATTAAAATAAAGATGTTCTATTTAAAGAATAAATTAAAAAAGCTATCGCCATTTTTAGAATAACTACATTCGAATAAATATTATTAAGTGGATTAGGAATAATTGGCTTTACATATGGATAGTAAAAGGCTATCTTAAGAATGAGAATTATTTTAATAAGCTGGGTTATATACCGAATATTATTGAATGGACAAATTTTATATAATAATTGCGGAAAAAAATTAAATTTTGTAATATTATCCCCCCTCCCTAAAGATTTTGGATGAAGTTAATAGTTAAGTAACTATAAATTCAGACAATATAAATTTAATACTTTAGAAATTTGAATTTTGACTAGTATAAATTTAGAGACTGCCAGCAAGGAGATGGGGAATTTCTGAAGAACTGGAAGACAAAAACAAAAACAAAAATAAAATAATAGTAATCAATTAAAATTAATAGATAAATAAAAATAAAGCTACGAGCATTTCCAATGTAAAATAATACAAGAAATGGTTACAATCTCACTTACCATTTGTAAGTGCACAAGAAAAATACAATAACAATAAATAATAAATATTAATAAACAGGAAAAACAGGATAATAATAGTAACAGAATTTTGCTTTTACCAAGTTCACAAGCTTTAGAATAAGTAGTCACTAGCAAATTGTTAAAACAAAGTTTTTAAAAAAAATTCGACTTAATTCAAATTTGAGTTCATTAGATCCAACTGTTTTATTTCAGTCTCTTTCTTGGATCGTGATAAGTCCTCATTTTGTTTTTAAAAAAAATGGTTACTGCAGTCCCTTTCTTAAAAATACAGTTTTTATGTAAAGGCTGAAAATAAAGACATTACTCCATCAAAATTTTAAAACTGTAGTCATTCTTACCAATACTTTATAATGACCTTATAATGCTAGCACTTGTCACAACATCTTCTCTTAAGTATCACATTAATTTTTTCACATAATAAACAAGTCAAATTATCTCTTGGTCGTTTATTGTACTTGGAATATGTTATCTTTGTTATATTCCTGTGGGATTTGTTATATTTCTGTTGGGATCCCACCATCTTTAACTAATATTTGTCAAACATTTTTTCACTAATAAATAATATAACTCTTCAATAATATAAATAAATGCTATAATAAAATTCAATTCATAAACATAACAATAATAACTTTCAATATAACTAATACTTCTCAACATATGTAGTAATTCATAATATAATTCAATAGTAGAAATAATAATATAATAACATCAGTATAATTTAAGAAAATATCACAGTTTGTTTATTTATTGTTAGGAAAAATATTGGTTGAGGATAAAATAATTACATAGCAAATAAATAAATTTCTTATTTTTTAATTATATAAGAAAGTATTTTTGCCAGTCGAAAGTATACAAAAAAAATATATAATAATTTCAAAATCCAAATAAATTTAAATCTAAATATTTAGAAATTGAACTCTCAACCATTAGTTCCTTACAATAATTTTTTCCTCTGATACCCTTTTACAAAATTATATTGTTAAGTTATAGGTATTCATATCCTAAATGCAGAGAGTTGTTTTTTTTTTTTTTTTTTTTTTTGGCAAACTTAGAATAAATAAGGACAATAAATAACAAATAAAAGATGTTAATTTTAGCTGAGAAGTGGAATACAAAGGCAATGAGTTTAGATACTTAATTTTCTATTGTCACACCAAAACAATCACTGTAAAATCACATCATCACTATCCAATCATTTATATAATTATAGAAATACTGATAAACGGTTACTATTTGATTATCTATTGAAGTAAATAACATAATATTAAATCTTTGAAACAATTGGTTTAAGAAAAAGTAAATAAGTAAAAATAGTTTATTTTGATATAGAATTAAAACATTTAATTTCATTTTTCAACATCAATTTGACAATTCCTAAAATCAAAATACACATCTTATGCCTGCATAAGGTGTCTACTCAACCTCAAAAACTCTCAAAAACAAGTAAATATTTTAGTTGATCAGGCTAAAATATAACCACAATGTTGAAATAAAAGCTGTGACATTTATTTTAAATTTTAAAATATTAAACTTTCAAAAATGGGTAATATCTCTGTTGTACACCAAAGACATACCTGATAATGTTGAAACTAGAGTAATAAGAGATATTTAAAGAATTAGAATTTATTCTATTGTTTTTACTTTAGTTTGATTTTGTGATGGTGATTGTGATGTCTGTGGTGATTTTGATTGTTGTTTGGGTTGCTCATGAAATAGTCTGAAGTTATCTGGTGAAAAATATGTTGTGAATTGTTCCATGTCTCCAAATTAAGACACTATATACCCTTCTGACAGAAACATAACTGAATTAAAACCTTTCCTATTGAATTTTTAAGAATTATAAGAATTTGTGAATCCAAATTAAGCATTAACCAGAACATTTATTCAATAAAATACATAAAAATCTCCTAAATTTTATTTATTATTTTTGCTAAATTTAAATTTAATATGTTGCATTAACTACCTTAGAATAATTTTTTTTATCATAGTAATAATAATAATAACAATTGTATCATCAGCAAAAAGAACAAGAAGAGCAACATCATCAACAAAATTTTATTACATACCCCATGAATTTTTTGAATGCAACTTACCTACATTTTCCAATTTCTCTTCTAAATATTTTTATTATTTGTCATCATGGAAAACATGACTTTACCTTCATATTGATCGTCATCACGTATTAATTCTATCATCACATCATAATTATTCTGAGTATTCAATTCTAGTAAATTTATTACTGCTGAGGACTTGGTAAATAATGAACTTATTTTTACCTAAGCTATGGACAAATGAGGTGTAAAAAAAATTCCCCATTGGTGAGCTTAAGATTATTAAAATTCAAATTACCTAATAGAGCAATTCAGCTAGGTTAACATAGTGCTAAATGTCTACATGTTCTAGTAATTTAATTTCTACCTGACCTAGCATTTTATTTAAACACTTTATTAATATTATAACACCATCAAAAATTTTCAAATTTTCTATATTAAATATTTTAGCAAGTTGGTAAATGCATCATAAATCCTACATTAAATGAAAATAAATAATAACATACTAAATTTAATTTTATATATTCACAGTTTAAATAAACAATAAAATACTAACACTCTATTTGCATATTTACATCATAAATAATCTTTCAGTGGCTCATTAATTTACTACAATTCAAACCACCAGTCACTTATTATTCAACATACAGATTTTTTTTTTTCTCCTCATAATAGCTGTTTTGTAGCTTAGGTTTGGCATGGTGCCAGGAATGTTCCCTTAGGATAAAAATTGTCTCTTTATAAAATACAGATCAGATCTTAGTAACATATTAAAAATAATAGAATTTTTCTTTTAAGAATATCTGTTCTTAAAACATGAAAATATAAATTATACCGCTGTCTATAATATTACAATGACGTATCACACGAAATCATCAAATAAATTAATTAACCTTAAATATTTGCAACAGAAATAAATTTTAAAAACAAAAATTTAATCAGTATAACATAGTATATAAAACCTTTAAATTTCAAAGTAGACTATTAAATAAATAAAACATTTTAAATATAACATAAACTAATAAATTTCAACATATAAAGATACCAATAAATAAAAATACCAACTTACAGTTACTCTTGAGCATATTTCACAGGAAAGTCTCACACATCTAAAAATCTTTAATTTTCTTGATAACACAAAAGTTCTGCTTTTTCGCAATCCTTTAAAACCAACACCATGAAGACGCTTATGAAGATGAATAGTATATTCTCTAGCAACAACTTCACTTAGGCCAACTTTTCCTCTTCTTTTCTCTTTTAGGCTTGACCATTTTTAATTTATTATAAAAGTACAAAATAACAAAACACCAGACGTAAACGTGCTGTAATGGCGTAGACGTCCTCGTAACATATTCTTCTAATCGGCAAATTTCACGTTTAACAACACAAACTTTTTGTTGATCACCAGCATCCTGTTCGACTTATTATATTAATGTCGTGTTTCCAAGTTCAAATCCGGGAAGAAGGCAGTCGTGCTCGTGATAAATAGGGTTAGCTTTGTTATTGGTTTCCCTTTTAGTTCGCATCAGGCGGCCGGGTGGTATCATCAACAACAAGAAATGTCAGTCCATATTTTTGTCGAAGAACCTTTTATTTCCAGTTTAAGACATCTCTTCAGGGAAAATGCTCATTAGCCAACGCTAAACGAAAAAAAATACAACGTTACATTATTTTCTAGAATCCGTCCCGATTCTTTTAGCAAACACCAGCGTCAAAAAATCCTCTCCGAATCAGGATGATCGTGTTTTTAAACTAGCTTGCGTAATCAGGCCTGCCAAGTCTCCGGCTTTTTGGATACCAGTAATTTAGTACAGAAAATGTTGTTTTATTGAATCGGAGCATTTTACGATTTAAAAGAACTACATTTTCTCAAAACAATTACTGGTGTTCAAAAAGCCGGAGACTTGGCAACTCTGCGTAATAATACAGAATACGTCACGTGACCCACTTCTATCGAATCAAAAGGTCTCTTTTGGAACTTTATCAATATTTCCGGTAGATTTATTTTGTTGTAAAATACAAAAACTTTCTACGCCCATCCAGAATATTCCATAATCTCGTACCAGATGCCTGTCATATCAACAAACCAGCTTATCTGTTTTTGAGGCTGTAGCTAAACTTCGAATTTAATACGTAATAAAAATAATAAGAAGAAAAGAAAATGAATTTTTATAAAAGGGAAAAAAAAAAGAAAGAATTAAAGTTTTTCGGAAATATTTTAATAGACATTTGATATTTAATAATAGGATAACTTTATGAAATAAGGTTTTTTGAGCGGAATATTTTAAGAGATACGATATTTTAGCATTTAAATAAAGAAGTTATAGCAATTTGAACCACACGGGAATAATACTAATGAATTTTAATAATGGATTAAAATAAAGATGTTCTATTTAAAGAATAAATTAAAAAAGCTATCGCCATTTTTAGAATAACTACATTCGAATAAATATTATTAAGTGGATTAGGAATAATTGGCTTTACATATGGATAGTAAAAGGCTATCTTAAGAATGAGAATTATTTTAATAAGCTGGGTTATATACCGAATATTATTGAATGGACAAATTTTATATAATAAATGCGGAAAAAATTAAATTTTGTAATATATATATATATATATATATATATATATATATATATATATATATATATATATATATATATATATATATATATATATATATATATGATATTTTTACAGCATTAGTGTTTTTTAATTTAGCAATCATATAAACCTATATACTCTTAATAAATGAAGCTGAAATACCCTACAAAAGGGTTAGCAAACTACAGGGTGGTCCAAACATATTGAGCGCATTTCATGTTTCAAAAGAAAAAGAACAAAATGAGGTATGTACATGTTTATTGTTTTCTTGGAAAGACAATTTAACCCCTTGCCTGTGGAATATATTTGAGAAAAACGTGCCAAAAATGAAAAAAATATATCTTTAACCCCTTGCCTGTGACGCCCGAACTCAGTCCGGACAACGCAAATGCGTCAATTTTGGAATGCCCGACCAGAGCTCGGGCAAGAGAAAAATCTGTGGTTCAATTCCGTGAAGCCCGAACTCAGCTCGTCCAATGCATAATATATAATTTACTATTTTCCCAATAGATGACGATACTTTCCCGCGAAAATTTCGGCAATTTCGCGTCATTTGTCGGATTTTTGTAATTTTGCTGTTCTTCCCAAATTTCATTCAAAGCACATTATGTTTTACAAGCAGGTATATAATTTTTTCGCAAGTTAAAAGTTTATGGGCATTGTTTTTAAGCATTGGACGAACTGAGTTCGGGCTTCACGGAATTAAAACACCGATTTTTCTCTTGCCCGAACTCAGTTCCGGCATTCCAAAATTGACGCATTTGCATTGCGCGAACCGAGTTCGAGCGTCACAGGCAAGGGGTTAAAAGAGTTTTACACAACAACATTTTAAACATTAACTCTCCTACTACCAAGTTTTAATTTTTTTATCAGCGTTCTTTGTTTTCGAAGATTTGAACCAGAAATTAATTCAATTTTAGTAAATTTCTTCCAAAAGGTGTCTGTTTAATTTTATTTATTAATTTTAAGTTACTATTTTTTTTCTGGTTCGAAAGATGAAAAAATTCAAAACAAAAATAAATGGGGTCAAAAGACCCCAATAGTACTAGGAGGCAGTGTTGCCAGTGGGTTACTTTTTTAAAATTCAGTTTTCTTGATTGCCACCCGTTTTTGAGAAAGTAAAATTTGCCTTGTTTAATGACAGAATAAATAAGGCGAAAACAAGGCTAATAATACCATTTCAAAAAAAGTGGTGCCAATCAAGCTATCTGAATTTTAAGAAAGTAGCCCACTGGCAACACTGCTAGGAGGGTAAAATAAGTTACACATTTCCCGTCTCCTTAAGTTGTTGGTACCAACGTTTTATAGAGTCTTTACTTGGAGGACGACGATTTAAATATCCTAAACGAAACAGTTAGCACTGATTTTCTTTCATGGAAACACAAAACGCACATTGCTTTTTCCGGTACGGTAGCAATTTCAACGCCCCCTGAATACTTGGCCTGAGCGCTGACAACAAAATGACGGAGCGGGTATGCGGATTTTTTACGCGTTTCTACTGTCCCCTGAATTTACACACCAGTATTATAAAAGTATTGCTAAAAGTTTTCTTTGACTTACTGAATCTCGGAATAATAAAGCGGTGGAAACTTTTAGAAAGTATTGGTATTCAATATCAAGGGACCGTATATAATCTGCCAACCACAGCCGCCATTTTTGTCGCGCAGCCGCAATCAATCATTTTCCCCCGCGTAATCAACCGGCTAATGTAAAACTTATTTAATATTTAAAATGTTGTTGTGTAAAACTGTTTTAAATTGTCTTTCTAAGAAAACAATAAACATGTACATACCTCATTTTCGTCTTTTTATCAAACATGAAATGCACTCAATAATTTTGGACAACCTTGTATTATTATCATTTGAATCAATGTCTTCTAGAGAAGTCATTTATTTAAAATCTCACTAAGTAGTGGCAGAACCTCAGGCAATTACGGAAATAGAAATTGCTTAAATGTTAATCTTAAAACTTTACTGGTATGGGAGTAATAGAATAATAGTCTTTGAAAGTAAATAATTTTACTTGATATAATATTGAGCCGTACAATTTATTTAAATTTTAGGCTATGCACAAAATAAATGCTAAGCGTAAAGTTATACTATCTGTTATTTTGTATACTTTTGTGATCTATAAAATTAACACTGATTGAAAAATAATAATAATTTTGCCTTCCTGCTAAGCAAATATGTTAACTATATAGATCTGAAATTTCTAACTTGAAATATCGCATCTAAATATTGTTCCAACACTTACCATTTTTTCCGGCAAACCGTTTTCTAATAATAACATATACTGAAAGATACTTGTATTAATTTAGAATGCGAGATAAAAATGAAAACATGAAAAAGTGTTTTCACTGTCATAGATAAGAAATAAATAAAATATATCAGGATAATATATTTTGTTGATATTTTTCTTGTAGATTGTTTTCTTGGTGTCGCAACCTCTTTTGTGTCCAGCGGTCACCATTAACATATTTTAATTCAATTCTCCAGTGTAGCTTCACTAATGTTTATATATATTTGCTTACAGCTTATTTAAATTACCACGTATGTTTTAGTAACACATAATCTTAATTTTAAAAACAAGCCATCCCACCTAAACAAATGTGCGTGATATAGTAATTTTATTGCCATATTTTGATTTAGTGAGGTGGAATCCATAAGGATGAACCATCATTTTTACTGGGAGGATTTTTGTGCCGAACAGTGTAATCAATATATTTACCATAATTCCCGGCGTATAAGCTGCGACTCGAATAAATCTCTTTCCGACCAGACATTTTATTTCCTAAAAATTAAGTTTTATCTACTTTGATGTTATTTTACTTTTTTTATAAAATAAAATTTCTGGTTTGAAACAGACTTATTTGAGCCGCGGCTTATACGCCGGAAATTATGGTAACTTCAGAAACGAGATGCGATACATTGAAAGAAGTTATTTAATAGTTTACGAAATTTTTCCTTAATATATTACAGATTTATGAGTACTGCAGTTATTCTGGTTAATGAATGAGATGAGTGCCTCGCAGTGGCGTAGCGTCAGGGGGGGGGGGCACGATCATTTTACTACCAGTAAAATTATATACTACATTTAGCATTATTTAATCTTTGAACGGTATGAATTAAAACTAGCCAAATATAGTATATAAAAATACTGGTAGTAAAGTGATCCGTGACCCCCTTGACGCTACGCCTCTGAGTGCCTGTGCCTTGGGTACAAATTGTCCATTATGACAAAAACTATGTTTTACAATTTTTTTACTGTAAGATATCTGTAAATTGCAGCAATTCTACTTTTATAGAAGAAGACTCTCAGTTAATTCATGGATGTCCTTTCATCTGCACTCTTTTTATCTTTTTTTTCATCCATTCTATGCAAAATGTCTTTAAAGATCACATGAAGGTTGGAAGTGAGCATATTTATATCGTAAGAGTAACTCGTAAGTGTAAAGTTGCTTACAATATCAGGTATCAGGAGTGTGGATTTGTTTGCATGAAAAATGTTTGAGGCCAGTATTTCCAAGTAAAACTCTTCTCCTTATGAAATGTAAAATTTCTGTCATTAAAAAGGGTGAATTAATCTTTGCGAAATAGCGAATTCCTTTGCGATGTGCAGACCGCAAGTTGAAAACTCTGTCACATATATTTAAATTTTTCATCATTTACTCAATGATTGTTTTCTCTAGAGAAGAAAAACATAAAATTAAAAATAAGATAACAGAAAAATTCGAAATAAACCAAATTGAAGTAGAATGAAATATTCACCTTGTATTTAAAATGTATAAAATATACATTAAAACATACTTAAAAGTTGACAAAAGATGTTAAAAGACGTTAAAATATAATTATTTATACCTTGAGACATTTTCATCACTAACGCGATCATCATCAGTGGGGAACTTTTGACTGAACTGAGTGTACGAATGTCGCTTCCACTGTGCCAGCATGTAACGGAGTTTTAACGAGGGATGACCACTCGAACATTTAAAGAAAGATTAAAAGAACACATTTCTGACATAAAGTTTAACCGTCCATCCACAGCTTTATCGAGATTAAATCAGCGACAAATTATAAATATTGATTTTCAAAACGAGAAAATTATAGTTCCTGTAAATAACGAGTTTACAGCTAAAATCAGAGAGTCTTTGGAAATTATATGTAAAGGAAATAAAGTCTTGAATGATTGCTTATCTTATAATGTACCTAAAATCTGGTTTAATATTTTGAAATTATCTAGAACCCTAGCGTTGGAATTCACGGATTTTTCCTCATACACCCCTACAAACTAATAGACTGACCCTCGTTAAAACTCCGTTACATGCTGGCACATTGGAAGCCACATTCGTACACTCAGTTCAGTCAAATGTTCCCCACTGATGATGATCGCGTTAGTGATCGACAGGTCTCGGGGTATAAATGATTATATTTTAATACGTTTAACATATTTTTGTCACCTTTTAAGCATGTTTTTATGTATATTTTATCAATTTTAAAAATAAGATATAAATTTGAATGTGACAGCAGTGCTATACCCCAGTAGAACAGAGATATCGCGCAATATGACAGTTTACTATTCGCCAACGTAAAATGACTCATTTTAAATGATATTGGTGAATATTTATTCTCACTTTTGGCAATAATAGCCAATATTTCGAAACATCTTGGAAGATCACTTTTGACAATCAGCTAAGTTGCCTACCCATTATACTACCCTTTAAAATAACGCTTTTAAAAATACGATGTTAGATTTACCGTAATTTCCGGCGTATAATCCGCAGCTCAAAGAGTCGTTTTTCGACCCAGAAATATTATTTTATAATATGTAACTTAAAAGATCGCTGTAAATATTTAACTACAATTATTGAATAAATTTTCTGGGTCGAAAAACGATTCTTTGAGCTGCGGATTATACGCCGGAAATTACGGTACGTCTGGTCCGGCTGTTCGTCATCGATCCCGTGATCAACTTGGATATCTGAAAGAGCTCAATGTGGTTTCATTTTTCTTTCCTTTAAGTTAAATATTTTATTGGTTGTGTATTTCGAAATCAATTGTTGTAGAATGTCGTGGATTTCTCAGGTCATAATCAGATATGTTTAACCCCTTAATCGTCGGGCCCGAGACATTCACGGGCAGCGTAGGTTACGCCTGTTTTATTCAGATTGTTTGATTCCCACCAGTTTCTTAAAATAGTGTTATTGGCTTTATTCTTGCATTATTTTATCTGTCTATTAAATAAGATGAACATTTCTACTTAAAAATCTGGTGGTAATCAAGCAATATGAATTTTTAAAAAGTAGCCTACACATAAAGGGCGCGACGATTAAGAGGTTAAATTATGAATTCTAGGTCCAATTTCGACTGAAAATATAATTTACTTTTATTAATTATCTATCCGAAACTAACTGTATTCATCATATGAAGCGATAACATAAACTAAATGCACGCTATAGCCTTTATCTGTATCACTTGCTTTTATATTACCCACATCTGAACCGACGGGTAAGTTTTCATTTATCCACATTTCAGCAGGTAAGCCTAAAGAAAACTCTGAAACATATTTATTATCAGAAAAACTTGTTGGGACAGAGGTTGGTTCAGTTATATCATTATTTCGATTATTTGCTTTAATCAGATTTAATTGTTTCTTGTATCTGTTTCTAATGTCAACACCCTTAAAGCTCCTTTATCTTTTATTCGTTGATTACTTTTACAGTTGTTAACTTTCAGATTTATTGATTGACATAACATCGACAAAATGAGTCCCATCAGTCGCTGAAACATTAATAGATTTTAACGCTTTTTTAATTTCTTCAAATCACAAATGATTCTTAGTATAGCAGATGTTGGTTCCAATTTGAAACAAAGATTATCATTTGAATGTACTATTTTGTATTTGACAGTGCTACCACTACGATTTTAACCACTGAAGTCGATAAAATGTGATGCTAGACATAATTATTTTCCTGATTTGTTTTGTAAATTTTTGTTAATGTGTAAATATTTTTCGAAAACCTTGAAATTTTTTGCTATTTTGTAAATATTTTTTTTTTTTTGTAATTTTGTTTAATATTTTTACTACCTTGTATATATATATATATTTATTTATTCATTTATTTACTGACGTGTATATATTTTTCATTAATCTGATGGGTATGTGCGTTGCATTATTAAAATTTGATTTTCATATGTATGTGTTTATTGGACATTCATCGGCGAAAATGTTGTTTCGGTGAAAATGTTAAGACATCTTCCAAGTCTTCTGTAAAGTTAAATTCGTTGTTTGCTATTATGTAGAAATTTAAAGTTAAAATCATACAATATATTTTAATAATAAAATATATATTATATAAAAAATAAACACATAGACATGCATAGATAAATATATATATATATTGTGATCATTTGAACAATACATTGTGAATATTGTCTAAATTTATATCAATTAGAAAATCATAAGTAACAAAATTCTTATACAACATTTTGTATTTTTATACAAATTTCGATTTGAACATTATGTGTCAACTCTGAAATGTTGCGTGAGTAGTTTGTATTTTCAAGTCATAAATTTTATAATTGAATAACTTAATTCATTGATAAAGGAACATATCCTTTTCACTATGTAGAATCAATTTCTAGTTAGGGGGTTACACTTTGAAATATTCTGTTCTATACAGTCAGTTTTTCGAAGTATCCAATCTGATCCTTGACTGTTAAGTTCTTCAAACAACTGGTAAGTTTTGAATATCCTTCCTGAATATAATTTGGGTTACAACCATCGACAAGTTCAACATAATAGTTATATGTCTATTCAGTTTATTATAAAGAATGACGATTTTCTCCCACTTTTCACACAGAAACAATGTTTTACCAGGATGTGTTTTCATATGAACTGATACTCTGCATTTTCTAGTAAAAGATAATGCACGCTTTCTTGTAAAATGTTTTTGATGATGATTACAAGCATATGGTTTTTCATCAGTATGGATTTGCATATGTTCCCTTAAATTCCATTTATTTGAATAGTATATATTACGGTGAAGCACATCTGCAAGAGAAATAGATGCAAATATTTAGAATTCCTTCCAACACTATAGATGAAAAAACATCACTTTTTATAGAACACGTGATACATAATTTTATTGTAAATTCACTTTAATTATGTTTAATATATGTATTATAATATATCACATATAAGTACTCACATATATAATATTCTTTAACTCTATATGTGTTAAAGACGAATCATTCGGGGCATCCGTTTCTAGGAAAGAGGGTTTCTGCTGTTTTGACTCATCTTGGTGTAACTTCTATACAATAAAACAAATATAATTATATACTTAGAAAAGAATTAACCCATTAATGCCGGTTGGTACGATAAGTTACCATTTAAGTGATACGAAACTTTTAAATATCAACACCAGTATATTAGTAAAAAAAATTCATATTATCTAATGTGAATCTATCAGATATTCAATCAGTTAAAATTAAATTATGCGAAAACTGGTGTAAACTGGTATCGAAGTATTAAAAGAAGTCGGCGTTAATGGGTTAATAGATAAATAATCATTTATTGCTGTTTTGCAATGATATAGTACAATTTACTTTATACGTTAACAGATAAATTTATTCCTCAATTGGGTTAAAAACAGAAAATTTACTGGAGCTACACATATGCAGTCACCTTCATACAAGAATTTGACATTGTAAATGAGAAACTCTGGGTCAGTTTTCAAAATTTTATATTATCATCAGTTAAAGTGATCATGTTATAAAACTGCGCATTCGTTCTTAAGAAAAATAAACAGTATAATAAGCTTTGTCAAGAACTTTTGCTTAAATATGATCTTATACTAAAATTGTTAGTATGGTCTTAATACTGAAATATTAATTATATATATAAAAGTAACACATATAAACGACTTCAAATGCTAGACGAAAGAGATACTCTACACAGAAGATGTTAATTGGAAATTCGCTAAATACAGTGTGAATTTTGGTTTATGCGAACTTAATGATAGCTTTGGTACAATTGCAGTTAAATTTTTCTTTATATTACTACAGTCTAGATTGCTATATTCTGATAAGTGATAGTGGAAATGGTAGCAGTTATACTTCTAGTTTTAAAAAAATCTGTAATTTGTGTTTAAACTTTTGTAAAATTTTAAAACTTTTTGTAATTTAAAAAGAAAATTTAAAACTTTTTGTAATTTTTTTTTGTTAATTTTTTTAAACTTCGTAAAACCTTTTTTAAAACTTTGTAAAAGCTTTTTTTTTTGCTTTGTATTTTTTTTTTTTTTTTTTTTTTCAAATTTCCAAAAACTTTTATTTTTCTGAAAACTTTTTTTTTTAAACTTTGTAAAGACTTTTTTTTTAATTTTTGATTAATAGCTTTTATGTTTTTATATTTTTAGATACTTACAATTTATTATTTTCATTTAACGTATATTTAATTTCTATGATGTTTCTATGTTTCTAAAAATTATGTGGGATATATAGTTCATAAGTGATAGAACATAAATTTTAACTTGAGATTTGAAACTTTGAATAGAAAATACAATTCAAATATTGTTTACCAGCGTCCGTATTCAAATATTTTTCGTTTCTGCGATATAAAAATAGTTTGAAATCATTGAAATGGTGTAAAAAATCACTAAGTGCAAGCTACAATTGGATATTTACTGGGTAAATCCAGATTTTTATTTGTATATTTCTGAAAGAAATGAGTGATATACTATTACATCAACTAAGTGATGTTAAAATAGGTATGTGAGTAATATATAAGTTTATTTATCTTATCTTTGTTACAACGCACAGTGGTTTCAAATCGCGATCATGTGGCCAAAAATCATTTCTGGCTTTTCTAGTGGTTGTATATGATTCATTTTTTATTTTACAATGTTCTAAATGATATTACTTTGTGAATTCAAATCAAATGTGTTTGGGAGGTGCCGGGGGAGGGGGTAGGCGAGGAAAAAGAGGGGGTAAGTTTTTATTAAATAATAACTCTATTTCTACAGCATTTTCATATTACAGGGATCAGAAATTTTCACTTTTTATTCTGGTAAGTGTGACTATTTCCTCTTTTTAAAACAACATATCTAATTCCGTCGCAACCGTAAGTTTGCATGCTCCTCTCTTTCCCTCAAAATATATAGTTTAAAATTTCTAAAAACGTATTTTTGTTTTGTTTTGCTGTTACTGTAAATAAAGGATATAAATAATCAATAAAGTACATAAATAATCAATCAGATAAATTCTCCCCCTCCAACACACACATGCAAAATGTCTCCTTCTTCCATTTTCCCCTCTAGCATAGAAAATGTTAAATCTTTAATTTTTTTTAAGTTTTCGACATTTGTATTTATTATGAATAACTTAAAATATCTTCCAATTCATAAATTAGATTATTTCCAAAATATCCGATTCACCACTCACTCTTTTGCCTCTATCTATCACACAATGCACTATTCCTTTGAAATTCCAATAAAATAAAATAAAACGATTCTATGTTTGTTACTTTTTTTGTAACATTAAATAAATAATCATTTCTCTAAATTTCCCCTATCTCTGAAATTTACGCTTCCCCTCCACCTCTCTAGCATACAATGGCTAAAATCCCTAAAAGTTTTTTTAATTTTTACAAACTCTGCTTTGTTATTTGTTTGCTATAATTAATAAATAGCAATAAAACACGTAATTCAGCCTCCGCCTCCAAAATTTCCACTTCTTCCTTATAGTATATGTTGTCGTAAAGAGCATAATTTTAAAAACAAAAAAAAGTGGTGCAGGCAGAGTTGAATCTGGATGCTCTGGATACCATGTCTGAGATGCACAATCGCCGCCACACCCCTGGCCACCAAACATTAAATTATTTTAACACAAAATAATTTGCATTATTTAATGACAGACACTTTGTTATTAAATAAATCAAAGATTACATTTCGAATATTATGGTGAGGAACGATTTTCAGGAAATAATGTGACATGTGATAAGAAAGAGAATGTAATGAGACGTAAGAAAATGTTCCCTGAGGCGTAGCCAGGGTACAAGACTTTTAAAGGATTATTCTTCGACTTATTTAATCGCAAAATTTTCTTCCAGTTTAAAAGAGGAAAACAACTTTGCAGAATTTGTGGTATTCAGAATGTCTGGAACCACCCCTGGATACGCCATATACAAGAAAGGCCAAGCATCTTCCAGATGAAAAAAGGAAAACGTTATCACATTTCTTCAGTAAAAATGGACTACATGATTAAGGCCCTATAAAATAACAATTTTTATCAACTTTTTAATAGTAAATTTTGTCATGTTTAATTTAAGAATTTTTCTCAATAAACAAGAAGAATAGATCAATAAATAATTAGTGGTAGAAATTCTTTTGTGAAATAAAAGCATATTTAACCGATATTTTACGATATACATTATTTTCTTCAACGTCCTTCTCTTTCTTTACGTATTACTAAAGCACTGAAGCTTTAATTAATTATTTGTAAACTTAAAAATTCACTTTGTAAGCATGAAAGATTAAAACACTTTCGAGAAAATTATCTACATCCATGATTACATTCATCTACATTCCACAGCAAAGTATTTTTTAACGAGGCAAGATCTTCTTTAATTTGCATTTTGAAGACACATTTTTAAATATAGGGAAGTAAAATCTATAAAAAATTGCCACAGAAGAGATTTTCCAAAGAACATTTCAAATGTATTTTAATCGCAGCTCGTAATTTTCTGTAGCTACGAGAACCTAATAACTGCATATATTTATTAAACATACAGTGTTTTTGTAAGAAGTTTATAACAAGAAAAATAGAAAATCAGTTTTTAAATTTTTATTTGAAACTGCATAATAATAAAGTACCGTAATTTCCGGCGTATAATCCGCGGATCAAACAATTATGTTTAGACACAGAAATTTTATTTAATAATTGAAGCAAAATATTTACAGCGATCTAGAATGTTCCATTATATAAAATAAAATTTCTGGGTCGAAACATAATTGTTTGATCCGCGGATTATACGCCGGAAATTACGGTACTCTATTTTCATAAATGTTCAAATAGTAGACATTTAAAACTATTTCTATTTAAAATCAAAATATTTTTTTCAGTTGAAATAGAATATAATTTTTCAACGAGAAATGAAATACCATTATATCCGAGCAAGAAATTTTAACTTATTTAATAGCAGAATTTCTGTGAATAAATAAAGTGAAGATTATTATTTAGATGTATTGGCTTATTCGGAAAGTTCTTTCCGTTTGAGAAAGTTGGTTCGTACTGGTAAATTCTATCATTTAATTATTAGACTTAATTACGATAACTAAGCTCTATTAATTTAGGGGTCGGGGCAAGAAAGTGCCATCCACATTTTTGGTGAAATAAATCTAACACTGTAATCTGTTTCTTAATATTGTAAATTAAATATCCAACATATAATTTGTTTCTAATGTCACTTGATGGCAGCATATGTCCCAGGTTTCGTTTTGGCCCCAGATGTTTATGCCCCCAATGAAGATAGCTAATTTACAAAAAAAAAAACGTAATAGTAATATCATTAAAGTAATGTCATATTGTTACTCAGAATATCTCAAATGTTACTAAGGCATTGGCGAAAAATCTTTATGTTATATATAGTCGCTACCATGTCAAACTATCGAATATAAAAAAATGCATTTTTCATTACGTTTAAAAATGTGTCAATAGTCACCACAAAATTTTATTAGCTTTCTTCGCCTAATAAAAATTGTAATAAAATTTCGGTGAAGAACAGGGTTACCAGTTAGGCCTCCCTTTTTATTCAGAGATGCCGAATTCATACTTTAAGTACCGTAATTTCCGGCGTATAATCCGCAGCTCAAAGAGTCGTTTTTCGACCCAGAAATATTATTTTATAAAATGTAACTTAAAAGATCGCTGTAAATATTTAACTACAATTATCGAATAAATTTTCTGGGTCGAAAAATGATTCTTTGAGCTGCGGATTATACGCCGGAAATTACGGTAATAACGAAATATGCTGTCATTAAATAAAGCAAAAATTTCTATTTTAAATTTCTGAATGGAAAAGAGGGCCAAACTGGCAACCCTGGTGATGTTCTAACCCTGCAACCCTCTTAAAATTTAGTGGTGACAATCGTATCATTTAAAAAAAAAAAAATGCATTTTTTCACATTCGATAGTTTGACATGGTAGCGACGATATCTTGATTTGAGTATTTGATCTAATTTTCAAACTGAAATATCTCAGAAGTTCAAAAATGTGGCTTAGCACTCTCTTGCCCTTACTCACTCAATTGACGGGCAGAATTTTCAGGCACGCGCGAAGGGTATGCCATACCCGGAGCTGCATTCATCCTTGCTTATCGCACACTCATCTTTCGGGAAATGTTTCAAACCCCATGTAACTGAGATGAATTTGATACTCTTGAAGGGAAAGAATTCTTAGTGAAATTTTTAAAATAGTTTTTCGCAATTGCATTCAATGGGTATGAGATACTGTGCGATTTCTCCAGTCGGTCAATTTTCGCGAGTTTATTCCACCGTTCAGTTTTCTTTTAAAGTTAAAATGACAATAAAGAAAAAAGATAATATGAGCTACAGTGAAGAACTAAGAAACACAGATAAGTAAACACACAAATATGAGAATTACTTACGTATGGATCATGTGAGTCCACTCTGTGAGGAATGCGCCATAAAAATGTAAGTGTATTTTTATTGTATTATAAAAATGTTTATTTGTCAAATTTTACGGATGGAATTTTTCAACAATATTTTGTTTATTTCGTTTATTTTTGCGTGTTGATTCTACCTTTCAGTTTTCTTTAAAAATAAAATGACACAATATATAAGCTACGGTGAAGAACTTGGACATAAAAACTAAACACACATGCCATAAATATGAGAAATACTTAATTATGTATCATATGAGTCCACTCTGCGAGGAATGCGCCATAAAAATGTAAGTGCAATTTCATTGTAATATAAAAGTGTTTATTTGTCCAGTTTTATGGATGGAATTTTTCAACAATATTTTGTTTATTTTGTTGTTATACAACATATGTAACTCACTTTATGACATTCAAATGTTAAAACCTCTTTAGAGTATGACATACCCAGCGCGCCTTCTCGTGTGCAATCTTTTGGCGTGCCTTCTCTAGGGATAAATACTGGTGTTCACCTTTTAAATGCTCCCAAAATTATGGATCGACTAATTCGAGAATTTACGATGAAGATATACATTAAAATGAAAATATACATTATAGAAATTCCAATTTATTTATAAGAAAATCTTTTTTTCCTTTTAACTCTCCCAACATCTGAAGTTGGCAGTTGGTGTTAAAAAATTAATATATTTTATAATATAAACAACTGTATCATACTTTAGAAAAGATATATGAAGATGAAAAAAGATTCATAATTACTTTCTTTGGTTTTATTTAAAATTTTCCATTTATCATTGCTTCCCAGCTTACATATATTTCAGATATTTCAATCAATGTTTAAATAAAAAGTATTAAAATAATTATTATTAATTGCTATTAAAATTTTCGTTATTATAACTACAAAACACATAAAGGTGAAATTAATGTCATTCCGAGTATATATACTTAGTATAATATTTTGGGAACAGCAATTGCTTTTAATTTCAGTTTCATAATATCTTTTAACGTTATGTTGGATTTATTTCCGAAATAACAAAGAGCTATTAGTAGCGTCAGTAATAATTGGATAAGCATGCAGTATCACCTTGAGAGTTTAGTACAACGAATAGTAAAAACTAATTAAATTTGGATTGCTACACTTTAGTGAAATAGCACGCTAAGGATCAAAAGCTGTGAAAAATGTTTATTACGGTTAACTCTCTTTTATGCATGAATAAAATGCAAACGTAACACATCTAAGAGAAGTTTACGCATTAAAACACCAGTGAGAATAATATGGCTTACTACTTTCTGAGAGAAAAGGCGTAACAGGGAGTGGAAAAGGCATTAAACTTATGCAAAATTGTATCCTTCTAAGATGGGACCATTTGGGATAGTTAATAATTCTGAAATAACTATTCTGTAATAACTATTCTGAAAATGACTAATCTGAATACGCATCTTTTGAAAAAAGAAATGTTTTTTAGTACCATAATGATATAATTTTTATCACACAAGGTATTGCTCTTGAATATGTTACACTGGCCGCAACCATAATATTCTCCGATAAAATAAAGGCTCATTCGTATAGATTTCACGTTACTAAATAAAAATATGTATCATATATAATTTTTTAAGTTGGAAATATTTCTTTTAAAAGTAAGATAGTTTATGTCTTTCTAAAACATTATAGAGGAAATTTTATAAATAATAAAAATGTGAATGAGTATATTTAAATTGCCTATAAATAAATGTAAAGGACACTCTAAAACAGGGTTCATACACTTGTACCACAATTTTTTAAAAGAATATTTCGCTTTTTTTTAAACGCAGAAAATTATTACGAATCCTGCACTTGAACGAGGTGTCTACAATTTCTGCTATTTAAATATTAATTAAAAAAAAATAAAAATTGTGGTAAAAGAATACTAACCTGTAAAAGTATTTCCCTGATTAATAAATTTATCTCTATACACTATCTATAAGATAGACATCGTCGCTACCATGTCAAACTATCGAATATGAAAAAAAAATTTTTTTCATTACTTTTAAAAATTGTACCACCAATAGAACCCGATTGTCAAAACTAAATTTTATTAAAATTCGTTACCTAGTAAAAATAATAATAAAACTTCTGTGAAGAACAGTGTTGCCAGTATGGCCTTTTTTTTTTTTTTTTTTTTTTTTAGATTCACACCAGAAATTTTGATATATATTTTTTTTTACTTTAAGTCATTGCGAAATGTCTGTCATTAACCCTTTCCGGCACAGGCAAAGTCTGTTCGTAAAATGAGAAATTACTGACTAACACCAGAATTTACAAACGACTTTTTTAGAAAATAAGAACTTATTAATTTAAGCTTTCATTGTAAGATCAAGATTTTGTTAAATATTCTTGGTGTCGAATGCAAGTTTGGAATTAAAATTAGGTGTGCCCTGAGTGGTACCACTGTGCCGGAAAGGGTTAAATAAAGCAAAAATTTCTTCATGAAATTCTTGATATGGATTCAATATTTCTGAATATAAACGGAGGCCAAACTGGGAACATGGGTGAAGAATATTATTAAAATTTAGTGGTGATAATCGGCCGTTTTTTAAAAGTAATGAAAAATGCATTTTTCACATTCGATAGTTTGACAGGGTAGCGACCACATCTGCAACTAACATCAAAATTTTGAAAACTAACCAATTTTTTTTGCAGGTTTTAATAACGTTGTTGTAGTGTAGCATTGTTAGTGTTCAAAAAACCGAAAATGTTCACATGTCAGAAAAAATTTCAGTGCGTCCTCGGGTCTCGTGAAACTCTATTTTTGCATCTGAAAATTAAGCGAGGCCGTACGCGTTAATTTCTTGAAACTTCGCACTAAAAAATTCTCACTGTGTACTCGCTTTCAGCTGATATTCATGATCGGCCTGTTGTCGTTCACGTTGTCCGTATTTCTGGACATTGACACTGCCAGTGGCGTAGCCAGGGAGGGTGTCTAAATGCTCTTGATACTAGTAATAATGTTAAGCTTTCTTCGCATTGCTTATCGCAGAAAGTTATCCGATTTGATAAGCCAAAGAAAACTTTAGAAAATTAGTGGTATCCAGAGCATCTGGACACCCACCCTGGCTACGCCACTAGGAACTGCTGTATTATAGTCACGTACGGAAACCTGCAAGAACAAACTTGGTTAGGTTTCCACCATTATTTTAGCACCAGTTAAACATATCTATCTTATATATAGCGGATGTGAATAAATTTAGTATTCAAGCAGTTAAAGACTTCTCGTTCACACTGTATATAAAATTAGACGAGATACTGTTGCTAAAAGAATGGGAATTTGTGACAGGATATTGCGATATTGCTCGACATGAAAGGTGTCGGGTGGTGGGCGCTAAATGAACAATGCATGATGTCAACAAAATAGATTTTTATGATATATTTTATATATTTGTAACGTAAGAAATTAAAAATATTTTTTTTTCATGTTTAAAATTTTATCTAGCCTTGCCAATTAATATAACAACCATTTACTATTTGTTATTAATCTAAAATATTTTGTCGAAAATATGGTAAGTGCTGGAAAAGATTTGATGTTACATTTAGATTTTGGAATATTAGATGTGTATAGTTCACATAATTGTTTTTCAGGGAGGAATTTTTTATATTTTTTTCCGACCAATGTTATTAACCAATGTAAGCTATAAAATATAAGTCCCACTCGGTTCGTTATAGCAGTGCTCCCAAACGGTCCGCTAACTGAATACTAGTATTTTTTAAAGAAAATTTTATGGTAGATTTCTATAACATTTGCGCAAAACTTTACCTCCGATGATGGTTTCCGCAAAATTTGCGTGAAAAATCTAAAAGCAAATTTTTCCTAGGAAAGTACCGGTATTCAAAAAGCGGACCATTTGGGAGCCCTGTTATAGGCACCACATTTTTTCAAAGAAAAAGCACAATTTTAGACTTTTCTCGAAACTACCCCGGATTTTAATATTTCAATCAAATGCTGTAAAATCCTTGCACGAAACTTTTCCTTAGAAATATTGGTATATAAAAAATTGACCAGTCAGAGTCCTTGATAACAGTTTTTCGCAGTACTCTTTTTGAAAATATTCGGCACCGCATTTTACGAAAACTGGTATCATCCTTATTTAATGACAGAAATTGCTCGACAAATTAAGACGAAGATTTCTATTATAAACAAGTGGTAACTCTGCAGCTCGCGGGCAGTGTGTTATGTTCCACTGTGGTGTAAACTAATAGACTTCGGGTATTATGGAATACGATTCACATTTGAGGCAATATCACAGCTCTATATTGTTTGAAACCCCAAAACCGAATACAAACATAAACTTCAACCATCTGTGATGAGTTATTTGTAGACAAAAATCATTTTACAAAATTTCATCACATGCAAACAAATAGTAATGATGAAAAACTTTTTTCGTGGGTATAATGAGATGGAATAGATATATGAAATAGGAGTTTAAAAATGAGCAAAAAAACGAACAAAATTTGACAAAAAACAGATGTAATGGTATCAAGACAGCGTGATCAAATTATACCATCTAGGTAATCAGCCAATATACTTCAGTTCATACTTCATATTTGAACAAATCACAAATATGAGGGTCTGTCCCTGATTTATCGTAGTATGAGAATTGGTATTCCATATAACCCAGAGCGAATATATTTAGAGCGGATTCAGTACGTGTTAAATTTGTTAGCGCACGCTAGTTTTAATTTCCTTTGATGCGGCCGGTTGACAGCTGCAGGCACATAATATGCAAATTTGAGTACATTTGGAGTACCAATTCCCTCTCCTGAGTCGAGTTATAAAAGCTAAAGTTTGCAGGAATAATAATTGCTACTACTAATTCATGAATTTCATAATCCTTTTCACCAATGTCTATTTCTCCACAAAGTACTTTCAGACAGTTATTGTAGAGAAAAGTGATATACTGATCTCGAATTTCTAAATAAATTTTGTATACTTTTTAACTGCATTTTTTTTTGTAAGTGATAATTGTTGAAACTTCACATAATGTTTTATTTGACCATGTTATAAGAAGTACTCATTGTTCTCAATTTTCTGTTCTTTTTAAGGTATTTTTTGCTCCATGCTTTTGCAACATTAAAAAAATGAAAAAAAATAATCCTTCTTTTGGGGTATTTTTTGCAAAATTTCTAACCCATACTAATAAAAGAAAGTTTCGCTCTATGTGCGATGTGCGTCTCTCTGTGATGGCTAGGAATATTTAACGCAGCTAGAATTCTGAAAATTTTGGTGAGGGTATTCCTAAGACCTCTCCTGGTGCACCTGAGTCTTAGAATTTTAATATTTTGAAACTTAGAGTAGTTATTGATGCATGTAGTTACAGTTGCATGTGATTTCAATCGAGGATCCACCACCGCCCCCACATTACTAGACCTGAGTGCCGATACAAGAATGGCGAGTTTCGTAGTCGGATTTTTTAAGCGTTTGTACAATCCCCTGAATTTACACATCAGCAATTTCTAAACCTTTTCTTTAAATTATTTGATCTCATAAACATAAGATGAAGAAACTTTCAAAAATTGTTAGCGCTCAAATTTGACGGATCGTACAAACGCCGAAAGATATCCGTCTGCGACAGCCTTCATTTTCGAGTCAGTGTGAAGGCTTAGTATTCATGAGGGGCTGGATTAACGTTTGACTTAGCTTACCCATGCTTAACTGGATTTATATTTGGCAATTTCACTTTGCGTTTTTCTGGTGTAACCTTTTTATTTCCCCGCATGCAAAAGTACTTTCAGACGTAACAGGTCGCTTTTCGCAACTTGCGAAATTACTTCCAGTCATCTGTTCAGGATTATTTATACAATGGTATTGATAAAACCAGACACTGCCGATTTGGGAAAAAAATACTCTATATTTATTGATGTGAATCGCGAGCTAAAAAACGAGTATTACATCATAAACTGCTAGTATTTCGGTGTACATTATATTAAATTCAATGTAAAAATATTTTATTCTAATAACGAATAAATAATATTAAAAAAATATCGCCTGAAACTTTGCAAAGAGGAAAAACAAATATTTATTCAAACAGCGCGACCTGACGCCGAACAACAAACTGCGCGTTCTGGGGGGAAATCTGGAAAAGTTCTTAAGTAGTTTGTGATATTGCCGCTTGCTGGCTTCATTTTACCAAGCAGAAACCTTGGTATTACACATTACCCAAATATTCCATAATGCGCGAATTTTCTCTATATATTTTTAAATTCATATTCGGAACAAATAACGTCATCTCTAAATTGTTCAACAGAAATCGATTTCTGCAAGATTCAAATACGCGAATCCAATGTTAGAGATCATTCCGCAAGGGCGTTTTTGATATCTGCTCGCATTGCAATTTGTTTTCCAAAGCCTGAAAAATAATTTAACACAAAGAATTCGAAACTGCACACCTGCATAATCCGTAAAATACTCGAGCTAATTTCGTTCTGTTTGGTGTCCGACGGTAAAATTTACTGAAGAATCCAAATATGATAATATCACTTCCAAATTAGGGTTAGTATTGAATATTGCAATGTCTGTTACGATTTCTATATGTAGATGATTTCGTAATCAAATTTTAAGTATAGCATTAATTAGTAGAGGCTAAAATAGGCTGATACCACTCACATTTGTATACGAAAATATGTGCTAGAATGGATAAGAAAGTGCAACTTTTTCGAGTTTGTACATTTTTATAAAAAGTAATAAGTCAATGTAAGTTTCTAGGTTTAAACTCCGAATATGTGAAAAAAAATATTTTATGACCGGATTCATAAAAATGGGTCTATAAAGTATTAATAATACTTTGTAATTATTTTAATCTAAAAATAATAATGAATGATCTAACCATAAATCTAATACGAAAGTACCACTTTTAGTTCATTTCAAAAATTTATTTGAATACATTATTTATATTTTCTATATGTATTGGTGTTGGTTATGGACAATCTAAAAAAATATATATTAAGGCTCTTCATCAGTGAATTTCCCGATTCCCCTGGATAATGTTAAATGTGTGGGCGTAGGATGCATTAGTATATTTAAAATATTTCCACAGTAAATTAATATTTTTAACTCCTGTTTTCTCTGTACACTTCTTAAAGGATATCTCTTTTTTTCTTAGTTGTCAAATGTTTTTAAATATGTGCTTAATTCTACGTGACGCGTTAAAATCGTATTTAATTTCTCTAGATTTTAGCACATAAATATTTGAAATATTTTTTGACAGCTATTCCTTTGAGCGCACTACAAAAATGAAGAGTAAAAACTCATTTGCATAAGTATATTGTTAAACATGAGATTTTCGTAATCCAAGAGAAAAGTGACAAATTTGATGTCGAATTTCTAAATAAATTTTGTATACTTTTTAACTGCATTTTTTTTTGTAAGTGATAATTTCGATAAGTGCATTATTGAAACTTCACATAATGTTTTATTTGACCATGTTTTAAAAAGTACTCATTGCTCTCAATTTTCTGTTTTTTTGAAAATATTTTTTGCTCCATACTTTTGCAACTTTAAAAAAATTTAAAAAATAATACTTCTTTTGGTGTATTTTTTGCAAAATTTGTAACCCATACTATTAAAGGAAAGTTTCGCTCTGTGTGCGTCTCTCTGTGAGGGCTAGGAACATTTAACGCAGCTAGAATTCTGAAAATTTTGGTGAGGGTATTCCAAGGCCTCTCCTGGTGCACCTGAGTCTCAGAATTTTAATATTTTGAAAATTAGAGTAGTTATTAATTAACATGTTCGCTGCAAACTGTAGTGCTATCTACGTTTCTTCAATCTAAAATTAGTTATTCGCACCGGAAATTTCAAAAGAAAAATTTTTATTTTATGTAATCACGAAATGTCTGTAATAAAACAAAGTAAATATTGTTATTAGTTTTTTTCTGGTAAGAATTTGAACTTTCTAAATAAAATGAAAATTCCGGCATTTTTAGCTTGGCAGCGAACTGATCAAAGATCACAAATAAAAAATCCCTCCTCCGAAATCCGCGAGGTCATGCTCAGAAGCCCCTTTTCCGCACCTTCCATGAATGGCGAAATCACATGTCAGCCCTATTCTTGTTCCGTTTTTCTAAATTCGTTATGGGCGAGCGGCCGTAAAATACGGGAAAACCGTCTACATATTCTTGAAGAACATTATTTTATGTCTCAAACGATCTGGTTGATTAAAAAAAAATCCATTTAACATTTAAAAAAATAATCAAGAAGCGCCCAATTTAAGTTTTGTCCCGTTTTCTGAGTCTTGCATCCGCCGGACTACAAGATATAAGTAAAAATCGAGTTCACTAAATTAATGATCGAACTTTGTCTTTTTCAAAGCCACCTTTGGTTTTAAAAAAAAAGAAAGTTAACCCTTCGAAAAAGTTTATTTTCTGTACGCAATTTCATGATTTTAGGGATTTGGCAATGTTTAAAAAATCGCATCGGCAGTTCCGAACAAGTTAAGAAAAACTAAAAATATCAGACAACATCTACATTCATTTCCTTTTTGATATATGGACTAATTTTTGAAAAATGCGAATATTAACTCTTCGAAAAAAGTTCGCGCCCAGGACTCATTTTTGCGAATTCCGATTTTCTGCGATACATAACATTGCGCATCGGCTCTCGAGAATAACCAAACAAACAAACAAAAAAAAAAAACACCCAAAAACATCAGCATTCTATTGGGTTCAGGCAATAACATTTAGTTTAATAAAAAGTTAACGGTAACCCTTTCGAAAATATTTTTTACCGTAAGTCAATTTCGCATTTTTAACGACTTCTCCTAGTTTTAACCCTTAATTACATAGTGATGTAAATTTCCATCACTTTTTATTTAACTTTTAATAAATAAATAAACTTCTTCGCCACCACTATATTTATATAGAAATATTAATCCAGTAAATTTCCCGTGAATTATGTTGCTGAACAAAGTTAAAAAATCTATATTAAAATTTCTGGTGTCTAATACTTAATGTATGTATAAAAAATCCCTGACGGCTCGGCCTACAGGCACAGGTAGATTTCGAAGACGCAGAACGTGGGGCGCCTGTTTGTCGGGAATTGCGGAAGAAATGACCTTTTTGCGATGATGCTGCAGTTGGAACCGCCTACTTCGAAACCAAACTTGTTTGCAGGCGGAGTCAGCAAGGATTTTTTTTTTTTTTTTTTTTTTTTGCTATAAGTGTTGGTCCTGTAAAAAACAAGTCAATATAAAAATTTTAGATAATATTAAGGGGATTTATAATAAATTTAAGCGGATTTGAAATCTTGGGAATTGACGAAGTTATGAATTTATTTCTTCTAAAACACCTCTTCCCCCCCCCTTAAGGCAATTTTTAATTATATCAAAAATCTGTCATACATAAATTTTCGGCTATTCTCCTAGAAGTAATAATAACTTCAAACGGATTCGATACGTATCATAATTAAGAAATTATGGTTTTTTTCTGTTTTCACAAAAAGCCCCCCCCCCTTGGTTCGATTTTGCCCATTAACGAACTGGACAGAGATTTTATGCCCCTTGATTTTATGTATCAGTTTCGAAAAGATGCGGGAGTTGGAACCGCCTACTTCGAAAAATAACTTGTTTGCAGGCGGAGCCGGCAGGGATTTTTTTTGTTTTTAATTTTTTTTTGCTATAACGGTTGGTCCTATAAAAAACTTGTCAATATAAAAAGTTTAGATAATACTAAGAGGATTAATAATAAATTTACGCGGATTTGATATCTTGTGAATTGACGAAGCTATGATTTTTTTTCTTCTAAAACCCCCCTTCCCCCCCCCCTTGGGGCCATTTTTAATTATATCAAAAATCTGTCCTACATAAATTTTCGGCCTCTTTCCTAGAAGTAATAATAACTTTAAACGGATTCGATACGTATAATAATAAAGAAATTATGAGGATTTTTCTGTTTTCACAAAAAGCCCCCCCATTCCCCCCCCCCTGGTTCGATTTTGCCCATTAACGAACTTGACCGAGATTTTATGACCCTTGATTTTATGTATCAGTTTGGAAGAGATTTATGCAGAATTTTTCCAGTTATCGTGGTCAGAAAAAAGTGACATAGATAGATAGATAGACAGATAGATAGATAGATAGATAGATAGATAAACTTTTGAACTGGGGGTGTTTTTGGGTTCTGGGAGTCATGATCGGCGTAGATCTGCAAAAATTTTTCAAAATTTCCAACTTAGGTGAGAATGTAATAGGTAGTATTTCTTACGAAATCTACCTAAAAACACAATTGTAAAAGAAAAACTCATGCAAAGAAGGGTTAAAAGTTTGAATCTGAGTTTCTTAACAAGATACGAAAAACTAAAAATACCGCTCCAAATCTACGTTTCTTTCCTTTTTAAAATGTGGTATCCATTTTGAAAAATTTGAATTTTAACCCTTCGAAAAAAAATCCTTTCCAAAATCACTCACGTGATTTTTGTTTTTCGGACCAGGTTTAAAAATTGGTATCGATTTGGGATATGCGAACACGGATAAACAGAAGACACCAGATCATAGACACATTTATTTTCTACAAAACGTGCCGTTGGGTTTTAAAAAATACACTGCTAAAAAAAAAATAGGGGAGTAAGCAAATAAGGGAAGAGAACCGTTCGAGACAGCCATGCATGAGTATAAAATTGAGAATACACGTGTATCAATGCACAATACAAGAAAAAAGACGCAAAAATTGTAAGAGAGATTTAATTCTTTGAAATGATGGGAAGAACATAAAAAGATGATTTAGGGCAACAATTTGGTTACATGTAAATGACAAAAAAAGTATTGTTTAGTAATGATGCAAGATGTTTAATACGAAGTGTGGTCCCCTCGAACAGCTAAGACAGCTGCACACCTGTTATCATGGATGCGATGAGGTTAACCATAAGACTTTGAGGAATACTGTTCCACTTTTCAAGAATTGCAATCTCCAAGTCTTAGCCAATAGAAGAGAGCCTTCGTCTCGCTGCAATGCGTCGTCCGAGTGTGACCCAAACATGCTCGATCGGATTCAGATCAGGAAAACATGCTGGCCATTCCATACGCAGTATTGTTTCAGCTTCACACATGTTCTCCACCAGTCGTGCAGTATGCAGTCTGACATTATCATGCATGAGTATAAAATTGAGAATACACGTGTATCAATGCACAATACAAGAAAAAAGACGCAAAAATTGTAAGAGAGATTTAATTATATATATTTATATTTAATTATATATTATTATAACATCCTAATTAGGTGAATTTTAATGGCCATTTTTAAAAACAGGAATTAAGAATGAAAAAGGCAATGGAAATATTTAAATATATCAGTTTGCAAGTTTAGCCTTCTTCTTTATTGACAAATTACGATTTCATTACAAAAATTCCGAAAAGTAAATTTTACATATATTCCGTGATTACTTAATGTAAAAATTCTTCTTTTTGAAATTCTGGTATGGAGTCAGAATTTCAGAATTAACAAGGAGGCGAAATGGAAACCTTGAAATAGATCTGTGTTTTTCCACATTTCTTATCACGTGCACACTACTATTACATGGTCTAAATAAAAAAAAGTGCAGATTTCAGAAAGTCTGCAGAATGTTCTGGTTCCTCTATTAGTTTTTAAAATCAAAGGAATCACCATGTGTGAAGCTTAAGGTATGACATGAGGTCTCAGTATCTCGTCTGCATACATTTTGGCCATCAAAGTGCCATTCCAAACGATATGCAGGTCCGTGCGTCCACCTATGCTGATTCCAGCCCATACCATCAACCCACCTTGTCTGTAATGTGATCTTTCAAGAACGAATTGGGGTTATTCCGAGAGCCCCTTTCCCTCCATACCAAAACACGTCTAGTATCACACACCAGACTGAATAGGAACTCGTCTGTAAACAGCATTTGACTTCAATAATTTGCCTTCAATCGTGATGTTCAGCAGCACACCTTCTTCGGGCCGCACCGTGGCTTGAGGTCAATGGAATAAAGACCATTGTTCTACGTTCATAGAGACCACCCTGATGAAGCATATTTCGCACTGCTTGGCAGGATACCCTTCGTCGTGTTGCCAAGAGCTACTGTTTTTGCAGCTGAGTAGCATTCCTTTTTCTGTCTCGACGAGCTGTTAACAGGATATATTGGTCACCAGTTGCTGTGGTGCACGTCCTCGACCTTGCCCTGGTCGACATCCAACATTTCCTGTTTCTTGGAATCGATTCCACGGCCTTGCAAGGACATTTCTTGCCACTCCAACAGCGTCCGCTACAGTTTGTTGTGTTTGCCCAGATTCAAGGCTCTCGCTAATACGCCAAGTCATGGATTCCGGTAAATCATGTTGATGTGACTTTTCCAAATCACCTTTTCTCAATACAAAAGCTGAGCAATTGAATTTCACAACTGAGAGAGTGAAACAGACATTTCTGTGAAATCCCGATTTCTTCACTTATCTTCTTTTTCTGGCTTTTGACGTCATGAATTTTGATTTGCATTTGAAATTATATATTGGTGTAAGTATTTGAGTAATTTCATCAAATCCATGTGCTCCCCTAATTGTTTTGAGCAGTCTATTTACATTAACCCTTTCGAAACCGGTCGTTTATTTAACACACTTCCGCGATTTCCGCTATTTTGGCAAAACCCGCAGTTAAATTTCAATTCTACTAGGAAATTTATTTGGGTCGAGTATTCTGAAAAGTCCTCTTCCAGAACAGATTGCGCACCCTGGCGGTGGATGGTGGAACTAAAGGAGTACCTCTGGTTCTATCGGCGCGATTACGACAGAATTTGGCTCTTTCGACTCATTTCCATATTCCTACAGATTTCAGTCATGTTTGTATAGAATAGGTTGTAATTATTATGGGCCCAAGAAACGCTGGGCGGGTCAGCTAGTAAAATGTAAAAAGAAAATGTGTTTTTTCAAAGTGGCATTCTAAAACGGATCGAGTAGAAGACGTAATTACTGCATTTATTTATATTTTTCTATTCTAATTCTATTATGTAATGTTATTTTGAAAATATAGTTTAACCCCAAGATAATTCAATCTCAATCTGTAGAAGCGTGAATTTAGTATTTTTATAAAATGTATATTATTTGTGTCTTTAAAATGATTTCAAAATTTATATATTTTTTTAATTTACTTTATGTTTAAATAGACTATTTAATAATTTAGAGTATCTACGATGGTATTCGTTTAACCTATGTTTATAAAACTTTAATTTTTAAACCATTTTAAAGGATAGATTAATTTTTTCAAATGATAGCTAATACCTTTTCTAGACAAAAAGGTTAAACTTTTCTGAATTCAATAAGAAAAAAAAAATATTTTGGTCAATAAATTCTAATTTTATTTTTCTTCGTTTTTTAAAAAAGTACTTGTAGTATCATTTTCTCTTCTTGACAGTTTTAAATATAATCAGTTGTTTGTCGTTAAAAAACATATTATTATAACATCCTAATTAGGTGAATTTTAATGGCCATTTTTAAAAACAGGAATTAAGAATGAAAAAGGCAATGGAAATATTTAAATATATCAGTTTGCAAGTTTAGCCTTCTTCTTTATTGAGAAATTACGATTTCATTACAAAAATTCCGAAAAGTAAATTTTGCATATATTCCGTGATTACTTAATGTAAAAATTCTTCTTTTTGAAATTCTGGTTTGGAGTCAGAATTTCAGAATTAACAAGGAGGCGAAATGGAAACCTTGAAATAGATCTGTGTTTTTCCACATTTCTTATCACGTGAACACTACTATTACATGGTCTAAATAAAAAAAAAGTGCAGATTTCAGAAAGTCTGCAGAATGTTCTGGTTCCTCTATTAGTTTTTAAAATATCTAAGATTTTATAAAACTTTGAATTTTATAAAATCGTAGTTTGTGACCCACTCAAAGTAAAGAGATTTTTAACATACATTTCTTTTTACAAATAATTTTTTAATATTTTTCTATGTAGATTTACACAGAAAAATCATGGGAAAAATAAAAAAGTGACACGGCCAAAAAAAAAAAAAAAAAAAAAAAAAAAAAAAACCCTAACTTGTGGTAGGATTTTTTTAATATAAAAATTAGGTCAACAATGAAGTATGTGGATAATATCCTTAGGGTTCATTGTTAGCAGTTTGCCCTCCTTTTTATTCAAATACTTCGAATTTATATCGAAAATTGCGAATTTTTTACATTATGTCTCTAAACAAAATGTCTGTTATTAAATAAAGCAAACATTACTAATTGGAATTTTTTGTACGGATGTGGAATATCTGTATAAAAATGCGTTTGCCAGTTTCGCCCATTTTTTTTTTCAGAAATCCCTAATTCATACCGGCAATTTCAAAAGAAGAGTTTTTACTTTAAATATTCAAGTAAAGCTTGTCACTAAATTAAAAAAAAGTGTACCACTCAAAATGTGGCCCAATTAGCTACCTACCTACGATTACGCACTACAAAGTTCGTTTTACAACACGAACTTACCTAACGTGAGGAATTAACCCCAATGCCGAAGAATTTGTTCAAGATGATGGGTGTAAATGTATTGTACATATATGCAACTGCAACTAAAATAAAAGTGGTATGATTATTAAATCTTGCAGAAAAATGGGACCGCCGTCACTAACAACGCAGACTGCACGGTACGTGTTCGAAATCATCCCCGTCTACGTAAGAATTTGCCGAAAAACTACTACTATCGAGGAACACAGTAAAAATGTTATTGGCTATTACCACGTAGGTGTTTGTTAGGGCCTATTAAGTTTGCAAAGGATATTAACAACGGGGAGATTGCCCTCTAGAAGGGTCTTTCTAAGGAAATCAAACACCTATTTACACATCGTTTACGCAGATTCGAAGAAATCCACGGGGAATTCCGAACGATTACGGCATGAACTTGAACACGACGTGAATTCGAACCCCAAACCTCTCGTTTACCGGTTTTGACAGCAGAAACTCTTAGCCGATGGCGGGGATCCGGAAATTTGAAAAAGTATCATTCATTAGAAAGCATTCGAAATATATATATATACATATATATATATATATGCTACATGTTGTGATGGGTTATGTATTAAATATACAGGGTAAGTCAAAATCAATATAGCGATTACAAACGGCTATAACTATTTAATGGAAAAGAATTTATCGATAAGATTAACACAGAATGTAGACGGAACTTCAAAATTTTGTATACATACGTTATAGATGTTCGATGTGACTTCCCTTGGTCACACGGACAACATCTAGACGGTAGTCCATTTCACGCCATACATTCTGAAGCATTTGTTCAGTCACCGACGCAAGCGCATTACAAAGGCGTACTTCGAGTTCTTCAATTGTTTTGGGCATGGGACGCACATAACCCCATAGAAAAAAATAGCAGGGTGTCAAAGTACGCATTAAATAGTTATAGCCGTCTGTAATGGCTATATTCATTTTGACTTACCCTGTACTTTAAGGAGAGTTACTCAGGAAGTTAATTTTAGGAAGTTATTTCAAGTTTCGTTCTCTTTCATCAAAAAATTCATTGTTGTTTGAGCTATGATATCAATTATCATATATTATTTCTTTTTCCTTCCTTTCATGTCTTAAAATTAACCCTCAAGATAATCCCGCTTTACATTATTTTGTTTTATCCGTATAATTCATTTAAATAAATTGAATTGTGAAGAACGCCTTAAATATGTTGTCGTTAAAAATTTTTGAATATAAGAAAAGATAATTTAATTTAATGTTATCTTTCAGATTTCGTTAAAAACATTCCGACTGTGATTCTTTATGCTTTCATTTTGTTTTACAGCTATCAATTACGCTGTCTGTTAAAAGAAAAGAAAATATATAAGAATTAAATCGTATTTCAACGAGCATTCGAGCAGTAACTTTTATAAATAAAAACTTCTTTAATGACTTCTTTGTTAATCACTTGCTCTATCCCAGACTAAACATTATTAAAATCTAACGAATAGCAACGATCAAAATTGTTCTATACTGTAACTTATGAATATATGTGCTCTACAGTCGTTAATTGTATTCTCAAAATATCTAACTTAATTATATCTTACAATAGCATATATCTGTCGTACGAATCATGCATTTTCAGCCGATCTATACTCAACGGTCAAATTCTTTTACTTAGTCGCATACAGAAATAAATAAGGCACTGCTATTATCAATAATATGTGTTTGTATCAGGGTTAGCATTAATCGATTACTTTTTTAATTGATTGATTAGTCGACTAAACGTTCAATCATACGAAATTTAATCATGATGAATGTAATCATGATTGAAATTGAAAAAAGTAATGACCCTTAAAATTTTTTTATGATTTATTCAGTCCCAAATAATTCAATCGCGATTACTTTAATCATTAATCTAATTACACAGACGAAAATTAAATATGGCCGCCATTTAACTTTCTTAAATTCGTCGCTATTCTATTATAAAGGTATTCTACTATAATTTTATCTTAATAGCATGGTAATGTAATTCTTATAATTTTGAGTTAACCTGAATTGTAAATTTGGGTCTTTACTTATAATGAAAAGTATAAATGATTAACATTATAAATATTTTAAAATGTAAAATACGGTTAGATTATTTTTATCAAAAAGAAATAATCTAAATGTTTTATACAGTGCAAATGTAACACATCGTGTTGCTATAAAGCTAGTTTTATTAAAATTTGCCTGTTCGTGTTTATTTCATTGTTATTCCTCCTAGAATATGGAACGATATACAATATCAAAAACAGAAATTTTAAGAAATTTTTGTTGTTTATTATTTTTCTGATTATCAATAAATATTTAGTATTTAATTAATATTAATCTAACATTTAGATAATATTTCCCCTGTGTTGTAAGAACCAACTGTGGTAGAGCGGGCGGCGGCGACAAAAATGACTACGTCTTTAACTTAATCAATTAGATGAAAGAATGACCTGCTTGTCTCGGTATTTTGGTACGATATCGGCAGAATGGGGGGATTTTGTACCAATAGGTGATTTTGAAAGGAACTATTATCTTACCGATTTACGACAAGATTCATTAACATATCATATATCTTGACTTGTACAATACAAATTTTTCAATCTGCCTCCTGATATGTTGGTAGGATATTAGTAGAAAAGAGCGCCAATTCTTTATTTTAACTGTACTATCACGTTTTCAAGTTACGGCATGAAACTTTAGCGTGCGATCTCTCCTAACTAGTACATTGCAAATATTTTAATCTTCTTCGTGATATCTTGATATGATATGAACAGAACGCGGCGCAATTTCGTCATTTTGACGGTACTTTCACGCCATCAAGTTTTGAGATGAAATTGTTGCCAAACTAAAGCTTAAAGGGGCTATACATATGTAACGATATTAATATTTTGGTAATTGTGGACTCCCTCCCCTCTTACGATATCGTACTTTATCATTCCTCGACAGCCCCCCCCCCGTTAATGATATCGTTATCAATTTCTAAAAATTCTTTTTATTTTGGGTCTTTTTTTTTGCGTTTGCAATGATATACATATATGGGTATGCATTTATTATTCGCATAGTTTACGAATTCCAATAAACAGAAGAAGTCAATAAAGTGTCACTATTATGCATATGAAATAACTTTATACGAAATGCATCTAAAATATATAGTTACTATTTAAAAGTATTTAATAACAGCTTATTGTCACATAATTAATGCATTTAACAGTAAAGTTGTCTTTTTGCATATGCCACGGGGAAGATCATATCAAACATATTTCGCACCTGGTTTCTCCAACAGCAAATTATATGCGGATATGGAACAAGAACAGGAATGCCGAATGTTGGGGTATTGCATATTTTGGAATGAGATGATTTTATAATCGTTTAAAGGCTTTAATAATAACTTTATATATTTTCATTAAAAAATAAATAAAAATACAAATAAAATAAAAATGATAACAGATTATTTTGAACCAAATAAAAGTTATTTTTTTGGGTTGGATTAAAAAGGATAATGATATCAAATTGCAAAACAAACCTCTCCCTACAGATATCTAAGGTATAAAGTGACAGACCACCCCTGCCCCTCCCAAAGTGATAACGTTATATATGCACAGCCCCAAACAATGATTTATTAAAACCCCTTGAAGGGCAGTGGGATATAATATATCCCACCTAATTTTAATTCCCAAACGCTACAATGACACCGGAATTTTGGAATCAAATTTTGCTTTTATAATGCATGTGACGAAAAGCTTTTACTTATTTGGAAATAAAATTATTAATAAATCCCGGTGTCATTGAATGATTTCAATATTTAAAAAACATAGGTACTTTGCACCTGAAGGGATAAAATATTTATTATAGTCTAAATATAAGAAAATCCCCAGTCCCCACCCTTTTTTTTACCGTAATTTCCGGCGTATAAGCCGCAGCTCAAAGAGTCGTTTTTCGACCCGGAAATTTTATTCAATAATTGTAGTTAAATATTTACAGCGATCTTTTAAGTTACATTTTATAAAATAATATTTCTGGGTCGAAAAACGAGTCTTTGAGCTGCGGCTTATACGCCGGAAATTACGGTACTTTAAACTGTCGGAATTATCACAGAAGATTCCACCGAAAAATTTAAAAGTAATTTTCATTAATTAAGCACACTAATCAGCGGACTCAATCAGGGCTAGGGTTTTTAATTCATCAGATAACCCCAGTGGTTTCGGGCTCATTCATTACTCACACACTTGTTCCCATGTTCCCATATCGTACCACTGTTGCCAGTGGGCTGCTTTTTTTAATTCAGTTTTCTTGATTACCACAAGTTTTTTTGAGAAAGTGAAATTCGCCTTATTTAATGACAGATTAAATAATCCGAACAGAAGGCGAATCATACCATTTTAAAAAAGTGGTGCCAATAAAACATTATCAATTTTAAAAAACGTAGCCCACTGGTGACACTGGATCGTATCCAGACCTGCCAAGTCTCCGACTTTTTGGATACCAGTAATTTAGTACAGAAAATGTTGTTTTATTTAATCGGAGCATTTTGTGATTTAAAAAGAACGACATTTTCTGTAAAAACTTACTGGTGTGCAAAAAGCTGGAGACTTGGCAACTCTGAGTATCCGAGCCCGAAATTTCTGCTTAAAGTCAACCTGAACACAAAGTATCACACCCGAGCACAATCCAAACTCGAAGTGAAAGAATATTAATCTATATTTAAAATATATTATTGAAAAGCAGTCTGCAATTAAACCTCTGATATCAATTCGATTATTTTAGCATAAAAACGAGACTATATACTCTCATTATATTAAAATATATAGTTTGTTTCATTTGATAAATATTCAGGACTTTCTTTTGAAAAATCGGTCAAACCAAGATCGACCTCAAATAATACCAACCAAACACAAAATATTTAAAATTAACCATTTCCCAAGCCAATCCGCGTGTTAGATCAGGTAAAATTGTACCCGACAAGATACAGGACTCTAGCTGCGAATCCTAGGGGATAAAACCGGAAGAAACACGAGAAAAAATAAAGAAAATAAAAGGGAAAAGCCGGAACAAAACATAACTGTTTTAATCATTAATCATTAATTAGATTAATCAATTAGAGAATTGGTTTAATCGTTAATCGGAGAGAGGTATTGAAATTAAATTAATTATTAATCATTAGTGTATGAGTAGGATTGGAACGAAGTTCAATCGTCAATCTTTAGTCATGAATAAACATGTAATCGTTAGTTTGTAATCGTTAATCAAATTAAATTTTTGGACCACCCTGGTTTGTATAACGTCGTACGTTTCTTTCGAAAAAGCGCAAAATTGCACTGGTCACCAGAAGAAACGCTCAAGCTAATGTTATGCTAACCGGAAAGTTATTTTCAATGTTCTCACTCGTATTTGAATATTTTTTTTGTTTTGCTCGGGATAGCTGTGGTCGAGCTCTAACGTTGGTAGTTTTTACTCTTTTGATTTCGGTTAAAAAAATTTATAAACGGACATTTTCAATTTTCGAACCGGTTGGAACTGGTTCGGAAGGTGAAAGTACCTTACATAAAAAATCTGGAACCAAAGCCGAAAAGTAAAAACTAGAAACGTTAGAGATCGACTTCAGCTATCCTAAGCAAATAAATAAATAAATAAATAAATAAAATCATTTAAAAATATTAAAATGCGAACGAGAAATTTGAAAAAAACTTTCCCGTAGACTTAACATTAGCTTGCGCGTATCTTCACATGACTAATGTAGGCTCTTAAACTATCTGTGAGACATACACTATATTTCCAATGATGACCGGTCACTTGCGATTTTAGACGTTTTGTTAAATATCTGAAAAGATACATAAGGAATTATCCTGTAACTTCAGGAGTGTAAACAATATGATACACGTCATATATTTCCGTGAAGATTTTTTCCCGAAACCCCATAAGGGGCCGTCAACAAATTGAAGAAAAACGAATATATTTTGGATAACCCTGTAAAAACTAATATTGCAAAAGCCTTCAAACTGTAGATTATGATTAATTGGATTATTGTAATAATTTGGGTTCATTTGTATGAAGATATCATGTATACTCGAAGAGAAATTCAGGGTTTTATAAAAACGGTCCCAAATTTTACCAAGTATTTTGCTTATAATTTGCAGAGTTTTTAATATAAAAACAAGTTTTTTTCAGAAAATATGACAAACAATATTATACACAATACCTTATAATCAGAATTAAAAAAGAATAATAATTGTATGAAAAATGAGCAGATTGACTAAATATTGTTTCACTGCGCATGCGCGAATTCAATCAAAATATACTGCGCATAATATATTAGCTAAATGTATAGACCAACTTTTATGAAAATCTCAAAAACATAGCTTGAAAATTCTGATAGTAATCGTCGATAGAATAAGCTCGAAATTCGCTGTTTCCAAAAGGAAGCAAAAAGATGAGGGGTTGTATCAAATATAGAATGAGAGACACTTCATTCTTATTATGTCAACTTTGATAAGCTAGTACATTTGGATACAACCCCTCATCTTTTTGCTTTCTTTTGGGAACAGCGAAATTTGAGCTTATTCTATCGACGATTACTATCAGAATTTTCAAGCTATGTTTTTGAGACTTTCATAAAAGTTGGTCTATACATTTAGCTAATATATTATGCACAGTATATTTTGATTGAATTCGCGCATGCGCAGTGAAACAATATTTAGTAAACCTGCTGATTTTTCATACATTTTTTATTATTTTTTAATTCTGATTGCAGCGTATTGTGTATAATTTTGTTTGTCATATTTTCTGAAAGAAACTTGTTTTTATATTAAAAACTCTGCAAATTATAAGCAAAAAAACTTGGTAAAATTTGGGAATGTTTTTATAAAAACCTGAATTTCTCTTCGAGTATACATGCTATCTTGATACAAATGAACCCAAATTATTACAATAATCCACTTAATCATAATCTACAGTTTGAATGCTTTTGCAATATTAGTTTTTACAGAGTTATCCAAAAGGTATTCGTTTTTCTTCAATTTGTTGACGGCCCCTTATGGGGTTTCGGGGGAAAATCTTCACTGAAATATATGACGTTTATCATGTTGTTTACACTCCTGAAGTTACAGGATAATTCCTTATGTGTCTTTCCAGATATTTAACAAAACGTCTAAAATCGCAAGTGACCGGTCATCATTGGAAATATAGTGTATATCAAGAAGGTCTATCTACGCGAGTCAAGATAAAATCCTCATATGCCTTTTTAGAGGGTACCCGCCAATAATGCAACCCTATTTTGCAATTTACAGATACACTTTCTTGGGTAAGTTCATGGGAGATAGAGACTACACTTGAAATACTTCTCACCTATTGCGTGGTCATCTGAACTATTGTTCCTGCTTCAGGGATAACCTCAATGTTATTTCTACTTTGTGTAATCATGTTTCTGCATTATTATCATATCAGTAATAAATCTCTTTCAGTAATTGTCCTTACGTTTCAATCTTCAGTTTACCTGTCATAACTTTGGTTATGCACAGAACGCTGCGCAACTAATTACTTTATTACGATCTTAGGCCTCACCTTCAGTAACTTAAATTTCTACAGTACATGAACAAATTAAATAACTATTGATAGTTAAATATTACACATGTCCTGTATTATCCGTACAAACTTCAGCTTATGCAGGACTTGCTTTCACATGATTTCGAGACTCGACATCTGTTCTGATTCAGTTTCTTGCTCGCTTCGAGATTGATTGAGAATGGCCTTGGAATATCCTCTGGACAAACGATGCACATTTTCATTTGGGCGTTTCAGTGAATACTCACAACTGCCGAATTTGGGAACCAGAAAATCCGCTTTCAATCTTACAGGTTCCTTTGCATTCACCAAATGTGACGGTGTGGTGTGGCTTTTCTGCCTAGTTAGCGATCCAGTAACATGCTTGGTCACCGGGCAGCGATATGCACTCTTGTTAGAAAATAAAATTATTCCGGATTTGCAATCACGTCAGTGCCTTTCAGATACAATTTTTATGCAAGATGGAGCTTTCCACACATTAGCCGCTGTGTTAAGGACGTCCTTACAGGGCCTGATTACCAACGGGGCACACTTACACCAGTAAATAATAACAGAAATTTTTCATTTATTCATGGCAGTAATTTTGCATAAAAATAAGACGAATTTTACATTTAATAAGACGAAAATGTCCAATAAATTTTACTGGTGGAAGTGTGCCCCGTCGGTAATCAGGGCCTGCGTCCTTAAGAATTACTTCATAGAAGAACGTATCATCAGCCGCCTCTTTCGTAATGGACTCCAATATCTTCAGAACTCAAGCCATGTGACTTTTGACTTTGGGGGCATTTGAAACATTTAGTAAGTCATGATAAACCAAGAACTTTACCTGATCTTAAAGACAGCATTTCACAACATGTTTTTAGCATTTCCCAGAACACACTGCGGTCAACTGTGGAACAGGCTATCCTACGATTCCAGATGGTAGCTGAAAAAGATGGCCGTCATGTGGAACACGTTTTGTTGCAATAAAATATGTAATCTATCGTAAATGTATGCTTAATGTGTAATTCATTAGAAACGCGATCTGGTGGTGAAATTTTAAACAATTTTTTTTTAGCTTAAAGAAATTCCCATTTCTTCATTATGTACTTCACAAAATTTCACCACTTTTACACCAATAGTTTCGTCTATAGACAATTTTAAAGTAGGGTCGTTTAATTATGGACACCCTGTATTTTAAAAATTGATATTTCAATTGGTTCAAAGTACTTTTCTGTTTACAAGATAAGTGAAGTTTAATGAATTAATATTTTTTATATTAATCATAGTTTTATATAATTATTATATATTGTTATGTAATTATATAAACAATATCTGTAAAAACAACAAATAAACTCTAGTGTTTATAAAAAATACCGTAATTTCCGGCGTATAATCCGCAGCTCAAAGAGTCGGTTTTCGACCCAGAAATATTATTTTATAAAATGTAACTCAAAAGATCGCTGTAAATATTTAACTACAATTATTGAATAAAATTTCTGGGTCGAAAAACGACTCTTTGCGCTGCGGATTATACGCCGGAAATTACGGTACTTCAATATAGTATTATTTCGTAATATGCCATTTTTAAAACCTATTATATATTACTTACTTAAAGTTATTGTATAATTTTAATTGCGGATTGTGAGTTAGTAATTTTTGTTAATTTTAAAATTTGCATGAATCTCGTATTGTCTTTTATAGTCTTATGCATTATTACAATAATTGCACAATCAATCTTTATGTCTGCCATGACTCTATAAAAGGAAAACTTGACACATAACTGTTCTCTACAAGAACAACACTATTACTAACGTTAATTACAACTATGATAATCTTCTCTTAGAAATATTTCATGGTGCTAATGTAACTTTCGAATGATTTATGTTTTCCAAGTATTACCTCATAAAATAAAGTGCTACTCGTCATCTGCGACGAAGAATTTCTAATCCATTAAATAAACGTTTCAACATGTACATTTTAACCACAACATATTTACGATATTGTACGTTGATTAATTATAAATTCTCGTAAAATGACTACAACGTAGTCAGACTAAGGACTTTTATTAGCAAAGTATTTATTTTATTAGTGAAGAGCTTTTATTAGCATAATATAATAAACTTACTTAATATTTAGTCTCTTGTTGAGAATTTTTCGAATATTGGGGTAAACAAAATCGTTATTTTTAAAATATGCTTTATACTAAAAGTGTTAACATTCTATAAATCTAAAATATTATTATTTCTACCATTTTATCAAGTGTTAAATTTAAAGCTGGTTTTGGAACTTTTTATGAAATATGCTACAAATGTGCTTCATGTCTCTATACTATATACTTCACAAGTTTAATTTCATTTATTCTTATACCGCTAATGGTTTTCAGTATTTTTAAATTCGCTTTTTCTATCATTAACCCTGTTATTACTCAGAAAAAATATCCATTAGTGATTTCATGTCTAAGTCTGTTTTATCATTTATGGATTATTTTGTCAAAATAGCTAGATTTGTTTTATGTTTTTTTTTTCATTTACTATGATTACGACGTTACTCACATTTCTTTAATGATAATCACCGTTGTATATATGTATGTGTAAAACATTCGAAATTTATTTATGTAATAGTTTAACAATTACCTATATGTTTTGCAATATTATTAACTACAACTAAAAAAAATCTTTTGTCAGAAATATTTGATGGTGTTAGTGTAGCTTTCGGATTATTTATGTTTTCCAAATATTAATCCCTAAAATAAAGTGCTCCTTGTCAAATTTGATAAAGAATTTTTAAACGTTTAAATAAAGGTTTTAAAGTAAGTTTAACTATATTATATTGACAAAATAATTTGTTGATTTAACATGCTTGCGTTGCAAGGATTTTTATTACTATCATGTAATTAGTTAATCTGCGCAATTTATGTTCAGATATATTCTCTTGCTACAAATTTGTAGGTTATTCATTGAAAAATATTTCAATAATTTACAGGAATTCGCTTTATACATAATTGCAAGAAACTTATAATGCAGTAACCAAACGCCTCAAATTTGTTGAATTTAATTCACGATTTTTTTTATTTAACCCTTTGAAGGATAGCAGAATATTATTATGCCATATAAATTTAACACCGTACTGACGAAATGGTATTGGAGTCTTTAAAATAATTACCTTTATAATTCAGGTGAACACAAACACAGAGATGTCAACTCGCACTAATATTCCGTAATATGTGGATTCAATTGACTCAGTTTAACAATGTTTCAAATCATAAAAATTATTTTATGAATCTTTATTTATTTAATTTCACCTTTTTACGTGGATTTTATTTAAAATCATTTCTTATAAACTTTCTGGTGTGAAACGTATTAAACTTGGGTAAAATGAACCAACATATTACGGAAGATTAGCGAGAGCTTGGCACCTCTGCAAACATTTATTTATTTTAAAATCAAGCTGCTCTTAAAACTAGTGGCAATCATCATTTGAAAATTTTAGGAACAGAATAGTTTTACCCATCCAACAGTTAAAACACTTATTACATTTTAAGAAGGTGATTAAAAGGCGGCTGTATATTGTACATAAAATTTACTTTTAAGTCCTAATGAAACCAAAAATGTTTAATAAATTTTACTTTCATAAGGTGCGTGAAGAAAATTAGTTATTTCATTTTAAATAAAATTGTTCGTAAATTCTGGTGTCAATAAATCATTTCAATATTTTTGCATCAAAACTACCGTAATTTCCTGCGTACAAGCCGCGTTTCAAATAAATATCTTACCGACCAGAAATTTTATTTCCTAAAAATTAACTTTTATCTACGTTGATCTTATTTTACCTTTTTTAGAAAATAAAATTTCTGGTTTGAAACAGACTTATTTGAGCCGCGGCTTATACGCCGGAAATTACGGTACTTCTGCTACGGAACATTCAATTTACGTGACAACAAATAAATAAACTACCGTAGATTTCGACTTATAATCCGAGGATAAGACAATCATATGTTTGGACTCAAAAATTTAATTTAATAATTGAAGCCAAATTTTTGCAACGATCTAGGACGTTACATTTTATAAACTGAAATTTCTGGGTCGAAACATTATTATTTGATACGCGGATTATACGCCGGAAATTATGGTATTAAGCTGTTATAAATTCTAAAGTTTTAAAAGCTTTAAATTAGTTTCAGTTTTAAAATTTGTTCACTTTAGTTATAAATGCAAAATTTTACTATTTCTAACATTTTACTTAAGCTTCAAAACTGTCTTTTGAACATTTTATGGGATAAATTCCAAAAATTCTGCATGTTTTCATTAGACTTCCAGATTTTGATTCCATTGTTTGTATTACTGCTATGCTTAATGTTTGTGCTTTTTGTTAACCGTTTTTACCAACATTAATGCTGTTTTTATTCAGGAAAATATCCATTAGAGATTTCCTTTCTAAGGCGGTTATATCATTTACTTATTATTTTGACAAAATACTTTGCTTTATGTTTTTACATTTTCTGCAATTATAATATTCCGCACATTTAATTTTTTTTTTCTTATGATTCGTATCATGGTTTTTATCTGTGTAAGACATTCGACATTTATCAGTGTGATAATTTAAGAACTAGCATTAATTATAATGAAACATTTTTAAATTATATTTTTTACAATTAGTCATTATTTCATGCTTTTAACCCTTCTTTGCATTGTGATGAAAATTTCCATCACTTTTTATTTAACTTTCAATAAATAAATCAACTTCTTTGCCACCACTATATTTATATAGAAATATTAATCTAGTAAGTTTCCCGTGAACTATGTTGCTGAACAAAGTTAAAAATCTATCTTAAAATTCTGGTGTCTAATATTTAATATATATATATAAACAATTGTAAGAGAAAAACTCATGCAAAGAAGGGTTAAAGATATACTTACATAATTTCTTTCATATTTTTCCTAAGAAATTATGTTTAAAATAATCATATTTTCTCTAGAGATGTCCAAATGGCGAGCCGCTTATTTTCATTATTTCTAATGAGTAATCTTCGCCTTATTATTCCGCAATTAAATCAGACGACTACTATTCGGAAATGGTCGTAAGAAGCGGAACATGTGTTTGACACTCCAATCTGAAAATGCCTGATCATTCAGCGGTAAGAAATATTCTTATGCAGTATAAAAAAGTTTATTTCAACTTATATCATCACTTTTCAATCATCGGACTGCTTTTTACCATTATTTCTGAATATTTCCCTTCGCCTTATTCTTCTCCAGTTGAATGTTAAAAGATACTATTCCAAATTAGCGGTACGAAGCAGGTGCATGAGCGGGAGTTTGAATGAAAATTAACGCTTTAATTTAAGAGTCATACTCTTAAAAATGTATTTATTGTCACACAGTTTTCTTAATATCTTGTGTGCCATACCTTTAAAAGTATTTTTAATCTCAGAGATCGCAGGATTTGTAATAATTTTCCGAAATTAATTAAGACGAATAATTGTATAAAAATCTATTACTACTAAAAGAACCCTGTATATCACATAAGAAGAATATAAGAGTTACAACAATTCATTTTGTCACTTATTTGTATCGATACACATAGTTTTATTTTAGCCATAATTTTCTTTGTTTAATTGCGGGCATATTCTGTAATTCAAAGAGAATATTTCTGCACGGAATAATCTGGTACGTAAAAAATCTCTGAAAAATTGGCAACTATGTTTTCTGCAAAAACTCTAAATTCTAGATTCGGTGCTGTGCTGTGCCAAGAACTTCAATTCAATGTTTTACACTGCAACTTGTCACTGATATTTAACCGGCCAGGTGAAAAATTAGCTAATATTTCAAAAAAAAAATAGCAATAGAAAGAATTAACGCATTGTGTGGCATTAGAAGATAAAGAAATTCTACAACCCCAGAAATTATAAATAGAATAGATTTCACAATTGTCATTCTTTACATATGCAACAATGTTTAAATAATTAGATGTTTAACGTGAATATTGCGCCAATACTAATTACTACGAGAGAATGTTTCCGTTGAAAATTCTATTCAACCTGCTCTGGTACTTTTTCCGGTTGCATTGATTTTGTTTAAATTTGGACCACACGGATTTACAGAATTGCGTAAGTATATAACATTTTTTATCAAAGAAACTCTAAAATAGAAAATTTCTGCCAAATATTAATTTATAGATGTGTTTTGTTATACTTTTAAGAATATTTTGTTATTAATATTTTCTAAATGAAACTGAATACTTAACAATACGATATAAAGATTAAATGCAAGAAATAGTTCTGGTGAAACAGTTTTCCATATTTTTATGCACGAATATATTCATTTTTCGAGATTTGTAGAATTATTTTTAAAGATTAGAATGCAGTTTATATAATGTGATTTTCTATTTTAGAATCAGTAAAGAACATGTATTCCTAATTTTGTCTAGATGTTAACAGATTTATTATTATATATGAAGGCTATTAACACACTTATTCATCTTGGCAGGATTTCTAGCAAGGACATTTAGAATTAAATGCACTATCTTCTAAATGCATTATTTAACGTGTAGAAAAGGGACAGAAAAGGACAGAAATAAGCGAAAAAATTAGACGACGATTACTGTTTGAAAATAGGTATATTGAAATTTATATAATTATGAATGCTGTTTTTCCCTCTAGTTCCTAGATACGTACATTCCTTGAAATTCCCAACGTGCGTTTAACACCACTTTTCCTTACTAACAAAAATTATGTAATATTTTAATGAGTATTTATAACCTCAGTGATCGCAGGATTTTTAATAATTTTCTGAAATTAAAGCGAATAATTCTTTTAAAAAAATCTGGTACTACTAAAATTACCATGAATTTCACATATGAAGGATGTAAGATTAATAGCAATTCATTTTATCACTTAATTGTATCTATCCAGTTAGTTTTCTTCTATCCATATATGCTAAATGTGACGATTTCTGCCGACGACTAATTTATAACTGAAATATTATCTTTATTTAATCGAGGAAATATTAATATTCAAAGCGGATAATTCTGTACGGAATAATCTGGAATGTAAAAATATCTGAAAAATTGGCAACCATGTCTTCTGTGAAAAGTCTAAATTCTAGATTTTGTACTGCCCCAAGAACTTCAATTGAATTTTTGACTGTGCCGCTTCCCACTGTCCTGCCAGGAGAGAAATTACCGTAATTTCCGGCGTATAAGCCGCAGCTCAAAGAGTCGTTTTTCGACCCAGAAATATTATTTTATAAAATGTAACTTAAAAGATCGCTGTAAATATTTAACTACAATTATTGAATAAAATTTCTGGGTCGAAAAACGACTCTTCGAGCTGCGGCTTATACGCCGGAAATTACGGTAGGTCATTTTTCAACAAGGCTGTGTGCATTAGAGGTTACACAAATTCCAAAACCCCAGAAGCATAAATTACACGAGTTTCACTCTTGTTACATATTATAAATGCAACACTGTCTAAACAAACAGATGTTTCACATGAACATAGCGTTCAACTAGTGTTCTCACAGAGAGAATTTCTACATTGAAAATGCTATTCAAACTGTTCATATACGTTTTCCGGTTGCATTGATTTTGTTTAAATTTGGACCACGCGGAATTAGAGAATTGCGTAAGCATATAAAATTTCTTTCGAAGAAACAATTAAATAAAAAATACCTGCCAAATATTAATTTACATATGTGATTTGAAATACTTTTATGAATATTTTCTTATCAATATTTCTAAAGAAAACTAAATATTTAGCAATTATATATAAAAAATAAATGCAAGAAATAGTATTGGTCAAGCAGTTTTTCATATTTTATGCACAAATATGATCATTTCTAGAGATTTGTAGTAATATTTTTACTGCTTAACCCTTAATTGCATAGTGATGTAAATTTCCATCACTGTTTATTTAACTTTTAATAAATAAATCAACTTCTTCGCCACCACTATATTTATATAGAAATATTAATCGAGTACTATGTTGCTGAACAAAGTTAAAAATCTATCTTAAAATTTCTGGTGTCTAATATTTAATATATATATATATATAAACACAATTGTAAAAGAAAAACTCATGCAAAGAAGGGTTAAAATACATTTTGTCTATTATGATTTTCTATTATAGATTCAGTGAAGTACATGAATTCCTAATTTTGTCTAGATGTTATCAGTTTTCTTATTATATCTAAATGCTATTAACTCATTAATCATCTTGGCAGGATTTCTGCAAGGGTATTCAGAATTCATAGCACTATCTTCTAAATGTATTATTTTACTTGTTTAAAAATAGACATAAGTGAAACTTTTAGACACCAACTACTATTTGAAAAAAAGTTGTATTGAAAAGTTATAGAAGTACGAATGCGGTTTCTACCCCCTATTGCACAGATACGTACAGTCCTTGCAATTCCCAAGGACTTTAGCAACACGTTTCCTTACAATTTTTTCCTTTTTTTTTAATATTAATTTTAATATTTTTTAATCTCAGTGAATGCAAAATGTGTAATAATTTTTGGAAATTAAATAAGGTGAATAATTCTATTAAAATGATAGTGTAGTACTGTAAGTACGCTGTATATTAAATACGAAGAATGTAAGAGTAACAGCAATTAATTCTGACAATTATGTGTATCTATCCACATAGTTTTATTCTAGCCATATATGCCAAGTCTCACTATTTCAGTCAACCACTAATTCATAACAGAGTTAATTTCTATTTTTTATCGCAGAAATATTCGGTAATTCAAAGCGAATATTTCTGTTCGGAAAAATTCTAGTTTGTAAACATATATGAAAAATTGGCAACTATGTCTTCTCCGAAAAGTCTAACTTCTATATTCTGTGCTGTCCCAAGAACTGAAATTAAGTTTTTGACTGTGCTACTTCCCACTGATATTTTTTCCTGCCAGGTGAAAAAATAGCTAATATTTCAACAAGATCGTATTAGAAGCTACACAAATTCAACAATTTCATAAGTATAACTTGTATGGATTTCACCCTTGTTACATATTGCAGATGCAACACTGTTTAACCCTTAAATGCGCAGTGCTGCATATATATACATAACTTTTTATTTTACTTTTAATAAGAAAATCAAGTTCTTTGCAACTACTTTATTTATGTAGAAGTATTAATCCAGTAAAATTCACATTAATATGCTCCTAAATAATGTTAAAAATCTGTCTTGAAACTTCTGGTGTAAAATCCTTAATATAAGTATTAAACAACGCAATTCTAAAAGAAAAATTCGCGCATTTAAGTGTTAAATAAAGGGATGTTTAACGTGTGTATTTTGTCAAAATTATTTAATACGAGAGAATTTCTACGTTGAAAATACTATTCGACTGTACTGATCCGTTTTCCAGTTGCAATAATTTTGTTTAAATTTGGAACACGCGGATTTGGAGAATTTCGTAAGTATATAAAATTTTCTTTCGAAGAGAGTCTGAAATAGAAAATACCTGCAAAATATTAATTTACAGATGTGATTTGATATATTTTTAAGAGTAATTTGTTATTAAAGTTTCTAAAAGAAAACTAAATATTTAACAATCCGATATAAAAAATAAATGCAAGAATTTGTTCTGTTCAAACAGATATAACTATTTTTACGCACAAGTATGTTCATTTTTCGAGATTTGTAGTAATAGTTGTACTGCTTAGAATACAGTTTATACAGAGGCGTAGCGTCAAGGGGGGGCACAGATCACTTTACTACCAGTATTTTTATATACTATATTTGGCCTTATTTAATTCATACCGTTCAAAGATTAAATAACGCTAAAGGTAGTATATAATTATACTGGTAGGAAAATGGCCGTGCCCCCCCCCCCTGACGCTACGCCACTGAGTTTATATATTGTGATTTTCTATTTTAGAATCAGTGAAGTACATGCATTCCTAATTTCATCTAGATGTTATCAGTTTTATTGTTATATCTGAAGGCTATTAACATTTTAATCATCTTGGCTGGATTTCTTTCAAGGGTATTAAGATTTAATACCACTATCTTCTAAATAAAATATTTAACTTGTTTAAAGACAGAAATAAGCAAATTTCAGACGACGATTACTGTTTGAAGATAGATTTACTGATAATTTATAAAAATACGAAAGCTGTTTTTTCCTCTGTATCCCAGATGCGTACATTCCTTGAAATTTCTAAGGCGTTTGGCACCACTTTTTCTTACTACAAAAAATATATGTAATATTATTAAGAGTATTTTTATTCTCAAAGATCACAGGATTTGTAATAATTTTCCGATATTAAATAAGGCGACTAATTCTATTAAAAAATCTAGTACTACTAAAAGTACACTTTATATCACATAATAAGAATGTACGACTAACAGCAATTCATTTTGTCACTTAATCTATCCACTTAGTTTCATTCTACCCATATATTCTGAGTCTCACAATTTCTATCGACCACTAATTTATAACTGAAATATTTTCTTTATTTAATCGCGAAAACATTCGATAATTCAAGGCGAATATTCCTGTACGGAATAATCTGTTAAATCTGTACAAAATTGGCAACTATGTCTTCTGCGAAATGTCTAAATTCTAGATAGCGAATTCCGCAGCATTAGAAGATGCACAAATTCCACAAAACCAGACATAGAGATTGAACGGAATTCACCCTTGCTACATATTACGAACGCAACACTGTTTAAATAAACATATGTTTAACATAAACAATCTATCAGATTTATGTTTCACGAGAGATTTTCTACGATGAAAATGCTATTCAATCAGTTCTGATTCGTTTTCCGGCTGCAATGATTTTGTTTAAATTTGGACCACGCGGATTTAGAGAATTGCGTAAACATTTAAAGTTTCTTTCAAAGAAACTCTTAAATAAAAAAATATCTGCCAAATATTAATTTACAGATGTGTTTTGATATACTTTAAGATTATTTTCTTCTTAATATTTCTAAAGAAAACTAAATTTTTAACAATTATGTATAAAGAATAAATTCAAAAAATAGTTCTAGATAAAAAGTTTTTCATATTTTTATGCACAAATATGTTCATTTGTCGAGATTTGTCGTATTACCGTAATTTCCGGCGTATAAGCCGCAGCTCAAAGAGTCGTTTTTCGACCCAGAAATATTATTTTATAAAATGTAACTTAAAAGATCGCTGTAAATATTTAACTACAATTATTGAATAAAATTTCTGGGTCCAAAAACGACTCTTTGAGCTGCGGCTTATACGCCGGAAATTACGGTAATTTTACTGCTTAAAATACAGTTTTTCTATTATAATTTTCTATTATAGATTCAGTGAAGTACATGTATTCCTAAATTTGTCTAGATTTTATCAGTTTTCTTATTATATATGAATGCTATTAACTCATTTAATCCTCTTGGCAGGATTTTCTGCAAGGCTATTCAGAATTCATACTACTATCTTCTAAATTTGTTAACTTGTTTAAAGAAAGAAATAAGCGAAACTTTTAGACACCAATTACTATTTGAAAATAGTTGTACTGTAAAGTTATAGAAGTACGAATGCTGTTTCTTCCCCCTTTAGTCTAGATGCGTACAGGCCGTGAAATTTCCAAGGACTTTAGCACCAATTTTCCTTACAAATGTTTTTTATGTAATATTAATTTTAATATTTTTTTTTTAATCTCAGTGATCTCAAAATATGTACCGTAATTTCCGGCGTATAATCCGCGAATCAAAAAATCATGTTTTGACCCAGAAATTTTATTTTATAAAATGTAACTTACTAGACCGCTGTAATTATTTGACTTCAACTATTGAATAAAATTTCTGTATTGAAAAAGAATAGTTTGATTCGCGTATTATACGCCGGAAATTACGGTAATATTTTTTTGAAATTAAATAAGGCGAATAATTCTATTTTTTAAATATTGCAGTACTGTAAGTACCCTGTATATCACATAAGAAGAATGTAAGAGTAACATCAATTCATTATGTCACTTATATGTATATGCTATATATGCCACTTATATGCCATATCTGCCAAGTCTCACAATTTTTGTGTACCACTAATATATAACAGAAATATTTTCCTTTTTTTATCGCAGAAATATTCGATAATTCAAAGCGAATATTTCTGTACGGAAAAATCTAGTACGTAAAAAAATCTGAAGAATTGGCAACTATGTCTTCTCCGAAAAGTCTAACTTCTATATTCTATGCTGTACCAAGAACTGAAATTAAATTTTTTACCGTGCTGCTTCCCACTGATAGATTTTCTTGCAGGCAAAAAAATAGATAATATTTCAACAAGATCGTGTTAGAAAGAATTAGAAACTACACGAGTCCACTACCACAGAAGAAAAAAATGTATATACTTCACCTTAGTCACATATTACCAAAGCCATTAACCCTTTCAAGGGCAAAGGACTTCTTTTACTAATATGTTGAAATATTTCAATGACACCAGAATTAACGATCAAATCTATTTGAAAATAACTAAAAGATTTTCTTTGGGTATCTTATAAAAACAAATTTTTATTAAAAATTTCTTGGTGTCACTTGGCAGTTTGGAATTAAAATTAAGCGTTCGCACCTTGCAAACACCGCCCTTGAAAGGGTTAAATAATAAGCCCAGTCAGATAGTGTTAAATTTGTTAGCGACACACTAGCGCCAAACCTCTGCTGCGGAAGGAGGACAAAACAGAAGTGGGTCGCAGAGAAACGATACGATTTTTATCGATGTTTTGTTTTTGCACTTCCTTTAAAAGCTTGCTAATTATTGGGATCTTTTACATTAAAGCTATAACTATAATAAAAAAAATGTGGAAATTTACTGGATTAAAATTTCTATATAAATATAGTGGTGGAGAAGAAGTTGATTTATTTATTAAAAGTTAAATAAAAAGTGATGGAAATTTACATCACTATGCAATTAACCCTTTCCGGAACAGACAAATTATGTTCGTAAAATGTGAAATTACTGACTGACACCGGAATTTACAAACGACTTTCTTAGAAAATATGAACTCCTTATTTTAATCTTTAATTTTAGAAGCAAAATTTTATTAAAATATTCTTGGTGCCGAATGCAGCACTCCCAACCGCTAGATGGCGCTATTTTCAACTTGCGAAAAGTTTCCCATTTATCTGACTGGGCTTATTATTTAATGCCTTTGCATATTACAGATGCAACGATGTTTCAATAAACATTTGTTTAACGTGAATATTTTGTTAAAATTATTTACTACAAGGCGAATTTCTACGTTGAAAATACTATTCAACTGTTTTGATGCGTTTTCCGGTTGCAATGATTTTGTTTAAATTTGGAACACGCGGATTTAGAGAATTTCGTAATTATATAAAATTTTCTTTCGAAGAAACTCTTAAATAGAAAATACCTGCCAAATATTAATTTAAAGATGTGATTTGATATACTTTTAAGAATATTTTTTATTCATATTTCTAAAAGAAAAACTGAATATTTAACAATCAGATATTAAAATTAAATGCAAGAAATAGTTCTGGTCAAACAATTTTTCATATTTTTATGCACGAATATGTTAATTTTTGGAGATTTGTAGCAATATTTTTACTGCTTAGAGTACAGTTTATATATTGTGATTTTCTATTTTAGAATCAGGGGAGTACATGTATTCCTAATTTTATCTAGATGTTATCAGTTTTATTGTTATATCTGGAGGCTATTAACACATTTAATCATCTTGGAAGAATTTCTTGCCAGGGTATTCAGAATTAATACCACTGTCTTCTAAATGCATTATTTAACTTGCTTAAAGACATAAATAAGCAAACATTTTAGACGACGATTACTGTTTGAAGATAGATGTACTGAAAATTTATAAAATTACGAATGCTGTTTTTCCCTCTGTATCCCAGATGCGTACATTCCTTGAAAAACGAAATCGGCGAAAAACGAAATTGTTACGAAATCGGCGATTTGTATATTAAACAGAATTTTTTTTATCAGAAATTTGTTACCAGACTCCTTTGAAATTACAAGGAGTTTACGCACCTTTCATCCTTGGCATCTATGCAAAGCCGTCCTGAAAACGTAATGTTAGCTGGCTGCTTTACCCGAACATTTCTGAAACATAAAAAAGAATCTCAATGCAACTAATCCTTAGCTTATTGACTCTGCCGTAGCGTAAGAATTTTTCAAAATTTGTGAAAAGGGTGACATTAAAAAAAATAATAACATGGCACAATAATATTGGCCTTACAATTCTTGTAAAAAATCGAAAACTAAAAAAGTAAACACATTCCTACTTATCTTGAAATAAATTTGAATTCTGAAAATTTATATTTAAATTGAAAGGAAATCAGTTGAGCGATTCCTGAGAAATCCGAGCAGACAGGTAAAAATGTGTCGTTTTTAGAAAAATAAATTTTTAAGTTTAAAGCTTGGATTGGTGGAATTTGATTAGAGCATAGGTACTGACTTCACGGGGACGAAGGAAGCAATCAGGCATATTTTCAACACTAATATTAAATTATTTTGCCGTATTTAATCACAGAATTTTGTTATAAATTAAGACAAAAAATAAATTTTAAAATTAGTGGAGGAAGTGCGCCTGACTACGTTCGTCGCAAACTGGCATGTCTGTCGCTTTAACTTTTGTTGTACTTTAATTTTTAAGTTGTTTACGGACTATACACTGTAAACCATAATCTATTAGGAAATTTAAAAAAATATATATTTTGAAAGTTTCAAACTGGTGTACCCACTTAATAAAGGTGCTAATACGTTATTTTCCCCAGAATGGTCTTAAAATAGATGGAAATTACGGTATATAATTTCTACTTTAATATATATATATATATATATAAACTGGCCTCCAAAAGTTAAGGTACAACATGTTTTTCGAAGCTCACCAGACAAAAAATGGCAGTCAGATTAAACTTCATAGTTTATATGAATGACAATAATAAGCTTTAAAAAAACTTATGCAAAAATTACAGCTACCACTTTTATTTTATAGAAAAGAATAGGTATTTGTGAATGAGAAGAAAATGTGCAATTACGAATCTTTCGTAATTTCGCGTGTAAGTTTTGCTGTGTTTGAACTATTGTTGTCAGTTTTGTTCACAACAGCCAGTAGAGTCTAAAAGAAGTCGTTTGCCCGATTCATTAAGGTGGCGGGTGGTAGGATGGATGGAAATGGGGTTGTCACAGGCCGATACTGCTAGACGACTCAATGTGTCTCGCAGTGTAGTCCAACGACTCTGGGATCAGTATGAATCCGAAGATTCTGTGTCTAGAAGACATGTTCCAGGACGTCTACGTGTTACAACACCTGCAGAAGACCGGTTTCTATCTCTTTAGGCCCAAAGGAGAAGACGTACTATTGTGCCGCAACTCATTGCAGACCACTTTGCAGCATCAGGGAGAAAAATCTCCGCTACTACAGTGCGAAGACGTATTCAGAATGCAGGTCTGTATGCAAGGCGACCTGTTGTGTGTGTCCCCCTCAACAGATGACAGAGAAGGGCCCGCTTATGTTGGGCAAGAGAACATGTTTCCTGGACCAGACAACAGTGGGTTTCTGTACTCTTCACAGACAAGTCCAGATTCACACTGCAGAGCGATTCAGGACGTCTTCTAATCTGGAGAGAACAATGCACTCGATATCATCAATCAAACACTATCGAAACACACAGGTACAGAAACTGTGGAATCATGGTTTGGGCAGGGATCTCACTCGGAGGCCACACTGACCTGCATGTGTTCCATGGAGGAACTGTGACTGGTGCGAGATATCGGGATGAGATCCTTGATACATATGTGCGCCCATATGCCGGTGCTATTGGCGATGGTTTCTTTCTAATGGATGATAATGCGAGACCCCACCGAGCTGTGGTTGTTGAGGAATATCTTGTGGATCACGGTTTGGAGAGAATGGAGTGGCCAGCTCACTCTCCAGACTTGAATCCGATAGAATATCTTTGGGACTATCTTGGAAGACAGGTTGCGGCTTTAATTCCTCCTCCAAGGTCATTAAATGAGCTGGAACATGGCTTACTCCAAGTCTGGTCAGCGTTACATATTTCGGTGTCCGACAATTTAATTGAGAGCGTGGGAAGTCGACTCTGCCAATAAGTCCGGGGTGGACATATTCCGTATTAGAACAAGTTTTTTAATGTTTCTGTCACATTTTACTGCATAATACTGATTTCTCCAAGAATGGAATTTTCCACCATGAGTGCTTTTTTGTTGTAATTTCATTTATGCGTTTAACTTAAAAAAATTTCTATTTCGCATTGAATAAATAACAGTTTAGCGCAAACTACCTCGAAATTTTTTGTTTCTATATTCATTCATTTGCAAATTAGACGCAAAAAACCGGTTGTACCTAAACTTTTGGAGACCAGTGTATATATATAATATATTTATATAAAATGTATTGTAAATGGCTTTTGATATACGCTTCGCATTTCGTTAAAAGAGATTCCCGCAAAAATCGTTTAATTTCACGCCTTAAGTGAAGTGTTAATTCTTAATGCCCTTCTGATGAAAAAGTAATTAAAGTTTTATGCTAATAATAAAGGTACAATCTGTATGAAAATAGATACACGGTCCTCCATTCACAGACCGTTTACGATAACTCAAACCCAAGGTGTCATTAGAGTCGCTAAAACTATCTACGTTCAGAACATAAATAAATTTTTGCAGTAGAGTTCATCTGTATATTACAAATATTGCACCAACGTCGATTTTTAAAATCTTAAAATCCACTATTGAAATTATATATGAGTTCCTTCCTTCTATGAAGGCAGCTCGCAAAAGGTTTAGTTTAATCTCAAAGAAAAACGTCCAAGTAAAACACCAGTAAAATTTTTGACAATCGATGTATAAAACAAACAAAAAGAATTTGAATCTCAAAAATGTTATTTAAGAATTTTTTTAATAACTTGTCTGGTTGCCGATTTCGATTTTATTATATGCGATTGAATGTTATCAGAAAAAGGTCTCTTTAGACCAGTGTTGCCAGATTGGGGACTTTTTTAATTCAGATTATTTTACTGTCACCACTTTTTAAAATTGTATAATTTGCATTATTTTTCAGAAATATTAATCTACTTATAAATAGGTCGAATATTTCTATTTCAAAAAAGCGATGCCAATAAAACAATATGAATTAAAAAAGTCCCCAATCTGGCAACACTGCTTTAGACCAGGGGTGACAAACTGTGGCCCGCCTGATACCACTAAATTTTAAAGGAAATAGTCGACTTTTTGAATCGCAGAAATTCGATAATTATTTAAGGAAAAGTTTACTATATAATTTTAATGGTATCAGGCGGACCACAGTTTGACACAGACTTTCGAAAGTAAAGGGTTATAAAGCTATATTTCGAAAAACTGTTCCGAAAGTGAAAGTTCCGTTGATACAAAGACCTTGTTCGGCTGATGAATTTTTATAATTTGAGTATTCTAACAGTTTGAGAAAGCCATTGATTATTGTTGATTTGTACTAATAAAAAGTAAAGGGAAATTTTCGACTAAAAACAATACTTCCATTTAAAAAACTTTAATAATTGTTATCGTTTACTTGTTAGCAAATTTTAAATTCGTTAAGATTATTTGATTATGCGCTGTAAATGGAAGTTCGTAAAATTAAAGATTTTCCATATTGTTCACTTGTTGGCGAATGACACAACATCATATTTATTTCATACGTACTTGTCACTATAGTCACATACATGTATATGGCGATCTTTGGCAGCATAGAAACATCTCAATTAACTCTTTAAACATCGTGCCTATAGGCTGTACGTGCTAGAAGAGATAGCTTGCTACGTTATTGAAAGATTTTGGATATCACTATTTTTTAATACTAATCTTCCCTTTATATAATAACCGAAATTCATCAACTGAATGAGGCGAACAGTACTTTTCTGAAAGAAAGTGATTTTTCACCCATGTTTTTGTCCGTGATCAGTTTATTAGGTTTAAGCATTTTTTAAGGGACTATGAGGATGACATTTTTGACGTGCTGTGAAGTCTGAGTCTGGATCTATAGAAGTGTCTCTGTCCCAGATATTATGGTTCCCTACCAATAAAGTATGGAATAAATGGAATAAATACAACTTGAATTTAGCGTCAGTTTCTGAAGATTATCCTATATATTTTTTATTGATTACTTCTCTTAAATCCACTTAAGGGGATTTATAAACGCCCAACTATAGTGTATTTTAAATAATGAATATGATAATTTTTTAATACTGAGGAATTCAGACTTAAATCAAGACACAAGATATTATTTACCTTGAGCATAAAACGATACATTTCACATTCAAAAAGTAATACTTTCACATTTCACTAAACAAAATTAAAAGTGCATTATTAACATGTTATTTATAATGCGTACGATCAAGAAAGCATGCGCATTTTCGCAAATGGACGCATGAATGAAAAATGAAGGTTTGAAACAAAAAAAAATTGCTATGCATAAGTTTTTTTTTTTAACGATTTAACTACTAATTACTTCTTCGCGAATAGCATAATTGGCCATGAAATCGCGTATAACTCAGAAAGAAACATTATTTCATACTGTTGAAAGCATTTAAGAAGAATAATAAAAAGAGAATTTAATGAGGTATGTAAAGGGAAATAATGCACAAACAAATTTCAAACGATCTTTCGCATTAAAAAAGAGCGCCATATACCGTAATTTCCGGCGTATAATCCGCAGCTCAAAGAGTCGTTTTTCGACCCAGAAATATTATTTTATCAAATGTAACTTAAAAGATCGCTGTAAATATTTAACTACAATTATTGAATAAAATTTCTGGGTCGAAAAACGACTCTTTGAGCTGCGGATTATACGCCGGAAATTACGGTATTTAAATTATTTTTGAATTCATGCTTAAGAATTTTTGAATACATGTGTTATTAATATTTTTTATCATCAAACTGACATTTTTACTTTGAAATAGTGATATATTCACATTTCAGTAAAGTAAATCAAAAGTTCATTAATAACACGCTACTTTTAATGCGAATAATATAATGTTAGACGAAGAAAGCACGAGGGATTTTTTAGAAATTAACACACGAATGAAAAACAAATTTTGAACTCAAGAGAAAAAATATATTCTACGGACTTATTTACTTTTATTAACTAGTTAAATACTAATTATTTCTTTGCGAAGAGAAAATTGGGCCATTAAATCGCGTATAACTCAGAAAGAGACATGTTTCAAACTATTTAACAAGAATATTAAAAAAGAAATTTAATGGAATATGTAAAAGAAAATAATGCATAAATCAATTGCGAAAGAGCTTTCAGTTATAAAAGAGCGTTATATATTTAAATAATTTTTTATGAAAAGAATACATTTGAATTATACTTATGATTTAAAATATCATTTTGAATGGCAATTTGAATGATTTGAACACATATCAATACACTTTCATACAATTTTTTTTAATCTATTAACCAGAAAATTTATTTGTTTCAGCAAGTGAAATTTTTAGAGATCCCGAAACTTTACTACCGCAGAAAAAATCGTTTCCCGTTATTTGCGGCACGTTTTTCTGTATAATTTTGCTGATGAATGTTTAAATAATTGGAAGTGGAAGGTGTGATTTGGTATTAAATTTTATTAAAAAGCATCAAGTCTTTCTTATGTTTAAGTAAAAATGTTTTTTTACTGTTAAAAAAATGTCAAATCAATATTTCTTACACCATATTCTTTTATAAGATACTTATAAAATTTCCTTAGATAAAGATAGCGCGATTAACATAATTGTCTATTTTCGTGAATGTATTATTTCTAATACATGTGAGGCAAACTATCAACGTTTTCAAAATATCATAAGCAGAATAATGAAATTAATTCCAATCAAATGTTACAAAGATACATGTGTTTTTAAAGATTTGTAGCATATTATACCTGGGGAAAAATACATTGAATAATAATTCACACAAAATTCTACTTAATAACAATTCGAAAATAATCTTATTATCTTATAAATAAATACAAAAATATAGAAATTGAAAAATAATCTTTTACTTTGGAATGTGTGGAATATTTTTAAATACATCAAATGACGAATCATTGCCGTCATTTTTTTTTAATTTAAACATTTGACAAAAGCGGTACATTTATTGAATTTATCATTTTCTCTACTTCAACATATTTTTCATATTTGTCATACTTCAACATGAAACACAATATTAAATTTTAAATGTATAAAATGATAAAAAGTTTTAATCATGTAAAAGTAAATGTACCGTATATACTCGTGTATAAGCCGACCCCAAAATTCCTGATGAAAACATGTTTAATACCAGTATTTTACAATATTGTTCTTCGTCTTACATAATTCACAATTAAATGAGATAAAGCAGGGCGTAGAAAATTATTCTGAATTACTGGTGGTAAACTTTTTTGCATCTCGGTTTTGGGGGTCGGCTTATACACGAGTATATACGGTAATTTAATATATTTAATAATGATAAAAGTAAATCAAATTTAAAATTAACAAATCCGCTTCAAGATACGAAAATTCATGCGGTGACCTTTATTCCAAATTTAATAGATCTGCTTAGTACAATCTATCCGTAGTTCACTTGAAACATACATACACATGATGTCTCATCTTATACGTGAAGACAATAATTCATAATACGGACATAAAATTTTAGATTAGAATATAGTGGTATTCAAAACGCGGAACATTTGGAAGCCCTGAAATAGCAGAAATAGTACACGCCTCGTTTTATTTCAGGCTTTGTAATGTTATTCTGAATTTAAATACGGCGAAAAATTCTATTAAAGAATTTTGATACAAGCGCACAAAACTTGGACCCATATATGTGTAAAGTTGTAATCATTTTTGACAACTGATGTCGTCTAACCAAAGGTAATACTTTAATAAATGTATACATTATTCCTCACTTTGTTGTACCTGGAGTCAAAAGAACACTTGTTAAACCAAAAGTTAACACATTATTATTTTTTAAAGTATTTGTATAAAATATCTTAATAAAGATAAAAGCAAATCAAACTTAAAATTAATAAATCCGCTTCAAGATACAAAAATTCATGCGGTGGCATTTATTCCAAATTTAATACATTAGCTTACCATAATCTCCCTATCTACTTGAAACATACATACACATACTGTCTCATCTTGTACGTGAATACAATAATTTATAATACGGACATAAAATAAATGCGTTAGAGAGTTTAAATAATTTTAAATGAAAAGTGTGTCACCCACAGATATGTGTAAATTTGTAATCATTGCTAACAAATGATGTCTTCTAATAAAATGTAATACTTTAATAAATTTATACATTACTCCTCACTTTGCTATAGCTGGAGTTAACCCTTTAACGTTCATTGGTTTCCCTGTAAAACCACAAAACTTTAATTACGAAATTCAACAGTGACAGCAGAATTTTAATAGGAATGTTTTCCATTTATTATATATATATATATATATACAGGGTGTTCCGTTAAAGGGGTCCAATATTAATAGGGGTAATAGAGGAGCTCACATGGAGCATAAATCAGTATATAAAGCCTGGTCGGATCTCAATAGTTTTCAAGTTACAGCAAATAGAATGAAAATTCGGAAAATTGTAAAAGAACCCTCATTGCTAAACTATCGATAATGCTACATAAAAACGAAGCACATATTTAGAAAGAGCAGAAAAAAACCTACAAAATGACATCAATTGTATTAAAATAGCAATATTTATTGACGAGTTACAAGCCCTGAAACAGTGAAAAAAGTACGAAATCCAATATACATCAAAATAGTTAATCGTTAATTCCAAAAAGACAACTCTAGCTACAACAAGGAAAATGTAGTAAAATTTGGTCCATTCCGAAAACTTTCGAAAAAGCTTACAATGAACCATATCGGTTTAATTGTGTGAGAGAAATTAATCAGTTTCTTAGTTACAACTCCGCTTTCTTTGACACTAGCAAAGGTTAAACTCCGCCCATCACGATTGGAAACACCGCCTTTTTAATTACTCTCAACTATACATTTTCGATCATGCTTCTTCTGAGATGCAACATTTTTAATTATTCAAGAGTTGAATGAACCAAAATAACTTTACAATAATAGTCTACATTTTAAAGTGGTCTTTTATTGACATAAAGCTTAAGTTAAATTCCTTAAAATTAAACTGGTGGTGAAAATTCGGAAATAATTAAAAATATTGCGATTTGTAACTATGCAAGAAGTTTCAGTACATGTTTTACATGGACAATTATTGTATGTATATGTGCATCATAATTTATGATAGGAAATAATAATAACAAATAGCATAATAATTTTATTAATTATAAATTTAAAAAAGACACTAAATTTTAAATTAATTCATACAAACTTTATAATTTACAATTTGAGTACACCACAGTCTGTGACTTACAAAATACTATGCCAAAAAGTGTTGAAAATAAAAGAAAAATGACAAATAAAGAATTACATTCCACGTACTTTATGACATATGTGAAGCATAGTCTTCTGGCCTGCGCTGCACAGTTCAATGTCGGAAGGCAGACGAACGGACATTATTATAATAGGTGTTCGAAGTTGCGCCCATTAACAGAATCGCACAGCCGACAGCGACGTCGTAAAGATTGGCGAACACGCCGAAAAACTCCGACGGAGTTGGCAATGTCTCATGCAGCGACAACGATTCGCGCTAGTAAATCCTCCGGTGTATCCACAGGCGTTTCATACACCAGCGATTTAAGGTGTCCCCAAACAAAAAATTCTAACGGATTGAGGTCTGGAGAGCGTGCAGGCCAAGCAACAGGTCCACTGCGTCCAATCCATTTCCCAGGATATGTTGAATTGAGGTGATTGCGAACACCTATGAAAAAATGTGCCGGTGCGCCATCGTGCATAAACCACATATTGTGGCGCAATGTTGCTGGCACATTTTGCAGTAACTGCGGTAAGATATCCCGTAGGAAAACCAAGTACGTACTGCCATTGAGTACATCTGGGAGTAAATATGGTCCTATGAGATAATCGCCGAGGACACCTGCCCATATGTTCACACTGAACTTTTGTTGTGCGTTCGACGGGAAAACAGTGTGCGGATTTGTATATGACCATGTGTGCATATTGTGCGTGTTTACCACGCCCTCTCTCGTAAATGTTGCTTCATCAGTAAATAAAATATTTTCAGAAATTGTGGATTATTTTCTGTTACATTAAGCAACCAGCGTACGAATTCTGTCCGCTGAGCACAATCTGTTACTGATAACAGTTGTACCCGCTGCACATGAAAGGGGTGCATGTTTTCTGCACGCAGAACACGCCACACACTTTGGTGAGAAACACCGACTTCAGACGCAGCAGCTCGTGTACTCGTGGAGGGGTTATCTTTAAAAATATCCAGTACATCTTCTTCCATTGCAGGTGTTCGTACATGTCGAGGTTTCCCTGCATCAATGCTTGCTGTATTAAACGATCCAGTCTCCCGTAATCGTCTATCGATTTTTATGAAGAGTTTCGAACTTGGGCAACGTCTCCTTGGAAATTGCTCACGGTACATGCGCTGTGCTAGACATGCATTTCCATGAGCTTGCCCGTACATCAGATGCATGTCCGCATATTCTTCGTTAGAGTATTCCGGCATAATTATTATACATCAACTTACTACAATCCCACTTACAACAGCCTCCCTTTAACATAACGCCCACTGATGACTGCTGTTTTATTACACTTTTCTTCCTATACACATAGAAAATTTGCATAAAAAGTACTTCTTCTTCATCATCCTGAAAGTTCATGGAGGAAACGCAGCAGTCACGGAGTTTGCTTTAAGACAAGGCGAGAGCTGCACAATATGTCATTCACTTGACCAGACTGAATAATGAAAGGGTATTGATAGAGGTTGATCAGAAATGTATAATTGAAAGATATTAAAACAGGGTGTTTACAATCGTCATGGGTGGAGTTTCGCTCTTTCCGAGCGTGCAACAGTACAGAGTTGTAACTAGGGAACTGCTTGATTTTTCCCATACAATTAAACTGATATGGTTTATTGTCAGCTTCTTCGAAAGCTTTCGGAATGGACCAAATTTTATAACATTTTCCTTGATGTAGGTAGAGTTGCATTTTTGGAATTAACGATTAACTATTTTGCTAAATATTTGATTTTGTATTTTTTCACTGTTTCAGAGCTTGTAACTCGCCATTAATTCTCAATATTCTAAAACAACTTATGTCATTTCGTAGGATTTTTTTTGCTCTTTCTAAATATGTGCTTCGTTTTTATGTAGCATTATCGATAGTTTAGCCATGAGGTTTTTTTTACAAATTTCCGATTTTTCATTCTATTTGCTGTAACTTGAAAATTATTGAGATCCGGCCAGGCATTATATACTGATTTATGCTCCGTGTGATCTCCTCTATTACCCCTATTAATATTGGACCCCTTTAACGGAACACCCTGTATATGTGTGTGTGAAATATCGCTTTTTTATGTATAGAAATAAATTTGTTCATAATTTCCGGTGTCAATCATTTATTTCAACATTTTAGCAATTGAAATGCTTTATCCGTTAAAGGGTTAAAAGAACTCTTGGTAAATCAATAGTTAACACATTCTCTCTTTTTGAAAAAAAATATCTATGTAAAATATGTTAAAAAAGAATAATTTCATTTAATGCGTCCGCATTTGCTTCTAGATTCAAAATGTTTGTGTTTCGATCGCCAGATTTCTAGCCCTATAAAACGTAGTGTTACATGTTCTCCAGTGCTTAAGAATCGGACTGTATTTCCCGCCTATTTTATCATTTTTCTTCTTTCTTTACTATGCCAATAATTTCTACACTTTTTTTTTTGTAAAATAAATTTCTGATTTGCAGTTCTCGTATAAGAACATTTCCATTCAAAGATGAGTTTCGAAACTTTGCATAGAGAACACACAAGAAATAAAAATTATTCCCTGTTTTATGGGAAAAAATCTACTAAAACAGAAATTTGATTTAATTTAATACGTTCTAACAATATTTTTCAAGAACATTGTTTATATTAATGGTATGATACTCTTCCAAAAAAATTGTATGTTTTTGTTTCTGATTAAGATAAGTTAAACGATAAAACTTTTGCAAATTGTTTATAGTACATATTTCGAGAACGAAAAAGAACTGAAAAACGGAGTTAGTTTGAAAATAAAAAGGAAATATGTAACATTTAAAGAATATCTTCTAAAAAAGGAGAGCATCTTCAAAATACTTTCATCTCTTTCTCGAAAATTGATTCTAGAAGAAATCACACAAAAGAAGAGTTTAATCTCAAGTAATTAGGATCCAAAAGAAGTTGTTTACTTTTCTTAATATTTAATTAGAAAATTGAAAGTGTAGATTTTCTTTGTATGAAGTAAATAAATCAAATCAAAAACTTTAAACATGAACTTATTTATTCTTTTATAAATTCGTTATTTTGCTTATAAGAAATGCTGAGATTTCTTAATTGAATTTTTAAATGTAACTTATATAAATGCAAAATATCATATTTAATTTTTCTTTAAATTAATATATACAACTTGCTTGAATAAATTTTTTTTTTGTTTTTTATAAAATAGTAATTCAGTATAAAAAGATGTACAAAATAGAATTAATGTACGAAAATAGAATTAATGTACGAAAATAGAATATTACCACAAGCGATTATATATAACAGCTTCTTCAGATATACTCACTATTCCGAAAAGCATTATATATTTTTGGAAAGCACAAAAGTTATATTTTTTCAAGATTTAAAGAAACATTTGTAAAATCAAAGTTTCTTGTGCTGCCACTTATTTTTGGAAACGCTTCCGAGTAGTTTTATAGTACTAGAATCAGTTTTCTTGAACCGCAATATCTGTTTTATTCATGCTATCAATTCTCAATTAAAACTTTTCACTTGCATAACTAAATTTATACATGCAAGAGTAATAAAAAAGATATTAATGTTGCTGTCACTGTAAATGCTGTTAATTTATCATGTTTGTAAAATATGGCTGTTCAACATTAAAACAACGTTTACTTGAGAATTGATAGCTTCCGAAAAATCTATAATCCAGGTTGAGAAAACTGATTAATACACTATCAAAACTACTCGGAAAATTTTCCGAAAACCAGTGACACAAAAATAAATTTTATTTTCACAGCAATCACAAGAGTTAAAGTGTTTTGTAATCAATATGGTTAATGGCTTTGCTTTTAAACTTGCCTATGGAGCGGTCATCTATGTAAATTCATCAATTGTTATGATGGGTCTTCTGTTAAACTAAACTGGAGTAAATATTCCTCTAAAGCTTGTCACCATACCGCGACTTGAGCTCTGAGCTTCAGTCCCGATGACAAAGGTCTGAAATTGTCAAAAAAAAGAAGTTTCTAAAATCTTTTGGACAGATAGCACCATTTTGCATTCTTGAAAAAGAGACCAAAGATCTTACGACATTTGTGGCAAACAGGGTATCTAGTATACAAAATTTATCTTAGTTTGAGCAGTGGCATCATATATCCTCTAAACAAAATCCTGCAGACCTTGTTTCTAGAGTTATAGATCCGGTAATATGAAATGTGGTGGTTTGCTGCTCCATTTCTTCAACAGTTTAATGTGTCTGAGTGCAAGATGCAAAAATGCCACATTGACACCAGAATTTTATAATCAAATTTTGAATTTATAAGGTACATGAGGAAAAGCTTTTATTTATTTCAAAATAAATTCATTAGTTTCCAAATTTATTTCCTATTATTTATTTAGGTTATTAGTTATTTAGTTAAACATTTAATTATGTTTCCTATTATATTAGTATTTATGTTTCCAAAAATAAGTGGCAGCACAAGAAACTTTGATTTTACAAATGTTTCTTTAAATCTTGAAAAAATATGACTTTTGTGCTTTCCGTGCCACGATATTATTATTGTGGAAAACAAGGGTTTGTTTATTGGATAATTAAAACAAAATCGGAAAGACAAATATGTGCCTTAGTTAACACTCTTAAGCCCTTAGAAATAATTTTTAATTGATTTTAATTCACAAAAACCCAAACAGTAAAATCATGGAGTAAGAGTTTTTTTTCTATAATACAGTGCTGTTGAAAAAGTTTAACCCCTTCAGGGCCAAAGTACTCTTGTACCTAAATTATTGAAATGATTGATTGACACCAGGATTCACTAATGAATTTATTTTGAAATAAATAAAAGCCTTTCCTCATGTACCTTATAAATTCAAAATTTGATTATAAAATTCTGGTGTCAATGTGGCATTTTGGAATTAAAATTTAGTGGTATAAATAAAACACCGGTGCCCTTCAACGGGTTAAGACCACATGCTAACTTTGTTGTTTGGAATAAAATTCCGAAAATAATTTAATATATTGAATTTAGACACACATATATGATATAATATGGGAAGTTAATTTAATTGTACATGTACAAAAGTATTCTTATCTGCAAGTGTTAAAATCTTGAAATATTAACAAATGAAAATAAGTTTAGGAGCAGTAGCTTTTTTTAAATCTAGCATAACGCGGTGACGTCGTGACTGTAGTATTTTATGTGTGATTTATCTGTGAGTATGTGTATGAGTTAGTGCTTGCTAAATTTGACGTTTTGGGATATGCAACTGCCGCTTTGAGCATGGGTCACGAGAAATCATTGTCTGGATAAGAAAGGGCAAAATCACGGCTTTTTGGAATTGTGGGCTTAGTGAAAGGCAAACTGTTCTAGAAAAAAATAAATCGAAAGTGTGCCAAATTTAATTTCCTATCCAATGAACTATGAAATAAGTAAAAGAAGAGGATGACCATTAAAACTATCCACCCTGTATACCTGGAACGTTATTAGAATGGCAGTTCAAGATTGTTCCTATTTTCATGTTATAAATTCTATTCTAGAACGAACAGTAACATTCAGTACTGTTAGAAATGTATCAAAAAGTGATGCTGTGTAAGCATATTTTTAAAATTTTAGTGGTAACAAAAAAGCGTAAACGTTATCAGCTATGATTATAGCTAGTTGGCATGTAAAATAAGCAGAAGTGTTATTTTTAGCTCACAGGCTATCAAAGCATCAGAGCTAATGTGCCGGCCGGTTGTGCACATATGTACGCATGTATGTATGTATGTATGTACGTAACGCGATAACACTTGATAGAAATAACTGTTTTGCTTCAAATTTCGTTTATAGGTACACTGTGATAGACAGAGGCGTAGCGTCAAGGGGGGAACGGATCACTTTACTACCAGTATTTTTATACACTATATTTGGCCTTATTTAATTCATATCGTTCAAAGATTAAATAAGGCTAAATGTAGTATATAATTATACTGGTAATAAAATGATCGTGCCCCCCCCCTGACGCTACGCCACTGACATGTGATAGACTTAGACTTAAAGATGGGGGGGGGGGGGTTCAAAGAACCTAGCACTGCGACCAAAGGTCTATTGTACTAACCCCAGAAAATAGTCCTAAAAAAGGCCAGTAGCTGAAGAAAAATTCAGGATACATCTCAAAGGAATGTCATAAAGCTCCCCAGGCCCAATTATAGGGCGACCAAGGTGCTAAAACCTATAGGCAGAAAACCCCTCACACTCACATAAAACATGCATGGTCGTTTCCTCCATATAAAGGCTTCCCCTACACGCTGGGTCATTTTTTACACCCATAACTGTAAGGTGCCTTTTCAAAGGGCAATGCCCCGTTAAAAGAACAATGGCTTTCCTAATGCCATTCCTACTCAGCATTAAAAGTTCCTTATGCCTAACACTAGGACAACCACGGTTAAGTTCCTTTTCCACTGTGTTAAGACTCTTCCCTGATTAGTTTTGGAGGTTCATTGGTTAAGTATAAATTGGGTGAACGGAAGGATACCCCTCCTTAATTTAGATGAATGGGATTTTCATGCAGAATTATCCGATTTTCTTCAAATTTTGTATATCGGTTCACTGTGATAAGACGCTTCCCTAATTTGTTTTTTGAGTTCATTGGTTAAGTATAAAAGGGGAACGGGGGGCTAACACCCCTTAATTTACATGAATGGGTTTTTCATGCAGAATTATCCAATTTTCTTGAAATTTTGTATGCAGGTTCACTGAGATAAGGCGCTTCTATGATTACTTTGGGGTGTTCATTGGTTAAGTATAAAGGGTGTACTGGGGTTAATTCCAACTTAATTTACATGAATGCGTTTTTATGCAGAATTATCCAATTTGCGTTAAAATTTGTATATATGTTCATTGTAATAAGACGCTTCCCTGATTAGTTTTGTTGGTTCATTGGTTAAGTATAAAGGGGATACGGGGGTTAATCCGCCCTTAATTTACATAAATGGGTTTTTCATGTGGAATTATCCGATTTTCTCCAAATTTTGTATATCGGTACACTGTGATAAGGCGCTTCCCTGATTAGTTTTTTGGGTTCATTGGTTAAGTTTAAAAGGGGGAACGCGGGGCTAAACACCTTAATTTAGATAAATGGGTTTTTCATGCAGAATTATCCAATTTTCTTCAATTTCTGTGTATAGGTTCACTGTGATAAGGCGCCTCCATGATTCGTTTGGAGTGTTCATTGGTTAAGTATAAAGGGAATACGGGGGTAATCCCCCCTTAATTTAAATGAATGAGTTTTTCTTGCAGAATTATCCGATTTAATTCAAATTTTTTATATATGTTTATTGTAATAAGGCGCTTCCCTGATTAGTTTTGGGGGTTCATTGACTAATTATTTTGGGGAACGGGGAGAGGACCCCCTTTAATATAGTGTTGATTTCTTTATTTTTCGAGGGGCTTATTTCAAATCCTTTGAAACAAGAGCATGATATACAATTAGTGGGAATAGCCTGTGAGCTCAATGCTCTCAGTTTAACTGGGCAGTTTTCTATTTTATTACACTGTTATTCATTTAATTGATTTCTTTCATCAAAATATATACAAATAAAAGAGAGATGTTCGTGTGTTCTACTGTGCGTGCGCGCGCGCGAAGTTCAGGGACATCTGACGGGTGTAGAAGTCTGCAAATCCGGTCCTGGATACAGGACATATACCAGAGGCTCATATTTTTAATTTTTTTAATAATATACATTCGATCTTTTCACATATAATCGTTTTCTCAATAATTTTGGAATAGAACAAAATGTGTCCTATCAAATAAATTTTGTTTGGAAACTCTTAACTCAATTTAAGCATTTTTTATTATTTTAAAATTATTTTTAAGAATGAACTTCGTAAAATCAAAATAATAAATAATTGTGTGATATAAAACTGTCACACCAAACTGTTTTTTAACAATTGATATGTTTATATAAAATATGGTAATTGTTTATGTATCTAGAAAAAATATATTAAATGTAAAAAAAAATCTTTTAAAATATTCTATTAAAAATGATAGTTTCCAAAATTTTATTCTCCGATCCGTATGTTCTGTGACTGGTGTAGGATCTCCTGGTATTATTAATATACAAAACATCATGAAAAATTGGAATGGAGAGGGGGGGGACTATATTACCTACTATAGAACATACTAAACCTACTGAAGAACATATTACCTACTAGCATGAGCTTATGTGTTATATTGACTGACATATATGCTAAGTGGCATACACTAATTTGATTTTTATCGCTGAAACAAACAGTGGGTATTTTTAAACAAACATAACTCTGTTGTGTGTAGATGGATATATGTTAATTTCAAACATGTCTAATTCAATAATTCATTCCTGATTTTTTTTAAGGGGAAAAAATGCATCTTCTCACCTAAACAGGTTGTGCTAGACTTAAACAGAAATGTAACAGCTTTCGCAAAAATCGTGAACGTTTCTGTCCATTTTGGAAAGATTAACAAGAACCAAGATTAAACTAGTCATTTCCGAAAACTTTTTAAGCGAACATAAGCAACAATTTAGCATTAACGTTTAACCCTTCTACAGGGTTCGTGGAATTTTGCGACCAAGAAATTCTTCGGTACCAGTATTTTCTTACATAAAATCTTTCCTTAAAAGAAAGCGAAGTGCCCCGAATTTGACCTAGATTTCTTTTTCTATACAGAAAATACTGGTGAAAATCCTGGTAAAATCCCTAATCCGTACGATCCCTGCTCCTAGTAAACAAGTTTTAATTTTTGATAAGAGTTCTTAGTTTCGGACGATTTGAACCAGTAATTAAATTAATTAATTCTATTAACTAACTCCCAAGGTCGCTGTTTGATTTTATTTATTATGTTTAAGTTACTATTTTTTTCTGGTTCGAAACATGAAAATTTCAATATAAAGGTAATTTGGGTCAAAAGAGACACTAATGGTACTACAAAGGTTAATATTTGACAGTTTTCATGAAATTATTCTTCAAACATAGATATTGTTTTCCAGATACAGTGCAATAACAGAAAATGACAAACATATAAATTAAAATAAATTTATAATTTAACCGAATATTACAAAATAAAATGATGATGTACTGACTATTTTGAAATTGCTGATAAAGTATTTCATGACTTATTGCAACATTTGCATATATGTGCATATTCCTATGCAAAAAATATGCAAGTACTTTCACACTTCAATGTTTAATGCGAAATAACATCATAACAATGTTGTTTAACAACTCTCTTTATCTTCTCATGCACTCAATAAAATTTTGATTTATATTTATTTTTTTACAGAAAACGTAAAATTAGTCAGCTTTTAAAACCTAGCGTCTATTCAAGTATACCACATTTTAAACAAGACTTCTTCATTACTTAAGGTGCAATCATCTTCTTAACTCTAGTTATTTTTTACTTTTTTGATATACCGGAGAATATTTATTCTTAGAAGATTCAATTAGCCTGATGAGTCTTTCTTCATGAGTAATTCCGTTAAATTAAAGCCTTTATAAAAAGACTTATCAAAGAGAAAATTTAAGCTTCGAGTGTCTTTTGGAGCATTAATATATGTCTCTAAAAATTTGCCTTGTAATTTAAGCTTAAAGAGTTAAATAAAAAAAATTCTCTATTTTTTTAAAGATTACTGCGAAGGAAATAAAATAAAAGTTTAATTTTTTAATATACATTTTGTACTGATACAATATATATATATATATAATAGCAAAATACATTGAACGCATGAAAATATTTCATACAAATAAAAATATAAAAATATTTTTGTTATTATATTTCAGAAAATATTGCACATAAGATCATTTTTAGGCACTTTTAATTAATCTGAAGAAATAATAATTCAACATAAAAAAAATTATAAAAAATCTACTGAATAAAAATCAGTGTTTTACATATTTCGCAAGAGGATATATTCGTTGCATTAATTGTACATTTTTTGTACAGATATATTTTTTAATGCAGAACGTGCCAAAAAAGTACTCATGACAGCAATTTTCAAAAAAAGTTGTAATTATTCTTTAATTCCATGTTCATATGTGCTACAAAGTGTAGTTTAAAATATATATTTAACAATTATGCTTTAAATTTTATCTGAAATCGTAGAATTTTACAAAAGTTCCAAAATTAGCGTGTCAAAAGTTCAAGAACAGTAGTATTTATTTTTTATCGTAATTTCGCGCGTATACGCCGCACCTCAGACAATTCGATTTCCTACCAGAATTTATTTTAAATAAAATATGACATTCTTCGCCTTAGCACTTATTTGACTTCTTATTTTTAACAAAATTTCCGGTTTGAAAAAGACTTAACTAAGATGCGGCGCATACGCGCGAAATTACGGTATTAGATTATTGTTTCATTACCTTAAATTACATGGTGTTCAAGTGAAATAATCAAGTTCCACTATGTGTCCGGCTTGACTTTAAACCATGCGTCCTACTTCACCGTTTGTAACTGAGTCTTTTGTAACTGAAGAAGACTACTTAACATATTTCTAAACTTCAGGTATGCGAATAACTTATACGTTTTTTATTGGGCTTAGATCAAAATTAACTGCCGCCCTGTTCAAAAACAATACCACATACATACTTGCCACATTTCAACTAAACTTCCGCACAATGTGCGTTTATTTGATCCAGGTTAAAGACATTTCTAACCAGAATATATATCTGAAAAAATAATATATGTTTAGTTTCATGTTGTTACGTAGAACGTATATCAATGCATTTCTTTAAACAAAATCAGGTTTGAAACGTGTTTAACTTCGGTTAAATTACCCTACATTGTACAGAAGTTTAGTGAGATGTTGGCAGGTATGCATAAGCTTGCTGCTAAGCTACTGTAACGTTCAGTTGGATGTATGGGTTAAAGCGTTTTGATGTTGCAAATTTCCTAACAGGAAGCAAATGGTTAGTAATTATCTGTTGATATTTATCAGAGTGAAATTTTTGAAGATCTTCATGAATGTTAGACATGAAAGAAATCACCTCCCACACATTTACAGAACTATGACAGAACAAAATTTACTCCTTTGTTTTTCTCAAATACCATTCCAATAGCATGCAAAAACATCAAGGTAGTCTAAACTCAATTTTTTTCATCGATGAATAGGACATTCTGCCACGTATCAACAAATGACATTTGCTGTTTTGCCCACTGTAATCGAGCATGTTTATGATGTGGTTTCAAGATGGCAATCGATACAACTTACGGTTTTTCATGTAAACCGATTACAAAGCATAACTATGAATTTTGTTCTCGGTATTTGTCTTCCACCTCCATTTTTGTATTTGAGAAAGAGAAAAATTCCTAGTTGAAGCCAAGTTTTTGATGAACCAGTGTCCGCGAAATCTGGTCACGCCTGGTCTACCGGAACGAAAATTTAGTTTATAATGTTCACCACGAAGCAAACATGATAAATTACCCGTTTCGATATTTTAATGCAGCTGCAATTTCCGAAAAATACCTATTATTTGCTCTCATACTCCAGATTTGCAATACCTTCTCCTGTGAGAATTCTTTCAGCTTTGATATTTTAAATTAACGCAAAATCTACAGCCTGGTACTCCTTATAAAGCCAGCAATCGGTTGCGAGCAAAGCCATTAAATAATAAGCCCAGTCAGATAAATGGGAAACTTTTCGCAAGTTGAAAATAGCGCCATCTAGCGGTTGGGAGTGCTGCATTCGGCACCAAGAATATTTTAATAAAATTTTGCTTCTAAAATTAAAGCTTAAAATAAGGAGTTCGTATTTTCTAAGAAAGTCGTTTGTAAATTCCGGTGTCATTCAGTAATATCACATTTTACGAACATAATTTGTCTGTGCCGGAAAGGGTTAATTCCATATTGATGTAAATTTCCATCACTTTTTATTTAACTTTTAATAAATAAATCAACTTCTTCGCCACCACTATATTTATATAGAAATACTAATCCAGTAAATTTCCACATTTTTTTTTCATTATAGTTTTAGCTTTAATGTAAAAGATACCAATAATTAGCAAGCTCTTAAAGGAAGTGCAAAAACAAAACATCGATAAAAATCGTATCGTTTCTCTGCGACCCACTTCTGTTTTGTCCTCCTTCCGCAGCAGAGGTTTGGCGCTAGTGTGTCGCTAACAAATTTAACACTATCTGACTGGGCTTATTATTTAATGGCATTGGTTGCGAGAGCAAATGATTACGTCATTTTTTTAAAATATACAATCACTCCTGAAATCTAGGCCCCCATGCTGAGAAAAAATTAAGGGCGGATGTCGTAGGCGGATATTTTTAACATTTTGTACGGTCTCATGAATTTAAACACCAGTGTTTCTAAAAATTTTCTTCGAGTTGTGTAATCTCAGAAAAATAAGCCCGATAAAACTTTTAGAAATTATTGGTATTCGAATTCAAGCGACTGTACAAACGAGAAAAAAATCCCCTTACGACAGGTGCGATTTTTGTATCAAATCTTAGGTGTGGTATTCAGGGGGAAGTGTATATGGATGAAATAAAATTTCCACTTTTTAAGTTTACGGGTTAGTCACCACCACCTTAATACTATGCCGACACTCTGACACAAAAATGGTGACTGTCGTAGTGTGGATTTTGTTTTAGCGTTTGTAACGTCCCTTGCGCTTGAATACGATTTTTTCTAAACGTTTTCTCAACCTTATTTTTCAAAAATTAATCAAGGCGAAGAAAACTTAAAAAAAAATAGTGGTATCTAAATTCATCGGACCGTACAAATGTTTAAGTAAATGTCGCACACAGCAGCCGACATTTTTGTGTCAGCGCGCAGTCTTAGTACTCAAGGGGCGGTGAAATTTTGCATCAAACAATTTTGTGCTTAAACTTTCTCAAAGCATTAACTTTTATGCTTTTATCTTGCCACTAAAATGTAATTTTTTTTCCTTTGTGAGTCGACGAAATCTGTGAGTATATAAGATAAAATGTCATTTAAATTTAGTAGCACTAAAAATCGCAAAAGATGACAGCTATGCCATCGGTTACTATACGGTTACTACACGGTTATTTTCTCCATTTTTAATCTGCCTGGTTAAGAATAACTATTATAACATAAGTTTGTTGGACATTCATTTAAAGCTGCCTTTTTTGACACATGCAATTAACATTTTTAAATAAATATCTAAAATTTTATTTGAAAAATGTTTCTGTGCTTAAACTTTGGACACGAACTGTACTGCAACTCTTATTAAGAGTGAAAGATCAGTCATTAAAATAATCTTTTAGAATATTACACCATTGCATCATTAACTCCCTTAGTATTATTGGGGTCTTTTTAAACACCATTTTTTAAAGTTTCGAACTAGAATTTATTTTATTTTATTTTTATTAAACAAAAACAAATATTCATCTGGAAGAAAAAAGTCGCATTTTATAGAATAAATTATTGGTTAAAATTTTGAAAAATCAAGAACGTTAATAAAATAATTAAACCCTAGTACTAGGAGTTATAACCCTATACAGCTCAGAGATTCATGTATGAAACAACTGAAATTTAACTTTTAATAAATAAATACTGTTCCACGAAACCACTATCTATACTAATAAAATAAAGTTTCGGTCTGTGTGTGTGTATGCCTGTTGGCGATGGCTATAAAAATCTAGCCCACCTAGAAGCCTGAAAATTTAGATTTAGGTATTCCAAACGCTCTCCTGGTGCACCCGAGCCTCAGAATTTTAATATTTTGAAAAGTAGAGTAGTTGTTAATAAAAATTTATCAAAGTTCACAAATAAAAAATCACTCTTCTGAATTCCGAGCGCGCATGCTCAGAATCTCTTTATGCGTATCCCTGTGAGTAGAATAAACAAAAGACGAGTCAAACAGTTTCTTCTTAAGATTTTCTAAATTCTCAATGGACGAACGGCTAAAAATACGGAAAAACTGTCTGTATATTCTCGAAGAACGTACTTTTACGTTTCGAACGATGCGGTTGGTTTAAAAAAACTCACATTTATCCCTTTCAAAAAAAATAATATTCAAGAAACATGGAATTCAATTTTTTTAATTTCTCCCATTTTCCGAGCCTTGTATCTACCGGATTACAAGAGATACGGGAAAACGAAATCACCAAATAAAAGAGCTTACTTTGCCCTTTATAAAGCCACCTTTGGTTTTAAAAAATATTAAAGTTAACCCTTCCAAAAAGTTTTATTTTCTGTATACCGTTTCGCGATTTTTGCGCTTTCGGCAATATTTAAAAATTCACATCGGCGGTTCAAAGAAAGGTACGAAGCAAGGTACGATAAATTAAAAATACCAGACAGTATCTACATTTATTCCTTTTCGAAATCTTTATTTAAAAAAAAAAGACTATTAACCCTTCGAAAAAAATTAGAAGGACTCACTTTTGCAAATTTTGATTTTCTGCGATATATAAAATCTGACATCGGCTTTTAAAATAACCAAACAAAAATGAAACACACCTAGAGACATCTGCGTTCTATCGGGTTTAGGCAGAAACCTTTAGTTTAAAAAATCACCTTAAACCTTTCGAAAATGTTTTTTACCATAAATCAATTTCGTATTTTTAACGAATTATCCTATATTTAAAATTCGAATCAGCGTTTATAAACAAGATACAAAAAATTAAAAATACCGCGTCTAATCTACATCTCTTTGCTTTATAAAATCTGGTATCCGTTTTGAAAAAAATTAATTTTAACCTCCCGAAAAGAAATAATTTCCAAAACTCAATCACGCGATTTTCGCTTTTCGGCCCAGATTTAAAAATCGTCATCGACTCTGGGAATACGAATTCGGACAAACAGTAGACTCCAGATCATCCGTTCATTTTCTTCAAAACCTACCTTTGGGTTTAAAAAAATATTTACATTAACCCTTTTGAAACCGATCGTTTACGTAACCCATTTTCGCAATTTCCGCTATTTCGGCAATGCTTACTCGTGGCTAAATTTCAATTCTGCTAGGAAATTTGGCTGGGTCAAGTGTTCTGAAAATGCCTGTTCCAGAATAGATTGGGACACCGGGAGGTGGAAGGTGGAATATCTATCTATGGTATATCTATGGTTCTATGGGCCCGATTATGACGGGGTTTGGCTCATTTGGACTTTATATCTATAGCCTTAAATATTTTAGTTACACTTTCGACCGCCAGGGTGCTTTTTCAGATCTCGTATTCTATGAGTCCGATTACGACGGGGTTTGCCTCATTCAACTTGATTTCGATAGCCTTACGGGCGCCCGGGCGGGTTAGCGAGTAACTAAATAAAAATATTCGTCGTACATAATCAAATAATTCGTCTATTAAATAAGGCAAAAATTTTCTCATCAAATTTTCTGGTATCCAACCCTAAAAAAAATGTGCATTCTAGGGTTTTAAAAGATTTACCTGAACACACAAATATATAAGATTGAAGATTGGAATCTATAGATTTACCTTTAATTTCGTTTAAAGTGATATATAATTTCTCAGACTAGTTGATATCAGCCAATATTCCGCAGGATAAATTATATGAAACAAGTTTTTTTTTTTTTTTTTTTTTTTTTTTTTTTTTTACGGAAAGATATAATAATGCGTCGTGTTCGAATGTAGTACTTATTGGTTTTCATTTCTTAAATAAAATTTCCGTACGACTTTTAGTTAATTTAAAAAATGGCCTAGATCATGAAATTTTTATTCGTCCATCCATAGTTTTAAAGTTATATATCCTAAAGAAGTACAACAATAATATTTAAAGAAATTAAAATATAATTGATAATTGAGATTTCTGTCGTTAATTATTTATTGTCTTAATTGAATTAATCGTAAGTAAGGAAAGAGAGGAGTATTACGGCAATAGATTCGTTTTAATATATTAAAATAATCTGTATAGTTTAAATCAATTAAGAAAGGAGATACCGATAAAACAAAAATATTTTTATAATTAGTTATCCTTGTTCAATTATTCTTTATTCAAACAATTTATTCATTTACAAAATGATGCATTTTTTCTTAATTAAAAGATTACTTTAAAAAACTAGTCGTTGGGGGCCACCGTAATACTTACCCATCATGGATATGCATAATGTAAAATATTAAAATAAAAATGTGTAAACTACTTATAAAATGCATTGCAATTCAAATAAAATCGTGGCTTGATGACGTCACAAACTTTAAAGGCTCGATTACTGAATTGCTTGAAAGGGGTTTTTCCTTATAACTCCAAAAATAATAATCCTATTAACTAGCGGTTTATTGCATCTGATTAAGCGTCAAATTTCCAATTAAAATATATCTTTGAAGTGAAATTTGGATGAAATACAGGGTCATGAAAAATCGAAGAGTGTGGAAAATAGGATTCCAAATATCTCGGCAACTAATTATCCGATTGACTTCATGCTTTATTCAAAATGTATGTTTTTTTATTGTCTTTTCTATTCATTTCTTAAAATAAACAATTTCGAAAATTTTTATATACCTTTCATCAGAACGAATATTTCGAGAGTCCGAAAAAAATTGTTCCGGTTAATCGAGGTTATTGAAATGAAATAGGCTTCTTCCCATTATTACATACTAAGTACATACCAAATTGCAAGTCTCTATCTCAATTTTTTCGGGAGATAGAGCGTTTACAGACACACACACAGACACACACACAGACACAGAGACGGACGGCAATTTTTTTTTTCTAAAAATATGTTTTTCGGAATCTCCAGTGTCTGAAACGTGTAAATCCGTCAAAAAAAAATTTCGATTTTCAAAACGATTATAAGACTTACCCTATACTACGTATGATGGGTAAGTAAAAGGTATATTCCATGAAGAATTAAAATGAAAGAGTTCTGATCTCAAGGATACGCAAGTAGAGAAATACATAATTATGGTTTATTTAACGCCACAATTTCTCAATTAAATTATGCACTTACTTTTTAATAAAGGATCTATCCATCAAATGATTAACATTATTGAGCAAGAACATACAGCTCATAAATTATTTATTACAAATGAAAACTCTTCGAAGAAAAAAATAATCCTCATGTGTAAAATTATGATTTTATTTTGAAAATAGCATAATGATTACATATAAAAAATGCAAATTACTATCTTTATAGTTACGTAAGAATATCGTAATTAGCCGTAGCTGCAAAATATAATATGCTTAAGAAATTCTAGAATATAAAATACTATACCGGAGTTAAGGACGTTCTATACATCGTAAATGTTATATATGTCGTAAAGGAAATAAATACTATAGTTATATGTCGTTTCAGATGTATTGTTATTGTTTGTGTTTTAAATAAATCGTATTTTAATTGTTTAGGGCTATGAGTGACGTGTATGATATTTTAGAGCTCATCCCTAAACGAACGAATGCTGCCATATTCGTGACAAACAATTTTTATTGTCCAAATGTGTTTTTCTTTCTATTAATTTTAGGCCCCACTTCTTCTGGCAAACTTTTTTCTATCAATTATTCGATTTTATCGATCATTTATTGATAAGATAAGACGATATTTTGTGTGGAAAAATATTGGTGTCCGAATTCAAGGATTTTTCACACGCTTTGAATTTGGACATCAGTATTCTTGCGCAGAAAATTTTCCCTCACCTAATCTCAACATCTTGGCAATTGATGCAAAAAAAATGTTTGCATGAAAAAATGTTGCAAAAAAATTAATGGAAACACCACATTTGGACAATAACAATTCGTTGTCACGAGTATGGTGGTATTCGTTCTTTACGAGCCTTCGCTAGTCACGCTTTGAACCTCGAATGCTAATGTTAAACCTATGGGAGAAATCTGTAAATATTTCTCCCATAGGTTTAACATTAGCTTGATAGATTCTTCTTGTGACTAGTTTAAGCACACAACCTGCACTAGTCACACCAAGAAACTCATAAGCTAATGTTGAACCAATCGGAATGTTCTTTAAAAAGTTCTCGCTTGTATTTTAATATGTTTAATCATACATTAATCGCATGTGTTACATTGAGATACAAGCTGTAATTTTCCTCTTGTAAGGTTCCAATACATTGGCCTGTTCGAGAGCAACTGGTGTGGGGGAAAATTTATGCCAATGGGAGGAAAGTAAAGAGAGACACAGGTTCCAATTGTACTTGGTTCAAATGTTACAAGAAAAAATGGTAACAAGTATCACAGAGATACACATGCGACTAAAGCCGTATTAAATGATTTTATTCTTACAGGATATCGGCAGTCGATGTCAATTTTGTTAGTTTTTATTTTTTTATTTTGGTTGTAGATTTTATATAAATATGTTTTAATAAAATTTGTTTCACCAATGGAACCAATTCCAAAAGTTAAAGTAGTCTCATTAAAACAAAGTACAATTAAAATAAAAAAAAGTACAAACTAACAACGTTAGAGATCAGAAGCAGGTATCCTATACAAAAAAATCATTTAACTATACTAAAACACAAGCGAGAAATTTGAAAAGAACGTTAACATTAGCTTACGATTTTCTTCGTGTGACTAGCGTAAGATTTTAAAGTTAATTAACTTACAGTTATTTTTTTTAAATAATTTATTATATCAAAGTGAAACTTATAGTGACTGACGAGAGTAATTCATTTAAATCTCAATACTCAATAGAAACAGACAAAAAATAATTATTACACCTGTGACATTCATATAAATATATTTCAAAAATAAGATTAGTTAGTGTTAAGACATTTTTATAATTGATTTTAATTGAGGTTACTTCTAGCTTCCGAAATTGTGAAAAGGTTTGTTAAATATTGAATATAAGTAGATAAACTGTAGTAAATCCTGATTAAAATTACCATGTTTAGTTGATTGATTAATAATAATCAGAATGGCGCAAATTTTCAGACAACCTATTCAGGACATTTGAAATAAGAAATCATGATAAAAGGAACCAATCAGCAGACTAACAAAATGAAAAACTTGGAGAAAATTTATGCTTTAAAAAACGTTTTGAAAATTAAACTGTGAAGAAGGAAATCTCCATACCAAAATTTCTGTTTATGAATGTTTCTTTCTTTATTATATTTCCTTTCTCCAGGGTTTTAACTTTTATATTAGATTTTCCTATTACAGGGTTCGTACGGATTAGGGAATTTTCCAGGATGTATACCAGTATTTTTTTATGGAAAATAAATGTAGGTTAAACTCGCTAAACTTTGCCTTCTTCTAAGGAGAGATATTCTGTAAGAAAATACTGGCACAAAAAAATTTCCTGGTTGCAATATTCCAGGAGGCGTACAAACCTTGTATTATACTTTTTCATATAATTTTATCGCAGTAAATTATCACAAATTCTGCGGTTGAATAAAGGAGATATTTATAATTTGAAATTTTGGTCTCATACTTTTGGAAATTCTAAGGTGTGTACGCACCATAATTTTCTTTATTAAATGAATTTTACCTAAAGAGTATTTTACTTAAAAAACTGTTCCTATCGAGTGAAGTCTGAATGAATTTATAAATAATATGTTATGTAATGCATCCAAAATGACAATTTCGATAGAAGTACTTCATTGACAAATTTTGCTTTTATGATGTTACATTAAAAATTGAGCATTTTTTGTCTGTAGAAATATATTTACTATTATGATTATATCTATTAACACTGTCATACAACATTTTATTTTTGAGGAAACATTAGAAAACGGGAAATAAACAGTTCATTACTGCTGTACTTATATCAATGAAATGTTATACATTTGCTTTTTAAAATGTTTGTACTTACGCTGAAAACAAAAACACATTTTCAACCTTAAAGGGTAAGATATAAAAGAAATTAAAAATAATGAATGTTAAACGTGCTAAATTTCTAAATTTTTATAGGAGTTTTCTTTAATCTTTAACACAACAGTTGTGCGGATATATTTTGTCAACTTTGATAAATTACTTTAATCATTAAAAAGTATATATGTTTTAAAAACTGATACCAAAGAAGCAGCTTTACACTGATATTCAATGAAAACAGTATATTTGCTTTTTTTATATTTAGCGAATTTCAGATTTTATGAAGGATTTTTTAAATATTGATAACAATAAAAAATTTAATAAATATTGTATTAAAATGAATTCGTCGCTGTTTTCCATATTTTTTGTATTTGTTTAAAAAATAATTAACAGAGAATCAACAGAATCTGAAAGAATTGACTGAAGCAAAATGTTTTGTTATACAAAAATCTGTAATTAGTGAGAATCAATTTTGTGCAAGTTTTGTAGTTCAAATCATTTTATAATGAAAAATCTTTATTGTTTAGTTGATGTAATTTATATTTGAAGTATTTCAGTCAAGACTATTGTATCCTTTAGTACAATTAATTTGGAATAAAAATATAAAGATTAATAAATTTTCGGATTTAAGGAAAGAAAATATTTACAATACACTTCACTGTAATTGTCACTTGTTTGTCATTGACACCGTTTTGTCATTGAATAAAATATAAATCTTTCTTAAAATTTAGATCTTCAATAAAATTAATAATATAGTACCATTTATAGAGAATTTTATATTTCTTTAACAATATCCCAAATATGTTTGCAGAGTTCGTACGCATCAGGGGATTCAGGAAAATTTAAGTGTTTTAGTACCAGAAATGTCATAGATTCTGGTCGCTGTATGTGAAGATAGAATTTCTTTTCCGTAAATAAACCAAATGTTACTTTACGAAAATTCTGGTAAAAGGTGCTTGAAAGTCCTTGAAGCGTACGAACCCTGGTTTGTGAGTTCAGTTCGTATTTTCAATACAGTGTATTAATTGAAAATTGAGCATAAATTGATTGAAATTAGAAAAGAAATATTAAGTGTCGATACAAAATTTAAATGTTTTATTTTGTAAACCGAGAGGGTCATGAAATCAAATGTATAACAGTCATATAAACTTGTTCCTGCCTTAAAACTTTCAGCACCTGAAATCATTATCTAATGCCTGCAGCATGTAACGGAATAATTTTGTGATGGGAAACTAAGTACAATAGTCTATAAAAACAGTGAAATTCATTATTCATATCTAGATAGAAATAATGATATGGATTATTTTTTTTCGAGGCAAAAGCATTATCGGTTGTGATCCATAGACAGCATGACAAGCAAAAACTCGTTCTGCCGTTATATTTTGTAACTCATTTAATAACCACATAAATATAAATCAGATTTTCTGATAGACTGATGTAACTAAAGGTAAACAACAACTGTCCGAAGTGGCCACGTTTAGCTCTTATATAGAAACGAAATAGTTTGATTTTATTATAGTAACAGACCGCAACGCATCCCCTAATATTTTTGTGCATTCCGCCTGAACAGAATTTTTCAGAGATATCAATGTTCTGTTAGGCTTAGCCTAAATTCTTCTCTGTGAGATGATTATAAAGAATAGCTCGTCTTGTTTACATCTAAAGAGTACTTGGGCTATTCATGGGATCTTAAATGTCTGTCAGATGTGACTTGCACCATTTCTGAGCTCTTCTTATTCTGTTTACATTGCTTGTACAGAAGATGAATTTTGCTGAAAAGTCCATGTTACACTTCTCAAGTTCTCTTATGACCAATAAAGTAAAACACTCTCCAAGATGTATTTACGGTTTGTTCGGTGGTTCATTTTGAATCCTTCATTTTAAAAAACGATGTTTTTCAATTGCATAATTTCCACTCCAAACCATCAAGGACTAGGAATTTTGCCATATTTCAATAATAGCTTATGGACTAAGATTGTTCTGTATACATGGGCCAGTTCGACTGTGAAAATCATTTTGATGCTGATCGTGGATAATTCACATCATTGTTGATATTCATTTTTGATGCGTTGCCTTTTTGTTGACCATCATACTTTAAGTACACTGTTTCATATTTTACAGATGACAATCATAGAACCCTTTCAGAATTTGTCGATTCGTCTCTCGGTTAATGTTTATCTTATTCACAACTTTTCTCTGAGAAACGTTATTATTGTGTCGCCTCTTTTTCACGGTCACTTTCGTTATCCGGGAAATGTTGAATGTTCTTTTTGGACTTTGGTTGGTCAGTACTTAATATTGACAAACTACAACAACCGTTTCACGGTGAACGACACAGCCTGCTTTAAAACTTTCAGCACCTGAAATCATTACCTAATGCCTTCAGTACGTAATGGAATAATTTTTTATTGGGAAAAAGTTCTTACAAAGCATAAAAAACTTGCGTCAATAACGTATCATACGGCACATCCCCATCTCTAAAACGTTTACAAGAAGTGTATTCACATGATGTTACACTATTGCAAACAGAATGTAATTTTTAAGAATTGCTGAGATTCACTATTAATTGCTTACTGAAAAGTATGATGTGCATTACATTTGTCGTTGATTTACAGGGACACAGAAAGAATACTGTTACAGTACTATCTATGAGCGATAATTGCTGAAGTGCGTTTTCAACCTTGGTTTGCGTTTTTAAATTTAACTAAATTTTTGCATAGTACGTGATATATATATATATATATATAATTTCCCGTGAACTATGTTGCTGAACAAAGTTAAAAATCTATCTTAAAATTTCTGGTTTCTAATATTTAATATATGTATAAAAAACACAATTGTAAAAGAAAAACTCATGCAAAGAATGTTAAATCCTTTGAATGCAAGTGGATTAATTAGACTTAAAATGTGATTTATAAGAGGCTTTTTTAGACGTCCGATCTAAAAATCCATTAAAATCCTTTCCTATTATAGGAGAGTAACATTGTTATTTAAATAAATGCATTTTCAACTCATTTAACCACAGAATTCCTGTTATTAAATAAAGGGAATATTACTTTTAAAAAACAGTGGTGTGGCAATACTTTTCGAAATATATAGTGAGTACTCCTCTCTTTGACGAATTGAATTGATCGTTCAATTAACTGAAATGATAATTTGTCTTTTACGTTTCTGTGAGAAATTTTATTCTTTTTTTCATGTAACTAGTTAAAATATAGTTATTAATTAGGTTTTTGATTTACAAATGATGAACTAAATATATTAATCGAAATAATTATACAGATTATTATTTAATTAAAAATAAGATTTGAATAACGAAAAACAAAATTATGCGTCTTTTAAAAAATACTACTGAAATAAATTCTAAAAGAGTCATATTTCACATAAGGACATTACCATTAGAAACGAAGAGTACTGGGTAGAGTTAAGAAAATGTACACGGAGAATTACTAATGTTAAATTACCACTTAAATCCATTATACACGAAACTGTGTTTTATTTAAAAAAATACAATTTACATTACCATTACTCTGACATTATTTTCTATTTATTTTACAGATAGAAATCAATCTGCTTTCTATAGACATGTAGTTCTTGCAAAATATCATTACAGTGGAGTAACCAGGTTAGCGATTCAGAAGCTCTGGATATCGTAATTTTAGCCCTCTAACGTCCATGGTTTTATGTATTCCGAATATATACCGTAATTTCCGGCGTAATCCGCAGCTCAAAGAGTCGTTTTTTCGACCCAGAAATATTATTTTATAAAATGTAACTTAAAAGATCGCTGAAAATATTTAACTACAATTATTGAATAAAATTTCTGGGTCGAAAAACGACTCTTTGAGTTGCGGATTATACGCCGGAGATTACGGTATATATATATATATATATATATATATATATATATATAGTTGTTATTTCTGGTGCGAATTAGGAATTAGGATTTTCCAAATTTTGGAATTTCTAGACTACATTCTACCATGGTCATTAGAAATATTTTTCTCCTCATCTAATCGCAGAATTTTCAGATAATAGACAAGACTAAAATAATTTTTAAATTAGTGGGATCCAGGGCAACTGGAGCAAAAACAAAGGCTACCTCACTGTATCATTAAATTGCATTCCAATAGATAAATTTGTAACAAGCCACTTTTAAGTGATTTTTTATTCTAAATGTATACAGTAAATAAGAAATATAGGAGTGTATAAATGCTAGCCAGTGGGCACTGAGATATCATTATTTTTAAACTAGCATAATTTGCCTTATTTAATAGCAGTAATTTTACTATTAAATAAGTCGAAGATTACATTTCAAATATTGTGGGTGCAAAATACTTTCAGAGAAAAAAGGTTTAGCAGAACTAGAGCGCCAAGAAAAGAACATTGTAGGAAATTTCTGGTATGAATGCGAAATTTCGGAATTAAAAAAAAAAAAAAACTGGTAATGCTTTAAAAAGTGTTAAAAAATTGCAGCCGATAAACGTGCAACACAAGCGGTACAACACCAAACAACACCAACATGCGGTACAATAATAGGGCGCTCGCAGCAACATCTGCTTTAAAAATAGATTTACCTCTAGCTAAAGTAACCGTTTTGCTATTGACAACATGAACATAATTTCTGTTAAATCCTCTTGTAAGTGTATATTTCAGATGTAGCTGATTTTGAAGTTATGTTTTTATCATATCAGAGAATTAATCTTTTCCACTCTTCTAACAAAGATTCATCCTAAAGGGATAGTTTCTAGTTTGCTGTCTTGTATCTAGTACTGCAACCAGGCACAAAAGAATGCGTATCACGTTTTTTGGCCACGATCAATATCATTTATATTTTCAAAGCTTATGAAAGTTACTATCCAAGTCATCGAAAATAGGGTACAATTTAATTATTTAAAATATTTACCTCCAGCTGAAACGTTTTCTCACTTCGATTCTTATACAATGTTTGCGTTGAAAAGAGATAGCAGACATTGGCGTAGCCAGAAAGGGGTCAAAATGCTGTGAAAACAATTAATATTATTTCTTCGCTTCAATATCACAGAAAATTATCCGATTAGATAAGGCAAAAATAGTTTTATAAAATTAGTGGTATTCAAACCATTTGGACCCCCACCCTGTCTACACCACTGCTAAAAGATGGCCTTTATCTTTTCAGCATCGTTCTACATTTATCGGATTCAATTTTTTAGTACTATTTTGTAGCCGTTTTCCACACTATGTGTTTTAGGCGCTGTAGCAGCAGTAAAGAAATACATAAATTATCATATCATTACCTTATAATCTTTTCAATTTCAAAGAATCAAAAATATTGCAAATATGTGCTTTATGTAAATTACAAGGAAGATTTTTTTATGTTTTTAAAACAGACGTTTCGTTATAACATAAAGTAAAAAATCGTCTTTTTGCATTTAAATTATGATTCGTAATTTCTAAAAAAATGAAATTCCTGAAATGCATGCATGTGTGTTCTTCGGTTGAAAATGGGATAATTATTGTTTCTAGTTTTATCTGAATTAATTATTGTAGTAATAAACGCTCTTATTTAATTACTCTTGTAATATTGATTCTTAAAAATATTTTACGACAAATTTAAAACAGACAAATATCCCAATTAAATGGTGTGCAGGCCGGCCTTCCTTTACAAATAGATCAGAAGCAGATTATGGTCGAGACATAAGGAATAATGGGTTTATTTGGACCCCGAAATGCTACTTAGACCATAAACAAAGAAGCATTTTAAATCAGTCCGGGATCTATTGTATGAAGAGTATCGACGTTAGTCAATAATTCTCTACAGAACACAGTTACTAGTAATACAGTACACCCTGGACCAATTTAAAACTCTTTTTATTTGGTCAGAGTGTCCTTCTCTTTTATGCAAGTACTCTCACATTACGGTATTTAAAAAATAAATAAAGAAAATGGATCTATAGTGTGGTGTAAAAGTATGTTCAGGAAATATTGCAAATATATACTTAAGAAGATATGACGAAGATAATAAATGTAAGTTATATTAACTCTTTTAGAGGGCGGTGGTCACAAATATGCCCACTTAATTTTAATTCGAAACTGGCACGCGACACCCAGAATATTAAAAAAAAAAAATTGCTTTTATAATGAACATGGACAAAAGCAACTATTTATTTTCTAAGAAATTCTTTTGAAAATTCTAGTGTCAATTTATCATTTCCTTTTTTTTTTTAACAGAATTGATCCGCGTCTGAATAGGTTAAACATATATACTTTTCTTTAACAAAATTAATTTTTAACCGCAACAGTACAATTTAATATATTTTTTTTCTTTTGGAAAAATAACATTATTAGTAATAAATGAGAAGATTTGAAAAGAATAACCAATGTTTATCTAAAAAATAATCTCTTTACTGGTAGTGAAGCGAACATGACTTATGAAAATAAATGTGCTCATATATATCCTATTCTTATAGATTTCGTTACATTTGGATGAGATAGACTACCCTTTAGAATTATATTATGCAGATTTTACTATAATATGATGTTGTTATTGTAAAAATCAAGAATTAAATTTGATATACAAGGTCCAAATTCTCCCTGTTCGCAAAACTTAATTTTATAAAATCAAAGGTTTTTAAACCACAACAGCAAAAATATTTTTTTTTTTTTAGTGTTTGCGCAATCAATTCACAGTAGCACATTATAAAAATGCAATCACTTGTAATTGTATATATAAACAGACAGAGTGCATGCAATATTTCTTTAAACAATCCCTTTTTTCATAAATATTAGTGTCAGATTATTTTCGTTTTACAAGTAAATCCATCTATAACACAGAACTATGCTCATTTAGAAAATCCTTCCTTTTTCAAATATTAATTTGCTTTAAATTTAATCTTCTTATCACAAGAAAACAGCATTGATTTCAATATTTGCTTTTAAAATACATAATATTAAAGGAAAATGGGGGATTATAAAGATTTACGAAAGTTTCGGACTGCGTAAAAGAATTTGATCGAAAGAGAGTAATTGAACGGATTCAATAATTTTACAAATATCTTTTTCTCCAAGCATTTTTTCTAATATAAATTTTGAACACTATTTATAAAGAATATTAATACATGATTTATATTTTTATATTTTCAGGCTCTAGTACTTTATCACATATTAATTTCGAATTGAATATAGTCTCATACGATTTAGGCAATATAAAACAGAATTCATAATTTTAAAAATAGGAAGATAGGGCATATCATAATTAAAAAAGACTTTCTAAAACATCTTTTCTCTGTTGTTACTTTTGCGATTTTTTAATAATTGCTTACTCTAATGTTTTATTTTTGTATGTTTTGCATCATTTCATATGTAGAAAAGAAGATGTTCATAAACAAATAAATCCTTGATGTTTGTAAGAAATGATTTTAATATATTCAACAAAAAATTATTTTAGAAACAATGAACAATACATAAAAGAAAATTTTCAATTTTTTCTCCTCTAGAATATATAGTGTAAAAACTGTTGAGTCTTTTGTTGAAACTGTTGAGGCATAATTTTTTTTTGTTTACATTGCATTCATGTTTCTGGTCTTGGCTTACTTTTGTAACTGTATGTTTGATATTGAAAGAAAATAGTCACCTAATCCTAATATAAAATATTCATAATATTATTCTAATATATGTTTGGTTTGATTGAAAATAATGTCTCTGCTTACGCTAATGGAATCTACTGCATTTTAAATTTTCTCTGCAATATTGCTCTCGTGTAGCACATTTTCTGTCTCCGAGGAAACTAACCATAGACAAGAATCCGTCGTCTGGCCCTGAATTTTAATTACGGAGCCGCTGAAGAAGTAATACTACGAATACCGGGAATTTTACTCAAGTTTTAAAAAATATATTTCACACCAGGAATTATATTTAATTTTATTTTTATTTTTATTTTATAAAATTTCTGGTTTGAATCGACATCTTTTCATTTGATACCGGTCAAATGACCGGTTGTTTGTATATTTACTGCTAAGTTCTCTTAAGTCAACCATTCTTTAACGGTAATATACCGTGGCATTTTGCTTTACAAAACAAAAAACACATCAAAAACTTATTACTGGTCCATCACTAGTTAGACTAAACGATCTAATAAAATTTAACGAGATTTGCTTTAGAAGAGACAATAACAGACTGGAGTGTCTTAAAATGTAATCAAGATTACACGGTTTTCAGAAAATTTCATTTACCGTAATTTCCGGCGTATAATCCGCAGCTCAAAGAGTCGTTTTTCGACCCAGAAATATTATTTTATAAAATGTAACTTAAAAGATCGCTGTAAATATTTAACTACAATTATTGAATAAAATTTCTGGGTCGAAAAACGGCTCTTTGAGCTGCGGATTATACGCCGGAAATTACGGTACTCTCTTTTTTAAAGCTATAAATATGTTATGAAAAGAGATTCGTAATTCGCATGTTGAGCAAATGAGAAATTATGCGTCTAGACACTCAACTCAATTTAGAGCATAATGAAAAGTGATTGTACTTCTATATATATATATATATTTTTATTTGCATGACTTTTTTTTTAATATTACATCATAAAAAATTGTAGATGATTTTTTCTTATATACCGTAATTTCCGGCGTATAATCCGCAGATGAAACAATCATGTTTGGACCCGGAAATTTTATTTTATAAAGTGTTACTTCCCAGATCGCTGTAAATATTTGTCTTCAATTATTGAATAAAATTTCTGGGTTGAAACCGAATTGTTTGATCCGCGGATTATACGCCGGAAATTACGGTAATAGAAAGGTTTCAAAAACTCAATGTAACTTATCCACAAATGCAAAAAACATTATCTTATTTATCGAATTCATGAGAAAATTTTCAAAACAATACCTTTGAGAAGTTTCCGGAATTGCCTTTCAAATAAAACAGCCTTTTGTCGTAGACATATTCCAAAGAAAAATTTTCTGTAGGGGAGACCGGGGTTAGTTGTGCCAGGGGCAAGTTGTGCCATCGAGCTTTTTGACTGAGCCAATAGGTTGCAGCACCTGTCGCGTCGTTTGAGTGAAAAGGTTGATTGTCTCAATGTGCTGCATAAGTTTTGAAGTATAGCGATGAGTTGTTTTCGAGATAAAAATATTTATCTTGTTTTCTATCGTAAAAGTAAATTTTGCGACCTACGTTGGATTCGTCATTGCCACTAGGGATATTGAGGTATGTAAACTTCTCTAACATTATTTAAATCCTTACATTTTTAGTTCTTATTCTATGTATTTCATTTGTTAATCATGCCAACATTTCGGAAATTAATGAATAAAGTTCAAAATGGCGTAACGCGGGGCTAGTTGTGACGAAGTCTAAGAGGCAAGTTGTGACAGTGTCACTACTTACCCCAGCATAACTTTTAATGGAAGTTTTTATATTTCAGGAAAAATGGTGTGAAATTACAAGAGGCGTACTGAAAGAGCTAAAGAAGTAAAATCCGGAAAGTGCAGTTTAAGGAAAGCCCAAGAATTATTCAATGTAAACCGAATGTCCCTTCTTAGATATATGAATAAAAAAAAGAATACTAATACGGAAGGAAATATTGAAAAGGGATATAAAAACACCGCGTGTGATAGTCACACCTAAAAAGGAGATGGCGTTGCTTGAATATGCCAAACTATCAGAGAATGTGTTTTATGGAATTAGTCCTGCAGAACTGCGAAATTTAGCGTATGAGTTTGCCATTAGAAATGACATAAACATGCCTGAAAATTAACAAAAAAAAATCAAGTGCTGATTGGCTGACTAAGTTTATGCAACGACATCCTACAATTTCCTTTAGAGATCCTGAAGCAACAAGTTTGAGTAGTAATACAAATTTTAATAAACATAATGTAGAACTATTTTTTAATAACTTAGCGTCTGTATTAGAAGCTAATAAGTTTAGTTCAAATGACATATGGAATATTGATGATACAGGAGTAAGAACAGTGCAGAAACCTGTAAAAATAATTGCAGAATAGGGTAAAAAAAGAGTTGGAGGAATGACATCTGCAGAGAGGGGAACAAACGTAACTATGGTTAATGGCATTAACGCTCTGGGAAATTCAGTCCCACCGATGTTTGTATTTCCACGTAAGTTTTTTAAAGCTCATTTTATTCGCGACGGTCTCATAGGCTGTTGCGGAACATCAAACCCAAGTGGATGGATTACAGGACTTGACGTTTTACTTTTCATGAAACATTTTGTTAAAAATGTAAGGTGCTCGAAAGAGTTCCCAGTCTTAGTGTTGCTTGATAACCAATGTTCTCATCGAAATATTGATGTTTTGGATTATTGCACGGACAACGGAGTGATTTTGTTATCATTTCCAACTTACACGAGTCACAGATTACAGCCCCTTGATGTGTCAGTATACGGGCCGTTAAAAAAATTCTACAATCAGGCTGTATGTGGATAGTTGAATTCGCATCCTGTGTCGATCTACAACATACCAGGTATTGTCAAAATAGCCCTTCTTAGTGCTGCCATTCCAAAAAAATATTCAAGCAGGATTTCGTTGTAGTGGAATTTGGGAATTTAATAACAACATTTTTACAGATGAACACTTCCTATGTTACTCAGTAACTGATCGACCGTTATCCATCAGAAATGAGAGCGTTAAAGACCAGAATAACAATGAAAAAAAAATAGTAAATATGAAACTGTTAATAAACCAAGCACTTCAGCAATAACTTTAATCAATGATGGTGAGATTGCAGGACCATCTTCAGAAGTAAGAAATATCATTGAATTAGATGATTCTATGACAATTGATAATAGCAATGTATTAGTGGTAAGTCTTGCAGAAATAAGACCACTCCCTAAAGCAGGACCTCGAAAAGGCAAGCGATTTATTCGTAAATGTTTGAAATTTGCCATTGTAACAAGCACACCTGTAAAAGAGAAAATTCGAGCAGAACGAAAAACAAAAGAATGCAGAAAACAAATTGAAGAAGAAAAAGCAAAAAAGAAACTGTATGGAAAAGCCAAACAGCGCATAAAAAAATTACACCTAGGTTATTGAAAAAAAGGGAGAAGCAAATATTCAATAGCTCTGAAGATGACGAAAATTGGTTATGTCTAATTTGCTTGGAGCAATACAAAATTTCTAGACTCGGAGAAGACTGGGTGCAATGCATGACATGTAAAAGACGGGCGCATGTCAAATGTACCAAAAATGAACCTTTTTATATTTGTATTAACTGCAAATCAGACTCTGAAACAAGCGAGGACAATGAGTGATTAAAACTATAGGATATAGGCTTACACGTTGTAGTAGGCTACCGAGTCAAAGATCAATGTGGCCAAAGATTAGTGTTGGCTTACTTTTTATTTCTCTCCTGATTAAGACAGTTTTTTTCTTTTTATTGCTAAGTGTCTCTAAAAGTATCTTTATAAAGGACAAAGAATTTACAAGTGTTAACACTTTAACTATTTTATTTTCATTTGATTTACAATATTATTAAAACATGAAAGTTTTTTATTGTGTTAAGAACATTATAAATGAATAAATTTCTCATTCTTGATTTAACATATCCCATTTAATCGCCTTTCTTACATAATTTGTATATGTTACAATGTACTTTTATGTGTCACAATGTGCCCTAAGCATGTCACAACTTGCCCCGTAGCGGGGGTTAGTAGTGACAAATTTCGAGGTTACGCAGAATTCATTTTGTGTTATGAAAAACGTTAATAATTTTAATGGTAGTTTCATAAATATGTTACACAAGATTTACTCTAATGATATGATACACTAAATGTTTCGCTTCAGTTCAAATCTTACGGCTAATATAAAAAATGTCGAAAATGTCACTACTAGCCCCGGTCTCCCCTATATTTAGGAAATTTATTTGTTTCTGTGTTTGTTGATTGGTTTTATGTTAAAAGGTCCCTAAAGCTAAAAGAAATATTTCCAGAACTGTCAGCAATTATTAAATTACACTGAATGTTTGTAACCTTTTCTAATTTTTGTAAAATATTTCTATAGTATTTGCAGTTAATTTATTCATTTATTTTAGCTCCTTTACTTAAAAATTCAGTCTAATTTTTCATTTTTTCGTTTTTTGCACAACTCAGATACATATATGACTCAATTTCTTATAATAAAGATCAATTCTCATTCAGAAAGACATTTAAAATATATTTAACCCTTTGCACTCGAGAGGCAAATCCCTCTCCCCACGTAAACCGAGGCTCCAAATGCTCTGGACACCAGTATTTTAAACTGATTTTCTTCGCCCTATTTAATGGAAGAATTATCTAGGATTATTAATGCCCAAATAAACTGTAATTGATTAGTGGTGTTCAGAGCATTTGGAGCCCCAATTTACGTGGGACACCTGGCAACACTAGTGGTGAGTGAGAGTCACCTCTCGAGTGCAAAGAGATAAAATACATTTGAAAAGCTTTTTTGTATGCTGCCTAAAAAGAAATAATTTATTTATTTCTAGAACAAGTGTAGAACATAATATTTCAGTTTGTTTTCAAGATGTAGGGGGATTCGATCAAAGATGTACATACAGTGGAGCATTGATTATCCGAACCTCAGTCAACCGATCGACGGGTTAACCGAACTAAATCTTGGAAAAAGCTTCTTCGAGCAGATGTTTCTACCACTGCACCTGAAGAGCAACCAAACAGTGAATTTGTATCAGAACCGGCTGAGTTGATTCAAGAATAATTAGGATTTGAAGATTGTGACAAGGAAAATATTCATAGAATGACACAAATGTGATGTTGGGGATCACCAGCTATTGACGGATGATGAAATCCTTGCTACTCTCATGGAAGACCAAAGCCCTTCAGAACTCCATTACGACGAGGAGAACATTAGTTACGACTAACAAGTTGAAAAGGGGTCATCCACTGAGGAAGCTTTTCGGTGTCTAGATACAGCCTTGATGTGGGTGGAGCAACAATAAGAGTGTGATTCTGTTCAACTGCCTTCATTAAAACGTATAAAAGATTTAGCAGCAAGAAAAAGTGTCCTCTCTGAAGCAAAAGAAAATTTTGGATTTATTTTCTTAAAATGTAGACCAAAAATATTGTACGTTTGATTTCCTGCAGATTTTGTTCATCACTTTATTTCTTGATAGTTCGTTCACTTATTCTTGTTGTAAGCATTGTAGTACAAAATAGATACATATTTGCGTTTATTACCACTTTTTATTTTTTTCATTATGCTCATATAACCCTAATATGGTTTTTATTTTTAAAATGATCGGTTATCCGAAATCTCGTTCATCCAAAATCTCGTTTACTCCAACACTCCCGGTCACCTATTAGTTCGGATAATCGATGTTCCACTGCAGTTTGGTTTTTTAACAAATTAGTCGAAATATATTTCAAATTAATTCTGTAAAATATCACACCCAAGTTTGCCCATCAGCTCAATCGCTGGCTGCTGACATAGCAGTAATATCGTACAATAACATTTGCCTTATTTAATCGCAGAAAGTTAACACAAAAAATTTGATTAACTAAAGTGGATATTGCTTTACTAAATTAATGCAAATAGTACATCAAATATTCTGATGCAAATTCGGCAGTTAGGAATTAAAATAAAATGTTGTAAATAATATGACACCGTCTTTAAAAACGATAAAATAAATTATTTGTGTTTTCCTATAACAATTTTTTTTCAAAATAAACAGAAAATTGTAACATAGATTTAAATATCTTGTTAATAAAAATTTGTATAACTGTGAAAAACATAAATGAGCCTGTTAAAGTCACAGTGGTTTAAGTCACTAATTTTGAAAATTGGCGATATGTTCGTGAAAAGTATCTAGGCATATTACACTACTAGTGAAAAGAACAGAATGTGTCATAAGTTCAAAAATTGTCCATACGTACGTATTAAAAAAAAATAATCAATCATAAAGGAATTCATATAACCCCTCTCGTACATCTTTATTTTTTTTCCTTTAAGCTACTGTGACTTAAACCACTCTGAATTTAACTGCATAAAATAGCACAGTCATTTTTCTATTCAAAATGTGGTATATTTAACGCAACAAACATTCTACAATCCAAACTATCCACATAAATGTCTGGAACAATTAAAGCAGGGTTTGTAGTTCGAAGTACGTAATAAGTTTATTAAGAATTTTCAAATGTAAACAAGGTTTCACACGCCTAGAAATGTTGATTAGTAGCTTTTAAGTCACTTTCATTTATTTAAAGTAATTTAACCAATTAAATTACACCTTAAGTATGGTTTGACATTTTTCTTACTATATAATGTAAAACTGGATATAAATTTACAAATAGTTTGCATGCATAAAAATCAGAGAGAAATAATCAGTTTTCAGATACCAACATTTTCCAAGCTAAATCATTTAATATAATGAAAGAATGACATCATTTCAAATATGCATTTTGTTCCGAGAAATTTCAAAATATTTTCGATGAAGTAAAAATCTTCTATTTTTGTGATTCTTAATTTGTTTTAATTATTTAAATTTTTCAAATTTATCCATGCCTATTTAATAAAACATTATGCGTTCCAATCAATTTCAGTTAAATAACACACATAAAAATCTTTAATTAACTAATGTAATAGAAATCAAGAACATGTATTTCTCATCGTCTTCAATTAATTATTCAATTAATTAATTACACTTGTACGCAATGCAAAATCTTTTTCGATAAATATAGCACTTATTAATGAAGGTTTAGTGTTGAATATAAAAATCACAATGAAGATGGTGTATTACGTACCATTTTTGCACAAAACTCATCTTATAATATGTAATCCATATTAAAATCAAGTTATTGAAATTACAACAACTAATTTAAATCATATCTAGAAACATTTTTTAAGAAACGTATTCCATTTAAAAGGTTTATTTTAACTAATTTGGAGTGAAATTTCGGGATCCGGATAGACCAACTTTCAATACGTTCATTAAGCTTATTCCAGGGCCAACATGATACCACTATTTTCGAAAAGAAAAAATTTCCGTACTTAATGACAGAAACTTTGTGAGTAAATAATACAAAGGTTGCACATTGGAAATTGTGGTACGGCAAATGAATTTCTGGCAAAAAAGTCGTGTATTTCTAGTGTATATAATTTGACGATTTTATCGAAAGGTAAAAACAAGCATTCACATTTGGTATCACAATGGTATCAAACTAAGCGACGTCGCCGAATGCAGACGTACTTCACACCAGTTCCATGTTCACAAAACCTTGCAGATGATCCTCCAGGAGGGACCAGTTTACCAGGGGCACCTCCCAGGCGTGCCCGCCGGCTGAGTGAGGAGCACCGACACCTGCGCATCAATCCTCTACCCCAAATGATTGACTACATAGGTCGTTGCGATTTGCGTTGATTCCCATAACTCTTAGGACACCAATACTTCACACTAGGGCAGATTCCGTATTCTCCTTATAGCTTCGGAGCCAGAAACCCAAGAAGGAACAGGGCCCTAGGACATTTACCAAGCTTCCCCGATAACTCTTACTGTACCGCCGCCTTCGAACATAGAGCTCCTATAAAGATTACTACTGGACTCGTCAGCAGCGTCGAAGAAATAGGTACCTCTCGCTTGTCCGGGAGGTCGAGAAAACCGCTATAGACACGTCTATAGACACATAGACGCATAGACATGTCTATAGACACATAGACGCATAGACACGTCTGTAGACACATAGACGCATAGACATGTCTATAGACACATAGACGCATAGACACGTCTATAGACACATAGACGCATAGACACTTCTTAGTTATGGTTTCGGGCCGCAGGGTCGGGACATCCCGACCCCCGTCCCGATATCTTTTCGCACCTTACCTGCTAGCGACCTGATCCGAGGACTCCTAGAATTCCTCTCGCTTTGCAGGGCCGCCAGCACAAGGAAACCGTAGACGCCACTCTCGGTCCCAAAGGGTTGTGCAAGACTCCCTCTCAAGCGCCAGAGAAGCGCTCCTAATCGGGAGTTAGAAGCTTGAAAGTTAGTTTTGAGATACCTGCTAACCCAACCTTCGGGTACGGAAAGGTCCGACTACGCAACGACACGCTGGACTGGTTGGCGACCCAAGATCTGACTTCGGTCTGGACTCCATCATCTTACTGACGAGCCACCGTGCCGGTTTCTCGCAGTCCGTCAGTCGTAGAAAAGACATCTAAACCCTCCCAAGGACTGTGATACACACACTGTGTGCGGCACAGAACACAGACCGTATGGTCCTCCGTGGTCTCGAACCACTCTTTGTCAAAACAGGGCAATTCCCTTTCAAACCGAAAATGAGGTTGGGGTCACAACTACTTCAGTTGCAGAGCTTAGCTCAAGGGATGAACTATCGTGAAGGGCGTTTCAAGGAAACCGAAGCCACACCCTTTCTTCGTTGTCTACGTTCCGCCGCCTGCCAGTACCGAGGGTCACTGGATGCCACCTCACGCACTGATCAGACGTCATTACGGAACAACAAACGGTCCTTGCCATACAGAGTCCATCCTCGCCACCGTCTCACCCTAGATAAACCGAGGCTAACGAAAAAGACAGGCTACCGTGGTGCATTCCACTTACCTTATTTTACAGACCGCTAGAGTGACGTGATGCTCCTTTCGTACACCTGCATTGGTGGATTCGAGCATCACGTGACTTCCGCGGTCTGTAAAAAAGATACGCGTAAAGCACCGCGGTAGCCTTTCTTTTTCGTTAGCCTCGAGATAAATATGGAAACGGTCCTATCACATTTCCCAGCCGTTACCGCTCGTGTCACCCACAAAGACCAGTCAGCCCGCGCACGAGGGATAGGCCTTCAAGATGCTTTTTACCACCTAGACGACTAGAGGCACAACGCGTGGGGCTCGACTTCGGAATATTCCTGGGTTGCTAGCCTACGTATCCGAAGGGTGCCTTTGTGAAAGTCCGCCCAAGACACAGCCTTAGGCCGCAAACTCCTGCGGTCGAGAACCAACCGAATACAGTGGTATTCCGGACACTCAACTATGGTAGTGGCCCTCACCTCCGGCACCAGCGCCAAATCAGACACCTCTTTCTACAGGGTGAACCGCATGGAGCTAAGTGATTCGTCTGTATAACTGCCGCTGTTGTGTTGAATCACCGCTCGCCATGTCAAACTCCCGGTCATCTTTCGCTCTTAAGCGAGCTAGTCAGGACCTTCTGGAGCAGCCATACTCAACTTGCGGCCCGCGGGTCGCATGTGGCCCGGCGACCTTTTATATGCGGCCCGCGACACATAATCATTAATTTCTATTCATAAAATTAATGGAGATATGAATGAAAGGTTTTTAAGACTTTCACTTTTCTTTTATATATTTTCACAAAATCTGTCCTGTTATTTATGTTACTAATGTAAAATTATGTTAAAACATCTTAATTGCCAGTTAAAAGTTATTTTTATATGTAGTCCTATTTCTGCTACAGTGGCGTACACATTTTTTTAATCTTTAGCACTAATCAAACGTTATTCCAAATTAATTAAATTTGCGTTATATTAAACAACATTAAAAAAATATAATGAAAACTTTTTGTATTGAACAAAAGTCTGACTCATTAAAGAAAATCTGTTAATTTTTTTTCTTTAGAACTTGTAAATGATGCATTGTCATATTATTACGTGTTATATTTACCATATGGATAATAATGCTTATCAGGGTCAAACGTTCATTACGGGAAAAAATTGGCAGTCAAAAGTTTTAAACCACTATTTCCTAACAAGAATCTTCACGGCATATTTTTACATCATTTTCAAAAGAAATCAGGAAAAAACTATATGAAAATAGTGGTGTTAATTTTTTTATAACATTTCTTCCGCGACAAACGTCGAATCCTACTGATTACACAAACTTTATTACATTGCTTTATATACTACTTTTGTTATTGCACTATTTTAATAACCTATTTTTTAAATTGTTATATAGGTGTGTTGCGGACCGCCTAACGTCTCAAACATATGTTTGCGGCTCGCAAGAAAAAAAGGTTGAGTAGGGCTGATCTGGAGGGTCTCCCCTATATGCCAGTGGTATGGTTAATGTTCAAATACTACACTAATGACTGTTTTTCCTAAGTTTTTAAAAGTCTAAAATCAAGAAAGCCTTTATTTACTCAAATCTTCCTAAGCTTTAGAACTTGTTCAACACGGTACAGAAATTTATGACTCCCTTTACTAAGACATTTGTAGACGCTCCTGATTTTTATTCAAATAATACTGTTACTAATGATGATTTTCAGTGTAATATAGAGAATGATTCACCTTAACTATTCCATCACCGTCGTGTACCTCCTGTTGGTCCTGACTCGGCCACTTAAGTGGGGAAGAGCACCGGACTCTCGACACAGGAAATGTTCGTCGACACGACGGGTAAAGAGGCGGACGGACTATTACCTCATCGTGGTCCGCCGATGGAAAAGGGACGTCCGAGAAAGCTGGGTATTCCAAAGAACCTTAGCGGTGCCGTGAAGTCCCGGTGTACCATCGGGTCTGCGTCACCCCCCCCCCCCCCGTAAGCACGGGTTCACCGCGGCGCGAGGACTTGACCAATGATCGATCCTCCATCGTAGGGGGTGGAAGGACGTCCCGTATGCCAATCCCAGTTGCTCGGTCAAGGGGTCCCTCTACGTGGTATCCTCTCCCCTTGTGCCGAGGTAGGTGACGCTGGGCGAAGGCAAGCAATCAGTAGCTGGACAATCTCCAAAAGCTTATCCGAGGAATTCACGGCGGCGAGATCGACCTTCGAAGAGCACGATGCGTGGTGATACTGTAGTGACGCTGGGCGGTGAAAGATAAGGCATGCGCAACTGTCTGCGCCGTACCAGTGGCAGAGGTGGAATAGTTACCGGCGTGCGGGTGTATGGGCCGCATAGCCCGCAACCACCACGTCATCATCTGCTGCTGAAGCAGTTGTGTGCCGACCTCAATAGTTAATCAGCGCAAGATGTGCTCAAAACCAAGTGGGGCTTAAGTCCGAAGGCCGACCCCTCAGGTCGCTATGGACAAAGCCGAATATTGGTGGGGGGATCACCCACTTCTTGCGATGTCTGACTATGAGGAACCGGGTGGGAGGCTCGCCGACTAACGCGACGGTGATCATTGCGGAAATTTGAATCCTCGGGCCGAAACCATGTCCAGTGCGTCTATGTGCAATCAGAGTTTTCTGTGCCTGACGGTTGGATTAGCAGGAGTCTTCACCTAACTTTCAAGCGACTCACCTCGATTGGGTCCGCTTCTTTACCGTGCTTGAAGGAGTTTTCTATGCCCTTCAAAATCCAGTAGTGGTCCTATTTTCTTCCGTTGTTGTTGTGTTTTTGTTTTGTGTTTGTGTTTGTGTTGTGATGTGTTACATGTGCATGATCCTCTCAAATGGAGTCGATCGGGGACAATGGGATCGATCGGGGACAATCGATGGAGTCGATCAAATTTCCCTGCGGGAGCTCACCGAAAGCAAAGACATTTGGGGGACGACCCTAGCCCAGGCGCGTCTATGTATCAGGGACCAAGTTTGTTCGCGGTCCTGGGTTGTCGAGAATCTCACCCTATCGCACTAGCGATAACCGCGCAGAAGAGCTAGTCGTTTCCTCCTATCCTACGACTCGATATTCAGACACCGCGAGAAAGCAAGAGTCGTCGAGAGAGCTCGGCACGACCGGTTCCTCTTATGGGGTTCCGGCGACGAAGCCGTTGGGAGTCACTTGGCGATTCATCAGGTGTCTTCGTGGAGGTCTCCTCAGATTATGGGAACGTCCGCGTACAGTAACTACCTATGTCATCAACACGTGGTAGAATCGTTGTGATGCGCAGGTGGCGGTGCACCGACTGCTGTAACGCATACAGGGATCAGCCCTTGGTCGAGCCTGTTATATCCCCCTCCGGACATGGGTACGGCGGTTGAGCTGACGGACGCCCCTCAGGTCCCAGGCATCGCAGTTCAGTTTTAACTATTTCATTAATATGAACGTTCTGATTTATTTAGAGATTTGGGGCTGCCTAAGAGATCTAGAAATTTAAGCTTCAGATTAAAAAAAACTTGTTAGCTGCTAAAACATCTACTATGTGAAAAAATTAATAAGCAGGTGTTTATTTGTTTCTTTCTACTGGATACTTCAAGTTTCATTGATCTAAGTTTACAGCAAGGATATTAGTAGATCGATATTTTGGCTTTAAATATAAATACCCGAAATGAAACAAAAAATTTGCCTGTGCTAAAAGAGGTATTAAATATATTTTTTCCATCATAGCAACAACCATGACTCGTTACCTATTGTTCCATGGTCAGTGGAATATATGATTCTAGATTAATGCTGGATATTTAATCGTGAAAATTCAGAACCATTAATTGCATTTTTAGTTTTGACGCAACAATAAAGGTAAAAAGTTATTTAACATAATTTTATAACCATAAAAGTAATTTTGTATGTTCTTTACTAAATATGTATATTTGTATAGAAAAATCAGGTAAATCCTAGAACAAGCGAGACGATTGGCGGCGTCGAATTTGGCGAAGCGATAAATTAGTTTTCTTGCTACCAGTGTGTTTCTTATGTTTCTAACACGCCTTCTGTGGTCGATTGATTGGTTTATTGTTGTTTGTTCTGGAAATTGGATTGGGTTTTAAGATCAGAGCAAAGCTAGAAAAAGGTTTTGATTGGTTTACTGTGTGTCGGATCTGTTGAATTACGTTTCTGGAAGGTATTTTGAGAAGATTAATGGTTTGGCGTTTTGTTAGAGAAGGATAATTCCTGTGAAATATTAAAAAAAAACGAAAGATGAGAAATAAAGGTGTTATATATATATTATTGCAGTGACAACACTATTTTTCTATAGATGTTTTCGCAAAAAAATGATCGTTTATTTCAATAGTCAATACATGCCGCTATGTTTGCTTGTATACGTTTATTAATGCTGATTAAATTGTAATGCGATTAAAAGATGAATACAAACAAAAATAACAAAAGATAAGTGAATTTTTGTTGATTTTACTTGATAAGATATATTTCCAGCATTCTAGAGACTACTGCACCGGGAGTTACGTGCATCCAGGGATTTTTTCGGTTAATGTACGCCAAGCGTACATATAAGTTACTAACCGCTGCTTGTATGAGTTTCGTATAATCTAGAGCGAGTTACGTGCATCCAGGGTTTTTTGTGGCTAATGTACGTGAAACGTACACATATATAAGTTACTAACCACTTCTTGTATGAGTTTCGGGCATGCTAGAGACTGCTACACGGAGAGTTACGTACATCCAGGGGTTTGTTTTCAGTTACTGTACGCGAAGCGTACATTAACGTTATAGGTTATTATGTTACTAACCGCTGCTTGTATGAGTTTCATGCGTTCTAAAGAGTGCTGCACGGCGAGTTACGTGCATTCTTTGTTTTTGTTTCGGTTAATGTACGCGAAGCGTACATATATGTAAATTACTAACCGATGCTTGTATGAGTTTCGTGCATTTGAACAATCAGGAATCTCGAGATGCTCCCCAATCATAATCTGTGTGCTTTGTGGCAGAGAATGCACTACTTACACACTTCCTATGAGAATTAATGTCACGAATTAAACATTGACTTTATTCAGTTTTGTGACAGTTTACACAATTTATGCAAGGAGGAAAAAAACTAAAAATTTTTAAAAATTGAAAAATCCGGAGGAAAAAAAATGCTAAATGTTTCTAAAAATCGAAATATCCGGAGGAAATATTAGTAAAAGTTTATAAAATACAAACAAATGGAGGAAAATATAGCTAAAAGTATGTAAAAATCGAAATATCTGGAGGAAATATTGCTAAAAGTTTTTAAAAATCGAAAAATCGTAAAGTAAAACTTGCTAAAACTTTGTAAATAGTCACAAAACGGAAAAAAAAATTATGTTTACATCGTGAAAAATCTTGCCGTAGGAAGCACGCACGTACGCACAGTGTGTTAGTTAGTCCCAAAACCTGGCTAAAATTATTTTATACCTCTAAAAGCTACACATCTACGTTTTTATTAGCTCACAGGCTATCAAAGCCTGAGAGCTAATGTTCCCGCCGGTTCTGTATGTACGTACGTATGTATGTACGTACGTATGTATGTACGTACGTATGTATGTATGTATGTACGTATGTATGTACGTAACGCGATAACTCTTGATAGAAATAGCCGTTTTGCTTCAAATTTTGTTTATAGGTCCATTGTGATAAGGCGCTTCTCTGATTAGTTTTGGGGGTTCAGGGGTTAAGTATAAAGGAGGAAAGGGGGGCTAATTCCCCCTTAATTTAGATAAATGTTTTTCATGCAGAATTATCCGATTTTCTTCAAATTTTGTATATATATTCATTGTAATAAAGCACTTCTCTGGTTAGTTTTGGAGGTTCATTGGTTAAATATAAAGGGGGGAATGGGGGGATAATCCCCCTTAATATATAGTCGATTTCCTTATTTTTCGAGAGGCGAGAGTAAAATATACAATTAGCGTGAAAAGCCTGTGATCTCAATGTCCTCAGTTTAAGTGCGCAGTTTTCTTTTTTATTTGAATTCTAGAGTGAAAACGATAAAATAAAGTCTTATTTATAAATGAAAGCATTTATTCATCAGTTTCATCACTATTACTGTCTTTAAGAATATTAACATTTTTAATATCACTTTCTGATAACAGATGTAAAACTTCAGACGATAAGGGCTTTCTTTTCTAGTTTGTGTTGCATTTCATGCCAGTTATTGGGGGGTCAGAAGTTAAAAGAAAACCTATTCAGGACATCCATCTACAGGCCACTCGCGAAAACTTTCTTCTGTAGTTTAATTTAAATGACCTAATATGTTTATTGCGAGCGTCTGCAGCCTCTTCAGATAGTTGGCCCATTGGCAGAATAGCTTTTTTTATAACGTCTGCTCCATGACGAAGTACCTTGTGCATTGTAAGGGACATGTTATATAAACCATATAGCGACATATACAGTTCAGCCGTCTCTTAACAATATTTTTCCAATTCTTCTGTATTAATTTTGTATTATGATTGTTTTCTCCAAATATTGTCCTTGTTTTTATGAGTAGCTACCCATTTTTTTTAACTGATTTTTAATAACGGAGAGCTTTGCTTCATCTCAGCTATCCTTGGATCACCTTCAGAATAATTTCTGAATAATTCTTGCTCCATAAATTGATTATTTCCATCAAATGTTGACTCATTTAAGCATTGCATGATAGTATACAACTCATTTCGAGTCATAGATCTCAATTCAGAAGGACCTGTTACCAAAATCAATAAAAAAATAAATAGCAGTAATTTATATAAAAAATTGTAGGAATCAACAAAAAAATTCGTTAAAAATAGGGGGGCGGTTTCGGGCGGCTGATTTTTTTATAATTGCGTTGTATACTAAGTACAGCATATTACACAATAGTTTTCATCGCTTAAATATGTTTAAAAATATAACAAAATCATTTCTAAATATTATAAATAATTATTTATGCCAATATTAACTATACCTAAGTTGTCTACCCTATAGACAAAAAATCCGCAGGATATTCATTAGGTAAACGTAGTGTGTATAAAGTATATACCCGGTTCAGAATAATCTATCGCAACAACAACCACTAAATTGTTTAGACACAAAACTACAAGAGATTTTAAAACACTAAAATCTGAGCGCATCATAAAATCACAAGCCCACTGGAAGCGAACGGCAACTTCGGACTGATCGCGTGGAGAGCTGTGTTGTACTAGCGCATTGCACGTTTCGGGTTTGGATGCAGTAACTATTAAACTTTTTGAGGAATAATATACAGGGTAGGAAACCGATTTAAAAAAAAATCATTTCTGGCCATGTTTTGGGACTAAATACCACACTGTGGTACGGTAGAATTTGGAAGTTGTCGATTTTTCGGTTTGCGCGCGTCAGTACTTGGCGCTCGTCAAAAGAATTGCCAAATCGTGTGTCTCGCTTGTTCTAGGATTCTGCCTAAAAATCAGTTGCATCTAAAATAGATTACTACGTACTCATCTCAGTTTTCCTCAAACCAAACAGAAGTCTTTTGAGTTCTTTTCAACGAAAATTATAAATAAGTACCACTGAGAGATCTCAAATATTATTGACAGAATGTGTAATAAATCACAAATAATGAGGATGAATATTAATTGTATTAAAATAACATTAAATAAATATGTATTTAATTAATTTATATTCAAGCAGGGTGTCGAAGAATAGGTGTTAAAAGTAAAATGACAAAAAGCAGTTATTACTACATTATTATTACTGACATTGTCGACTACGACTTTAAAGTGGACTGTAAATTATACAACTATCGATAAAATTTCAACTCTTTTACAACAACGAACCATTTTTATTTACTTCGGAGCTCCCCATGGAGACTCCCGAACAAGGGAAAAACAAAACGACTTCTGATTTACATTTATCGTCAAGCGATGTTAGAAGCCAAGAGTGGCGCCAACATACCGGGCACCACTGAAATATTTATTACAGCAACATATCTAAAACAAATGTCCTTCGTTGTAAACAATTATTTTTTTCTTTTTAACAATAAATCTTCAATTATAATACAAGTTTCAAGTCAAACAATAATACAAATATACAATTCAATTCAATTATAATATTAAAGTACAAAGTTATTGAAAAAAAAATTCAAATATAAATTCACAGAAATATAAGAAAAATAAATATTTACATTATAATAAATGATCATTTATGGGCAAAATACTAATATTAGAAATTGCTCGTTTGAATGTACCATTTGGAGTTTTTACAAGCACAACCCTAATTTTACCATCGCTCCCATAAATAATGTCTTGAATGCGACCGACTGACCAGGTACACATGGACAAATTACTATCCTGTAATAAAACCATAGTTCCAATTTTAATGTTTTCCTTTTCAAATAACCATTTTGTTCGCTGTTGTAGATTTTTTAAATAATCTTTACTCCATTTTTTCCAAATTAATTGATTAATTTTTGTAATTTGCTGCCAATGACTAAGTTTATTGTTGGCAAGGTAAGTCAAGTTTGGTTCACAGATGCTATTTATACGGCGGCCTATTAGAAAATGCCCTGCGGTTAACGTTTCATAATCGTTTGGATCCGAAGATAAAGGTATTAGAGGCCTACTATTTAAAATACCTTCAATTTGATTAACGACAGTTAAAAATTCCTCAAAAGTTAGTTTTAAATCTCCAATAGTTCTTTTTAAATGGTGCTTAAAGGATTTTACTCCTGCCTCCCACAAGCCACCAAAATTAGGGGATCTAGGAGGAAGGAATTTCCAAGAAATTGAATTAGCCAATAAGTATGCAGGCAATTCCTCGGATTGATTTTTTATGATTTTATGCAATTTTTTCAATTCTGAATTCGCACCAACAAAATTAGAGGCATTATCGGAAAAGATGGTGGCACAAATTCCGCGCCTAGCTACAAATCTCTTTAAGGTAGCTATTACTGTTTCAGAAGTTAAATCTGTTATTATTTCTACCGTAATTTCCGGCGTATAATCCGCAGTTCAAAGAGTCGTTTTTCGACCCAGAAATATTATTTTATAAAATGTAACTTAAAAGATCGCTGTAAATATTTAACTACAATTATTGAATAAAATTTCTGGTTCGAAAAACGACTCTTTGAGCTGCGGATTATACGCCGGAAATTACGGTAAATGAATTGCACGAGTACAGGGTGGCTAGTGGTCAGGGAAAAATACAGAAAAAAAGTGATCAACACCAGTATATTCTTATAGAAAAATGTATGTTGATTATTCGATCAAATAATCAAATTTGACTTTTTATATAAGAATACTGGTACTTATTATTTTTTTACTGTATTTTTCCCTGACCACTAGCCACCCTGGAGTAGCAAAACAGACGAAAATTGCGACATAAATTTTACTAAAAACTCCTTTACGTTGGTTTTTGTATTTTATATAAAATGGGCCACATAAATCAATGTCTGAATCTGTAAAAGGGATATTTATATTTAGCCTTTCTTTAGGTAACGAGGCCATGATTTGTTCTGCAATTTTAGGTTTGTTTTTAAAACAAACAATGCAATTATGCACGATTTTTCTAGCTATGTTTCTGCCATTTAACATTTAAGGGCCAGAATTCTTGTCTCACAAAATGAAGCAAGGTTTGAGCACCAACATGCAAATTTTTTAAGTGAAAATACTGGAAAATTAAAAGTGTAAGCCTATGATCTTTCGGTAAAAGAATCGGATATTTTTTATCATAAGATAAATTTGGTTTATCTAAACGAACACCAACCCTAATTATTTCATCCCTATCAAGAAAAGGATTTAAATTACTTACTCGACTATCCTTTAGTTTCTCACCTTTCATGAGCGATTTCATTTCCCTGTCGAAGTACATTACCTGAACCAATTTGACTAATTTAATCTTTGCTTGGTAAAATTCCTCTTTTTTTTAGGCCCTACAATCCTTTCTTTGTGCTTGCAATTATAAATAAATTTATAAATATAAACTAAAATACAAATTAACTTAAAATAACTGTTACTTAAATTACAAAATTTGTTAAGAAAATGATTAAAGTCCTGATTAATAAGATGCAAATTAATAGTATTGTTCGATTTAAGTTCGTCTAAATATGCATCATCATTTGGAAAGTCAGTTTTTTCCTCTTTTTCTGTCAAGTCCAAGATATTATTAGTCAATAATGGACCTTTCCACCACAGTTCCATATCTGATAGTTCCTGACGAAATGTTCCACGAGATATTATATCAGCTGGATTATCACTAGAAGGAATTTATTTCCATAAAAATTGTTCAGTGAGAGATTGAAACTTTGAGACTCTATTTGCGATGAAAGTTTTTAATAGATGAGCAGAGGTTTTTAGCCATGCCATTGCTATAATTGAGTCTGAGAATAAAATTACTCCTTGAATGTCTAGTTGTAAGGAAGGAAGAAATTTGGCGACAAGTTGAGAAAGAAGCAAACAGGAACATAGTTCCAGTCTTGGCACAGAAATGTTCTTTAGAGGTGACACTCTTGATTTACTTGCAATGAGGTTTGATGTAGTCGAGTTAGATGAATTTAAACAATATACATAAACTGCAGCACCAAAAGCTGTTATGGAAGCGTCAGCGAAACCAAGAACAAATATTGCTTCTGTGGAAGGAGTTAAAATGTATCGACTAATTGTTATATTTTCTATAGTTTTTAGTTGACTTACGATGTTAGACCAATCACTAGCAAGAGGTTCCGGAATGTTCTCGTCCCATCCTATTTTACACAACCACAATTTTTCAAGATAACACTTGGCCTTGGAAATAATTGGGCCAATGAGCCCAAGAGGATCATACAATTTTGCTATGATAGAAAGAACCTGTCTTTTGGTGTATGATTCTTGATCTTTCACCGACACTCTAAACACAAATTGAAAGATTGCCAAACCATACCTAAAGTCTTACAAGGAGAGTGCCAAGCTTGGTAATCACGGATTTTGATTATTTTTATATATGTTGTTGGGTAGAAGCCCCTTAGTCTCAGGTTCAATGGATTTTATACAACGCTCTTTAGTTCTCGAGAAATGGGGGGGGGTCTAATATTATAATATAACTTAAATACTTACTTTGTAACGAAATAACTACGATGGTCATAGCTTAGTTGGTATGGCGTCTGCTCATTGTTCCGAGGGCCGGGGTCGATGCCGGAGCGCGCTACGTTTGTTTTTCTCATTTTTTTAATAAATATACTAGTAATTATAATTTAATAAACTCAATAAAAAATTTTGTTAACATAATTAAATTTTAATTTAGCATCTTTGATTTTTAAACCATTATTAAACATTTCTCATCATTTAAGGAGCATTATAAAAATTGGATCTATTATTGACTAAAAAAAATCAAAAATCGTTCCAAAATCAGCATATTTACTATCGAATTATAGAATTCTTCCCTCATCGCAATAGAAAACGAAGATATTTCAGATGCTGGATTATTTGTTAAAAATCCATTGTTTTGCAATAAAATTTTACAGTGCTTCAACGCATTTGTGACATCACTTTTCTGATTTTCATCGAATCCCGACACTTCAGATTGATCTTCTTGTGAACTACAGCTTGCTTCTTCCATTTTTATACGATTATAAGCTGTTATAGAATGATACGCACTTGTGCGATAAAGATTGAAAAAAAAAACACCACTTAATTGCACCAAACTAAAAAAAAGAAATAACCAAAGTCTGTTGTGGCGCCCTCTAGTTACAATGAAATAAAACATAAATATGTTGTTAATTTAATTCTTATGCTAAATTTTAATATAATTATGCTTTTTACTTTAAGAACAGAGTAGTATTATCATCGCATTGACTTTAAGGCGTTTCGTTATGGCAATTTATAAATGATGTTTCTTTACAATCACGAATTGACACAATTGTTCAATATCGTTGCATTGATAAATCATATATGGAATACATTTTAAAAATGATTTTTAAAAAAATCAAAAATGCTAAATGAAAATTTAATCGTGTTAACAAATTTTTTTGAGATTATTAAATTATAATTACAAGTATATTTATTAAAAAAATGAGAAAACATGCACAGCGCATTCCGGCATCGAACCCGGGCCCTCGGAACAACGAGCAGACGCCATACCAACTGAACTACGTCCACCGCTGTTATTTCGTTACAAAGTAAGTATTTTGAGTTGTGTTATAATATTAGACCCCCCATTTCTCGAGAACTAGGGAGCGTTGTATAAAATCCATTGAACCTGAGACTAAGGGGCTTTTACCCTATAACATATATAAAAATAATCGAAATCCGTGATTACCAAGCTTGGCACTCTCCTTGTTAGTTGAAGTGTCAGACCAAGACCTCCTTATCAAAGTATCAGACCTCTCAATCAGCAAGTTGCCTTTGACCGCTATACTTGTCCTGCTACTAGCGCCATCAATCATCAGTAATAGTATTTACGACACGAAATAACACAAAAAAATTTCACAGCTCCATTTGTTATATGCATTTGCTTATGAACTAGTAGTTTTCCTACCACTAAAATTTTATAGTAAATTTTATCTTATTAAATTGACAATATCGTGTGATTACATGATGAAAAAAATTCTATTAAATTTTAGTGGTAAGAAAAAAACGTAAAAGTTGGCAGCTATGCGGTAGCAGACCAGCTAGATTTTTCTATAGATTTTTCTATTATCTTTTTGTATACCAGTTTTTTAGTAGAGAGAATTTTGTTTTCTTTGATCGGAGAATTCTGGGATTTAAAAGAACAACATTTTCTCTAAAAATATACTGGTGTTCAAAAAGCCCGAAACATGGCAACTGTGCGGTAGTATCCGCCAGGCGGCGATACTTTCCGGAGAAAGTCAATGAATAAGTTGGCAGTTACCGCGGACATTTTCTCCCATAGACTTTCTCCGGATTGTCAAGTCTGATCTATGATAAGGGAGTCTTGTGTCAGACATAGTGCAAAAGGAAACGTCTTCGATTTCATCATGATTTAAAAGCTCATTCAAATTTGAATTCCATTTGTTCAAAGCCATTCCAAAAGAACGAAATATGTCAATTAATTGATTTTTCAGGGCTATTGCCGACTCTGAATCTGGGGATCCAGTCACGATGTCGTCCATATAGCTATCAGATAGGATAGCTTTTGCCGCAAGAGGAAATTTATCCTTCTCATGTAAAGCCAATTGTTTGATGCACTTTATGGCCAAAAAAGGGGCGCATTTAGTTTCATAGGTGACCGTGTTCAATTTAAAGGCAATTGTGGAATTATTTTCGTAATCCTTCCAAAGAATGCGTAGAAGGTCCCTTTAAGAAGGATCTATCAAAATCTGCCGAAACATTTTTTTAATGTCCGCAGTTAAAGCAACCTTATATTTTCGAAATCTTAATAAAATATCAAAAAGATCTTCCTTAACTTCACCGGAAAGCAAAATATCATTCAAGCTTTTTCCCGTTGTGGTAGATGCAGAGGCATTAAAGACAACACTTAATTTTGTAGAGGATTTATCTGGTTTAAAAATGCCATGATGAGGCATGTAATAAACTACTGAGCGCGAGTCTTCGATTGAAATTCTTTCCATATGCTCCAATGCTTCATATTCGTTTAAAAATTTGCAATAAAGTTTTTTCATAGCACTATTATTTTCCAATCTCTTTACTGTTTGTTGTAAACGCCTTTCTGCTAAATTTCTCGAATTTCCCAATGAATTTAATTGATCAGTTTGAATCGGCATTTCGACAATAAACCTGCAGGTATCATTCCGTTTGTGCGTTTTTTGAAAATGAGATTCACAGAATTCTTCTTCTTTACTTAGAAAACGGTCAGGTGAAATATTTTCTTTTTCCCAAATTTTTTTAAGATTAGATTCAATATTCTCAATTTCATACTTAAATGTTAATCCACAATATGAGTTAGAACTCTTGATTTTAACAGTTCCAGTAGCAATAAGGCCAAACACCGAAATTTGAAACATTAAATTTGGTGAAATGCGATTTTTTCCTTCTTTTATTATCTCATAAAAGAGTTCTGCCCCAATTATTAAATGAATTTTTCACGGTATGTCAAAAGTAGGATCAGCTAGCAAAACCCTATTTGGTAACAATGCTTTATCAATTTTAATATTTGAAGAAGGTACACAGTCAGTAATTTTCGAAACAACAAAAAATTCGCTAGGTGAAGAGAATGAAGAATTCTTATTAAGAATTATATTATTAACTTTCCCTTTAACATTATAGGCATTTCCACATAATCCACTAACGGAAACATTCATTCTTTCTTTTTTCAAGCCCAAATAGGAGGACATCTCTTTCGAAATATAGTTAGCTTGGCTCCCGCAGTCGAGAATTCCCCTGGCCTGCACGAAACATTTATGTAACGGACTATAAATATAAATACAGGGTGACAAGAAATAACTTGGACGAAGTTTCAAACCAAAAATCTGTGTAACTACCACTAAAGTTATAAAGTTATTGTCATAGAGAATTGATTCTAGAAAGCTACTAAACAGGTGTAAGTAAGTTAGTTGTGATTAACCATTATGGTTAACAAACGATCGGCCATACTTGAATTACATAAGCAAGGAATGAAATAATGTGAAATTGTTCAACGACTGAAAGTGCCTAAGCAGACGGTTTCTAACACAATCAAATTGTTTTAAGAACTCGGACATGATGGTGACAGGCCAGAAAGAGGAAGAAAGCGCTCAGTTAACACATCAAGAAACCGGGTTGTTATCAAAAAGCGAGTTCAACGAAATCCTAGGATTTCAATGAGAAAGGTTGCTAGAGGGATGAAGATCAACAGAGAAACCGCACATTTGATGGCAAGAGTAGAGCTTGGTCTTCACCCTTACAAAATGAAAGAGGCTCAAAAGCTAACAGCAGATAACAAACGCACAAGACTTCAAAGGTGTAACGAACTGTTAAAGCGGGCCGCAGGTGATCGATGGCAAACATTTGTCTTCACAGATGAGAAACTGTTTTCGATTGAACAAGCTCACAATAGCCATAATGATAGAGTTTGGTCAGCAGAAGCACCTGGACCTTCTTGCATTTTTGAACGGCGTCAACGACCCCAATTTGTAATGGTTTGGGGTGGGATATGTGCTAGTGGGAAAACACCACTTGTTTTTGTTGATTAAAGGATAAAGATTAATCAACAAACATATCGCAAACTCATTTTGGAAGATGTTGTCTTACCTTGGTCACAAACGTTCTTTGGAAACAAAAAATGGACCTTCCAACAGGATTCCGCACCTACACACAGAGCTAAAGGCACTCAAGATTGGTGCAAGACACATTTTCCTGACTTCATTGGAGCACAAGAATGGCCACCGTAATCCCCAGATTTGAACCCAATGAATTATTCTGTTTGGTCCATCTTGGAGACAAGGGTGTGTGATAAACCCATAGGCGTAGCGTCAAGGGGGGCACGGGTGACTTTACTACCAGTATTTTTATATTCTATATTTGGCCTTATTTATTTCATACCGTTCAAAGATTAAATAAGGCTAAATGTAGTATATAATTATACTGGTAGTAAAATGATCGTGCCCCCCCCCCCTGACGCTACGCCACTGGCTAAACCTCATAAAACTTTGGCATCCGTAAAGAAATCCTTATGCAAGGAATGGGATAAAATATCAGTAAGTGAGTTACGGCCCATGGCCGAAAATTTTGTGACACGTTTAAAGCTCTGTATTAAGGCTAAATGTAGCCACTTAGAAAATTTGTAAATATATTAGGCAAAATAATGTATTCATATTTTTTTGAAGTTTGGTCGTAATATTTTCATTAGCATTACAGTTATAATGTATCATGTGTATCCAAGTTATTTCTTGTCACCCTGTATATGCCGTAGACAAAAGAACTGCTTTTTTACTTTCATTACTATGTGATGAAAAACTCTGAGCTATTTCCGATATATTTTGTTTATTTGATTCATTATTTTCTTTATCAGAACGTCCATCTGGCGCCAATGCTATTTCAACTTCAGAATTGGGGCTTTTTAATGACGTTTTATTTTGAAATGATTTATTTTTATCTCGATGAAGTAATACGTTATGTCTGAGAAAGCACAGCTGACAGTTATATTTTGAACCGCATTTCGAAATCAGATGCGAAAAATTTAAACAATTTATACAAAGTTTATTCTTTTTTATTTCATCAAATCTTTGAATTGGAGTCATTTTTAGAAAAACAGGGCACTGGTGTAAAGCATGTAATTTTTTATAAAGAAGGCATGAATTAGATTTCAGAATAAAAGTTTTTTGTTTGTTCTGGGATTTAAATTTTTGCGAATTTATTTGTGTTCCTTGTAGGTTTTCTAATATTTGAACACGATTTTGCAAAAATTCGATAAAATTGTCCCATCGAGGTAAATCTGTCGTTGTTAATGTCATTTCAAATTCCTTACATGTTGTTCAATCCAATTTTGTCAAAATAATATTAATCAATAAATTTTCACTGGAATTGTTCATTTCGACATTTAACACCTTCAAATCTCTTACATGCTTTAAAATACAATCAAGCAGCATTCTTAATTTTTCAGCTGAATCAGTACAAATATTATCTAACATTAATAAAGATTTAATATGACTGTTAACTATTAATCTGTTATTGTCAAATCTTTTTTTAAGTGCTTCAAATAATGACTCATATGTGTCAGCAGTACTTTGGATTTATTTCGCTGTCCCCACAAGAGAGGATTGCAAATAAAAAAGTTTTTGATCATTGGTTAACAATTCGTTCGAATCAATTATACTATTAAACTGAGTCTTAAAGTTATTCCAATTTTCATACGAACCATCGAATTTCGGCAATGGAATTTCGGGCAATTTAACATTTAAATTTTTTGAATTATTAACACCATTATTTTCATTTATTAGATCAACATTTTTAGTTTTAGAATTCTCAATAAGTCTTTTAAATCTTACCTTGATATTTTGGAGATATTGTTCGATTTCTTCAAATTCAGCTTCACACTTATCTATTTCTTCATCTTTCAAAATTTTATAATACTCCATCTTTAGATCGTCTAATTTATCTTCTAATTTGTTCAAATTTTTGATTTTATTCAAGATATCCACTGAGTCTATTTCTTGTGCCTCATCGGCTATAAAGTTTGATAATTTTGTCAATTGGGCCTTTATATTGCCCCTTCTTCGATTCAACACTTTACGTCCATTGTTCCGATTTTTTTTCTGTTTAAACAAAACGCAATATAATCCTATGATCGCTGATTATTCTCCGCGAGCAGTACCATGTTTTCGACTACTGCATTAACGTGGACTGTAAATTATACAACTAACGATAAAATTTCAATTCTTTTACGACAACGAACCATTTTTATTTACTTCAGAGCTCCCCATGGAGACTCCCGAACAAGCGAAGAACAAAACGACTTCTGATTTACATTTATCGCCAAGCGATCTTAGAAGCCAAGAGTGGCGCCAACAGACATCACCAACTTAAACAGTCAGTAATATTAATAGAAGATTCTCTCACGATGCCCACCGTCTGCACAAACCAACGGGATTGGAACTTGTCTAGAACATTCTTCAAAACTTTATTTTTCTGCAATCTGGATATACTATTGTAAGTCAAATTGACACATTCAAGAAGTGACATCTATGCATAACGAAACATAAGCGTAACATGTGTTTGTTGGAGGAGGGATGAATGCAGTCAAACTTACCAAAAAAGTTTTAAGTTATTTTAAAGGGAAATCTTGCAATTTTAAATATAACGATCATTACTTATCAGAACAAGTGGTAGGAAGACACACTGTGTCTAACGTCATCCATACGATTCAAACGTGTGACGTTTTCGAGAATAATCAACGTAAAAGGATCCACACGGACCAATATTCATGAGAAGAACTGTTACTGATGAAAGTCATTGGCACAGGAGTCTAGGTCTGAGCACGACATAGTCGGATGGTTAGTGCTTACTTATTCATTCAGGACTTTGCACGTGAACATAAAGTTGCTAATGTGATTTCCGTATTAGAGGAAACCTTGCAGAACCGCCTTTTGATGAATAAAGTTTTTTTGTATGACTGGCAATTAAACCCTGACAATGTTGTTCGTACGTGAATAAATATGTTTTTTTTTAGGGACGGAGTCTACTGTGCAAGCCATAACACTCTTAATCCTTTCAGGGCTAAGGTTCTTCTGTTACTAAAATGTTGAAATGATTGATGTGTACTACCAGAATTTACGAAAACATTTATTTGAAAGTAAGTAAAATCTTTTCTTCACATACATTATTAAAAAAAATTTCTTCCGAAATTCTGGTTCAAATGTGGCATTTGGGAGTTAAAATTAACTGGAATATATAATATCCCATTGCCCTTCCAGGGGTTAATAAAAAATCCGCACTATCTAAAATAACGTGCTGCAGAATGTTGAAGACAATCTCCAGTCAGTCTTTATACGTTGCTTTGTGCAGACGGTAGCCATTTTGAAAATCTGTTCTATAAATTTCCAGTAGCGTAGCATCAGGGGAACCTCCACGAGTTTACTACAAGTATTATTACATACTATATTTGACCTCATGTAATTTTTGACCATTTACCTTTAAATAAGGCCAAATTTTTACATAATAATACCGATAGTTAAGTGATGCAGCATCTCCAGATGCTACGCCGTTGTTAATTTTACTCATTGTTTGAATTTCTGTATAAATGTTATCTTGTACAGCCGACGTTGTGTCACATTATTTTGTAATATCATTTGTTGGACACCCTGTACTTAAAACACTCATTGAACATTTAAACGTTCAAAATTCAATGATCCCAAAGGCCAATAAATTGTGTAACAAATACAATAGGGATTTTATTGTTGTGAAAATATTTTTCTATGTTCCAAAAATTCCTAAATCATTAATTTTTTTAATTCCTTTTACTAAATGATGCATTTTTGCACTTACCAATAAATAAATTTCTCATACCAATACATAAATACCTTGAAAGGCTAGATAATATATTTCATACCACTGAATGTTAATCAATATTTGCACCAGAATTTTAAAATAAATTTTCATTTTTATAACTTTATTGGAAAAAAGTTGGAAAATTGATTTTCCTTACTTTCAAATAACATTTTTCGAAAATTTTAGCGTAAATTCATCACTACAGAAATTCAATTACTTTCCCATTAAAACAGTAAGATAACTATTAACCATTAATAGATGCGCAGGGTATGACACACCTAGGGTGCGTATTGGTTTATATTTGTAGACCCTTTTTTGGAACAGTAATCTTCAAATACTTTATCGCAGAATTTGTAACCAATATCAACTATTAAATAAGGTGACGATTTCTGTTGGAATTTGTTGGCGGAAAAGTATAAACCGTACACACCCTGTATTTGAACCAGCATTCACGGTTTAATATATATTATAAAACCAAAAATAATCGAGAACTTTTACAATTTTAGGAAAATACAAAGAAAATCCTAGATAAAATGCACGCTCATTACGATATGTGTCTTACATACATAATCAATAAAGATCTTATTTTATGTATTTTTCCTCTTTCATTCCTACTTTTAATGCCAAACTGAAACATGGATGCTTAAGAAAATTATCGCATTGGAAAACTGCTTTCACATTTTTTAAGCTAACTTAATGGCACAAGAGAAAATCTTGAACTATAAATAAAAATTTTTGTCTTTTACGCAGGTCTTTAAAATTCAGAATGGAATAAATTTCCATGTTTTACTGCTTCTTCTAAATGAATCAAAATTTATTTAAAGTAAGATTTAGTTGTACAGTCTCTTTATAGGTCCGAACTATTATAAAATATGCATATTTGTCTCATTTCTATGGCTATTTGTTTTACTGGAATTTCATGCATATCATACATAAAAAGGACTTGAAAGATACTTTATTTTATACAGCAAGCATTTAAACTAAGAATTGGAAAACGAAATGAAACACTCTGGTTGATAATCTGTACTCGATTCAAGTCATTTATTATTTTCATTATTACTTTGTGTAAAAATACGATTTATTGATCCAGTGCTATTTTCCTGAAATAAATATACTTTTTTGAACTTATATTAAGTTATTATTATAAATACCTTTCAAAGAATGTATAAAAATTTATATTATAAAAAATTGCAAAATAAATTGGCAGTTTTAATTCAAATAAATGTTATGAGAAAACATTATAAAGGTAACAAAAGAGAAACTATTGAGACAATATTTTAATTCGGAACAATATATTTTTCTAATGATATAAAAATGGTGCTCTGAATAAAGAAGAGGAAAGGTATAATGTAGCGTCTACCAGTAGCCAGACTAAAGCATGCAGTCACAAGATGGCGGCTGTTTTTGTTTACATCGGATCAACAAAGCCTCATTAAATATACTGATAATATATTTGTTTGTATATTTTTATGTAAATAGTTCGTTTTTCATCAATAAAAATTTATGTATCTCAATAATTTCTCTAAAGAAAAGAATAATTTTCCGCATAATATAGCAAAATATATTGTTCCGTATCAAAATATTTCCTCAAAATTTCCCATTTCCTTGACTTAAGAAAATTTTATTATACTAATAGTACATATTTGTAACATTATTTACAAATAATGTTTTTAATATTATTTATTTACAGTGTTCCCAAATAGTCCGCCAACTGTATACCAATATTTTTTAGCAGAAAATTTCATGGTAGGTATCTATAACATTTCCGCAAAAAATTACCTCAGAAGGTGGTTTCTGCAAAATTAAAAAAAAAAAAAAAAATCTAAAAATATTTTTTTCTAAGAAAATACCGAGGTATTCAAAAAGCGGAACATTTGGGAGCGCTGTATATATAACACTATTTATAGCCCAAAGTGCGAAGCTATCACTAATTGTCCGTAATATGTGCGTTAATTTGACCCGGGTGTAATACGTTTTGCACCAGATTTTTTTTTTAAAGAAATGACATTAAATTAACTCCATGTAGAAATCTGAAATTACATAAATAAAGATTCATCAAATAAATTTTCTGTTTCAAACAATGTTAAACTGGGTCAAATTAATCCACATATTACGGAAAATTAGTGGAAGCTTGGCACCTCTGTTTACCGTAATTTCCGGCGTATAAGCCGCAGCTCAAAGAGTCGTTTTTCGACCCAGAAATTTTATTCAATAATTGTAGTTAAATATTTACAGCGATCTTTTAAGTTACATTTTATAAAATAATATTTCTGGGTCGAAAAACGACTCTTTGAGCTGCGGCTTATACGCCGGAAATTACGGTAAAACCATGGAACTATGAATAAAGAAAAATTCACATATCCTCAAAATGATGAAATTGCAATTGTAACCGATTCCGCTGGTACTAATTACACAGGGACAAACTTCCACCAGTAAATCTGATTAGAAATTTTTGCCTTATTTAATGACCTTGTTCGTGCAAAAATGCTGTCATAATTAGGGCAAAAAATTTTGTTCGTTTAACCTCTTGAAGGCGGTGGGATATAATATATACAGCTTAATTTTAATTCTCAAATGCCAGAATGACACAAAAATTTTGGAATCAAATTTTGCTTTTATAACATACGGGAAGAAAAGCTTTTATTTATTTTGAAATAATTGTGTTGTTAAGGGCCTATACTAGTCACGCTAAGAAACGCTTAGGCTAATGTTATGTCTATGAGAAGGTTCTTGCGCGATTTATCGCTCGCATTTTATGATTTATAAATAATTGTTTTGCATAAGATAGCTGAGGACCATGTCTAACGTTGTTAGTTTTTACTTTTTTGATTTTGGTAAATTTTTTTTTATAAGCGGACAGTTTCAATTTTGGAACCGGATGGAACCGGTACACTTATATAAAACAACTGGAACCAAAATCAAAAAAGTAAAAACTAACAACGTTAGAGATGGATCTCAGCTATCCTATGCAAAATATCATTTAAAAATATTAAAAGGAGAGCGAGAAATCATGCAAGATAATTCCCATAGACTTAACATTAGCTTGCACGTTTTTTCGTATGACTGATGTAGGCTCTTAAGAGCCACCAGTCAAAAAATCGATATTTTTTCCGTAATTATGATGGAAATTCTGCACGAGTGAGGCGATTAAATAATGAGAAATTTTCTATTAAAATTTACTGGTGTATGGTTCTCCGGTCATAATCTGCCTCCGCGTAACCGGTTACAGTTGAAATTTCACCATTTTGACGATATCGTCGATACCATGCCAAACTATCGAATATGAAAAAATGCATTTTACATTACTTTTAAAAATGGGGCGGTTGTCACCACTAAATTTCATTAGAATTCTTCGCCTAATAAAAATAATAATGCAATTTCTGTGAAGAACAGGGTTACGAGTTCGGCCTCACTTTTTATTCACAGACGCCGAATTCATACCGGAAATGTTGTGAGAAAATTTTTTACTTTAAGTAATCACGAAATATGCTGTCATAATATAAAGCAAACCTTTCTATTTTAAATTTCTGGTATGGATTCGAAATTTCTGAATGGAAAAAGAGGCTAATCTGACAATCCTGGTGATGTTGCGACGCTGAAACCTTGTTAGAATTTAGTGGTGACAATCGGCTCATTTTTAAAAGTAATGAAAAATGCATTTTTTCACATTCGATAGTTTTTGACATGGTAGCGAAGATATGCCAGTTCTTCTTTAATCATAATTCAATGGTTATAAATAGTGTTTGAAATAAATAATTTTATAAACATTATTTGTGAATAATATGATAAAAAGTTAATTATGTTACAAAAATGTATTAATATTATAATAAAAGTTTCGTAAGTCATCAAAAGAGAAAATATTGAGGAAATATTTTAATACGTAACAATATACCTATTTTGCGATAGTATTCGGAAAATTAATATTTTCTCTAGAAAAACAATGTAAATAAATAAGTCGCTAATAATGAAAATTGAACTATTTACGTGGAAAAAAGGAAAACAAAATACGTTACAGTTAGTCAGGTAATATAATATATTACGAAGTTGTTTTACCTTATATCTTTTGCGTGTATGCTTGTGCGTGTGTACATATGTAAACATCGAACATTTTTAATTATATATAAAGACTCCAAAAAGTACATTCACGTTTCGAAACAAATTTATTTGAACAGCGGTTTATAAACCAGAAATTACATTAAATTTGTATGATTTTTTAATCAGAAATAATTTATGTTTTTTTTAACTATTGTTTTTCTATTGACACAAACAATTCGACGCTTTTACAAGTCTTATGGCGCAAGACGCACTCCGATACGATTATTTGTTATTATTTTATGAGATTTTGATATATGGACGTGCTCCTTGAACAATTTGTTTCGCACGACGAAAAGTTCCAGTTTATGATAAGACTTATTGTGTAAAATGCAGTGTGATACGAAAATTGGTTAAATCTGTATGGTTTGTTTTTATCTGAAATTATTTACCGATATTTTTAATTACTGTTTTCTACTATGTCAAACGATACGGCGGCCTGACAAGTCGTATGGTGCAAACCGCACTCCGATACGATAGATTGTTAAATTTTTTGAGATTTTGAAATGCGAGCAGATTTATAGGATTATTTGAAATAGTCGTTTTTATTGCCATGAAAAGTTCCACTTTTAGGTAGCTTTCAATACAAAAAAGTAAAAAGCTACCTATTGCAGCCGTTCGGAGGAAAGCAGTTCCGGAAAATTTCGATATATTTTCACCGATCCTGACCCCCAGACCTCAAAACCACCCTCCGTTCAAATGTTGATATATATATATATAGATATATCCATATATATATAATATATATATATATATATATATATATCTGACATATGTCATACGATAACGCTCGTATTTATAAATCGATTTTGATGAAACTAATTGTGTGTATTAAGCTCACCCATGTCTCGACCGAGTTCATTGGCCAGCTTGGTCCGCCATTTTGTTTCAAGATGGCGGCCATTTAAAAATTTAAAACTAAAATAAATATACAAAAAAATAAAAAATTCAAATTTAGTTTTTAATTAAGTGTTAGTCCTTGATACAAGGATTCCAGAGCATTTTTTGGTTTACCTATATCTTAAAAAATGGCTGAGATAGAGCAGTTTGAAATTCTAGGGTGGCTGATATTTTGAAACAAAACAGCACATTAACGCGATTACTCGCAAATTATTTTCTTTCATTGTTGTAATAATTTTCCCAATCATACGCATAAAACTATATATTCATATCCGTTCGAGCCAAATTTGGCGACATTGGCGCCAAAATATGAAAATTGGCGACACTTGGCGAATTATCTCCAAATTTGGCGACCAAAATAAGTCTTCATAAATGAAGCTAATTTCGCTATTGCTTAATAATTTGGCGAATTCCTTATTCCCCGGTACAGGCCGGAAGGACTTTTTGACTATGATACAGCGCCTAGAATACATAGTGTGGAAAACTTTTTTAACGTTTTTTAATTCAAAATGTTTGAATTCAAACCGGAAATTCTGAAACAAGGATTTTTACTTTAAGAAATCACGAAATATCCGCCATTAAGTAACCAAAAGAACATTATAGGGAAAATCTGGTATGAAGGCGAAATTTCGGAATTTAAGAAAAAGTCAAACTGGTAATACTTTAAAAAGTGCTAAAAAATTGTAGCCGATAAACGTGCAACGATGCAGTGCAATAATTTAGAGATCGCAGTGACATCTGCTTTAAAAATAGATTTACCTCCAGCAGAAGTAGCCGTTTCACTATTGACAACATGAATATCATTTCTTTTAATAAAATCTTCTTGTAAGTGCATATTTCAGATGTAACTGATTTTGAAGTTATTTTTTTATCATATCAGGGAATTAATCTTTTCCACTCTTCCAGCAGAGATTCATCCTTTGGTATGCTAAATAAGGATAGCTTCTAATTTGCTGTCTTGTAGCAAGTACTGCAACCAAGCACAAAAGAATGCGTATCACGTTTATTGGCCATTATCAATATCATTCATATTTTCAAAGCTTGTGAAAATCACTATCCAAGTCAAAGGAAATAGGCTATAATTTAATTATTTAAAATATTTACTACCAGCTGAAACGTTTCCTCAGTTCTATTCTTATACAATTTTTGCCTTGAAAAGTGCTAGCAGACAATGGCGTATCTAGAGAGGGGGGGGGGTCGAAATGCTCTGGAAACCAGTAATATTATAAAGTTTTCTACGCCTTCAACATCGCAAAAAATTATGCGATTAGATAAGGCAAAAATATTTTTATAAAATTAGTGGCATCCAAACCATCTGGACCATTTATCCTGTCTCAGGGTTCGTACGGGTCCTGGAATTTCAAGACCAGGAAATTATTTGGTACCAGTATTTTCTTATAGATAATCTCTGACTAAATATGTTGAAATATCGCATGTTTGAACTTGATGTATTTTTTTAGAAAAATATACTGGTATATCACCTGGAAAAATAACGGTACCCATACGAACCCTGTGTCTACGCCACTGCTAGACGATGTCGCTGCAATCGACCCGTTATATTTCTATATTTATCGGATTCAATTTTTTAGTACTATTTCGTAGCCTTTTTCCCCACTATGTATTCTAGGCTCTGTAACTATGGTGTAAACTGCAATCTGATACGAGAAGTGGTTACATTTGTATAAATTTTTAAAATCTGAATTTAATTATGTTTTTTCTAAATTACATTTATATTGTCAGAAACAATCCGACACTTCGAGAAATCTTATGGTACAAAACGCACTACGATATGATTTTTTTTTCTTTTTAATAATTTTTTAACCCTTTTTATCCTGATGGTACTTATAAGTACCGCTTTAACTCCTTCGCGACGAGCGTCTTTTACAGAATTTTTAATCTGTTACCACCGGTTTTTCAAATGGGAATTTCTCACCTAATTGAATCGCAAAAAAGCTATGATTAGATAAGGAAAACTTTACAAAAAAAATTAACTGGTGGGAATAATCGAGGATTCTGAGCATCTAAAAAGCAGCTGGAAAATTAATTCAGGATATAAAGGGTTAAAATATGAATGGACTTATTGGACACTTTATACATACGTAGGTAGGTGAAATTTGCAGGTGAGTAATGTAGAGATGTAATCCTCTTCAAAATGTACCTGGATTTGTTTTAGTGTATAAACTCAGACAAAAAATGGAATTCTGCTGGGCATAACTTTTATTCCATTTGATAACAGATAAAATAAGAAAACTTTCAATTCTGAATATTTTTATATAGATGTGTGCTTTTTTATTATTAATAAATGGATATTTTGGGAAATATCAGTTAGAATTAAAAGATGAAAATTAAAAATAGACTTTATAGAGAATGGACTTATAAAAATAGAATAGTCAACAATCCAAGAAAATTTTTTCGAGTCTGATATTTTAATGCCAGAGATGGAGTAGATATTTAAAAAATGCAAGTTTTAAGTGTTAATGTAATATATTGTATATGAAAATGCAATTCTTCCTAAATAACAACAAGGGCTCATATATTAATGGATTTCCACAAAACCATTCTTATTTTTAATCAGAAAAACAACAGTTATATCTTTATTTCAATGGTTTTAATAGTATTTTTTAAAACATGAAAGTTCATTTCTTAAAATCGGCATTTTCCTTAAATTCTTTCATGTCATATTAACCTTCATTTTAAATTTTTTATTTGTAGAAATGTACGTAAAAGAGCAAAGAAAATCGAAAGAAAAATATAAAACGTTTCAAATCGTCTCAGAAATTAAAAATTTTTGAAAATGTGGTCGGTCCTATATGTAAGCAAAATGTTAAGAAAGGAATGGCAATTGTAAATAAATACTATGCTGTAAGTGTAAAATCTCTACTCCTTTGACAAAACTAAAAAACATATAACCATACACAGATTATTTACGATGGCTGTACACAAAATTAATATTGATTAAATAATGACTTTATAAAAGTGATTAATGACTTATAAAGTACAGTGATTTAGTAACCATTATTTATATAGAGTGATTAATGGTGTTGATGTTTTTAAATTTCTAAATGGACTTTACGCCTGTAACTTTAGCTATGAACATATAGAAATGAAACCAAGAGGCTTAAAGAATATTTCAATACTACTTACACGTGGTCTGATAATCAGTCTTTTTTGGAGCGTATATATCCGCAGAGGCTTGGGTGTTGCCACTGATGGGTAATATCCATTTCACCCTGCTTGGCTAACCCACCGACCCCTGAGTACTAGGCCTACGCGCTGACACAAAAATGGCTGCTCTCGTAGGCGGGGTTCTTTCACCGTTTGTTCAGACCGTTGAATATTATACTAATATTTTCTAAAAGTTTTCTCGGCCGTATTTTCCTGAGATTAAATAAGTCAAAGAAAACATTGGAAAAATACTGGTGTCAAAATTCAAGGGACAGTACAAACGCTTTAAAAAATCCGCCTACGACAGCCGCCATATTTTTTGTCAGCGCTCAGGCCTAGTATTTATGGGGCGGTGAATAGCACGTAAATTACGTCCCCAAGTGCTTTTTTCTTCGTAGTTGCAGACAGACACATAGGCACTTTCTATCATCGCCATGTCCATTATATCAACATATAACCCAGGTTTAAGCAGTGATCTGCGAAACTAGAACAAAACGCCGCGAAAATTAAGAAGATTCTGAACAATTTTTAGACTAATCATTTTTGCATTTGAATTCGTGCTTACTGGATTGACGAATGTTCTACTGTCAAATTTTTCTACAACTATTTTGATCTAAACTACTGCTTGGAGTGCTTTAATTTGAACACTCTCGTTTACGAATTTTCCTTCAAGAATCATTCTTTCAATGAACATAATAAATATTGTGTAAAAAAATTAGTTAATCCATATATGAGATTGTGAGTTTAAGCAACATCACTCACAATGAACTTGAATCAATCAATATTGCATTGCTAAATAATATTTTGAATTTCTAAATATTATTTAAACCTTTCAAGGGCAATGTGCTTCTGTTGCTATAATGTTGAAATTTTTGAGCGACATCAGGATTTACGAAAAAATTTCAAAATATGTAAAGGTTTATCTTCACGTATTTTATAAAAACAAAATTTTGTTAAAAAATTCTGGTGACATTGTTGCATTTCGGAATTAGAATTAAGTGGGATATATAATGACCTAAAACCCTTAAGAATCAATCATATATTTATAATCATACTTTATTTACTTATAGCAAAATTTCATTGTTCAGAGCAGAAAGTATTTTTAATAAATAAACAATTTAATTGCATCGTGACTAGGAGTAGGGGAAGGCCGGGCAAATTGGTCACCCTAAGGTTTTGTGATTTTTTGTTACCCCTTAAGATACATATACATAACTGACAATTTGCATTGAAACAGAGTGACTACTTAAAAGTGTAAGTGTATTCATAATTTTTACGAAATAATAAAGTGGAAGTGAGAATTAATTTTTTTCCAAAAAAGGTCAAAATGCCCACTTTGACCGTCTAGGTCGGGCAAAGTGGTCACTCCATACCCCCGCTATTTAAATGATTAGAACATTTTTATTGTCATAACAAATCGTATGAAACTTAATGAAAGATTGAAAATGGTATGAAAATCCAATAAGAGTTTGGCAAACCCATATAAAAAATTTTAAATCAGAATCAAACACTGCATGTTTTGCAAATGAACTCCACGTCATCTTCTTCGCAAAGTGAACAGGCCTCATGAGCCCAGAGGTGACAAACATTGCAGCTGATCTAACCTTCATCACTTGATCCAATCAAACGGCCACTAACCTGACCATAGGATTGCCAGTTTGGCTGCTTTTTTAATTTAGAATTTTCACAATCATGACAGAAATTCTCTACAGTATTATTTTCTTTATTCAATGACTGACATTTCCTGATTACTTATAGTAAAACATTTTCTTTCAGAATTTCCGGTAAGAATTGGAAATTTTTGAATTAAAAAAAGGCCAACCTCGCAACCCTGCCCGACCACTTTGCCCGTTTGGGAGTCATGACAGAAAATAATTCTACAGTGCAAACTAATGAACAGTCAGCGACCACTCACCCACCGATGTAAAGCTAAAAACATCCTCTTTCCTTTTGCATTCAATAAATAAATGCAAGTATTAAAGGTTATTGTTAATTGTGTGTTATATAAGTCATTTACCTAAGAGCAAAAACTTCAAAAACTGGAAAACCCACTCTAAAATGATAAAACATGGAACCACATTGTTCAACGATTTTCTGGTTACTCACTGCCATCAAACGAAGTAGTTTGACCACAAACCACGCAATGCCAGCGCTCTGGTTATGTCATTAAATTGGGTGACCACTTTGCCCGCCCCTCCCCCCCCCGGCCTTCCCCTACATATCTGAAATTAGTTTCATAGTACTTACATTTTTCAGAGCCATGATTTACTTCGACTTGTTTCAGTAATGTATTGGAAAATAATATTTTTAATTTTTAAATGTTATTTAAGAACATACCCAATACATATTTACTCACAGCAACATTTTATTGTTAAGAAAGAAAGATTTTTAACATATAAACAATTTAATTAGATCTTGACTATGATTATATTTGTAAATTTCTTTCATATTGCTTATATTTACATAGCCAAGATTTATTTCGACAAAAAATATACTTAAAAAAAAAAATTTTTTTTGAGAAACATTTAGCATCTAAATTTAACATAAAAATTGCAGAACTTGACTTCATAATGAGTTTCTTTACACTTTTCGTTTTCTATATTTACTTAAAATTAATATCTTAATTCCGAAAAATGTTTTAAAATACAAGGGGAAATCACTTGTTTCTTTCATTTATGTATCGATATTATGCCATTTCTGAAAATTTTTTGTTTGAGTACGATGCTTAGCACATGAACAAAACTTCATCTTAGAATAAACTAATGCTTAACGATTAATTCTTTCTCAACGATTAACTTGTGATTTTAGATCTTCAATAAAGGGCTCTTTCGAATAAATGTGATATCTTCAATCATCATGGGTTGGTAATCAAGAAAGCATTTCTTCAGGCTCTTTGAGGTTTGGAAATAAATGGTTCTCTAGAATTAAATCTTTAAAGAAAGTCAAATGCAGTTGTTACATTGAAGCACATTTTTAAGAAGTAGTTTTGAATTAAACTGATTAATATAAATTCAATTGACTTAAGAGTGTAACTACAAATATATTAAAAATACATTCATTAAATATTATATATAGAAAGGTACAGTTTTAATTTATATTTAAATATCTGGGAGTCTCTAGGTGAGAAAGTTTTCGAATTTCTTTTAATTATTCGTTATCTCCTAGATTGAAAATAATTTAAATAATTTAAAAAAATTATAAAATCTTTAATATTATATATGCATAGAAGTAATAAATACGTTTATATTAACATAAAAATGTCCAATATCAACAAAAAAAAAACTTGAAAAATTATAAGTGATTACATAAAATATTTAAAAATAGCGAAATATAGATCTAGGAATTTTTCTGATATCTCACGTAATAAAAGATTTTAGGTGATATTGTTCATAAAAATTTCCTTTATTCATGTACCTTTTATTATTTATAACTTTGAAGTAATATCTTATGCGATAAAAAATAATCTAAAACTAATAATGAAATAATTACTACAATTAAACTTCATTTGGGCATATCAGTACTCCATTTTTTAGATAAGAAAAACTTTCAACATATAAATAATTTAATTCCATTATGACGAGTTGCGACGCCTGAGGGAGAACTCAGGCACTTTGCTACCAACATTTTCGTATTCTAAATTTGAGTTTATTTAATCACAGAACATCCTATTATTAAATGAGGTGAAATTTATTTTTAGATAATACTGGTAAAAAAGTTATGCAGCACCGCCTGAGGAGCCTCTACTGATCGTGACTATAACTGTATATCCTAAACATTTTACAGACATTTATGATTTCGCTCTTTTTTTTTTTTTTTGAGGGGTGGGGTTAGAGAGGGGGCTAAGTTTCTCTCAGTTTGTAATCGATTAAGTTGTAATTTTTTTTTAATTGTTCATTATATCCTACAATAAATATAATTGAAATATATACTAAATAAGATCATTTATCTTCTTTGTTCACAGATAAAATAATTATGTTTATAAAAACATAACAAAATGATTCATTAAACTTAGCTTGCAAGGAAAAAAATCAACAAAAACAAAATTGACTAATTATAAGTTATTTTTTGAATTATTTAGAAGTAGTGAAATGAAAATCTGAAAATTTTTGCCTAGGTTCCATGTCTTTAAATAGCTTAATTTCCCTTTATTTTCTCTAAACGAAACCATTTCTAATTCCAAAGGCATAATATTAATAATAAAAATAACATTTATAAGAGACATAATTAGTAATAGCTGAAAGTGACATTTAAATAAAATGATTTTCAGTATTAGTTGATATAAGGAATCATTAAAACAGGAAATCGAGAGAGTACATTAAGAATGGATTTTTTAAATTTTCCTACAATGTAATTACATCATTTATCCCTATAGGAACGCTTTCTAAAATAAAAAAAAAATCCCCATTTTGTTAATAACAAAAGATCTTGCTAAATAACTAAAAATGCATCTTAATTTTTTTAACGATATAATGCGTTCTAATGGAAACATAAATTTCATCATTTACTTTCTCTTGAAATAAAATTGACAACGATAGTCGAAACAGTTTTTGCCTGAATGAAAAAAAAATCTATCTAAAATGGAAATTTATTCTATTTTTCTATATCCATAATACCTCCAAAACATGAAATGTTCTTTAACTGTTTAAACAAATAACTTTCTGAAAATAAATTTAAAGGTATTGTAGAAGAGTCGTTGTATTTTAGATGAAATGTTTAGTATAACCCACGAAATAAAACCTGAAAAAGAAAACGTGTAATTTTATTAAGAACATATTTTAAAGAATAAAATAAGAAGATTTATTCAGGTTATTTTTCTTGAGATCGTTTTATTTTTCCTCTTAATCGTGCACTGTTGGCAATGTTGCGGCAATAAGATAAAACACATTTTGTGTTTTTCTTTCTCTGAAAAAATATTTGAATATTTATGTATGCATTTTAAATTGTTTTTTATTTTAGAAATAATCTAAGAAAAAGGATTACAGAAAGTACGTTAAATACCTATGAAAGAAACTTTTTCTATAATTTTTCTAATCTGCTATTTTTTTCGTTGTTGTTTTTGACGAATAAAGTCAGGGACCACTAAGGAGTTATTATATGTTTCATTATTATTCGATAAACGATTTGTTGTTCTAGCATTTTATTTTAACCGAATCCCTGAATGCCAGATCGGCACCATAAATTTTGGAAGGAAAAATTTATTTTTATTAAGTACATAATTGAAAAACTTTTACTAATTTTCAAATAAATTTGCTTGTGAATTCTGGTGTCAGTCAATCATTTGAGAGTTTTACAAATAGAAGTACTTTACCCCTGAAAGGGTTAAAATAAAATATTCTTCAACATAAATCAAAATAGAATAAATGAATTAGATATTTTAAATTATTCTATAAATTAAGATACTAAAAATACCGTAATTTCCGGTGTATAATCCGCAGCTAAGAGTCGTTTTTCGACCCAGAAATTTTATTCAATAATTGTAGTTAAATATTTACAGCGATCTTTTAAGTTACATTTTATAAAATAATATTTCTGGGTCGAAAAACGACTCTTTGAGCTGCGGATTATACGCCGGAAATTACGGTACTATAATAAATATAATTGTAGTTAAATATCATGAGAGGAAATAATAAAAAAATATATTTAGTGCTTATAAATCTTTGCTTCTCTATTGTAGGTATTGTAGAAGAGCCATTGTATTTTAGATGAAATGTTTCGTATAACACACGAAGTAAAACCTGAAAAGGAAAACGTGCAATTTTATTAAGAACGTATTTTAAAGAATCAAAAAAAATATTTATTCAGGTTTCTTTTTTTTTTTGAGATTATTGTATTTTTCCTCTTAATTATGCACTGTTGGTAATGTTGCGGCAGTAAGATAAAACACATTTTGTGTTTGTCTTTCTCTGGAAAAATATTTGAATATTTATGTATGCATTTTTAATTATGCTGTTTGTTTTAGAAATAATCTAAGAACGAGGATTACTGAAAGTACGTAAAATACATGTGAAAGAAACATTTTTCTATTATTTTTTTCTAATCTGCTCTTTTTTTTTTTTTTTGGTTGTTTGTAAAGTCAGGGACCACTAAGGAGTTCTTATGCCTCATTATTATTCATTAAACGAGTTGTTGTTCTAGCGTTTTATTTTAAACTAAAATGTTCTTAAATGTAATTCAAAATTGAACAAATGAATGAGATATTTTAAATTTTTTTATAAATCAAGATACTAAAAAATAGTATAATATATATAACCGTGGTTAAATATCATGAGAGGCAGCAATTTAAAAATAATATTTAGTGCGTATACACCTTTGTTTCTATAGTCTAATTCAAATGCGTTTATATAATGTATAATTATTATGCTAATATAATAAAGTTTCCTAGTATTCATTGTGCTCATTTCACGAGATATGATTTTTCAATGAACTCTCCTATGATTTATTATTATACCTCAACAAGCTAAGTTATTTTTAACTTACTATATGGAATATGGTTACTTAATGTTACTATATGGTTTATTGCGTTTTTTTTTTTTTTAGTAGCAAAGGACGTACAGTCTCTCTCTCTCTCTCTCTCTCTCTCTCTCTCTCTCTCTGTCTTTGTCACCAATGTATACCGCACTATTCTTTCCTGTTTTGAGATACAGAAATTGGTAAACATGGTGACATTACTACAGCCCAAACAAAAAATATCCATTTCTAGATTAAATATTCCTAAGCTAAAAGAAAGTGTGAAAAAAAATGTAAATAACTTACCTGTATTAAAATTTTCTATTGAGCACAACTTCTCAGCTAAATATGCAGCAACGCTTGTTTTGCAACGAAATTTAATGACACACGATAACTTTCAGTTCAGGAAAGAGACACATGTTTGAATACTAGGCCTATACGCTGATACGCGTTTTTGCGGAGCCTTCGGTTTTTAGCGACAGTATTTTGTAAAAATATTCTACTATTTATTTATTCGTAGACAAAGAATGTGAAGAATACTTTTAGATAATATTGGTAATAAAATTCAAGGGAACGTACAAACTCTGAAGAAAATTCAACTACGACAGCCAACATTTTGTGTCAGCGTGTAGGTCTAGTATTCAGCGATACGTGTACTGAGGCTGGGTAACATCACCTAAAACTGTAAATCTGTGACGAAAGCGCTTAATGATTATTAACCGGTGAATTTATATTGTTCTGGTAGTTAATATTTTTTAATTTAAAAGTATTATTTCAGAATTTAATATTTATTCAGAAATTCTGCATTATAATTTTCGCTTTATTTAATCACAGTCTGTTGAACGACAATTGATTTAATGGCTTTCTTAGGGATCCTAACCTGTATTTATGCATGCTAAGCAAGGTTCGAAGAAAACAACAGTAAATTCCGAACAATTAGGCCAAAGAGTGAGACAGGGGTTTGAACTCAGCACCTCTCGTCTCCAATCTTTCAGAAAAAACCCTCTCACCCACTGGTGGAACATTTAATTTTGAAAACAAAATTTTAAAACTCGTTTATCAAAAAAAATTTAAACGATTCTGTACACCTATTAGCAAATCATTAATTAGTTTATTCGCTGTACTCCACGTGAATTGTCAAAAAAGTGCTCCTTTAGAAAGCAGGTCTGTCATTGGCGAATATAATTTTTTTCGACCATTTTTTTCTTCAGCAATATTGCCAAACAAAAATAAACTATCTAGAATATTTTCAGAAATTTACAATAAGTTTCAATATGTGAAAATGGTGTTGGACAAAATGATAAAGAAACAGTCAAAAATCGCAACTCTGAAAAGTTATTTTTTTAACCCTTTATATCCTGAATTAATTTTCCAGCTACAATTTAATTGTATTTTTGCATCATTGGATAAGTTTTGGTGCAGAATAAACATAGGAAAGAGGAAAATAATTTTTATGGTGTTTTAGTGGTTAATTATACAACTGTAACCACCATAAATTTTTTACTCTATGATATAAAATAAAATAGTAAACTTCAAATAAAATATAGGAAATGTTCACCTGTAGAGTATAGAAAACAATAGAAAATAATAGTACTAAATAACCGGTAATAAACCACTAAAATTACTCAAATGAAGAACAACATGCATGTTAATTCTATTGCAAAATGGATTTCGAGTGTAACGTGGCAAATGTAAAATCCCTACAATGCAAAGAAAGAGGATATGTGCTTGAATTTGCCATCTCCTGCCTGCTGTCAGAAATACACTCTTTGTGCCATTGTGAATACCGTTAGGAAAAACGGTCATATTACGAATATATAGGTGTTTTATTAACCCCTTGGGGACGAGCAACACGAATATGTGCCGCATAAGATGCTGAGAATCCTCGATTATTGCCACCAGTTATTTTTTTTTTGTAATTCAATTAGGTGAAAGTTTCTCATTTGAAAAACCGGTGGTAACAGATTAAAAATTCTGTGAAAGACGCTCATCGCAAATGGGTTAAAGTGGTACTTATAAGTACCGTCAGGATAAAAAAGGGTTAAGGAAAAATTTATAAGACAAAGAATAAAATCATTAAAATATCATAATTTTTATATGGCAGTATTCTAAATGAATCACACTGCTTAAATTGTTAAACAAGCATATAGGTATTGGTTTCTAGATTTTTTGGCACAAAAAACTCTAATTTTTATTTGTTATTGTTATTCACATTTGTCAATATATCTATCACTTTTAATTTTCTTAACCCTTTGATTGCAGGCCAATACTGTCGAGTATTTTTATTTTCAGTCGTACCACATTTTACAAAAATATTTCCTTCTGGTATATTCCTCTTGAACATAAGCGTACAGCACAGAATTGTACACACATAAAGTGTACAGCACAGAATTTTACACACATAAAGTGTACAGCACAGAATTGTACACACATAAAGTGTAAAGCACAGAATTGTACACACATAAAGTGTACAGTACAGATTATATTTTGAAACGTGGTACACATAAAATAAAAAAATATAGTTCCCTTGCACGTATATGACATAATACATATTTAAAGGGTTAATTATGTTTGTAATTAGTGGATCCGAACATTTTTTTGAAAAACCTCATGATTGGAATGACAGAATTTTTATCTTTAAATCAGGCCTTTTACATTTGATTTACTGCATTGATTATGTATCTGTAAAAATAAGCGTTTGAAAGGAAACAGACGCAACGCCGAGTCTTTTTATCTTAAATATGTCAATAGAAGTGTCAGTGTATTTAATAATAATATATTTCTTTCAGTATGTAAAAAAAGTTGCACATATGATGAAGATGGTGAAAAACTGACAAAAACTATTAAACTGACGAATACATGTAAAAAAATAATATCTTTAAATTAATTATATTTCGTATTTTATACAACCAATCTTCAACGAATAAGAGTTTGAAAACATCAAATATTTCATTTTTGTTCAGTTCATTTTTTTCTTTTCTGTTACATTTTATAACTGTTTCCGTTAAATACTTCAGCTACTAATCATATCCCTGATAACACACTGTCATCCTCAAACCATATAGTGGATAACACATTCAGGATAACCAATATCCTCTGGATGGTTGAAATTCCCTGCAGACAGTCACAGGATAGTTTCTGGATGTCATACATGTAGAAAAAATGTCACACTATAGACGTTCTGCAAATGCTTTTTTATAACGTTTCATGGACAATTAAACTAGTCGTTGTGGGCCACCATAATACTTACCCATCATGGATATGCATAATGTAAAATATTAAAATAAAAATGTGTAAACTACTTACAAAATGCATTGCAATTCAAATAAAATCGTGGCTTGATGACGTCACAAACTTTAAAGGCTCGATTACTGAATTGCTTGAAAGAGGTTTTTCCTTATAACTCCAAAAATTGTAATCCTATTAACTAGCGATTTATTGCATCTGATTAAGCGTCAAATTTCCAATTAAAATATATCTTTGAAGTGAAATTTGGATGAAATACAGGGTCATGAAAAATCGAAGAGTGTGGAAAATAGGATTCCAAATATCTCGGCAACTAATTATCCGATCGACTTCATGCTTTATTCAAAATTTATGTTTTTTTATTGTCTTTTATATTCATTTCTTAAAACAAACAATTTCGAAAATTTTTATATACCTTTCATCAGAACGAATATTTCGAGAGTCCGAAAAAAATTGTTCCGGTTAATCGAGGTTATTGAAATGAAATAGCCTTCTTCCCATTCTTACATACTAAGTACATACCAAATTGCAAGTCTCTATCTCAATTTTCTCGGGAGATAGAGCGTTTACAGACACACAGACACACACACACACAGACACACAGACACACAGACGGACGGCAAATTTTTTTTTCTAAAAATATGTTTTTCGGAATCTCCAGTGTCTTAAACGTGTAAATCCGTCAAAATTTTTTTTCGATTTTCAAAATGATTACAAGACTTACCCTATATTACGTATGATGGGTAAGTAAAAATGAAAGAAGAAGTAAAGAAATTAAGAAAGAACTGTAATGCACATGTGCGTCCTATGATAGAATACACGGGCTTTTCTAAAGAACAATGTATTGGATAATTCGTTCTTTATATCCTCTGGTTATTTTGTGGATAGTGTTCATATTATATGATAGCTACAGGACCAGTAGGTGCAGTATTACATGTCTGGAGGTGGATTGTGGTTGCACGGGATTTTGTTAAAATTTTTGAAACTTTTGTTTAATTGAAAATAAAGACATTTACGATATTCAACTAATACTACAGACCTAAACTATTGAAAATTTCAGTGATATTCACGACATGTAAAAAACATGTAGTAATAGTGTAATGCAATGTTATAACATTATCCATCTTAAATAATTATTTTTAAACATTTTATTCCGTTTTTTAGTGTCTATTGTTCAAAGAACAGAGAAAGAAACTATTGAATGTACTATTTTTATATTTAGTTCTATGATATATTTTACGAAGCACATAATAAAGTGTAATGAACAAAAACCACATACATCTTTCATAAATAACACAAAAATCTCAAGTTTCAGCCGGAAACAAATGGGGAATTTATTCAATTTTATGTTTCTCGTTCATAAAACATTGGAACGGGAAAAACACAAAAAGCACAATGATTTCGGAATTATTTATTTCTGCCTCACTCACTTTAGATGACAGTAATAACAAATAATTAGATCTAAACAAAATTTTTAAAAGGTTATTGAATCCAGTGAGAATAATCTAGTGAGAATTCCATTAAAATAATTTCCGTTTATACGTTTAAAATGATCATTAAACTAACCGAAAAATATATTTTGTCTTCTACGCTTCTTTATGAAGTTATTTTTTTTCTTTTGAAGTAACCATTTACGATTTAGAGATTAATTATAGTGTGTAAAATACAAATGATAGATTAGAGAGAATTATTACATTAATAGAAATAGAAAGTATTTAAAAAACATTTTCATTGCAGTAGCGCGTCAGTGGATACTGCATCTTTTTTTTACCAGTATTATTATATACTAAATTTTACGTCATTTTTTCTTTGACCGTTTTACTGTTAAATAAAGCCAAATTTAGTATATAATAGTAGTAGTAGTGAACTAATACAGCATCAACGGACGGTACCCACTGTTTCATGGGAATTGTTTTGAAATTATTAGCGGTGACTTTTAAAATTTTCTCGGACTATTAAACGTAATTTGAAAAAAAAAATGAATGTGAGAGTACGGCAATTACAAACTGTCTGTGGTAAAATAAGATGAACACATCTGTTCATAAAAACCTCTTTTTATTGAATCATAAGGAATACAATTATGTTCATTAAGTATATTCAAAGTTTGATTCCTTCTTTACTATTTATTGTAGAAATACACATTATGGCATGAAACTACATATTTTCCCTACTAACGGAATATTCTTAAATTCATTTATGCTAAAATGTAAGAAATGTTAACATTTTGAAAATCACTGTTAAAATATTAAAATAAGAGCATCTAGCAAAATTTTGAATAATAAATAGGTAAAATACTGAAACATAACGTCTCCACGTTTATTCTTTGACGTAAAGCTAACCAGAACATCTTCTTAACCCATTCGGGACCATGGGTGCATATATGCACCTTCAAAAACAGCATACAGAATTTGTTTCAGGCACCAGTAAAAAAATAAAAGTAATATTTGCTTTCTTTAATTAGAGCATTTTTGTGATTTTAAGTAAAGGTGGATTTTTTTAAAATGTGGTGCAAACCGAATAAAATTTGTGTAAAAGCCGCCGGTCCCAAAGGGGTTAAAGCAGAATCCGACAAACTCTGAGGCCCGAGCATCCAAGCCTGTATTGGCATTCGACAACTCTTTACATGTAGACAGTATCCTAACTATTAGAAATTCAGGCCTTCGTGCCATAAGTGACGATGCCACGAACTATTTGTTTTAGTTGATTTTTAATCAGTTCCACATTTTGGTGAAATTTGTAGTCATTTTCAATGTTGAAAAAAAGTTTTTTTGAAAGTTAAGTTAAGAAGAAAGTTTCTTCCTTTCTTTTTTATTCCATTACACCAAAGAACCGTTGAGCTTTTAACTAAAATATTTGTTGCATTTTCATTCGTAAAACGGTACATGAAACTTTTCAATTTATTTCAAAATAGTTTACACTTATTTATGAATTCTTGATTAGGTCATTCAAGTTTCAAAAGCCACTTATAATTACACCATAGCACCGTTGAGCTTTTAACTAAAAATTTTGTAATTTGATGTAAAGTTGGTTGGTTGGTTGGTTTGTTGATTTATGTCGGCCGATTATCTACTCAAGGGATATAGGCCTTAAGGGGGAGTGCTATCCATGGGGTGTTTCTAAGGGATTCTCACCCATATTTACGGCAAGGTTAGAAGAAAACCACGGAAAACTCCGAACGGTTAGGTCGACGAGTGCGACAGGGGTTTTAACCCAGCACCTCCGGTCTTCCAGCTTTGAGAACAAAAAACTCTCAGCCACTGGTGGGGCAATTTGATGTAAAGAAACATAGAAATATCCTTTGTAGAGATAATATAAAATATTGCCATAAGCAGCATATTGACTATACAACGAAGTATTTGTTTTAGTTGACTATTAATCAGCTCCATTTTTTTGTTGAAAATTGGACAACTAATTTTTCAGTTATGTTAATAAATTATGAAGAGCCCAATAGATTTCGAACTAAAAGAGAAGAATTTTCTATTAATAGGTAATTATATATTTTATACCTTTAAAAATAATCTAGCAATCAATTTAAATACAAGTTAACTTTTTTTCTATAAAAGGAGCAGAAAGTTTCAAAATACATTACAGTACATTAATTAATTAATGTCAACAAGTTGAAATATATACATTAGAGTCCTTTTCGGAATGCGTTAAATATAGCACACAAAACTATTCAACGTTCAAAACTTAACTCTACCTACATCGAAAAGTGTCTAGCTATCAAAACTACATTTGTAGTTCGAAGTACGTGATAAATGCATTTAGAATTTTCAAATTTTAACAAAGTTTTACATATTTGGAAAATCTTGAGTAGCAGTTCTCCTTAAGATTTAAAGTCACTTTCATTCATTTAAAGTAATTTCCACAAGTAAAGCATAGATTGAGTATGTTTTGGCATTTTCCCCTTCATATAACTTAAGATTTGATTTAATCAATTTACAAATACCTCCTATGCATAAAACATGGAGATAAATAATTCTAAGTGGCTTTTAAAACTCAAATAACCTAATCAAGAATTCCTAAAGAAGTGTAAACTATTTTTAAATGAATTGACAAGTTATACATACCGTTTTACAAATGAAAATGTATCCAGTTTAGAATATCATTTATAACGATTAAATACGAGTTAAAAACAAAATGAAGTTGTGACATCATGTCATTTTTCTGTTCTGTGGCTAGAAAATTAAAACTATATTCAATTAAAACACAATTGTTTATTTACGATATTTTACAATTTTATTTTAATAATTTAAAAATAATAGTTGTTATAGTTTTTACAAGCTGTAACAACTTTTAAAGAACATTCATAATTTATGCAGTTAAGTATTTGTGTTTGATTATTATTGTTAAAATATACAAAAAATAATGGCGGTGCCTAATCAGGGTCCCTACAGTTTCTCTGTGAATACGAGTATTTTCTTACCAAAAAACTCGACTTCTGTAATCGCGCGAATGCATAATGCGAGTTTTTCACTAAGCAAATACTGGTGATTTTCTGACTGAAAGTAAGGGGAAATTCCCTGACCTGTAGGCCCCCCCAGGGGGATACCTTCTTTAGGTATTCACGGGCTTCGCAACCCCGGGCACCTGAGCGATCTTTCTCTTTTCTTTTTTCCTCTCCATTCTCTTGTCTAATCTTTCTTCTTTGTTTCACTCTCATTGTGGTTTCCTCTTCTGAGGTGAGGGCGATTCTGCATAAGCCGATATCATCCTGTTTATATCGACTTATGGAGAATTGTAAACCACCCATGTGTTTGCCGTGCGTGGCGACCCGTGTCCCTGGAAAGGGGGATCCTGGCAGTTGAGGGAAACCAACACACTGCTTTGGCCTCTGCTTCAGGTAGACGGGAGGTGCATATTGGTCCCGTATGCATCAATCGGCTGGTCAGCTGACTTGTATGTCACTGGCTAGGGATCAAGTGAGCAAGCACATACTAGTCATTTCGTTAAGGGTGGAAGCTGAAATAGGTGTGTCATGTGAGCGTATGGGCCATGGCTAGCACTGGTGCATGAATGTGCATCCCCTTGTTGGGCTCGGTAGTGGGTGGTGCGGCCGGGGTCTGAATTAATTTTCTCTTTATTATGGATGGAAAAAGTTCAACTCCTTCTATCTCTCTCCCATCTGTAGAGCAACGAATTGTACAGAAGTCATTCACACGTTATTTCATAATTCAACGCACTGATAGTCACTCTGATAGTTCTTTTAAGAGAACTTCACCGTTTCTTATTGCAAAAACATTTCAATCTGTATTTGAACTGATATAGTTACTCACTTAAAAAACTACAGTCTGGAGATTTGCTTGTTGAGGTTTCTAAAGCCAAACATTCACAATTTCTCTCAAATTCAACAACAATAGGTTCCTTTTCTGTTTCTATTCAGGCTCATCAAACTCTAAATACTAGCCGTGGTGTAATATCTGAACCAGAACTTTTATTCTCTACAAAGGAAGAACTTCTAGAAAACTTAAAAGATGATAATGTTATAGATGCACGCCGTATTACAATCCGCCGGAATGAGAAAGTGCTTCCTACGAGGCACATAATTCTGACTTTCAATAGCCCAACTTTGCCAACCAGAATTAAAGCTGCCTACCTGAGCTGTCCTGTCCGACAGTATATACCTAACCCACTCCGTTGTTTTAAATGCCAGCGCTATGGTCATACTTCAGCTTCCTGTCGTGGTTCTGTTACCTGCGCACGTTGTGCAGAAGTCGGCCATGATGGTAAGTCATGTGAAAAGCCTCAACGTTGTACAAACTGTAAAGCTGAACATACAGCATACTCCCGCTGTTGCTCAAACTGGATTCGTGAGAAAGAAATTCTTGCAATCAAAATCTCTCAAAAACTTTCTTATCCTGAAGCTCGTAAACTTGTTGAATCCAGAACACCATCTGTAGGAGTTTCATATTCTAGTCTACTCAAGCAACAATCAAAATCCTTAAGACATATAAGCACCCAAACTGAATTCTCTTCACCACCAAATGATTCATCTGTTACACTAACCAGCACTATGAAGAAAAAAACCCGTAGTATTGGTGCTTCCGCAAGAATAAGACCTATGCCTGCACTAAAACTTTTGCCACCATCATCTGAACCTGTAAAAATAGAATATTATAATAGTCAATCTAGCAAGTTCATTAAAGAGGATACAGGTCAAACCTCTGTTTCATCTGCAAACAATTCGAAAAAACCTGTTTTCCCTACACAAAAAGCAAAACCCAAATCATGTACACAGAATGAGAGAAAGAAAACCTCAAACCAAGCGTCTTCACAGTGGAAAACTGTGAAGGGCAAAAACAACAAGAAAGTGTGTCTTGATACACCGCTTCCTACTACAAAGGATTCCAAACAGCTGCTGTACTATGCAGAGGTAGATATGGCTTTAGAGTCTTACAGCTCTGACTCAGATGATGATGATAATATTGTCTTTGAGGAATTTGAGCCCACATGATTGTAAATGTATTTCTGCTCGAAACTTTAAAAATTTTACCAAATGTTAGTTTATTGAATATTTATACCAACTGGTATTTTTATACAAACTGTTAGTTTATTGAATATTTTACAAATTGTTATTTTTAAGATTTATATTTTAATTGTGAAAACATGTGTTTATTTCTATTACATGTGTTATATTTTCATTGAATGATTTTAATTATACATTTATCATCATATCACTCTTTTTATATAATTGTGTTATTTTCATTCATCTTGTTTTTATGACAAAGTTTTAAATCGATTTTATATTTCAATTAGATGTTCTTATTTTAATCTTTTTTTGGCGCAGCATGTCCCTAAAGGGACTTTGTGCATAAAACCCCAACCAACCAACCAACCAACCAACCAACCCTGACCTGTAGGGACCCCGCTAATAATTTTGTGCAAGACTGTATGCGTGGGCGTATTCTGTTTAAATTTTCATAACTTTCATACCTTAGTTTACTAACTTTAAAGTTTAACAAGGGGAGAGCCAAGCTTGGTAATCACAGACTTTGATTATTTTATATATTTTGTAGAGTAGAAACCATTTGTCTCAGGTTCAACGGATTTTATACAACGCTCCTTAGTTCGCGAGAAATAGGGGGTTCTAATACAACCTGTGGCCAGAAAGTTCGGTGAATGAATTTTTATTTCAAATACAGTATTGTACAGCATCAAATACAGTTTACTGTCCTTCAAATTAACCTCCATGGATGGTAATGCACTGTTGGGAACGAGTATATAAGTCCTGGAAATTCCTGTAAAACAGTTCTTTCGGAATGGCTTTCAGCTCGGCCGTCACGTTGCGTTGAATGTCGGTGATGTCCGTAAATCTCTTTCCCTTCAGGGCTAACTTTAATCTGGGGAAGAGGAAGAAGTCTGCAGGTGCAAAATCAGGTGAATAAGGGGGTGATCAAGTGTCACAACTTCATTCGCGGCCAGGAACTTCCGTACACCGCCTTGGTTGTTCGGCCTCAGTACATCATCGACATTCAACGCAACGTGACGGCCGAGCTGAAAGCCATTCCGAAAGAACTGTTTTACAGGAATTTCCAGGACTTATATACTCGTTCCCAACAGTGCATTACCATCCATGGAGGTTATTTTGAAGGACAGTAAAGTGTATTTGTTGCTGTACAATACTATATTTGAAATAAAAATTCATTCACCGAACTTTCTGGCCACAGGTTGTATTATAACACAACTTAAATGCGGTAATTTCCGACCTATAATCCGCGAATCAAACAATCATGTTTTGACCCGGAATTTTTTTTATATAAAACGTAACTTACTAAATCACTGTAAATATTTTTGGTTTCAATTATTTAATAAAATCTCTGGGTCAAAACTTAAATACTGTAATTTCCGGCCTATAATCCTCGGATCAAACAATCATGTTTCCACCCAGATATTTTATTCAATAACCACACATGTTACATTATTCAACCCTGCAACATATATAAAAATAATCAAAATCTGTGATTACCAATATTGGCCTTCTCCTTGTGACACAGAGTAAGGAGATTTAAACAGAGAATCAAATCTCATAGACTTCAATGTTAACTTCTTTAACATGGGATTACACATAGACAGTGGCGATATCTGCGGATGACGCAGAAACTACGCCCATAACAGAAGCGAGGTTTCTAATAACGGCTATATATCGTTTTCTTGGCGACAAATGAGGGAAGGGGGAAAAACGGCGACTGCTTGTTGCTGCTTGTTATTTAAATCTTATTTTTGATATTATTTAACATCGTACAATCCGCAATTATTATTTTTTCAATTGCATGCATATTTATAAGCATATAAAATTCTTCGAATGTTCAAGAAATTAGAATTATTAAATTAACCTTCGTACCCTGTTGAAATTTTACTCAACGTTGATAAAAACATTTCACACCAGTATTTGTTTATAAAAATGATTTAACATATTTATTTTATGTAGTTTTGTGTAGCATTTATTTAACTTACCGTAATTTCCGGCGTATAAGCCGCAGCTCATAGAGTCGTTTTTCGACCCAGAAATATTATTTTATAAAATGTAACTTAACAGATCGCTGTAAATATTTAACTACAATTATTGAATAAAATTTCTGGGTCGAAAAACGACTCTTTGAGCTGCGGCTTATACGCCCGAAATTACGGTACTTTTTTTTCTACTTGCACTATTACTTTTACTACTACTTTAACTTACTTTTATTTAACTTACTAAAAAATCTGGTTCCAATCGAATTAAATAAATAATAGAAGTGGGTCTATTCGACCCATTCAGGGTAGGAAGGTTAAACACGGTGATATACAATGATAGTGTAAAATTCTGATGAATTGCTTATTCTTTTAATTTTAAAAATAAACAGGTATTCATCAGCAACGAATAAATTAAAGTGGAAAGTAAAAATAAACGCTTTTAAAATTTGTAAAAATATGAAAATAAGATGTTTATATTTCCGGAACAGATGCAAAAATATTTTCAAATATTTAAAGCAATTAATTTCTAAATTCTATTAAATTTATCGGCAAAATTTTAAAACTATTGGAAATCCATATCGAAAATTTAGCATTCATAATTTTACGTCTAAATCCATTATGTAAACATTCTATTTTCATTTCAGATAAAAATGAAATTTGAAAAATCGTCTGCATCCCCATAGGAAAGCAGTATGGCCTAAAAAAATGTTCTATATTTTCCGAATGAATGAAACAAATTTAACCAAAGGCTATACAGCTAATTCCGGATACCTGCCCAACATACCAACTAAAAATCAACCTAATAGGACCATTTGTACGGAAAACAGACAGATGGAAACCAAAAACTTTTCGTGTCTCCACAGTGAGCCTTAGCATGACGTTTCGGCAAAAATCTGTCAACACTGAATATATATAAAATATTTCAAACATTACGGAACTTGAAAAACAAGAACAAACATAACACATGAAAATAAATCATAACTTACATTTTGAAGAATTATAATGACCTATTTGATCTTCAATAAGTAATTTTAATAATAAATATTAATCAAGATTCAAAAATCAAATAGCGAACGCCGAAAATTTGCACTTGTGCAAATGACAACAGCAAAAGCTGTCAAGCTGAATAGGGTTACAATTAACACGTTCGCTGCCAAGCTAAAAATGCCGGAATTTTCATTTTATTTTGAAAGTTCAAATTCATACCAGAAAAAAACTAATAGCAATATTTACTTTGTTTTATTACAGACATTTCATGATTACGTAAAATAAAAATTCTTCTTTTGAAATTTTAGGTGCGAATAACTACCGTAATTTCCGGCGTATAATCCGTAGCTCAAAGAGTCGTTTTTCGACCTAGAAATATTATTTTATAAAATGTAACTTAAACGATCGCTGTAAATATTTAACTACAATTATTGAATAAAATTTCTGGGTCGAAAAACGACTCTTTGAGCTGCGGATTATACGCCGGAAATTACGGTAATTTTAGATTAAAGAAACGTAGATAGCACTACGAGTATACTCGTAGTTGGCAGCGAACGTGTTAAACGGAAATCACGAAAAAAATCGCCAAAGCGATGATTTAGTTTATAAATCATCCGCCGCAGTCGCTCTTTTCAGGCGAAGTTGGATCTCTGTCTTACTCTGTGCCTTGTAAGTAAAATCAAATAGGGTTCTAGATTTCATGCAGAAAACTTCAAACATTCGAATATGCTTTCTGACTAGTGTTGCCAAGTGTCCCGATTTACGCGGTACATATGGCTTGATTGGTACCACTTTTTTTTAATTAGAATAATTCGTCTTGTTTTAAGCTTGATTAATCTGTCATTAAATAATGCGAATTTTACTGTTTAAAAAAACTGGTACACAGCAAGAAATTGGAATAAAAATAATAGCGATCTGGCAACACAATGTTTGAAAAAGACAGTTTTACTCTCTGTCAATATCATAAAAAAATATATTTTTTCGAAACTACTGAACATATTAGAATAAATGAAACAAGAATTTAAAGAGAAATATACCAAATTTTTTGCACCATTGATCTACAGATAGCAGCACATTCATTGATAGCTGGGATTGAAATCCAAAAATGGCGACAATGGCCAGCAAGATTTCCAGACCTAACACCATGTGATTTCATTTTGTGGGATTATGTCAAAGACATCGTGTATGTACCACTAATACCGAAAACACTGCCAGAACTTAAAGAACGAATTTGTGCAGCATTCAGCATCATTGACAGAGTGATGCTGCAAGATCTTTGAAACGAACTGGATAACAGATTGGACGTATGCTTTGTAACAACAGTAAACTAACTAAAACGTGTAACTAAAATAATATGATCACACATCGAACATTTGTAACTAAAAAAAAATTATTTCTCTTTAAATTCATGTATCACTTATTGTCATATGTGCAATAGTTTCGAAAATATGATTTTTAAAAATCGAATCCATCATTTGTACTCACCCTGCACTATACCAGCAATCTTCGAACTGTTCTTCCATTAAAAAATGGGTCAATTGAACCCACCTGAAACAAATTTTGAACTAGAAAGTTTATTTACCAGTCGAACACCGGAGAATTTTTTTTCAAGATTTATAAAAACAATTTTTACCTTCATTTTATTTATATCCGATTGTCTTATTTATTTAACATATTTTTGTGTGGATTATATTTAACATATTTTATGAAAATTTTCTGGTTCAAATCAACATTAATTCATTTGGTATGGGACAAAATGGCTCCTCCTCGTGCTTCTAGTGTTAATAAATGGACTTATTTGTTCCACAAAGGAACATAACATTAAATAAATAATAAAACATTAAAAAATTTTCATGTCCAAAATGTATTTGATGGGGATGCAATTAACCCAATATTTTCATAAGAATAATCAGAGTTTGGCATATGTGAAATAACCATTAGTTTTTAATCTACAATTCACATTATCTGTTTCCAGTTCCACTAAAAATATTATCATTGTTGAAAATAAAACCTGCGTGTTTTATCGCTTGTAATAAATGTTTAATGTGAGTAGAATTATATTTCATTATAATCAACTAAAACCTTTCTACAAAAAAAAAATAAAGTTAAAGAATAGCTTTCGTATAAAAATTTTCAGCAGAAGTGTAATTACACGACATTTAATAAAAGAAAACTCGTCCGGAGGGAGTCTTTGAGGGTTGATTTAATCTATATAAAAAACAATTATTACATTGAACACGGGTAGCGTTCGTCTTTTAAACAGGAATCTCGGAATGTGGGCGCTATACTTCCATGTTAGATTATTTAACAAAAATATTTTCCCAGTTCGTGTTTATATTATTAATTAATAAATGTATATAATACTGGTAGTGTTTCTATATGAATATTTATATGCATAAAATATGAATTTTGTGTATGTTTTTTGAGAAATAATGTAATAAATACAATGCAAAAGTACTGCCGAGAGCGGAATAACATGTGCAAAAGAGGTAAATTCGCATCTCCCGTGTGTAATGTGTTGATTAATTTGCATCATGAACACATATATTCGTTTATTTCAGTAAATTGTTTTATTCAGAAATTCTGAATAGTAATTTTTGCTTTATTTAATGACAGACGTTTCTTAACTACATAAAATATCTTATTTAAGAATTTCCAGTACAGAATTGGAATTTCGGAAAAGAAAAATTTTCGTAATGGACGCATATATGTGCTAATGATGCGAATAGGTTAAAAAAAGGGATCTTACATATTGGGATTCTTATTTCTGATTGACATAGCGGTGTATGCGTCTGATCAAGTTCTTTCTTCTTTATTATGTGCCTCAAATCATCCTAGAAAAGGAAATCAAATTATTTCAGGCACGCTATTCGTAAAATTTAAAACAGTAAATGTCTAATTCCAGTATAATTTTTGGCTAATATTTCGCTTTTATTGCTGTTTTACAATACAATAATCAGAGTTGGGCAAATTTGCAATCTGATTAATCTGTAATCTGATTACAATATAATTGCATGTAACATATTATAATTTCAATTACATGTAATCATAATCTGAATTTGAAATTTAATTAGGATTGTAATCGTAATTATAAATGCTATGATTATGATTACGCATATTTGAGAAAATTCGAATCTGATTACAATATAATAGCATGTAACAGATTATAATTTCAATTACATGTAATTATAATCCAATTTGAAAAGTCAATTAGGATTGTAATCATAACTATAATGATATGATTATGATTATTGTATAATTATAATTGAGAACTTATAATTACAATTACGTGTCATTTCAATGGCAGATTTTCAATATGTACCATAAAAGATAATATTTATCACACACAGTAGACATTTGATACAACAAGAACGAAAATTCATGCATCCGGCATCGATTATAAAACACTTTCCAGCATGAACAGAATATTATTCAGAAATTTTAAAGTGTTATTAATTAATACACGGAATCCTAAATATGTACGATGAAAGACAGTTTTTATCCCACACAGTAAAAATTAGATAGAATAAGAACGAAAAATCATGCATCCGGCATAGATTATTAAACACTTTCCCACATGAACAGAATATTATTCAAAGTTTTTAAATTCTTATTAATTACTGCAACACTAAATATGTACCATAGAAGGCAATTTTTATCACACACAGTAGAAATTTGATACAACAAGAATGAAAAATCATGTATCCGGCATATTATATGAAACCCTTGAACAGTATATTATTAAGAAATTTTAAATTGTTATTAATACCCACAACCCTAAATATGTACCAGAAAAAACAGAAATTTTTCACACACCGTAGAAATTATACAAGAAAAAAAATCATACATCGGTATAGATTATCAAACACTTTCCAACATGAACAGAATACTATTCAGAAATTTTTAATTGTTATTAATACCTGCAACCCTAAATATGTACCATAAAGGACAGTTTTTATCACACACAGTAAACATTTGATACAATAAGATGGAAAAATCATCCCTCCGGCATAGATTATAACACACTTTCCAACATAAACAGTAAATTATTAAGAAATTTTTATTATTAATATCCACAACCCTAAATATGTACCAGAAAAGAAAACTTTTATCACACACAGTAGAAATTATACAAGAACAACAAATCATTCATCCGGTATAGATTATCAAACACTTTCTAACATTAACATAATATTATTCACAAATTTTTAATTGTTATTAATACCCACAACGCGAAATGTGTACCATAAAGGACAGTTTTTATCACACACAAGTATGTTCTGTGACAATTTGGATCATAGTTATAAGTGTGTATGGTTATTTGGCCCTTATATTTACGCTATACTAATAGTTAAGGGCTTCTGTTAAAAACACCGATAACGTTCCCTCCCCCCTTTTCAGAGGCGTAGCGTCATGGGGGGCACGGATCACTTTATTACCAGTATTTTTATGTACTATATTTCGCCTTATTTAATTCATACCATTCAAAGATTAAATAAGGCTAAATGTAGTATATAATTATACTGGTAGTAAAATGATCGTGCCCCCCCCCCTGACGCTACGCCTCTGCCCCTTTTTAAAGATTATGTTTACCTTATCAAATATCTGTGTTCTACGATAATTACAGCTTAAGTCATAATTGTTTTAATTTGTCAGCACCTTATATTTTGATACACTAAAATTTGCGAGGGCTTCTATAAAAAAATCTATTGAGAACCCCACGCCCCTTTTTTAAAACGACTACGTTTATAATACGAAATTTGTGTTGGTGTCTATAATTTGGTTTCGAATTATATGAGTTTGTGTATATCGAGCACTTCTATACACACTCTAGTAAAATTCACGTTGTTTTGTTTAAAAAAAAGAAAAAAATACGACAATGTCCTATGTAAAATTATGTCACTTTGTAAAACTGAAATGGCACTGGGACCAAGATCTCGGGATCGAAGTACTGCGACTTAAACACAGGACCAAAGTGTTGGAACCGAAATGGCGTGTGTCCACGGGATGAATTAATTTGATATTCCTTCATTTTCAACGTTGCATTCTCAATCGTCAGATTAGCTACAAAACATTAAATACATTATATTAATTAATTAAACCATAGAGATATTTAAGATCTGTAGCTTAAGAATACTGTGAAATCATTCCTTCGAGAGCGGTAAATAGTTTTTAATATTTCATAATACTTTAAACGTCTTATATTTACTTTTTGGGGAATAAAAATCATTTAAAAAATCCCGATCTCTTCGTAAAATAATGGAGTATTCACAGTAACGAACAGGTTAAAATCGGTTTATCAGACACATTACAGAATTTGGAAAATGCATAGCATATTTGAAAACCCAATTGCAGTAATTACCATTAATAAATGGAAAAATATCCGTTTTTTTCTGAAGCCCAGCATATTATCAATTGGTTTGTATATATACTACATAGCAGTATGCTAAATTTTATTTAGGTTATGAAACACATAACACGGTTGAAAATTCCCATTCGGCAATTTCCATCTCTAAACATCAATGTACTCGAGAACTTTTGTGCAGCCCTGCATATGATTTATAGATTTTATACACACCAAGCCATATGCAAAGAAATAGTTACATTCAAAAAAGCGTGCAACAACTGAAAAAAAGCGTATTTCTAGCAATTATTGTTCATAGTCAGTACTGTAACCGAATATTTTTGCATCTCCCTAAATGAAAGATAAATGCTGTGTACTCCATAATTTGTAGTAAACATCTTGTAATGCACCTCAGTGATATATATGAAATTCAATATGTTTGAAGTACAGTAATATCATTAAAATACACCGCGAACGATTTTTCTCCATAGACTGTAATATAAAAAAATTCTTTTGAGTGATTTAAATTACATGCTACATACTTGATTTTCTATACAAATTATACCACAGTAAATCTGAATAACATATATCAATTGCATAGAAATCCGAGCATGTTTACGCGTTTTAGAGTACTGACAAACAGACAGACAAACTAAATTCATAAACACTTTTCAACTTTGTTGGAAAGTGTTGAAAATGCAATTAGAATTAGCTTGTAATACATTGCAGTTTAATTTAAATACATTTTATAAAATTTAATTTAGATTTAGTTGCATTACATTACACGTTAACCAAATTGTATTCTGAACAAACATATTTGACATTAACTTGTAATACCGTAATTTCCGGCGTATAATCCGCAGCTCAAAGAGTCGTTTTTCGACCCAGAAATTTTATTCAATAATTGTAGTTAAATATTTACAGCGATCTTTTAAGTTACATTTTATAAAATAATATTTCTGGGTCGAAAAACGACTCTTTGAGCTGCGGATTATACGCCGGAAATTACGGTACATTACAATTTAATCTAAATATATTCTTTAAAATGTAATTAGAATTCACCTATAATCCATTACAGGTTAATTGGATTATGCAATTAAAAACGTAATCGGAATCCACCTATAATCCATTACAGGTTAATTGGATTATACAATTAAAAACGTAATCGAAATCATCTTGTAATCCATTACAGGTTAACTGGATTATACAATTAAAAACGTAATCTAAATCGTGTTGTAATCTAATTACAAATTAGTCTAATTACAGATTAATCTAAATATATTTAAAAGAGAAAATTAGAATTAACTTGTAATCCATTACACGATAATCAGACTATGCGATAATTACATTATATTTAAATTAATTTGTAATGCATTACATGATAATCAATTACATAGTGAGCAGATTATAATGTATTTTAATCTGCAATTTGATTACTTTGTAATCAGATTCTGCCCAACACTGATAATAATTAATATTTTTTTATTGCAAAATGAAAATCTTTTAATTTTATCTTCAGTATGTCTTTGTTGTCCATATTTTACATTTACAGACCTTTCACTCGGTCTGTTTTTTGAATACACCCTTAAAAAAAATCTTTTTAATTTTTTTCTTACAAATTTTTCTTGAACCCAAACCGCAAGGTAATTGTTATTTCAAATGTTGTAAAATAGTAGAATAATATTCTTCATAAATACTGGTATACATAAAACGCACCAGCCGGAACACTGCATTTCATTTTGTTTGGTATATTTTGAAAATTTCCTATTTTATATATTTCTAAATATTACTGCAGTTTATCGAACTTTATTATCTGACTCAAATAATTCGAAGGGAGACATCTGAGTTAACTTCTGCCAGGATATTTAAAAAATTAAAAAATTATAAAGATCACATCACATGCCATTATAATTATTCGTAAATAATTCATCTTTTTTCTGTTACGACGTAAGCTTGATAATCTAAATTGTGTTTTCAGAAATTCCGAAAGTTATTTTATTTATTTATTTAATGACAGACATCCCATGATTACATAAAGTAAAAAATAGTTTTCGTAATTTCTGATATCATTTCGCATTTTCTGAACAAAAAAAAAATAAGCAAACCTTTTACAATGTAAAATAAAAATCTTTTATTTTATTAATGAACAAAAAAACCTTTAAATTTTTTAATTACCGTAATTTCCGGCGTATAAACCGCAGCTCAAAGAGTCGTTTTTCAACCCAGAAATTTTATTCAATAATTGTAGTTAAATATTTACAGCGATCTTTTAAGTTACATTTTATAAAATAATATTTCTGGGTTGAAAAACGACTCTTTGAGCTGCGGCTTATACGCCGGAAATTACGGTACTTACAGAATGCTTAGCCTGTGTTGCGTGTGTTTTTCATTTACAAGTGTTTTAGTGTATTTCGAAATTTCCCTGTTTAAAAATTCCTAAATATTATTAAATACTGTTTTATTCTTTTTGTGAGTAGGCATCCATATTACCCGCATAGCAAGCATGGTGTCAGTGAGGTAAATGTCATGGCACGTCACATCTTTGACAAAAATGCTACCCTTCAGTGACGTCACATTTTGACTAAAAAAAAGTGTGAACTTCTCCAAAAACTTAAAAAAAGACAAGAATACATGAAAACATTTTATTCATCATGACATTTACCATCCCCACAGATTTAACATTAGTGTGACGATATTATAATTCACGTACTTCACAAGAGGACTGTGACAAAAAAAAAACACCATATTGTGAAGTCCTATAGAGACAAAAAACCCCACCTTATAAGGAAGTTAGCATTGTGACCAAAATGTGAATTAAAAAAATATTTCAAAAGGAGGGGAAACATTTTTAAAAGAATTCTACCTACAACCAAAAGGAAAAATAAAAGCACCAGCAGCACAATAAAATGATCACTGGTTTCTGGTAACATCTGGTCTCTCGACCCGATGCAGGATCCGAATCCTGCCTACCAAAAAAAAAGCAGTCCGCCCAATTAGGTTGAGGTGGGTTACTTTTACAATATACGCCATTGACATGATGCAGGATCGTCACAATTTTCACAAATCAGTCACACTGTGGCTTCAAAACATTGTCACTTTTGTCACAGAATCATCACAAAATTAACCCCTAAATCGTCGTGCCCGAGACATTCACGGGCAACGTAAGCTACGTCTGTTTTATTCAGATTGTTTCATTCCCACCAGTTTTTTAAAATAGTATAATTGGCTTTATTCTCGGATTATTTTATCTGCCTATTCAATAAGGCGAATATTTCTACTTAAAAAAAACTGGTGGTAATCAAGCAATCTTAATTTTTAAAACGTAGCCTACACTTGAAGGGCGCGACGATAAAGGGGTTAAAGGCAAAATCATCACAAAAGACATATTGCCTACACATTTGTCACACCGTCACTTCGAAAAGGGCGCACAATGTGTCATAAAAACTTGATCTAAAACGTCCATAACGAGTTCCTATTCACATCACTGTTATTTCACACCGACGGACATAAAGTCACAGTGTGACTTCACTGAGACTTCGCCGTGATGTCTCCATTTATTTACGGGTAACGTCATGCAAGACAGAGGAAATTTTTTGAAAAATGTTTATTTCCAAAATCTAATAATCAGATTTTAGTGTAATTATTAAGCCGTTTTTATTTTCTTACAATACAATATTTGAAACTTTTATTTTAACCCCTTAACTGTGGGAGGAATTTTGACATCATAAACTAAAAATAGGAACTATACACCACTTTTTCCGTACTAAAATATTTGCTTTGTGTAATCGAAAATGGTGTGCCGATTAATAAAGCGAAGGTTGCGTTAAATAATTACTGGTGTGCAAAAGCTTTTAGTAACAAAACAAGCAAACTGTTCTTGCCCGAACTGAGTTCGGGCTACACAGTTAACCCATAATTGCATAGTGAGGTAAATTTCCATCACTGTTTATTTAACTTTCAATAAATAAATCAACTTCTTCGCCACCACTATGTTTATATAGAAATATTAATCCAATAAATTTCCCGTGAACTATGTTGCTGAACAAAGTTAAAAATCTATCTTAAAATTTCTGGTGTCTAATATTTAATATATGTATAAAAAAACACAATTGTAAAAGAAAAACTCATGCAAAGAAGGGTTAAGGGGTTAAATATAAATAATATCTTTACTTTTTCTTTCTGAAGACACTTAGTCTTTCTTTCTGTCTTTTAATTTTTTATATGTTTCGTGTACCAGGATATAGAATGCATTAGAAATTTAATATTTAATGTTTAAAACGCAGACATTGTAGACACCTTACCTAACCCTTTATGCTTCAAATCACGAATTAAAAAATATTTTCTTAAAAAGTTTTCCTATTATGTTATAAAATCATATTAGAAGATTTATGTAATAATAATTTAAAATTAAAAACTATTAAATAATTAGAGCTAACAAACCGATTTGGAACACTTAAACACCAACGGGTCGATACAGTTAAAAATATTTCAGAACTTTGAAAATAAGGCAACTGTGCAACATTTCCTTCAGCCTTTTTTATTATAGAATTTATAACAGGAAATTATGAGAACTTTTAGAAACTATAGAAACTTATTCTTTATGAAAATTAAGAAAAAAAAATATTTCCATTTAAGCATTTCTTTCCAACTAAGTACTGGTGACTAATTAACAAATAAATAGGTCTGAAAATAACAATTTTTATTTTTTCTACACCATTTCAGAAGTTTCTGGTATTTTTTGCTGCTCTGCGTTATAAAAGGATGAGTTTTCCCACTATCAATTTTCCACAAAGTGAGGGTGAATATCCAAGCACGTTACTCAGAGATGTAGCAGAGTAAAATTTTTTTAAGGAAATAACGCTTAAATAGAAGCTGTAAACTACTGGTTTATTATGCAGTTAAGCTTTCCATAGTTGAGATTAAGCTAACTATCCACAGTATAAAGCCAAAACACGTCCGTGAGTAACGCTAACGTATTATTGACGGTGGCAACATCTGACGAATAAATTTCGCTTTTCTTTAATTTTTATAACTTGTAAATATCACAATATTTAATTTTTTACACCGTCGATTAGTAAAACAATCTTCTGTCAAATGGATTTTTTTTTTACACTGTATCTCAATTTAGTGATTTTTATGGTGATTTTAAGTAACGTTTAACCCTTCTTTGCATGAGTTTTTCTTTTACAATTGTGTTTTTTTATACATATATTAATCATTAGACAACAGAAATTTTAAGATAGATTTTGAACTTTGTTCAGCAACATAGTTCACGCGAAATTTACTTGATTAATATTTCTATATAAATATGGTGGTAGCGAAGAAGTTGATTTATTTATTAAAAGTTAAATAAACAGGGATGGAAATTTACATCACTATGCAATTAAGGGTTAAGAATGCTTTCTATTATATCTATATAGCGTCCTTCCCAATCAATCAACATTAACCTGTTCTCTCTTAAAACCGTATAAGTAGTACAGCGTTTGAATTCGACTATTATTCAATAAAGAAAATGTATTGGAACACAGCCCTTATACCATTCAAAATATCAGAATAAAAAAGGCTGCTATGCATTTGGCATGCGATTAATATAAAAGTATCGCTTTTAATTAATTTCAAAACTTTATTTAAATGCACCATTGATATTTTTCATAAAAAATAATTTTGCCGTTAGTGTACAATATAAAAGAATATATTAAATGCAACTAAAATCTATTAATATTTTATATGAAAACAATTGGTTTTCACTTACGTTCAGTAACCCGGTCAGTCCGGGTTGGATACCATAGTTATTCAAATGTACACTTTTCTGGATGAAAGATATCGCCTTCCTACCACACTTTTTTTTATCTTGTACACTATTTGGAGCTATTTCTGATGCTGCAAGAAATATGCATCTGAAATCATGTTTAGTACCGTAATTTCAGGCTTATAATCCGCGGATCAAACAATCCAGTTTAGATGCAAAAATGTTATGTAACAAAATGCAACTTAGTGGATCGCTGTCAATATCTGACTTAAAATTACTAAATGAATTTTTTGGGTAGAAACATGATTGTTTGACACTCGAATTATAGGCCGGACATTACGGTAATTTCTGGAGTTCGTATGACAAATTTATAGTTTATCAATTCGAAGTTATAATGTTTTTATAACTAAATATATAATATACTACTAAGGCAAAAAATCTCAATTTGTGTCAAAACTGTATGCAATAGAAAGGATTGAGTATATTTTTTCTCCGGAATAAGCGTGAAAAATAGATAAGAATCATCCTTTATTAAAAAAAAGATATTTCTTTACAGGCTTGTGTTATTCTTATATTCCTAAATTAACAGTAATACATTATCAATTGCTTCTCAGTATATGACTAAATTTATAATTTATCAATTTGAAATTTTAATGTGTTTCCATGATTAAATTTGTAATATTTACTAACCCATTAAGTGCCGCTATATACATTAAACTATTTTTTAATGGGACTGTTGTTTTTTCTTTATGAATAGAAAGTCTCTAAAGTATGTCTGAAGAAAAAAAATTTAAAAATTCCATTATTTATGAAAAATAGCATGTTCCAAAAATGGGAGCAATGGCGCCTAATGGAGGTAAATATTTTCAAAAATTTTACTTATGCCTCCGTGCATTTATGTTTGTTATTTCTCAGATCTTTAGCTATAAAAGGGTTAATATCATTCTGAAACTCATATTTTACGAAGAATTCATATAAATTAGTCCAACATCTGCATTTATATTAAAAATAAAATTACCGATTCCATAAGCATAGCTGCCAACTTTTACGCTTTTTTTCCTACCACTAAAATTTTATAGTAAATTTAAACTTATTAAATCGGCGAAATCATGTGATTCGATAAGGAAATATTTTTTTATTAATTTTTAATGGTAGCAGAAAAGCGTAAAAGTCGGCAGCTATGCATAAGCATTTTTACTATCCACCTCTTTTTTTCTTGATTATATCATTTATGTCATACTATTTTACATGAAATTGATTAAAAAAATTTTATGCAGCATTATATTACATTTTTTCGTTTTCTGAATTTGGTTTTTTAACTTTTTGTTTTTGTTTTTGTTTTTGCATTTTGTTTAGTTATTTCCATATTCCAATTTGAAGATTCGTCTGAACTTTCATCTAAAAATCAAGTCTGTGTTTAATACTTTGTCTTTTTTAACCCCTTCAGGGGCAAAGTACACTTATAGCTAAAATATTGAAATGATTGTTTGACACCAGGATTCACGAACGAATTTATTTCAAAATAAGTAAAAGCTTTTCCTCATGTAGCTTATAAATTCGAAATTTGATTATAAAATTATGGTGTCATTATGGCATTTTGGGATTAAAATTAAGTGGTATATATAATATACCGGTGCCCTTGAAGGGGTTAAACACTAAATCAGATATTTATTGAATGTCTGTTGATTTAGAATTTACGGAAAGTTCTACTCCACTAAATATAACATGGGATAAATCGTCGCATAAATTATTTTCTATTACATATGTAATAGAAAATAATTTATGCAACATACATATGAGGAAGTTATCTTCCTCATATGTTAGAATACTGCAATCATATAGCAAACAAATGATTTCCGGAACATCCGAAAAATCATCTAAATCTAAAAATTGTCTAAATCCAAAATTGTCCAATCGAAATCTATTGTTCAATCATCTTCCATGTAAAATAGTCAGAACAAATGATGTAATGATGAAAATTAAAGAGATGGATAATGAAAATGCTTATGGAACTGGCAATTTCATTTTGTTTTTTATTATAAATGCAAAAGTTTATATATACCTAATTTATATATGACTAATTTATATGAAATCTTCTTAAAGTATTAGTTTCAGAATGATATTATACCTTCTATAGCTAATAAATTGAAAAATAAACACCATAAATGCACGGAGGCATATGTACAAGATTTCAAAAACATTACCTCCATTAGGCGCCATTGCTCCCATTTTGGGAACAACTTATGCTTTCGGTAATTGTGGTTGATCTATTATACATATTCATTCCGGATTGCAGTTGTTTAATATAACACACTGTTATAAACATATTTTAACTAAAATATATAATTTTTATTATAAATTTTTTAAAAATATTTCTTTCGAATACTGCCAAAAAGCTATTTTTCGCGTTTTTTTTAACACGTTTTAAAAAATAGAAAATTCTAATGAAACTTTAATTTTTTTTTTTTATCAGATGTCTTATAATGTATTCAAAATGCAAATAACATGAACCTTTTAACAATATATAAAATACTCACTTTAGAAAAAACCCTAAAGCAATGTTCCCAAAATGGGAGCAATGGCGCTTAACCCTTTAACGGATAAAGCACTCCAATTGCTAAAATGTTGAAATAAAATATTGATACCGGAAATTATGGACAAATTTATTTGTATATAACAAAAAAGCGATATTTCACATACATAATAAATGGAAAACATTTCTATTAAAATTATGCTGTCAATGTTGAATTTCGTAATTAAAATTTTGTGGTTTCGTAGGGAAACCAATGACCGTTGATGGGTTAATGGGCTAATGAGACAAAAATTCTAGATTTGTGTCGAAACTGTACGTGGTTAAAACATTTGAGTATTTTTTCCGAAATGAGCATTAAAGAAATACTTATGAAACACCTTTTATATTAAAGAAAGAAAAACTTTTGTTATTATTTTACTCGTAAGTTAAAAGTAAATACGTAAGAAATTGTTTCCTATCCCCTACTGTACTTAAAATTTTCACCAGCGGGGAAGGACTACGCTTGGTTATAATTAGCATGTCCCATAGTGAACACCCAAAACGACCCACTATTCGAATTTTTTCGAACATGTAACCTAGCCCAAAGGTCATCTTTTACCGCAAATCGGTAGGATAAAAATTTAATCAAATCGTTAGTGCCATTTTTTAGATACAATTAACTTGACCCGTAGTGCTCCAAAATGACCCACTACTCGAATTTTCTCGAAAATGTGACCGAACCCAATGGTCTTCTCGTACCTCAAAATGGTAGGTTACCAAATTTAGTCAAAATCTTAGAGCCGTTTTAAAAACAAAATTAGCTTGACCACGCTGAAATCCCAAAATGACCCACTAATCGAGTTTTTTCAAACATGTGACTTATCCCAATAATCTCATCGTAAACCAAAACGGTAGTATACAACATTTAGTCAAATCATTTGATCCATTTTTTTTAGATAAAATGAGCTTGATCCTGACCCGTAGGGACCCAAAATGATTATCAATTGGAATTTTCTCGAACATCTGACAACGGTCCAATGGTCTGCTTGTAATCTAAAAAGGTAGTATCTAAAATTTAGTAAAATCACTAGAGCCATTTTTAGATAACATTGGCTTGAATCGTAGTGACCCAAAAATTTAATCAAATCGTTAGTGCCATTTTTTAGATACAATTAACTTGACCCGTAGTGCTCCAAAATGACCCTCGAATTTTCTCGAAAATGTGACCGAACCCAATGGTCTTCTCGTACCTCAAAATGGTAGGTTACCAAATTTAGTCAAAATTTTAGAGCTGTTTTAAAAACAAAATTAGCTTGACCACGTTGAAATCCCAAAATGACCCACTAATCGAATTTTCTCAAACATGTGACTTATCCTAATAATCTCATCGTAATCCAAAACGGTAGTATACAACATTTAGTCAAAATCATTTGATCCATTTTTTTAGATAAAATGAGCTTGATCCTGACCCGTAGTGACCCAAAATGATTATCAATTGGAATTTTCTCGAACATGTGACAACGGTTCAATGGTCTGCTCGTAATCTAAAAATGTAGTATCTAAAATTTTGTAAAATCGCTAGTGCCCTTTTTAGATAAAATTGGCTTGACTCGTGATGACCCAAAAATGACCCACTAAACGAATTTCCACGAACATGTGACCCAACCGAATGGTTTTCTCGTAATATAACTCGGTAGGATACAAAAACTAATCTAAATCCTTCGAGCCGTTTATTTAAATAAAATTAGCTTGACCCGCAGTGACCCAAAAAAGACCCACTAGTCGAATTTTCTCTGGCATGCAAACACATTGCAATGGTTTTCTTGTAATCCAAAACAGTAGTATATACAATTTAGTCAAAATTGTTAGAGCCGTTTTTTAGATAAAATCGGCTTGACTCATAGTGACCCATAAATGACCCACCAATCGAATTTTCTCGAACATGTGACCTAGTACCTCTTCTGGTACCCTAAAAAGATAGGATACTAAATTTTGTCAAAATCGTTTGAGCTGTTTTTAAGATAAATTTTACATATATACCAGAGTTCGCACGATTTTAAGCCACGCCCCATTTTGTAAGGATTCTTCCACCAGTAATCGCATAAAACTATCTTCTAACTAATGAATCTTAAATTCCATTAGGAAGAAAATGATCTTTCAATTATACTGGTGGCACAGTCCTTACAAAATGGGGGGTGGTTTAAGAGCATGCGAACCCTGATATACACACATATACACAAGATTTCCTCGTATTATAATATATGATTTCGTAAAACACTTTAGAAAATAATAAGTTTACAAAATTACTCTCTTCTCATATTTTTTTTATTAAAAAATAATCAAATATATACAAAGGATTGCATATTAATGTTGAGATGTTTCACAGGAGAAATGTTTTTTCGCACACACAAAAATCGCATGCAAGCAAAAATAAGGCACATAGGCGGAAAAACCTCCTTCTCAAACACTTTGTATTCTTCACGGAACTATTAATGCTATATACCAGTGATAAAGTAAAATATTTAGCTTTTATCCTGAAGAGTAAAGTTGGTAATGGGTAAATAAGATATTTTTTTTTTATAACAATATGATTCAAATGGCACTTTAAAGTACCGTCGGAGCATAAAGTGTTAATCGTAATTTGTAATACTTTTCTGCGATTCTATAGGCGGAAAAAATATATTATGAAAATATAGTTTAACTATAATTTTCGGACGTCATGTTCAACTTGATAATTAAATGAAATATATAAGACTTGAAACTTACGATTTATTTTACTAAAAACCATCGAACGATGTTAAAAGATGTTAAAAACCCAATCGCTTTCAACTGCTCTAAAACAGCCGTCATCAGGAGAATTTCAGAGTTCATCAGGGGAATTTCACCTCTGTAAATCTCCTGATGACGGTTGTTTTATAGCAGTTGAAAGCGCTTGGGTTTTTAACATCTTTTAACATCTTATGGCGGTTTTTATGCTTTAAAAACCTTTTATGTATTTTAGAACCTTTTTGGAAAAATATATCATAAGTTTCAAGTATTATATATTTCATTAAAAAAATATATTACAAAATTGTGGTAAAACTGTACGCCCCGAGGTATATTGCAAAAAATTCTCAATGACAAATTTCTAAATATTATCAAACAGTCTATAAATATTCATTACTGCACTCAATTATATGACAGGGTACATATAAATTAGTTTCTGACAAAATATTCCAAATATTCTTTTTTTTTTTTACTTCAAAATATACCGTATTTTTCGGCCTATAATCCGCGTTTCAAATAATTCAGTTTAAACGCAGACATTTTATTTAGTAATTGAAGTCAAGCATATTCCGAGATCAAGAAAGTAGCATTTTATCGAATACAATTTCTGGGTCTAAAATGAATTTGTTGAACCGTGGATTATAGGCCGTATACAGTAGATTTAAGCGAGGTATTCAGTTGATTAAATAATTCACGAGATAAAATCAATCAAAGCATAATTTCCAGGTTCGGTGAGTAGAAAAAAAAAAAACTCCTGCATGAAATTAACCATTTTATTAAGTAACAAGTTCACGAATTGACCGAAGGCAGAAGAGGGGCATAAAGGTTACTACAGCAAGCGTCAAGATCGAAGTGAAGTTGTTTTCACATATCAACTTAGAATCGGACTGATATGTACGCCCGCCAACTAGGGTTATTTTCAAATGCATATGTGCCGGTTCAAATGATACACACAATTATAACTGACTCTCTGGCCGCAAAAATGCATATGAATACATTGTGTTATGAACGTAATTTGGAAAGTAACTTGCAGAAAAAGAATATGTGATGATTTAATTCTTTTCTTTTTTTAAATTTTAATCGAAAGACCGTGAGATATTTGTCATCCAGTAAAAGTGACCGTGATGAGAAAAGAATTTAATTAAGGAGGGATATTGTTTCGAGTTAAAAAATAACGCATTAAATTTTTGAAATAGCAGGGAAAAATATAATTTAAATAAAGAGAAGGGGAGGTTGAAACTTAATATATGATTCTGATATCATAGGCCTAAAAATACGGTAAATGGAACGTTCCTGCGGATTTAATGGCCAATGTTTCATATTTATTATTTTATTTCAGTTTCAATGTTGTGTTTTAAATTATTTATTTATAAAATGTTATTCTTTTTTTTGACACCGAAGAGTTGTCTGTGTTTTTTATTGCAATATTTCTAGGTTTTATCGACTATTCCTGAAAACTTTATTTTTGACTCGAGACATCTTACAGAAGAAGTACTATAAACATGTCTCTAGCAGGATATTGGAAAATTTCTAAAATGTTTATTTCCAAAATGCATAACTACCAACGTTTACGCTTTATTATTACTACTAAAATTTAGAAAAACTATTTCCCTATAATAATTGCAGATTTAAAAGATTAACTAAGGCAAAAATTAATATTAAATTTTAGTGATACGAAAAAGCGTAAATTTAATAACTATGAAAAGGGATATTTGTCTACTTTGCCATCAACCACTTTCTATAACAATGCGATTTGACGCCAAATTTCAGAAGCCAGACGTCAGGTTTGATTTTAAAAATATGTCATTGAATCGGGGTTCCTAGTTGGGTTCCTTTTTTATCCCAAAAATCAGACTTTATACCAGTAATTTCGAATAGTGTTCTTTTTTTGCTTAATATAGTCACAGACATTTTATAATTACATAATGTAAACATTTTTCTTTTGGAAATTCCGGGATTAATTCGGAATTTCAGAATAAAAAAGGAAACCAAGCTTGCAAACCAGATTTAAATAAAACAAGGTGACAAAATAATGGCGGATGTTGGAAACGAATATTTTTCAGTTTTTTGTACGGTGTCTTGAATTTGAACACCAGTATTTTATAAAATAATCTTCGTCATCATTTAATCGCGAAAAACAAGGGGAAGAATTAGATATCACTGGTATTCAAATTTAAGGGACGGTACTAACGCTGAAAGAAATCCTTCTACAGCAACTGCCGCTATTGTTGTGTCAGTTCGTAGAAATACTTTTCAAAGATCTGTGCTTTCAAAATCAGCGCTATCATGCGAAGTACGCATTCCAGTTTTTTAGGTAGATATCGTAAGGAATACTACCTATTACATTCTCACCTAAGTTGGAATTTTTGAAACTTTTTTGCAGATCTACGCCGATTATGACTCCCAGAACCCAAAATCACCCCCAGTTCAAACATTTATCTATCTATCTATATATGTCACTTTTTATGGACACGATAACTGCAATAATTCTGGACAAATCTCTTCGAAAGTGATACATAAAATCAAGGGGTATAAAATCTCGGTCAAGTTCGTTATTGGGCAAAATCGAACCAAGGGGGGGAGGATGGGGGGCCTTTTTATGAAAACAGAAAACCCCCCATAATTTCTTAATTATGATACGTATCGAATCCGTTTAAAGTTATTTATTACTTCTAGGAGAAGGGCCGAAAATGTATGTATGACAGATTTTTGATATAATTAAAAATGGCCCCAAGGGGAGGGGTTAGAAGAAAAAAATTCATAACTTCGTCAATTCACAAGATATCAAATCCGCTTAAATTTATTATAAATCCTCTTAATATTATCTAAAACTTTTATATTGACAAGTTTTTATAGGACCAACACTTATAGCAAAAAAATTAAAAACAAAAAAATCCCTGCGTGCTCCACCTGCAAACAAGTTATTTTTCGAAGTAGGCGGTTCCAACTCCCGCATCTCTTCGAAACTGATACATAAAATCAAGGGGCATAAAATCTCGGTCAAGTTCGTTAATGGGCAAAATCGAACCAAGGAGGGGGGGGGGGGGCTTTTTGTGAAAAGAGAAAAAAACCCATAATTTCTTAATTATGATACGTATCGAATCCGTTTGAAATTATTATTACTTCTAGGAGAAGGGCCGAAAATTTATGTATGACAGATTTTTGATATCATTAAAAATGGCCCCAAGGGGGGGAAGGGGGGGTGTTAGAAGAAAAAAAAATCATAACTTCGTAAATTCAAAAGATTTCAATTCCGCTTTAATTTATTATAAATCCTCTTTATAGTATCAAAAACTTTTATATTGACAATTTTTTTATAGGACCAACTCTTATAGCAAAAAAAAAAAAAAAAAAATTTAAAAAAGGAAAAATTCCCTGCTGGCTCCGCCTGCAAATAAATTAGGTTTCGAAGTAGGCGGTTCCAACTGCCGCATCATGGCAAAAAGGTCATTTCTTCCGCAATTCCTAACAAACAGGCGCCCCACGGTCTGCGTCTTCGAAATCTACCTGTGCCTGTAGGCTGAGCCGTCAGAGATTTTTTTATAAACCAATTTATATTGTATAATGAAGGATATAAGTTAACTTCTATGTCTCTGTTTCATTTCGAATTTTGAAAAAAAAAGTTAAAGATCTGAAATTTAGACAAAGTATTTTCAAGATTATAGGATCCCGCCATCACAAAAAGTTTTCCCAAACGGAAGGAAGTTTCCGAACAACCCAATAAATAAACAATAATTCGTTCCTTCCAAATTTCCGTTAATATTGGCGTTTATTACATCCTTCAGAATTTGAAATCTTTTATTTAACAAAAATACATTTTGTTTTTAATCTCAAGATGCTTAATCTGTGTTGCCCTTTTTCTACATTTACATTTTCCTTGGCTTATTTTAAAATTTTCTTATTTTAAAATTTCTAAATATAAATAAAATAAATTAACTATGCTTTAAAACTTTATTATTTGGCTCAAAACATCCTCAATGAGACCTAATAGAAATTATATTAAAGTATACCGTAATTTCCGGCGTATTAGCCGCAGCTCAAAGAGTCGTTTTTCGACCCAGAAATATTATTTTATAAAATGTAACTTAAAAGATCGCTGTAAATATTTAACTACAATTATTGAATAAAATTTCTGGGTCGAAAAACGACTCTTTTAGCTGCGGCTTATACGCCGGAAATTACGGTAATATTCGAAAATTTCGAAATGCTTATTTTCAAAACGTAAACGCGAAGTTCTGTTACAATTATTGGCCAATATTTCGTCTTTATTCTTTTGTTATAATGTGATATTTTAAATTTTTAAATGAAAATGCATTTTTGTTTTTACTCTGGAATGCTTAATCTGTGTCGTCTGCATTTTTCACTTACATTTTCCTTAACATATTAAATTTTTTCCTATTTTAATATCTCTAAATATTATTGACTAGTCTTTCAGTCTTTATTATCCGACCCAAGTTATCTGAGATGAGATATCCAAATTAGCTTCTGGCACGATATTCGAAAATTTGCCATAATAACTCAGAATAAACTAAATCTATCTAATATCTGTTATTGAATGTAATTTGTCGAAATCTTTTAGGATGATTATGGGTAAAGAAAGTGGCTAACCCGTAATTGCCTTAGGGTGTGTTCATCTGAAATTGACATTTTAATTAGATAGAAACTGGATGAGAATAGATGATTCTATGAAATGTCAAAAGCTGGTTACAAGCACGAGAGGACAATTTAAAATTTATGAGTAACAAAACAATTACCCGAGAATTTAACTTATGATAACTATTAAATTACACAGTTTAGTTTTCTATCTGGAAATTAAGATGGAAAAATTTAATAATATGGGGAATTTTATAATTATGTTTAGGATTTTTTCTTCCATGTATTTCATATTGGTCAGTCAAATACGTTTAAAAGTATCATTTAGATATTTTTACCGGTCAAAGTATTTACTTATCTTCCAATTTTTTTATCTTTCATTGTTTCAACATATTAAAGTAAATCTATTTGCACACATGTTTCACAAAATTTAAAATAGTATGAATAATTTCTTCTGTCACATTGGAATGAAAAAATCTCAAAAGAGAATGAAGAGAAATTACATAGTTGCCAAACATTTTGATTTGTAATTTTATTTAATAACACATTTCGGCCATTAAATAAAGTTAATAGTTCTGATTAAAAATAGTAGAACTGAAAAAAATGAAATCTTTGGTCGCTGTGAAATTTAGAAATATCAATGTGGATCCTATGTTATCCGTTAAGTTTATATGAGTGGCCTATACACCGGGAGGGGGTACAATACAACTATTTTTGTATGAAAAATTACGCCTCACTTAATTGCACAATTCTGCGATTAGAAAGGGCGAACATTTCTGTTAAAAATATTAGTATCCATATACTCCTTCCTTTGAATACGCCAGTGTTTGATGTTACTTTAGTTTGTTAAAATAACTTTTATTTGTCTCGTTTTAATTCCTAAATCTACTAGAAACCTTGAGAGATTAACAAAATTAATGCCTGAATGACGAAAATGACAAGGAAAATTTAAATGAAGTTTTAGAACACAGCAAAACGTATAATATTAAATTATTAATCACATTTTACAAAGTTTTTATATTGTTTTTATATTGTAAGTAAAAGATTTTATATTTTTTTCATAACTTGCAGCAATAATTTGAATTTAATTTACCTTATTAACATGAGTTAAATCAATTTAGGTAATATTTTGTGTATATAAGCTGCACATTGTAACAGCTCTAATTTGAGAAATAATTTATCTAATATGAGAAGTATCATGTTAAGAATATACAATATACGTTAATTAATTATGAACAGAAAATGTGTGGTGTATCTATATCAGATAATATGAGAATAATAATTAATATTCTTTAATATTTGTTATTTTCTACAATTTTTTTCCCGAAAATATTTTATAAATAGAATTTCCACTTAGCAGTGATGGAAGATTGGTGCACCAGAGAAGTAATTACCACCGCTAAATTTAATTAGATTTTTTCGTCTTATTTAAAGACAGAATTTCTGAGTTTTAAGGCGACGAATAGTATTAAAATTCATTGGCGACAGTCGGCAAAATGCTGCGCCACTGTTCCATCACTGACTTACCAATGTGAAATGTGTCATGACTGTCACCGAATTTTTTAAAATGAACCGAACCTATCAGTTTAGTAATTGTCGCAAGCAACCCTAAAGAAGAAACAAATCAGCGGGATTTTTTAATTAATAATCTCTTAAATATAGTTTTAATAATTTGAAACTCACACAGTTTTGTACAAATCTTACAGTGTATAATTCGATTTTTTTATGAAAACGCAATTTTTAAATGAATCTCTACAAGAGTTTGCTCTGAATCGGGACCATCAGATAGAAAATTGATTTTAAAGTAAAATTACATTCACACAGACTCAAAAAAAGAAATCCGCTATCACAGTATGATGGTTAATGTTTTTTAGATAGAAATTATGTTCCAGTCATAAAAATTAAAATGAGCCGAAAATCATATGAACTACCATTTTGCTATTTTTTACAACGCACAATTTAAAAATCATAAAAAAATTAAAAATATACAATATTTCTACATTTCCGTTGACGTATATAAAATAATTGTCTGCATTAAAATAATATAAGATATCCAAAATGTACTTTCCGCAAGTGGGAGTCCAGATGCTCTGGAAACCATTAATTTAGCAAAGGTATTTCCATTTTGCGTAATCGTTAAAAATTTTTGCAGTTATATTAGGCGAATAATATTTCATTAAAAATGCGGTGTCATTAGTCTCTGTATCGCACCAGGAGTCGTACGCTGGTACCACATTTTTTTTATAGAAAATTGCTATTTAATATTTAAATCGCCGACATTGTAGGCGCCGCGTTTAATTGCAGGATTTGTAATACATTTGTGCATTTAAATAAGGCGAAAAATTCTATTAAAGTATTGTGGTATAACGCGTACGAATCCTGCCACCCTACCTACGTCAAATGCTGCTCGTAATTCATTAAACTCTCCTATTCTTAACTGGGGACGTCGTCCTGGAAATCGTAGCTACCAACAGATATGATTTTTTGAAAAGATGTTCTCAAATAATAATCATTCCCTTATTTAATCGATGATTTTTGCGAATAAATAAGGCGAAGATTTCTATTTGGAACTTTCGTAAATGCAAAACTAGTTTTCATTGAAATTAAAAAAAAATATTACATATAGATTCATTTGTTGCTCAGTATAGGATACAAGTATAAACATATATCTTATTCATCGTACATATATACACTGCTAAAAAAATTAGGGTAGCAAGCAAATAGAGGAAGAGAACCTTGCGAGATAGTCATACATGGGTATAAAATGGAGAGTACACGTGTATCAATGCGCAATACAGAAAATAAGAACCAAAAAAATTGTAAGGGAACTTTAATTCTTTGAAAGGATGGAAAGAACATGAAAACATGGTTTAGGGCAAGAATTTGTTTACATGTAAATTGCAAAAATAAGTATTGTTTAGTAATGATGCAAGTTGTTTAATACGGCTTGTGGTCCCCTCAACAGCTAAGACTGCTGCACGCCTGTTTTCCATGGATGTGATGAGGTTATTGATAAGAATTTGAGGAATACTGTTCCATTCTTCAAGAATTGTAATCTTCTTGTCCCAGACAATAAAAGAAAGCCTTCGTCTTGCTGTAATGCGTCGTCCGAGTGTGTCCCAAACATGCTCGATCTGATTCAGGTCAGGAAAGAATTCTGGCAATTCCATACACTGTATTGTTTCAATTTCAACCATGTTCTCTAACAGACGTGCTGTATCCGGTCAGGCATTATCATGCATGTAAATAAAGGAATCACCATGGGTGAAGCGTAAGGTATGACATGAGGTCTCAGTATCTCCTTTGTATACCTTTGGTCCGTCATAGTGTCATTACAAATGATATGCAGGTTCGTACGTCCACCTATGGTGATTCCAGCTTATACCATCAACCCACGTTGTCTATAATGTGCTCTTTCACGAAAAAATGTGAGGTTATTTTGAGTGCCCCTTTCCTTACATACAAAAACACGTCGAGTGTCACACTGCAGACTGAATAGGGAAGCAGCATTTGACTCCGATTTGTTGCCTTCAATCTTGATATTCAGCAGTCCAAATTCTTCGGGCCGCACAGTGGCTTGTATTCAACGGAATACAGATCATTGGCCTACGTGCATATTGACCACCCTGATGAAGCATATTTTGCACTGTTTGTCTGGACACCTTTCGTCGTGGTGCCAAGAGCTACCATTTTTGAAACTGAGTATCATCCCCTTTTCTGTCTCGACGAGCTGTTAACAGGATCGGTCATCAGTTTCTATGGTGCACGTGGTCGACGTCTAACATTTCCTGTTTCTTGGAATCGATTCCGCAGTCTTGCAAGGCCATTTCTTGCAACTCCAACAGCATCCGCTACACTTCGTTGTGTTTGCCCGGATTCAAGACTATCTCTAATACGCCAAGCCATGGATTCCGGTAAATCACGTTGTTGTGACATTTTCAAATCAAATTCTTTCCTCAAAACAAAAGCTGAGCAATTGAATTTCGCAACTGAGACAGTGAAACAGACATTTCTGCGAAATCTTGATTTCTTCACTTATCTCCTTTTTCTGGTTTTTGACATCATGAACTTTGATTTGCATATGAAGTTTTATTTTTCCGTTTTCTGCTATGCTTTACATTATGGATGTTTTAATTTAAGTTACTTATTGGTGTAAGTACTTGTGTAATTTCGTTAAAACCATGTGCTCCCCTAATTGTTTTGAGCAGTGTATTATCTCATCAATATATGGCAATTTTTAATCCAGTGCAGAGAAAATAGTTTAAATCAGCCAAAATCACAATAAGACACAATAAAATAGAAGTATAGTACAGCTGACAAAAATACCGATATCAGACAAAAATTTTTCACCATAGTCATAGTACTCTTCTTAATTGGTCGCAAATCTGACCATTAAACACCGATGCTAACCACATTCTTTTAGGAAATACTGGTACTTTACAATCGGAAGGTTTGAAGGCTATAATTATTTATAAAAAAATTACTTCCCATTTTCAAAATTCACATCTTAAAAAAAAACTTTAGAAGGTGAAACATTACAAAATATAAGTACAAATATTATTGTGTATCTTGTATGTCTGCAACACATTGATGTATAATATAAAATATATTTCTTTTGGATTAATGCATAAAACCTTAAATCAAGTTACAAAAATAACATATTCTAAATACATAACAGTTCTGAAAAATTTTGTACAGTTTTAAAAATATGTCTTATTATAAAAAAGTTTTCAAAACAATAAACCTATGTTTTACGTTTCCTAGAAAAAAAACGCCCTTTTTAACTTTGAAATTTTTAAAGCATGTAAATAAAGATATTTAATTTTATTTTCATTTATTTATATATTTTTTGCACTGTACTTTGTTCTTAAACGTCTCCATACATTTCTTATTGTTACACTAAACTTTACAAACTCAAATTTTTCATTTTAGACTTTCCTGTTTTAGAAAGATTTTTTTAAGTAGCTTAGTTGATTTTATTCTAGTTAACCTATTGAAAGATAGTTTTTTTTTTTTAAATTATGCTTTTAAGTACATTATGCAAAAAGAAAGAAAAAAAAACATCGTAATTTTTTATGTACTTGTATTCCATTACATTTTATAGAATTATGTGAAATATAAACATTTAAATATTTTCACAAAAGTTGTGTTCTTGTATTGTTACAAATTATTTGTTCGTCTTTATTGATTTTTTTTTTCGTTATATTGAAACGCATCTGTAGTTAAAAAACAGATATTATTTATTGGGTGCTTTCGTAAACGTACATGGAATCCATGTAAACGTAGCACCTATAGCCGTCATCTGGTCCGTCCGTCTGTCCGCATATAACAGTGCAAAAACTACCCAACCGAATGGTTTGAAAGTTTATATACATAATCGTTGCAGAATTTTGTCGAGTAATTTCAGATTTTAATGAAAATCGAATCAAAACTTGAAAGTTATTAATAAAAGTTTTCTTCATTGTATTAAATCCTATGATACGTAATTAATTCAATGTTATCCTATGATAGGTAATGTTTCTAGGTTGCCATGGTAATTACGTCATATTTAAGATAAGTCATATTATTTCCGTATTACTGAATTTAAATACCAACTTTCTATACTAAACTCGTTTAATTATAGCAATCAGGTAATGTACCGATATTTTTCGGATAGATGTTTCCGGAGAAATAGATATTAAAGGAAAAAAAGAGTCTAAAATTGGATTACATGTTATGAAATTTTTATAGCTATGCTAAAGTTTAACATTGGAATTTTCAGTAAATGTCAGAAAAGATAATATGTTGCCAACTTAAAATAAACTTATTTTATTACGTAAATTAATCAAAGCATGATAACAAACTATATAAATCGTTTTTTATGTGAAATAAAAACGATGATTTTATTTTTATATTGTCTTGTATTGGATACTTGCTCATAGTGTAATTTTAATGTATCAGAATTGTAATTACTTATTTATTAAATTGTATCGAATCTTAATTTCAAAAAAATATATATATATCTATAATATGAAAATCTGCGCATATAATACATTTTGCATTCATGCATTTGTGCGTAAGAGTGCAAATAATTATTGCACCAAGATCTGAATATTTAGAAAGTCAGTTATAATACGAACGCACCTCATTTGTTGCCTTTGGCGTACTATTTCCAATTTCTTTAAAAATGTTACATAATTTAACTCTTTGATTATGAGATCATTAGTAGCACAATTTACAAAGAATTTTCTTTCTGGTAGATTTCTCTTGACCATATCCTAGTATAGTGTGTCGTAGAGATTATCTTTTAAAAATTGGTACCAGTTGAATAAAAAATAGTCACCGCCCCCTGAATATTAGACCTGCGCCCAACCACAAAATGGCGGCTGTCGTAGGCGGATTTTTTGAGCGTTTTAAGTTTTCTGAGCTCAAATAAGTCAGAGAAAAGTTTTAGAAATTACTAGCCCATTCCCTGGCAACCACGAGTATACTTGTGGTTTTTCAATCTAAAATTTCGAATTGGTACCAGGAATTTCGAAAGAAGAATTTCTATTTGATGTAACCGCGAAATGTCTGTAATTAAATAAAATAAATATTGCTATTAGTATTTCCTGGTATGAATTCAAACTTTCTAAATAAAATAAAATTCCGGTAATTTTAAACCGGCAGTGAACGTGCTAGTGTGTAAATACAGGGAACTGTATGAACTGTTAAAAATTCCGTCCACCACAGTCGCCATTTTTGTGTCAGCGATCAGGCCAAGTATTCAAGGGGTGGTGAAATAGTTCACAGGGTACATCTTACATCATATGTACATATTACATGATTTACATTAACAGTCTTCAACATTTTTCTCTAAAATTTGTTAGGCATTAGAAGTTCCGGTAGATATTTTTCGTCTTATCTATTCGCAAAGTTTCCATCATTACTTTTTTCACTATGGAGAAAATAAAGCTATTTTTTCTATACCAAAATACTGGTATCTTTTTGTCCTGCGGGCAACAGGATGAAAAACATAATTTACATATTTCAATTTATTGGATTTTTCTTAACACATTGCCGACGGCAAATCTGTGTTTTTAAACACTAGAAGCTCCTCCCTCTCCTGGGAGACTTTCGTAAACTGGTTCCCTAGATAAGTGTCTCAAGTTTATGCATCAGTAAATATCTTTCAATGAACTGATTTATTATAAAATGCTTTGCAATTAAAAAAAAATATGGACAACCTGATTTAATTGTATTTCCTGTGAGGTAGAAGATCGCCCTTACTCAATTATGTTTGTTTAAGTGGGTCTGGGGGTCAAAATTTTCTTTTCTTTATTTATAGGATTTTAATGAATTGTTTTCTGATATGTGTCTTTCTATAACGATTACTTTTTAGATAAAATGTTTCGAAAACTTAATTTTTTAAGTTAAATTTTAAATTTTAAACTTATTTAATTTCTGATATAACTCAGGAAAACTTGCCTGATTTCATTACTTTTTTCACTATGGAGAAACGATTTATTTTTAATTCGTCTTCCGTATTTATACATTCATTACTTCCAAAATTTATAATAAATTTAAAAGTAAAAAAAGGAGATTTTTTAGAGCGGTTTATATTTCGAGGAATATAATTTAAAATTTTTCAAATGAAATTAAAAATCCTGAAGATAATTTAGTAGAAACGAAACATAAAAACTGTGTAGAAAATTTCTTACACATATGTAGCAAGAAAATATAAATATATCATTTAAACGTGACAAAACAGAAACAAACAAAACAAGTTGGAAATTGTACGTCAAACGTGACAAATGAGATGCGTTCGTACTATAGCTAGTTATATAAATATTCAGATCTTGATGATTTTTAATTCTGTGAAATGAATTATATCGTTTGCAGATTAATTTCTGTAATAAAATAAGTATCTTGGTCGCTTGGCGATTAAACCTCGGAAGCTCCTATAACAAGAAAGCACCGATTAAAAAAAAAATCATATTCCTTAATAAATGTTTTTATTAATATTTTCTAAAGTATTTATTCGATTTTCACAAAATTTGAAATGTCTCGACAAAATTCTGCAAAGATAATATATTTTTAATTTCAAACAATTCGGCTGGGTAGTTTTTGCGTTGTTATATGTGGACGGACGGACAGACCGAAGGACGGACCAGACGACGACACTAGGTGCTACGTATTTATATAATTACGAACGCACCTAATAAGACAATAACTGAGTCTTCTGATTTTTTCCATCATACATATATTTTTTCAAAACCACTTCTTGTAATACGAAAAATATTTTTTAAAATAAAAATTCATATACGGATTTTGCTTTATGGTTCATCATTATATCATTTCTGTAAATAATATTTATGACTAGAACTAAGTACAAAATGGCCAATTTATGCTAAATTTATGCTTATAAATATTGAATAAAATCAGAAGGTTCCACGATCATGAGCTTGGATCGAAGAAACTATCTAAGCTCCTTGAAGATTGCAACTTAATGCCTCTTAAATATTAAACTTTAAATAAATGCATAAGAAATTGCAATAGAGTAAACCAAAGTTTTCTGTCCAGATTTATCCGATTTCAAGAGAGTTAAAATTTTATATTCAAAAATTATTTTTAAAAACAGATTAATGAAATAGCTATTGTAAAGTTCCGAACTTAATTTTTTATTATTCACACACAAGAAGGACTGCTCGTACGAGGAGACCAAGTCTGTAGAACAAAGATATCTGTCTCGACAGCTTTATTAAGGTTTAAATAATATATACACTTTTTAGCTGGATCTGAACCCACCGGTAACCGCGACAGGGGGCGGGTTGAAAATACTATGTCCAGAAAACACAGAAATTTACATAACAAAACCCTCGCTAACGGAGAAGAGATCTCCCTCGCAACAAGCGAAAGAGGTGCCGATGTTAATGAAATTGACTAAGGATGATAGCATCTTGTTATCAAACAATAGGTGAGCTAGAGGGTTGTGCCTCAGATACATCATATTTAGTGACAAGGGGTGGGGGGGGGCTATGGCACCACCAAAGGAAACTCTACTCGCAACACGGGGCGATCCCAAGCGAGAAAATGGGAGTTACTTTGGGTACTAACTACCTTTTTAGTTTGGAGATGTGTTATAGGTGTTTGTGGATGTGTTTGTGTATAAGTGTGGATGTTGATAGAATATCTTGTAGCCATTCTTTGGGGGGAGTGGCTGGACGTTTAATAACCAATAATATGCGAATGCCGCCTTATTCGCGACAACCAATTTTTACTGTTGAAATTGGTTGTTTCCAATTAATTTTTAGGCGCCACTTTTTCTGACAAACATTGTTTTCATTATTTAATTGCTGAAATTTTGAGATTAGCTACGGTGAAATTTTATGTGCAAAAATGCTGGTGTCCAATTAAAAACAACACATTTGGACAATAAAATATGGTTGTTGCAAATATGGCGCTTTTGTTCATCAAGCGTTAAACGTAAACGTGTAGCGCAATCGATGTCTTCTAAAATTTATTGTAATTGTACGTTAAATTTTGCTTATATAATTTCAAACTAACCCTAAACAAACTTTATGTACAGCATTAATAAATGGAGATTGTCACTAACTGGCTTGTACTAGTCAAATTTTTACGATGATTTGCGGCAAAGTTTTGAAAACTTTTATTTTCCAGGACTGTATCTGAGTTTCCAATTCAGACTTTTTTTTCCGAAAATCCGATTGTACTAGAAATTTCGAATAATAATTTTTGCTTTATTTAATGAAAATATTTTCGTTATTACACAAAATTAAAATTCTTCTTTCAGAATTTCCGGTATGAATTCTGAATATAAAAACTACTCAGACTGTTAACCCTGGACTTATATAAGGCATAATCTCCAACATTCGTACCGTAATTTCCGGCGTATAAGCCGCAGCTCAAAGAGTCGTTTTTCGACCCAGAAATATTATTTTATAAAATGTAACTTAAAAGATCACTGTAAATATTTAACTACAATTATTGAATAAAATTTCTGGGTCGAAAAACGACTCTTTGAGCTGCGGCTTATACGCCGGAAATTACGGTATTTGTTTTAATCAATTACCTCTAAAAATTATGTAAAAGAAGAATGATTCTTATTTTTATGGGGCTCTTAATTTAATTCTAATTTAATTAATCAACTTTTTTCTAAAACTATATTTATGATAAAAGTGGATTAGAAAAATTAGGAAGGTTGGCAGCTATGCTTTTGCACATGCCCAAATGATTCATTTGAATACCAGATTCATTCATTCTTTCTATCACTACCTGGACCGTGTTTTATTATCTGTTCCACATATAGCTGACTGAAATCAAGTACCCCTAAGGGAACATATATTGAACTTATTTTATTCACAAGGGACCCTACCTAAAGATACACCGATTTCGATTAAACCTTTATCATAGAGAGTACTCATGATATGATGAAGAATGATACAAATTTTATCGTCCACCGTCAAGGTTTAGTATTTTTAAGTATTATTTAGTATTAAGTATTATTTTAAAATATTATATTGAAAAAGTATTCATAGTTCGTACGCTTTTACCACAATTTTTAATAGATTATTTCGCCTTATTAAAATGCAAAGAAGTATATTACAAATCTTGCAATTACACGAGACGGCTACAAAGTCTGCTATTCAAATATTTAATAGAAAAAGTCAATTAAAAATTGTGATAAGAAGTACGAATCCTGTTATTATAAGTATTATATTGCAGTATTATTTTTTATCCCGCAAAGTGATTATCGTCGAATCTTCATCTGGAGAGAACGTGGAGCTCGCTATCATCCCTCCTAAGTAAAATAAATCGTCAGATTTGGTGGCAAAGGAATCCTTGTCTGGGGCGGCATAATGTTGGGCAGACATAACCCACTGCACGTCTTCGATGCGGGTGCTGTCAACGCACATCGCTATAGAGATGAGGTTCTTGAAGTCTATGTGAGGTTGTTCCGGGGTACCGTAGGCCCAGATTTTATTTTTATGGACGATAATGTGAGGCCATTCAGATCTAACATTGTTGATGATTTTCTTGAAGAAGGGGATATTCGCCGTATGAATTGGCCCTCGAGGTCTCTGGACCTCAATCCTACGGAACATGTTTGGGATGGTCTAGGAAGAGCCATTGCACAGTATAACCCCATTCACAGGACCCGCCAGGAGTTAAAAGCTGCGCTTTTGGGAGAATGGCTTTGTTGCCACAAACGTTTATTGATACCCTCATAAACAGTGTGAGAGTTCGTTGTGATGTTTGTATTGCAGTGCATGGTGGTCACACTCCATATTAGACAGACTTTTCCCGAGATAAATGTTTTATCTCTGATTCCTGATTTAACACTTTTTGATATGCCCTGTATCTTAAACCACAATTAAAAAATTTTCCATATTTTTATGTTGCTATATTATTTCTCTCATTGTAATATACCTCTGTGCCAAAGGGTATAGCCAGGTTTCCTATTAAAATATGCCCTTGAGTCAACTAGATCGAGTCCTACATGAATCGATAGCCCTTCAATAGAGATGCGTTTCTGCCAAGTTTGAAGCATATATCTCAAACCCATGGGCAGTTATGACTCTTTATGTGCGTTTTGGAAAAAGGTGCATTGTGAAGAAAGTTGCGATCGAATTTCCCTGAAAAAAATCAGGGATGTGTAGTATTAAAATACAGATATTGGATATTATTTTCAGATTATTTTCTGCAAAATAGCCAGTTTTATAAAATAATTCTTATTTTTAATTTAACTTTTCACTTAAGAATATATCAAAATTATTCAGTGACCACCTTCATGTTTTTACCAAAAATACTACGAGGTATGATATCTATTTGGTGTGAGATTCAACTCTCTACGCTGGGTGTATCATAGAATTTTTTTTTAAATGTTTACCAGGGGGGGGGGGTTGCAAGTTGCATGTGTTATTACAAGTTCATGCGCAGTTCTATGTACAGTTTACGCATGTAGCTATGCTGTTGGTGGCAATCATCTGAAGGAAAGCATTTTGTTTTGTTAGTTGACAGTTGACTGATTTTGTTTTTAGTTTTCTGCGCAGTTTTACTTAACATATTGCTTTTTGTCTTTTAAACATGAAGCTCCGCCTATGGGCGTTACATTTGTTTTTTTTTCATTATTTAACAAAAATTTGTATCACCATGTGTTTCTATTATAAAAAGATGTATGTAATAGTGTTTCCAATCGAACTATTAATATGCATAGTACTCTAATCGTAAAAATGCGATTTTTGTGTATTTTCTTTGAGAAATAATGTAACATATGAAACACAATTAATTACTGAATTACAGATTAACTGAATAACTAATTAACTGAATTACAGATCTCCAAAAGACGTGAATTCATGTCTCCCGTTCAGAGTTTGATTACCAACGGAATAAACTTCCACCAGTAAAAATGAAGAGGAATTTCGTTTTTATTCAAGACAGTAAATATTTTGTAACCAGAGCGTTTAAATAAGGCAAAAATGTCTACTAAAATTTACTGGTGGAAAGTTTTTCCCGATTGTGTTTTCCTCAGTGTGTTAACACTGTTTTCGATTAATCAACAACAGTGTTAAGTCAAATTGAGCCGAAAACTATTAAACAAATCCGTCAACTGTTAACTAACCAAACATAATTCTATCCTTCAAATGTTTGCCACCACCAACATAACTGCATACGTAAACTGTACATAGAAATGTGTATGAACTTGTAATAACACACGCAATTTGCTACTCCCCCATCCCTGGAACACATTTTTAATTCTTTTTCTATGATGCACCCTGCGTACAGAGTTGAAACTACATCATAATTCGTAGTATTGTTGGTAAAAACATGAAGGTGGTCACTGAAAAATTTCGATATATTCTTAATTAAAAAGTTAAATTAAAAACAAGAATTTTTTTTTGTAAAACTGGATATTTTGCAGAAAATAATCTGAAAATAATATCCACTATTTGTATTTTAATATTACACATCCTAGATATTTTGGAGGAAATTAGATCTCTACTTTCTTCACAATGCACCTTTTTCCAAAACGCACATAAAGAGTCATAACTGCCCATGGGTTTGAGACATATGCTTCAAACTTAGCAAAAACACATCGGTAGTGAAGGGCTATCGATTCATGTAGGACTCGATCTGGTTGACTCAAGGGCATATTTTAATAGGAAACCTGGCTATACCCTTTCGTGGCAACACAGTGGATAGTTCATCAGTTTTCACAAATTTTATGTTTATGACATTAATTTTGGACATGAGTGTATATGTATTAATGCACATTGTAGGGTTAAACTGGGCTCTTTTTTACCGATTATTATAAACTAGGAAATAGTACATTTATTGTTTTTTTCTTGGAATGTGTTCGAATACCTATTTTAGTCTTTAAGAACTCCCAATCTCCGAGACATCTTTTAATCACATACAATACAACGCTATTCCTCTCAAACTGGAGGTTTTTTGTGTGTTATCATTATCACATATTATCTCCCTATTTGGAGTGTCTTGGATAGTTTACTTTTAAAAGTAATTAATAGTTAGTTTTCAAATTTCTTCAAAATTTCAGTGTATAAATTTGTTAATTTTTAATTCAAAATCACCATTTTAAAAATTATTTTAAAAGATTAATGCGCAGTCACTTATGAGAAAGAAAATAAAAAAATATATATATAAATAAAAAATAAAACATTACATCACATTCTCAATTTTGAAACTTACATTTCTTGATGGAATTAATAAACGATTAAGATAAACTTTTAAGGAAGCTAACAATTTTACGGAAAAATAATGCATTAAAATAATTAATTTTGGCGCGTTTATCAATCACACACCAATCAATACTACATTTCAATTATCTGTTCTTTAAAAATGTAACTTTATGAATGAAGATGTATGACTAATGAAATTAGATAATAGTCAGATAAAATGACATTGTTTGAAAGTTTTCTTCATAAATTCAATTAAAATTTACTAATCATTACTCATTGTATGTCATGTAGTGTATGTCGTCCATTTTATCAATTCATTTATACAAATTAGAACCAATTCCGCAGTTCTTAGACTTTATTGAAACAGAAATATTGCACGAATTATTATTGAATATTATTACTTTGATGAATTTAGATTCTATTTGTGCAATGACACTAAATTTTACCAATAAGATTCGACATATGTTCAGATATTTTTATGCTATTTTTATTACAACGGGCATAAATATTTATTTGAGCGATATTTAAAAAAAAATAAAGGGTCGTCAGGAAGTCCATATAAACATATAAAAAGAACAAATAACGTTACGGATAGGCTGTTTGAACTAAAAGTATACAGACTTGCCAAGTCGCCGGCTTTTTGGATACCAGTAATTTAGTACAGAAAATGTTGTTTTGTTTAATCAGAGCATTTTGGAAATTAAAAGAACAACATTTTCTCTAAAAAATTACTGGTGTGCAAAAATCCGGAGACTTGGCAACTCTGAGTATAGCTAACAATTTCTACATTTTATTAAATTATATAAATGTGTTAAAAACCCAAAAAAAAATATTTAATAAAAGTCGTGAAGCGTTTATGTAACAAAGCAGATTTTATTATACTTATGAAGTAATATTTCTGGTTGAAATATGGTTATTTGACATTAAAAAGGCTTAATATTGGGTTATTCCGAAAGTTCGTGCCGTTTTAGAAACTCAGTTCGTACCGGAAAATTCTGCTCTTTAATTATTATGCATTAAATCTGATATATGTTGTACAGTAATTAACACTAGAACGGCGGGAAATTTTACTCAAGTTTAATAAAACTATTTCACACCAGAATTTTTATTTAAGACTTTTAACTTATTTATTTAACTTATTGTTAGGGGGTATGTATTTAACTTATTTTACGAAGAAATATCCGATTCGAATCGAATTTTTTTTTTTGGTAGGGGTCAAAATGACGCCTTACTTCCATTCTAGTGTTCAGGGGCAGAATTTTACAGTGCGAATTGATTGCACAACCGGCACGAACTTTCCGGAAAACCCAATAGTTTGCTGCCACTATTGGTAACACTTTACCGACCGGCCGTTGATTAATCGACATTTGCTCCACAGCGCTTACCGATCTGCCGTCGATTAATCGACGTTTGCTCCCCAGCACTTTCCGACCGGTCGTCGATTAATCGACTTTTGATCTTTCTGATAGATTTGGTTAGGTTAGATTGACAAGTAGCAAGCAGCAAGCATTCTTTATTCAGATAATCGGTGCTTTTTTATAAGCTTTAGCCCTTTAGAACAGGTTTCGCTTGTAAATACTGCAACTTCCCATTACACAAAGGTGACTGTTTCGAGCGCTATCATAGTTAAAAAAAATATTAAACAACTTCTTTTTTCGACAAATATTGTTATATGGATTGTGGTATATTTTATGCAAATAATAAACTGAAAACGATTGTAATAGATAAAATAAATATTGTTTAACTCTAATATGATTAACCCCTTCACGACGAGCGTCCTTTACAGAATTTTTAGCCTTCTACCACCGGTTTTTCAAAGCAGAAAATTTCACCTAATTGAATCCCAGAAATGCTAAGATTTAATGAGGCAAATCTTACATTAAAAATAACTGGTGGGAATAATCGAGGATTTTGAGCATCTTATGCGTCACGTATACGTGTCGCTCGTCCCCAAGGGGTTAAAGTAAAAGATTTTATTAAATTTCGTTACCCTAGAATAACACGAAGCATACAATTTTACCAGAGTTTAAGAAAAGCGCATATATTCCCGCGGGTCAGTCTAGGCCGAAACCAAGCCGGTGTCTCGGACGATAAGCGGCTGACCGGGCGGTGAAAGGGCATAGTATGTTCGAACCGCTACCGGTCGGTAAAGTGCTAGGATGCGGGATTCTCTTTAACAATTTGAAGTGTGGTGGGATATTATATATCCCACTTAATTTTAATCTACAAATGACACCGTGATACCAGAATATAGAAGTAAGATTTTGCTTTTTTAATGTACGTGACGAAAAGCTTTTTCTCTTTTTCAAATAAATTTGTACGTAAATCTTGGTGTCATTCCAGTAAAAGAAATTCGAACTCAAAAAATCGCCAACAGAGGGCGCTAAGGCAAATGCATATGTTTCAAATGTGCAAATGAGGATGATTGTGAAAAACTGACTACTCAGTGGACGCCTTATTTAATTTAATCATCAATTTGGTATTTAGAACAAATTACTAAGCGAATGTTGCCGACACAGAAGCGACAATGAATACTTTTCCTAAATTCCGACCACAAAAACTTCTGAAAAAGAAAATTATAACCGATACCAAGTAACTTGTTCTACACTCCAAATTCATGATAGAGTCAAATAAGGGATCAACTGAATAGTCAGTGTTCTTTTACGTATCCACATTTGCGTATTGTCGATAGATTCTGTGCTCCCCTATCGGTAACTTTTTTAACTATAGTTATTTGTATCGTTAAAATAATCCCGTATCCTGACAAAGGTTTTAGTGATAACCACACTTTCGCAGCCTATTTTTGATTAATTTAAAAATTTAAACGGAGTTTCTTACCACCCTGCATAAAACTGTACAAAATTAATATAAAAATATATTTAAAATGAATTTGAAAGATCAACATAATAGATGACAGTTGAATTAAAAAATAAACAAGAAGACCCTTTCGGAGGATTTTGCACTTAAATATTTGAGAGTATTTTCTAATACGTTTTTTTTAATAATTATTAATTCATTTTTAATTAAACAACGTGTTTTAACAAATTGCGAGTGCACAATGTCAAATGTCTGTTCAAAAACATTACGTATGATACCTCATTCATTTTGCGTTTCGTATGGGCATTAAAAGGTGATGTTGCCATCAGAAATAATACATATGTTAATGGCCATCAAAAAGAAAGAAAGCATTTTTTAAATTCTAAGTTTTCAGATTTACTGCTATTCAATTTAAAATGTCTTCACAATCATACATACAATTAACACTCTAGAACAGGAATCGTTTTATAAAACTTGAATATACGTATATCATAAGTATATTAGAATTTGCATAGAAAATTTGTAGTCTGAAATTTGTTCTTTATTCTATATCATGATACGTGTAGAACTGGACTATTAAGAAGCAGATTTTGTTATTCAAATATGTGAATTGAACTGAAAGAATTTGGGGAAAATAGTTCATTCTTTCATATTCAACTATTTATTCATTAGAAGAGAAATATTTCGCAAATTACTTTTTTTTTCTAAAGCAAAAAGTCTGTAAATTGAATACATCTACATATTATGTATGTAGAGAAAAACTGTGAAAAAAAGAGTAATGGATACATATGATTTCGAAAATTTCGACTTGATAAGATACGAATCAGAAAGACTTTTAAATATTTTTAAAGGGGATATGCAAGTCATAAAAGCATAATTACAAGAATTCACCGTATTAAAAATTTCAAAATAATTAACTGATTCCAATGTGAATTATCTCAAGAAAATCCGCCTGGATTTGTGCAATGTGTAGATAGTGCGGCCTTAATAAATCGACTGTAGATGAGCTTTATCTAAAGCATAACAAATTTTTACAGCATAAAAAAACTTCTTTTATATTTACTTATCGATAAAATACTAGAAGGACTAATGAAATGCTACAGCGCTGAATCACTAGAGCTTAAGGTTCAGATAAAATATATATATGGTAAGTCATCATTGATTACGGGCAAAGGCTGGCGACAATTTTTATATTCGGTCGCACCCAGGGCTTTACAAATTTGATAAAATCTGTTAGCCAACAAAAAATTCTAGTCGCCAGTAAAAAATATCTACCCATTTTCCAACATTGATTTTCAAAACCAAATAAGATTTTTTAATGAATTAATTGAGAAAACATAATAAGAAGCATAGCTTAGAATTATTAGTTACATGGTTTAGAGTAGTACATAATTTAGAAATACAATATCAACTAAGTTTTCTAATAAAACTTATTAAAATTATATACCTCTGAAAAAAAAATATTGTAAAGCTCAATTAACCGGCATGTTCGGGAAATGCTGATTGTCAAAAAAAATGCTTTAAGAAAATATATATCTGATGATGGGGGCACCGATGAAATAGTGAAGCAGTAAAAGGAATTTTTTGCCTATTTTCCTGCCGAAGTCAGTCAAATAATTCAGATTTTTTATTTTAAAACTTGCATTTGATGAACTTGTTTTTGCGAAATTAATATAAAAGTTTAAAATATTGTTTGTTAGGATATGATTTCTAAGTTTATTTTTTAATATTTTGTAATTTTTCAGCATCTATAATGAGACATCTTATAAGAATTACGAGGGGAGAGAAAAATGCCGTTTGTGCTCATTTCTTAGACCAGTTTTGTACAAAGCCATAAAACTTAGTCGCCAGTGACGAGCTGGCGATGGCATTTGTCAAGCCCTGGTCACACCACAATAAAAAAAAATTCTTTGCGGTATTTCAGTGTTGTCAGTGGGCTATTTAAAAAAAAAAAAAATCAGATTGCTTGAGTTTTTCGAAATGGTATAATTCTCCTTGTTTTCGTCTTTTAATCTGTCATTAAATACGATGAATTTTACGTTCTAAAAAAAAAAAAAAAAAAAAAAAAAAAAACAGGTCGCAATCATGAAAACTGAATTAACCCATTAAGGATCGAATTATTTTTCTCAATAAAATACAAATATTGCGATTCATACCACTTTTATATTATATACGTAATATATAGTACCTAAGATATAGTACCTTATAGTAACCTAAGAGTGACTTTATCATGGTGTTTTTTGCATCAAATAAAGCTGATATTTATCCTAAAAACAAACTGGTGTTACCTTAAAACCTGGAGTAAGAAAAATAATGTTGCGAAAATGCAACGTTAGTCTTTAACCCTTAATTGCATAGTGATGTAAATTTCCATCACTTTTTATTTAACTTTTATTAAATAAATCAACTTCTTCGCCACCACTATATTTATATAGAAATATTAATCCAGTCAAGTTCCCGTGAACTATGTTGCTGAACAAAGTTAAAAATCTATCTTAAAATTTCTGGTGTCTAATATTTAATATATGTTTAAAAAAACACAATTGTAAAAGAAAAACTCATGCAAAGAAGGGTTAATGGGTTAAAAAAATTTAACCCACTGGTGGTAGATGTCTCCTAAAAATATATTAGTATAAGTTTATAGCAGAGATAATTTTTCAAACTTAGAACGAATAGAAAATATGCGTAGTCCCTGGGACGTTCGATGTCCTAACCCAGGAATCAAACGGTTAAAGTCAATGCTACATAATAACTTCTTAACCCTTATATAGGTAGAATTATTAAATATAACTTTATCTTAAAACAATGTATCCTTCTTTAATACACAGCTTAATTTTATTAATATATTTTATTTTGCATTGTGAACAACTCAAATATTTATTTTATACGTATGTATATGCCTAATGAATGCGAGCTGATTAGCAAAATATGGAAATTTAAGACTGATAAATCTGTATGTAAACAGACAAACTTAAAAAAAAATAAAACTAACAATCTATAAACATATTTCTCTTTTAAAAACCCCACTGTTAGTTCAGTTTTGATTTCTAAATAAGTCTATCCAGAAGATTAAACTATTCTCATTCATAAAAACATTCGTTTTTCAAATCTTAATTTGCTTTATATTTAATCTTCTTATCGCAAGAAAAAGGCATTGCTTTCAATATTTCTTTTCATAATCATTATGTCGAAGAAAAATGAGGGATTATAAAGAATTATAAATCGATTGTCGTAAGAAAATTTATCGAAAGGGTTTATTTGAATGCATTCAATACATTTTATCGATATATTTTGCTCCGGAAATCGTTTGTAATAAGAAAGTAATTTCAATACATGGCGTAATCATTGTATTTTAAATATATTTCTTTTTAATCACATACGAATTTTAAGTTAATCTCATGGAAAATTAAATACACATTAAACGTTACAAGGTTCGCACACTCCTTATATTTTGTAAGGAGTCTGGCACCAATATTAATGGTAAGAAAGTTTCTATTTAATTTTTTAAACAAAGAATTCGCAACCACCGCCATTATTCCCAGAATTAGCAATATTTTTCCGCAGTTAAATAAAGCGAAGAAAACTGTTAAAAATTTGTGGTACTATATGTGGTGCCTTTAGTAAATATAAAATATTTACTGACTGTTTCTAATATACGACATTTAAAAATAAATCTACAATTGGTAATTTTCTATTAATGAAATCAAATTATCGACCCAATGAAGTAGGTGGTTAAGTATTTAGCATTTCTCATATTTCAAAATTAAAACGGAATCTGGAAAATAAATCACTGATTCTTATAAGCATGTGTGCCAACTTTTACGCTTGTTCTGACCACACAAATTTAACAGTAAATTTTGAAACCAAAAAGGCCTGAACGGAAACATGAACCAAAAACGCCTAAAGTTGGCAGCTATGTTATACGAGAGATTGTTTGGTACTTTCAACTTATTATTTCAAAAGAATTTAACAGTCTGTAAGAGAGAAGATTCTATCTTTACTTTACCAATGGATAATTACGAAGCTTCTGCTAGAAAATAGTGGGAAGTAAACAGTGATTACATTTAACATTTCCGAAACTCCAAGGTTCGTACGCTTTTACCAAATTTTTTTAATAGAATTTTTTCATTTAATATTTAAATAGCAGAAATTGTTATCGCATCATTTAATTGCAGGATTTGTAATACTTTTCTGCATTTAAATAAGGCGGAAAATTCTATTAAAAATTATGGTAAAAGCGTAGGAACTTTGAACTCTGGATGAGTTAAAAAAATGCGAAACCGATAATAAGATAAGTTTTATGCATTTTCACAATACACAGTTTCGATAACACTAAAAACAATAATTAATACCACACAGTCAGCTGAAAGCAATATACTCATCGGTACTGTTTCAACAACTCAGAGTTAATTTATTGCGTTAAAATGAGAAATTAATAATGCCGTTTTCGGCTATTCAGTTGCAAAAATTTGGTTCAAGTTTCATTTTACCAAAATATGGCTTTGATTTGTGCTTTTTAAAGTACATAAAAATTTGAGATTTTTATTTCTTAAATGATAAACTATCTAAATTTTACTTTTATATGTTGTGTGTGCGTAATAATTTTGTTTCATGTGTATTATTTCGCAATAAATTTATGTTGAGATATTGATATACAATATGATAAATATATGACACACCAGGTTTTTGCTTTTCATATTGAGTTAAAGAGACCAGAACTTTAAATGAAAGTATAAATATATTAGTTTTGTTTTCTAGCCAAATATTTAATATATATTCTTTCTAATTAATAATTCAATAGAATGTTTGAATTCAACTATGCAAGTTTTCTTCAAATGAAAGACTTTAACTAGGTAGAACATTACCAAGTGTATTACAAAGCGATCCCACTGGTCTCTCTTTTGAATACCACTAATTTGTAATAGAATAAAGTTTTTGGAAATGCTGGTACAGAGAAAAATATAGGTTTTAAAATTATTTTTTGATTCAAATTAAGGGGAAATATTAACACTAAAAACTCTCTAACAATCAAAACTAAATTCAGTCTTCATCAAAATTCATACCAAATTAATCCAGATTTGTAATTCAAAATTTATGATAGATGCATTTGGAGTGTTTATAATTTACCTAATTTAACAAGGTTTCATCGGTTTAGTACCGTCTTGACAATCTGCAGGCGGTTTTAAAGCACACTTTAGTTCCAGGAAAGCAATTTATACAATTAAATACGCTTTATCATGTCCTTCAACATATAGTTTAGGAATAAATTTAATCATTTAATAAATAATTTGTAAGATCATGTTAAATATCCCAATTAAAGAAATTTCTTAAATACACAGGGAGAATTGCAGGAAATAAAAATTGAAGAAATTTTTTCCTTTAACATTTCCTTTAACATTTTTTTACGTTTCTTTCAATGCTGTTTCGATTTACACCACTTCCAAAATATTTTTTTTTTCATGTAGAAATATAAATAAATTTATATACTTGTCCATGAGTTATGCATGATATTCAAAAAATGGTAAAAGTGTGCTGGAAAAAATAATTTATAATACAAGAAAAAAAAAACTGGCTTGCCATTTATTTCATATAATTTCGATTTCTTTAATATACTCCACATGAAAAATATTTTTTCCGAAATATTCCAAAAATATTGTCTTTCCTTAATAATTCTTCTACTTCATCTAGTCTGGGAAACCTGTAAAGTAAAATTTAATTCATGCTGATTTAATGTAAACTTCGTAATAATACTGATAATAAATTACTTTGTAATGAAGAAAAAGTACTCTTGTACCTCCAAAATAGACTTTTATTGCGTTAGTCAATGGATAATTCTTTTAATTTATACCATATAAAAACATTCGATAAAGTATCTTATCAAATATTCAAATAGAACAAACATGTTTAGTATGTACTCACGTATCCATCTACAGGGTGGCTACTAAATACTGTTATGCTAAACAAATAAGAATTAATTTTAATCTTTAAGTAAAACAATTGATTTCCCTATTTCAGCGTTTGGCAATTTTCTATTAATGCAGACGATTTTTGTATAAAGCAAATATTTAAAATTATTTTTAAAATGTAAGCCAAAAGAATGATGATTAAACAGCTCTTTGATCGCGTATTTTCCGCAGGTAAATTCTTTAAGTAATTAAAATGCCCTTACTTTAATATAACATTTACATATAGAAGTATAAATCGTTTGTTGGATACTAATAGTTGTCAAAATCGACTTAAGTCTGGCCGTCCACACTCAGTTCACACAAAAGAGCGCATCAAAAGAATTCGTGAAACGATACGAAGAAATCCACAATGTTCTCCAAATAAAATGGCTAGAGAAAAGAACGTGAGTCGCAACACTATGCAAGTTATAAATGAAGACTTGGGTTTTCGGCCTTATCGCAAAATAAAAGTTGAAGGTTTTACTACAGTGCCTAGAAGTATATAGTGTTGTTATCGGCGTCAATATTATACTTCAGAAATAGAGGAAGCCGATAGATGGCGCCAGTGTTCTCGCCGCGGCTATGGTAACTTTCGTTTTTACGTACACCTCATTTTAAATCTATTTTTTCTGTATAAATCAGTACTTTAAAATGCTCTAGATAAAAAATAAACAAGGAAAAAAATTCTAATAATGAAAATACAGTTGAAGAGAAATGTAATTGATTTCAGAACAACTAATTGTAATGAACTCAAACAGTTACAAACTTTATCATAGGACAATGTTTTTCTTCCTACAATATTTAGTTATTTCTAAAATTGGATAAATACAATATATTGGATAAATACATTATACTATGATAAATTCTTGCAAAAACATGTCCCTATTTTGACAACTTTTTAATCGGTATTCATTATTACATAACTTGTTTACATCCTGTTAACAAACTAAGAGTAAATTGAGTTGTTAAAAATTTCTGACATTTCGGAGCTTTAGTTTTGAGTAAAATAATTTAAGGTATACTAGCAAACATCAAACATTAAATTAATGATAATTTCAAATCTAGAAAAAAAAATAATTACTCTCCTGAAAGTATGACAAGAATTCAGTTTTTTTAAATTAGGGTAGATGCGCCAATCATCCTTAAAAAATTATTTAAAAATTATTTTTGATTCATAGTTATTATTATATATTATTATTATTATTATTATTATTATTATTACATTAAGTTATCAACAATATTTAACCATTCTCATACTCACATTTCTCAAATGTGAATCAAAATTTTAATAACAGAAATAAATCAAACACTTTTCAGTTTTTTTCGAGTAATAGACACCCTACAAAAAGTAATACATTGATTTTGTGAATGTATTTAAAACCATGATTGAATGAAAGCATACTAATGAAACAAAATAGTCAATACTATTAATGTCGGTAAACGTCTGTGTGTGTTTCTTTCTGTCTGTCTGTGCACTCCACCTTTGTACCCGCAAAGGCTCCGGGACCAGGCGACGCACGGACGGCGGACGCGGACCGAAAAATTCGCAAAAAAGGCGCGACGCTCAAGTTTCGATCGGGTCGGGATTCCGACCCGGACCCGGGGAGTTATTAATGAGCGAAAGTGTTTTAATTACCGACCGAAACCGAACTGGAAAAAGAATCGAAAAAAATTTCCGTTTTGATAATCGCAGACATCCAAATCGTCGCTTTTTAAAGCATCATCGAATAAAAAAAAAATGTACCGGATGTATCGATCCGAAAATCGGGGTACACACGCGGCCGATTTTTGTCGTTCCAAAATGTCAAATTTTTTGAAATTCGGACCGTAACTTTTCTTTATTTCGGCCAAAAACTGACCAGACATCCAACATCGACCCCAGACGTAAAAAGAGGTTGCCGTAAAGAAAGCAGGGTCGACAGATCCGAGATCAAATCGCCCCACTCCTTTTTGAAACAAGTGGAAATAATGACTCTACATTCGCGAAAATTTGCTAACACGTGTATAAAAAAATCGCGAATTCAACAAAAAAAAATTCGTAAAAATCGACCAGTAATTTTTGAAGATATCAATTAAAACTCATTAATGACACGGCAAATGAATTTATTTCTATTCCGGAGAGACAGCTTCTTTTTTATTTCAACATTCAACGCAGACGAATCGTCTGTGGATAAGTCATTTCTGAAAGAGATAAAATAGTCACGTGACTTTCAACTGCGTTCTTTCAGAGGGGGGGGGGCATTTCCGAATCTAAGGGGGGTATTAATTCCAAACTTTGACAGGGCGACTCAAAATGGATTCTGCTTTCAGAATATCTAAACATTATTCTCATATCTTCATTAGGAGCCGATATATTATTTTATTGTGTAATTAATCATCGTTATTTGTATAATTAAAGCAAAAGAAAGATTTCTATTACAGTGCCGGCTAGATATTACGATTTTAAGAAGTAGGCCGCGTCTAAAAACTGCCATAACGAGTATCTTAAGTTTTTGTTTTAGAGTGGCAACCAGATATTATGATAGGGAAAAGCGGGCTTCGCCCGTTATCGATTTTTTTTTTCAGTTTTAAGTTTTAATACAGGTCCCTGTCTTTGAACAAGAAGTCCTGTAGTCTAAATAAGTTGTTTGACATCAGATTTTTTTTTCCGGCAGTCAAATTCTGTTGTTTAAGGAAAAGCAGTGTCCTCCCCCCCCCCCCCCTTCAAGTTTTTTTTATCTTAACTGTGGGGTTCTTAGGTTCGTTCAGTTCGAGGTTTATCTTATTCGAGGTTTATTTTTTCTATTTGCGCCACCTGGTGGCGGAAGGCGGAACTAACGTATACTGCAGCGCGTGCGCAGCACGACTGCTATACGGTGCCGCAGCCAGCGGGGACCGAAATCACCCACTCGTGGACAGCCACCCGTGAGGTATAGGAACAATAAGTCCACGAGGGGAAAAATAAACGCTACCCGACACCGATAGCACCCATCCGTTCCAACCCCCACCGCAGGAGGTGCCTGTTTATTAGATTTGAAACAATGAATATAATTACATAACAATAATAAAATATAAAAGGTAAAAAATAAAAATTTTTTGAAAATTGAAAGTTAAAAATAAACTATTTTCGAAGTACTATAAGTTCATGATGTTCTAACTTTATGGTATTTTAGTTCAGAAAGTCAATGGTCAGTTCAGTCAATTTTTTTTTTTAAATTCTTTCGTAATGAAAGAGAAATTTTTATTAAGAATATTGTAATTCTCTTTTAACTTTTGAGAGTTTGAAGGATTGAAAATGATATTACGAAGGTTATATTTGAGAGTTTCGTTCTTATCAAAAGGGAAATGATGGATCATAAGAGGGCAGCATCCGAATATGTAGTGAACTGCATCTCCTTCTGCTTTATCGCATGGACATCTAGGTGAGGCTCTTTTTCTTATTTTATGTAAGTATTGTGGGAAACTGCCATGGTTACTCAGATAATACGGCAGTGTTGGCTGTTTGCAGAGATAATTTGGATCGACTTTATTTATAATTTTATAGGTATCTCTGCCCTTATTACATGAGTCCCAAATGGCTTGCCAGTCAGAGATGGTTTTCTTTTTAAAATACAATTTTGCTATTGAAATGGGGAACAACAGATCTTTTCTTGATTGATATTGGTCTTGTAAGATGGCTTGCTTTGCCAGGAGATCAGCTCTTTCATTGCCAGTATCACCCACATGAGATATAGTCCATGTTATTATAATGAATTTATCAGGAATTTGAAGTAATTGATTGTAATTGTTTTTGATAATGTAGTTTCTAGGAAAAGCAACTTTTAACACTTCCATAGAAGAGTAACTATCTGTAATAATTAGTAGTTTATTGTAGTCGGAGGTAGAGAACCATTTTATTGCTTTATAAATTGCCATTAATTCTGCTTGATATATGTTATTCAGTGGATGATGTCGTATTGCTTCATCATGTATATTATTTCCATCTTTATATATGGTGAAAGCACTGGCTACACCCCCTGGCATGACAGAACCATCTGTGTAGGCTTCCACATCGTATTCTTTTGGATGGATGGATTTTCTATCTTCTATAATTCTGATATTTTGGACTCTGTAGTAATTGAGGAATCGATACGATTTTTCTTTCTGCATTATATTGTTAATGTTTAGCTGTGTGTTATTGATTAACAAATTTCTATTTCCTATTTTCAGTTGGTAGTACTGAAATTCATTCTGTATTTTTATTAGGATTGGTGGAGTTCCTGTAAGAAGATACAGAGCTTCGTGAGAGATAGTCCTAAGGGTCCGTATTAAGTTTAATAATGCCAAACGCTGAGTTGAACGTAGTAATTTTCGGCCATCAGTATTCAAGCAGCGGGGACCCGAGCCGGAGGTTCGTTCAGTTAGAGGTTTATACTATTCTATGTGCAATTTAAGGGATTATCCGGTGCGTGCGTAGCACGGCCGGTATACGGTGCCGAAGGCAGCGGGGACCAGGGTCGGAACGACTTCTATACCGTGCCTCAGGCAGCGGGGACCCGAGCCGGAGGTTCGTTCAGTGACAGGTTTATACTATTCTATGTGCAATTTAAGGGATTACCGGTGCGTGCGTAGCACGACCGGTATACGGTGCCGAAGGCAGCGGGGTCCAGGGTCGGAACGACTGCTATACGGTGCCGCAGTCAGCGGGGACCCGAGCCGGAGGTTCGTTCAGTGACAGGTTTATACTATTCTATGTGCAATTTAAGGTATTATCCGGTGCGTGCGTAGCACGACCGGTATACGGTGCCGAAGGCAGCGGGGACCAGGGTCGGAGATTAGTTCAGTTAGAGGTTTATACTATTCGATGTGCAAATTAAGGGATTATGCAAATTATGGGATTATCCGGTGCGTGCGTAGCACGACCGGTGTACGGTGCCGAAAGCAGCGGGGACCCGGGTCGGAGGTTCGTTCGGTTCGAGGGGGATGCTAGCCGGAGAATGCAAAAGTTTCGACCCGTATACGGTGCCGAAGGCAGCGGGGAGCAGGGTCGGAGATTAGTTCAGTTAGAGGTTTATACTATTCGATGTACAAATTAAGGGATTATGCAAATTATGGGATTATCCGGTGCGTGCGTAGCACGACCGGTGTGCGGTGCCGAAGGCAGCGGGGACCCGGGTCGGAGGTTCGTTCGGTTCGAGGGGGATGCGAGCCGGAGAATACAAAAGTTTCGAGGCACCGATGTAAATTAGGGGCCCGCTGGCGGGCGAAGCCAGCTAGTCATGTTAAAATAAATTTTAAAGTTAGGATATCAATAATTAATAAAATATTTATGATGATGTTCATTGTTTAAATGATTTATTGTCATTATCACAAGATAAATATTTAAATTATTTTAGATAGAAAAATTAAAATACTAAATTAAAAATAATTGAGCAAATCTTCTTTCCCTTCAATAGTGTATTTGTAATTTCTCTCAATAAATCGCTCATGAAAATGCGATTCACATTAGAGTCCTGCATCGGGTCGGGTTACCCGCACCCGACCCGTCCCACGGTTCGGGTCGGCGTTTTTTGCTGCGGGTCCGGTTGACATTCACTTTTTCGGGTTCGGGTTGGGTTTTTACTCTTGCGGGTCGGGTTCGGGATGACCCTCTTTTTCAGAAGAATGTCCAATATTTTTTTCAGATTAAGGAAATCGAGGTAAATTTTTTGTTGGGTTCGGGTCGGGTTGCTAGTTGACTTCAAATGAAATTTGCGGGTTCGGGTCGGGTTAACCCGACCCGTGCAGGACTCTAATTCACATGCAACTGAATGTTGGTTCAGATCTTTGTCGGCACGAGGAATGACTTTTAACCATTTTTCAAATTAGTTTTAGTCTTTGGGGGGGGGATAGAGTTATGTTAGTTTTGTTGCTTTTATATCCACTAGTATATCCGGGAAAGAAGCATGTTCAGGGCTTAATTTGCGCCGGAGCCCACCAGACCTCAGATCCGGTACTTCTCTATTTTTAGTAAATGTTTAAATATTGGCCAGAATTCACCGGAGCTCATAAACACTGCGCCCCGGAGCCCAGTGCAATAACGCTTCCGAAAAACGAATTCTAAATTACCCTTTCCTTTCCCTCCCATCCCCAATTTTTTGCCTGCTTTTGTATCAAAACACTTATAAGTGAGGTAATGTGTCGCTGACGTAAGAGATTGAGATATAACGGGCTCGGTTTTTATATCAGTCTTGGGAGGCTTGAACTCAATCTGTCTTAAATTCAAATTTTATTTATTTCCATTTCAAATCATTTTAATGCTATTTTGATCAGAATAACGAGTAAACAGAAATAGTCTTTTTTCTATTCCGCATAGCTGCGAACTATTAAGTTTTTGTGTTAACACTATTTCAGAATCATAATCCTGAGCTTATTTAATCGCAGAATTCTGCGATTAATTAACATTAAGATTAGGTAAAGCAAAGGTTTCTATTTGGAAGTAATAATAACAAAAAAATGGAACAGTGGATATCTAAGTATACGCAGATAGATGTATTTAATTATTTTTATTTTGCTAAAAAAAAAAAAAAAAGTGTTTTAAATTTTGAAGATAATGTATGAAATATAAATAGGCAGACTGGAGTGACGGTGGAGGGGGGGGGGTGCGTGTTAGTACCGCAGAATATTAGGGCTCCGGCACTTTTTTTCTTAGAAATTAAGCCCGGAGCATGTTCGATCAGCTTTTCTTTTCTTAGTATTTGCAGATTTATCCATACTGATTTATCATTAAACAGGCATAATATATGTTTACTTTAAAATATTATAGAAATAGAAACATTCGTATAGTTTGTTTGAAAATACAGCGTTAATTACATTGAAACTAACATTAGGATCAAGCCTGTTAAATGAAACTTCAAACGTTAATAACGGCGGTGGGAACTCGACGCCCTCTCGCGGAGAATCTGGTTTTCCTCCTGTTAGGGACATTTTTTTTATTGCGGTTGTATTGGCGATAAGCACACTACTTACTTCTAGGCACTGTAGTTTGACTGCTGCACAAAGAATTAAAAGTTAAAAGTTGAAGGTTTGACTGCTGCAAAAAGAATTAAAAGTTTACAAAGATGCAAGAAATTGCTGAAGCGGCATCGTAGGAAAAGTGTTGACAGAATAATATTTTCTAATGAGAAGTTATTTTGCGCTGAACAGTGTTATAATGCTAAAAATGATGTCGTATATTCAGCAACCTTCGAGGATATACCTGGAAACCTCCGAACTGTTAAACGCTTTCAGAACAAGAAATATGAAATGATTTGCACCGCAGTGTCAAAAAATTTAAAATTGCTTTTGAAATTCTTCGATAAACAGATAAAAATCAATGCGAAAAATTACAAACAGGCCATATTGGCTACACATGTATTGCTACATGCTGACAGGTTGTATCCAGGGATGAGATTTCTCCGCTTTTTTCATACCAATATAATCTTTCAGAATTTTTTTTTTAATTTAATCGGAACATTCGGCGATTTACCACAACAACGTTTTCTGTAAAATTATACTGGTAAGCAAAAAAGCGGAGAAATCTCATGCCTGGTTGTATCCCACAAAGAATTGGATATTTCAGTAAGTTTATGCACCTTTGCACCAAGCTAAATCAACACACGCTTGGCTCCATGTCAATTGTCGGAACTTTATCATGCAAGAAGATTGACCAATTTCTGCACCGGATATAAATCCCTTATATAATTTCGTCTTGGAGATTTTGGAGTCTAAAGTTAATATCAAACAACACAGAAGTTTGGACTCTCTCAAAGCTTCCATATTGCATGAATGGGACCGATTACCTCTTAAAATGATTCGCTCCGCAGTCGGACAATGGTATAAGAGATTATATTTGGCAATCGATAAAGATGGCGGTCTATTTGAGTCTAGTTATTTCCTGGTAAACTTTAATCTCTGATGTTTATCATGTTAGTGTATTTATCATTTTCTCCTTTGATTTGTAAAATAAAATTACTTAATATATGTAACAGTATTTAGTAGCCACCCTGTAATATTATCCATGCACGATAGGCGAAGAAAAATCCGAACAAAATCATAACTCTCATAGTAAAACGCTGAATGTGCCTTGACGCACAAACATAATTTAGTAAAACGCTTGTAGAAAGACGCAAAGTAAAAATAGAGAGACATAAAATGTCCATGTTTCAGTATAATATCGTTAAGGTTGCAATGCGTACAGTGTTAAATAAAATTCATATTCAATCAGGATTTTTTAATCCCTTCGCAACGAGCGTCACTGAGACTTGACGTACAGAGTGCTCCGAACCCTTGATTAATCCTAACAGTAAATTTGAAAAGTAAATTTTAATTTAATTAATCTAACACTTCTGCAATTGAAGTGCCAAAACAAATTCTATTTTGAATTACTGGTGACGAAAAATTGTAACTTCCGTGAATGACACTCGTGACGAAGGGATCTAAAACCGGTATTTGTACTTGGCAACGGGCGAACATCAGTTACGGAACATCCCGTTTGCGTTAAATGGCTCCAAAAAAGACAGGAGTAACAAATACTGCCAAGTTTAATATAGCGTCAGTCGTTTATTGAAATGGCTGTTGAGAGATGTTTGTTGCTTGTTCAAGCGTGATATTTAAAAATCTGTCACAACAATGAAAATAACACAATTGGTAATTGAATGTTCATGCTTGGTGGGAGGAAATTAAAAAAATATATTATCTTTTAGTTGTTTTTTTTCTTTTACATTTCATTTCAATTTTTTTCTTTTATATTCGATTAATCTTCTGTAATTGGGTCTATTTGAAAGCGTCGCCATCATGGCTAAAATAAATTTAAAAATCAATGCAAATATCATTAAAGGTTCTTAAAGACGCTCTTGCGTAAATAATATTTCTTCAAATATGCCAATTAGGTATGGACCTGTTTGAGAAAGATTAGCCACAAGCAGGGCTCCCAAATGATCCGCCAACTGAATACCAATATTTGTTAACAGAAAATTTCATGGTAGATTTCTACAACATTTCAATAAAAATTCATCTCCGAAGGTGGTTTCTGCAAAATTTGCAAGAAAAATCTAAAGGTAAAAATTTTCTAAGAAAATATCGGTATTCAAAAAGCGGACCATTTGGGAGCCCTGCACAAGATACCACACTTTGGCGCTAAACTGAAACCTTTCAACGAAAAAACAACGTTTCCTTTTATGCCGAACATAAAATCCATACCAAGTTAAGATGAATTGGTTGAGAGATGCGTTGCATTACAATTTTGTTTGGAATAGTGATTATAATTATTATTTTCGATATTAGTAGAAATGAATAGTTTTGGTTATAATAAATATGTCAATCATATTCATTTGCTTATTCAATTATTTTACAATCTTACTAGATCAAAACTCTGTGGTGATTTTTTAAAGGTTGTTATTTCTTTTTTAAACCTCTTGATTTTTAAAAAATTAAAATCTTCATAAACTTGGAGCCTTACCAGCTGCTGAGATGTTCTGATTTCAAAGCGTGTAGATGGGAAGTGCTGAGTTTGAAAACATGTCTCGCTCCTCAGCCTAATCGTTCAGAGTTTTCCGTAGACTTCACAGAACGTTTGTAACGCTTCGTAAAACCTGCGGGTGACGTTTTTTTAGAATGTCCCGCACGGATGGCATCTCCTCTTTATCAACTCGGCATATGTATATCTCTCGCGCAGATAATTGGCAGTAACAAACACTATCACAGCCGAAAATTTGGATTGGTAGTTTTCGTAAATTTGGAGCTATCTTCTTACAAAATGTTTATATAAAATATAATGTTGATAGAAATTATTATAAAATAAACTTTATACTTCAATTGTTTTTTCTCATTTTAAAAACAGTATATTTTACTTTATTATTGAAAAATGTATCAATAGTTTTAATCACATAAAAATTATGTAGTTCTTATATTTAAATTATTTGTTTCAATTGTGTTTTGGCCTAACCCATTTGCATCATTAGCATGCATTTTAGGAATTTATTTGTTATTAAAAAATTCAGAATTCATACGAGATATTCTGAAGATTATTTTTTGCTTTACGTAATGACAAACGATTCATGATTACATAAAGTAAAATTCTTCTATCGGAATTTCAGGTATGAATTTAAAATTTCAGAATAAAAATTAAATTCCTGAAATATACGCGCCAATGATGCAAATGGTATAACACTTTCAGGGAAAAAGTATTTCTATTCGCAAAATGCTTAAATGATTGAGTGATACGAAATTTTACAAACAAAATTATTTCAAACTATATAAAAGTACGTACTTAATTAAAGTAACATTTTCATTCAAAAATACTGTTGCCAGTGTGTAATTTAGGGATTAAAATAAAGTTTTCCATAAATGAACCGCCGCCTTTCAAGTTTTTAAAGAGACAACAACAATCGCGGAAACCTGCGTAAAACAGATGATATTAAAGTACGTTTTCTCTGGATCACAAAGGGGATTTTAAGAATTTTTTTAAAAACATTTTGGTCGTAGCTAAACTATTGGGTCATCCGGAAAGTTCTGTGGTTTATCAAAGGGAAACACGATTACGTATACGAATTATTTGGCTACCGCTGATTAGGAGTGTCGTTGAATGACCCATATATGTATATTCGGTCATATCTTCTTGTGTTGCATAATTCTCGCTTGTGGTGTGGCATTAATTTTGTTTCAGTTCAGTGCTAAGAAAAGATAATCAAAAAGTTCATTTTCATCAGTATGCCCTTTTATTTAAAGTAATTTAAAAATGCTAATCAGACTCGTAAAATTTGTGATATATGTGAACAAACTGACATAGTTCTAAGTTAATTTGAGAAGTTTAAGTGTGAAAATTTCAGCTTCGAAGATGATGCCGCTTCTGGACGACAGTCATCAGTAAAGTAGGACCTCTTAAAAGAAGCTACAGTTGAAAATCCAAGTTATTCAGTTCATGGGCTATTACATAGTCTACAAGTCGTCGCTACCATGTCAAACTATCGAATGTGAAAAAATGCATTTTTCATTGCTTTTAAAAATTGGCCGATTGTCACCACTAAATTTTATAAGGGTTTGTGGGTTGCAAAATCACCAAGGTTGCCAGTTTCGCCTCCTTTTCCATTCAGAAATTTTTAATCCATACCAGAAATTTAAAATAGAAATTTTTTCTTTATACAATTACAGTCTAATTCGTAATTACTTAAAGTAAAAAGTTTTCTCTCAAAATTTCTGGCATGAATTCGGCATCTCTAAATAAAAAAAGAAGGTCAAACTGGCAACCCTGTTCTTCACAGAAATTTTATTGGTATTTTTACTAGGCAAAGATTTCTAATACAATTTAGTGGTGAAAATCGGCTCATTTTTAAAACTAGTGAAAAATGCATTTTTTCATATTCGATAGTTTGATATGGTAGCGACGCTATTACATATAAAATGTACAGTGCATGATCATATATTCGAGGTTGGAATTTTCGCGGTTAAACTTCTCAAACCCCTTACGAACGGAGTCATCAGAAACAGCACTTTCCCCATATACAGTACAAAATTTATGAGCAGTGTGACTAGCATTTTTACCTTTCTTCAAATAAAAGAGTATAATGACGAAAATAAACTTATTGGTTTTCCATTCTTATCACTACACTGAAACATAAAATATGCCTCAAAACAACCTAGAAGATGCTGCGCAAGAAGAAAAGTCTGAATTAACATATCTGGGGTCAGTGTCGGCTCGTGGCTGTCTTTCTTTGGGTCACTAAATGCATGCCTGAAAGACATATTATTTTCATAACATTATTTTTCACAATAAATCTTTTTTTCTTGTTTAATGGCAGAACTTTCTGGCAGTAAAAAGTAATAAATTATTAGATTTTAATAATAGTGGTAAGAAATGAATAAATTCAGCAGCCATGCATTTAGTGTTCCAAATAAAACCAGCCACAAGCCGCCACAATCTGGGGTATTCAAGGTCACTCCTTATTAGCAGTAGCAAAACAAATACACGAAACTGCGTTTTGCTTTTTGAAAAAAAACACACAAATTTCCGGATAACGTAATATAATCGTTTTGTGAGAAATAAAAGTAAACAATGCATTATATAAGAATTTATGTTTCTAGATTTTGTTTTAATTAATGCTTATAATAAAGAATGGATTTTCAGAAATAAACAAATTTATAGAAATACAGCTAATTATAATACATAAAATACAGGGTGATTATAAAAAAAAATTTCCCGACATTTGGGTCCCTAACTATCATACCATTCACAGAAAGTGAATGAAATTTTGGTAAAAGGTATTTTGAGGTATGCGCTCAAGAATGATATGGAAAACAACAGTGTCACTCAAATAGTTACGGTTACAGTGAGAAAATTTCGAAAAAATCAAATAGAAACACCCAGTTTTTTGTATTGGAATGTGCTCTCCATTGTGAAAAACTCTAAATAGCGTGGGAACGACAAGTGTAGCATGAAAATTACCGGAACTAGGCAAGGGAAAAGTAAAAAGGACTTTGCCGTGCACCAGAACATTAATTTTTGTTTCATTTACGTCACACGTCACACCGTTTCTTTGTCTGATATCCCAGCCTGATTAGTTCTCCACAAAACGAGAAGAAGAAACCAAGAAACACAAATTTCGGGTTATACATAAGACACGGTCATGACTGACGTCGTTACGCTAGATGAAAGAAAAGGCACTGCGACATGCGAGCAGCGTATGTTCCTTTCTGCCATTCCGAACAAGATGAAGCTTTCAGAGAAAGAACGTAAAAGAAATCGTAAAGATTTATTATCTGAATGGACAGAATGCCGCAGAGACATTGTGTGTTTACCGCAGAAACCATGGATTACGGCGAGGCCCGTGCACTGTCAAAGCTGTACGGGACTTGATTCATAAATTTGAAGAAACTGGTTGCACATGCGATCGACGTCGGTCTGGACGACCTTCCGTTCCTGTGTAAGCTGTTGCAGAAGTCCATCAGACGATAAGCACAGTTCGTCCCGCAACTGCACGCGGTGTTTCACGTGTTCTGGATCTGCCGAATTCAACTGTACGCAAGATTCTGCGCTCTGTTCTAAACATGTTTCCGTATCGATTCCAGTTTGTCCAGATGTTGGAAGCGGGAGACTATCAATTACATCTGGATTTTGCAAATCAATTCCTTATCCGGTACGATGAAGATAGCACCTGGCCTTTACGCATTCTGTGGACAGATGAGAAGCATTTCTCGTTAACTGGTAACGTGAATTCGAAAAATTGTGTGCACTGGGCAGAGAATAATCCACATGATGTGCATGCACGTCCATTACACGAGGAAAAAGTGGCTGTGTGTTGTGGTATAACGAGTACGTTCCTCCTCGGTCCTTACTTTTTTGAAGAGGTTACTGCCGGTGATCTTCAAACGTCTACAGTAACGAGTGCTCGCTATCTGGACATGTTTACTCATTACGCGATTCCCGCATTGCAACGGCAAAATGCTCTATCTGAAGTTGTGTGGATGCAAGATGGCGCGCCTCCACATATCGGGTCTTCAGTCAAACGTGTCTTAACTCAACAGTTTGGTGACAGAGTTGTCTCCCGTCATTTCCCGTTTCCGTGTCCACCAAGTTCTCCTGATCTGACAGCAATGGATTTCTCGCTGTGGGGATATCTGAAATCCAAAGTGTATCATTTTCGTCCTCAAAATGCATCTGATTTGAAAGATGCCATCAGAACTGCGATTCAAGAGATTCCTATTGCCATGATACGTGCTGTAGTGCTATCCAGCATCAGACGCATGCAAAGTGTCATCGTGTGTGAAGGAGGTCATATGGAAAATTTGTGAAACACAATAAAATGCTTTATTTTATGCTGCTTCTCTGTCCTTATTGGTTGTGCTCACTTTTAGCCTATCTACCGCCGGTGATTTTCATGCTATAGTTGCCGTTTCAACGCTATTTAGGGTTTTCCTAATGGAGATCACATTCCAATACAAAAAACTGGGTGTTGCCATTTGATTTTTTCGAAAATTTCTCACTGTAACCGTAACTGTTTGCGTGACACTGTTGTTTTCCATATCATTCTTGAGCGCATACCTCAAAATACCTTTTGCCAAAATTTTATTCAGTTTCTGTGAATGGTATGATAGTCAGGGGCCCAAATGTCGGGATAGTTTTTTATAATAACCCTGCATATTCAAATCACTTTAGTATTTACCAAGAAAAGTTACTATCAATATCAGCCCTTTTTCGTAGGATGTCGAAACTGCTGTTACCCCTTAAGGAATGTGCATCATTTGTGCACAAATTCGTGCATTTCAAGAATATCTTTTTTATTCAAAAATTCCGCATTCATTCCAGAAATTTTTGCTTTATTTGATGCCAGACGTTTCGTGATTACTTAAAGTACAAACACTACTTTCAGAATTTCCTTTGTGGATTCAAAGTATCTGGATAAAGAAGAAAGTCCTGAAATGTGTCCATATTTCTTCAAATGATGCAACTGGTTTAAATGTAGCCTTTAGAGTAGAGGCAAAATGAAATTCAAAATATAAATGAGATATAATACTCTTATATTAGATGTTATTCATATGTATATTTCAGTATGTATACTGATTTTAAAAGTCAATTTAATCTCAAACACTATTTTTGCTTCCTTACATGTTTAAACCTGACACTATCTAATAAATGAAATTTTGAAAATTCTGAGTTGAATACAAATTAAATATTTCCGAAATTAGCAGACGAAGTTAGTAATAAATCATAAAATATGGCTTTCCAAGGAAACAAATTGCAACAATGTAACAGTGAATAAATCCACTCATCTAATGAGTTGCGTAAATTATGTTAGTAAAAATGACAGTTATAATATATTTAAATGTCTCGTGCTGTGACGATCATACGCATTAATATGCAATGTACGTGTTAACCATTTGAATAAAGATGAGTATAAATACTGAATTGTTTTAACTTTGTTTTTTTTTCTTGAAGTGTAACGTTAAGAGATTTTTAGCTTAAAGAAAATACAGTAGTGAGAAAAAACACACCACATCGTGCTGTATTGTCACTAATTCGTCTGAAACAGTTTTTGTTTTCCTAAGTGTTTAACCTCATAGAATCTGATAAATATTTTTTTTGTTACCATTATACATTAATATATTATTATAATAATTTATATCAATATATATTATATGTTATTTGAATATAAATTTATTCTTTCAGAAATTGCCAGAAAAAGTCATTATTTAATCACAAAATATGACGTCATAGGAAAACTAATGACAACAAAATAACTAAAAATGAATCCGCTCATCTAGTGAGTTACTTAAGGTATGATAGTTTAAATAAAATGTATAAGATGTTTAATACTTTAAAGGGCGCTAGGATATCATATATACCATTTCAGTTTAATTCTCATATATCTCAACACCAAAAGAATTTTGGAATAAAATTTTGCTTTTATAATGTATGCTTATAAGAACCAGACATATACCCTAAAATGGCTGGTTACACTATGTCTTTTAATTAAGAGATTCATCAGACATGAGCGATATTAGGTGTTGAATTTCACCTACATCTAATCCCTTTTTATTATCTTTATGAGGCTTCTGATTACAGAAGTCTTTGTGATCGATCAACTAATTTAGACAATACCTGTTAATATGGAAGAATAATATTAAGATTTATAAGTACAACGCATTGTGATTTTTGGAGCTTGTCCAACATATAGCCATGCTTTGACGCGAGTGATAGAACCCTCACCTTTAAACAAATAATCCTCAAAAAAGGTAATTTAGTATGTTTAACGTTACATTTAGACGTAGAAAGGAAATATGCATTAATAAATGTAAATTAATATTTTTGATTAAACCCGGTTATTTTAATAAAACTGACCATAAAATAATTATGCATTAATACTTAATCACTCAATTTATATATATATATTTTTATTTACAGTATAAACACAAAGTAAATTACATGAAATGTAAAACATTTTAAATGACAATAGCAGCATTTTCACAAATGAGGGCCTCACGGAATTTCAGATACAGTGTAATATTTGCCCTTTTAAATTTTCCTAAATATTTCATAATTAATTTTACCCATATAGACTGAAAGCATTAATTGAGAAATTAAGATTTTTAGTTACAAACATTTTAGTACATAAATATCGAATAATTACTACAAACAAAATCTCCTGTTTCCCTAGATTCCACATAAATATAAAATTTTTGACACACATAAATAATTTGAATGGGAACAAGGAACTGTCCTACCTTTATAAACTGAATTGCCTTTGACGCTAGTTATCAATAATCTCCTCTGAAATCTGTGAAGTCTAGGTTATAGAACATGCTCTGTCAACAAGTCCACTGTGCACAATAAGGTTACATTTGTTAAAACATTTTTCCCACATTCGTGAGCAATGCACTAATTTAAATATACTCGTACTTTAATACTTCATCGGACGAACGTCCGAAAGAAACGTCCAGAGGCGTAGCGTCCAGCGGGGCACAATCACTTTACTACCAGTATTTTTATAAACTATATTTGGCCTTATTTAATTCATACCATTCAAAGATTAAATAAGGGCTAATGTAGTTTATAATTATACTAGTAGTAAAATCATCGTGACCCCCCCTGACGCTACGCCACTGGAAACGTCAGACCTGCATTAGCAACAGAGATCTAATACATGATAGGCAGCAGTCTCATTGCAGAATGATGCTTAATTCCCTCAGCATAAGAATAGAATTATATTGATCACCTCAGACTCCAAATCTAGAGAAGTCCTTACTTCACTAAAACCAGGAATCGAAATCTCTTACTTCTGTGAAAACATCTCTAACATGAGATTTTGGGACACCCTTCCAAGAGGTACTAATTTTTGCATATTTAGTCCTAGTGGTTGCTGTGAATTAACCTGACCACATATTTAATTCATCCTCCAATTTGGGTTTAATGAGATCCTCCCACTGTGTGCCACTTGAAGGGAAACTTATCTGCAGCCTGGGGGCTTGTACCACACCTGCATCGCTGGTCAAATCCGCCGCCATCTCTCGTGACCGCAACTCCGGAGCGCACATGGTGGTCCAACAGCTGGAGTCTTATAAAACTCGAATCATAAACATGTCATTGTTGATTCCAACGAGGAACAAAATTTCTTAAGGGAGAATTTTCTGTTGCCAAAAAACAACAAATTTTTGGGACTTTTTTGTTGTTTTTTAAATATCTCGAGACTCGTTGTCGTAGCGTATTATTTGTTAATTACAATGTTAAAGAAGACAAAATTCTCTACAACTTTCATACTTACAGCTTTTTAATTCACTCAATAGCAAATGTCGCACTACGCATTTAAAAAATAAGACAATTTTTTCAATTTCCTTAAAAACCGTGAAAACCATAGTTTTGTACCGATGATTCGAATGTTCTACACGGATTTAATCATTGATGTCAACTTATACATATTGATAGCAGTAAATTATATGTTATTTGCACACCCTCTTTCTTAAGTGCAGTACAGCCTTTCAAAAATGAGGCTATTTTTTCAACTTACATACTCGCTGGATATAGATAGAGTGGATATTGGAAAGAGGGACGGGTGACAAATAACTGCAGGGAAAAATAAAAAATACCTCTAGAGCAGGTGTTGGTACAAACTAAGGTACGCAAAGCTCTGGCTACTGGTACGCAGAAGTCCGATACTGGTACGTGGAATAAAATACAGAATGCAGCATATTATTATGGAATCAAAAATACAGAATGCAGCATATTATTATGGAATCAAAAATACAGAAAGCAGCATATTATTATGAAATCAAAACCGGCTTGTCTTTATTGCTTGGAAATTTTCCAAAAAAAATCGATTTTCGATCTGCAAACGCTTTCTTTTTTTGTTACGAGAAATGTTTGTTATTGCAGACTTGCTGAAATTCGCACACACCGGTTATGATACAATCAGTTTACCAGAATTAAAAACATAATTATTAAATTTATATTTATAAAAATTTATTTTTTTAATAAAGGCCGAATTATAAAATTAATGAATGAAGTATTTTTAATTAGCAGAAGAACTTTTTAAAATATTCTTTATAAATTAAATTGTTTGAAGGTAAAGTCTGGATGGTTGGAGGTAGGAGTAGCTTGTGTGAGTAAGAGCAGTTAAAACAAAATAAAATTCCAAGTTTAATTCATAACACATTGTTCTCTTTGTACTGGAAGATCTTCTAGGAGGTGTTGAAATAAAAGTTTTATTTTAAACATATTTAACAAATTAATTCATTCTGTTGATTGAAATATTTTTCTTCTCTTGTACAAAATGTGCATAATTTCTTTCTATTTCATGAAAATTGTTTTTTAACAGAGTAAGGTTATTTAAAATGATGGTCTGAAATGAAACAAAACCGGGGGTCATATGCAGTGCGGATTTTAAGTAAAGCTACATATAGGTACATAATAAAGATGTAAAGCTAGATAGGTACATATAGCTAGATAAAGTTACATATGTTTTGAGGTAGTATATACATAAATGTATGAAGAAACTTGCAAGTGCTAATGCGCGATATTATTGTCGCATTTATTATTAATACAGTCGTATTGAGCCTATGTTAAATGCGCTAACTAAGCTTTGGATAAGAAATTCGTTTCTCATTTGAGACACCCTGCTACTGTATCTCACGGTAGAGGAAATAAGTGAACTTATTCAGCTCTCCTGAGATGGATTACTGGAGTCCACATTCAAAAGAATGAATGTAACAGATTTTTTGTTGGCGAGAATGTGAGAGTACCGTCTGATAGCGTCAAAGTCTGCTTGTGTTTAGCACAACATATCTCTGTGAATGTGCTTCCCCCCCCCCCTTCCCCTTCGTTATACCAAAAAATACAGGAATAAACTAAACATCGAATCTGACTTATGACTAAAACTACCTAATATTGAGCTAGACGTGAGGAATCTGTGCTTGATAAAACAAGTCCACCCTTTTCATTAGCGATAGAAGCAAATTAGTGCCATCAGCCTACTGTAACAGTATATGAATCAGTGTGCGCGAATATGTCATTAAGTATTGTGGTTTTTTTCCTATACCAAAACATTTTTTTTATATTGTATTTATTATTAAAATTTCATGGTGATACTACTTTTTACTTGAATGTTATTATGAAGCAGTCTATCTTAGTACCAATTTAGTAATGTAATCATTAATTTTTATATACAATAAAACCTACTATGACGAAAACACGAAAGACCGAGGATAGATTTCGTTTTAGACAGGCTCTTTTTTATAGGTTTTTCTGTATTAGCTTTACGTTTGTTACCTGGTGGTACGCAGAAGTATTATGAACTTCGATTTAGTGGTACATCGGTCTAAAAGTTTGGGAACCCCTGCGGTAGAGGAACACAATCCTGATATATCTTCTATTCCAGATAACTAAATACTAATAATCCTACAACACTCCCATCAAAGAGACAAAAATATTGTTAAATATCCCGTAGAAATTATTATTATTAAAATATTTTTTTTCATTTAGCTTATGCAGTCATATAGCGTACCTTACTTTATTGTGTAGGGAAAGTTGACTTGAATGAGATAGGGGATGAATATAACAACAAAGATATTTATATGATCTACAATCATAAATAACTCGATATTTCATTTGATAAATGATAGCACTGAGATCATTCAACAGATATAGTTTCAAAACAGTACATATTACAGAAGATTAGAACATTCCCCAAAGTGTATTTTTCAACAACCAAAGTAAGTTTCTCTGTTTGAGCTTTAAGGCATTTAATAGATATAATCTTAAAATTTTATTTATTTTTGCACGCTAAAATGTTATAATCTCTTGTTATATTTATACAAATATTAACAATATTTACTAAAAGTAATATTTTGAACATTTTTATGAAAATAGTTATCTCAAATATTTTATTGATAGAATTTTTTAATTTTACAATAGATATAAATTCATAATATTAGTTGATGAAATAATCTGTTGTCATTTTTATTGTAGATATTTTATAAGGTAAAAGAATTTGTTACATCAGATATATTTATTTTTTGAGTCCTTCCTTTTATATGGAACTACAATTCAATGTTTGCTATACTTAAAACAGTAAAACATTAAAACATATATCATCAATAATTGGTAAATAAAATATACCATTGTACTGTAGAATGAAATGTTTATGGAATAAAATGAACAATATCTATGCATTATAAAAATAATTATTAAAATTAAACACGATTTTTTTAAATTGAACCTGCGTGCCAATAACTTACTAAATGCTGAAATATTATTTTAAACAATACTTTAAAATTAACAATTGTATATACTTAAAGTTAATGTCTAAATATGAAAATTGTCTCAGTCATCCACACTCTCCCCTAAGTGCTAAATTATATAGACTTATTGAATAAAAAATATGTCTGTTGTGATGAAAATGAAGAAGAGGGGGGGGGGCAAATAATAGTTAATTTTCTGCTGTCAATATGTAGAAGTTGACATACATCATTATATCCGTGGGAAACATTGAATCATCGGGACAAAACTACGTTTTTCACGGTTTTTAAGGAAATCGAAAAAAATGTCTTATTTTTGAAATGTCGTACTGCGCTTGCTATTGAGTGTATTAAAAAGTTGTAAATATGAAAGTTGTAGAGAATTTTGTCTTCTTTAACATTGTAATTAACAAATAATACGCTACGACAACGAGTCTCGAGATATTTAAAAAACAACAAAAAAAGTCCCAAAAATTTGTGTTTTTTGGCCATAGAAAATTCTCCCTTAAGAAATTTTGTTGGATAATTCGGTTTTTCTATGCTGGCCTCATCATATACAAGTTGGAAAAATAAAATCTTCTACCCGACCTTTTGCAAGGTAACATGTACATTTCCCCTGGACTAAAAAGTGAAAAAAAAACATACAGATTCAATAATTCAATAATACACATAGACATAACCTAAATGTCAGCTTCGCTATAACATAAAATAGATATTTGCAGCTTCCAAAACGTAGAACATATTTTTTCAGTGGTAAAAATAAATAACTGCAACAACAAGCATTTTGTACATATTATACAAAAAATAATAAATATTTCATCGTTTAAGTTTAAATTCATTAAATATTGCGCATTCGAATAATCATTTTACAAGTAATTTAAAATGCACTAAAATCGTTTGCGTTTGGCGAAGGAAAAATTTTGCTAGCCAAATCGTGTGTTTTTGCGCCAAATATTTGAAAGTATTTTATTTTTTTGCAGATTTTCTACTGGGATTCCGCAGCTAAATTTCATGTTCCTTTATTACATACATGTGTAGTTTCATTAGCATTTTTTTTGAAAATTTTCTGAGTATGCGCTTTAAGGAGACCTTCCTTGTGAGCTGCGGTGTGAGGCCTGATATTGTCATGGAGTAGCAAAATTCCCTCTGTCAGAATGCCGCGTCTTTTGTTTTGAATCGGTCTGAGTACCTTTCGCAGTGTTTCTCACGGAGCGGGAGATTCGATAATCTTGAACATTTTAAAGACACAGAACCGGCCGTACAGGTTACCTACACAGATGCAACTGAGCACAGTTCTTCCCAAGAAATGCAACGACGCAAGCACTACGACGAAGAAGGAAGACGCAAGCACTAGTTGCGGCCTACGCGCCACCTATTAGTGTATACAACAAAACGGCCCTTACTTAAAAAACACGCCTCGTACATTGTTACTATAAACACTTAAGATACAAATAACATTAAAAAAATTAAGTACACTTGTACGTACTAACAATAATGCTGTAATTAAAAAACGAAATATTAAAAAATTATATAAAAATGCATGAACATTAATTAAAAACATACATATATTAACAAGATTGCTTAAAACTGAAAAAAAGTTGTATATCATGCCACCAATGTATTGTGTTGTGCGGAAAGTTCTAGCTGGTTGAGAAAATCAATTCTTACCGGAAAATTCTGCCCGTTAATTGTTAGACATTAGATATTGGAATCAATGTCGAATAAGTAAATGGTAGAATTTTCCGGTATGAACTCATCTTCCCAACCGGCACGAACTTTCCGGACAACCCAATACATGAAGAAAAACTTTTACTTATTTTCAAAGAAATTGATTTGCAAATTCTGGTGTCACTCAATCATTTCAACATTTTAGAAACAAGACTATTTTGCCCCTGAAAGTATTTAATGGTCAACCTATGTATCATGTCAACGTATGATGACCATATGCAACACTAGATTTCATTTTCTGGAAAATCTGCACCACTAAAATAGTACTATTTTTTTGGGGAAGTGCAGGGGGGGGGGGGGGTGTCAAGAGAGTGTTAGCTTAAAGATGATGCAACTTTTATTGTGTTTTCTAAAATTTCTGTAACTAGTTTAGCAACAATAAATCTTTTCACACAAACAGTACTTTTTCAGAAAATCTCGCATATTTCTAATTATTGTGGTCTATAGTATATCTCCAGGTTTCTCCACTACAAAAAATACAGACGAAAAATAGGCGCCAGCTTCACGAAGGAGAAAAAGACAATCGGGAATAATTCCAAAACTAACTGGTACATTTGTTTTGGCGCTGCTTAATCACAGACTGTGACTAATTAAGACAAAACTAAGATTATAAAATTAGTGGTGGGAGTTTGTCTGTTTGCCTACCTTTTCACCCGTTAATTCGTCGCCTTTGGTTATTCTATATTAAAATTATTATTATATTTAGCCTACGCAGACGAATGGAAGAAATTTCGCAAGTTAAAAATAGCGCCCTCTTACGACAGATAGCGTTTTCTATGCTGGAAAGTGAAATTCTTTAACCAGAAAAATCACAAAGAGAAATTATGAAATATTAATCCAGATAAAAACGTAACACTAGATCGAACGTGAAGTCCAGGGCTGGAAACACATTCTCTTGTAAAGACTGTGAGATGTATTATGAAACCCATGTATTGCTAGTAGATCTGTTTTTTCTGCAAACATTTGTACTAATAGTCCTCCGTAGGAGTGGAAAATGGCACTCATGTATGCGGACATAATTTGTATATAGTTCCTGCACCGCACTTCTATTTTCGAAACATCCCGCAAGGGAGGAATGTAGCGCTAGTGTGGGCGAATAAATCTTATAAGTGCCAAGCATGATCTAAGTATAATATTTCTGATCTCTATGTTATTTGGATATTTTAAAAGGAAAAACTACAGTGATTTCCAGAAATTAAAGAGCAGTGACAGGAGACATTCGATTTCAGGCATTTTGTCGAATATCTACTGAAATTCATGAGGAAATACCAGAAATTCCCTTGAGCGTCGAGGATGTAAAGAACGTGTTTATTTCTAATTTAATAATAAAATTATATATTTGCGTTTCCCTAATAACAGAAAATACTCAAAATGATCCGTCACTGTAGCAACTGACTATGTAGGTCTTGTTCAACATTTGTGTGAGAATAGAACGCATATTCTTGTATATATTAACGTTTCTTCAAAAAATTCAGATTCTTTTTCTGTATGCAGAATTTGCAACCGAATTTAGCACCGCATTCCAAAAACTTGACAAAGAACTGTATAAATAGTATAATGCAATTAAAATATGAATACATTGAATATTTGATGAAATATTTGTATGAAATAAATTTTAACTGCGCATGCGCGAAGTGGTTTTTTTTTTTTTCATGATTTGGTAGTCAATTCTATAGAATAGTCCCATTCCATGACTAAATTTCTTAAACTCTCAATTATTTCATCTCTTATACACAGGTGTAGCATATTTAGAATGGTATTAGACTTTACATTCTACTGCCATTTATTCTTAATCAAAACTCCTTTAACGTAAATCTGAGTTGCCCATTTTCAGTAAATCAGAATTTTTATATGCATACTCGCGTCTTTTCTATTACTATTTCTTTGCATATGATAAATTTTGAAGTAAAGTAGTATTTTTATACAAGAAGAATTTAATTGGCGAACCTGAAAATGAATCAAGTACTAATATATTAGAGTTGTCTTGTTATAATACTTTACTCTATTCAAATGATTTTTTATGGATTTCTTTTACATAGGAAATGTATCGTTTTATCGTTTCCATTTCAAGAATTGCAAATACTATATGTGTTTTTACTGGCATATTTAAAAAAAAACAGGCTATTCAGTAAAGACATACACAACTTTTTAAACTAATAAATTTTAGATACTACGCTTCAAAACAATTTTTCAATTGTATTTATTTGATAAATAGCTCTATATATACTCAATTATGTAGTGATATTTATATTAAAAATAAATGAAAGGGACTAATATAAATAAAAATATAAAAGAGACCAATTTCAATGGTGAATAAATGTGCTTCTTCCACTTTTATTTCAATTTCTCAATTGTTTATTCTACATTTTATTCCAATCTTTGTTATATAGTTTATCCATGTTATAGTATAACATATAAGTTCACTATAACTGTTAAACAAATATTTTATGTAATCAAAAACTGCTATTTTTAAAAAAAAATCTTTTTTCATATTTTATCTATTTTATTCACACGGAGTTAACAAAGATACTTATATATCTTTAAGTCGTGTAAAAAGGAGTTATAAAACATAAAAATAAATATGATAGTTCTACTCAATCATATTTTTAAAAAAAACTTTTTTATTTGCTGTTTATTTTTATCTATTTATTTCACGCAGAGCTAATGTACGTACCATTTTTAATTTTATGCATATTTCGATGTTTGATTATATAGTGTTGCTAGTTCAATAGTTTTTTTAAAAATTCGGATTGCTTGTTTGCCACCACTTTTTTAACCGACTCAAAAAAGGAGGAGGTTTTCAATTCGACATGTATGTATTTTTTTTTATGTATGTGCACCGATTACTCCGGAACTATGCGTCCTATTTATGTGATTTTTTTTATTCGAAAGAGAATACTCTCGAATTGGTCCCATTTAAATTTTATGAAAATTGGTTTAGTACTTTTTCAGAAATTCAAAAAAAACGAGAAAAAAATAAGCATTTTAAAAATAGTTAATTTGTTGGGCAGACGACTTTCATTTAATATCATAAATATTCTATTACGTGAATTAGCAAATAAAAAAAAGACTGACATATTTAAATCAGCTTTAACTTATCGGATTATAATTCTGCATGAATAAATTAAAAGGGGGGGATTTGCCACTGCCCCCCCCTCTTTACACTTAACCAAAGAGCTCCTTATCACAATGAACGTATTTACAAAATTTTAAGGAAATCGCATATTATCAAGACTTATTACGCCTGGGTCACCGGTTGTTGGGCAGACGACATTCAGGTGGCAAATAATAAAAAGACTGACATATTTAAATCAGATTTAACTTATCAGATTTATTTTCATAGAACAAACATTTTAATATCTAAAGAAATGCTAAAACTTTTGAGTGTTGCCAAATTTGAAAAGCAAAATTACATAAAATTGTGAATTGCATAAATATAATACAACGTACGGATTAAAACTATAAATTATGCCACAACTAAAACTTTTGAGTGTTGCCTAATTTGAAAAGCAAAATTACATAAAATTGTGAATTGCATAATGCTACTTTGAATCTTTTAAAAGTTCCATTGTTGCAGTGTCACAGCGGTTTGGCATATTTTGACGAGCGTTTATTGGCGCATAATTAAATACATTATTGTTTCAAATTCCATACAAATGTACGAATTACAGAAAATATTTGCCGATTTATCACCTGTGGCACACTGCCTTTAAAATATCCAATTTTCTATATTATATTATACAATACAGTTGTATATAAATGCTTCTGCAATTGTCTTTTAATATTTCTACTACATAATATTAACTATAGAGTGACAATATAGAAAGAAAGAAAGAAAGGGGTTACTCCAAATAGTATTATAGGCGACATTGTTGGCGCAGTGTATTTACCTTGTACGGATCGTAAAAATCAGTACACATTAAGCATAAGCACAGAAATCAGTGAGTTACACAGTTATCAAAACTGTAGTATACAGACGATTATGACACAGTATCCAAGCCGATTAGGTGAGAAAAATGATAAAATTTCTAATCTTCCGTAATCGAGTCTACTGCCAGGGTTAGCGTGAAATAAAAAAAAATATTAGCAACAATATGGTTTAATATAAATATAGATATCATTAAAGGCTTTAAAGACATTAGATGATAATAATGATAATTTTTCTAATTTTCCGTAATCGAGTCTACTGCCAATGTTAGCGTGAAATAAAAAATATATTAGCAACAATGTGGTTTAATGTTAATATAGATATAATTAAAGGCTTTAAAGACATTGGATGAAAATAATGATAAATTTTCTAATCTTCCATAATCGAGTCTACTGCCAACAGAGGCGTAGCGTCAAGGGGGGGCACGGATCACTTTACTACCAGTATTTTTATATACTATATTTGCCCTTATTTAATTCATGCAGTTCAAGGATTAAATAAGGCTAAATGTAGTATATAATTATACTGGTAGTAAAATGATCGTGCCCCCCTGACGCTACGCCACTGACTGCCAAGGTTAGCGTGAAATAAAAAATATATTAGAAACAATATGGTTTACTGTAAGTATAGATATCATAAAAGGCTTTAATGACATTAGATGTGAATAATGATAAATTTTCTAATCTTCCATAATCGAGTCTACTGCCAAGGTTAGCATGAAATAAAAAATATATTAGAAACAATATGGTTTACTGTAAGTATAGATATCATAAAAGGCTTTAAAGACATTAGATGTGAATAATGATAAATTGTCTAATCTTCCGTACTCAAGTCTGCTGTTGTAAATGTAGATATCATTAAAGACTTTAAAGACATTACATGAGAATAATGATAAATTTTCTAATCTTCGATACTCGAGTCTACTGCCAAGGTTAGCGTGAAATAAAAAATATATTAGCAACAGTGTGGTTTAACCCTTTCCGGCACAGTGGTCCCACTCCGGGCACACCTAATTTTAATTCCAAACTTGCATTCAACACCAAGAATATTTAATAATTTTTTTTCTATAGCGAAAGCTTAAAATAAGGAGTTCTTATTTTCTAAAAAAGTCGTTTAGAAATTCCGGTGACGGTCAGTAATTTCTCATTTTACAAACAGACTTTGTCTGTGCCGGAAAGGGTTAATGTAAATATGGATATCATTAAAGTAATAAATAAATAAATAAACTTTTTAATTGAAAAAAGAACCGACTTCAAAAACTACTAAAAATCGAAAAATAAACTTTTTTACCAAAAATAGAACCGACTTCAAAAAGTACTAAAAAGTAAAAAATATTTTTTTTATATAATAGTTAATAAGAAATTAAATTAAGAGCATTGTATTTACCATGCATATTATTATATGTATGTACATTAATTTGATTTTTTTGAGTCGTTGTCAGCCAAGCCAAGTACAAAATTCAAAACAATAAATCGTATAAATCAATATAAATCGTAATACGCGTATACATTATATCAACATAAATACGAAACAATAAAAAAATACATATAACTCATCAAATGGTAGAAAATACAATGATTTAAATGATTAACTAATTTCCAAAGCAATGTTTGTCGACATATAGTTGCTAATCTCATTTGAAAATACACATTTATAACATCAGATGAAATGTTTAAAACTGGTAACATGGCTTTAACTTGGCTTGACTGGCACAGACTCCAAAAAAATCAAATTAATGTACATACATATAATAATATGCATGGTAAATACAATGCTCTTAATTTAATTTCTTATTAACTATTATCTAAAAAAATATTTTTTTACTTTGTAGTAGTTTTTGAAGTCCGTTCTATTTTTGGTTAAAAAAAATATTTTTCGCTTTTTAGTAGTTTTTGAAGTCGGTTCAATTTTTGGTTAAAAAGTTTATGTGATGTAGAAATTTACGTATTTTTTAATGACAGATTAATTAATGCTAAAATAAGACGAATTATACTATTTTTTTAAAAGTGGGGGCAATAAAAAAAAAGTAGCGGACTGGCAACACTCTGACTATATCCTGAGTATGAGGATTTATAAAATCTTAAAATACAATTAGCACCTGAATTTTCTTATCTTAGAAATAAACTGTATAGAAGAAAAATTTCATCAATTATATATATATATATATATATATATGTTAATTTAACCAGGTTTAATACGTTTCGCACCAGCATTTTTTTCAAGAAACTAAATTAAATTAACTCCACATAGAAACCTGGAATTAAATAAATAAGGATTTTTCAAATACATTTTTCTGGTTCAAAACGTTGTTAAACTAGGTCAAATTCAAATCAATCCACATATTACGGAAGATTAGTGGGAGCTTAGCACCTCTGTATATATATATATATATGTTAGATTAAATATATTTGTACAAAATTGTACTTCTGTTATATCAATAAATAAATTATATTTATATATTGTCAATATTTAATTTATTTAACAGTTGTGTGATTTTAATTTACGTGAACTTTACTACATCTTATAAATTTTATACTTTGCGTATTTAGAATAAATTCAATTACCTATTGTTAGATAATAATTGTTGTATGATATACTTTTATAATTATATGAAACATTTATATAGTCTTACTAATACCAGTCCTTTGATTTTAGAGTATACTTTTGTGAATGCATACCTTAGTTAAATGTTTAATACATTTTTAATTTTGCTGTATCCAATTTCTGCAGCTACTATCCATTAATTTAACTGGAAATGTATATGAAAAAACTATGAATATTTTTCGATTTATTAAAAAAGTTGACGTAAAACTTTGTAAAAACTTTTGATGAAAAATTAACTGTAAAAGGCTATTTTTATTACTCGGATGAATTATACTGAGCATAAAGTAAGTAATATGTAGTAAAGTAAGTAATACTAATTGCAAGAGAATTATATATTATACAGCAGCATACGTCTGCATATAGAAATTAAAGTTTGACCACAAATAAATAAAACATCTTACATGAAACAATTAAAATGAAAATGAAACAATTAATTTATTCTATAGATATATCCATTGTCAGAAAATAGAAGAGCTGTTTATTATATTGGGAAATATTTTGAAACCATAAATCAACTGAAAATTATATAAATACAATTAATTATCCCAAGTAGAAAACATTTTGACTGTCATATTTGTAATCAACGTTACTCATTCTATGAATGTAACAGACGTTAAAATATGTCAGATATTTTCTGCAGAAGCTAAAGCAGAAATAATGTTTAATTATTCTTGCGTGAAAAATCTCTTAAAGTGGGGAAGGATATAAATTAACAGATGTAAGAATTATTAAATAGGGGAATATTTAGTAATGTTAAATATTTCTGTTGTAGTTTTAAACAGCTGGTGGATAATAAGTTTAATACCATGCTCGTCTTCCCCTTTAACGACAAATAGTTATGCTAGCATCGTGACTGTTTAGTGCTTTAAAATTATAGAGGAAAAATTAGTTTACTCAGTACTTGTTTTCATATTTCCTAGTTTTGTAAATGCAAATGTCGGAAATGCTTTGTAAACTAATAGATAAGTGATCCCAATTTTGATTTCAAAGCACTGCATACAATTAACGCCCATCAATATGGAATTCAAAAAGGGGTTTTTTAAATGTAATATTTCTCTCTTACTAAAAATAGAACTGCGTAATATTTAACCCTTTCCGTGGCCACTTTTCGTAAATTGCTGAATGATTCATTGACACCAGATTTTACAAATAAATTTATTTGAAAATAAATGAAAACTTTTACAGTATTTAATGAAATGAAACATTTCATTCCAAAATTCTGATGCCAATGTGCCATTTAGGGATTAAATTACAGTCGTCCAAACATCAACCACCCCACCATATAACCATTTTAAACAGAAAATTATTGTTTGCTACAATTAAACTTTTAATTACGGGTATATATATATATATACTATATGTGGTATATATATATATATATATATATATATATATATCCGTCCCATTTTACAATTACTTTATTCTAATCGCAGCAATTTTTGAAAAATAATCTCTAACTTACACTTATACTAGGATCTTTTCAAGAAACATCTGCCACAAAGGAACGTTTTTGAAAATTGTGTTGCGATTGAATATAAAAATATGCACCATACCTGGCAGGTAATCAAAGGTTTAAAGCATTTTTCTTGCAAAATATCACATACAGGGGGATTTTTTTTAAGTTGTCAAAGTAAAACCCTATAACGAAAGAACCACTGATCCAAATGACCGGAAATTTTACCAGTATGCTCCCAAAGCAATGGGGTTTTTTTAGGCATGGTTAAAAAAAAACTTAAAATTTCGCCGACAGATAGCGCTGTATATGCAGTAAAGTCGGGAGAGGAGCTTGTGCAAGACACACGAAAAGTGGATACTCTTCACTTTGTTGTGGAACATGCGGTTTCACGTTTCCAACTCGTAGCTGAAAACATTGGACAGCATACTGAAAATCGTATGCGTTAGCAGTGGCGTAGCGTCAGGGGGGGCACGATCATTTTACTACCAGTATAATTATATACTACATTTAGCCTTATTTAATATTTGAATGGTATGAATTAAATAAGTCCAAATATAGTATATAAAAATACTGGTAGTAAAGTGATCCGTGCCCCCCTTGACGCTACGCCTCTGTGCGTTAGTTGCGCAGTTCTGTAAGAATGTTTTACTCCTTATTTTTATTGCGTTCTGTTTCTGCAGTTGTTTGCGGTTCCTTTTCCCAGTTACTGTATTCTGTATGTTTTTGATATACAGAATGCAGTAATTGGGAAAAGGAAACGCAAACACCTGCAGAAACAGAACGAAATAAAAATAAGGAGTAAAACATTCTTACAGAACTGCGCAACTAACGCATACGATTTTCAGTGTGCTGTCCAATGTTTTCAGCTACGAATTGGAAACGTGAAACCGCATGTTCCACAACAGAGTGAAGAGTATCCACTGTGCGTGTGTCTTGCACAAGCTCCTCTCCCGACTTTACTGCGTATACAGCGCCATCTGTCGGCGAAAATTTAAGTTTTTTTTAACCATGCCTAAAATATACCCATTGCTTTGGGAGCATGCTGGTGAAATTTCCGGTCATTTGGATCAGTGGTTCTTTCGTTATAGGGTTTTACTTTCACAACTTTAAAAAAAATCACCCTGTATAAACAAACTTTTCATCGAGATATGAGTTCTTGAAGCACTGTTCGAACAAGCAAATTCTAATTCAGCAGTTTTAAAAGTTGAAAACTGCATGATTTTTACATTCTATGTGTAAAACTAGCAACTTTATTAATTAGAAATGATAAATTATTTCATGGAAAGAAAACAACATATCAATTTTCCAAATAAGTACTTACTGTAATGAATAGAGTTTTAATTCATGGTTTTTAATTTCTGCACAAATAGTTTTGGAATTAAAAAAATAAAAATGAGAAATGGAAAGAAAACGCTAAATTACATAGAAAAAGTCACATCACATTATGATGAAAAATCATTTTGTTCTAGAAATATAGAAGAAATTCCATTTCGTCATTCCAATCACTTTAAAGAGTAACACTACGTCGCTACATAAACTAAGTAGTAATAAATTTAAATATCAATTATACACTGTATGAAAGAGACATGTGTCTAAACCTAGCAACATGATTTACGAAAATATGATATAACAAACTTCGAAATTACTTTGATTCTGAAATTTTTCCGGTAATTTCAGAAGCATCATAAGTGCGGTGCTGCCAGTGGGCTACTTTTTTTTAAAATTCAGATTGCGTGATTCGCACCACTTTTTTGAAATGGTACAATTCGCCTTGTTTTTGGCTTATTTAATCTGTCATTAAATAAGGCGAATTTTACTTTCTCAAAAAACTGATGCCAATCAAGAAAACTGAATTAAAAAAATAGCCCACTGGCAACACTGAATAAGTGTATAGGTTTCCGTAATTTCAAGAAGTATTTCTGAATCAAATGTTTATATTTTTGCCATTATTTTTTGGAGACGTTTTCGAGTAGTTTTGCAATGTATTAATCAGTTTTCTGAACCCTCCATTGATACAAAATACCGTTTTTTTTTCAATCCTAGAATATCTTAAATAAACAGCTACAGTTGCGAAACAGATATGATACATGCATCAGTAACAAGATAATGATAGTTTTACGCTGTTATTTTAGAATAATTTTCAGTGTACATGTTTGTTGAACATTAAAATTTTTACATGAGAATAGATTCCGTTCGAAAAAACATTTTTTTATTGATACAGGGGTAAAAAAGCACATTAATACACCGCAAAAAACTACTCGCAATCTTTTACAAAACATTACGGCCATCAAATGACAATTTTGCGTTAGAATTGTTTCTTTAAATCTCGGAAGCTATTATTTTCTGATGTTTTTGAACATAGAGATCGCTTTTCGGAATTGGGGGTAAATTGGTAGACAATATATTATATTTTCTATAACCTTCTTGCTAGATCAAAGAACAGTTCTCATTTTTATACTATGTATATTCCATAAAACATAATGTATGATTGAAAGCACACCTTCTAAAAATATGCCACAGATATTTTTATGTACCGTAATTTCTAGTATATAACCCACGGCTAAAAAAATCGATTTCGAGCCAGAAATTTTATTTAATACAAAATTTCAAATAAGTACCATGTGGAAACGAGTTACATTTTCTTTAAAAACATTTCTGGTTCGAAAACGATTTATTATATCATAAATTACGGCATTAGTGTACTTTAATTGGCTCAAAAGTTCACTTTGTAAATGTAAACTTATTAAAAAGATTAAACTTGGCTAGAAAGCAATGAAAGTCAAAAGTATTAGAAGTTGTTACAGATGTATTACCGTAATTTCCGGCGTATAATCCGCGGACAAAATAATTCTGTTTCAACAAAGAAATTTTATTCAATAATGGAAGTCAAATATATAGAGCGATCTAGCAAGTTACATTTTATAAAATAAAAATTTTGGGTCGAAATATGATTGTTTGATCCGCGGATTATACGCCGAAAATTACGGTAAGTGCACATATTATACTGTATATATTAAACAATATAATGTGTGTACATATCAGACAATAGAGATGTATTATGTGCAAAGTCACATATGACATTGATACGGATAACGGACGTCCACTTAACCCAAAGTAGCCTAACGTTGCATTAGAGTAACACCATAGCTAAAACCACTTTCATTGTCTGCAAGCCAGTAATTCTGAAGCGAAATACTTCATTTCTCTCGCAAAAATTCCTCGATAAAATAAGAAACCAAATTTCTATTCTAAAAATAGTGGTGTGAAATGCATTTTTTCCTATTTTTAAGAGACAAATAATTGCGGATATAATTGGTTAGTAGTCACCAATGTGAAATTGTTAGTGTTTGGGATTCAGTGGTAGATAACTGCAGGTTGGAGGCCTAAAGAAGACTGTCAAAAATAGGCATTACATTAGAATACTCTTACTTCACATATAAGTGAATAATTTCACGACCTCTGTACGGCTATTGTCCTTCAAAAGCGCATATTTAAAATCCTAGTTTTGTTACTTCTTTTAGAAGCTCATCCAGAATCAGAAACAAATGAGATATTCCAACGCATGAAACTTGGAGCAACTTTTAATATTTTATATGTTGTGAAAACATGGTGACGAGTTAACGGGGGCGACTGGTGCAAATCCGGAAAACTTCTACCACTAATTTTAAATGTTAGCTTAATTAATGTTTAGCTTAATTAATAACAGTTATTAAATAGGACAAAAAAAATCTTCTTTAAAATTGATGGCAGAAGTATGCCTTGTTTCCTGTTACGCCCCCGTGAAGTCTGCGCCTGTTTCTGAAACCCAAGCCCTATTTTACAAACTGTGATCATTTTGAGATATAGAAGCGGATCACGCCAACAATGTTCTTAGGACAGTTACGTAAATGAGAGACATAACAAGTCTCTATGTCAGTGCACGTCTTAGAAGTCTGCTTGTATATTGAACGAAGTTTTTAGTTCCTTGAGGATGCACGTAAGCTGACTTATGACAGAATGGAAGTCAAATCCTTCAATACAGTTTGCTTAAATATTGGCTTTTATAAAATATACATGCCTATATTTACGTATATTCAATGTCTGATTTCGTTATAATGGTTTGTGAATAGAAATTATCCTGTAAGTGTATATTAAAATAAATTCAGATATTCTTTGAGCTATTATGTATTTTTTCAGATTGCACATTTTAAATTTATCTTAAACTGTATCTCGAAAAGTAAGTAAAAAATACTTTGATGCAAAAAAATTTTTAATATATATACTGTGTCATGTGAAAGTTCAAATTATTTTAATGCGCCGTAAAATATCGTATGTGGAAAAACGTACTCTCTACTTCCAAGTTATTTATTCTGTAATTTTTACTCTCATGCCTTATTTGATATATTATAAATTATTGTACGCATTCTCTCTTTTTAATGTGAAAAACTATGCTCCAATTTGTTATTAACGTAGCTACTGACATAAATGCAGAAAGTTTTACAAAGACAAGAAAAATCCCAATCTAGAGTAAAAAAATAACACCACAAAAATAAAGCTATCTTGTCATGGAAAATACAAATGGGACATATGCAAATCATATGACAAATTCATGACATATTCATATCTTTTGTAGAGCTTGTGGTATCATTGTGCGTAAAAATCACGTAGTAGGGGTTTTGAATTTAAATCCGTACACTCAATGTCAGTTGGTTTATTCTCTTTTGGAAAAAATATTTACGAAGAACGAATTTTATTCATATTTCAAGAGTAACAGAAACATTTTTGTTTCGTATTTCACATGTAGAATATTAAAAGAACAAATAAGGCTAATCAAATCATATGTATATGATTGTTCAAAGCACATTGCTTTCAGAAAGATAAAACAACATAAATAATAGTGACGAGTGGCTTAAAAAATTAATATTAGTGACATTTTAAGAACAAAAAAAGAATGGGAATTTATGATTTTGAAATTGGAATTGGTATTCTTGTAAGAATCTTCCACCTTTTTGCCACATTTCTATGAAATGAATCCCTTCAGGTCATGCCTCGGATTACTATAACAACTGGAGAAAAATCTAATCACGACGCGAGCACCGCCCACTGAAGACTAGGCCTGAGCGCTGACACAAAAATTGCGGATTTCGTAGGCGGAATTTTTTCAGCGTGTGTACGGTCCCTTGAAATTCAATACCAATAATTTCTAAAAGTTTTCTCCGCATTATTTTTTCGAGATTCAATAAGTCAAAGAATACCGGGGTGTAAAATTTCGTACAAAAGGTTTTACAAATTCTGCCTACAAGCGCCGCAATTTTCTGTCAGCGCTCAGCCTAGTATTCAAGGGCGGTGACGCGGGTTTCTATGACATTTACCATAATTTCCGGCGTATAATCCGCGGATCAAACAATCTTGTTTCAACCCAGAAATTTTAATTTATAAAATGTAACTCTGTAGATCGCTGAAAATATTTGACTTCAATTATTAAATATAATTTCTGGGCCTAAATATGAATGTTTGATCCGCGGATTATAAGCCGGAAATTACGGTACATGATAAATCTAAATCGAAAATTTTGGTAAGGAAGTAGTCGCAGTTAAAATTTCGATTTAGTTTTTTTTAAAGAGATCACTCCGACGTTTGCTTCAGAGAGAAATTTTGAGGGGAAAGTGAGTCGGATTACTATCCTTGTGAAAAAAAGAAACCTTGCACAGTCAGCTTGAACATACCTCATTTGTATCGAACCCATAAACATCCGCTAACGCTCCTCATTAAGTGACCGGTATGCCAACCACTGGGGTGAGTGGACACTTACGATTGCTAGAAGTAGAGATATCGTTACAATTTTACCGACTAGATGTCTTAGAACAGAAGACAACAAAAGAAGATATAAACTTTGTATTGCACTTAATAAAAATTATATAAAAATTGACAGAATATTTCTGATCTTGGTGCATTACTACGTTTTATTTTTCCTGACAATCGCTGACTGCATTTGCTTGAAATATTGTCAGGATTCGAACAAGACGTTTATTGTAGAACCAACGACTGGTAGCTTATTTTCAAAGCTTTTTGACATAGATTATGCTTCAAAAAGGCAAATTCCATTTGACAGTGAAAATGCGAATCACGTAATGTAAATTAATGTAAACACATAAAAATAAAATATATATAGTACACTATTCAACTTTGAATCTCATTTACAAAAGAAATGATAAGTTTAATAAAACAATTAAGAAATTTGTTTTTTTTATAAAGTTTATTATTATAACGCTACGTTGTGAGCTAAAATATATAAAATTGGAGATTATAAATTAAAAATAATCTAATTGAAGCTCAAAATACCCTTATATGAAAAGTAACATATTAGCAATTAACTCTTTCACTACAGGTTCGTGACATATAGTGGCCACATTTTGAAAAATAATCTCTATCATAGACTTATAGTGGGATATTTTCAAGAGAAAGATAACAAAAATCCAGTTTTTCGTTAAATTGTGGTACGATTGATTATAAAAATAGTTGCCAGTCCTGGCCTGCAATAAAAGTGTTAAGATATATTTAACATAATTAACCACTCTGTAGTCTCTGTCGTCAGCCAAGCGACCATATATATATTATTTACAAAATCGATTTCAACCGTATTTTTTTTCTTATGCATACGCAAGTTTTGGCTAAAATATCATAATTTCCAAATCAGCAATGTCTATCCTGGGCCCTGCGTTCTATAGACCTATTTTCGCATAGTACAATTGTTTTCGTATTGAATAATTAGCCTTATTTATTGACAAATATTTTGCGATTAAATAAGGCAAAGGTTTTTTTTTCAGAAAAATGGTGACAAGTGGCCTTTAAGGAAAAGTTTGACACCCCTGTCCGACTATGCTATACTTGTCAACTTTCCGCTTTTTTTAATAGCAATAAACAGCAAAAATTTTGTTTAATAATTTTTAAATGTTATTTTTATTTAAATAGGTTTTAAGTAAATACCACATAGAAACAAGGCACCTTGAAATAGATAAATGTTCTGGTTGAAAGTGTTTTTTTTAATTATTAAAAAAAGCGAGGTGTTGGCTAATATACTATACAAAATACGCTTCCCAGTTAAGGAAGAATCTTAAAATGAACTAGCTAACAAGATTTTTAGTGTTTACAATAGCCTGCTTAATCATATTTCGCTACCATGTCAAACTATCGAATGTGAAAACATGCATTTTTCATTACTTTTGAAAATAGAACGATTGCCACCACTAAATTTTATTAAAATTATTCACCTTTTAAAATTCTAGTAATATTTTTGTGACGAACAGCATAGGTGCCAACCTCTCATTAATATTCCGTAATATGCGGGTTAATTTGACCCAGGTCAACAGCGCATCAAACAAGAAAAATTATTGGATGAATCTTTATTTATTCAATTCCAGGTTTCTATGTGGAATTTATTTACTTTCATTTCTTTAAAAAAATTCTGGTGCGAAACTTGTTAACCCCTTCAGGGGCAAAGTACTCTTGCAGCGAAAATATTTAAATGATTGATTGACACCAGGATTCACGAACGAATTTATTTTAAAATAAGTAAAACCTTTATCTCATGTACCTTATAAATTCAAAATTTGACTATAAAATTCTGGTGTCACTGTGGCATTTTGGGATTAAAATTAAGTGGTATATATAATATACCGGTGCCTTTCAAGTGGTTAAACCAGGGTCAAATTAACTCGCATATTATGAATATTAATGAGAGGTTGGCATCTATGCGAACAGGGTTGCTAATTTGCCCTTCTGATTTTTTTTAGAAATGCTGAATTCATAACGGAAATTTTGAGAGAATTTTTTTTTTTACTTTAAGCAGTTTCGAAATGTCGGCCATTAAATAAAACAAAAAAAATATGTTTGAAATTTCTGGTATGAATTTGGAATTTCTGAATGAAAAAGCATGCCAATCTGGCAACCTTGGTGAAGAATGCTATTAAAATTTAATGGCGACAATCGGTCCATTTTTAAAAGTAATGAAAAATGCATTTTTTCACATTCGATAGTTTGACAAGGTACCGACGATAAGACTGCTAACCGCGCACACCTAGGGTATGGTTATTTTTTACTTTTTCACCAATAAAAACAAATAATCTTCGTCAGATTATTTAGTAGGAGACAATTGTTACAAATTCTGCAATAAAGTAAATTGAAGATTACGTTACGAAAAATAGTGGTGAAAGTTGTACAAACCGTACGCCACCTGTGTATTTCATATCCTGCGCGAGTGCTCCCGGATTCAAAGTTTCATCAGATCATAATTATATTACATTATAAGAAACCAAACTCTCCCTCCAGATGCCTTAATAAGACACAAATAATTTTTATAAAGCACTGGAATTCTTAAATAAGCATACGTAAGATCCTTGATCTAATATCTGAAATTGAATGTACTTTACCGCGATATTAGTAATGTTATGTGCAAAGAAACTGGCTCACCCATAATTGTTTTTGGGCGTGATCACCTTAAAGACACATTTCAATTAGATACTACCTCCTTTAAAATTAATGATTCTTCTAATAGCTATATTTCATAACAAAGGAAAGGGGGAATGTGCCTATTTTAAATTATCATTTGAAAATTAATTTACGGAAATTATGCATCCCATGAAATTTTGTTACGATTTTTAAGGATGCATCTCGCAAATGTATTGTGAATACATTACGAATGATTCTTTTATAGTCTGTTATATTCAAGAGGCAGTGAAATAAAACATTATGATGCGAAATTTGGGGAGATAGATATTGTTAATGTTGTATTCATATACGATAATGTCTTCTGTCATTGTTTATATTTGAACAAACGAAATAAATTGGCCTGCGTGTAAACCACTTCGAATTCAAATTGGCATGTTTGTGATACTCCTATAAAACGTTATGTTTAAAATAAACCATAAAAGACTCAAATAGAAATTGATTTATGCATTAAAACAAAACAAAATTATCATTTCTAGTACCATCATTTCTGGCGTATAAGCCGCAGCTAAAATAAATCTATTTCCGAACAGAAATTTCATTTCCTAAAAAGTACCGTAATTTCCGGCGTATACCGTAATTTCCGGCGTATAAGCCGCAGCTCAATGAGTCGTTTTTCGACCCAGAAATATTATTTTATAAAATGTAACTTAAAAGATCGCTGTAAATATTTAACTACAATTATTGAATAAAATTTCTGGGTCGAAAAACGACTCTTTGAGATGCGGCCTATACGCCGGAAATTACGGTAATCCGCAGCTCAAAGAGTCGTTTTTCGACCCAGAAATATTATTTTATAAAATGTAACTTAAAAGATCGCTGTAAATATTTAACTACAATTATTGAATAAAATTTCTGGGTCGAAAAACGACTCTTTGAGCTGCGGATTACACGCCGGAAATTACGGTAACTTTTACCTACTTTGATGTTATTTTAGTTTTTTTTAAAATAAAATTTCTGGTTTGAAACAGACTTATTTGATCAGCGGCTTATACGCTGGAAATTACGGTAAGTCTGCCGATACTTTGTGCGACGTATGCGCAATCATGTCTTCTCGTCAATAATTACTGTAGATTTCCTATTTCGTATACATATTTATGTTAAACACACATATCCTATTAGGCAGCATTTTGCTTTTCCTTGTAATTTTACTATTTATAAAATAAAAGTTTAGACTATTTTATATATCTGATTATTACATCTCTATTTACGTTACTGCCAATTTTTGTACTATGATGTCGTAATTAAACAAATTATGTTTTGAATCATTTTTGTAGATTTCTGTTATACATTTTTAATATGTTAAATAGACATTTTATAATAGGAAGCATTTTGAATTCCCCTGTAATTTTACTATTTATATATGTTTCACTACATTGCTTAACTGACTATTGTTATATCTCTATTTATGTTACTGCTAACTATTCTTAAAATGAATGTTAACATAAAAGAAAAAAATAAATGTGCACTTAAACCTATTTTTTATATTATTATAGCTATTGAATATTTTGTGTTAGTAGCTTCAAATAGTATTAATTTAATAAATATTAAATTTATTCAAAAAATTCTATTTATCTCTTTATTTCCTTTTCGCGCAATATTTGTATTGAGAATGTAAATATTGTCATTTCTTTTTGGCATTTTATATCGTTTTAGAATAACAATGTATAGCTATATATTATGAATAGAGAAAAATAGAAAATGTTTAAATTTCTTTTCAAAATAAAATGAAAGAGCGAAAGTTTGTTCCAATCTGTAAAGTCCTGGACTCACCAACCTGTACTAACTCTGTCATTATCCAATTAATTGTGATTGGTATATATAAATTAATTTATAATATCTTCTACTAATTCATTCTTTACATATATTTTGATGAGAGGTTTCGTATACTTTTACAGGGTTCGTACGGGGTGCTGGAATTTTCAGGCTAATTACCAGTATTTTCTTATAGAAAAACTCGCTTTATGAAATCACGCGATTACATAAGGCGATTTTTTCTATAAGAAAATACTGATAACTGCCCTGAAAATTCCAGGACCTCGTATGAACCCTGTTTATGAATTGTACCAAACTTTAAAATTTTAAGTACTAACGGCTATTTAAACATCAAATTTAAGTTATTTGGATCATTATACCTTCAGATTCCAAACTATTATTTGGTGAATACGTTTAGGAGTTATGCTATACTAAAGTTTGAAACTCCTAATGTTAATAAAAATCAAAATTGTTGAAAAAGTTTATAATGCGGGTATATTGTTTTAAGTGTACCAGAAAAACTACTTGGCAGGATGATCTATAATTTGGGATTTTTATATTTTAAGCTTCAAAAAATCGACTTCTGTTTAAAATGTTACAGGAAACAATACATATTTATCTCGAACATTTATTTTTGAATTCATATATTTTAAGTAAATATGAAGCGTAACATATGAATTTTTTTAACAAAAATCGATTCCTGGACGCTTTAGATATGCGAATTAAAAATTACAGTTCATTCCACCAAATCATTGTTGAATAATACTTAATAAACTGTCCGAATCGCAATACGTTTTGCAATGATTAAAATTGAATTTAACGTTAGGAGTTCCAAATTTTAAAATCTGGATAATTGTTAACCCTTTAACGGATGAAGCACTTCAATTGCTAAAATGTCGAAATAAATGATTGACACCGGAAATTATTAACAAATTTATTTTTATATAATAAAAAAGCGATATTCCACCTACATAATAAATGGAAAACATTTCTTTTAAAATTCTGCTGTCACTGTTCAATTTCGTAATTAAAGTTTTGTATTTCCATTGGTTTCCTATGGAAGCCAATGAACGTTGAAAGGTTAAACTATTTTATCGAACAATTTCCCGTTTAGTATCCGAAAGTAAATTTTATTGCAAATTCAAATATGATGTCAAATATAGATTTTAGTATTGAAATATTAAATGTTTAGAAGCATTTTGTATGTGGAAACCTCCCTAAGCAAGCTTTAACCCTTTCCGGCACAGACAAAGTCTGTTCGTAAAATGAGAAATTTCTGACTGACACCGGAATTTACAAATGATTTTTTAGAAAATATGAACTACTTATTTTAAGCTTTCATTATAGAAACAAAATTTTATTAAAATATTCTTGGTGCCGAATGCAAATTTGGAATTAAAATTAGGTTTGCCCGGAGTGGGACCACTGTGCCGGAAAGGGTTAAGTACACCACTAATTAGTAGACGTTATTATTATTCGACTGGTATCAGTGGCGGTGCTAGTATGGCAGTATACCTTTGTTTTCAAGGTCTGTACATGTGCAATCTTCTCCACGTGTATTTTTCCTTGTTAAAATACAAAAGATGTGCATTACGCAAAAATATAAAACTTCTATATGCAAAAAATGCATTTACATTTTATACAACTTATACTCATGCTAGTTAAATATCTATTTTAATAATTCTAGTTACATGAGATATGCAAAAAGTTTTTATTTGAGTGACTGTAATGTGAAAATATTGAAATAATAGACTAATATAAATATTGAGAAAAGTATTCTTTATTTGAACTTAAATTGATTTTTTTATAAACATACATTATAAAGCTTATTACAGGGACAGTCGATTTTCTGACTTATAGAGGACAAATGTAAATTTTCCCTATTAAATGGGAACGTCTAGTTCTCTCTCGTATCTAACTTTGCGTGTTTTGTGAATGAGCGCCGCTATACTGTTAAAATTCTAAGTTCCAAAAGTTGTGATTTAGCTGGAGAATTTTGATTTTTTCCATAGTTTATGTAGTATGATACTGAGAATTTTCAGCAGTTGTTTAGATATTATAAAATGTGATGTTCCATGTGAGATGATTAGAAGTTTGAAAAGAGTCTGTGAACCAAAAATGCTATGTTTTTCAAGTGGAAAAATTTAGATTTTTATTAGTTAATATAAAATCTACTTTAGGCTAACGGCTACTAAATAGTTAAGGAGATCTAAAATCAAGTGTGTTTGTTGTTTTATGACTTTTGTAAATGTGTTATTCTTTGTATACTGGTCATTTTAGACTCAAAAGCGATTAATTGTAGTGATATAATCCTGAATATTTTGGAAGTGTTACGTCTACGAGAATATTTTATTTTAAAGTAGGTGTAATCAACCTGTGGTATACCAGTATTTTAGTATACAAAAATTTGCCTTATTTATTGATGGAAAGTTCGCGAATACATAAGGCATAAAATACTTATCAAAATTTCCGGTGGATAATACATTTCAGAAAAAAGTTTGAAGACCCTAGTTTAAAGTAAAGATTTTAAAGTTTATTTTTGTTTAAATTTCTGTTCTCACTTTCATTTTTCATACGTTTGTTGAACTTGGAAAACATCTGTTGTTATTGCTAATCTAAATCTGAGGTTTTTTATTTCATACAAAACAATAAATGATATTGAAAACTGTAGCGTCTCCTCGTCAGGGGGTGCTGCAGTCCTTTACTTCCAGTAGTTTCATATCTAAATTGAAGCTTATTTAATCGTGAAATGCTCTACTATTAAATAAGACGAAAATTAGTTTACGAAAATGCTGGTAGCAAAGTGATGCTGCAACACTGTACTGATTGAAAGTGGTGATGCAAACGTCTGAAAATGAATGTATCCATATTCATAAAAAATGTGAAATATGCAGCAAAAGAAAACACCTGATTTTATAACAGTTACATGATGCTTCACAAAATATGTACATACTCTTTTTAACGAGTCATAAATGTTTGATTTTTGTTTCATTCCAGTGCGTAATTAATTGTAAATAAGGAATAGAGCAAGAATTACTTTAGAAGAAAGAAAACTTTTATTAAAATGTTATTGGAGGTATTGAAATGAAGCAGAAGTACGAATACAATATCGCAGGTAGTTTTAGGCAGATCCACTTACTCGACTTACAATTAATCGGATAAAATATAAGTTCGAAACGATTGGATGTTCAAAGACAACGTAAATAGATGTCCACAGACAACTGCAATTGAGTAAAACTGCACCACAACACCAAATGAAATGTGTTTTCTAGTTTGTGAATTAATAGCCCATCGTTATCAGCAGTGTATTGACCTGAACGGAAATAATTCTGAATATATTCGGTACGATGAAAAGTTAAACATTTCATGTAGATTCTTCTGCAATTTAAATATGAATCATATGTAAATAAAAATCATATGTAAAGTTAAAATCATTCAAACTATGTATACATTTTTTGAAACACACTGTATTTCGGATTTCTTTTTCATTTTTATTAATGCATATTAAACATCTGTTCTGAATTTAAGTGCATCAGTTATGCATAAATACCTGTTAAACTCGAATCAGATTAAATGCGAATAGAATATAACGTATGAAAACATTAAATTAGACAAAATAAAATCAATTAAACACCCTTTGACATTTCTTGAAAATTATTTTCGAATTGTTTTTACATTATTTTCACTTTTGTTAAACTCTCTTTAACTCAATAAACTATACTCAGTTTTATACTACAAAACATTTTGGTTTAATGATTATTTTGTTCAAGATTCCATTGTTTCACGGATAATAATTATCTGAACAAAGGGCTATTGATCCCAAATAACCATGCATAGTTAGCTTTTCAAGGATCATTAATTTTTTAATTCATTTTATTATAGATGCTATAGGATAATGTATCATTAGTCTTATTTTTCTTTTTTTACATAAATAATGAGTGAAATATACGAGAAATAAGCTAATCTTATGTAATAATACATAGGTGCCAACCTCTCATTAATATTCCGTAATATGTGGGTTAATTTGACCCAGTTTAACAAAGCTTCAAACCAGAAAAATTATTGGATGTATCTTTATTTATTCAATTTCAGGTTTCTTCGGGGAATTTATTTAATTTCATTTCTTAAAAAAAATTTCTGGTGCGAAACGTGTTAAACGTGGGTCAAATTAACCCGCATATTACAGAATATTAATGAGAGGTTGGCACCTATGAATAATATTTGTCGTATTATTACCAAATTTTTAATAATCAAACATATACAGATTGAAAGGGAAGGTACAAACGTCTAAAAATGAATGTATCCATATTCATCAAAAAATGTGAAATATATAGCATATAAAAACACATGATTTTGTAACATATATTTTGGATTTTTTTGTATACGTTTTGCACGTTAGACATCTGTTATGAATTAAAGTGCATTAGTCCTGCAAAATTACATGTTCAGCTTGAATTATATTAAATCAAAATAGAATCTATCGCATGAAAACATTAAATTATAAGTAATAAAATCAAGTAATCTAGTAAATACTGTTTGTCGTTTCTTGAAAATTATTTTCTAATTGCTTTTCCATTCTTTTTCACTTCTGTTAAACTCTCTTTAACTCGACATACTATACTCAGTATTATACTTCAAAACATTTTGGTTTAATGATTATTTTGTTCAAGATTCCATTGTTTCACGGATAATAATTATCTGAACAAAAGGATATTGATTCAAAATAACGATGCATAGCTAGCTTTTCGAGGATCATTAATTTTTTAATTCAGTTTCTTATAGATGCTATAGGATAATGTATCATTAGTCTCAATTTTCTTTTTTACATAAATAATGAGTGAAATATATGAGAAATAAGCAAATCTTATGTAACAATATTGGCCGTAATATTACAATATTTTTAATAAACATATACAGAGTGTTTTGAAAATTATGGGCTGATAAAATGTTGCGTTTGTTTTGGATTATTTTTTGCATACATTTAATGTATTAATTTTTAAGGGGTTTTTTTTAATTTAATTTTATTATTTTTTTTTTATCGATGTCTTGCAGGTTATAAATTACTTTGAAAAATTTTTTAATGCATCAAACGTTTCATTATCACGATTTAAATTTTCAAATTATCAAGAATAAAAACGAACGTTATTAGAGCTGAAATGTATTATCAAGTTATTAATTTTTTCTCAAAGCTTCTTATTATTAATTTCGAGAACATACATTTATTTCAAATTTTATTAAGTGTAAATGGCTATTACAGGGTTTGTACCAATTACCACAAAATTTTTAATACAATTTTTCGTATTATTTAAATGCAAGAAAGTATTACAAATCCAGCAATGAAACGTCGCGTCTGCAATTTCATCTATTTAAATATTAAATAGAAAAATTCTATTAAAAAATTGTGGTAAAATAGTATAAACCCTGTATTATAATTACAATATATCTTATTGCATAAGGGATTTTTCAAACTATATACATAAAAATGAACTTTATTACAGCTAAAGTTTATTTTCAGTTTTTTTCTGGCAGCTTCGTCGTATTATTTACGAAAACATGCATCCTATTTTTGAAAGTTTGTTCAAGCTTAGACGAGTAGAATATTTATAAAATCTCTTATTCGATAAGAGGACTATGTTGTAGCAATTTAATATGGGAGAATGAATTTTTCACTAGTTAAAAATCAAAATGCAATATTTTAAAGAAAAATGTAGGGTGGGAGTAATAAAAGCTAGTGGGAAAAGTAATCAAAAGGATTTTTTTATTTTTTATTTTTACCTGATGTCATTTGATGTTCAATCCAACTTGTAAATGCATTATGTTTTAGGTGAGTTAAAGTGCTATTACTTGAGGCGTCAAAATTGCCGCTAATTTCGGGCAACACCATGTTGGCTTCAAAAGAGTTGCTCGAAAACCAAACAACTTTTTATTGTCGGAGAAATTTTGTCGCCTGTGGTGCTTCTTTGTTTTAGGATTTCCCGGAAAAACCAATAAAATGTTTGGAAAACTGACGATGGAAAAGCAGTTTCTTGAGCAGCCAATGAAATTCTTAGAAAACTGACGAGTCGCTTCAATTTTTGTCGTTTCAAATTATCCCACGCAGCAGTGGCGGAACAGTGGTGCACGATTTGGGCGATTGTGCCCACTAAATTTTATTAATATTTTTCGCCTTAAAAAGTCTCAGAAATTTTGTCCGTGAATAAGACGAAAGAATAATACTATTTAAATTTAGAGGTTGTTCTTTGGTGCGCCACTGTTCCATCACTGGTTGTAATAGCACTGTTACACATAACTTTACTCTGTATAGGTAGAAAAAAATATTTTCAATTGTGCATTTAAAAACAAATACTATAGGCATTTATTTTGCCGATTTGTAAAGGCAAGGAGAAGTAAAACATTTCACATACATCAGAAAATAAACTTTTGGTCTTAAAAATGGGAAAATTCCGTTAGTTAATTACTTCAACTCCTGCGTGATTCAACTGAAATTCTGTGATTTGGTAGGATAATTTCTGGTTATTTTTAGCTTAGAATAGAGAAATTTAGGGTGTTTTTAGAGTTTATTGAAAATTGCTCAATGATTTTAGGAAATACACTGAACTCTCCTTAAGACGGATAGCCAAGCGGAAGCGCTTTTTGTCGTTATTAGCGAGAGTCCATTATAACAGGAGTTCACAAATTTGACGTTTTACATTACAGTAAAAAATACTTATTATGTACATAAATATTAAAATATAACTAAAAATTTCATTTCTCAGACCATTTTATGCTACTTTACTAAAAATACTTAAAAAAAAAAAAAAAAAAAAAAAAAAAAAGAGAATGTGCGAGAACAATTTCAAAATGAAAAAAATATATATATAAATTTGAAACTCGAGATTACATTTAAGCATACTTACATTGTTACAGGTACAAAATGTTAGTACATGAAAGAAAATGGTAGAGAGTACTTAACCTCTTGGGGAGGAGCGACACGTCTACGTGACGCATAAGATGCTCAAAATCCTCCATTATAACCACCAGTTATTTTTTATTGCAAGCTTTACCTTATTAAATCTTAGAATTTCTGTGATTCAATTAAGTGAAAATTTCTGTTTTGAAAAACCGGTGGTGAAAGATTAAAAATTCTGTAAAAGACGCTCTTCGCGAAATGGTTAAAAGGCTATCCAAAATAAGAAGTAATCTTCATTTGTTTTTTCTTGGTAAGTGACGATCTTTCGATATCATTCTCAAGCTTAGACAAATGTTCAAATGTGCTCTCAGAAACATTTTCATTTGATTGATAAAATTTCCTAATTGTCATCAGCATATCACGGACATCTTGCACCCGAATATCTTGCACTTTTGGGGGAGAGATTTCTTCTTCCTTTTCACTATCGCTAGATGTTCCTGGATTTTCTTTTACTTCATCGATTATTTCCTGATCGGTCAATTTTTCAACAATTCTGACATCGTTATCAAAATTTGCAAAACCGTCAGCGTCTATTTCTGTCGGAATATCACATCCCAAAGATGCTGCATCATTAAGCAATGCTGAAGTTCGTCGATATCATGAATAATCTCATCTGACGATTCTGAAGTTTCAGTTCCGTTCACAAAGCCTGCATGTCTGAAGCAATTTGAAATTGTAGTCGATGAAGAAGAGTCCAGGCTTGTTGAACCCACTCCATGCATTTTAGCACATTGACATCAGAATTTGTCGATGTTTCAATTGAGCTCATCAAATGTGTCAGGAGAATTCTACGATAGTGCACTTTTAATGATTTTATGACGCCCTGGTCCATTGATTGCAAAACGCTGGTACAATTGGCAGGGGAAAAAATAATTTTTATGGATTTCAGTTCAGGTATTTCTGTAGGATGAGCCGGGTAGTTATCTATAAATATCAGAACTTGTCTTTTTTCTTTAGAGAAACGCCTGTCTAACTCCCTTATATACTTTTCAAAGAATTGCATGGTCATCCATGACTTAGAATTGGCTTCATATGTTGTAGGATAACTTTTAACCCCCTTAAAACAGCGGGGATTTTTAGAATTTCCGATAACAACGAGAGGCAGTTTCTCAGACCCATCCATGTTAGCCCCTACTACAACAGTAACGCGTAATCTTGAATGGTTTCCACCTGTGCACTTTTCTCGTCTGAAGTGCAAACTTTGAGAAGGCTGAGCTTTATAAAAAAGTCCAGTTTCATCAATGTTGAATACATTTTTAGCATCGTAGCCCTTGAGAAGGCATGGCGAATTCGCTTTCCACTCTTTTATTTTTTCTTCTGGTACATTTCTAGCTTCAGCGCTCACTGTTTTAAAAACTAGACCATGTCGTTTCTTGAATCGCGTCAGCCATCCCTCACTTGCACTCAAGGAATCAATATTCAGCAATTTGGCCATATTCAATGCCTTTGCTTTAAGAAGTGGACCATTAATTGCAATGTTCTCAGAACGCATTTGTTTAAACCATTTCAACAATGCAGCTTCCAGTTCTGGGTGGCCTGATCCTTGATTGTTCTTTCGAGAACTCATGACATCTCCCGATTCAAAAGTATCCATTATTGCTTTACGTTTCAGCCATACTGAGTTCACAGTTGAACGTTTAAGTCCAAGTTCTTTCACCACATCGATTTGTTTAGATCCCTTTTCAAGTTTTTGGATGATTTTTACTTTATCCAATAAAGTTAATGGAGTTTTTTTTACTCGAAGCTGCAGCCATTACAGAAACACAAAAAGAAAATGTCTTATTGTTTAAAGCGAATAATAAAGTGTAAGACTAGAAATTTTTTCTTCCAACATTAGGCACTGAATGAAATCGACCGTTTGTAATATCACACGCCCGAACACGAGATTTAGAACTGCGGGTGCGGGTGAAAACGTGAACTGAAACCCTTTCATTTCCCCCCTTTTTAGCCAATCAGCGCGCGCTATCAGAGAGCAAGCGGCGGCCGCACGGCTGCTCCGTGACGCCAGAGGCGAGGTTTCTACTCCTTTCATCTTAAAAAAAAAATGGGATTTCGTTGTCCTGATGAATATTTGTCCATCTTAACGAATGAACTCTTAAACTGTACGTATTAAACGATGTCTGTTACATGCACTTCCTATAGACCTTAACCAGGGATTTTGTTTTTGTACGTAATAACGAGAAATCCATCTTAAACGGGGCCGTCTTAACGGAAGTTCACTGTATTTAAATTTAAATATCGTAAACTACTGGAAAACTACTGGAGACACAGTTACCGTCAATTGTGTGTGATTACACGGAAATATAAATAAGATAGGAGAATTTTAGATTAAATTTCAGAATTATACTTGATCTAGAGGATAATTTACAAAATAAATTATACTTTCAATTATTATTAACGGAAATATATGTGTCAAAAGATGTTTTACTTTTACAGTGTAACCGAGATTTCAGTTATATTAGGTATGGATTGTAAAATGTAAACTGGAGATACATTTTTTATAATTCTAAAGCAAAATAGTCGTTTCTCAAATGAATGGTAGTTTTAGGTAGATATATACTTTAAAATTCAAAATATTTGCATGTTTATACCTATTGAAATTTAGGGCTAAAATACTTTTAACATGGTGGAAAAATAATTAGATTTTAAAAGTTTAGTGTATCGTTAACATCGCCAAAAATGCAATTTTTAATATGTAGAATGCAGTGGTACTCATTAATTTTTAGAAAAGTATCCTCACATCACTATTTGCTAAAATTAATATTCCCCATATCTAATTACAAAAATGTGTTTAAGAAAATAATCTAAAGATTTCATTTTTAAAAAATGGGTAAATTCGCGGGTGACTTAATGAGTACCACTTCACTACACTTATTATATTGCTGAAACATACACACTTTTTTATATTACTAAACTATTTAAAAATAAATATTTTTATACAAAATTGACTGTTAAAGACATACAATTGAATGAATATTGGAATAATGTTACTGAAAGGATATTTAGTCAAAGATCTTGAGTTAAAACGACAAATTTGTGAAAAATTTTTGTATTTGCAAAAAGCTTATTTTTAAAGATGCAAATTTACTTATACTCAGATCCAACTGAAATTGTATGAAGTGAAAATTTTAATGTGTTGAGACAAACAAGAGAAATGACAGTGTATCTTGAATTTCAGACACATCTGATACTGGTATAATGTAACCAAAAACAAAAGAGAATGGAAATTATATTTATATGCGCAATTTTCTAAGATAAGCTATATCTCATTTTGGGAATAATTCATAATAGAATTTTCAAAGTTTCATACTGATTGATTGAGTAAATAGGGATTGATCAATCATTATTGGTCTTTGTCTGTGGCATCATTTTGTATTTTCTTGTAGAAAAGTGTTCCTCCCATATCCTTTTACAGCATAAAATGCAAATGATGATTTCAAACGTTTTTATGCTATTATTATTTTTGTTTGTTTTTTCGAGATTTTGGACTATATGTATTTGAATAAATGTTATGCGACATATTTTCGTACAATTGCCATAGTATATATACACTTTTAATTCAGATGGATTAGTCTGATTTTTATTAACTTTTTGAGAGAGAATTTTGGAACTTCGTATTCGAAACATATGCATTGCGCCACAATACAACCCGTATTGTTAACTGAAAACCCTTTCATACGGTCGTAATATGTATTGTACCAGGTACATCTAGCTTGCGCACCAGAAGGACAATTATCACCACTTTTTTGACTAGTTTTCTTCGCATTAATTAGTATTAGAATTTATTTCAGTAAATAAGTAGAAAAAGTTGTTTAGATTCGAAATCTAAGAATTTGGAACGCGGATTCGCCATCCCTATATTAAGTGAAGTGCAAAGATACATTTCTCTAATACAATATATGAAAACGAAAAAGAAAAGTGCAAAAAAAGTACATTATATTTTACATGGTTTTCGTAAAAATAGATAATGTAAAGTGTAGGCATGGAAAACAAATCGTGTAAATCGTTTTTAAAGTAACGGCTGGTTATATAGTATATCAGGGTTGCAAGTTTTGCCTTCGTTTTAATTTAGAAACCTTAAATAGATACCACGAATTCTGAAAAATAATTTTTGATTTGTTAATGATAGACATTTTTTGGTTATTTAAAGTAAAATTTCTTCTTTCGGAATTTCTGAAAAAAAGAAAAAGTGGCAACACTTATATATATATTTACCAACAAAACGTACCTAAATTTTCTGCCTTTAATGATTTTAATTGGGGACATTTTTTGGCATTAGAAACGGAAAATCGAGTTGTACTGCCTGAAAACACTGAAACATTTTAAAATGCAAATTATCATAACTCAACATGCTTTGGTTTTAAAAAAATTAAGTTTTACTGTATTAATTATTAGAGTATGGATTTTTTTGCAGTATATAAGAACGTGTAAAAAGTTAAATGTCGTGACTGTTGCAAGATAACTCTTTTGACATAAATAATTTTTCTATGTGGAAGAACGACATTTGAAACATTTTTGCAACTGGAATCCTCCAAAAATATTTTTTTGGAAAAATTATTACTCTTAAAATAGGACCTCTAAATGAAACTGTTAATGAATTTGTAAATGAAAAACGATAAGAAAACGTAACCTTCCAAAAGTTCCAGGACTTACGGTATTTAGATATTGCTTTTTTAACGCTTCTTTGCATGAGTTTTTCTTTTACAATTGTGTTTTTCATACATATATTAAATATTAGACACCAGAAATTTTAAGATAGATTTTTAACTTTGTTCAGCAACATAGTTCACGGGAAATTTACTGGATTAATATTTCAATATAAATATAGTGGTGGCGAAGAAATTGATTTATTTATTAAAAGTTAAATAAACATTGATGGAAATTTACATCACTATGCAATTAAGGGTTTATATAGAAAATTTCATCTTAAGTAATAGTAGAATTCTTCGATTGAATAAGGCAAATTTTTCTGTAAAGAAAAAGTGGTATAAATACCAAAAATTTTGGTACATATGAACTAATATTTTGAAAATAGTTTCGTTTCCATTGTTATATTGTGTGTTCATAAATTCTTTCCTTGATTACAATAGTTTATTGCAGAAAACTAATATAATTAGGCACATGTTTGTTTCAATATATTGTTAAGACATTTATGAAGTTTTTAAGGCAAGTACTTACGTTAGTAAATTTCCATTTGAGCACCCTTGACAGCTCGAAGAAAGTCAAGGAGGCGGTATTCCATTTCTTGAAACGAATTTGACAACATTTCGGCTGTCATACTAGACACGACATTTGTGTTTCTGACCTTGAGTGGATATCTTCTGAATATACAACAATATTAACCCTTCTTTGCATGAGTTTTTCTTTTACAATTGAGTTTTTTTACACATATATTAAATATTAGACACCAGAAGTTTTAAGATAGATTTTTAAGTTTGTTCAGCAACATAGTTCACGGGAAATTTACTGGATTAATATTTCTATATAAATATAGTGGTGGCGAAGAAGTTGATTTATTTATTAAAAGTTAAATAAAAAGTGATGGAAATTTACATCAGAATGCAAAGAAGGGTTAAAAACATAATAATTAGATTTATACAGCGTGTCAGGTGAAGGATTTTTGTATAAAATATGTTCAGTTTGCTTTTCAAATGGACCTTGGATTGACCAAGTCGTATGTCTAGGGGATCATCTATACAGATGAAAAAAAACTTCAGAACATGACTTTTCAATAAAAAAAAAATATTACAGTATTACATTCAATGGTTATTTCGTAATATTTTTTGTAATCAGGGAAAGTCTTTATGACCACCCTATATAAATATTACGATTACCATCATTTTCAGCCTTTAATTCGTGGATCAAACAATTCTGTTTCAACCCAGACATTTTATTTTATAAACTTACTAGATAACTGTAAATATTTCATTTCAATTATTGAATAAATGGTTCAAAATTGTTTGATCCGTGGACTATAGACCAAAAATTATGGTATTTTAAGAAAAACCCGAACTTTAATCACTGTTTAAAATGTTATTTATTTGACAAATAACCACCATGTAAAATAAATAAATAAATCTTTTAAGAATATCTTATATAAAAAGTAAATTTGCACTTACGCAGAATTCCTGGTTCGCGAAAGACATTAATGAGATGTCAGCAAATTTAAAAATTATTTTTAAGCATTTTTTAGCATTTTGTGATAAATATAATAATTTGTTAAACGAGGACATCTTAAAATTTATCAGAAGTCTAAAAAGATAACATTAAATAAACATTAAGATGCGGGATGTGGAAATAATGTATATTTTGTTAATTGATGTTTACAAAATGCAAATACACTTTTAATTTTGCTTATTTAATTATTTGAAAATAATTTTTATTTATTTATTGACTATTTTTTATCACTATCAATATTACATATGTTTCTAATTAAATATATAATTTTCTCACGTTACATTAGCATTCAGTAATCTTCAACAAATACATGTAAGGTAGTTCTGCGCAGTTTTTAAAAAACACAAAAGAAATAGCTAAATAAAACTTTTCTAAAATAAAAACTAGCATTTCAAATATTTCTTTGAAACAAAAACTGTCTAGTTTTCAAAAGCAATGTTACACCGTTTCAAATTAGAAACACAAAAAATCAATATTTTATGTGTCTCTATTAAAAATATAATTCCCTCATATGTATTGTGTAACATTAACTAGATGTGTATAAGATATTTCTGTGTTGTTTTTATACAACACAAAAAAAAAACTAATTTCACTAAATTTTAGAAATTTAAACAGACATTTCAAAAATTTCTAAGAAACAAAAACTGTCTAGTTTTCAAGGAAAAACGTTAAACAGTATGATTAATAATAACTTTTTGTAGTATATGTTTCTCTTAAAAGACTTCATAATTTTTACTTATTGTTAGAAGGAACTTTGAAAACTCAGTTTCTTCTTTGTGTTTTACTGGAAAAATTTTAATTTTCTAGTTTTAACCGCATTCTATTCGAGTTAATTTATTAAAATATAGTTTTCTTCCAGATTTTGTTTTAAGTGCGCCGTTATCGCGCCATACAGAAAAAAAAAAATATATATACTCTGTGAATTTTTTTCATGAACTTTGTTTTCTTTAAGCTTTTATTACGTGATTTATAACGGAAGTCGCAGCCCATTGAATACAAGATCAACATGCTGACGCAAAAATGGCGACTGTGGAAAGGGGATTGTTTTCAGCGTTCGTTCAGTCCTTTGAATTTGAATACTACACTAGTATTTTCTAAAAGTATTCTTTTCCTTTTTTCTGCAATTAAATTAGACGAAAAATACGCTTGGGGGATCATACCATTACTGAAACAAATCCACCTACCGACAGCTGATAGTTTTGTGTCAGAGCTTAGGCCCAAGATTCAGAGGGCTGTAACTTAAATAAGCATAAAAGGTTTAACGCTCCCTGAATTTTAGACTTACGCGTTGACACAAAAATGGCAGCTCTCGCAGGCAGATTTTTATCAGCGTTTGTACGGTGCCTTGAATTTGAATACCAATAATTTCTAAAAGTTTTTTTCGCCTTATTTTTCTGAGTTTAAATAAATCAAAGAAAACTTTTGAAAAATACTGGTGTCCAAATTCAGGGAACCGTATTAACGCTTAAAAAAGTCCGCCTACGGCAGACGCCATTATTTTTGTGTCAACGCGTAGGCCTAGTGATCAGAGTGTGATGAGAGGTTTTAGAATAACTAAATCTATTGTGTGTTAAATTTCTGCTTTCCTTTGTACTGTTAATTTTCTCATCATTCATTTTGGTCAATATTTCTGTTATTTCTAATCGTAAAAAAGTAAATTAACTTTAATGAAAATTGAAAGCTTTGTGTTTAAAAAAGGTAACAAAAACCAGACATTTTCTAGATATTAAAGTTTTTTAAAGAAACCTACAAACTAAAATATTGTGATTTTTTCTTCTAATACAGCTGACGACTTAACCCATTAAAGCCGGAATTATTTTGAACTTTAAAATTCAAAAATTGCTTTTCATACCAATTTTTAAAAGTAGCAAGTTTAGTGCCCTTTTATTACGGAGTTTCTGTCAGTAAATAAAGAGAATATTTCTCATAACATATACTGGTATACAAACAACAAAATGCCGGGCAGCTATCCCGGTACCATATGGTACCGATAGGCTTTAATGGGTTAAGGTTGCACCTTCAGATAAAATATATACAACATATTTTGTCTGATAGATTTTATTTTATTAGTCATATGCGCAAGAGTTTTCGTTATTAAAATTCATATCTAAAATTTATAATTGATTATTATGCATACATTGTGCAAAGAATAAATCTTATATTTCTAAAAGATTTTCAGGCTACAATTAAACAATTTTACATGACAATCAGTAAAAAATTCAAAAATGTCAATTACCATGTTTTACACCAAGCGTTTTCAATTACCAATTTACTTTAAAAAAATGGATTAGAGTAACTTATGAATATTATGTAATTTTAAATTTATTTAAATGAGTTAATTTCTGATTATTTATTATTTTATAAATGTTGTAGAATAGGAATCAATTCAAAGTTTATATAAATTCGCTTATCTGAATATCAAAATTTTAAAGATACCTTAAAAGTTTCAGAGTTTTATCCTCTTTTATCCTTTTATCCCTTCCACGATCTTCTTTGGATAAGTAAGCATTCTTCTCAAGTAAAAGCACTTTCTGCTGTGTGACAAATTCAATATTCGGTATGAATAGTATAAAAAAATATATCTTAAAATACTGAAAAGTTTACATTTTCAGTTTACTTTAAACCTGCCTGACAATGGCGATGTCAGTCACAGTGGTTAAATGTTTGATTGAAGAAAATAAACTTTCGTACTGATGGTATAAAATTTTATTATTTATTTTCAAAATAATTTCAGTAAATTGAGGCAAAATATTTGTTTCAATTTAAAAATAATTATTACAATGTATTCATTCAAATTTTATGGTTGTAGGAGTAGACAATGGTGCTAAAATATTTTAAAACCTCAATAGTATTTTTTGTAGAGCTTTGTTTATTAAAATGCTGATATAAAACAATAGAAATGCTTTTATGTTGGATTTTTTATGGTTAAATAGTGTTATCATGATTAACTCTTTGACTTCGAGTCGGGACATATACGTCCCATTCGTCTATTTTATTTTATTCTATTCCTGCCACTTTTTGAGAAACAATCCCAGCCATATACTTAAACTAGGATATTTCCGAAAGAATTTTTTTTATATAAATTGTAGTATGTGTGAGCATGAAAATAGTCGCTAGTCTTGGCGCATAACTAAATGGTCAATACATTTTGTGCTTTTGATAGATTATATGGGTGAAAGGGAAATCCGACCAGAGTTCCCAGTTTAACATACTTTTTTGTCCAGAAATTTCAAAATTATTTCGTAAATTCCAAATGAACATTTTTTGCTTTAACCCCTTTAGGGGCAAAGTACTCTTGTAGCTAAAATAGTGAAATGATTGATTGACACCAGGATTCTCGAACTAATTTATTTTAAAATAAGTAAAAGCTTTTCCTCATGTACCTTATAAATTCAAAATTTGGTTATAAAATTCTGTTGTTATTGTGGCATTTTGGAATTAAAATTAACTGGTATATATAATATACCGGTGCCCTTCAAGGGGTTAAGTAATTACAAAATGCCTGTTCTTAAATAAATCAAATATTTCGATTCTTATTTTCTGGTGCGAATTCGGAATTTTTGAAAAAAAAAGAGACCAAATTGGCAACTCTGATTATGAAACTATGCCATATGATTATTTTAAATTGTGTTCCAGGACACATTAATTCATTGGCGCTTTTTAAGCCTAAAAAAATTTTTTTTAACAGAATGATTAGTTTAAAATGATTGTATTACTTATTTGCCAACCTTCCGCCTTTTATCAAGCAAAAATAAAAACATTTATAAACAAACATTTTACTTAGCAAATGGAATCACGTAATTTCTACATAGCAAGAAGAGGCAGATATAAAAGAACAACGACAAGTTAAAATGTTTAAAACCCTTTAAGGAGCGAAATATTTGTATTCGAAAAACACTGACATGAATGAATTACACCAAAATTTACAAAGAAATGTATTGTAAAATATGTAAAAGCTTTCCTTCACGTATTTAATAGAAGGAAAATTTCCATTCCTATATTTTGGCGCCAATGTGACATTTAGTGAAGTGGTCCAAAAACAAACCACTACCCCTCAAGGGGTTGAAATACGTTTATTTTAACCCCTTAATCGTCGCGCACTTTAAGTGTAGGCTACTTTTTAAAAATTCAGATTGCTTGTGTACCACCAGTTTTTTTAAGTAGTTCGTCTTATTTAATAGACAGATAAGATAATGCAAGAATAAAGCCAATAAAACTATTTTAAAAAACTGGTGGGAATCAAACAATTTGAATAAAACAGGCGTAACCTACGCTGCCCGTGAATGTCTCGGGCACGACAATTAAGGGGTTAATTGAACAAATTGGAAGTTGACCAGCTATTTCCTCCCACATATTGACCTAATTTATAAAATGATATTTTTATTTTATTTATATTACGGAATGTTATGTAACTGATTAAAAGATTGACAGAGAGAGTAAACTATCGAATTACAAATCCTTCTGATAAGTCAATTCCATTATTTCTCATTTGCCATATTGTCAATTTAGTCTAAGTTAGCGGCAATACTGATTAAATTTCTAACATGTTCAAAACACATTTATATGGCTTGTCCGTATTTTGAATATCGGTATTTCTAAAGAATACTTTTTCCAAGCTGTTACGACATTTGCATCAAAAGTTACCTTCTGGTTAGGTTTTAAAAAAATATGTAAAAAATTCTTTAAAACAGATTTTTATTTATAAAATGTGTTATTCTAAAACACGGACCGCGTGGGAGGCTTGCGTGTACCGTAATTTCCGGCGTATAATCCGCGGGTCAAACAATCCTGTTTAAATCCAGAAATTTTATTCAATAATTGAGGTAAAATACTTACAGAGATCTACTAAGTTACATTTTATAAAATAAAATTTCTGGGTCGAAACATGATTGTTTGATCCGCGGATTATACGCCGGAAATTATTGTATTTAAATTTAATATTTCCCGTTAAAACAGTCATTAATTCCATTTTAAGAAAAAGTATTCAATGTGTATTATACAATATGGCCATAAATGGTGCTTTGAAACTGTGCACTCACAAAACATTGTATGGCAGAATTCAATATATACCTCTGAACAAATTTGATAAAAACGACACCTGAGACCTGAGAAGTAAAATAAGAATCCAGACGTTTTATCAAGTTTTATAAATGTGTTTCTTAAAGTCTTAATATATCGTTCACGAAGAGGATGTAATTGGTACGTTCTAAGTCTGTGCGCACATCCAACATACGGCATGGCAGCGCAGCTAAATGAATCTGTTGGGAAATGTTTCCATAATTAACTGTTTTTAAGACAAAGTATAAAAAATACAGTAGTCGAAGACGACTTGTGACTATACTCAGGGTTCATACGGTCAACACATTTCTGTACAATATTTTCCAAATAGATTTCTTCGCTGTAGTTAACCACAGAAAATTATAACAGGTTTTCTAGGATTAAATAAGGGGAATAATTCTAATCAGAAAATGTTGTGCTCCAGTCATTGGAAATTCCGAGGAGTGCACCCATCCTGTATATCTCAACAGAGTAACACCAAACATTCCGGAAATATGAATGGTTAACAATTGCACACGATACATTTAAAAACTTGTTACCTTTTAAACATATATAAAATATATGAAAGCAAATGCTCTATTTATACGCATCATTTAGTGTTTTCTTTGATTCAATCGTCATGTTCACGGTAGTTAGAAGTAGAAAAATAGGGGTACACAAGACAGGGTTGCAAGTTCAGTCCCCATTTTTATTCTGAATGTACGATTTGACATAAGAAATTCTGAATAGTATTTTTATTGCTTTATTTAATCAAAAAAACCATTTTGTAGTTATATAAAATAAAAAAGTCTTCGGCGGGTATTTCCTGTATAAATTTGGAATTTCCGAATAAAATGTATGGCAAATCGGACACCAATTATATGACATTCTTGAAGGCGTAATTAACGGATTAAAATTTGAGAACCGCTGTTCAAGAGATTAAAATACCGCAAGTGACAGCCACAAAAATTAAATCATATTCACAAATCACTTGGAACTAATCATGCTAAGTTATTTCTACTCCTGAAAATTGTTTCGTTAAAGTCATTATAGTTGTGAGCTCTCTCCTAGTTTAATTAAATGTATGACGTCAGCAAATATTGAAAAGCAAGTCTTTGTCTATTTGTGGTAACCATAGAATTATAAATATATATATTCATTATTTTGGAGGGATCACGTGCACGCTTGTGTTAAAAAGGTCATTGTTCCATTTTTATTATCTTTAAAGATACATGGTGCGTCAAACAATGTTTACATACACTGTTTAATGCGTCATAATTTTCTAATTTTTTCTTTCCTTTCAAATTGTGATAAATCGGAAATAATGAGTGGATCCAGTTTAACTTATGAAAAATTAAAATTTATTTTAAATACTATTGTAAGTATGAAAATGTAGCAGACGTACAAAAACAATATCGCAGGGAGTTTCAGGCAGATTCACATATACAGCTTACAATTCATCGAGTTAAATATGAGTTTGAAACGAATGGATGTTCATAGACAACGTTTTGGAACCGCAATTGAATAAGAATGCGCCACAACACCAAATGAAATGTTTGTTGACGTTAGGGAATCAATAGCTCACAGTTATAATATTAATTATATGTGAATAGAAACTGGAGTTATTTTCATTCAAAGTGTGTATAAATTTGTCGGACGCACCCTGTATTACACTCATGTTAAATAATGTAAATTTTTTTTCTCCCAAATAAATATACAGGGTTCGTACGGCTCCTGGAATTTTGCAACCAGGAAATTCTTCTATATCAGTATTTTCTTACCGAAAATCTCTCCTTAAAAGAAGGCGAAGTTTCACGAGTTTACCCTAGATAACTTTTCCTATAAAGAAAATACTGATGAAACTCCTGGAAAATTCTCTGATCCGTACGAACCCTGAATATAAGTCAATCAGCAATGGTTCACGAAAACCATAGGTTTTTTTAGTCGTTTTTACAAATTACAACAGGGCTATATATTAAAAATTTTAAAGCCTTTACTTTTGTAAAAGAACATATATTTAAGTGTACATTTTAAAAAAAAAAATAAAGGAAATATACATATAAATAAGAAAAAGAGAATTGTGTGTTCCAAATAACATTAAGAATAACCATGTTAAAAAACCTGGAAACAAAAAACTTGAAAAACTTGTTAACCTTGTTAATAACCTTGTTAATAACCTTGTTAATAACCTTGTTAAATAACCTTGTTTAAAATGACGTAAATTGACAGAAGTTTCATCGTGGATTAAGAACCATGTAATTCATTTAATCTATTGCTTCTTTTTGTATACATTAATTAATTTTGTAACAAGATAAATTTTATTTGTTAAAGTATAAAAAAAAATAACAAAAGTTTTAATATTATATCACAAAATTAAACTTGTAAAACGAGTTTTGCCATCCAGATTCCACAATTTTTAACCAAAACTTCTCTTTTATTCGGTTTATTACGTTGTCTCTCGATCACACATAAAAAACAAACTAACATTTTCTTTTTTTGAAAAAAAAAATGTTGTTGACAATTTATGGGGAATGTAATTTCCTTTAAACATGTATATCCGCTAATTTGCTCAAAAGTTATTGTGGCAAATCCGCTGAGAAACAGACTTGCGAGATAATCCAGTTTAAAGTTTTCCCTCGGCAAGTATCGCCGGTTTGCGAGGGAGGATGAACTTTTACGGATCATACGACCGCAATTTTAGGAATTTTTCTATCGTAGCAACTGTACGACATTCTAAAATGTTTAAACATTATAAAAATAATAATTATAAAAAATACATAATTTTGTTATTTTCTTTAACTTTTCTCGTCCCCTTAAGGTCATTTTACATTTTAGCGTTACCGTCGTAGTCGTAAACCAATCAGCTGTGCGTGAACAACCAATGAAGCACGCTGATTCGTTGGAAAATCTGTTCACCGCGCCCTTAACCCTTTTTATCCTGACGGTACTTATAAGTACCACTTTAACCCCTTAGCGACGAGCGTCTTTTACAGAATTTTTAATCTGTTACCCCCGGTTTTTCAAATGAGAAATTTTCACCTAATTGAATCGCAAAATTCTATGATTAGATAACGAAAACTTTACAAAAAAAAATAACTGGTGGGAATAATAGAGGATCCTGAGCATCTAAAAAGTAGCTGGAAAATTAATTCAGGATATAAAGGGTTAATAGTAGACCTGAGCGCTGAAACAAGAATATCGGCTGCCGAATTCGGGTTTATTTTTAAACGTTTGTGTTGTCTCCACATTTTACACACCAGTATTTTCTAAGTTTCCTTTGATTTTCATTAATCCCAGAAAAATACAGCGAAGAAATCTTTAAGAATTTATTGGTATTCAATTTCAAAGGACCGTACAAAAAATGAAAAAATATCCACCGCCATTTTTTTGTCAGCGCTCAGGCCTAATATTCAGGGGGGGCGGGGATCACATGTGCCTCTTAGACATCCTATACATGGGGAAACGGTTATAAACATAATATAAACGCAGCATAAAATACTCGGTGTGCCTACCAAATATTCATTTATATGTTCACCATGTTACGTACTGTTGCTTACTTTTGAATACAACTATTTGAAACAAGCAATTTTTGACCTATTAATCAGTAAGATTCTGTGATTATATGAGAAATTGATTTATTTTAGAAAATAGTGGTACTCAAATGTACTACCTGTACGAGCTTTGTTTTTAATACCATTCGCTGGAAAATGTGTGCTTATGTAATATTTATTTGTGAGTGTAGTACTATGTTTTATTAAAACAAAAGCAATAAAATAATCACTTAATAAAATACCAGTGTTGAAGACTAAAATTTAAAGAAACTATTAAAAATTGTATTTCATACAGTAAAAACTTAAACTATTCAAAGAAACTCATAATAGTATGAAATCTATAAATTCATAAATTACATGAAAATAGAATTTATAAAGCTTGAGATAGAGGATAACTAAATCAAAATTTTAAATACTATTTTTTCGACATAAAAAATATTGAAAGAACGTATTTCAAAGAAAAGTAGTATTATAATAAGATAGAATACTCTTTGAATAATTTTCAATAACAGAAAATGTCCGCAGCAGAATATCCAAAAGAGGTTAGTAAAATTGATCCAAAAAATATATGTTACAAAAGAAAAGCTTGTAAAGAAAAATGCCACGGAAAGATTTAGGAATGCAAAATAATATAGGAATTGGCTGTTTAAATCACTAAAATTGTATCATAAAACATTTTCAGGGTAGTGCATAAGAAAAATATATTGCAAAATATTTTAATATAAAGCAATTTATTTTTTAAAAATACATCCATTTGTTTTATTTTTTTGGCATGTAAAAGTTGTGTCCTTAAATACAGAACACGGAATAAAACATATATATGTTTGTAACGCAATATAAATAGAATACACTTTGGAGTAAAACTTCGAATCTTCAAACATTTTATGAAAAATCTTTATATATATATATATATATATATATATATATATATATATATATATATATATATATACATATCAGGGGATTAGAATGATAGTGGACTAAGTCAAAAATTTGAAAAATCTAGATAACCATATTTTGAATGAACGTATATTAATTTGTGTTCAGTGTGACAGTCAAATAAGTCATAGTTCTCTTAGGGAGCCGCTAGATGGCAAAATAAATTGGACCACTTAATGAAACGGCAGTACGACAAGTTTCACAAAACCCTTCATTTCTGAAATTACTAAATGTTAACTTACTCCACTGTCATTCTAATCCACTCATATATATGTATATATATACAGGGTGTCCATAATTAAACGACTCTAGTTTAAAAGTGTCTACTGACGAAACTATCGGTCAGAAAGTTGTGAAATTTTATGACGGACATAACGAAGGAATGGGGATTATTTTAAACAAAGGAAAAAACATTAGTTCAGAATTTCGCCACAAGATGGCATTTTAATGAATTACTCGATTAGACACCGCCCACTGAATACTAGGCCTGAGGTTTGACAAATGAATGGCGGCTGTCGTAAGCGGATTTTTTCAGAGATTATACGGTCCATTCAATTCGAACACCAATAAATTTTAAAAGTTTTTACGCGTTTTTTTTTTCTCAGATTAAAAATGACAAAGCTACAGACCACCCCCTGAAAAGTATTCAGGGGGCGGTGACTTAGCATACATTTACAAATTTTATTACAATAAAACTTATACCACAGAATTTTTTTTACTAAATCAGAAATTTCGAAATCACATCAGGAAATCTTAAGTAGTTCTTTTTGTTTTGTTTAATTTAGGATATATAAAGAATTATATAGAGTATAAAATATTCTTTCACAATTTCCGGTTAGAATTGCAAATTTCTGAATTTAAAAGAGGTCAAACTGACAGCTGTGATCTGGAATCGTTTGGTAAAATTTCGCCCCAGAGGGCGTGAAATCGTACAATTTAAATAAAAATGCAAATAATTTTTCTGTCGACGTCACGCAGCAGCTGTTCACATCCACCTGAATACTAGGCCTACGCGCTAACAATAATGGCGGTTGTTGACGGCGGATTTCTTTTTCAGCGTTTGTACGGTCCCTCGAACTTCAACACCAACAATATCTAAAAGTTTTCTTTGACTTATTTGATCTAAAAAAAACAATTCGAAGAAAACTTTTTGAAATTATTGATGTGGAAGTTCCAGGGACCGTTAAAAATGCTGAAAAAAAAATCCTCCTGCGACAGCCCGCCATTTTTATCACCGCGTAGGCCTAGTATTCAGAGGGCGGTGAGCTGTTATAAAACCTAGAAACTAGTTTGTTGCTCGTTTTGAGGTTGATTCAGAATAGCCTTGGAGTATCCTCTGGACAGACGAAGCGCATTTTCATTTGGACGGTTCAGTGAATACTCACAATTGATGAATTTGGGAACCAGAAAATCCGCGTTCAATCTTACAGGATCCGTTGCATTCCGCAAAAGTGACGGTGTGGTGTGGGTTATTTCTTCTTTTATTCGCGGTCCATATTTTTTCGAAGATTTAAGTGCTAGCGGTCCAGTAACATGCTGGATCACCGGACAACGATATGCATCCTTATTAGAAAATAAAATTATTCCTGATCTGCAAGCATGTCAGTGCCATTCTCGTACAATTTTTTATGCAAGATGGAGCTCCTCCACACATTAGCCGCTGTGTTAAGGACGTCCTTAAGAAACACTTCACAGAACAAAGTATCATCAGCCGCCACTTTCGTAATCTATGGCCTCTCAGATCTCCAGACCTCACTCCATGTAACTTTTGGCTTTTTGGGCATTTAAAACATTTGATAAGTCATGATAAACCAAGAACATTAGCTGATCTTAAATATAGCATTTCCCAGAACAAACTGCGATCAACTGTAGAACATGCTATCCTACGATTTCAGATGGTAGATAAAATTATGGTCATCATGTGGAACATGTTTTGGCAATAAAATATGTAAACTATCGTAAACGTATGCTAAATGCATCAATTCATTAAAAACGCCATTTTGTGGCGAAATTTTGAACAATTTGTTTTTCGCTTAAACAAATTTCCATTTCTTCATTATGCCCATCACAAAATTTCACAACTTTCTGACCAATAGTTTCGTCTGTAGACAACTTTAAAGTAGGGTCGTTTAATTATGGACACCCTGTATTATATATATGCGAAGAATTAAAGAAAAACTTGTTTTTATAACGCAAAGAAATATCATACGTTTCTTTAATTTTCGGCGCAACTGTATGCCGTTACTATCATTTGTTCAAACCATAAACTGAAAATGATTTAAAAAATTAACACTTAATTTATATCTTGAGAACTTGAATGAAAGTCTGCGTTGAATGAATTAGTTAATTTCAATGAGCATGGAATCATGATCATGGGTCCAAGAAAGCATCTATTCAGGATACTTGATGTTTGAAAATTAATGACACAACAGAGTTAAATCTTTTGAATAAAATCTTCGAAATAAATTAAGTGAAATGCAGTTATTATATGGTAAGTCAAATTTTTTTTTAAAATATTTCTCTTTAAATTAATTTAACTGCTTTAAATAAATTAAATAATATTTAAAGTGACATTAAATTATGTTTCACTTCATATTTATGTAATAATATATTGAAAATCTTAGTTTCGTATTTCTAATAAAGAACAAGGACAGTAAAATCGGTATGTAGTGTAATTTCAATTAATATCACAATATACACTGGCCTCTAAAATTAAGGTACAATCAGTTCTTTTAGGATCACTATTAACAGAATGAAAATAAAACTAAAAATTAGGATTTATATGAAGAAGCATAAGCAACTTCAATAAAATGAAAGAATTATGCCCATCTCTATTTTTTTAAGAATTGAACACTTATATTGAAGTAGAAATGTACTGAGAGCATCCCACATTGGGAATTTACATGAAACTTTTTTATGCTTATTGATATTGAATTGTTGGTGCTAACATAGTGTTGTCTATATCTAAATGCCGTTTACCGGATTCGTTAAGATGGCGGGAAATCGGATGGATGGAAATAAGGTTATCACATGCTGATGCTGCTAAACGTCTTTATGTGTCTCGACGTTTGATCCAAACAGTGGCGTAGCCAAGGAGAGGGTCAAAATGCTGAGGATACCAGCAATAATGTAAATTTTTCTTCGTTTTGATTATCGCAGAAAGTTTACGTATTACATAATTAAAAAAAACATTACAAAATTAGCTGTATCATGAGCATCTGGAGCTCCACCCTGGCTACGCCACTGTAGCCAAAGACAATGAGATAATTTCGAATCAGAAAATACAGTATCAAGAAGACTTGTTCTTGCTCTAGCAGGGTTACAATCCCTGCACAAGATCACTTTCTAGCTTTTTTTGCCTGAAGGATTAGGAACATTTTTGTGAATCAGCTCATTTCAGACATCGTAACTCAACATGGATGACAATATCCGCTACTATCTTGCACAGGCGTCTTCAGAATTAAAGACTTTGTGAAAAACGACCTATTGTGTGATTCCCTATTAATACACAATATAGATGTGCCCGTTTCTTTTGGCTAAGATAAAACGTTTCCTGAAACAGACATTAATGAGCTTATGCACTCTTCACAGACGAATCACGGTTTTCTTTAAAAAGTGATTTAGTTCATGTGCTTATCTGGGGAGAACAAGACATCAGATTCTACCTATAAAATTCGATCAATTTACTATTTAAAGCATAATTTGTGTAAATTCCATATTTTTATGTTCATTTGTTTTCAAATGAGGTACAAAACACACTGATTAAACCTTAACTTTTGGAGGTCACAATATCTTAATATAAATATAATTTGAAACGTATGGAATACAATCCTGTGCATGAAAAGTATCTTCTAGTAAACGCTCATTCCTTTTTTTTTTAAAAGCACTGAAAACGTAGTCCGCGGTATTAGTGCAATTACCATGTTTAAAGCTTCTAAAAATCGATTTCAATTACAAAAATGATAGATTATATTTTACGGCTTTTTGAAATACAATAACAATGCATTTAATATCACAAATAAATAAAAAAATATGCTTGACCAAATGACATCCCGTTTTATATCCGAAATTAACATTTATCGAGAAATCAACATATGATATCAAAAATATTGAAAATTTTAAAGTTTCTTACAATTTCCATACTTAGACAACCCCTAAACAATTATTAGATGTTATCACTGATTGTTGACACCAGTAATGAATTATACGATGAGTTGCGGAAGAAATATTAAAGGGTGGAGCATTTTTATTTCGAGAACTCTACAAAATGATTTATGAATTATGAATTTTCAATTCGCTTTCTGGAAAAAATATTTCTTTTTAATTATATCGCCGCTAACATGTCAAACTATCGAATAAGAAAAATGCATATTTCATTACTTTAAATATTGCCCGATTGTCACCCCTAAATTCTAATAGTGTTCTTCACAAGCGTTGCCCGTTTGGTCTGTTGTTTTATTCAGAATTTCCGGGCCATACCAGAAATTTGAAATAGAAATTTTTACTTTATTTAATGACAGATATTTCGCGATAACTTAGAGTAAAAACAAAATTATCGGTATAAATTCGGCATTTCTTAAAAAAAAGAAAGCCAATCTGGCAACCCTATTATTTACAAAAATTCTATTTATATTCTTACTAGGAGAAGAATTCTAATAAATTTAGTGGTGTCAGTCAGGCAATTTTTAAAAGTAATGAAATATGCATTTTTCTTATTCGATAGTCTGACATGTTAGCGACGATATATTTAAAAAGAAATATTTTTTTTTTCAGAAAGCGAATGGAAATTTCATAATTGATAAATAATTTTGTAGAGTTCTCGAAATAAAAATGCTCCGCCCCTTAATATTTCTTCCGCAACTCATCGTATAAATCATTACTGATGTCAACAATCAATAATAAAGTCTAATAATCAACGCAACTATATTATTGTTTAGGGGTTGTCTAAGTATGGAAATTGTAAGAAACTTTAAAATTTTCAATATGAAAAAATTGTTTTGATATCATATGTCGATTTCTCAATAAATGTTAATTTCGGATACAAAACGCGATGTCATTCAGTCAAGCATATTTTTTTTATTTATTTGTGATATTAAATGCATTGTTAATGTATTTCAAAAAGGCGTAAAATGTAACCTATCATTATTTTTATTGAAATCGATTTTTAGAAGCTTCAAACATGGTAATTGCACTAATACTGCGAACTACGTATTGAGTACTTTAAAAAAAAATAATAAAAAAGAGCGTTTACTAGAAGATACTTTTCATGCACAGGATTGTATTCCATACGTTTCAAATTATATTTATATTAAGATATTGTGACCTCCAAAAGTTAAGTTTTAATCAGTTTGTTTTGTATCTGATTTGAAAACAAATGAACATAAAAATATGGAATTTACAAAAATTATGCTTTACACAGTAAATTTATCGAATTTTATAGGTAGAATCTGATGTTTTGTTCTCTCCAGATAAGCACTTGAACTAAATCACTTTTTAAAGAAAACCGTGATTCGTCTGTGAAGAGTACATAAGCTCATTGTTGTCTGTTTCAGGAAACGTGTTATCTCAGCCAAAAGAAACAGGCACATCTTTATTGTGTATTAATAGGGACTCACACAACAGGTTGTTTTTCACAGTCTTTAATTTTGAAGACGCCTGCGCAACATAGTAGCGGATATTGTCATCGATGTTGAGTTACGATGTTTGAAAGGAGCTGATCCACAATAATGTTCCTAATTCTTCAGGCCAAAAAAGCTAGAAAGTGATCTTGTGCAGGGAAGAAATTGTAACCCTGCTAGAGCAGGAACAAGTCTTCTTGATACTGAAGTTTCTGATTCGAACTTATCTCAGTGTCTTTGGACACAGTTTGCGTAGCCAGGGTGGAGCTTCAGATGCTCTTGATACCGCTAATTTTGTATTTTTCCATTTTTTACTTATCTAATATGTAAACTTTCTGCGATAATCAAAACGAAGAAAAATTTACATTATTGCTGGTATCCAGAGCATTTGAATCCCCTCCTTGGCTACGCCATTCTTTGGACCAAACTATGAGACACATTAAGACATCTAGCAGCATCAGCATGTGATAATCTCATTTCCATCCATCCGATTGCCCGCCATCATAACGAATCAGGTAAACGGCATCTAGATATAGACAACCCTATGTTAGCGCCAAAAATTCAATATCAATAAGCATAAAAAACTTTCACGTAAATTCCCAATGTGGGAACACCCCCTTAAAAATATTCAGGGGGCGGTGACTTAGCATACATTTACAAATTTTATTACAATAAAACTTTTTCAACAGAACTTTTTTTTTTACTAAATCAGAAATTTAGAAATCACATAAGGAATTCTTAAGTAGTTATTTTTGTTTTGTTTAATTTAGTATATATAAAGAATTATATAAATTATAAAAAAAAATTTCAGAATTTCCGGTTAGAATTAAAAATTTCTGAATTTAAAAGAAGTCAAACTGACAACTGTGATCTGGAATCGTTTGGTAAAATTTCGCCAAAGAGGGCGTGAAATCGCACAATTTAAATAAAAATGCAAATAAATTTCTGTCGACGTCTTGCAGCAGCTGTTCACATCCACCTGAATACTAGGCCTGCGCGCTAACAATAATGGCGGCTGTCGCAGGCGGATTTTCTTTTTCAGCGTTGACTTTTTTTCAGCATTTTTAACGGTCCCTCCAACTTCAACATCAACAATATCTAACAGTTTTCTTTGACTTATTTGATCTAAAAAAACTAGGCGAAGAAAACTTTTTGAAATTATTGATGTGGAAGTTCCAGGGACCGTTAAAAATGCTGAAAAAAAATCCTCCTGTGACAGCCCGCCATTTTTATCAGCGCGTAGGCCTAGTATTCAGGGGACGGTGGGCTGTTGTAAAACCTAGAAACTTTCGCGAAGATTTTGTTTTCAATGTGCTTGTATTGGTAAACAAAATGTCGCTACTTTTACCAGACCGAGCTTTGTTAATAAAATTGTTTTACCTAAACGTTAATTCCGTATTAGTTGCTCTACGGAAATTTCGCACTCCGAAGGGGATGCGGAAAGATCCATTGATTGTTTAAAATGTTCGATTAATTGTAGTCAAATTTGAAGAAACAGGATTGTTGAATGTTCGTTCTGGAAGAGGAATAAAACATGTTTGCTCAGTAGCAATAGAGAGAGTTTTGCTTCAGTTTGAAGAGGACAAAATTTCCAACGTACAGTTTAGTAACAGTGTCCGTCATGTGGCAGAAGCATTGGATATATCCTTGTTCAACTACAGTGGCGTAGCGTCAGGGGGGGCACGATCCTTTTACTACCAGTATAATTATATACTACATTTAGCCTTATTTAATCTTTGAACGGTATGAATTAAATAAGGCCAAATATAGTAAATAAAAATACTGGTAGTAAAGTGGTCCGTGCCCCCCCTGACGCTACGCCACTGTTCAACTATGTCAAAGATCATGCGGAATATCCTCCGGTATTAACCGTACTAGCTTCAACATGTGCAGGAGTTGTTTCAAAATGATTTTGAGACTCGACACTGGTTTTCACTTCAGTTTGTTGCTCGCTTTGAGGTTGATTCCGAATAGCCATGGAGTATCCTTTGGACAGACGAAGCGAAGCGCATTTTCATTTGGACGGTTCAGTGAATACTAACAATTGATGAATTTGGGAACCAGAAAATCCGCGTTCAATCTTACAGGTTCCGTTGCATTCAGCAAAAGTGACGGTATGGTGTGGGATTTTTTCATCTTTTATTCTCGGCCCATATTTCTTCGAAGATTTAAGTGCTAGCGGTCCAATAGCATGCTGGATCACCGGACAGCGATATACATCCTTGTTAGAAAATAAAATTATTCCGGATCTGCAAGCATGCCAGTGTCATTCTCGTACAATTTTGTATGCAAGATGAAGCTCCTCACATTTTAACAACATTTTACATACATTTTAAACTACACATTTTAAAATAGCTTTTAGATAAAATTCTAACGTGGACATTTTTAAACAGAAATCGATTTCAAAAAGCTTTAAATATACGGATCGAAAATTACAGATCATTCGGGCAAGTAATGTTTGAATTATGCTTAAAAGGATACGTACAATGCAATCTGCTTTAAAACGATTAAAATGAATTTTAATATTACGAGTTCTAAATTCTAAATCTTAATAATTCCTTATCTATTTGGAAAATACTCCCATTTGATATCAAAATGTAAAATTTACTGAGATATATACGCATGCTGTCAAAATTGGATGTTCGTATTGAAAATTTCAAAGTTTGGCTCAATTTATCTATGAAGAGACCGTCTCTTAAACTTATTGTTTTAAACTTAAATTGAAAAAAAAAACATAATTCGTAATGAAATGCTTATTTTATTTTTCTTTTGCGTTAATTTTGCAATTAAATTTTATGGAGTGCATCTTTTTTTTTTACTGATTTTACAAACCGTTAGCCAGAGGCGTAGCGTCAAGGGGGGCACGGATCACTTTACTACCAGTATTTTTATACACTATACTTGGTCTTATTTAATTCATACAGTTCGAAGATTAAATAAGGCTAAATGTAGTATATAATTATACTGGTAGTAAAATGATCGTGCCCCCCCTGACGCTACGCCACTGCCGTTAGCTGAAAAAGAAGTTTTTAACAATTAATTTCCGCTTTCCGAGGTTGAATGAAGTGCTTTGTGGAATGTATCAGATATCTTCAATTATCATGAGTTTGTATTCAAGAAAGCATATCTGTAGAATTCTTGAAGTTTGAGAACTATTTACAAAATTAATTCAATCTTGAGTGAATGACATATGAAGTTGTTATATAGTAATCCAAGGTTTTTTTTTTTGAAAATCTCGTTTCTAAATTATTTATTCGCTTTGAAGAAAATAACTAATATTTGAAGTAATTGAATGAAAACATGTGTTTAACATTAGATTTAGTAAATATATTTTTTGAAAATTATAGTTTATTATTTTTAACTAAATATAAAGCAACAATAGTACTGTAGTAATTGCAATAGAGGGGTAATAATTATAATAAGCTATAGTATCTTTGTTCAGTAAAAAATCATTTAACTGTGCCTGATTTTTAATTTAAATGTGACTTAAATGCAATAAGATCCTATGTGTGATGATTTGCCTGCAAGAAAGACTCATTTATAAATTTCATTTATAGGAAAAACAGAAATGAATTGATCGGGTCGTGGCAAAAGGGTACTAAGCCACATTTTTGAACTTCTGAGATATATCGGTTTGAAAGTTAGATCAAATACTCAAATCAAGATATATAACATAGTTGATATATAACAAGTTTCTTTGCCAATGTGTTAGTAACATTTGAGATATTCTGAATAACAATATGGCATTACTTTAATGAATTTAGAATTATGCTCTTTGTAAATTAACTATCTTCATTGGGGGCATAAACGTCTTGGGCAAAAACGAAACCTTTGACATATGCTGCCATCAATTGACAATTTAAGCAAATAATATGTAGGATATTGTAATTTACAATAATAAGCAACAGATTACAGTGTTATATTTATTTCACCAAAAATGTGGCTTGACATTTTATTGTCCCGATCCCCTCAATTGTTACAGGAATAATTTAATTATATAATGAATTTACTTCTTCACGCTTTCGCTTATATATGTGCATAAAAGGGTTGTTACAATAACTGTTTTTAAAATCAAAACAATATCAAGCATATCTTAAAGCACAACTTTTGTTATTTCTGAAATATCCTATTTAAATACCAAGCTTTGAAAATATAAATCGTAAGCTGAGGAAGATTTATTCTTAACGATTAATTTACGCTTTTAGAGCTCGAATGAAGTGCTCTGTTGAATTACTTAGATACTTTCAATTAGCATGAGCTCGGATTCAAGAAAGCATCTGTGCAGAAAACTTGACGTTTTAAAATTAATGACACTAAAGAATCCAATCTCTAATGAAAGTTAAATGCTGTTGCTATAAGGTAAGTCAAGATTTTTGAAATTTATTTTGGGTACCTGCTTTCAAGAAAATATATATAATTTTAAGTAATGCAACCAAAATTATGTTTAAAATGAGAATTATGAAATATCTTCATTAAAATTACATTCTTCGTTTTTAACTACATATAAAGCGACACTATAATAGACATGTAGCAGAGGTGCCCAGTTCTCACTAATCTTACGTAATATGTGGATTAATTTGACCCGGTTTAACAACGTTTCGAACCAGAAAAAATATTTGATGAATCTTTATCTAGCTAATTTAGGATTTCTACATGGAATATATTACATTTCGTTTCTTTAAAAAAATTCTGGTACGAAACGTATTAAACCTGGGTTAAATTAACCCACATATTACGGAAGATTAGTGAGAGATTGGCTCCTCTGTATGTAGTGTAATTTCTTCTATTTGCGCATTATTTGTAAATTTAAATATAATTTAAAACTCATTCAATAAAATACTATGCGTGAAAATTTATCTTCTAAGGAAAACTGATTTATAAATTGCATATACAAGTAAAGCTTGAATTAATTTGTGTATGTCATGGCTTAAATGAATGTTTGTGTATAGAACTAAAATACATAAAGCATTTCATTCTTCATGTAATTCATATAATTACATAAACAGAAACCTTCATACAATATAGAAAAATATATTTAACCCCTTGAAGGAGGGTTCGATATCATATATGATACTTAATTTTTATATCCAAATGCAACAGTGGCACCAGAGATTTGGAATAGAATTTTGCTTGTATAATGCATGCAAAAAAAAATATTTTACTTATCTTTAAATAAATTCGTTCGTAAATCCTGGTGCCATTCATTCATCGGAAAATTTTCGCAGTACAAGTGCTGTGCTTTGGAAAAGGTTAAACATAAAACAATCTAATGCAGCTCTTAAGGTACAACGGTACTCATTTTTGAAAATATCCCATTTAAATAGCAGTAACTGGTATACCGAGCCTGGCTCGGGGGTTTATTCAATATTTATACTTCATTTGTGTAAAGACATTTTTTTTTTAATTCATTTCTACATAAAAGTATAATTTCCAGTTTCTTAAATTTATAATAACAAATTCTGTCAATTCATGCTTTGCGTTTTTTGTACATATATTATACTATATTCAATTTCTCCATGTTATCGAGAAAACAAATAGGATTTTTCGTTATATATTTCCACAGTTGGGAAAACCAAATTAGTTTATTGTCGATGTATTCGACAATTTTTTCCATACAGTATATTATGGATGTGACGAAAATTTTACGTAACTAAAAATACGTCTTATTCTCCTTTAATTACCAAACAGTAACAATATATATATTTTTTAAATTGCATTTATGTTGCATTGTTTCATTTAAGAAACTTTTGCATTTAATTGACAATATATTATTGTCAGTGGGAAAGAACGATTTTCAGAATCAAGTATAGGGATAGTATATGTATATTTCTATATAATATATATTTTTCTTTGGTAAGACTTTAATGTTTTTTTCATTACTATGTGATATATCTCTTCAAAAACACAAAATATTATTTAAATGCATAAAAATAAATATTTTTGTAAAATTAATTTATTCACATTTTACCAAAGGTATTACATTTAAGCGAATTTTTTATTAAGATTAATTAGGTGGAGTCTAATGCTGAAGAAATTTTCTCTTCCGAATGAACAGACCTAGGACAGGATTAGAACCTGGGACCTTAGCTATACGTGACAATGCCCTGTTACTCTGCCACCGAGATGATATCTGACCTGACACAATTCACTCAATTATTGGTATCATGAGATATGCAAACCCACAACATTATCAATGAATCATAATTTATGGAAACTTCATTACTAGAAGTATAATAATTATATATATGCAAAGGAAGTGTAAGAGAAGTGATGTATTTTCCATGAAGAATTATATTAAAGGATGAAATAAAGCTGGCTTATTCCATAGTTGACAACTTTTTAAGCTTTTTTCTTAGTACGTAATTTTAATTTTAATTTTTGCTTTATTGAATCGCCGAAATGTGCGATTATATACGGCAAAAAGTGTTTTTTTTTAAATTAGTGTTAATAAAAAGAATAAAACTTGGCATGTCTGTTATTCTGAATTTCCTTTTATTTTTTAACTTTTACACGACATTATTTTTATTTATTTTTCCTTAAAAGTAAGTTTTGAACATTTATGCATGTATATTTAATAATTCTGTTAATTAAAGAAGTAATTAATTCCATGTAACTACAGAATGTATGTGTTGTAATGTGTATCCTAAAATGGACTTCTTAAATTTCGATAATAAGTAAATAGTGAGAGATATTGAATTTATTCTTTGAGGAAATTAATGTTTGATGTCGAAAATTTGTTTTCTAATCTTTCTCGTGTTAGTTCCAATTGCCATCTATCGATGGTACTGTCTCAAACTGTTAAAACGGTCAAAATAACTTATGGAAATAAATTCAATATCACTAAGATTTAAATGTTCAGTATGTTTAGCTGTTAAACCGCTTAAATATTGTTGTACGTTTTTAAATTGCTTGGCTTCGTTTGAAATTGTTTGGAAGTTATTTTGAACTGCATTACAATTTGGGATATTGCAGCTTAATCTGTCAGTGATATTTGGGGCTAAAACAAGAATGCATAATAGTAAAGAAACTCCTTACTTTACAAATTACTCTCCTGTAAGAATGCTTTAATCAGCTGTCACTGTCACCGTTTATTTCTGATTGAATTTGTACACTGTGTAGTCCATTGGAAGACACCTTGTAACAGGGTTGCCATTTTGGCCCCTTTTTTTCTTCAGAAAATCCAGATTCATTCAAGAAACTCGCAATAATATTTTTTTACTTTATTTAATGATATATATTTTGAGATTACATAAATAAAAATTATTTTTTTTTTAAATTTCTGAATAAAACTGGAGGTTTAACAGTCAACCCTGCCTTGTATATACAAGAAACACTTTGTATGAAATTTATTGCATACCCTGTATTTCGATAACTGAAATGAAGTTCTCCTAAGGTAGACTATTATTGTATTAAATTTTACTTAATAAAAATGTTTTTACTGTAAAGTTTTCCAGTACTAAAAACACCTTTTGCTACCATTCAATCGTTCATGAAGGACTATGGACATTTTGATTGCTGGTAAAATCTTGTTTACTTCTAAGATTTTCATTTTCCTTAAAGTTTTTCAAAGATAAAACTATTCTATTTAGACTAATGCTATATCATTAAATATGCCAAACTTATATGTTTTTATAATGCTTTTTAGAAAAAAAAAACTTTTTATTGATCTAATATTTCTAGAAATTTAATGTATGTCACTATGAAAATTAAAATTCATGCTTTGAAATAAAATATTCCAATTAGAATAATCTATAACTTTTTCATTTAAGATCGAACACACATATTTTTTAATTCTATAATAAGTAAAATTAAAGACTGCCCTCATAATGAAGATAATAACTTTATTAACCAGTTTTGAATTTATTATTATTATTATTATTTAAGATCGCAATTCTCTTCACTTTCTTAATCACGCCTTATCAAAATATGTCTTTTAATTCTACTAATTGGCTGTGTAATTAATGGATTCAAAGATTGTTTTTTTTAAATGTCAATATGAATGACAGAAATATATTTTCTTATAAATGTGTTATTCCTTTTACTTTCGCTTTATTGCATTGATTATATGTTTCTCAAAAGATGAACTTGATAGGACATATATGAAAACTGACATTTTTATCATGTCAAAACATGTTTCAATAAATTTTGATATAATCGATTTTAACATAAACATTTATCGGAATCAATAACAAACTTTAAAAATCTTTTAATGGGACTAACAACTTTAGAGAAAAAATAATTTAATTTGGAAATTGCATAAACCATTTATCAATAATTATTTCATGAAAAAGTCCAAATAGTCCAAATTAAATTTAAATTTTAAAAATGGATAACTACTTAAAAATATTTGAAGCTTTGTGAAACGACTCTCATTTTCGGATTTTTTAGAAAATTCGCTCGAACTTTGTTTTCGGTAGTGGGAAGGGAGGTGGGTGGTTGGGGGATTGCGCTTAATTTAATAAAATTAATTTTACTTTTCTTATAACCTCTTGACAATAAGATATGGTACCTGGAATGCAAAAATTAGTATGATAGAATATGATTTTGGTACATTTGGATTACGCTTGAATTAAAAAAAAATGCAAAAATCTCAGTTAAAATACTGAATATATATAGACTACTTTACTCCACCAATTCCGTAAAACATTATTTTAATAAAATGTTATGTATAACTCGTAAATTTGACATAATTATTAAAGGTAAATTAACAAACGACTACTAGTGTTATATTAAAAATGGTTATGATAAGATAACGCAGCAAGAGTACAGTTATATCTAAAGTATTTTAGACTGTCTATTCAAAATTCATGCATACATACATGCACATACACGTTTTAAAACAGTATATCTCCATCTTATTTTATCGGAGAATCTTTTAATGTATTATGGCTAAAATGACATACTGTTATTCTAAAGTAAGAACTCGTACGAACCATGTATATGCTTTTCAACCTTAAAAGCGTATTCTATTAAGTTGATTTCTTTAGAAATCGACCTATTTGAATCACATCGTTTTTATACAGGGTTGTCATAACGAAACTTTAGCAAAATATGAATTTCTAGCGGCCGCTCCGTTCAACAAATCGAAAAAAATAATGTGAGATATATTTGTTTGTAGGTATGCGCTTAAATTTGTGGTGAACAATAATAATGCAGCCTAGACAGTTACAGTTACAGTGAAGAAAACTCAAAATTTCGAATGGCCGCAAGCCATTTTCCCCCATCCCAAATGATCAGTGTACTCAAAAACCATAAATGCCGTTGGAACTGTACAACCAATAGTAACAGAGAGACGAGGCCCAAAAGCATCAATCATAGAACAACATGCCCTAAACATTGTTTGCGTAAAACCTTTAAATGTCAGTGCGGAAAACTTTTTTATCTCAGTAAAACTTTTTTTTTTACCATGCTGTTCTTTACATCTGTCCGTACGTCGTTATTTTTTGTGCTACGTGTACCATTCTAACGCCATTTATGATTTTACAATGCGCTGATCATTTTTGGATGGAAAATTTCCTTGCAAATTATATTCCTCGCCAAAGTGGAGAAATCAGATGGAGTGAGACAAATTTGTTTAATTTGTATTAAATCTGATATTTGTATTAAGAAATCCCACTACTCTTCAGACTGAGCCGGAAAAACTTATTTTCCTTTTCTAATAGAAGACTATGGTATGGAGACTATGTAAAATATATCTAGTTATCTGAAATTAGCACAAGATATGATCGAACAAAGAAAAGCCGTGTTTAAAAATATGATTTAAAATACAGTACATTAGGAACACGTTCCATATTTTTCTCAATTTCTTTTTTCGATTTAATCAGCCGTCATGTAGGAAAATAATCCATAAAAATATAAGGTTTAGCCTAATAGTTTTTTTTTTTTTTGCGGAAATCATTTTAGAGAAATACTTTATTTATTAATCGATTTAAATCGCAGACATAGTTATCAACAAAAAGAGAAATGCGTTAAATGCATGACAAGCACATCCATCCAGTTACTAAAAAGGTTGTAAAAAACTTGATCCTACTTAAAGATTAAAATTAGTGTAAATTTATGAACATGAATAAATTAAAGACATGCTTTCTATTTTAAGTCCCAATTATTTGTGAATAGATTTGCTACTTATGTTACTCATTTTATTCAGCATAATAAAATACCAGTATACAGGATGTCCCAAAAAGTTTCAAATTCGCATATTTTTTTAACTGTTGGAGGTAAGTAGGCAATGTTAATTTCAAAAGTGTTTAAAATAAAGTAGAGACTGAGTTTTAATCAGCATTAATAGGGACTATTCACAAAGGGATGATGGGTTTCTTTATTTCAAACTTATGTTGAAAAGCACAATGATTTACAAATTTGAAAAAAATGCCAATAATCTAAATAAAGCGTTCAAGACTATGGAATCGTGGTAAAAGAAAATGTAGCTTTATATCCTAGAAATGTACGCATAAATAAAGATTTCACAAAGTATTCTCAGAGCTTTTTCTCTAATCTCCAATATGTAAATTAGCTGTTGTAAAAATATATCTGTGAATACTTTGGATTTCTTCATTCATCAATTATCTTTCGTTTAAGATTACCTACACATAGATGATCGCTCATCTTTTCTTTTTTATTTAATATATCACAAATTTACATTTGAAATTTGATATATAGTCTTCTTCAGAGTGGTCAATATTTAATTAACCATATTTCGATCAATTTTACAGTTATGCAGAGGTTTTTAATCATATTGTAGGAAAAAATTGCAAAATATTTGTAATATAAATAGGTCATATAAATATTTCAAATGTGTAACTATTCGAAATAATAATTTCAGTAATCTATGTCGTTAATATAATCTTATATCCTTAATATTTGAATGATATTGCAATTTACATTGCCAATAATGTACAACAGGTAAAATTTTTAAGCACTTCTCAAACTTTTTGCGACACGCTGTAAACATGTATATGTAATGACTGCACGGAAAATAATTGGAATAAATTTTTCGTATAATTTAACAATAATTATTTCTTTAAAAATAATAAATTAAAACTGCTTTTTTATTACAAGACGCTTTTTATCAGCGTTTTATTTGATGAGACATTCTTTTTTAACTTACCCGTTTCTATTTCGACCATTTCTTTATTTTATAAAGCCTCCTTTAACAGTAAGAATGTTATTGCTTTTAAAAAACTGCTATCATATTATTTTTTACCATGTTAATAGTATGAAGGAATCTTAACAAGGTTCTCTCTCACTTATACCCAGATCTTATAAATGCAGAATGGAATAAATTTCCATATTTGGTTATTTTACTCGCTGAATAAAAAACTGTTTAGAGTAAGTTTGAACGGTTTGGATTTCATTTCTGGTGAAGTTCATCGTAAAATACGAATATTTCCATCATTTCCGTTATTTTATTCTGTGCTTGGATTGTGTACCTTATGTGCATAATAAATGAAGTCAACGTTTATTTTTGTACAGTAGATTTTTCTTGCATGAATTTTCAGAAAAAAAATATATTTGGTACATCAATATAAAAGACTGTGTATTATATATTTTATATAAAAAATATTTGTAAGCTATTTAGAAATATTATTTATTGGGTTTTCGTTTAATTAGAATAGAATTTTAATTTTAAGAAACAACAGTATAAAAATAATAATTTACAAAGAGATAGAATAAATTATTTGTTTTCTAAACCCACAAATTAGACGATACATATTTCTATTCATCTTAATCATAAATTATTTTGAAATCCTATGTTGTTTAGGTACGATAACTACTATTAACCCATTGACTAAGAGTCAGGACAATCGGTTATGTTTTACTCTATTCGTGCCAATTTTCGATAAAAGATCCTACTAGTTAATAATTGTGTTAAATTACTGGCTGATTTCTGAACACTGGGAAAATTCGTTCTAGATATACATCCTTTCTACACAAATAGCTTTATGACATATTTTGTGACAGTAGAACTCCAATTATCCGAACTCCGACTATCCGAATTGCTGATTATCCGAATCGTTTTCAGAATTTCAGAAAAAAAATTAAGACGGTAACGTACTGCGATTCGCAAAATAATAATTCTGTCTACGCACGCTATATTGTCCTTCCCTCCGCGAATCTGGTGTAGGCGCAGCGCGAACGTTATTGGGATGAGTCACTGTCTCATAGTGCAGTTCGATTATTGGCTGTCGTCCGTCGCTAGGTGACCGGCCAGACCCACCTGGGTTTCAAATTCTAAATGACGATGAATTTATTGAAAGTGTGAGAGAAGAAACTGTCGAGGAAGAATATGACCTTAATGTCGAAGTTGAAGCAAACACGGGACCATCAGCTAGTGAAACATTTGCAGGCCTTGAAATTGCGTTGAAGTGGATGGAGCGTCAGCCTGAGTATGACCACAGAGTAAGACAGAGATCCAACTTCGCCTGAAAAGGGCACCTGCGGCGGATGACTTATAAACTAAATCATCGCTTTGGCGATTTTTTTCGTGATTTCCGTTTAACACGTTCGCTGCCAACTACGAGTATACTCGTAGTGCTATCTACGTTTCTTTAATCTAAAATTAGTTATTCGCACCGAAAATTTCAAAAGAAGAATTTTTATTTTATGTAATCATGAAATGTCTGTAATAAAACAAAGTAAATATTGCTATTAGTTTTTTCTGGTATGAATTTGAACTTTCTAAATAAAATGAAATTTCCGGCATTTTTAGCATGGCAGCGAACGTGTTAATTGTAACCCTATTCAGCTTGACAGCTTTTGCTGTTGTCATTTGCACAAGTGCAAATTTTCGACGTTCGCTATTTGATTTTTGAATCTTGATTAATATTTATTATTAAAATTACTCTTTGAAGATCAAATAGGTCATTATAATTCTTCAAAATGTAAGTTATGATTTATTTTCATGTGTTATGTTTGTTCTTGTTTTTCAAGTTCCGTAATGTTTGAAATATTTTATATATATTCAGTGTTGACAGATTTTTGCCGAAACATCATGTTAAGGATCACTGTGGAGACGCGAAAAGTTTTTGGTTTCCATCTGTCTGTTTTCCGTACAAATGGTCCGATTAGGTTGATTTTTAGTTGGTATGTTGGCCAGGTATCCGGAATTAGCTGTATAGCCTTTGGCTAAATTTGGTTCACTCATTCGGAAAATATAGAACATTTTTTTAGGCCATAATGCTTTCCTATTTTGCCGATAAATTTAACAGAATTTAGAAATTAATTGATTAAAATATTTGAAAATGTTTTTGCATCTGTTCGGGAAATATAAACATCTTATTTTCATATTTTTTACAAATTTTAAAAGCGTTTATTTTTACTTTCCACTTTAATTTATTCGTTGCTAATGAATATCTGTTTATTTTTAAAATTAAAAGAATAAGCAATTCATCAGAATTTTACAGTATCATTGTATAACACCGTGTTTAACCTTCCTACCCTGAATGGGTCGAATAGACCCACTTCTGTAATTTATTTAATTCGATTGGAACCAGATTTTTTAGTAAGTTAAATAAATGTAAGTTAAAGTAGTAGTAAAAGTAGTAGTGTAAGTAAAAAAAAAGTAAGTTAAATAAATGCTGCACAAAACTACGTTAAATAAATACGTTAAATCATTTTCAAAAACAAATACTGGTGTGAAATGTTTTTATCAACGTTGAGTAAAATTTCAACCGGGTACGAAGGTTAATTTAATGATTCTAATTTCTTGAACATTCGAAGAATTTTATATGCTTATAAATATTCATGCAGTTAAAAAAATAATAATTGCGGATTGTACGATGTTAAATAATATAAAAAATAAGATTTAAATAACAAGCAGCAACAAGCAGTCGCCGTTTTTTTCCCCTTCCCTCATTTGTTGCCAAGAAAGCGATATATAGCCGTTATTAGAAACCTCGCTTCTGTTATGGGCGTAGTTTCTGCGTCATCCGCAGATATCGCCACTGTCTATGTGTAATCCCATGTTAAAGAAGTTACCATTGAAGTCTATGAGAGTTGATTCTCTGTTTAAATCTCCTTACTCTGTGAGTATGACCACATGCAACTTCTCACTGTCAAGCGGGTGCGCAATTTGGCTGCCCGAAAACGGATGAAGACTGTCAAACAGCTTACTTTGATCGAGATGTTCAGCAATTAATAAGACTTTCATTTACAGTACGATACGTACATACTGTACATCACTTGTAAGTACGCTTAACATGTAAAAGTGTTGCCTTTTTATTTAATTAATTAAAAGATCGTTTTCTTTACAAATAATTTTTTCTTCCATTTTTCAACATACAGTAATTGATTAAAATATACCCCTTTTATCCAAATAATCCAATTAATCCAATTATCCAAATTTTTGATTATCCGAATGGGGTCCGGTCCCAATTGATTCGGATAATTGTTCTACTGTAGTTTGGATTCTGAGATCTCGCAACTATCCCTGCGAATTGAATTACAAATTGAATATTACATAAAAATGCGTATCTTTTAATGATTTGGTTACAATATAGTATCAATACTACACGACTGGATGCGAACTTCATCGACTATAAATCTTCAAATGTTATTATATTATAAATAAAGTGGAGAGTCGAAATACATCCATTAAAATTAATATTACAAATATATCTCAAAAAACTTTTAAAATATATACTAAAACACTTTTATTTTGCTTAAAAGACCTCACAATATAATAAATCTACTACATTCAAGTAAAAAACGATATATATTTTATAATTTTTATTAACACATATGTTAAAAAAATAGAAATAACATATTATCTTAAAAAAAGGTGTTTTAAACATGAAATTCCTTTTATTTTGTTGTTGAAGGGTAGGTTCTTAATTTTTGTAATTTTCTGTAAGAAATATTCTAACTTTCTTCATTTTCTATTAACTGAGACAACACAACAACGACACTTCCAGAAAACAAAGTGCTCTTTCTCCAAGTGCTCTTTTTCTTAATTTTTTAATAATAAAAACAAGAATGGAAAATCATGCAGCAAATACATATTATGAAACACGTTCCAACACATCCAGAAAACTGAACAGAAACTTCACAGTTAAATAAGGTGAAAGAAAATTAAAAAAGCAAACAATTTAGAAAATATATAACACATTTAAAAATCCAGTTTTAGAAATTATATTCCATAGTCACAAAAGTACAGACTATTTGTGCAGTCCTGTATATGATAAATAGATTTATATACTACATAGAAATAAACTAAACTAACTAAAATGAATTTAAGTTAGAAAATTCACTTTCAGTAACTTTCCCCAGAAGATAGAGATGTTCTTCTTCTTTTGTACAGCACTGTATATTGGCTAAATACTTTTGAAAACACCACATATTAAGTTAAATTTAATTTTTAACACATTTAAAAATCCAGTTTTAGCAATTATATTCCATAGTCACCAAAGTACAAACTATTTTGTGCAGCCCTGTATATGATAAATAGATTTTCATATATATACTACATACCAGGCTAAAATGAATTTAAATTAGAAAATTCCCTTTCAGCAACTTTCCTCAGAAGATAGAAATGTTCTTGAGTTCTTTTGTACAGCGCTGTATATTGGTTAAATACTTTTGAAAACACCACATATTAAGTTAAAATATAATTTATAACACAACTTAAAACGCACACCGACAATAAACGGAAATGCACCTTCTCCTTTGCGTAGCTCTGTACTTGATTATTTTTTATATTCCACAATTCTCTATTAGTATACTAAATATAGTTTAACAGAAAAATGCATAACACAATTAAAAACAACACTTAAGAATTTCATTCCCATAGTCAGTACTTATGAAGTCTACTGTGTAGCCCTCTATATGATCAGAAAATTATATATATATATATATACCCCGTACTATGCAAAAATTTAGTTAAATTTAAAAACGCAAACAAAGGTTGAAAACGCACTTCAGCAATTATCGCTCATAGATAGTACTATAACAGTATTCTTTCGGTACGTTTCAGTAAGCAATTAATAGTGAATCTCAGCAATTCTTAAAAATTACATTCTGTTTGCAATAGTGTAACATCATGTGAATACACTTCTTGTAGACGTTTTAAAGATGGGAATGTGCCGTATGAGACGTTATTGACGCAAGTTTTTTATGCTTTGAAAGAACTTTTTCCCAATAAAAAGTTATTCCATTACGTACTGAAGGCATTAGGCAATGATTTCAGGTGCTGAAAGTTTTAAAGCAGGCTATGTCGTTCACCGTGAAACGGTTGTTGTAGTTTGTCCATATTAAGTACTGACCAACCAAGTAGTATTCACTATATTTTTCGAAAAGTACTGCCACACCACTGTTTTTTAAAAGTAATATTCCCTTTATTTAATAACAGAAATTCTGTGGTTAAATGAGTTGAAAATGCATTTATTTAAATAACAATGTTATTCTCCTATAATAGGAAAGGATTTTAATGGATTTTTAGACCGGACGTCTAAAAGCTTCTTATAAATCACATTTTAAGTGTAATTAATCCACTTGCATCCGAAGGATTTAACCCTTCTTTGCATGAGTTTTTCTTTTACAATTGTGTTTTTTATACATATATTAAATATTAGAAACCAGAAATTTTAAGATGGATTTTTAACTTTGTTCAGCAACATAGTTCACGTGAAATTTACTGGATTAATATTTCTATATAAATATAGTGGTGGCGAAGAAGTTGATTTATTTATTAAAAGTTGAATAAACAGTGATGGAAATTTACATCACTATGCAAAGGGTGTATCGATTTTTAACTTTTTTTTTGTTTCCAAATTCCAAGTTGATAAAAAGTTGCTACTAGACACCACAACTTACCACAAAAAATTTTGGATTTTTAAAAAAATGTTTAGGTCTCCCGCACAAGGCCTAAAGTTTAGAAATTTTACTTAAAAAGTAAATTTTTGCAAAATTTTTAAAAAAACCTAAAACACTTTTTTTTCTAAATTGCAAGTTAAAATTCCACTAACAATAAGCACAAAAAACGATAGAAAATGTATTTCAAAAACTTAGCACAACATTTAGGTCTCCCGCGCAAGGCCTAAAAGTCGTAAATTTCAGCCAATTTTTGAACATTTTTCAGTGCTTTGATATTTGTGTTGTTGCTGGTTTAAAAATTAAATGTAACTAAAGCCTCGTTAGGCTTGATTGGAATTGTTGAAATAAGTGAAATAATAAATCGCATTTCAATACGTCAAGCGTCAACTTGAAGCGATGGGGTGGGGGAAGGCCAGACTGTCGCGCCGCGGTGACGCGACACCTATGAATCACCGCGCTGACTTGTCAGTAGTCGTCTGCCCGCGAGCGAGCATTACGGTTGTATTTTAGTGCGATAGTCTTGTTGTAAGTCTTGTGACCGCAGGGACATTTCTAATAGAGCTGGAGCTCAGTTAGCTACTGCACTTTTGCGAGACTTAAATGTCGTTACTGCGGAGAACCAAGAAGCAGTAATCGACAAATCAAAAGTAGCACGTGAAAGACTTAAGTCTCGAAAGAAGTAAGCTCAACTCGAACCTCCGATCTGTTGGCCATTTACTTTGATGGTCGTAAGGATGAAACCATAACAAAAGAAATTGTAGCTGGTAAAAGTGTCCGAAAATCTTTAATGGAAGAACACATATCTATTGTTGAAGAACCTGGATCCAAGTATTTCGGTCATGTAACTCCCATAAATGGAACAGGAAAGAAAATAGTTACATCACTTGTAAAGTATTGTGAAGAAAAAACTGTCGATCTTAAAAAACTAAAAGCTATTGGTTGTGATGGTACGGAAGCAAACACAGGCACTTCAAAGGGAGTTATCACCATAATTGAAAATAAAATACAACAGCCACTGCAGGCAGTTGTGTGTCTACTATATTTGAATGAATTACCATTTAGAAAAATTATGATTGCTCTTGATGGACCAACTTCTGGACCAAACACATTTAGCGGGCCTATTGGTAAACAACTTCTAAGCTGCCAAAATCGGGATGTTGTCAATTTTGTTGCAATTGAAAGCGATATACCAGAAGTTGATCTTAAAGAGTTGAGCAAAGACCAAAAGTATCTGTACGAAATATCCAAAGCCGTATCAACAGGTACATGTACAGAAGAGTTGGCCAGACGAAACCCCGGAAACATCTGGCAAATCGAATCCTTCGTGTGTATGTAGCCATGGATGATCCGACCCCTGAGCTGAGAAAGCTTGCAGAGTTCATAATGAAAGTCTACATACCATCACGGTTCTCAATTAAGTGCAATCCCAAAATCCCGCAGGGTTCCATTAATTTTTTTAAATGATTCATTTCAGCAATTACTTGGAAGACGAGCTAAAACATGTCGTCCATGCAACATTACAGAGAAAGGCATTCATGGCTCACCCAGAGCATGTTTTAATAGCTATGTTGTTTGATGAACAAAAACATATCAGAGTCTTGGCTTATAAGAGAATCCAGAAAGCTCGTGAAACAGAAAAAAAATGAGTAAGGATATTTAAACCCCCTCAGATCAATTTTAATGCTAAAGACTATATAGATATGATTGGCTGGCAAACCACTTCAGTAACCGAACTACAGCGCCTAGAATACATAGTGTGGAAAACGATTTTACCGTTTTTTATTCAAAATTTTCGAATTCAAACCTGAAATTCTGAAACAAGAATTTTTACTTTAAGAAATCCCGAAATAGCTGCCATTAAGTAAGGAAAAAACATTATAGGAAATTTCTGGTGTGAATGCGAAATTTCGGAATTTAAAAAAAGCCAAACTGGTAATGCTTTAAAAAGTGCTAAAAAATTGTATCCAATAAATGTACAACGTTGCTGAAAATAGTAGGATGGGTTCGCAGCGCCATCTGCTAACTCTTGACATTGTATTAGAATGTTTCGGCTGGTGGTAAGTATTTTAAATACTTAAATTATATCATTTTCTCCTCTGACTTAGTGATTTTCATAAGTTTTTTTTTAAATTATGAAAGCATGGCTAAAAAACGTGATACGCATTTTTTTTTGTCTCTGGTTGCAACAGTATCGTAGGCAGGGCCTGATTACCAACGGGGCACACTTCCGCCAGTAAAAAAGAATTGAAATAGTTCCTTTATTCATGGTGGTAATTTTGCATCAATAGGGCGTTTTAATAAGACGAAAATTTCTATTAAATTTTACTGGTGTAAGTGTGCCCCGTCGGTAATCATGCCCTGCCTACGATAATGTTGCAACCAGAGACAAAAAAAAATGCGTATCACGTTTTTTAGCCATGCTTTCATAATTTAAAAAAAAACTTATAAAAATCACTAAGTCAGAGGAGAAAATGATATAATTTAAGTATTTAAAATACTTACCACCAGCCGAAACATTCTAATACAATGTCAAGAGCTAGCAGATGGCTCTGCGAACCCATCCTACTATTTTCAGCAACGTTGTACATTTATTGGATACAATTTTTTAGTACTATTTTGTAGCCGGTTTCCACACTATGTATTCTAGGCGCTGTAACCGAACCCCCTCTTGTTACAGATATGAGCCTAGAAGAGTTACAGTTAATTGCGTAAACGGGAAAATGTGGAAGGGTTGAATTTACAATTCCTTCTCACACTCAAGCTGTGGAACGAATTGTGAAAGAAGTCACAGAAGCTTCAAAGCGAGTGTGTGGGATGATCGAAAGAGATGGTTTCATTCGTGCCAGACTGGGAGACCGTAAAGAGCTACCTACGTTCGAGACCACGAGCAGAGGCGTAGCGTCAAGGGGGGCACGGACCACTTTACTACCAGTATTTTTATATACTATATTTGTCCTTATTTAATTCATACCGTTCAAAGATTAAATAAGGCTAAATGTAGTATATAATTATACTGGTAGTAAAATGATCGTGCCCCCCCTGACGCTACGCCACTGACCACGAGCCAGTACAAAACCTCAGTGAAGGATTAAAATATAAGTAAGTGTTTTTTGTACTACTTTGATTTTTAATGTTTTCAAATAACATCTTTATCTTACTGTCTTCCATATAATACTTATTCATTGGGGATCATTTCTATAATTTTGTAAAAATCTGTAGGTCTACGTAAATACTGTATATAACTTTCGTTTCAGGTTTTGAAGACAAGATGAAAGGACGAATATTTAAAACAAGTCAGTTAATTTGAAATACTGCGCTCATGTTCTATGAAAATACATCAGCAACATTTTGTACTTATATCTACATTTTATTCCACGTTATAATACTTTATACATTTGTAATAAACAATAGTAATCACAAATAACGATAGAGTTTATTTCAACACCTTTCTCAAACAATTTACATCGTTAAACTATCTTTTTTAAGGTATACAACATTTATATATTATTTATGTAGTATGTATATATATATATATATATATATATATATATATATATATATATACAGTCGACGCTCGTTTTTGCGAACTCGTAGGGAACATTCAAATGGTTCGTAAAATAGAAAATCATCAAAAATGACATGAATATGTACATTATTTATGTCTATTTTTATCAATATCCCTCCCCTCTTCATAGATGATGCAATATTTTAAGATTATTTATTCTGAAATAAAGTTATACATATATTTTTTTAAATATATAAGAAAATTCAAAATACAAATTTATGCACAGAAAAAAAATTTAGCACTCAGAAGAATATGGTATTAAGCTTTGAAAACATTACATGTGAAAACATAGACTGTATTAGAACTTAATGGATGAAAATACATAGATAAAAAATTAGGAATGGAAATAATCACTTATCTTTTTTTTGTTTTAAAATCACATTTTGGAAAATACATGTTTCCATTTTATCTATGCATGAAATCATTTCACAATTATTGTTCCCTTCAAAACAGTTCCTTAGCCCTGACAACCATTGAGCTGCTTGTTTGACAGTCGGACGTTGGATTATTTCATTTTCTTCTTGTTCCAAATCTGAAAGTTCTTCTTCCTTTTCACTTATTGCGTCAGCAATAATTTCTTCATCTGATATTTCTTCCGTACAAATCACATCTGAATCTACACTCAAAAAGTCCACGAATGAAATTTCAGGTAACAGTGGATTTCTTTTTCGTAGTTCATTTATAAGTAACTCATCTCCACTGATATCGTCGGCTACATTTTCTTGGTTTTCATTAATTAAGGTACTAAAGCCTGCGTTCTGAAATGCTTTAGGTATTGTAGTCGCTTGAACATCATTCCAAGCACGTATTAACAAATGCATTGCACCCAGAACATCAATTTCATATGGTTGATTCAGCTCCAATCCCATGACTACTCTTTGCAAAAGCACTCTTCTATATATGCGCTTGAAACTATTAATCACACCCTGATCCATCGGCTGTAAAATTGAAGTTACATTGGGTGGAAGAAACTCCACACGAATAGATTTAAGATTTGAGACTTCAACGTGAGCTGAACAGTTATCCACAATTAGCAAAATTTTACGTTTTTCCAAAACAAATTGACGATCCAAGTCTCTTAACCATTTTTCATAAATGTACCCTGTCATCCATGCATTTTGGTTAGCATGGTATGCAGCTGGTAATTTGTTAACATTTCTGAAGCATCTAGGCTTCAAATTTTTTCCAATGAAAAGCAAGGGCAGTTTTTGTGTTCCATTCATGTTGGCTGCCAACAAGATTGAGATTCTCTGCTTAGCCTTTTTGCCTCCGCTACATTTTTCACCTTTGAAAGTAAGTGTCTTTTCCGGCAGCATCTTAAAAACAGACCTGTTTCGTCCGCGTTAAAGACATCTCTGGAGCATATTCAGTTAGCAATGCTTTTAAATCGCGTTCTTTCCATTCATTTGCCAAAGTCGTATTTGCTGTTCCACTTTCACCGCACAATTTTCTGAAGCTCAAACCGTGCCTGGACTTAAATTTTTGTAACGAACCGTCTGAGGCCTTGAAGTCTTTGATATTCAGCTTCAAAGCAAAAGAATTCGATTGTTCTTTAAGGAGATTACCATCTATGGGAATGTTCAGTCCTCTCATTTTCCTCATCCAAGAAATCAAAGCTTTCTCAAATTGGGGGTGTTTTGCTGCTCTGAAATATTTACGAGAGTGGTTTTTATTGGTGCTTCTATTTCCGACGATTTTCTCTCGAGATTTTAAAATTGTGGAGAGACTATTCTTTGGGATTCCATACTTTTTCGAAATTTCTGTCTTACTTAAGATTTTCTCATCTACTTCTTTTAAAATTTTCTTCTTTACCTCAACGGATAAGCGCATGCGATTTTTCAACTGCGACATACTGAAATTCTGTAATGTTCTGGCCCAATCTTCTTTTCTACTAACGAGACTTCACAGATTGAGTAGTCCAGAAGTTATGAGAAAATAGACGATTACAGAATGCAATCTTTTAAAAGATTTCGTTTCCTCTTTCAACAATGACACCTGCTTGTACATTTAAGTTTCACTCGCCAATCAGAGGCTTTCCAGACACGTGCCTTTAAAATCAGTCATACGTAATAAACCACGTGACGGTAAATAAATTTATTGCTAAGCTGCCTCTCTCTCGAAAGCGTGGGGGGGGGATAACACATTCTTGAAATGCACCTGCTGTCTTTTGCACCTGTTGAGAGAATAATTAACATTGGCACTTCTTTTCGGTATTTAAAATAAATAAATAAATAAATAAAAATGCAGAATTATGAAAGTTATGTTAGCAAAAAAGAGATTTTCATAATTTGTAGTTCGTAAATGGGAGCGAAAATTTACATAGCGTCTATGGGAATATATTCGGGACCACGCTCTAGTTCGTAAAATCGCAAGTATTCGCAAAAAAGAGGTTCGTAAAAACGAGCGTCTAGTGTATATATATATATATTTATATTGTGTCATTTTATGCCTCCTGTAACAAAAATACATTTAAGTCTTGTTTTTTTAAAGAAAAACAAAATGGTTCATTTACACTAAAAATTACGAAAGTTTCGTCAAAATTAACAAACTTTAGGTCTTGTGCGGGAGACCTAAATGTTGTGCTAACTTTTTGAAATACATTTTCTGTCGTTTTTCATGCTTATTGTTAGTGGAATTTTAACTTGCAATAAAAAAAAGTGTTTTAGGTTTTTTTAAAAATTTTGTAAAAATTTACTTTTTAAGTAAAATTTCTAAACTTTAGGCCTAGTGCGGGAGACCTAAACATTTTTTTAAAAATCCAAAATTTTTTGTTGTAAGTTGTGGTGTCTAGTAGCAACTTTTTATCAACTTGGAATTTGGAAACAAAAAAAAAGTTAAAAATCGATACACCATGCAATTAAGGGTTAAGGAATTATTTGCATTTAAGAAATTTCATTTTTATTCAGAAATTCGGAATTCACACCAGAAATTCTGAAAAGTAATTTTTGCTTTATTGAATGTCAGGCGTTTCGTGATTACATAAAGTAAACAGTCTTCTTGTGGAATTTCCAATCCTCTTTCCAATCTTTTTTCGGAATTTTCTGGAATGAATTTAGAATTTCTAAAAAAAATAAGAAAGAATGCGTCAAGCATATATTATGTAGCACTTTCCATCACTTCTAAAATACTTTTAGAAATATTTCCTGTTTAATAAAATAAAATGTCTACTGTCTAAGTAAACAATTTGAAAATCACATAACACATTTAAAAATCCAATTTCAGAAATTACCAGCAATATCAGAAAAATTCTACTAATTATTTTGTGCAGTCAAGTATATCTATAGATTTATATATATATACACTACATATAATTCTAAAATTTAGTTAATTAAATAAACGCATAGCACAAAGGAAATTTCCACTTCAGCACTTTTAGTCAATAAACGCAAATGTACTGCAGATGTTTTGTGCTGCCCTGTTTGTGATCTCTAGAATATAAACAACTAAAGTTATAGACAAAAAAAAATTGTTAAATTTAAAAATGCACTCAGTTTTAAAGCGCAACTGAAAACGGACTTTCAGCAATTATTATTAACAGACAGTAATTTAACAGAATAATTTTGTGTGTCTCTGTAAATGCACGATGAATGCTATACTCAAAGTATTCTAGTGTGATACACTTCAGTGATATACACCAATTTCAATGTATTTGAAATCATGTAAAATCATTGAAAAAAACCGCAAAGTATTTCTACCCACAGACCGTAATGCAACGGATTTCTTTTAAGTGTCTCTCTGTAAAAGAACTATAAGTGCTACACACTTCCTTTACAATACCGAACATGCCATAATAAACCTCAATGACATATATCAATTATATGTCAATTCGAGTATATTTATGCGAGTTCGAGCACAAACAAACAGACAGACAGATAAACCGAATTTCTGAAATGGCCGAACATATGCGTTTTGTTTGCAAAGGTGATAGTTATTGTTTCAAGTGTTATTTGCAGCATTTATTGTAGAAATTATAACTTTATTTAATTATAATTTTCCTCTTTGAATTAAAGCAAATGGTTTGAGAAATGATAAACAAGAATCAATTTTATTTCTCATTCGTTTACTGCTGAAACTATAGCATTTTGTCGTATTTATGTCAAAATACTATGCTAGCACATGCTTACATGTTTTGTTCTATAAATGATATCAATGTAGTATTTTGTAATTTGTATCTTCTACATTGTTTGCTTTTTCCCAACTAATAAATGGCTGAAATATATATATTTTTTATTTACCTATATTTGAAATGTAATGATTAAAGTGATAAAAGGAATATGAAATTTCATCGCTAAGTGCTGTTTTAAAAGTTATTAAGAACAAAATTCAGTTCAATAAATTAAAAATAAAGTAATAAATTCTGTAAATTGCACCAATGTGTAATTGCACCCGTGGCAATAATGGAATACACTTTCAGTTAAGAAACATTCAAAATTACTATATTTAGATTTTAGATTGGTATGAACATTTTATGCAAATATATGGAAGAAGTCATCATTTTTATATTAAATGTAGAAAGGTAATAATCAAATATTAACATATATGAACAAATATCTCCAAGCGAATCTAAAAACGCTTATGTTGTGGCTCAAGCTTAACGTTTCATTAAAACATTTTTCTTCTACGCGGTAAATATATTGGACAGAAATCTTGAAAAGATTTTAAGTTAAACAAATGTATAATTTAAGGCAAAATATCTTTATGTTTTGTATAAAATAATATATTTAATATAATAGTATTATTTAATATTATTATTTATATTTAATAGTATGTATTAAAATAAATTGATACATAATGCAACATTTTAATAGTTGTAAATTTCTTTTTCGAATAAAAAATAATTTAATCAATAAATAATATCCAAATGCAAAATACTATCAAAGTGTTAAAACGTTCCATGTTTTAATACTTCTTATTAATCTTCTTATACAGTGTGCCCTATAAGTCCGTTCACATTTCCAAAGATTATAGGAAATTAGCAATTTGTCCGGTTTATACCATATTGTCCATATTATCCGGTTTATACTTGTCAAAAAGTCGAATTATTCAAGACGAAAGAGAAAAGATAGTTAAAAGATTCCAAAATATCCGTTGATACATAGGCGCCGACTTAATCGGGGTTACGAGAGCAATCGGTAAACTTCCGTTACTAATTTGTTTGTTTTTTGCCTTAATTAATCACAGTGATTAAATAGGACTAAAAAAACTTTTTAAAAATTAGCAGTAGAAGTATACTCGATTACCATTTTCCCCTGGGAAGTATCCGCCTGTGGGTTCTCATTTGGAAAATTCATTAAAGTTAACGCTACACTGCGAAGTGATGCATATATGAATTAATAAAAGTGTACCTTTAATACCGAAAATCATTTACAAGATACCTCTATATTTAAATAAAAATGTTCGCCTTATGTAATCAGAGAAGTCTGCTGATAAATAAGGCGAATGTTTAATCTAGAAATTTTGTGTTATCTAACACTAAATATCAGTATAAAAAACATACTTCGAAAAGAAAAAATTGTGCTGTGTACAGTTAAGAAAGTTTTGTGCCTGAGTGCAGTGTTTACCATACGACTTGCGAAAGAAAATCAGTGTTTGTTGTAGAAGTAAAAAAGTTCCAAGTGCCCAATAAGTTCGTTCACATTTCAGAAATTAATATACTTTTTTTAATGACGTATTAGAGTGTGGATTCACCAGAAGACTTTTCAAATAGAAGTTCAACACATTGGTAATTCTTACTGCAATACTGCGCTCCAATACGATAATTATTAATTTTTCATAAATTTGTGATAAATGAATGGACTTATGGAACAACCTGTATATCTCTAAAGGTAAAGTCATTTGATAAAAGACACATTGTTTTAAATTCAAGAAACGTTTATCTTTAGTTGAAAAAAAAAATTATTATTTTATGTTATTTACATTTTAGAAATGATCTTCTTTGCAGGTTGATTACTTTAAGTGCTAAATTTATTTATTTTATTTGAGAAATTTAATTATTTTAATGCAATTTCTTTCTGGAAAATATTTTCTACCTGAATAATTTCGTATGATTTTTTATTAACTGCCTCAAAAATTACAACTGTCATACGTTTTAAGGAAAATTCATTATATCAAAATACATTGACACCTCTTTTAACATATTACTGTTAAAAAAACTCAAATTCCACTTATTTCTTTTCAAATACATTTTAATGCAGACACATAATCAATGCAACAAAGAAGGTGCAAATGAATGTTTCTTTAAAGAACCAAAATCTTATTACTCCAATCATAAACGTTTTGAGAAAAATATATGAATTTCTTAATATTAGATTAAATTAGAAACTTAAAATATGTATAATGATAAACGTGTGTATCAAATATGAATATAATTTAACGTGTGACGAAATAAAAGAAAATAGTAATATATTGACTAATATAAGGTTTTCTTCTAAATCCTCAATCTGATGTTACTTTTTACAGAGTGGTCACAATTAACCTTTTATTTTTCCTTTGAGTTGAGAAAAGTAGGGTAAAACAATATAGTATTCTAAAACCGGATATCTCAGTTTTACCCCAGTTTGAAGAGATTATCTTCTTCCGCAGTTGCCTGTATGATTTCAGAATTTCTGAATAAAAAATAGTAATAGGCATAAGGAATTATTTTGTCATTCATATTAATCATTCGGACATGCACAAAAACTTAGCTGCCGACTTTCGTATGTTTCTAACAAATGGCCACCAGAAATTCTCAGAAATAGAAGCAAAAGTATAGTTGCCAACTTTCACATTATTTTAATCAATTGCCTCCAGAAATTTGGTAAAAAATGAAGATTCTTATTTTTATATGGCTGTTAGTGTAATTCAAATTAGAATAAGAGATGTCTTCCTTTTTCAAAATTTCTGGTAGTAATTGAACAAAGACGTACGAAGTTTCAAAGCTATGATTTTTCGCATGCACGAATGATTTATTTGAATATCAAAATCATTCATTCTACCCATCACTACTCTATAGCAAGTAAAAGTTGAAATACTTAGCATTAAGATGGAAGATGAAACGGACATTACCATATCTCCATATTGACATTTATGTTCTTTCTGTGCATAAACTCCATTTTTTGTCGTTTAATTGTTTTTATAATTTTCAAAATTCTTGAAAATGAACACATTTGAAATTATTGACACTTTTTCTAATTTTCAAAATTCTTGAAAATGAACACATTTGAAATTATTGACACTTTTTCTAATTTTCAAAATTCTTGAAAATGAACACATTTGAAAATGAACACATTTGAAATTGACACTTTTTATATTATTATTACGTGCAATTATACTATAAAATGTTGTATTTAATAAGGATTAATTTCCCACAATGAGCATTTGAACACCTTGAAGGGCACCGGTATATTATATATACACCACTTAATTTTAATCTCAAAATGCCACAATGACACTAGAATTTTATAATCAAATTTTGAATTTATAAGTTACATTAACAAAAGCTTTTATTTTATTTTAAATAAATTCGTTCGTGAATCCTGGTGTCAATCAATCATTTCAATATTTTAGCTACAAGAGCACTTTGCCCTGAAGGGGTTAACCTACCTTTTACAAGCATTTTAACGGGCATTTTTTACCGATACCTTTCCGATCCACATTCTGTTGGGGTAAAGAAGAATAGCCCTCAGATAACAAAGGATATTGGAAAAAATAAAATCGAAGAGTGCGTAAAAGGTGTTTGAAGAAACAGTCAAAACTGTATGAATAAGCGTGATTAGGATTAGGATAAAACTGATAACAGGGTGAATAACTTTTCTGCAATTTCTCAAATTGTAATGGAGATAAATATCCTGGTATATAAATAATAAATTACAAGACTTTTAATTCATTTTTTTTTACTCCTTAGTTAATGTTGCAAAATTAAATATATTATTCCTTTCCGAAATAATATCTAAACTTTTCCATTCACAGTAAGATTAACCTATCCATATGTTTTTACCCTAAGTGTGGTGTAAGATCGGATAATTTAACTTTATATTATTAAAAACTTATTAATAGAAATGTAATGAACTAATAGTATACTTAATATGATATTAAATTACAATGATAAGCGCAAATTATGTACGCAAAGATATATTAATTTATCTTGGAAATTCTGGCTTTAAGAAGCAACTAATATTAAGGTATGCGGTTTTCCCGCGCTTTCTGCTACAAGGATTTCGGACTTTTAATCGTCGTCTTACTTCAACGCAAAAATCCCACATTAGAAAACGTGAATATAAGTTCAAAAACATTGTGGTTTCCGGTTTTAAAGCTATTGTACATACGCTAATTTATCTTTGAATATTGTAAAAATCAAACATCAAAGTTTTGTACATGTATTCTTCTTAAATATTTATCTTAGTTGCCTTAAACTATTGATCTTCCTAAACAATATATTTATCTAATTATTTGCATGTTTGGACATGCGCGCTGTACCTGTGTAACTGAATGCATGTTTGAATACAGACAACCACATACACACATATACGTTTATTTATCCATATATACAGAATTGCACAAAAATCTCTCCCAAAACTAAAAAAAAATAAATAATTCATGAACTATACTAAATTTATTGGAATTCGTGAAATAGTTATAATTTTAGATACAATATTTCACGTAGAATCGAACAAAAATGTGATCATCTCCTACTAACACTGCCACAAATCATCATGTACAAATGTGACTAGTACCAATCGATAAGTAATAACGTCTAATTATAAGTATTGCATGACTTAAATTTTCTTAGAACATCACCTACATAGAGAAATTGTAACAAACTGTATAAATATTATCTCTTAATTTTGACATTTTATATAGTTTTTCGGTAAATTGTACCTTCCGATAGGGAAAGTCATTTGCTAAACGAAAAATCAATCTTTATGGTTATTTAGGAAATATTATGGCTTAAATACTGGAACTTCTAATGTTAAATGCAGTTATAATCGTTGAAATATACATTGCAATGCGAGTAGCTTTTTCCAGCATAACTCTAAAACAACTTGGCGTAACGAACTGTAAATGGATATTTGAAGCTTTTAGAAATTGATTTTTGATAAAACATAACAGAAGACAATTCATAATATTTTCGATAATTAATTTCAAAAATCTAGCTATTATATGAATTTAAGTTTCGAAATAAATATAATTTGTAAGCTATGAACTTTTAAATAACAAACCAATACCTAGAATCTTCAAATATGTTAATCCAAACTTACAACTCATTTCGCTAAGTAATTTGAGAGTTGTGTTTCAAAAACTACCCGCGCTGCAATCAGTATCTCAACGATTAAAAATAAATTTACCATTTTGAGTTGAAAACTCATAAATTATTCTACCGCATTATTTCCTCTTGGTATCCGAACATAAAATGCATCAAATAATCAAAATATGATATTGAAATTAGATGTCAGTTTAGAAAATTTTAAAGTATGTCACAATTTCTGTATGTTTCGCTAAGTAAAATGGGTGTATAATATTCATTATTAGACGCTATTACTAATCGATTTGTACTGGTCTTCTTTTTATACTACGATTTACGGCACTGATAGTAAAGGGTGATCACATTTTATTCCATCCCTCTAAATTCACATTAACTCAAAAAATAATTGAAATTTCTATAATAAGTGGATAGCATTCCACTCTTCGAGATCATATGGAACTAGCTTATAGAAATTCACAATCAAAGAAGCAGTTTCTAAACAGCCAAAATCTTCCACATTCAGATCAGGAGATAGATATTTCAGCCTTTGAAATTATACTGTACAGAGAGTTAATAACCCACATTCAACGCATGTTTACAAAAAAGTAGCAACAAAAGGAACCGTTTGATAATTCTGAACTAAATTTAAACCTGTTATTGTAGTAACTCAATTTGTTAGTACTTGGATGGTGAAATTTTCAATATCATTTTTTTTTCTGTTATTTTTCTGTTACGCGACAAAAGAACAGAAATCTTTGATCATTACTACTGTTCTCAGTAACATAAACTCGAATTTCCAGAAGATAAAATCCATAAACAATTTTAAAATATGGTTAATTTTTACCATTGTCCAGTTGTTACATAAAAACCCTTCTTTACATCCTATTACACAAAAACCATCCGTTCTAAATTTCTTATTACTATTTCGATTTACAATTTCGTTTCCCTAACCAATTTCTTATTGTGACGCCGCTAAAATTTACTGCAATTCTATTGGTCAATACACTTATCTCTGCAATCCGCATATCCACTATATATATGGGTAAAATTTCAATATGTATTATATATATTCACACTGATGACGGTAAGCTGAATGTTTTCGAAACTGGTATGTCTCTTATTTAATAGATTACTGCTCACTCTCCTATTTAATAGGCGTGCTACAAAACAGATTTCATTAAGAAGTAAATTTAGAATTTCTGCGAAACAATATATATTTAATACAATTTAAATTAATACTGAAATATTTTGAAATATGCAACTTATATTTTCGAAATGTCAACTTAATGTTTCAAGAAAACATTAACGTGTCCAAAAAGGTAACATTATATTATTAACAATCATTATCTGCTGAGCAATAAAGAATAAACCTGGAAGATTTGTATAGCGAAAATTATTGCAAAAGTTTTTTGGAGATTTTGACACAACATGTTCAAATCTTCAAACAATATAAAAAGAAATGTTGAAGGAATTTGTCCAAAATCATTTAACATATATTTTGTTGGCTGGATTTTAAACGATCCATACTTTTCAAACAATTTATTACAACTATTAAAGGGAATCATCAGTTTTAAACCTTCGAAAAAGCGATTTTTTTTTAAATTTTAAAACAAATTATACAATTCCGAATCAAACGGCACAAACAGCACAGAAATATTCACATTGAACCGTACGAAACTTGAATTGAAATTATATAACGTACCTTACATATCGTCGCTACCATGTCAAACTATCGAATGTAAAAAAATGCATTTTTCATTACTTTTAAAAATGGGCCGATTGTCACCACTAAATTTTAATAGGGTTGCAGAATTGCAACATCACCAGGGTTGCCAGTTTGGCTTCCTTTTCCATTCGGAAATTTTTAATCGATACAAGAAATTTAAAATAGACATTTTTCCATTATATAATGACAACCAATTTCGTGATACTTAAAGTAAAAATTTTTCTCTAAAAATTTCCGACATGAATTCGGTATCTCTGAGGAAAAAGGGAGGCCAAACTCTGGCAACCCTGTTTTTCGCAGTTTTATTGTTATTTTTACTATGCGAAGAATTCTAATACAATTTAGTGGTGAAAATCGGCCCATTTTTAAAGTAATGAAAAATGCATTTTCTCATATTCGATAGTTTGACATGGTAGCGACGATATCTTATAGCATACTTAAATACAGCGGTACTCACTACGCGGAAAAACCACATTTTTTATATAGAAATCTTCACTTAATTTATCTCTTAGTTTCTGTTACTAAATAAACCGCATATATATTTCGCAAATATCGGCATGGGTAAACATTTTGAAAATGTATTGAGTACCACTGATTTAATAGCCACTTTAATAGATTCTTAACTTTTCATGAGTTTTTCGCAAAACGATGTTTTTGTTACTTGCGCGCACTGTAAAAATAAATTTATTTTCTGATGAATAATTCATATTGCAGAGCTATGTATCAAAGGATTATACCTAAAATACGAGAGCAATTCGGAAAGTAACCTCCGTTTATGAATTTAAAAAAAAACTAATGAAAGGAAACATGTTTTATTACTTACGTATGAAAGACACGTTCTTCAGCTACTTCTCAACATAATTGCAGTATTAATTAAAACAATTATCAAAACGGTAAATCAGCTTTGAAATTCCATCGTCACAGACTTCTGCCACTGGCCTATTCAACTGCAATTATTTGTAAATTCAACTCGCACCACTCTCTCAATCCAAAGAATTTTAACATATTTTTCTATATAATTTGCTGATAAATGTACTACAAAAATGTTTTAAAAAATAGTGGGTCAAGTAAAATAATACGAGAGCAATTCGGAAACTAATTTTCGTTTTGTTGTATAAATGACTTTCAACAATTTTTTTATTAGCACTTTCCAACCTAGTTGAAAAGTGCTTATGACTTCGGTTTGTCTGGCCGTCTGTCCGTGCTCTAACTCCCGTAAATATGCTCGGATTGCTCTGCAATTTTTATATGTTATTGTCGTTATCTATGGCACGTTCCCTATTTCAACTGAAGTGTGTAGTACTTACAGTTTTCTTACAGGGACACTCAAAAGAATTCCGTTACATTGCGGTCTATGGGGAAAAATCATTTGCGGTTTATTTTAAAAATGTTTCACTATCGTAAACGCATTGAAATTTATATAGATCACTAAGATGCATTAGAAGAAGCTTAATATGGAATAGTAGGTGTATAGCACTTAGAGTTACTTTACAGGGACAGTCAAAATAATTCCGTTACATTACGTCTATGGAGAAAAATCGTCTGCGGCTTATTTAAATAATGTTCCACTATTTTAAACGCATTGAAGTTTATATATATTACTAAGGTGCATTACAAGAGGATTACTACAGAATAGTGTGTGTATAGCAGTCATCGTTCATTTACAGGGACACACAAAAGAATTCTCTACTGTCTGTTAACAATAATTCCTGGAAGTGCGTTTTAAGTTACTGAACGCGATTTTAATCTTAACTAGCTTTTTGTCTATTACGTGGTGTGTATAAATTCTGTAGATCCTATACAGGGCAGCACAAAAGTTCACGAACACATTTCCGTTTATTGACAGAAACTCCAGAAGGAGAATTTAAACTGTGCTACGCGTTTCCTAACTAAACTAAAATTTAGCATCCTATGTATATATACAAATCTATAGATCATATACAGGGCTACATAAAAGTATTCTGATATTTTTCCGAATATTGTATATATTGAAAATTCCTGAAATTACGTTTTTAAATATGTTATGCGTTTTCCAAATTGTTTACTTAGATGTCATCTTTCAGCTTATTAAACGGTAATGATTTGTAAAATTATTTTAGAAGCGTTGGAAAGTGCTACATAATCTATGCTTGACGCATGATTTTTCGTTCTTGTTTACATCTCAAAGGTACAACTGTCTGCTATTTTTCAACATAGTCACCATGTACATTCAAGCACTTGTCATACCGTTTTACCAACGTACCTATCCCTTCTGAATAAAACTCAGCTGTCTGCAAATTCAGCCAACTTGTCACAACGGTTTGAAGATCCACATCGTCAGCGAAGTAATGTGCTCCAAGCCACTTCTTCATTTCCTTGAACAGATGAAAATCAGAAGGAGCCAAGTCGGGGCTGTAGGGGGGATGATTAAACACGTCCCATTCGAATTGGCGCAAAAGATTTTGTGTTCTCTGAGCACTGTGAGGGCGAGCGTTATCGTGCAAGAAAAGAATTCCAGATGTCAGCAGGCCGCGACGTTTGTTCTGGATGGCTCTTTTCAGTTTCTTCAAAGTGTTACAGTAAACTTCAGAATTTATTGTCTTACCACGTTTCATGAATTCGACCAGCAAGATACCATGAGCATACCAAAACACGGTTAACATTATCTTCCTCGATGTCAAAGTTTGCCGGGCTTTCCTCAGCCGGTTTGGAGAACCATTATGACCCCATGCCATTGACTGTTGCTTTGTTTCAGCATTTACATACACAATCCAAGTCTCGTCGCCAGTCACTATTCTATTCAAAAACTTCTCCCCTTCCGTGTTGTACCGGGAAAGAAAGTCTAAGGCAGCGCCCATTCGAATAATTTTGTGGGTCTCCGTGAAAATCTTTGGTACCCATCGAGCACAGAACTTCCGATAGCCTAATTTTTCGGTGACAATTTTGTACAAAACAGTCCGAGAAATGTTCGGAAATTCTTGGGAAAGTTCCGAGATTGTGAATTGACGGATCTGACAAATTTTGTCTTCAATTTGTTCGACGAGATTATCACTCACTACAGACGGCCTCCCACTCCTTGATTCATCATGGATGCTTGTTCTTCCTCCTTTGAAAAACCTGACCCATTGACGCACTACACCTTCACTGATAATGTTTGGGCCATATATGGCACACAGTTTACGATGAATGTCCGCTGCTGACAGTTTTTTCGCCCAAAGAAATCTTATTACTCCTCGTACCTCGCATTTGGCAGCATTTCTGATAGCAGCGCACATTTTGTGACGTTATAACGAGGAAACGCGCGGTAGTTCGACACTTTCCCTAAGATTGCTGAAAATTTACGGAATTACAAATTGCTTGATTTAGCAATGGTTGCGTTCCGCCCACTACTAATAGTGCCACTTCTCGACGGAAGTTAATTTTCGAAATGTCCTTTTATTACAAATTTAAAAAAAATAGTGGTGTGGATAGAATAGAACGAACAGCCCTGTTGAATAGGCCGGCGGCAGAAGTCTGTGACGATGGAATTTCAAAGCTGATTTACAGCTATGATAATTGTTTTAAATAATACTTCGATTATGCTGAGAAGTAGCTGAAGAATGTGCCTTTCAAACGTGAGTAATAAAAAACGTATCCTTTCATTAGTTTTTTTAAATTCATAAACTGATGTTTCTTTCCGAATTGCCCTCGTATCTACATACACTTTTGTCAATTAAACAATTGAAATTTTGTTTGTTTCATTAGTAGAATTTTTTAAAGGTGGTATTTATTATGATTTTAATATAAAAACTTCTGGCAAAATTATTTTATATGCGCTTAAAAAATTATGTGTAGTTTATAGCTACTAAATCATCTTTAATGAAAACTAAAAAGTTAAACTATAAATTAGTTTTTGTGGTTGCAAGGCTGTGCGCAAGTGTTTTACTAAAGTTTTATCTTTCTAATACTTGAAATACAAAGGATGTGAATTATCACTTTACTAAACAGCGTACACGTACAGACAACGGTTGTACGCTGTTTAGTAAAGTGATAATTCACATCCTTTGCATTTCATTAATTTACAGCGTATTTCATCTCTGCTGAAAAAATAATTAGTGTATTTCTAATACTTGTTAAATATTTTCATATATAAGAAAATTAGTATAGGAGTATATTAATTTGCCTGTTACGGTGTTACGAATTAATTACAGGGAGCTGGTGATAATCATATAAATCTGCACACAACAGAAACACATAAAATGTATGTAAAAAAACATGCAATTTTATTAATGTAACCAGAGGCGTAGCGTCAAGGGGGGCACGCATCACTTTACTACCAGTATTTTTATATACTATATTTGGCCTTATTTAATTCATGCCGTTCAAAGATTAAATAAGGCTAAATGTAGTATATAATTATACTGGTAGTAAAATGATCGTGCCCCCCCCCCCTGACGCTACGCCAATGAATGTAACAATGATGACTATTCGTAAGTAGTAAACTTCTTAAGTTTCCGAATTATGACTTATTTAACTTGCACTATGATACAATGTACTCCAAGATTAAAAATCAATATATAATATTTATTCTCGCACAGATATGATTCTAGAAATGCTTATCTCATTGAAGGAAAGTTAAATACAATTACATGTAGCGCATTGAAAATAAAAAGTCGTAAAGAAATTGTTATGAAAGAGAAAGCAATTGGTCAATTTGTTTTCAGAATAAATTGAAAGAAAGGCTAATTTTTTGTTTAGAATTCGTCTCATTTAGTTACGAAGGGGTTAGTATCTTACTTTCCCTTTTTTTATTTCTACTTAATTTATAATTAGTTAGATTTAACATACTTTTTTGTGAAATTCCTGTTTTACTCTAATATGAATTATAATAGGTTCTGAGCATGAGTTTTGGTTAAGTTAAACATTTACCTAACCATACATGTAAATGGTAATTTTAGATGTTTTAGTAAATATATTTCGTTAAATGTTTTGTATCCATTTGTGTTACTTTTAAAATATTGTTACCTAAATCTTAAGGGAATCATTAAGCTAGGGATGCACAACCGCAACACCGGTGGCCAGAAAGCTACCACTAATTTGTTGAAGTATAATTTGACTTATTTAATGACAGAAACTTTTTAATTAAAGAAGACGAAGATTAAAGTATGAAAATTTTTGTTGAAAACGATTTTCAGGCAAAAAGGATTATTTATGCTCTAAACTCAATTTCTGGTCTGTCTTAATTAAAATATCTGGTTTACTGAAATAACTTTCCTTTGTTCATAGCAGACAAATAAAAACAGAGACAATTGTATTTCATCATGATAAACATGGTTGCATTAAAAGTCTCTTTGGCTACTGCTGCTATTTCTTTTGCGAGTTTTGTTAACCCATTAAAGACTGTTTTAATAAATCATAAAGACTGTTTGACTAAAGTTTTCGCAACATTATGTTTCTAATACCAGGTTTTAAGGTAACCCCAGTTTGCTTTTAGGATAAATATTCACTTTATTTCATGTAAGAAACACCATGATAAAGTCACTCTTAAGTTGCTATAATATAAAGGAAAAAATAATTGATTTTTATTTTTTTTTTAATCTAATTTTAAAAATAACTTTTGAAAATAATTTTAATGCGTTTTCTAAAACTTTTCTAAAACGTGTAAACAGATAATGTTTACTTAAAATACTGGTAATGTAATACAGAAAATTCTTTTACAGATACAAATTTATATCAACCAGGGCATTAACGAATTATCACTATTCTATTTCTGAAAATTTCTTATTTGAATAAAACGGTTCCCATGAACATATCGTCAGCTAAGAGGGAATGAATACATAACCTTTAATTAGTGCTTTTTGAACTTCAATGAAATTTTCCTTTTAATGAAATATACATCTTCAATCATTAAGAGTTGGTATTAAAGGAGACAGTATGAAACGTGTCTCTACGTTCCTTGTAATTTACTAATGTTTAATTCTAGAGAATTAGACCTATTAAGAAAATCAAGTGCGCTTGCTATGTAGTAAGTCACGTTTTTCAGAATTAATTTATATTTAAACTGCTTTAGATTTATGTAAAAGATTGTATGTTTTGCAAGAGATTTAATAAATAGTTTAAACAAAAAAAGTTATGTTTTTTTAATAACCTCTTGAGATGTTTGGCACAGCATGTCCAAATGTGGACTTTGTGCCATTAAACCTTATACAACCAACCAACCAACATGGACCTGTTGAGACTTAAAGTTAAAATAATACTACAGGTGGCGTGATTCCACCATTTGTTATTTTAAGTCCCCGTTTGCTGAATGATTTGAAGTAGTGAATATTTTTACACCGTTTTAAGTACAGTGATTACATTTCATGCATTATTATTTAGAAACGAAAGACATCAAGAGAATGGTTATCGTGTAGAACTTTGCTAGAATAATTGCCATGACCAGCTATGTGTTACTTTATCAGGTAATTGTATGACATATTGCAAAAGTAACGAAATAATTATCTGATTTTATTCCTTGAAAATCGACATCCCTAAATGTTTTTTCTCTGTTTTAATACAAGATGAAAACTTTGATAATTAATATAAAAGAATAAAAAGTATACAAATATAATTATCTTCAAAGTAACATTAAACTAAAATTTTCCTTATGAGGAAACAATAAAAGAATAAAATGAAATACATTATGGGCTGATATTGCAAAATTTCCAGAAAAGCATCACAACACGTTTAATTACATATCTATGTTTTTAAATTAAAAGAATAACATTCTGTACCTATAAAAATGCCCACTAAAAATTAATACTTCTGCTTGCTCTTCTTAATAATAAAATTGCATCATAAAGAAAATGTAATGACAATTCTTATTCTAACGAGAAATTAAATACTACTGCTAGCTGTAGCATTTTTGAATCAATGGAAAAGTTTTCTTAAAGTGGAAATTTATTCCATTTTTTTTCAAACCATATCAAACCCAAAACATAAATTTAAAGGTAGTACTTTAGAAAAACATTTCTTTTTTAGATGAACTTTTCAGAATTATTCACGAAATGAAACAACCAAAAGAAATAATGTAATTTTCTTAAGAATATATTTTAAAGAATGAAATAAAAAGGCTTGTTTTGTTATTTTTCTGGAGATATTTTTATTCTTTCCACTTACTTATAGAGGACGTAATGCTGCACATTTAAGATAAAATAAATTTTATGTCTATTATTCGTTGGAAAAATATTCTGTATGCAAAAGCGTTCTGTCTTTTCTTAATATTCTAAGAAAGGGTATTATAGTAAGTTCATTAAATATACATGACAGAAAAATTGTGTATATTTTATTGTCTGTTTATTTCTTGGAGAATGAAATAAGTTAAATGTACGGTAGACTTATGTTTTATTTTTTTATGTCACAGTATTTGCTCTAGCATTTCTCTTTAACATGCATTTTTCATCTTCATTTTAAGTTAGTGCTGCACAACCTTTCTACCTGATCCTCGTTTGCCACCGCAATATTCGAAATGTAATCTTCGACTTTTTTATTAGCAAAGCTTCTGTCATTAAATAGGATAACATTGTCTGTATAAAAAGAGTAACATCTTGATGGCCCGTGGGCCAGCGGTTGTGCACCCTTATTGGAAGTTGTCCAGTGGTTATAAATTATTTTTCCATTAGTGTAATTGATATACAGGAATAATCAGTATTATGTATTCCTGTTTGGAGCGCTTTTGAGACCCGCTGTACAACCTGCTAGCTACTTTTCCAGACAAGATGTGGTGATTACTTTGAATTTATTTTTAAACTTATTTCTAATTAAATATATATATATATATATACATATATATACATATATATCGAAATAGGTACAAATTAGGAAGTCTCTTACTAAAAAAGAACTTAACTAATATATAAAACAGGACAACGAAAATTATATGCACTTAATATATGAAATGTAATATATGCAATTAATTTGTCTGCTGGCCTGTTCGTGCCTATATAGGGTAGAGTAATGTAAAACTACGTAGGCGGGTCCAACAGGCTATCCTGTTTTCTCGCTGATGGGTGCTTGCCACAGGGCAGCACACGTATTAACTACATCCCTTCGCATCCCCTATCAGTGTACCATTGGCTCTTGAAGTGAGTTAATCTCAGTGTCCGTCCAGTGCTATTGGAAAGAAATGCACCTCAAATTTTCAATTTGAAGCCGTTTTTGTGCTCTTTAAATAAATCCAGCTTGACTGACCGATTTACATAAGTAAGCCAGTTTTCTACAGCTTTCACACGAAATGTTTATGAAAAGGTGAAGTGTGTACGTCTAGCTATTCAGCAGAACGACTATTTTGATTTTCCGTCGTCTGTTTGAGCATTGTTTCTTCACTCAACAGGTAGTTAAGGATGGAGAGAATGTTTAGTCTGCAAATATTGGGCGCAAAATGAGCGTATAGGAGAAGTAAAAGCCGAGAAAGCCCTAATATGGCAACTTTAAAAACTTCTTAAACCTGAATAAAAAAATTCGTTACCTTAAAACATGTATATATGTCCCAAAGTCTCATTAAAAATTTATTACAATGCAGCTTTTTGATTTTGGAAGTGTAAAAACTTAATTTCTGATTACGTAGTATGCGGTTTCACTCTACCACAAAATTTCGGAGCTTTTCCAGATAGTTCTAGAAAACGCATTTTTCCAAGTACAGTAGACTTCTCCTTTTGCAACAGGTTTTGTAATTCAATATCCCAGGCGCTTTTGTGAGATGTTCCTTTTTTTCCACCCTTCTAGATTTTTCTGAACAAAGGAAATCATTTAGGTACCCAGTTTTACATTACTTTCATATACAACTTAAATATCTAAAAATGCTTTTAAATCCATGAATTATAAATTGTTATTTAGGTAAAGTGGTGTTACAGTGTCTAATTTAGGAACAAGTTAACATCATTCAAGTCTGTTGAAAGTCAGGAGTTTGTCTCACGAAGGGCGCAGGGTGCAGAGCTCCCTCGTTTATATATATATATATATATATAAATTTTATCTATTCTGAAATTAACATTTGAAAAATTTGCTTGCAATCTATAATAAATTTAACGAAAATCCTCTTCTAGAAGCTTCAAATACGCGAATTCAAAATTTCATTTTCTTTCGTCAAATACTTTTTGAGCAATGCTAGAGAAAATACCAACATTGCAGTAAAAATTAAAATTTAACATGAAACGTTCAAAATGTATCTGGATAATTCGTAAACTATTGGGTCATCCAAAAAGTTCTGAGGTATACTTCTGTTGCGATAATTTTGAAACATTTCCATGTCGCGAGAATTTACAAATAAATTTATTTCAAATAAGTAAAAGCAGTTCCATCATGTACATTAAAAAGCAAGGTTTTATTCCAAACTTCCGTTGGGAGCGAGGCATTTATGGATTCAAAAAATATAAAAAAAGCCGCAGTATTTTCCGGATAAAGTAATACTTGTCCGAAGTACTTCCCGTTTGTTATCAGAAAGTAACATTTACCAAAGAATCCTAATAAGATACCAAACTAGGATTTTGTATTGAAAATTTCAAATTTGGACACATACTATGTGTGTTTACCTTGAAAAAGTGACGTAGCCAGGGTTGGGATCCACAGACTCTGGATACTACTAGTTTAACACTTTCAGGGGCAAAGTAGTTCTATTCCTAAATTTTGAAATAGTTGATTTAAACCAGATTTTAATATCAAATGTCTTTGAAGATAAGCAAAAGCTTTTCTTCGTATCGGTACTATAATATCAAAGGAAAGCGCTTGAATGGTTGGCTGATTGACTCGGCAACGCGTGGTTGAAAAACCTAAGTCAGGATCATGAAATTTGGACGGTAGGTCTCCGTTGTGATCTTTTGCCAGGTTGGCCTTTTTTAATTCAAAAATTTCGATTTCTTACCGGAAATTCTTAAAGAAAAATTTTTACTTTAAGTAATCAGGAAATATCGGTTATTGAATAAAGAAAATAACATTGTAGAGAATTTCTGTTATGAATGCGAAATTTCGAAATTTAAAAAAGGCCAAACGGGCAACCCTGCCTTAGGTAAGTAATAAGAAAGGATTTTTGAAAATTCCGCCCCGAAAAAGGTTAAAAAGGGGACAAATGTTTAAGTAATTTCGCCATATCTCAGCAACAGTTTTAAAGAAAACAAATCTATTAAAAAAATGGTTAACACTAGATCTACTATGAGCCGTCATTTTGACGGTTACCAAATGAATATATTCCGATCTAAACCAGAAATTCCTTTTTAAAACAAATTAAATTTAACACTCACAGAATACGTTAAATAAATAAGTTAAGTACTTAAAATAAAATTTATGGTGCGAAATAGTTTTTAAAAACTTGAGTAAAATTTTCGTTAGTTCTAGTGTTAAACACTTATTTCAGCGATATTAGATATTGACCCTCTAAGGCAATTGAATGGGGAGTTTTTAGGTAAGAAAATAATGAATATTGCAACAAAACAGTTACAAAAATAAAGTCGCAACAACAGTTACAACAAGGTAATTGTAACAAGGAAATTACAACAATGAAATAAATAAAATACAACTAAACAAATCTGCTAAAAGATAGTTAAACACATAGGTCAGCTATTTTAGTGATTTCGTGCCCAACATCGGTAATGAACATTATTATAGAAGATTAGACAAATAAGGCAACTGTTGCTGATTTTTTATTAGATATTTTGCATAATACATTTCTCCAAGGTGGTCGACACATTGTCCATACGAGCGTAGACGGGTTGGGCCGCTAGTACATTATAAAAGCAATTTTTTTAAATCTAAAATTCTGCTACCATTGCAGCATTTTGGGTTAACGATTATGTGGGATGTCAATAATTTTACATTGTCCTTCATGGGGTTAAAGTAATATTATTCGCCTTATCTAATTGCAGAATGTTCTGTGATTAAACAAAATGAAATTAACTTTACGGAATTAGTTGTATCCTGATCTTCTGGACCCCTCTCAATTGCTATGCCACTGCCCTGTAACTTATTTTTTTTAACAATTATATTACAAAATTTAAAATTCTATGCCCTATTAAATTTATTGTATAAAAAATTCCATTTATTAATATTCCATTTATAACCCTAGTCTATTAAAATATTCCATTACTGTCCCTATTTAAAAAAAAATATCCTAATCTACTCAAATTCACTTTTTATTTCCCAACAATTAAGATGTAAAAATCACATTTCATAAGAATATTTCTTCTTAAAAACTTATTTTCTTAAAATCTTTATTATATTAAATATTTCCTATTTATTCCCGTATTTAAATATTTTTATTTTTATAAATTTGTGTAAATTCACCATACCCTTTCCTAATAGTCTAAAAAATCATTCTTTTAAATTGTTTTTTTTATCGAAAAACTTATTTTATAAGTTTCCCGCGTTTTTAAATTTCCACGATGTTCTAGAGAATTCTTTTCATGCCAAAAGCATAGGAGAGACGTATTTCTTCATTATTAATTCACAGATAAAAGATAGTGCGAGCCGAAAATTGAACATTCATTGGTTAAAATAGGTCACGTGTTACGAAATTCTGCTTGCTCTTCGCTTAAAACGAGCTGAGTGAGAGAGAGAGAGAGAAGGGATTTTTGCATCAAAATTAGTGTTAAAATAAAATGTAGCTGGCGTTCTAGTATATTCCAACATAGAGATTTGATAAGATTTTAGTTATAAGAGAGAATACTCCCCGGTATTTAAGATAATTGGAGATAAAATGATATATTATGATCCGAGATAAGGTGACTTCAAATTTTGCAACTTGTGCTGTAAATTCAAAGCTGCTATCGGTTGCTTTAGACCGGGAACAGTCAAAGTACTAATATCGGACTTGCATAATTGGAGTTCACTCCGTTCGCAATTTTTTAAGATAAAGTGATTTTCCTATGCAACCTGTATGCACAGCCCGTGTAAAAAAAGATGCAGCACTACTAACAATGCCACAAACCATTCTATAAAAATGTTACAGGTACCAAATAATTAGTAATACCATCTACTAATGCATACTATACATAAATTTTGCTTAGGGGTCGTCTAAACATATAAATTGTAACAAAATATAAAAGCTTCAATGATAAAACATGATTTTGACATGTTATTTAGACATTTTTAGATAATTTTACCTGTGGATACCGAACGGGCTGTCATTCGGACAGGCAATTTATGAATTATGTATGTTTATATTTTGGCAATTCTAATGTTACAATACATTTTTAATCGTTACAAAACAGATTGCAATGCAGGTATTTTTGAAAAAAATAATTCAAATGTTACTTGGCGGTATGAGCTGTTTTTTTAGATTAGTATATTGGAACCATCTAGAAATCAAATTTTGTTAAAAAATTCATAAAAGACAATTTTTAGTTTTTCGAAAACTTATCCATATTTTGAAATTAATTTTTGAAAAAAAATATTTATACAAATCTTGGAATTTTTAAAACATAACACGATTTCTTGAAGCTTCAAATATGCGTATTCAAAATTACGGCTCACTCTGAGAAATAGTTTGTGAAAAAATTACCCGCATTTTCAATATGTTTTGGGACAATTACAAATGAAAACAACCTTAGGAGTTCTAAACTTTAAACTTGTGAAATTCCTAAACTGCTCTACCTAATGCTTCCCCTTTTGGTATCCGAATGTATAATGTATTGAATGAATACGAATATGATGATTACCAATCTATTGGTACCTGTCACATTTTTATACGTTAATCTGTGGCTGAGCTAGTAGGGTCTATCACTTTTTTTGAGGCAGGACCGCACACATATTCAGTGATTATTTCTTGCCCATAAACTGACAGGGATGCCAAGTTTCCGGAATTTTGTGTAGAGCTATTTTCGTGTACAAAATTTTCTTTTATTTAATTTTAGAAGTTCTCCGATTAAATAAAACAAAATTTTCTGTACGAAAATACTGTTTTTCAAAAATTCCGAAATTTGATAGCTCTGACCTAACATCATATTCCTATTTGTCAAGTACTATTAACTTTTACACTAATTAATTTTTCGTTTTTTCAACTTTACTTTTATTAGTAATACTAACTAGACAAGGAAAATAAAATTTTTAATACAATCTTTAGAGACTCTAGGTTTCAGCCAACTTAGCCTATTTGTCAAACCACCTTTGATTTTACAATATTTATAAAGCTTACATTATGATCATAAAATATTTTTTTCATTTTAATGACTACTTTAGTAAGATCACTGCTAACATGTTTTTACGAATTATATTTTAAAAACTTCAGCTGTAATTTCAGATATTCAATAAGTACTTCCGATGATGAAGAAGTGAAATATAATGAAAAAGGATATTAAATTTTTAACTGGAGCGCGCTGGGAACAAAAAACAAAAGAGCAACTGTAAAGCAATGTTATGGAAAATGATATCCAATTATAATAGCAATAACAAATGTAATATTTTGTAGTTCTTTTCATGCAGAAAATAATTTATGTTATTTTACGATAGGGAAATAACAGATTTTCATTTTTATTTTATTCGCTAATGGTATTATCCGTTCTATATTTTTTCACTTAATGAATATTTTAAGCAAACTGGCGTTCTTCAGGAATTAATTTATTAAATAATCGCAAGAGGTCTAAATTAATGAAATATAATGATATAGTTTAAAGAATTCGTGCTCTATCAGGAGATTAATTTGCACACGCTCATTTTCAACATTAAATTTCTTCAAGATGATTTTCTGTATACTTATTTAGAAAAAATGGATATTAAATTCTCAATTTGAATTTTTCTTTAGCATTTTGCATACAGAAGTTCATATTATATATATATAAGTTTTTCCCTCACAGTAAACAGAAAATATTAATAAAATAAACATTTTAATATGGCGAATTCCGATTTATTCAAGTTTTAAGGAAATCTAAAAATTGCGTTGTAGAAAATGATAGAATAATTTTGCATGTCAAATAAATTGTGTATGTCAAATATTATTAAGTTACTTTAATTTTACGCTGCAAATAGAGGCATCTTAAATTCAGACATATATGTGCCTGTAAAAGTAATTCGAATACTTAAGAGACTGAATGTGGAATTTCACACATCATTGATGTCTAAATTTAAGACATATAAACGTCTTACTATAATCGTAGTATAAATGAACTGAGAAAATGTCTGAATATCTGTTGATATATCTGAAATTAAGATATTTAGAAATTCAGACATTTATGTGTCTGAATGTAAAATAATTGTATTAAAAATGTAATGACGCTGATACAATTGAATAGCTGCCAACTTTTACGCTTTTTTCCAATCACTAAAATTTGATAGTAAATTTTATCTTATTAAATCGACAAAATCGTGTGATTACTTAAGTAAAAATTTCTATCAAATTTTAGTGGTAACAGAAAAGCGTAAGAGTTGGGAGCTATGCAAGTGCGTCAGTATAGACAATAACATCATAAAAGAATGTTTTCGAGTAGTTGAAAGACACTAAATTTCATACAGTAATTACTTCATTAGACCACATAACTTGTGTCAAAATTGTACAAATCTTCTTAACAAGTTATTTTCGGTGCATTAACGAACAAAACAATTGCTTTTCACAAAAATATAAAGGTCTCGAAAAATTATTAAGACTAGCCCTGCCTCCCTCCCAAAACTTTGAAAACGGTAAGATATATAACTTGAAAAACTAAGAGACATGAGCACCGGCTGAAAGAAATATAAGGAAGGACAAGAATTTGCAACATATATATGGCTGTGGGATACAGCCTATTCCGTTTTATTTTTTAAATACAGCATATAAGCATGAAATAAGTTAAACTAAGAATATTTTGTCATAACTGCTAATGCAAAACAATTTTTAAACATAAAATCAATACAGAAATTTATAATATTATAAATCTTAAATATTCAAAAATAAATTTTCAAAATAAAGAACAGAAAGTATCTTTTTTTCTGTGAGGATGCTCTGCCTTCTTGAAACCCCCGTTTAAGATAAATTAGAAACGTATGAACATTAAAAATAAAACAGAATTGGAAATTGTCTTCTATGAAGGATTTAAGGGGGTAATCAAACCAAAAATTTCTTAGATCCCTTTTCTCTTTTATTTAGTCTAATGCCATTAAAAAGAAGTACGTTTTTTTTTATATTTTAATAATTAGATACAAACAAAACTGAATTCATTAAATTTCAAATTCCAAGGTGGAACAATGGCCCTCCCTGCTTTTAAACTTTCATATTCAGAGCTCGATTAGTGAACGGCAAGTTACATGCGCATGTTTGCTCGTTGTTTCACCAGAAATTAATTAGGCTAGACTGAATTTGACCAACGGGCATTTTCGTCTTCTTTTGGTTGGTGCTTTGTGTTGATTTTGTCAAGAGTACAACAATACGGATAATAGATTAACTGGAATTTACACTCTTTTAACTGAAAATAAAGTGATTATTTTGTTTTATTTAACAATAAGTAGCTGTCACACACTTTACGATTCTTCATGTTAAGAAGCCTAATTTTTTTAATACTTTTACTTGATGTAGAAGTGAGTTTAAAATTAATATTATTTTATTTTTTAGACATTGTAATATGCTAATTTATTTTCTATAACATAAGTTAGTTTTGATAAATTAAGCTTTTCCAATAATAAAGATGTATGTCAATAACATGAAAAAATTATAATATCGTAACTGCATAACATCTATGTAGTGCTTAGCGTTGGTAGGAATATTTTCCTTTTGTTTTTCTGTTAATGTTTTGAAATACCAATGGTGTTGCGTCAGAGGAGGCTGCATGATTTTATTACCAATATTATTATATACTGCATGTGTCTATATTTAATCATATAACGATAAAAGATGAAATAAGGCCAAGTTTAGTAAATAATTACAGTGGTAGTGAAGTCATGCAGCATCCCAGGACACTACGCCACTGTGAAATATTATAGATTATATCCATGTTTGCGATTAATGTTTTATTTTAATTATAATTTATTTTACTCCAGATTCCACTATGCACATTATGCGATTTTATATTCTGAATGTTTAAATTAATTTTTAATACATTACTGATTTCATTCAGTATTTTATGCATTTTCAGAAGAATCAGGTTTTAGAGAAAGGATATTTATCCAATTATGTATTTCTGTGTTCAAACGGGTTTTCTAAGGCATTGATAATGTTTAACTAATTTCGGTAAACAGAAAGAGAGTTCCCAAATTATAACAAGATCTGAACTCTGTTATATCTTGATTGAGCAATGATTCAAACGTATATGCATTGAATGGCAAAATATATGAGAAGAAGAGAATTAGAAAAAACTATGTCAATTTCCTGCACTATACTAAAGTTTCTTTGCTTCTGAAACATAAAACACAATATTCTAAAAATGAAATGACGCATAACTGTAACTGACATTTTCAGTGGTTCTTTAAAGCTACTAGGAGGTTACACACCGCATTTCAATTAAAACATGCTCTAGTATACCAAATTAATATTTTTAATTTTCAGTGCAGTTCAAACCTATCTACGAAAGTTCGAGTTTAGCCGTATTAACAAGCAATAAAAAATAATATCCTCATAAACACTTTTAATAAAGCAAACTACAATTTCGCCAGTGTCAAATTCTTAAACACAATAAAAACGCATTTCAAATAATCACCGTTTATAGAGGGTAATTTATTACTCTTCTTTTCTAGTACCCAGCATAAAAATTACATATGCTATACATATCGTATAAGATATTAATAAATTTTTTAGCTTCAAACGGTAGAACATTTTAGATCACATTTCAAGTAATCTCAAGCTCAAAACTATAAACTATTCGAATACTTTTGTTAGTTTCTGTATACAATACATAGATGCTGCACACCCCACATATAACGAAACAATTACTCAAAAATGGTAATGCGGAATAGATTATTTTGTTGATCTAAAAAAAAAGCCTGTAGCCACTACATACAATTATTTTCAATATCAAACATATCTTAGTACTTTATATGAAATTAGGTAAGTTTGATTTGGTTTATATTTATTAAAATACATTTCTAAGAAATACTTTCAATAACACTAATTTACAAAAAAAAAATTTGTTGTTGATCATGAAATGAAACATATATCATTTATGTAGGCTATGGACAGTAGTTAAAAAAATATTTTTTTAATTTTTGTAGCACGGCACAATTCTGAGATATGAATGTCTTTGTTTTTTATCTACCCGCAATTGTTTAAATAAGTTTATCGGTTTTTTTTGTAAAGAACTGTGTCATTCAAAAGGCTTATTTTTATATAAAAATGTCATCTAGAGCTTGTAAACTACATCAAAACTGATTTTGTTATGTTTGTGGCAAAATTGTTCAGTTAAATCGTAATTTTCCAGTAACAAAACCATTGCAAAAAGCCTATTTACATTATTTTAGATTTTCGGTGTGAAATCAAGATAAAAATTGGGTTCTTTATGTGATTTGCACTAATTGTAGATTGGTCCTCAGCTATTGGTATTCAGGTAAAAATAGATCACTGAAATTTGGTAAAGCAATGATATGGAGAGAGCCAACTAACCACGTAACCGATTGTTACTTTTGTTTAACAAAAACTTTTGGTTTTAACTCAAAAAATAAAGATAGCATAAAATATGCAGACGTTCCATCAGTGACTAAGTCGGTCCTTCATTCAGAGGATTTACCAGTTCCCACACCACCTGACAGAAGTGACCAAACTCACACAGATACATCAAGTAGTATTACAATGCACGAGCATAGTGACGGGGAAAAATCAAGCTCAGATAACTTTGTTGATGATAAGGACAGTCTACATTTAATAACTCATTCTGAACTCAACCATACCTTATAAGGGATTTGCAGTTGTCTAAGTCAAAAGCGAAATTACTTGGCTCCAGGCAGCAACAGTGGAAATTGCTTGTTCCTAGTACAGAAGTTAGTATTTATAAAGAGATTGTTGAAAATTTATTGCAAAATTACGAGCGTATTACGAGCGTTATATTTAAATTTTTCCCCAGAAAATCTTGGTGGTATGAGTGATGAACATGGTGAGCGATTTCACCAAGATTTAAAATTATTTGGTCAAAATTATCAAGTTTTTTGGGACCAAAATATGCCAGGTGACTATTGTTGGTCTGTTGTGAGAGATACATATGAAAATATTTATAAAAACAGAGCAAAAATTACCCATTTTTAACTGTCTATTGTTTATTTAGATGTAGTTTTTGTAAAAATCTTCTTAATAAATATGTCAAAAAACTGACGTGCTGGAATTTTAAAAATATTTTTTTCTAGATGTAGATACCCAAAGTAACGTAACCGTATATATTTCATTTCATGAACAAAAGTCATGTAAACTAGTGTAATCAGTTTAAAATCTCAATCCTTCTATGCAACCCATGTCAGTTTAAAATCTCAATCCTATAAAAACTAAATATATCATTCATGCAGGAACATGATTATTTATATTTCAATTACATTCTTTAATTCCGATGAATATGTAATATTGCTAAGTCACTAAATTTTATTTTAAAAAATTACAATCCACAGACAATAGTTGTGTCATATTTCTTTTTAATAGTCCTGTATATGAATCACAAAGCATAAAAACCATTTTCATAAAACTATATGTTTCCGTAAACCTCTAAAATATATATAAATTGGTACCTGTCCAACGCAGACAGACGGATAAACTCACAGATATACTTAACTTAACCGTAAACACTTTCAACCAGGTTGCAAATATTCAAAAAATGATGCGCCCCACCAGTGGCTGAGAGGTTCTGTCCCCGAAGCTGGTAGACGGGAGGTGCTGGGTTCGATCCCAATCGCGCCCGTCGGCCTAATCGTTCGGAGTTTTCGTGGTTTTCTTCGAGCCGTGGATTTATCCATGTGTAAATACGGGTTAGGTTCCCTTAGAAAGACCCCCACGAAGGGCACTCCCCCCGGGCCTATATCCCAAGTGTAGATAATTGGCCGTCAATAATCAACCCAACTCAAAAAATGATGCAAAAATCTTTTTGGAAATATTCGATAATCTCAGTTGTATCATTATTGTCTAATTATGCTTAGTTATTTTAGTTAACTATAAATCTTCACGGGAAGAACTTCTGACAATATCTGAAATTTTGAAGAAAGGAAAATTCTTAAAAAATAAATGTACTGTGTGACACTCTATTTAAAAGAAAGCAATAATTTAACATTATTTCAACAAGAACAGGGTACTTAAATAATAGGAAAAAATTTCAAATATGCCGTTACCATTTATCAAACTTTAATAATAAAATAAAGGATATTTTAATCTTTACTAAAAATAATTGAATTTATTATGTTACATTTTGATAAACCAAACAAATATTTATTTTAAGTTTAATTTTCAATTCTCGAAAGATACATGACAGCAAAACCTCATTATTTCTAATTAATATGGCTACAGTACATTCATTTATTAAAAATATAACTTCTATGATTAAAAATATTAAATTTTTCTGCAATTGATATCAAGTTAATAAAAAAGTGAAACTTTTCAAGCTTTAGAAGATAAGGGGATTATATTCACATTAAAGGAAAAATCACTAAAAGCTTGTCAAAAGGAGTGGAAGAGAGAAGAATTGAGTTATTAAGTATTGATGGCGTTAATAATTTTTTTTAGCATTACAATAAAAATAATCTCTTTATGGATATTAGAATTTAAATACTTTGTTCATTGTAATTTTAAACATTTGAGCATTTAATGAAGATTTTTTAAAAATATTTTGAAGATTTTTCGAAGATTGTACAAATGTAAAATATGTCCTGTATAAGAATGTATGTTTAAGACAATTAAGTACTAGATACGCACAGTGTTTTCAAGTCTTCTTTGTGTGAAACATTATTTTAACTCTTTTTTTATTTATTTTTTTACTTTCTTCTATCTATACAAGAAAAATGTATCGGATTCGCAAAAAAAATCGATTTCGTGTTTTCGACGGAACTATACATTTTAGAACACGATTTGACTGTTTTTAGAAAATGTCCGTCCGGGAGTCTCTGTGACTGTCTGCGTGTATGTGACGCAAATTTTTAGGTGCTCTAATTCATGAACTACTGCGTAGAAGCAGACGGAATTTCATATGAATTTCTATCCTTTAGTGAACTGGTGCTGATTAATCTTTGAACCGAATCCCTCAAGAGGAGGGGCCGCATATATCAATGTTCCCTCTTTTGGGTTCCGGCTCCGAAGCTGTCGGCCCCTGTCGCGCTCGTCGACCTAACCGTTCGGAGGTTCCCGTGGTTTTCTTCAAACCTTGCCGTAACGCGTTAGGATCCCTTAGATAGATCCCCACGGAGGGTACTCTCCCCCTAGGGCCTATATCCCTCGAGTAGATAATCTATAATTTTCATAAATACTTAGGATTACATAAAATGTTAGGTTTTTTACATGTTTTAGTGATTTTGTAAATTTAGCAAGGGGTTCCACAATTATTTTTAACACAGTATACCAAGTGAAGAAAAAGGACAATAAATGTATCTGAATATTAACCACTAGATGCATTAAATAAAGTTAACTCGGTTTCGAGAAATTATTTTTTCTAAGCACGCAAGCAGACACGTTGAAGCTTGATTCTTTTTTCACATGAGAATCGTTATTACGAATATTATTTAAATTCGAGTAATTTTTAAATTAACTAGAGATAATCAAAAATAAATATAATAAATATAATTCAATAGTTCGAAAAGTATTAAAAATACCACGCTGAAATTTTCACATAAATACACAAAAAGGCATGGGATTTTTTGATAGCAGAAAGAAAAAAATATAGTGTTAGAATAGCTGCATTTATCATTGATAGATACCACAGATAGTTAACTATACATAGCTATTACAGAGAGCTAGCACGATCTCATAGCTCTTTTTTCGCTATATAAGCCATCATGTAGCATGATAAACAGCTGAAATCCTTATGTCTTTCTGCAGAGTTTCTTGCCACATATGGCATCTACTCAGTGTTGCAAGTGAATTACTTTTTTAATTCAGTTTTCTTGATTGCCACCACTTTTTTAGAAAGTAAAATACGCCTTATTTAATGAGAACGTTTCAAAACAGTGGTGCAAATAGAGCAAAATGAATTGAACCCCTTTGGTATCATTGCAACTGTTTTCAGAATCGAAACTTGACAAATTGAAATTTTGTAATCCTGGCTGCGTTGCGAATTGCGAATTTCCAAAGTGCAATTATAACTATGGTAAAACTAATCTAGTGTAATCACGTTTCCAGCGTTTACTAGAGGTCCCATTACCTGTGATTTATTCTGTTGTGCTGATTATATCAGATCAGATGCTATGATCATTAAGGTAACCTGGGTTAATTAGTTCATCCATATTCGTCTGGTTATTGCTTAGTTTGTAGAGCATTGGCAGCTTCAGCCAAGGGATTCCGGGTACGAACTCCGGCCTGAATTTTTCGTCCAGTTGGGAAGATTACATCTCACATGATTTCTTTACAAATTAGAATAATTGTGGTAAAACTAATCTAGTGTGTCAATATTATTATTATTCCTTAAATTTTATAAATTAAAATATATTTACAACTCGAATGAAAAGGACTGATTTTTATGTAATTAACTCCTGGTAACCAAAAGAGGTTTAGATCAAGTTTTTCAAGTTTATATTAAGTTATATTTTCAACTATCAATACATATCCAGAATAAATATGTCTACATAAAATAATATTATTCTAGTAAATTAATTTATTAAAAATTACATTTTCTGTTTATATACATTTTTTCATAAATTGCTATTATGTTATGAAAAAATGTCAAACTTTTTAGGGTTTTAACGATAAGAGGATTATAGTCACATGAAATGAAAAATCAATAAGGCGTAAAAGCGTGTCAAAAGGAGTGAGAGTGAGAAGAATTGAGTTATTGAGAATTGATAGCCTTAATAATTTTTTCTGCATTAGAAGAAAAATCATCCATATTAGATTTTTCTTCCTTTGTTGATTAAAAAAAATAAGGGTTTGTGAAATTTAATGACGATTTAAAAAAAAATTCATATACAGTAATTATTTTTATGTGAAGAAGTAGATTCTAATCATTTAATTAACAGTTAAGCACAGTTTTTAAAAATTAATCTTGCAATCATAATACTTCCTACCTATACATTTTTCTCTCTTTATATTATAATTTTTAATAGTTTTTTATTTTTATGAATGAATAAGAGTTCAACATGCAATATTATTCACTTATAAATCTAAATATATTTACGATATCTGATGTTCAGATAATTTGGGTTCAAATTGGTTTTTAATCCATTTAAAAAAAAATATTAACATTAACGTTTTCAACAGATGTCCTATTAAACACTGCAGTAATAGATTTTAATTAAACTAAATTAATGTAGGATGTTCTGTTTCTTTATGTTAAGGGATACTTATAATAATTAAATATTCAACATTGTGAATAGTCATTCGTTCATTAACACTTTCCAACCTAGTTGAAAAGTGTTTATGACTTCGGTTTGTCTGCCGTCTGTACGTCCGTCCGTACTCTGACTCTTGTAAATATACTCGGATTTCCCTGAAATTTTTGTATGATATTGATGTAAGGTAAAGCTAGGATAGTCTGCGCACAATTCAAAATAATAGCAATAAAAAATCTAAATATTAATTTTTTGCTAAACTATTCATGAATAATTTTTACTTCATTTGTTTTCTATGCATTTCCATTGCTATTTTGTTGTTATGTTGCAATTTAATAGAACAGTTGTAATAAAACCAAGAAAGCTATTTTGCGCAATATGTCCTTACAGGGTTGGTGTGATTGTGCACATAGGTAAGAGAGATTGTTACTAATACTAACTACAATTAAATTGTTAACAATACTAATTACACTTAAATGACATTGCTGTAAGGTTTTTGTGAACATATTTTATTGTATTAGGAGTGAATATTTCAACCAAATGATTAAAGAATCAGAAAAAGGAAATAATTTTAAAAACGCTTAAAAAATTTTAATTAAAGGAAAAAAAAATAAAGAATAAAAAAAGCAAGTCCAGATAAGATTACAAAATAAAATTATGTTACTTAATAACACGTTTATCTTAAAAATAGTCCATTTTCATTTTTCGTTTTTTATGCAAAGTTACCTATAAGCTGCGTAATCTCTCCTAGCATAGAAACTAATGGGAACACTGCGCCATCTCTCCTATGTAGCAGATGCGCAAACTCTCCAATTTCGGTAGAAGAGATTGCGCGGCCTTTTATTTAAACATGACCTCTTCTAAAACGAACCGTTCATGTTCACATTGTTAGTCTAGATTAGTAGCTTATGAGAAATCGTTTAAGTTTAAAATATTTTGTACTATTGACATTGTATAGAAATTCTGATGAATAGGTATGAAAATTCCAGAACTTACTTTGGGAAAACAAAACAAAATAGCAATACTTTATCTTAGACTCTCAAAGCAATCAACGTGCACTTTTAAGTAGACACTCCACTACTGTTGTTGCACAAGTACCTGGAGTGGCTGTGCGCTCACTCTACTCCTTCCCCCCGAACCTCTATGTGCGCAATCTCTCCGACCGCGACATCTCTCCTGGCTTTACCTTATATTATAGCATGACGCCTATTGAAAATGAAGTATGCAGCACTTATATTTTATTTACAGATCCAGTCAAAATTGTTCCCCGATTTTTAAAGTGAATATGTTGATAAATAGGTTCACACACATTTAAAGTCTTAATCAATATATTCTTTTACTGTTAACGATAATAAAGTTTACGTTACAGTCATTGGGGAAAAATCTTTTCAAGTGCATTTTGATGGTGTTACTTCATTTGAAACATGATGGAATTGATATACAATTATAAAGTGCTCTAAAACACGATTTTTGTAAAATGTGGAATGCAAAGCTTTTATTATTTATTTACAGGGTCACACAAATTACTTCTGTTACGACTGTTCAACGGGGAAAAATCGTTTGCAGCGTAATTTAATGATATTTCATTATTTACAACACAGTAAAATTTATATGCATTACTTTATATGCATGAGGTGCACTATAAATTGCTCACTAAAAAGTATGGTGTGCAATGCACTTATTGTCATTTTACAGGGACACACAAAATAATATGATTACAGGATTAGTGCGATAATTACAGGCTATATGTGGTAAGTGAGTTTTCAACTTTGGTTTGTGTTTTTAAGTTTAACTAAATTTTTGCATAGTTCGTGATATGTGTAAATTTTTTTTATCATATACAGGGCTAGACCACAGCCAACTTCAGTACCGGCCGAGAAAGCTCTTGTTTGTTTCTCCCGCCTTAGGACGGAGTTCATGACGTCAGATCGCGTGATCTCCGCCGAACCAATCGGCCGAGAAAGCTGTCCTAGGGAGGTGGGAAACAAAAAGAGTTTTCTCAGCCGATTCGGTCGGCCGAAGATCACGTGGTCTGGCGTCATGAATTCCGGCTTAAGGCGGGAGAAACAAACAAGAGCTTTCTCGGCCGTTACTGAAGCTGGCTGTGGCTAGACAAGGGTATTCGTCGGTATTACTGGCTATTGGAGTGTATTGCTTAAGAGTATTTTTAATTGTGTTACGCAGTTTCCTGCTGAACTGTATTTAGTAGAATTTAGTAGTTTCTGGAATATAAATAAATTCACATACAGGGCTACTCAAAGAAGAGGATGCATTGTCATTTATGGTTGGTAATTTCTGGAAGTAAGTTTTAAGTTGCCATATGTGTTTTTTACATGAATTAAATTTTATCTTAATATGTGGTGGGTACAAAAGTCTTTAGATAATACACACGGTTGTACAAAAGATTTCGAATGCATTTACATCGATTGGCGAAAATTGCTAGATGTGAATTTTCTCACGAAAATAAATTTTATCATGCTACCTAGAAATGTGCTATGTATTGAAATCTATAGATTAAGTAGAAGGCTCCACAAAATAAATCTTATATGTTTTTTACTATGAAAGCTAATTGCTAAAACTGGATTTTTAAATGTGTTATGTTGCCTAAATTGTTTACTACATATCCTCTTTCACCTTATTTAACAGTGAAGTTTTGTTAGATTTTTCTGTGTCTGTTGGAAAGTGTTTCATAATTTATGCTTGACGCATGATTTTTTTCGTTCTTTTTTTTACTGCGACAGAAAGTTACAATTTGAAAGTTATACTAATTGGATATTGTAAGAATTGTGAAAATTCGTTTTAGTATTTTATTCTCCATGTGAAATGTGAGTTATAAAAAAATACTACTGCAAAATTGAATCCTATGTTATTTATTATTTATTAAGTGTAGGTTTAATAACTGTATTTACGTATAAAGTTTTTTTACCAATTCTAAGATGTAGGCATGTAAATAATTTGCTTGTGTATCCACGTGGGCATGTAAAAGTTTGTGTTTTTTTTGTGGATATATGTTTTTAGCAGTTACATTCAGAACCATTTTTATTTGTAGTATTTAAATATCATTTTCCTAGACAATTAAAGACAATTCTGCTGTGTCTCTCAAGTATCTGGTGTGGCTAGGCAATTTTAAATTAATTTCTTTGGCAATAAATAGAGCGCCTGTATTTACAGAGTACAAGTTTCAAAATTGAATATATGTTTTTATAGCCCCTTTTAAGTATACATGCAATACTAAGACTTTGAAATTCGTCACATTAAGAATTTTATTTAAAACAGGCTAGAAGCGTGAAGCAACAGTTGCTCTCTTCGTGGAGGAAATTCCTGGTACAAAGAAAGAGAGAGAGAAATCTAAACACGTCATCTTAGCTCTGAACACCGTCCTCTCAATACTAGACCTGAGCGCTGACACAAAAATGGCGGCGCTTGTAGGCATAATTTATAAAACCTTTGTACGGTCCCCTAATTGTATACCCTAGTATTTTCTAAAAGTTTTCTTTGACTTTTTGAATCTCAGGAAAATAAGGCGGGGAAAACTTTTAGAAATTATTGGTATTGAATTTCAAGGGACCGTACATACGCTGAAAAAATTCTGCCAACGACTACCGCAATTTTTGTGTCAGCGCTCAGACCTAGTATTCAGTGGGCGAGCTCTGAATTATCAGCAGAAGCACAGGTGCGCTGGAGGCGATTGATCACGTGTAGCTCTAATGTACTGGAATATACGAGAAGCGGGAATTCTAGAGGCACATATTTTATTGACAAAGAGGAGTCATCTCCATATAAATCAGGTACCTACATAAAGTTTTCTTTAGTATAGGACTGTAATAGGCAGGTAATGTATAGGAAGGCAATAATATTATGTACAGGTGATAGAGTTTTTAATAAGGAAGCCATTTTAGTGGAAAATTTTATTTTATTTTTTTGCAGAGAGTACCCTGTCTTGACGTACAATATTTTTTGGCTAATGGCTGGTAGCCATACAAAGGTTACGGCATAGGGGAAAAATGATTAGTGGTGTCTGAGTTGTTAATCACTGATATATATATATCAGAGATGAATCAGCAGGCACCTTTCACAGACACTAAAGTTTGTGTCAATACGGAAATTTAGTGTCAATACACTACATTGAGAATGTCAAATTCAAGCTGTCTGGGATGAATGAAAATGTATGACTGGAAGTTTGAGGCATAAATAAGCCAAGCTTCATGAGTGTTCATAATATAAAATAAAGTGGTTTCTAATAATGAATTGGATTCCAAATTAGAGGCAAGATGCAAAATCCTTTGACCAGTTTGGGTCAAGTCAGTGATGAAAGCTACCTGTATATATACGAGTGATTGTTATCGGTTATTAAACATGTGACGATGACACCTTCCAGAGGTGAGAAAAGCTGTGATGTGTTCAGAGATATATTATGTGTCTCTGAGTTGCATCATCTAAATAGGCGAAGCAAATGGCAGCAAACTGGATGTAGAAAACTTATATATAGTCTAATATAACCTTAAAAAATATATCTTATTTATTTATTTTAGTTTGATTGCATCTTTAAATGAAAACTTAAAGAAATGAAAAAGGCAGTTAATTACCTTTCATTCACGATGTCGTGATTCTTTCTTTCTTGTTTTTCACTTTTCTTCCAATATTTGTGCTATTTATGGATTCTTATCACTCATTTATTCTTATTCATATTTTCCAATTGTATAGAAAGTTCTAAGTTTAAACTTTAGGGATTAAAACCACTATAAAATATATATTGTTAAAGAAGTAACGTGCAATTTCACACAATTTTAACATAAAGCAGACTTTATTTTACACAATAAACATTATATTATTGTATCATAAGATAAAATCGACGTGTATATATTTATATAATTATGTGTCGTTTCACTCATCTATCTTTACTATTATTTTTTAAATATAAATGAAATTTGCGAATATGAAATTTATTGTTCTTGTGTACCTCCTTCATAATGTTTTCCCTTTTTTAATTTAATGAAAGAAACTTAATGATTTAAATATTGTTCTATCTCAAACTTACTTAGATCTTAAAAAATGAGAATGGAATAAATTTCCATTTTTTACAATATATTTTTCGTTGAATCAAAACTTCTTTAGAATAAGTTTCCTTTGATAAACCTTTAATAAACCTTTCTTTCATAATGTTGTGATTCTTTCTCTCTTGTTTTTCACTTTTCTTGTCACTGATTTATTCTTATTAATATTTTCCAAATGAATAGGAAGTTCTAAGTTTAAACTTTGGTGTTAATTAAAATCACTATAAAATATATATTGTACAAGAAATAACATGCAATTTTGCAAAATCGCAATTTAAAGTAGACATTATTTTACACAAAACATAATATTATTTTATCATAAGATAAAATCGATGTTAATGTGTGTATATAGTACTCTTCGACCTTTACTTTTATTTTTAAAAACAAGATGAAATTTTCTAATAAGAAATGTATTGTTCTTATATACCTTTTTCATATGATGTTTACCCCAGTTAATGTAGTGAAAGTATCTTAAAGATTTAAATAAAGTTGTATCTCAAACTTAAGTAGATCTTAGAAACTGAGAATGGAATAAATTTCCATATTTTACAATATTTTCTTCGTTGAATCAAAACTTCTTTAGAATAAGTTCGTTGAGTTTCATTTCTCATCAGCCTGTTCATAAAATACAAATATTTTTGCTTCATTTTCATTAATGTACTCTCAGCGTATGCTTTATGCTTAATGATTATACTAAATGAAAAAAAAATTATAAAAAAGGAGTTTTAGAAGAAATTTTGGAAAAAAATGCTTCGATTTTAAATTTAATGGAAATTTAATTTTTATGCTCTTCTTACTGTTTTAATAATTCTCGTTATTGTTTAACTTTAACTAGAAATTGTTCTTGATTTATGGCACAAAATTAAAGATATGTTATTTTACAGAGATATTTGTTGCAGGAATTCAGAATAAAAAATTGCTGAAAATATTACATATGCCGTTATAGATAAAATTAATTGAAACTTTCAAAAACTGGAAATCGATAACTTTTTAAAATCATTACTGGAAGTTAATTAATTAAAATTTATAGACAATGAGGACAATTTCTTTGTATAATAATAAATTATATTAACCATCTTAGAGTAGGTTTGTCAGTTTGGCATCATTTTTTATTCAGGAACTCCGAATTCATCGTCACCGTCAGAATATAATATAGATTATTCTAACAAATTCTAATAGTACTAAAGATTAAACAATTTATCGTACTAAATTATTTTATAGAGAGTGATAACCTACAAATAGCAACACAAGTACAAAAACCTGCGTCTGATATGAACTATAAGACAAAGATTATTTGATAAAAAGACAGAACTTGAAATATGATTAAACCAAAATGTTAATCCATACTGCATCACTTTACTACCAGCATTATTTTATTCGAAATTTGGTCTTACTTAATCATTGAATGTTATGTTATTATTGTATTTTTAACATAAATGTTTTCATATCAATTTATTATTGCAGTTATAATTTCAATTATTAATATTTAATTAATTTCTTAGCTTTGTGTTGTATAAACAAAATTACTTCATTTCATATATCATCTTAGATTAATATGCACCATTATATTTTGTCTTATTTAACTGTTTAACTCCTATTTAATTGTTAACTGATTGATTTATATTTATTATTCTGTACTGTCAAAAATAATTTATTTATTTTCTTATTAATTTTATTTTTTTTATACATAATTTAAATATTAATTTATAATTTAATTAAAGTCTTCTCCTATCTATTATTTATTACTTTATTTTTTGCAATAACTTTCTTAATGATTTTATTTGTAAGATTTATCAACCTTATTTGGACAAATTTTGTTATTTTCTTAATAGATGGCAGCACTATGATTGATCTTATTTAACTATTTGTTTGCTTCAACATGTATTTTAAACTTTTGTGACTACTTGGTTTGAAATGTACTTGAGTCGTTCATCTGTAATTTTATACTTATCCTTAATTATTCACTACTTTTGGCTTCCTCATTTGCATATTTTAATGTTAAAATTAATTGATATATTTTTTAATGTACTATTGTCCAAATCTTGTGCTTTGTCAGCTTATTATAGCTTGGAATGAAGAAATGGAAGGAAGATGAAGGAAGAATGGAAGGAAGAAATCGTACATTTTTTTCCGTTATTTGGTCCTGAATGTTAATACAATGGTTCCACAAACATTTCAAAATATTTCACAGTCATTTATCTTTTCTTGTTTTTCTTTTATGCGATTTTTTGTTTAGAAAACCTGATATTATTCATAGCAGCTATGAGTTCATTTTTCAATTCTCGATTTTTATTCCCCCATTTCTGTGTGACGTATGTATGTTGTTTTATAATATATATATATATATATATATATATATATATATTTCATATTCATCATCATTTATTTTATATATATATTTCAGATTTCTTGATTGCTGCGACAGTTTTGAAAGAGATATATTCCGCGTACTTATTGACGGATTGCATTTTAAAATAAGACCAATATATCTATTTAAAAATGTGATGTCAATGAAGGAATCTGAATAAAATATACCGTAATTTCCGGCGTATAAGCCGCAGCTCAAAGAGTCGTTTTTCGACCCAGAATTTTTATTCAATAATTGTAGTTAAATATTTACAGCGATCTTTTAAGTTACATTTTATAAAATAATATTTCTGGATCGAAAAACGACTCTTTGAGCTGCGGCTTATACGCCGGAAATTACGGTAGTAGTACAAATGTAGAATTGGCGGAAAAATTAGAGGAACAAATACAAAACTTTACAAATTTACAGTTAAGAATATGGGACTTGAACAAGTTCTTTATTTTGCCAAGCCTGACATATCTTCAACATGCAGAATGTCCAATTCCTGCAAAAAATAAATTTTAATAGGAATATAGGAAAAGTGTTATTGGAGTTTTTTTATTTGTCTTGATTCCTGCGTAATGCACAGAAACAACTCTACAAATACCTTTTTTCACGACTGATGAAATAACTTCGTCACATGGGTAAGGAAAAGTTGGTGTCGCAACTTTTTAGAAATACTTACATAGAGAAAATAATAAGGTGTGTATTCACCCCTGACCAAAATTCAACCTTTACATTGGTTTTCCGTGCTGTGCATTGGTTTCTGCAAGAGCTCATGTGCATTGATGGAACAGCTGCGCACCAGAAAGCCAATTGTCACCACTAAATTTAAATATTATTCTACGTCTTACTTAATGACATAATTTTTGCGATTGATGAAGGCCAATAATACCATTAAAATTTAGTTGTGACAATCAACATACAGGTGCGCAGATGTTCTATCACTGAAAGTGTTTTCATGGGGAATGAATCTTGATGTTCCGGAAAAGTGTTAGCTGTGGCATTGAGTGTTAAAAGTTGGCGTCCGAGCGCATCTCACACATGTTCTATCGGATATAAATCAGGCGAATATGCGAGCCTGTCCATCCGCTAGATTCCTTCGTCCACAAGACTATCAGTTAGTATTGCAGCCCGATGGGGGCAAGCATTATCATGCATTAATAGAATCTATTATTGATTGCACAACTAAACAACTTGTCATATGTATCAAGAATCTCATTACTGTATGTTTCACCTTCCATAGCTGCATCCGTCAAAAGGTGTCGGTCGGTATGGCGATCAAAATGTTGCCACCCAAATATCGTCGCCACCATGTCAAACTATCGAATGCGAAAAAATGCATATTTCATTAGTTTTAAAAATGAGCCGATTGTCACAACTAAATTTTAATAGGGCTTCAGGGTTGCAACATCACCACGCTTGGCAGTTTGGCCTGTTTTTCCATTCAGAAATTTCGAATCCATGCTAGAAATTTAAAATAGAAATTTTTGGTTTATATAATGACAGCATATTTCGTGACTACTTAAAGAAAAAAAATTTCTCTCAAAATTTCGGATATGAATTCGGCATCTCTGATTAAACAGGGGGGCCAAACTGGTAACCCTGTTCTTCACAGAAATTTTATTAGTATTTTTATTAGCTGAAGAATTCTAATAAAATTTAGTGGTGATAATCAGCCCATTTAAAAAAATGAAAAATGCATTTTTCCATATTCGATAGTTTGACATGGTAACGACGATATCATGATTTCACCTCTTTTGTACCGATGCTTTTCGCGGATGTTTTTAGCTTTGTTGCATTGTTTTGTTCTGTGTGTTTGTTACGTCTGAAATAACTCTCCATATAACAACGGGACTCACCAGCGTAGAGAACCTATTTATATAACTGCTGCATGAAAATTTTTATTTATTTCATCATTTGGTATACACATTATGCGTGAAAGTTTGCCAATAAATAGTCATTGATGTAACACAAATATGTATATTTTATAAATGTTATGATCGGTAATGACACAGTGCAGATCAAACTTAATTTAAATAAATTTTAACTCATTTAGGAAAAACAGTAAACATGCAAATTTATACCATTTAGAATTTTTAAGGTAATCGTATGAGGAAAAAACCCATTTAAAGTTCCAGATATTTTGTCGTGTCATTAAGTGAACCAAAAAAATTAATGTGAAAGTAGTGTCTCGCTGCAGTAACTTTCTTAAGTATCCATGCTTTATTTCGATATTAAAAGTACGATTGAAAGAGGAAAATATACAAGATGTTATTTTTATTGATTTTGCATGTCGGAGACTTATAAGTATCAAGCATTTATGTAGGTTTTTCTTCATAGTTTTCTAAATTTATGAAAGTCCTCGTTTAACATTGTTTTAAGAATCCATTTTAAGAATTATTTTAAGCCATTTGCATCACAAACTTTCATTTCAGGAATTATCTTTTTCTTTTGAAATTCCGAATTCATACCAGAAATTCTTAATAGTTATTTTTATTTTATTGAAGACAGACGTTTCGTGATACTTTGAAGGAAATTTTCATCATTCGGAATTTCTGAATAAAACGGTAATTATTGAAATGAACGCTTGCGCTGCAAATGGCGCAAAATAATTATTCAAATGAATAGATAGGAATCATAGTACATATTATATTTGTGTTAGATGTTGGATAGTGACTAAAGATTTTGAGTTTGAAAAATTAAATATTCAATGATTAATTTTTATGTGTAATTTTGATCTGACAATTATCAATCCCAATTTTTGCGATTTTTTAAACATATTAATAAATATTTCTTTCCAAATTCCATGCATACAAAGAATTTATAAATGTATTATCCCCTTGACGGCACCGGTATAATATATATACCACTTAATTTTAATCCCAAAATGCCACAATGAAACCAGAATTTTATAATCAAATTTTGAATTTATAAGGTACATGAGAGGAACAGATTTTACTTATTTTAAAATAAATTCGTTCGTGAATCCTGGTGTCAATCAATCATTTCAATATTTTAGACACAAGAGTACTTTGCAGCTGAAGGGGTTAAACAAAGCTTTAACTCTTTAATTGTCGCTCCCCTCCCGATAAGAGCAGACTATTGTTTTAAAATTCAGATTGCTGGTTTGCCCCCACTTTTTTGAAGTAGGAATATTCGCCTTATGAAATGTACAATAATGCGAGAATAAAGCCAATTAGACTAGTTTAAAACATTGGTGGTAATCAAACAATCTGAATAAAAATGTAGTCTACACTTCTAGTGAATGTATCGGGCATGACGGTTAAGGAGATATTTATATATATATTAAAAATTGAAAGCATATTTAATTGTTTATATAATTGGGTAAACTATTTCAAATCAGTTGTTCTAATTACACTTTCCGCGGGCCGCAGTTATACTGCTAATTTTGAAAACAAATTCCCACCATATTTAATCCCAGAATTGCCGTCATTAAATAAAACGATCACTACATATGGCAAAATGTGGTGTGAGAATAATTTTGGTATAGTGAGAATCACTTCTTTCAATAAATGAAAGTGATATAAAACCTTAAGGAGATCAACTACTGAAGACTTTTATAAACATTTAAATCTGTGTTAAAGTTTCAGTATTCTTAATACACTTATTTCACATGCATTTGTTTTAAAATCTAGGTGTAAATATTAGATATTTTTAACGTGACAATAGTTTAATTGTTGGTTTTTAGACTGTAAATTTCTCACTTTTTAATTATAACAGTAGTTATTTATTGTTCTCCTGTTTCTAGAGACATTTCTAATTTAATTTTAAATTAAATTAAATTAATTAAATAAAAAAATACAAAAAAATTAATTTTAAAATTTTAATTAAAAAATATAATTTTAAACTAAGATATTTTTCTCCCTAATCTTGTTTGCTATTTTTTGCTTAATTGAGAAATATTCGTTTTAGAAGAAAATAATTACTTCATTTTAAATTTCTTTCTGAAAATGTTTTAACGAAATAAATTTTAACTAATTTGCTACAAAACCGAAGTATTTATTTCGCTATTGAAAATATGTTGGGGTGAGGAATAAAGTGTTTAAAATACTTAACATTATTCTACCAGAAGAAATTTAGAAATAATTTTCTATATGACATATATTTCGGAGTGTAACAACACTGTTGATACAAAAAAGTTCATCATAATTTACAGGTGAACCTTAAACCCATGTTATCGAAATGAAATATAAAAACTTAAAGATGAGAGTGAAGATGAAATATGAATCGGGATTATTCAAAGGTAATGGACACAGTATGTATGTTGCGTTTTCTCTTAGCGGTCAGTTGCTCATTTTTTCTTTATGTTAATACCAGTTATCCCTTACGAACAAATACCACCATATTCTCGACAACCAGTCAATATTTTTCAAATGTGCTATTTCCAATTGAACACCCATACTTTTCCACAGAAAATTTAGTCTTATCTAAACTCAGAATGTCGGCCATTACAAAATGCGATCAACAAAAATTTGTTATCTCGAAAATGGCGGCATTCGTTCGTTAAGAGTTAATACATTTTCCAATGTTCTTTCTTATATTGGCTTGACATGCATTTCATAACGGCTTCTTTGCAAAAAAAGGTGGTGCGCGTAACAAGGCAACTTTGTTATGTGTGCTTGAGCTGTGTAAAAGTGCTTCGAAAGCTAAACTAATCATATAGATTAGGAAATAAAGAAATTAAAAATAATATAATAATAGCTCTCTAAAAATACAGAACAATTTCTTGGAAAAAATAAATATTTACTAACTTTCAGAGTAATTTCATAATTGCGTTATTTTCTGAAATAATTTTCCTTACTTTCGTAAGCTATTACGGTGATAGCCAAGCATAAACCACAAAGACAAATGCGTTTTTGATATTATCAGAAATTCCTGTTCAGAAATTTATAAAAAAAAAAGTTCCCAACATTTCAAAAATCGAAACAAATTGCTTTTTCAGGTTTCAGATTGATTCATTTCCAAATGGTCTCTCAAAATAAAGAAAGTTTTCAAAATCGTCGGTATCTACGAAATTACATAAAATTTTATGAAAAGTTTCTGCTGTATCAGAAAAAATGCATTTTTTAAAGTACTGTATAAAAATAAATTCTAATAATAAGAATACAAAAAAAAAAAAAAAAAAATCTGGAAAATATTCCATTTTTTTTTCTCTAGACTGATTTAAGTAACTAGTTTCTAATTTCATGTTGCCGTATGTAAGATGATAAAAGCTGTTTTCATATAAAATTTCAATTTTTAATACCTTGGAATGAAACAATAATTATACAAATACTTTAAGAAAGCATTTTTTCTTCCGTTGGCTCTTATAAAATACTGTCCAGTTCTATTAAATATTTTTCCTAAATACTCTATTATTTATGATTTAAGTAGCTATAAAGTTTTGTGAACATTGGATTTAATCATTCTGCGAATATCGATCATAAAACGTTATCAAATTATGCATTTGAATGATATATTTTTAAAAATGGCAGATAAATCTACTATAAATTGCACAAAAATAATCCTTTGCTGGGCTGGCAGCGTTCCTAAATTGTTCTACTTTTGGTTCTGTTATTCGAAGACAGAAATATTCGTGGTAGATATATTTAACATCTACTATAGAAATACACCACAAAATTTTTTGTTTGTTTGATAATAGTGTTAGTTAATTCAAAAAACACATACATAATTACGTCTGGATAAATATAAAATTAAATTAAATTAAATTAAACTACACACTTTTAATGTTGAAAAACATACATGTACCAAGTCTCCAGCTTTTTGGATACCAGTATTTTAGTACAGAAAATATTCTTTTATTTAATCGAAGCATTCTGCGACTTAAAAGAATTACATTTTTCTCTGAAAAAATACTGGTGTGCAAAAAGCTGGAGACTTTGCAATTTTAGTTCAATACTACAACATTTTTAGTTCAATACTATTCTGCATATAAATAATTAGAATTACAAATTATTAGACGTTTCGTGTACTTACGTACACCTCATCAGTATTTACTGATGTAGTTTAATATTATTTTAATGAAGCGTAAGCAAAGTTAGACAAAATTAGGAACACTGCGAGCTGTGCTTTTGCAGAATGAAGCAATCATTTTGCTTATGAAATAAAAGCATACCATAATTTTCCGTGTATAATCCGCGGATCGAACAATCATGTTTCGACCCAGAAAATTTGTTTTATATAATGTAAGTCACTAGATCGCTGTAAATATCTGAATTCAATTATTGGATAAAAATTCTGGGTCAAAACATGATTGTGTGATCCGCGGATTATATGCTGGAAATTACGTTACTTAAAAATAAATGAACTATATAATCAGACCTGCCAAGTCTCCGGCTTTTTGGATACCAGTAATTTAATACAGAAAATGTTGTTTCATTTAATCGGAGCATTTTGCGATTTAAAAGTACAATATTTTCTCTAAACAATTACTGGTGTGCAAAAAGCCGGAGACTTGGCAACTCTGTATAATATATTATCTGGAGTTCCAACGGTAAAGTATACAGTGCGGCACTGACATCAATCAGAACACCGAAGAAAACAGCACCGGGCGTGATTAATAATTTTATTTTGGAGGGGGTGGGATGCGGTCTGGTAACACAGCTCTGGTATTGGTGCCGTCAGTGTCTCATACCTGCACAAAAAATCAGTAGTGTGGCGATGCAATAAAACATTTTTAGTTCAATACTATATACATATACTGTTCAAAACTGTTTTTTCTGCTGCTACAGTAATAGCTATATCAGTACTATACATATAATGTATAGTACAATATAGTACAGTAATGTATATACATACATTATATGTATGTATATACATTATATAATATAATATATATATTGCTCTTACAAAAGACGGTCCAGTTGTATTGAATATTTTTTTCTAAGTACTACTTTACAAATGATTGTCATAAGTATCTACAAAGGTTATATAAACATTGGATGTAATCATTTCGTGAATCGGTATCATGCATACTTAAGAAATCATGCATTTTAATGATGTATTCTGAGAAATCGCACATGAAGCTACAAACCGCTACAAAAGCAAAACATTCCAGAATAAAAGGCTCATACATGCAAATACATGAAGTATAATATAATTTATAAGTGCCTGTTGTAACTGATGCATACGATCCAGTACAGCATTGTTTCCCATCAAAAATGGAAGAAAGCAGCACCATGTGTGATCGTACTTGGGATGGGGAAATAAGGGAACACTGCGTTGTTGTTTGGTGCTATCGATGCCTCTCAACTGTAAAATAAATTAAGGGTGTTTAGACAGTAGTTAGGAGAGAGTTACCGAGCTAAGAAATCTCACCTTTCTGTATAGAATCAAAACTATGATGAAACTTTGATGACAAGTTAGACTTTTTCCCCTGTAGTTCTTTGTCAAATGAAAGCTCTACCCCTTTGACCTGTACATTCCAGACTTCTTCTCTCGTTTCGGTCGGTCAGTGTTTGGGAACTCTAATTAGTAACAATAACAACATATTTTCTGGAGAAAGAAAAACTAGCGATTTCTTATATTTTGTCCATTTTTTTCTTAAGTAATTTCATAATATTGAGTATATCAGAAACCTTTATTGTAATAGTCAATGATTATTTTTAAATACCAAAATCTTTAGTTTTTAAAAATCTAAAATATGTTAATAACAAAAAGAGTACATCAAATTAGATGTACTGTTATCATTCTTTTTTGAAAATCTTAGAAATAATCAGCAAATAATATTTTATTTTAAAGTTGTTGTGAATTTTTAAAAAAAAAGTAATTTTTCCATTTTTAACTTTGATTTACACGTCGTTTTTAAAATTATATAAACCAGAAAAAATGAACTTCAATTTAAAATTTAGGGTTCATAAGGCCATTATAGCTCGAGATTATAAAATCTTAAATCACGTATTGATATTTTAATAGTGGTTTGATTTTTTTTTATTGCAAGAATATTTCAGAGCAAGATACATTGTAAAAAATTATAGAATAAGTTCAATTACAGCTCTTCTGTTAAGACATTCGAAGATTTTCTGATTTCGTATAATCCTTCCTTTTTCTTCAATATTATGTGCCATAAAAGCAAATTGTGAAACCAAATCTGTTCTCTTATGATAAGAAAGATTAAATGTTGGACAAATTGAGATTAAAAAAACCAAAGCTTTTGTTAATGATCAGAGTTAATCACGTAACTAAATTTATTTGAAATTGAAAAATAACAAAACTAACCTTATGGAGAGAACGATAATTTGTATAATTATTTGTTTAATTAGTTCTTGCATTTTATGTATTTGCATATAGAATTACAAGTAAATACATTATTTTAGTGTGATTCTTACATCGAGTGAACAATTAGACAAAAAATGAATATTTCTGTTGCTCACGTTTGAACAATTTTTCATTAATAAAAATGAGTTTTTTGAAACACACAAAAATTCATTTATGCACAATAATAGACTCTCTCATTGTAACAATATCCCGTAAGAATGTTAATATAAAATATCCAAATTATATTTTTACACTGTGGTAATCCCAGTTAAAATGTAACAAGATGCATAATTTTTTGTCAGAATATAATAGAGGGCATAATATCGTCCCTACCACGTCAAACTATCGAATGTGAAAAAATGCATTTTTCATTTCTTTTAAAAATGAGCCGATAGCCACCAGTAAATTTTAATAGGGTTGCAGGGTTGTAACATAACCCGCGTTGTCAGTTAGGCCTCCTTTTCCATTCGGAAATTTCGAATCCATACCAGAAATTTAAATTATATGTTTTGCTTTATATAATGATAGGATAGGATGTTTCTTGATTAGCTAAAGTAAAAGTATTTCTCTCAAAATTTCTGGTATGAATTGGACATTTCTGAATTAAAAAGGGACACCAAACTGGTAACCCTATTCTTCACAGAAATTGTACTAGTATTTTTATTAGGCGAAGAATTCTAATAAAATTTAGTAGTGAAAATCGGCTCATTTTTAAAAGTAACGAAAAATGCATTTTTCCATATTCGATAGTTTGACATGGTAGCCAGTGGCGTAGCGTCAGGGGGGGGGCACGATCATTTTACTACCAGTAAAATTATATACTACATTTAGCCTTATTTAATCTTTTAACGATATGAATTAAATAAGGCCAAATATAGTATATAAAAATACTGGTAGTAAAGTGATCCGTGCCCCCCCCCCTTGACGCTACGCCTCTGATGGTAGCGGTGTATTATGTAGATCCTTTCTTAACACGTCAAAAACCATTCTCACCAACAGGCAGAGGCCGCAGCAATAGGAAAATTGTTATTTAGTAACGCCAGTATATATAAGCAATAATCTTATATAAGCGTGGTAAATGTCTTTTACATGTAAAATCGAAATCTACTATGAATAAGCCTTTCGCGACAAGCGCCCTTTACAGCATTTTTAATCTCTTACCACCGGTTTTTCAAAACAGAAATTTTCGCCTAATTGAATCGCAGAAATGCTAGGATTACTTAAGGCAAAGCTTACAATAAAAAATAACTGGTGGGAATAATCGATGATTCTGAGCATCCTATGCGTCACGTATACGTGTCGCTTGTCCCCAAGGGGATAATATTGTTTCGAAACAGTGGTGGAAGGAAATAAAAATTTTCCTATCGTTGCGAACTTTTCCTTCAGTTTAGACATCTTTGTAATGACATCTAGCGTTGAATGTAAGTGGATATATACCGTGGCGCGTTTATCCGGATGTAGAACAGTTTATTTAATCATAGAATAAAGTCCTACAAAGCGGGAGCGTCAAAAGTTCGTTAAAAATTTAAAATTCATTAAAAAGAAACATATGATGCTAAAAAATTGCCATTTGCAGGAATAGGATTAGAGGGAGATTGGATTTAAAAAAAAAAAAAATGTGGTTCAAAAAGGTACCGATAGATGACGCTGGCACGTGACAAGCAGATTTATATAAATCAGGCTGTCAACAAACAAGCTGGAAATTGTACGTCAAACGTGACAAATGAGGTGCGTTCGTACTGTAGCTAGCTATATAAATATTTAGATCTTGATGATTTTTAATTCTGTGAAATGAATTATATCGTCTGCAGATTAATTTCTGTAATAAAATAAGTATCTCGGTCGCTTGACGATTAAACCTCGGAAGATCCTATAACAGGAAAGCACCGATTTAAAAAAAATCAAATTTCTTAATAAATATTTTTATTGATATCTCCTAAAGTTTTGATTCGATTTTAATAAAATTTGAAATGTCTCGACAAAATTCTGCAAAGATAATATATCTTAAATTTCAAACCATTCGGTTGGGTAGTTTTTGCGTTGTTATATGCGGACGGACGGACAGACAGACGGACAGACAGACGGACGGACCAAGCGACGACAATAGGTGCTACGTATTTATATAATTACGAACGCACCTAAAAACCTTAATGTACACAGTTTCTTCATTCGATGTCAGCAATATGTTATCGTTACCAGATCAAGCATTGTTGGTTAAACACTTTTACAAGAATGGAGAATCAGAAACCGGTGCTTTGAGAAAATTCCGCATGGCAAAAGGACTGAAGATGAGAAGAAGGCCCGTTTGATGTGCTGGTATACTGAAGCGTGCGAGACTCTTCGAAGAAACGGATTGTTTGGTGGATCGTCCCGAAGTGGAAGGCCCTCCTTGACATCTGCTTCATATTGAGCATTCCAGCGCCATCTACCGGTAATTTTTTGAACCACAACATTTTTCTCATAAAAATATCCGTTCTCCTTCTAATTCCATTTCTGGAAACAGCAATGTTTTAGAATCATTTGTTCCCTTTTTAATGATTTTTTTTTATTTTTAGCGAATTTAAAATGCAGTCAGTTACTGCGATTTTCCAATTCTACAACCTTCCAAAGTATTGTACCTCCAAACAAGCAAGGACTTGAGTTAGTCTTCCTTTTTGGATTAAAATATGAAATAATATATATATATATATATATATATATATATTATAATCATTCAATGTTTATCTAAATATTCACGCCTAATTTCATGACTGTGATTTATGCAACTTAAAAAAAATTCTGTTATAATATTTTAATTTGGTTTGAGTCTCGATTATTGAAAATTTCTGCTTTGATTTACGCTTGATAGAAGCCGCAAACTTATGAATGTAGTAGAAAATGTATAATTTGTGCTCTGTTTATTTTTTAAGATATGGCAACAGAGAAAAAAAACATTATTTAAACAGGGTTGCAGTTTAGCATCCATTTTTATTCCAAAAATTCGAATTCCCATCAGAAATTCCGAAACAAGAAAATTTAGGAAATTACGAAATGTTTGTCATTAAAAAAAGCCAAGAATACTATTAGGAATTTCTGGTTTCATTTCTGAATTTCTAAATAACAAAAAAAAACTAAAATGGCAAAACAGGCACCCCTGTTTTAAACTATCTATTCAGTATTTCTAAATTGTATCCTCAACGAATAATCATAATTACTTAATAGTAAACTACTAAAAGATAAAAAGAATAGTACAAAAGTCAAGTACAAAAGTCAAGTTTAAGTACAAAATCAAGTTAAAAGACAAGTAAGAAAAATCATGCGTCGTGCATAGATTATGAAACTTTCGAACAATTCATCAATGCTTTAACAAAATTGCACCTTTTGATAAGGTGAATGTCTAGGTAACAATTTTGAAAACTAATATGAATACCAATTTCAACAAGTACCATCAATAGTCTTTTGTGTATCCCTGTTTGTAATCTGTAGATTTGTATGTATACTATATAGTATGCTAAAATTTAGTTCAGTTAGGAAACGCATAACATAGTTGAAAATTCCCCTTCAGCCATTTCCGTCAATAAACGGAAAGATTCTCGATATATTCCGTGCTGACCTGTATATTATCTGTAGATTTGATACACATCAAGTTATATGCAAATTTAAGGTAAATTTGAAAACACGTACTGCAACTGAAAACGGACTTTTAGCAATTATCGCTCAGTGACTGTACTATAACCGAATTACTTTGCGTGCCCTGTAAATGAACGAAAAATGCTATACCCACCATATTCAATAGTACCATATTTTCCGGCGTGTAGTCCGCGGATCAATCAATCATGTTTCGACCCAGAATTTTTATTTTATAAAATGTAAGTTGCTAGATCGTTGTATATATTTGACTTCCATTGTTGAATAAAATTTCTGGGTTGAAACAGAATTGTTTGGTCTGCAGATTACACGCCGGAAATTACAGTAAGCATCTTTTTCTGCACATTAGATGACCATCTTAGATGACTTAGATGCACCTTAGATGCACGATTGATACAAATTTTTATATCCATGAAACCGGGCATCATTAAAATAATTCATTACAATTTATCGCAAACGATTTTTCCCCCACAGACCGTAATGTAACGGAATTCTTTTGAGCGTCCCTGTAAAGCAACTATAAATCCTACACACTTAATTTAAAATACCAAACATTCCATAGTAAACCTCAAAAACATATATCAATTACATAGAAATTGAAGTATGTTTACTTAAGTTACAGCATGGAGAGACGGGAGATAATCCGAATTCATAAACACTTTTCAACTATGTTGGAAAATGTTTAAAGAGTGTTTAAAAAGCAGTCTCATATTATTTGTTTATTTATTATTCATTTTGACTGAGCGTTAAATGTTGAATAAATATTTGTAGATTATCGAACATTTTTTTTTTCTGTGATGCGATATTGAATTTGTGCGTCACCCAAAAGTGACAAGCACTGTTCGAAAAAAAATTATTCCTCTCTTTTAGTGAAAAAAAACAAAATGCAACCCATGAATAAAAAAAAATAAAATACATATAAGTTTACCTATGGTCAGGGGTAAGTCGTGTTCGCTGCACAAGTCAAATGAATCCGTAACGTCTTATTAATTATAAGAATTATCATTGGTTATCACTTTCAAACGGTTGTCATATGTTTATACATGCATTAATTACTGATACTGTTATTTTTCCTAAAAAAATACTTAAAATGTGAATATTTAAACTGTCATTTCGTAATAATGAAATTACTATGTTTTGTTTGCAAAATATAAACAAATTTTAGATAACATTTTATTTCTAATATTCACGCATCACGTATGTTTTTTCGATAAAGCCTCAAGATGCCTTTTTACCACAATATTGCTCTATTTTTCTCGTTACGTTATTTTTTAAGTGTTTGTCTGCCCATTAATCTGGTACACTAAATCTAGCTGGTCCCACTAAATTAGAAACATTTACAATTTCATATTTGTCGCAACTTGACTTTCTGCTAGCAACAATGTAAAAAAAAAAAACCAAAACGATAAATTTTCATAAAACACATTATTATTAACTTTGTGATTCAGTGCAGTTAGGAAGACTCTTTTATAATAAACTGAAAAAAATGTATTTATTATTAAAACTGCATACATTTCTCTAGTAGTTATTGACCAGCTCTACTTAAAGTTCTACAAATTTGTCTAAAAAAATCCAACGCAATAAAACATTTTTATCAGTGTTCGTACGCTATTACAAAAATTTTTAAGAGAATTTTTCTAAATAGCATAAATTTCAGACGCCTCGTTTAATTGCAGGATCTGTAATGCATTTCTGCATTTAAATATGGCGAAAAACGTTATTAAAAAATTGTGGTACAGGTCGTAACAGTGCGTACGAACTCAGTTTATGTATTCGGAATTTCTGAATAAAAAAGAAATTCCTGAAATTCAACTTTCGGATACAAGTGGGTTAATAAGCATAAGTTTTTTTGAGTTACTCTCAACTTCTTCAAATATAAAAATTATCATTAGACAATAATTCGTGTTTCACAAAACATGATTAATCTCTATATCTTAACAAATTACATGAACGGAAGAAAATAAATTTCACAGAGGCGTAAAAGACAAATTATCATTTCGGCTAATTTTATGATAAATTTGCTGCATATACGAGGAAATTATTTTAATGGATTTTAACCGTGCTTCTAAAAGCTTTTTAAAAATCACAGTCTCAGCGCAATTAATTATAGTTTCTGGTGTCATCTGAAACAAGTAATGCAGAAATAAAAAGGCTCATTTCATTATGATTTTCATCTTTGCCTTAACGGAAACTGTTTTTCGAATGAAAAACGAGAAAATCAATTTATTTTCCATTAGTCTTCATTTGAAGCTCAAGAATTTTGCCTTTGTCAAAGCATAAGTGTATGATTCTGCACGTTACTATATGATTGCATTTTATCTTCTGTAGGTTGAAGCACTGTGGTATTCAGTAATTTGGATCTAAATAGTTTGCTATTTCCTAAATAACAAGAACGAAAAATCATGCGTCAAGCATAGATTATGTAACACTTTCCAACGCTTCCAAAATAATTTTACGAATCATACTCTTTTATAAGCTAAAAGATAACATCTAAGTAATCCGAATACTTTATTCAGCCCTGTATAGGATCTATAGATTTGTATATATACTACATAGGATGCTAAATTTTAGTTCAGTTAGGAAACACGTAGCACAGTTTAAAATTCTCCGTCTGGAGTTAAATAATACGGAAATGTGTTCCCGAACTTTTGTACTTCCCTGTATAGGATCTACAGAATTTATACACACCACGTAATATACAAAAAGCGATTTAAAATTAAAATCGCATTCAGTAACTTAAAACGCACTTCCAGGAATTATTGTTAACATACAGTAGAGAATTCTTTTGTGTGTCCCTGTAAATGAACGATGACTGCTATACACACAATATTCTGTAGTAAGTCTCTTGTAATGAACCTTATATAAATTTCAATGCGTTTAAAATAGTGAAACATTATTTAAATAAACCGCAGACGATTTTTCTCCATAGACGTAATGTAACGGAATTCTTTTGACTGTCCCTGTAAAGTAAGTATAAGTGCTATGCACACCCTATTCCATATTAAGCTTCTTCTAATGCACCTTAGTGATATATATAAATTTCAATGCGTTTAAAGTATTGAAACATTATTTAAATAAACCGCAAATGATTTTTCCCCATAGACCGCAATGTAACGGAATTCTTTTGAGTGTCCCTGTAAAAAAACTATAAGTGCTACACACTTCCGTTGAAATAGGGAACATGCTATAGATAACGATTATAACATATAAAATTTGCAGGGCAATCCGAGCATATTTACGGGAGTTAGAGCACGGACAGACGGCAGACGGCAGACGGCCAGACGGCCAGACGGCCAGACGGCAGACGGCCAGACGGCCAGACAAACCGAAGTCATAAACACTTTTCAACTAGGTTGGAAAGTGTTAATAAAATGATATAATATATACTTTTAACTGAATGTATTTGAAAAGTAATTATTAAAGTGTAAAAATGAAAAACAAATTTCATCACTAAATGCGTTTTTTAAAGTTCGTAATAACAAATTAATTGAATAATTTGGAAAAATTTAGTTTAAAAGAAAGTAGAAAAAAATCTGTACATTGAACCAATTGAATGAGATTTAACTTTTAAAAAAATCAAAATAGCTGTATTTAGATATCCCTAATATACATTAAAGCAATGTGCAAGTCAATAAATTGGTTCTGTTTTTTTTTTTTTTTTTTTTTTTTTTTTTTTACTTTTTTCCAAATAAAAAGAAAATGGTGAAATATTTACAAAAACCGTTCATTTGAAACTATTCCAGTCATACAAATGAAGGGAATTTACAGCACCAAACGCAATTTTTAAGTTTGTAATATCAAAATGTAGCTTAATATGCATTTAAAAATAAATTAAAAATAAATTAGAACGGCCGGTAGCACAGTAGTAAGCGCACAGGTCTGCCGCATTAACACAAAGCTTCCAACTTTTACATTTTTTTTTCTTTCTACTATTTCTGAACAGAAATAGTTGCCATATATAATCCCAATTTTTTATGATTAAATAAGACAAATTTTTCTGTTCAAAAATATTGGTAATTCAAAGGGTAAATGATAGCAGCTGTGCTACTGATTCGACATTCGCCTCCGTATTTGGGTCCGGTTCATTGAATCTTTATCCTTTCCGGGTCGATCAATTTATGGCTGCCAACTTCTAAGTTTTATTAAATCTAGAAATATATTTTGACATATTACTTAATAATTAAAAATCATATGTATTAATTTTCATTAAATAAACGTAACACGCATATTATTAAGTATTATTTTTAATTTAAAAGATGTTTATAACATATGAAAAAGCGTAGAAGTTGGCAGGTATGTAAATTCAGTTTTAAGAATGCTTACAGATCAAAAGATTGAGGATTGCGTTTCATGCTGATCCTTGGATTAGACCGCTGCCTTACCCAAGTCCCATGCTCACGAAAACGGATTTGGATAGACCATGATCCTAATTGCAATCGCAACAGTAACACTAGTTTACAAGAAAAAAAATCATGAAATGAAACATATATTATTTATGTAGGCTATGGACGGTAGTTAAAAAATATATTTTTATTTTTTGTAGCACGCCACAATTCTGAGATATGAAGGTCTTTGTTTTTTATGTACCCGCAATTGTTTAACCCTTCTTTGCATGAGTTTTTCTTTTACAATTGTGTTTTTTATACATATATTAAATATTAGACACCAGAAATTTTAAGATAGATTTTTAACTTTGTTCAGCAACATAGTTCACGTGAAATTTACTGGATTAATATTTCTATATAAATATAGTGGTGGCGAAGAAGTTGATTTATTTATTAAAAGTTAAATAAACTGTGATGGAAATTTACATCACTATGCAATTAAGGGTTAAACCTTTCCGGCACAGACAAATTCTGTTCGTAAAATGAGAAATTAGTGAATGACACCGGAATTTATAAATGACTTTTTTAGTAAATGAGAGCTCATTATTTTAAGATTTCATTGTAGAAACAAAAGTTTATTAAAATATTCTTGGTGCCTATTGTTTATTTGGATGTAGTTTTTTGTAAAAATCTTCTTAATAAATATTTCAAAATTCTGACGTGCTGGATTTTTTAAAATTTTTTTTCCTAGATGTAGATACCCAAAGTAACGTAACCGTATATATTTTATTTGATGAAAAAAAGTCATGTAAACTAGTATAATTTCGCCAAATTCGTAAAATGTACAGGTTGCATATTGCCGGATCATCACTGTGTTTGGAACATATTTTTTCTGTTTTTCGACGAAACTGCCATCTTATAACTGTGGAATTACAGGAAATTTTTTTGTGTTTTGTGGAACAAAAACATAAATGAAAATTTCTTTTCTAATACGTAAAAATACTAAGCAGCAAAGTTAACGGAACTATAGATTTCAGGTACCGTATTTTCCAACCAATAATCAAAGGATCAAATATTATATTTTGACACAGAAATTTTATTTAATAAATGAAGTCAAATATATACAGCGATCTACTAACTTACATTACATTAAACAAAATTTCTGAGTCGAAACATAATTGTTAGATCCGTGGATTATAAGGCCAGAAATTACGGTAATTTTTACGATATAGTGACAAAAAATTCGCGGGAGAGGGGAGGGGAAAAATCACAACGGAAATTTTCGAGTTTTAACGAAGTACACTCAACAACACATATAGTGTAGTCTGTAGTGTCAACCAGGTTCTAGTGAAGTAACTGAGGAAGTTGTCACAAGATTGCTGCTGTTGTTTTTTACATGGGATCAGCTGCCACCGGTTAAATTATACAGGATTTTTTGTCTTATTTAAACGCCTTATTCATGCAAAATTTCTGTCACAATAACCCAAAATTTCTATTTGTTTTCTCTGTTGGAAGTTTGCCCCGGCGGTATTATAATCTTTTTCACTGACACTGACTGGAGGATAGTTTATGCAGTCACAATATGGTAGAATCGCAAAGCCTTACAGCCTCTGGGGTAAACGAGCACCAGTAAAAACGAATAAATATTTTTGCCTTAATTATCAGAGAAAAGTCAGCATGAATACCGCGATTAAATAGGGCAAAATATTCTACTCAAATTTACTGGTGGAAGTTTTTCCCGACATTAATTAGCCCTTTCAGAACCAGTTACGATTGAAGCTTCACTAGTTAGAGTATATGTCTAATCCTTTTTATTCATAGTTCCCTATTCAATGTACGGATTGTTTTGAGAGTGTGGATTGTAGCAAGAAGAATTAACACTAAAATTAAACTACTGTAAATGTGTGGCACCAAAGCTGCATAAAATTATTTTGACAAATTATAAACCACAAGTATAAATGGATTAAAAAATGTGAAATAATTATCTCAATTATTTTGTGAAATCCTATGTCGATAAATAATACCTTTCTTCTTATTTTACAAGAGGGAAATTTATCCATCAAACATTATACCAATAAAATAAATAAAACAAAGCAGTACAATTAAAGTAACTTTAAAATGTGTCTTTCTAAAAGAAAAACTTAAGACGAGAAACTGAAGTAAAGCATTTTTTCTACAAATTCTAAACTACCTTCAAAAATGTTTAAATACAAAGGCATATTTTCTAACTGAAAACTCACACTTTTTGCCTATCAATAGTTTCAATAAAAACTAATAATACCGTAATTTCCGGCGTATAATCCGCAGCCCAAAGAGTCGTTTTTCGACCCAGAAATTTTATTCAATAATTGTAGTTAAATATTTACAGCGATCTTTTAAGTTACATTTTATAAAATAATATTTCTGGGTCGAAAAACGACTCTTTGAGCTGCGGATTATACGCCGGAAATTACGGTACTTTCCTTTTCTTAATAATAAAATTGCGTCATTATATAAACACAAATGTTATCTATTAATTTAACGAGAAACCAAATGACGCAGCTAGCTGAAAACTTTTTTGAATCAATACAAAAGTTTTATTTAAAGTAGAAATTTATTCCATTTTTTTCAAAACACATCAATCAAACACCAAAAATAACAAACTTGAAGATATTTTATAAAAGCATTCCTTTCTTAGATGAAGTTTTTAGTATAATTCACGAAATGAAACATGGAAGAGAAGTAATGTAATTTTCTTAAGAACATATTTTAATGAAATAACATAAAAATAGTTTATTCAGGTTATTTTTGTCGACATCTTTTTGATTTTTCCACTTACACATGGAGGCCGTAATGTTAGGGCAGTATGATAAGATAAATGTTTTGTTTGTTGTCTGTTGGAAAATGTTTTGAATATTTAGGAATGTATTCTTAATTTTGTTGTTTATTTTAGATATAACTTAAGAAAGAGCATTATAGTAAGTACGCTATATATACATGAAAGAATGAACTTTAGACGTATTTTATTTTCCGCCTCATTTTTTTTTTTTTTGGTAACTGAAATATATTAACTAAAGTGAGTGGTCTTTTATTCATTTATTTTAATATAATTGTTTTAGCTTCTGCGTTTTCCTACAAATAAATATTTTTCATTATGTTTAAATCTTTTATAAATGAATGATAGAAATTAAAATTCTTGCTTGAAATCTTCACACAATCTAATTTTTTCCATGTTTTTATGTTATTTAATGGTTACTTTAACAATGGTATAATATTTATACATGCATATAATTCATGATAATTAGGTTAATATGATAAGGTTCTCCTAATTTTAAAGTGTTTTCCTAGGTCTAATGTCCTATACCGAAATTTCATTTTAGATTGATCTACATGGATTTAAAATTATATTATATTTCACATTTAAAGTTATTTTTTCCTCAGTTTAAATTAATTCACTTTAAGTGTATAAACGAAGACTGTAATAGACTGCTGGCAATTTGTGTGGAAATTCAAAATAGTAACAGACTTACAGGGTTTGTACGCTTTTGCTACAATTTTTAATTATTAAAATTTCTATTTAACATTTAAATAGCAGAAAATGTAGACGCCTAGTTTAATTTCATGATTTTTTAAAATTTTCTGTTTTAAAATAATGCGAAAAATTCTATTAAAAAACGTCGTAAGAGCGTACGATCCATGAGTTAATAAAATACTTTTGCGTAATAATTGTTTTACAAAACGAATAAACGATAATATTTCATTTGCTATGAATCTCACTAATGCAAGATAGCTCCTTGTTGAGCACAGGGAAGAATTACGTTTACATAGCTGCCATCTTTTACGCTTTTTTGTTACCACTAAAAATTAATATGAATTTTTGCCTTATAGAATCACATAATTTCTGCGATTTAACAATCTAAAATTTACTATAAAATTTTAGTGATAGGAAAAAAAAGTAAAAGTTGGCAGCTATGCGTTTAACATAACTTCATTTATAACTACTCTCTCTGTATTTTTTCCTTTCAACAATGAAATTTAATCTTTTAAAGGTGTTTTTCTGTCCGTAAAAAACAGCAGTGGAGTAGCGTCAGGGTATGCTGCTTCACTTTGCTACCAGTATTTTTATATACTGGCCTTTACTAAATTTGGCCTTATATAACAGTATGTTCAAACGTTTTAATTCTCGTGTCCGTGACATTCACGGGCTGTGTAGGGTACTTTTTTAAAATTCAGATTGCTTCATTTCCATCAGTTGTTTAAAACATTGCAATTAGCTTTATTCTGTCATTGTTTTATCTGCTATTAAATAAGTTGAATATTTCTATTTAAAAAGGGTGGGAGCAAACAAACAATTTTAATTAAAAAAAAAGTAGCCTACACTTTATCGGACGAGATCGTTAATAGATTGAATAAAGCCAAATTTAGTATATAATAATACTGGTAACAAAGTGATGCAGTATCCCCTGACAATACGCCACTGCAAAACAGTGGAGCCAAACGGTACGCAATTCACATTTTAGTTGTTTTGCAACACATGCAGTGAAACGGGAATCAAAAAAGTTCCTCTATGATAAATACATCATTAAACATTTCGTTGATTTTATATCAACCTACAGCAGTTTCCTCCTACATATAAGTTTAGATTCAATTCTTTTGAAACAAATATTTGAAAACAGATATAATAATTAATCCTTCGGGTTACGACATATACATCCGGAGAACTATTTCTTCGTCTATTCGTACCACATTTTGAAGAATAATCTCTTTCATACACTTATACTAGGATATTTTCAAACGAAATCTGCTTGAAAGAAATTTGTTTGTGGAAATTGTTGTAAGAATAAATATAAACAAACCCGCCACTCTCTTAAAACGAAAAAACCAAAATAACTCAAGTTGAGCCGAAATCCACTCATCTCACGATTTGAAAGTGAGCTTCTCATGAAGAGTTGAAACAACTCGAGTGAATGAGTTGTTTTTAAGCAACTCATGATTGAGTGATCTCTATTTTACTCATACATGAGTGAAATCAAATCAATGAAGGTTAAATCCAGTAGCACTTGAGTGATTTATAACTAACTCATACTTGAGGAGGGGAAGGGGAATTAAAATTCATGGTAAAATGTAATATTTCATTGTAAAATAATAAATTTCATGAACAGGTAGATTATTATTTTAGAAAAAAAAAGTAATTTGCATATTGAATGTATACATATTTATGTTTACATATATGTATATATTCAACAATTAAGTAAAAAGTATCATTTCTTTTTCTTTTTTTTTGTTGTTGTTTCTGAGCTGCTTGAAATATATACCCCCCCTCCCGACCCAAAAAGAGAATTTTAAAAGGAATATTTGAAAAGATAAGAATTTCTGCTGATTTAAATATTTTAATCTTTTTTTTTTGTTTTGTTATAATGATTATGTTTTCTGTGCAATATTATTCGATACATTGCATGATATTTTTCAGTTTATATCAATATTATCATTAAATATGTTTAATCCTAATACTATTTAGGAATATTCACACCGTGAATATCCGGGAATATAGATATTTACCTTATTTTTAACAACATATGATAAAAAATATGGGATTTATAAAGTTTCATAAATCAAGTATATTTTAAAATATTAGAAAAACAGCGTGTATACTAATACAGCTACTTTTCAAAAATTTTCATTAACATGAAATAGATATACTAAAGACTTTCTTATATGTTTTAGATACATTTCAAATAATCCAACTCTCAGCAACATAAAATGACTGAAATTTATGTATGCACTTTCGAAAAGCAAGACAGGTCAATAAAAACATCCAGGAAAAATTTCTTCAGACTGAGAATAAAATAAGAAATATAATTTGTTTACTTTAAAACAATATTTTTAAAGTCAGACAAGTCAATTTTCAATTTATAGTATTATAAAAGTTAGAGTTCTGAAACATCGCTAAAAATATATACTATATAAACGAACGTACCGCCAAGATATTTTCTATAAAAGTTTAAATTTCTACTAAATGCTATTTATATAAATCATATTTATTGAAACAACTTTAAAAAAAAAACATAAAGGAGAGGCAAAGGATTTATTTCATTATATTTAGAGTATTTTTTAATATTTATCCTTCCAACTTAAAAGATCTCTAAATGTTCGCCCGTATAAATAGTCCTAAATGTTAGGGTTAAGACATATTTAATAAAAATATTGATATAAACTGAAAAATATCACGCCATATATAAAATAACAATTAATATGAAACAGAATCATTATAAAAAGCATAATTAGAGTATTTAAATCAGCAGAAATTCTTACCTTTTCAAGTATTCCTTCTTTAAAATTGTCAACAACGTGTTGTTAGCCGCATAAAATACACACACCACACGCCTGTCGTCTGCTCAGCGGATATGCATTGTAGAGGGAACAGTGGAAGGTGACGTCAGCTTACTGGTATTTCGATTTCCGCTCGCCAATGAGTGCTTTTTTTTATCGAGTTGAGTTGTTTAGTATTCGCTCTTCTGGAGTGCATTAGAAAAATAAAAATTCAAATCAAGATGAGTAAAACATTTAAAAATCAACTCATTCACGATCCAATAAATTAGAGCTCTTTTCTGAGAAGCAAAATCCACTTTTTCGTTTTAAAAGAGCAGTTCTGCCCGTAATCAAAGTGTTTTTGTTAACCCTTTCATGGGCAAAGTAAACCTGCTAATAAAATATTGCAATGATTGATTGACACCAGAATAAACGAACACACTTATTTGAAAATAAATAAAAGTTTTTCTTCCCGTAAATTACAAATGAATATCTTTATTACAAAATCCTTATGCCAACGTGGCATTTCGTTATTAAAATTAAGTGATATAAAATAGTACCGCTACCATTCAAGTGGTTACAGAGCATATTTTGTGTCAACAAATGAAGTGCATATAAATGGAACTCGCAATTTTAATCCAAAAGTGCAATAACGAGCTTTTCGGTGTTAAATTTCCAAACCGTTGTTTAATATAATATACATTTTGCGTACATACTTTTATATGCGTGTATTTTTCTAATATTTCATTATTATTATAAGAAAATATTTTATTTTTCTCAACATTTCTTTCAGTCATATTTTTCAAAAATAAATGGTTCAAAAGAAAAAATATTTCCCTTATATTTCTGTCTAAGTACCTCGAAATTTTTTAATACAAAATTTTAGTGATTAAAAATGACAATTTATTATTTGTATGCTTATATTTAACATTTTGAAGAAATATTAATCTTTAGAGAAGCATTTTCTGTAAAAAACGAAAACTTTCTGTGAACAAAATTTACTTACTTTTATTCTGCTACATAACAATTCTGAAACCAGTAAAATATATTTAGCAATTTTTTTCCCTTATATTTTAGATATTTGTGTGATACCAATTTTCATTATAATTATGTTATTATATATTTTTTACTCCAAAAATTTTTAAAACACTGGAAATTATTATATACCTTAATGGAACCCAGTAACTGGGCGGAGTATCCAATGTTTTTACTGAAATTCGTTTGTCACCAAAAATTCTGAAAGACAATATTAAGTATCTTTAATAGCAAATATTTTGTCATTAAATAAAGTATATTTTAACTTATTAAAATTTTATTTTGACTTGTACTATGGATGTTTACGAGTACGTGGGTATGCACTAAACAAAAATTTAAATAAAATACCCAACAACGAGTATATGCATAGGAAAACACCACTATCCTAAAAAAAGATGAGAGCTACAGATATAGATAACTGCCACAACCGTTTAGTAAAGGGAATATATCCGACCTATTCAGGGTGGCTAGTGGTCAGGGAAAAATACAGCAAAAAAGTGATAAACACAAGTACATTCTTATAGAAAAATTCATTTTCAGTATTTGATCGAATAATCAACATGAATATTTCTATAAGAATATACTGGTGTCCATCACTTGTTCTGACTGTATTTTTCCCTGACCACTAGCCAACTTGCTATTGCAAAAGATAGCAGCGTCCCTAGGGGCAAAATTATAAAATTATCGACCCTATCTTAAACTAGTCGTTGGGGGCCACCTTAATACTTACCCATCATGGATATGCATGATGTAAAATATTAAAATAAAAAAATGTCTAAACTACTTATAAAATGCATTGCAATTCGAATAAAATCGTGGCTTGATGACGTCATAAACTTCAAAGGCTCGATTACTGAATTGCTTAAAAGAAACATCCTTATAACTCCAAAAACACTAATCCTATTAACTAGCGGTTTATTGTAGCTGATTAAGCGTCCAATTTCCAATTAAAATATATCTTTGAATTGAAATTTGAATGAAATACAGGGTCACGAAAACTCGAAGAGTGTGTAAAATAGGATTACAAATATCTCGGCAACTCATTATCCGATCGACTTCATGTTTTATGCAAAATTTATGTTTTTTCATTGTCTTTTATATTCACTCCTTAAAATAAACAATTTCGAAAATTTTTATATATCTTTTATCAGAACGAATATTTCGAGAGTCCGAAAAAATAGTTCCGGATAATCGAGGTTACTGAAATTTATAGGCTTCTTCCCATTATTACATACTAAGTACATATCAAATTTGAAGTCTCTATCTCATAGAGCGTTTACAGACACACAGACGGACGGCAATTTTTTTTTTCTAAAAATATGTTTTTCGGAAAATCCAGTGACTCAAACGTGTAAATCCGTCAAAAAAAATTCGATTTTCAAAACGATTACAAGACTTATCCTATACTACGTATGATGGGTAAGTAAAACTATGAGAGATAGTGGAAAAAGTCATTTTCTGAAGTGTAATGCGTCATCGATTTCGTATGAAATGGTGTGTTTCATGCTAAAATAAACTTTATTAGAAGCGCTGTAGTGTGAGTTTTTTGATATACAATTACGGTTAAAAAACGTCACCAATCGCGTGCAGGTGCTATTATAAGACAGATGGAATTTTAATAATAAAACAAACATATACTCAATGTGTCCAACGGTAAACAACATTGAACACACACATTGAACATGAGCTTAACTAATAGCTGCCAACGATTAGTCTTTTATCGTGCCACTATTTCTGAACAGAAAACATTGACTTATTAAATCCGAAGTTATAGCGATTAAAAAATAGTGGTAGGATAAAAGCGTAAATGTTGGAAACTATGGCTCTATCTGATTTTTTTTATTAAAATAAATTATACATTACATGTACAGTATGTCCACTAAAGTCCCTTGCCACCCTCTTAACCCCTTCAGGGGCAAAGTAGTCTTGGAGCTAAAATATTGAAATGATTGATTGACACCAAGATTCACAAAAGAATTTATTTTTAAAACAAGTAAAAGCTTTCCTCATATACCTTATAAATTCAAAATTTGATAATAAAATTCTGGTGTCATTGTGGCATTTTGGAATTAAAATTAGGTGGTATACATAATATACCGGCACCCTTCAAGGGGTTAACTTCGGAGTTAGCATTCCTATCTCGAAAACGGAAAGAGATAGAGATAAAAAGTGATTTACAAAGTTGTAGAGCATCATCGATTTAGTACGACAAGACACCTTTTGGACATTAATGCGAAGAATAGAACGGTTTAAACGCGCATTTGTTTTTTTGTGATTTCCTACATTGTGACGTGACAAAACGATCTTAGAAAGAAAGAAACAACCAGTTATGAAACAGCAGGTCTGTGCGACCCCTCCACAAACATTGCAGGACATTAAACGACGCTATTACGGACGCTTGTGCCAACGTGTCACCATCTATGCTCCAACGTGTGCAACGTGAAATTCAAACAAACATCCAAATATGCATTGCAGCTGACGGTGAGAAGTTTGAAAATCTAAAATAAAGGTATATTATTATAACTAGTTGCTTTTTTTCTTTCTAAAATCGTTTTGTCACGTCACAGTGTAGAAAATCACGAAAAGGTAAATGCATGTTTTAACCGTTCTATTCTTCGCATTAATGTCCACAATGTGTCTTTTCGTACTAAATCGATGATGCTCTAAAACTTTGTAAATCACATTTTTCTCTATCTCTTTCCGTTTTCGAGATAGAAATGCTAACTCCGCAACATTCTACCAGGTGGCGCCGTAGGTGGTTTCATTGAGTAGCGCATGGCTATTTTACTATACCTAGACACTACTTTTATGAATATAGCAGCAGCCGTTCCGAAGTTAAGAGGGTGGCAAGGGACTTTAGTGGGCATACTGTATGTGATATTTTTATTAGAAAATCATCAGACCAGACCTGTGCAGGATTTTAGTGGCGTGTGTAAGCCGATGGCATGGAATAAAAAAATTACGTTTCAGAGCCCCTAATAAAATTATTTTTCACCCGGGAGAAGACGCGCATAAACAGTGTAGGAGTAATTTTCACTTTGTCACCAATAAATACAAATAGTATTCCTCATTTTATTCAGTCAGAGACAATTTTTACAAATTCTGCGATAAAGTAAATGGACGATTACTTTTAGAAAAATAGCTGTGGCAATTGTAAAAACCGTACGCACCCTGGGATATCATAACCGGCGCGACTGTTCCCGGCATAAATACGGTCATTCTAAAAGGATTAAAACGCACTCTAATTTTTTACCTGTTGGATATACGTAGGAAATGTAGATTGAAAAAAAAATAAAAATAAGTTGGAAATTAAGATTATGTAGATTAAATATCTATACCATTAATTTTCAAAACGTTAACACTTTGACATTTTTTTACGATCTCTAGGTACTATAAGTTTCCCTTAGCAAGATATTCTCCATGCTTTTTCAAGTATAACAAAAAATTTACATTTTTATACGACCGTAACTCACCAAGTTATGATACTTGAATTTTTGAATTTTGGGGGCTATCTGGAATTTAAAAGTCGTCCGTATGTTTTTATTGTCGGACTGTTTCGCAATTTTATAAGATTCAAAATATAAATTGTTCGGTGAATTTTACCCGCAGAAGAATTAAATTTTTACTGTTTTAAATCTCAAAGCTTTGTGGAATTTTTCTTTAAATAAAACTTGTATGACCCAGGAACCGTATAAAAATTAAAAAGTATAACATTTTGAAAATTAATGGTAGGACTATATAATGGACATAATTTTAATTCCTAACTTTTTTTTAAACATTTTTGCAGTTTACATTACTTACGTATCTCCATTGCGTAAAGTAAGTATTAAAGCGAGTTTCAATATTTTTAGGAGAACCTGTGTAGGACAATATCTCATACTAAAACGATGACACTTACATTTTTAATTGAAGATTTTCAGGATCTTAGCTAAATTTCGTGATAGAGTCGATAAACGTCTAATTTCGCAATTAGGGCGTGCTACCGCTGATTGCATTATATCTGACACAGTCACTTCACAAAACAGTTATCGTGTATGAATAATTGTAGCTTTCCCCGTTTGCAATTTTTTTTTCAGGAAAAATGGATTGTTCTAAGCATCATATACAACCTGTGGCCAGAAAGTTAGGTGAATGAATTTTTATTTCAAATACAGTATTGTACAGCATCAAATACAATTTACATTCCTTCAAAATAATCTCCATGGATGGTAATGCACTGTTGGAAACGTGTATATAAGTTCTGGGAAGTCCAGTAAAGCAGTTCTTTCCAAATGGCTTTCAGCTCAACCGTCACGTTGCGTTGAATGTCGGTGATGTCCGTAAATCGCTCTCCCTTCAGGGCTGACTTCAATCTGGGGAATAGGAATAAGTGTGCAGGTGTCAAATCAGGTGAATAAGGGGGGTGATCAAGTGTCACAACTCCATTCGTGGCCAGGAACTGCCGTACAACCAAGGCGGTGTGTGGCTGGGCATTATCATGGAGAAGAGTCCAGGAGCCTTGATAATGCCCGGCCACACGCCGCCTTGGTTGTACGGCAGTTCCTGGCCACGAATGGAGTTGTGACACTTGATCACCCCCTTATTCACCTGATTTGGCACCTGCACACTTCTTCCTATTCCCCAGATTGAAGTCAGCCCTGAAGAGAAAGAGATTTATGGACATCGCCGACATTCAACGCAACGTGACGGCCGAGCTGAAAGCCATTCCGAAAGAACTGTTTTACAGGACTTTCCAGAACTTATATACTCGTTTTCAACAGTGCATTACCATCCATGGAGATTATTTTGAAGGAATGTAAATTGTATTTGATGCTGTACAATACTGTATTTGAAATAAAAATTCATTCACCGAACTTTCTGGCCACAGGTTTGATAAGGAATCACAGATTTCACAGAACAAATGAAGCAAAATGTACTAGTAAATTTTTGTTGTAAGAAAAACGGCGTAAAAATGGACAGATTTGCATAACTCTGTTAGATCAGGGTTTTTTTCTATACATCAGAATATACTCACTTATTGCGTCAATAAAAACGTATTTAGAATTATGATGACGATTATGATGACATTATTATTACGCTAACAACAACTATTCTGGACACTAAACCAAAACGAAGACAATAATGTAAATATTTCTTAATAATAGCCATTGTTATTAAGCCGAATTTCGATTTATATAATAGGAAATTGTTTTATAATTTATTATTATTATTATTATTATTATTATTATTATTATTATTATCATAATTACTGTTATTATTATTATTATTATTATTATTAAATAGTGAATAAGGTACAAATAAATTTATATTTAAAATTTACTATATAACTATACTGTATATGCTTTATAATAAACTCTAAAGTGTTTTTAAATTACAAAAAAAAATTATGAAATCAGCAATTTTACGCATAATATTTTCCTCTTGTCAATTGAATTTTAACTTAACCCATTCTCGAACGCTAGCTTTCGTCTTCTGAAAACTAAGCACCAGTTATTACAATATTGTTGCATGTTGCTTTACAAAATATCTCTGTATTTAAGTTTTCATTGGAATAAAATTATAATGTTGCGGTAAATGTTGAAAGTAGTTGTGGCAGCCCTATGGACTTGGAAGAGAGAAGGAAATGAAAATGATCTGTAATGAATTATCTACCATTTTGTAATCATGGAGCAGTTGATCGGTTCAGATGTGCATTAGCCATGGAGGCAATTTACCAGTATGAAGGCCGTCTGACTAATGCTCTCAGACTCAGAGAATTTTGACCTCATTGCAATATAGGACGTGATAGTAGCGTTCCCCTTGTGCCAAACCATCAAAACATGGTCAGCTCTAAAAAGAATCCACCAGGAGGTCAATAATCTCAACGAACCCCAGATAGAATGTAAGCCGTTCGAGCGTCAATTGAAATGATCCCAAAACGTTCTCGAATGAAACGAGTAGCAGCATTCAATCTACATCGAACAACCATCCGCCGAATGCTCTACGGTTATTCGAAGTCCCATCCAGAAAAAAACTCAAGTTGTTCAGGAACTCGCATGGAAGTGTTGCAACTTACCATGAGAAATCTCAGCGTTCGATTTCAGGAATGCATGTGTTCGATCGGTGTCAAGTTATAGACATTGATTTCAGAAAATGAAATTTTTTGTCTTAAGGCGCTTAATGATGCAGCATGCTTAAGTAGCATGTAATGTACTTTTTTAACAATAAAAACCTTTATGATAGCAATAATGTGTAACAATAATAATTTTTCTAAGAGTTACTTTTAATTTTCCAGTTTCCCTGTGCCATACAAAAAAATAAGCGTATTGTTTCAACTAGTTATATTTTTATGTATAGTACATGGATTTGAAAACACGAATGTTGACTATATTTTTAAGAAATAATGTGACATAGAGTAATTTTCATAGGTGGAGATACAGATATCCAAACATGTAAGTTCACGCCAGCGGTCACGAATGTCTTTAGTAAAAAATTACTTATAAATTAAAAATCTCTCCAACAGGACAAAGAGATATTTTTCCTAAAAACGTTTTCTCAGATAATATGTGAAATAAATGCTATATAAATAAAATAGCAGAAACCGTTTAAATATATTTACATATTTTGCGCAGTTAAACGTATTCGTGAATGTCCTTAGGTATTCATAAATATGATTCTAGATGGTGTTAATAAGAATACTATGCCCGCAAAATTAAAAATTTTAAGGCAATATTTTATAAATATCATATACTAAGTGTTTGAAATAATTTATTTGTGCCTTATAAATTATTTCTGAAATTCTTATAAATTAGATTTCTTTTATGATGTTGGACGGAAGATTATTCTTGTTACCTTAGCAACAGAAGTAACACATTTACTTTTATATCTGAAAGGAAAATGTGAAATGTAAACACCTAGAAGCATGCCTGACAGCGCATAAATACAGGCAGTTACTTAAAGCATAGCAACAAATTAATGTAATTGCCTGGAAAGAAGTAAATAGTAAGAAAAATATTTCTAATTTTGACTCTAAAATAAATTAAAATTAAAGAAAATTGAAACTATTTTTGATGAATAGACTATAAGAAATTTATGATATAAATACAGCACAAGATAATAATAAAATCCATTAAAACATTAGTTTTAACGAATGTTGAGAAAACTTTTTTTTTGTTTTTAGTTTGTAGGTAGGCATAGAGATACTTGCGTTTTCGCCACAGAATCTTTATATATCTTTTTGTTACTGTATTTTTATTACATTAAATTACGGGTGTTACGTTATTTTTTATATCCTTGTTTTTCCTATAAAGTAATATATATATATATATATATATATATATATATATATATATATATATTATTCTTATCCATGCGTTTGAGTATGCATTTGTTTCTAAGCCCACTTTGGCGTTTAGATATCGATCCATTTACCAAACATTTTAAGACGCTTCTTGAATGAACATACTATCAATTTTATAAACCGTATTTTTAATAATACTATTGCACTACAAGAAAAAATATTCAGCACCGGACACATTTTTCCCATGATTCTGTGCTTCTACCTAATCAGCATATTTGGTAATCCACATTAGATTATACATCAACTTTATCAAGGCAGAAACTTTATTTTAATAATCATGAAAGAATATTTCTTATTAAAGAATAATCCAATATCGTAACTATTAAAGTTTTTTTCCAGAATCATATTTTAAAAGATGCCGCTGTAATTTAAAGTATTCAATTGTTACTTTCGATAAGAAAGATGTAAATTTTAATCAAAAGGATATTGAATAAACTTAACTGTAGCACGCTGCAAAGAAAATTTTGAAGAAAAACGAACAAAAATTGTTATGTAAAATGATATCCAATTATAATGCTAATCAGAAAGGTAAGGGTTTTGAAGATGTTTTCATGCAAAAACTAATTTATCTTTCTTTACTATTGGAAAATATATGTCAATCTTTATTTTACATTTTAATTACATTTTGTATTCTATTTTATATATATATATCTTCTCAATGAAACAATATTTTCTGCAAACTGTCATTTTTACCGAATTGTTTTAATAGAGAAACGCAACAGGTTTAAATTTAAGGAAGAAAAATGTTTTTTTTTCTAATAATCCGTTCACTGTCAGATGATTAATTTATGCACACACACGGGCACATTGAATTTCAATTGTAAACTTCTAAAGGTGATTTGCTGTTTAGTGAATGAAAGTTACATTTGAAATGCTCAGATTCAATTTTCTTTAGCGTTTTTTCCTAGAATAATGTAGGTATATGCACATTGTAAGCTTCATGTGTTCTCATTGCACGCTCATGTAAGATATAATTCCAGACAGCAATTTTTTTAGGAAAAAAAAAAAAAAAACCGTTATATCAACCTTTTTTATAACGGTCGTGGACTTGCAACGTTTTTTTTTAAATTTAATCACACCTGAATTTACAATTCTTTTTTCTTTCTGATAAACTTTGCTTGAAAATATCCTAGTATGTAAGGTAGAGATAGTTTTCCAAAAAGTGGTAGGGATAGTGAAAAATAGTCTGCTGGGACGTGTATCTCCCAATACGTAACCAAATGGTTATAAAAATCTAAATATTTCATGATTTTAAAACAAAAAATGATTTCATAACAAATGTCAGAATAATAATAATATGAGGGTGGTTTGATCAGTTCGCGGCTTGACAGTGAAAGCACGAGATTTTTGACATAATTTCATATTATTTTTCAATGTAGTTCCCTTGCAATTCAATACATTTAAGACACATTCTTGTGTGCGAATTCTATATTGCAGCTCTGTACGAGGGTGGTTCGAAAAGTTATCGGTCTATCAAAGAAAATACATGATTTTTAGACAATATTTCATTTTATTTTTCAACTTACAATACAATATATTTCAGAACATTCTTGAGAAATGTTCATTTGGCGTTTCTGGTAGACGTTCAACAAACGCGGCACGGATTGAGCCGAAAGGTTTTTCATACCCAAAACATCGTGTAAAATGTAGTGGACACGATCTATCGAGAGGTTTGCAATGCCAGCAAGTTCCCATATCTTCAGTCGGCGATGATTCAATACGGTATTTTGAATTTTTTAGACGACTTCGTCGGTCGTAGCGGTTTTTGGGCGTCCTGAGCGTTCATCATCGTGAATGTATTTCCGACAATGTTTAAATTCAACATCCCACTTATTTATCGTCTAATATGAAGGACAAGAATTCTTTCAGGTTGAATAGAAATCTTTTTGTATGTCCGTGAGAGTTAAACATTTTTTAACAAAGTATTTTCTGACATCTTAAAATTATTTTTCTTTCCATTTTTAGAAAATGCCAAAACGTGTTTATTTTACTTTATAGCCAAGTAATAACCAATAAACTCATGCGTCTAAAATTTGGCAGCATGTCATCTAAAGGATCGCACTTTACAAACATTATTCTCATTTGGTCATACTTGTTCCATCTCTGTATCAGGGTCAGAACTTATCAAACTACCCTCGTATTAAATGCTAAAAAAAGGAACGAATAAAAGTCACATTTGCTTCATATTTGTGTCAACACTTTTACTCCTACTGCAACATTTAAGCTATCTCAATGACCAGCGGATAGCCAATTTATCACACTTAGACACCATCATTTATCACTAGAGCTTTCAGCGTTCAAATAAATATTAAGAGTCTATACTGGTCACTCAAAGACACTCGCTTGCTAATGTTAAACCAATTACAGCGTTCTTTTAGAATATCTCGCTTGAATTTAAACAAATATAAATGATTCATATTCTTGCAAAGGATAGTTGAGGTTGATCTCTAACCCAGTACTTTTTACTTTTTCGGTTTTGCTTGCAGATTTATTCATGATCTTACTTTAATTTCGAAATCGGTTCTGAAGGTGAAATTATCCGCATAAAAGAACTGCAACGAAAATCGAAAAATCAAATCAATACCTGGTTGAACATCGACCTCAACTATCCTATGAAAAAATACATTTAAAAATATTAAAATTCAAACAAGAAACTTTAAAAGAAATCTGCCATTGGTGAACATTCAATAGCGAGTGTGTTTGTGTGAATAGTGTAGGATCTTAAGGGAATGATAATTGTAAGAATTTACTAAACTCTAACAAAACAAAATTTCGCAATATGTAAATATTTTTATATTCAATTAAATTTTCAACAAAGCGCGAAATATTTTACATCTATGTTTATAGTAACTTATTTTTGTATAGATATTGCATCAAATTTCATACAAATCGGTTGACTGTAAATTCTTGTCTGATTTCTTGTCTGGTATTTTCACTTTTTACGTTTTATTGCACTCAACAAAATGGCATAATCCGAAAACAACTTGCTGTAAAAGCAATAGACGTTATCAGTTCCAGAAGAGTACAGCAGGCAAATTCCCTTTTTGTTTTTCCTATAATGGAATGGGGAGGGAAAAAAAGGAAAATGAACATTTCTGAATACACTTGATTTATACTCGATTGACAGCCCACCGCTGGCATTCAAATTACTACATAATCCACTAACATCTTTCAGACAATATATAGGTTTTCCAATGTTTTCTTTTCTTTTCTTGGCCATAAGCCAAAATAATTTTAAATATGTCAGATATATTACAGTTTTACAGAAATAAATTTTCGTCTAAATGATACTATTTTTTTAATATTATTAACTCTATTAAGAAAAAAGAAAGACAATTTTATACGCCATTAACTTTTTCCGGACACCAGGATCTTAGCCTTAAAAATCTACTTAGTAATGCGCGTTTAGATACAAAATCTTCAATAAAAACCTCATTATTACTATCGTAAAAGAACATTTTTTTAAATAAATATTTAAGTATAGCTGCCAACATTTACGCTCTTTTCTTATCACTAAAATTAGTCATATTTACCTTGTTTAATCACCGATGTCCAGATTATACTGATTTGCCGAGATCTCTGATTAAATAACGCAAATATTTCTATAAATTTTAATAAAGCGTAAACGCTTATTCAGTCGTGCACAATCCTTAGAATTTTCAAGCAGTGTTGCCAGTGGGATACTTTTTAAAAATTAGGATTGATTGATTGGAACTACTTTTTTGAAATTCGTCTTGTTTTCGTGCTACTTAATCTGTCATTAAATAAAGCGAATTTTACTTTTTCAAAAAACTCGTGTCTATCAAAAAATTGAATTTAAAAAGAAGTAATCCACTGGCAACACTGTTTTCAAGGAATTTAGCTCTAATATTTCTGATTAGAAAACTTTGCCTATTAGGTTTTCTTCATATTAAAAATACTTTAGCGATTAATATCAGAATGAGTAATATATTTTTGTTATTAAAAAAACGCGAACAATTCAATTGAAAAATTGTGGTAGAACTGTATGCACTCTATTTGTAAGGAGTTTATTTTTTAAAAAAATGCGTTCTTAAAGTACGTGCTTATGATAATCCTTAACATAACATAAGTATTTTAATTTTCCTATCCATCTTTTATTCACAAAAGTAATGAATTCTGCCAACAAATGTCTTTGTATAACGCTAGAATATAGTTTGTCATTGAATACAAAAAAAAAAAATATATCACTTTTCATGACACTCAAGAAGAAAATCAAGGGATCATAAGAAATAAAAGAATTGCAAATATAACCCGCGGCTAAAATAAGACTCTTTGAAATCAGAAATGTTATTTAATAAAATAAAATAAAATAAGTACCATGTAGCAATACGCTACATTTTATTAGATAAAATTTCATCCAAAACAGATTTATCTGAGTCGCGGCTTATACGCTTGAAATTACGGAACGTATTAAAATTATACATAGGGGAGATTAGGGAGGGACGGGACAATTTTAAGAAAAATGCTATTTACAAAGTATTTTCGCTAGTACAAAATTGAAATTTTCAGAATAACATCTTGAAACATTTTAACATATTTAAAATATATAAATTTTATGATAATAATTAAAATTTTAGGTTAACAAATCTATTAAATTAACAAGAAAAATGTCCTATCGCACCCTCACATGAGGGAGTGATGGGACATGTTTTTAAAATGAAAATTCTTATTTAATTTTCAAAAATGTGGTAAAAAGATGACAAACACAGTGTGGCATTTGCATTCCTAAGGTTTATTGTAAATCACAACATTTATTTTATCTTATATTATGCTTTGTAAAACCCAAATCAAATGAAAAATATGCTTGTGCCAGACTACTGCCAGCAATTATTTTTGGTGTATTTACCTTTGCAATTATGTCTTGTTCATCAATCATGGAAAAGTCATAATGTACTTTTACATATCTTTTTAGCTAGCTTTATTATGAAATACTACCTATTACATTTTCCCTTATGTGGGAATTTTTGAAAATTTTTGCAGATCTACGCCCTTCCTGACTCCTAGAACCCCAAACCACCCCCCAGTTCAAAATGTTATCTATCTATCTATATCACTTTTTTATGGACACGATAACTTCCATAATTTTGCACAAATCTCTTCCAAACTGATACATAAAATCAAGGGACGTAAAATCTCGGTCAAGTTCGTTAATGGGCAAAATCGGGCCGAGAGAAGGGGGGGGGGAAGTGTGAATGAGGGAATGTTGTGAAAACAGAAAAAAGCCCGTAAATCTTTATCGAATTCGTTTTAAGTTATTATTACTTCTAGGAAAAGGGCCGAAAATTTATGTATGACATATTTTTTGATATAATTAAAAATGGCCTCAAGGTGGGGGGATAGGGGTTTAAGAAGAAAATAATTCATAACTTCGTCAATTCACAATATAGCAAATCCGGTTAAATTTACTATAAACCGTCTTAATATTATCTACAACTTTTATATTGACAAGTTTTTTGATAGAACCAACTCTTATAGAACAAAAAATCCTTGCTGTCTCCACCTACAAACATCCCATCCCTCCCTGAGTCATAGTGTCCCGTCCCTCCCTTACAGCAACATCTAAAAACATAGGCTTTTACAAAAAGCATTTGGCTTTTAGTCTTAAGTTAACTGTTCAATCATAAAATATACACTGCTGGACAATTGCTAAGGACGGATCACAAATTGCAATGTAGCATAATATTAAGCGATATATGAGGCCTAGTAGGATAAAATATTGTTGCCACACTGTGCAGACATTAGAATAAAGGACATTTATTGTTCTGGAAAATACAAAAGGCTATGAAACATCTGCAAGAAAAAAAAATATTCATTTGATGCTGCATACGGAGAAATGGAACAATGCATATGAAAGTCAGCAGGCACTTTGGAAAAGGGTGTCAGTACGGGACATATCCACCGTGGAGTGTGATGCAATATTCTACACGTCATACCATACTTTGCACAACATTATCCAGCAGCTGTTGAGGCAATTTATCCGATTCCTCTGTCAGTGCACGGATGAGGGTGTTCTTGTTTGTTGGAGGAAATTTTCGACTAGCAAGTTGCCTCCCGAAAGAATCCCAAACATTTTCAATGGGGTTTTGATCTGGAGAACGCGCTGGCTATACGAGGCGTTGAATACCCTCGCTGTCTAGACAATCCTGAACAGCGAGTGTTCGATGACATGGTGCGTTGTCGTCCATGAAAACAAATTTATCACCGACAGCACCACGGAAAAGGCGAACATGAGGAAGTAGAACTTCATCAATGTATCGTTGGCCCGTCATAGTCCAAGTCACAACCACATGTAGGCGCGTACGGTCATTGATAATGATGCCGGCCCATACCATGATACTGCATGTCGGATATCGGTCCCTTTCCTGGATATTTTCTGGACGATAAGCAGTACCACTCTCACGCCAGATTAGTTGGCGTCTATAATCCGATGACAGACTGAACCTACACTCATCTGAGAATAGTACGTATGCCCAGTCCTGTTCAGTCGAGTTGCGATGCTCCCGACACCATTGAAAACTGGCAGTACGCTGCTGTCGGTCAATGGGACACACACAACAGGTCTGCGGGCGTATAATCCTCCGTCCTTCAAACGTCTGGCTACAGATTTTCGGGAGATGTGCTGTCCTGTGGCTGCAAGAAACTTATTTGCCACCTGCTGAACTTTAGAGCGTTGGTTCCTTTTTGCCGATAGGACAATGTATCTATCTCCTGCAGGCGTCGTACTTCTAACACGACCTCCCCGTGAAGCCTGCTTCACATTCCAGTATTTTAAAATGATTTCCACAACCGTGAAACAACGCTGTGGGCAATGTCGATCTCCCTGGCAACATCTGTTATTTTTCACCGTTCTTCCATCTTTCCAGTAATTCGGCCACGCATAAAATCATCTAAGTGATATCGGGAAGACATGCCGAAAATTTCAAGTTCGTCAATTAAGTCTTTCCTGTAAAACTTTGACTTGGAACAACAACTGACCACACGCATCAGATCCTTTAAAACTCTTATTAGCGCTATTACGTTGTGAACAGACTTGGAAAAGAAAATTTGCATGCACACAACTCTTATTGCTATATCCCACACTTATTCTAATTTTCCACATTTTGCTTCCTTTCATTTTGTGGTTGCTATGGGTGATAGTGTTATCCGTCCTTAGCAATTGTCCAGCAGTTGTTGAGTTTACAAAATATTAAAAGCAATTAAGTTAGCAACAAAGAATGAGAATGAAAATTTACATTAAAAATCTGAGTAGTTAGTCACTTTCGATATGGTAAAATATTATTTTTATTTCACTCATAGGGGCTTGGAAACTAAAAATATTTTCTGCAACAAGTATGATGCAATGATTACCCTATCTGGTGAAAGAGTCATAAATTAAAAATAAAGCATATTCTAAGCATTACTGTTGATGTCCCAACCCTCCCATTGTCCCATCCATCCCTAATCTCCCCTATCGGAAATCTTACTCAAGTTCTATAAAAATAGATCACACTAGAATTGTTAGTTAAAACTATATAAATTTTTTATATAACACATTGCTGTGTCATTTATATTTTACTTATTTTAACCCTACAGTGCATGATTTTTTTATTTTAGAATTGTGTTTTTTTATACTTAGAAATCGACACCAGAAATTTTAAGATAGATTTTTAACTTTATTTAGTAGCATATTTATGTTAATTTTACAGGATTAATATTTCTATATAAATATAGTGGTTGTAAAGAACTTGATTTATTTATTGAAAGTTAAATAGAAAGTGTTGCCAATTGGCTACACTATGCACGGTTGGGTTAAAAAGAAGACTTATTTTATGGTTCTAATCGAAATATTTTTATATCGTACCTGTGAAATGACCAGTTGTTGGTTTATTTAGTGTTACATATTTTTAGTACTACACAAGTATTTTAAATGAATGCAATTACTTTTAAATAGATCCATGACATTCATTTAAAACTACAATGCCCTGAAATTTTAGACAATCTGTAAACACGAATTTTACACCAGAATCTATATTTGAAACTATTTGATTTGTTTATTTGACTCTTTTATATGTGGTTTATATTTAACTTATTTTATGAAAATATTACAAGTTTGAATGTAGATTAAATCTTTTGGTCGTAGCCGAATCGACTCCGGTTGGGCGTTCTAGCGTTAATAATATTTGCATAGTACTTAAACGTTTTAAGACACGTTTGAAATCTCACTTTATTATTCGTAAAACTTTGAAATTAAAAATAAAAATTGTGGTAGAAATGTACGCACTTTGCCTCCATATAAATGGATTTTCTCTTAAAAATACGTTCTCAATGTGTCTGATTATGATACTCGGTAAAGTAAATTGGTTATTTAATTTATTCTTAATATTTTATTCACAAAAGTAGATAATTCTATCAACTTTGTATCTATCTTTGTATGTAACGGCGGAATATAGCTTCTTTCTGAATAATATTCAATAAATTTCATGTCACAAAAGAAGAAAATGAAGTAATCACAACGAATAAAAAATGCATGCTATATTTTAATTTATAAAGTTTAAGAATGATAATGTCCGATTTGAAATTAACGGAGTACAAAACCGTGGCTAAAAAGAGACCGTTTCACACCAGAAACTTAATTTTGTATATAAAACTAAATAAATACCTGTTAGAAATAAGTTACATGATATTAAATAAAATTTCTGTTCCTAAGCATATGCATTTGAACCGCGGCTTATATATTGAGAATTACGGATAGTCTTGAACATTTTTTAACATTATGCAAGTATTTTAAACAAATACCATTTCTTTTAAATAGACGTGACATTGATTCAATATATTTGCAAAGCACGTAAATGCTTTAAGAACAAAAATCTCACATTATTAAATTAAAAGAAGAATATATTAATCTTAATGAAAAGGGATTGAAATTTTTATTACCTATTAATAAAAAATAGTTTAATTTTTTATTATCAAAACATATCCACTTTAAAATGTTAAAATTTATACTTCAAATAATGCATCTATAGTACATTCATTTGTTAAAAAATCGCTTATCATATTACTAAATATCATTTTCCTTCAATTGATATTAAATTATGAAAAAAGTCAAACTTTTCAGTTTTTTGACGATAAGAGGAATATATTCACATGAAATGAAAAATCACTACGGCATAAAAGCTTGTCACAAGGAAATGGAGTAAAAAGAATTGCGTTATTGAGAATTGATGGCTTTAATAATTTTTTTCAGCATTACAAGAAAAAATATATCTTTATGGGGATTAGATATTTAATATTTTGTTGATAAAATCTTTAAACTTTTGCAAATTTAATTAAGTTTTTTGAAGAATTTATATACTTAGCAATTATTTTTGTGTAAGAAAGTAGATGCAAGACAATTAATTTATAGATAAGCACAGTTTTTAAAATGTTCTTAAAATCAAACTTCCTCTTGCATGAAATATTTTTTTTCTCTCTTGATTTTAATTATTTTCAGTTATATTTTAATATGAGAAAAAAAAAACGTTTAATCATACTTTCTAACCTGTCACTTTTTAAAATAAAAAATACTTTGAACCAGAAATAATATTTTATGAATGAGATCAAGTTCGTTTCAAATTACATAGGTAAAAAAGTAAGACCCATTAAACTGAATGTTTTCTGTATGAAAGTATTTTTTTTTTATTTAAAAAAAGGGGGAGGTTGGCAAGTAGTGTTAGGGTTTAATGTACATTATGTTTTTTATTATCTGAAGATGTTTACGATATCTTAAGTACAGAAATTTTGTTTTAAATTTATTTTGAATCTAATGTTAATATGCGTTTTTTCCAGAAATGTCTTATAACCCCATATTGTGATAAATTAATATAGATAGAAATTAATTTAATTACATAATCACGTAAGTTTATGTGTATACTGTGTATACGCGTAAGTATACTGTGTATAAAAATATCACATGTATTTTGATCACTAAAAAAGTGTCAATTTCGTAGGCAAAAAAATATAAGTACTTTACAGGGTTCAAATATATGAAATGTCTGAGAATTTAACTGCATTTAGTTCAAGTTTAGCAATTCTTAGTGTAATTGAAAAGCGTTTCTGCGTAAAAATGTATAACACGATCTTCAACTTAACCGTTTTATTATAGAATTATATACCATGTAGTGATTGAAAATTTACATATAATTTTGATGCCGTCGACTTCATGGGGGCGAAGTAGCAATCAGGTAAATTCATAACACTAATTTTAGAATGTTTTTGTCTTTTTTAATCACTGTAATTAATTGTGGCAAAAATAACATTTTAAAAATAGTAGTGGCAGTTTGCCTGATTTGCACCCGTTACATCCACTAATGGATGAGATAATCTCCGATATTTTGATAACTACCCTATATAATCTGTGTAACTCTGACTTCAAGTAGAACGGGTAGTAAAAAAATAATTATTATACACTGAGTGGCCAAACAATTAGAGTCACTCTCTAATAACGATTTTGCCTACATATAGCCCTGATCACACCAAATATTCTTTTGGCATGGACTCAACAAGTTGCTGACACCGTTGCCGAAGAATGTTGGCCCATATTGACATAATGTCAGCTGTAAGTTCAGTCAGATTGGATGTTTGTGTTTCCAAGCTTTGAATTGCTCTTTTGACTTCGTCCAACAAATGCTCAATAGGATTGAGGTGAGGGGACTGGGCTGATCATGAAAGCAGGCTAAAAACTGACTGATATTCTTCAAACTAATTTTAGACCGCTCGAGCCCGGTGACAAGGTGAATTGTCCTGCTGAAACTGACCATCACCATAAGGGAATAATATAGCCATAAATGAGTACGAGGGATCGGCAACAATGTTGAGGTAAGCTATGGCAGGGTGGCTAGTGGTCAGGGAAAAATACAGTCAAAAAAAGTGATAAACACCAGTATATTCTTATAGAAAAATTTATGTTGATTATTCGATCAAATAAATAATTTTAATTTTTCTATAAGAATATACTGGTACTTATCATTTTTTTACTGTATTTTTCCCTGACCACTAGCCACACTGTATGCTGTTCAGAGTTGTGTCCACAGCTATGAAGGGACCCAGTGTACTCCAGGAAAACATACCCCACACCATAATTACACCGTCACCATCCTGTAAAGTTGAGATTTTGGCAGGAGGGATCCATAGATTCATGCTGTTTGCGTCATATTCTTATCCTGCAATCTGCGAGATGCAGCAGAAAACGAGATTCATCGAACGATATTTTGTTCCAGTCCTCAAATGAGCAATTTTGTCATTTCTTCGCTCACAACAGGCGCCTTTTCCTATTTTTCTGTGATACCAAAAGCACTCTTGATGGTCTCCTGCTACTAAAGCCCATCCTTTGAAAAGTCCGTCTTGTTGTGTGTTGGATATACTTTGTGATGTACCTGCATCGATTTCAGCTGTAATTTGCCGTGTTGTTGCCCTTTTGTTGTTACGGACTATGCGTTCTACACCCTTTCACATCTTTCGTTCACAAGCCTATTTCGAACAAAATATGTCCTTATCGCTTGAACTTTTTCTCAACTGCCACTTCTCTAATAATGTTCGTAACACCCGAAATACTGTTCGGAGAGAAAATCCTAAAAGAGTCGTCGTTTCAGAGATGTTGGCACCATTCTTCTTGCACCGACGATCATATGTCGTTCAAAGTCACTATCATACATCTTACACTTTTTTACAGTTACTTCCATGTTAACTGCGTCGTACGAAGCTGAGAGTTCCTTATATAAGCAACTTTGCGTTGTCACGTAATTCTACGTCAATATTGGAATGGTCTAATTTTTTGGCCACTTAGTTTAATTTATTTAAAAGCTGCTTCTGCTATTTTTTAGATTGCGCGTACTTAATCATAAGATTTTGATGCAATATACGGCTATTTTCAGTTTGCTGCACCGATAACATTGATATTTTAATTAAATTGTCAATAATTTGATTCATAAAAGGGAATGCCTAAATAACAATAATTTACAAAAATGACCCCTATCGTACTATAATGCCATAGCTGCCAACCATTATGCTTTTTACTTATGTTTAAAAATAAATAGCAAATTTTGTCTTATTTAATCGCTGAAATCTCCGATTAAATAAACCAAAAATTTTTATTAAATTTTAGCGGGAACATAAAAGTGTAAAATTTGGCAGCTATGCTTTAACCATAAATCCTAAATATCATACAGAAAAATTCATTGCAGAAAATTGTCTAGACTGTTATTCTTTCTGTACGAAATAAAATTAGATTGCTCGAAGAAAAAGATAGATTGGAGAAAGGAAACTTAATATTAGGACGTAATTAGATGAAACAAAAATGCTAGTTCAAACCAGTAAAATTGACTGCGATCTTTTAAATGGCTATTTTATAATATTTAAAGGAAAACGTGTTGGATTTGTCGGAAAAAAAGCTGCCATGAGATTTTTCTCTCTAAATGCAACTTTGATAGTTAATTTTATTAACGAATGTAATGTAATGTAATGTAATATTTTATTAATGAATATGTTTTTAAGTTGATTAATTTAGTTTAGTAATAATACAGACTTGATGAATCGGTTAAATGCCAATCTTGTTTTAGTTCGTTAGTTCGGTCATTAGTTCATTCTAATACGTTGTACTTTTTAATTGTACGTCTACAGAAACGAATGTTCTACAAAAATAATCAAAAGTAATTTTATATTAATGTATTCTTTCTATTTCAGTTTCGAATTTCAATGTAGTTAGTTACATAATTTATATGTTACACTGTCAATTTTCGTATTTGTTTACATTAAGAAGGAATTATTTTCACGATATTTACATTAATTTATTTCCTTTTATTAAATATTGTACACGAAAAACTTAATCGACATTTTAATGTATATTTGCACAGGAAACATTAATCAGTTTTACCCAAAAGAAATAGTTAAATTTCTAAGGGAAGAAATATAAAATATAACCATTTTAACATACAAATATCATATAAATTACCATAAAATTTTTATGTCTAAGACGGTATTATGTTACAAACATATTATTTTGTCACAGGTTTTACTAGAGAAAAAATACAAAAACCTATATAAAATACCTACAGTCCGGAAAAAAATTCCGTCCTAGACAAGTGTATGTCACAGAAGGTTGACTTGTACTCAGTGGCGTAGCTTCAGGTGGGCACGATCATTTTACTAGAAGTATAATTATACACTGCATTTGGCCTTATTTAGTCTTTGAACGGTATGAATTAAATAAGGCCAAATATAGTATATAAAAATACTGGTAGTAAGTGATCCTGCCGCCCTTGACGCTACGCCTCTGGTTGTACAGTATTCCTTTCAGTGAAATCCTAAAATGTTATGTTATAGACAGGTGTGTTTTCATAGTATTTATTGCATTAAGTTTCACTCGATGCAGACTAATGAACAGCATGTTACTAAAAGAAATTTGAAACAATTTGTACATCATGAAAAATCGCGTTTTTTGGCTTCCCGTGCAGTGGTTCTGGGGTACAGGTCTTGGAACCCTTGATAATCAGGACGTCCGGCATAAATTGCGAATTGTGGCAACACTAGTACGGAACATATAATTATTAACCCCTTAAGCACCACTTAAGCACCTGCGTACGTCATGAACAACTCTGTCTGAAATACCAAGACGTCCAGGTTGCCAGTTTGGAATTTTTTTAATTCAAAATTTTGAATTCATACCAGAAAGTTATAGTAGTAATTTGTATTTTATATAATTAAAATTATTCTTTTAGAAATTCCGGTATGAATTTTGTATTTTTGAAGACATTTGACATACCTGGTATTCAGCATACTATCACTAAATTGAATATGGTGCTTAAGGGGTTAATAATGAAAAATTGAAAGACTTGGCAACTATGAATATTTCAAATAGAGAACATTGGCGTATAAAATGTTGTCTATTTTAAATCTAACAAGGATAGGGCCAAGCCTGGTAATCACATATATTGATTATTTTTATATATGTTGTAGGGTAGAAGCCCCCTTAGTCTCAGGTTCAACGGATTTTATATAATGCTCCTTAATTCTCGAGAAATAGGGTGACTTAACCCTTTAACGTTCATTGGTTTCCCTAGGAAACCAAAAAAACTTTAATTACGAAATTGAACAGTGACACCAGAATTTTAATAGAAATGTTTTCAATTTATTATGTATGTGGAATATCGCTTTTTTATTATATAAAAATAAATTTGTTTATAATTTCCGGTGTCAATCATTTATTTTGACATTTTAGCAATTGAAGTGTTTCATCCGTTAAAGGGTTAATATACATGTTAAATACCGTAATTTACAGCCTATAATCCACGAATAAAAAAATCATGCTTCTACCCGGAAACTTTATTTTAAAAACGAACATTCTAAATCGCTGTAAATATTTCATTTCAATTATTGAATAAAATTTCTGGCTCAGAAATTTTATTTGTAAATTGCTGTAATTGCTAAATTGCTGTAAATATTTTATTATTGTAATTGAATAAAATTTGTGTGTCGACACATTATGGTTTGATCCGCGGAATATAGGCCAAAAATTAAGTTGTATTATAATATTTAAGTTGCATTATAATATTAGACACCCTATTTATCGAGAACTAAGGAGTGTTGTATAAAATCCGTTGAACCTGAGACTAAGGGGCTTCTACCCTACAACCTATATAAAATAACAAAATCTGTTATTACCAAGCTTGGCCCTCTCCTTGTAAGTCTATGTTTTGAAAAGCCGCCTGTAAGAATCTCAGAAAGTCAAATCTCTTCAATCGTAAACGTGCGCACTTTATGCAAATGTTGTTCGTGTACAGGAGCGTTCCTCTAATACTACACGTTGTCAAAAAAATTTGGTTGCAAAAAAGTTACCAGTAATTCATAGGCCCTATTATCTGCCATTTACGTTCGTCCGTCCCACTGACGCCCCACTAATGGCTGAGAGGCCAGCTCTCAAAGCTGGTAAACGGCAGGTGCTAAGTTCAAACCCCTGTCGCGCTCATCGACCATACCGTTCGGAGTTTTCTGTGGTTTTCTTCTAACCTTGCCGTAAATACGGGTTAGGATCCCTTAGAAAGACCCCCACGGAGAGTAAGTCCCCCTATGGCTTATAACCCTCGTGTAGATAATAGGTCGTCACAAACCAACCAACCAAAAATCCCATTAACTGCACAGAAGCGTATGTTTTCTTTCGAGGGTGCACGTTTGCACCGCCCCCTGAATACAAGGCCTACCCGCACGAGGCCCCGTGAAAATGGCGGATTTAGTAGACGGGTTTTTTAAGCGTTTGTACGGTCACCTGAATTTAAACATCGGTATTTTCTAATAGTTTTCTTAAACTTGTTTATTCTCAGAAAAATAAGGCGGAGAAAACTTTAAGAAATTATTGGTATTTAAGTTCAAATGACGGTACTGAAAAAAAATCCGCCTTCGACTGCCGTCAATTTTTTCTTTTTTTTTTCTTTTGTCAGCGTTCAGGTCTAGTATTCAGGGGGCCGTGATATTTGGTTTAATCATCCTTCCTTGTCACGATTACTATTTTTAAATTTTACTTTGCGAGTTTTTTGGTTTATTCAATTCCGTTTTAACCCCTTGAAGGACACCGGTATATTATATATACCACTTAATTTTAATCCCAAAATGCCACAATGCGACCAGAATTTTATAATCAAATTTTGAATTTATAATTTACATGAGGAAAAGCTTTTACTTATTTTAAAATAAATTCGTTCGTGAATCCTGGTGTCAATCAGTCATTTCAATATTTTAGCTACAAGAGTACTTTGCCTCTGAAGGGGTTAAGCAAGCAGAAACACAATCAGTCGTAAGAAGGCGCTATTTTCACCTCGCTAAATTTTTTCCATTCATCTGAACATGCTTAATATGTAATGGATTTTTCGAATGTACATCAAAGTATATTTTTAATCGGACCCTAGAGCTACTGTGAACGGAAATAACGACAAATTACTCCATCTAAATCTCATTTTCGCAAAGGTTTTAATGTAGCAGCAGGAGTAGAAATGTAATATAATAAGAATAAATATATTTTACAGCATTCATAAATTCGATGTTGTGCAGGAATCTGATTTATTAAAGAAAAGTTCTTCTATATTGTATTTAAATTTTTGTTGTGAAATTTTATGTTCCTGTTGAAGGGTGGTGGAATGTTATACAGGGTGATTAAAATTAAACTGACGGTGCTCAGAGGCTCATAGCTCCGGTTCTACTGATCGGATCCCAATGAAACTCCAAATATATGTTATGCAGATCCTGCGGCCAAGGTTTTCGTAAAAAAAAAATAGTTTGAATTTGCGCTACCAGATGGCGCTGTATTGCTGAAACCATATGCAAATGAGTAGCTAATGTAATTTCGCTATAAAAGCGATGCGTATGGTCCAAAGAAATCATTCGTCCGTAGTGAACATTCCGATGAACAAGAAGGAACGTGCAGTGATCGAGAACTTTTTTTATCAGAATGAGAGCAATTCTTCGGCTCTGAATGCAACTTCCTCCACAATCGCCGACTCAGTTGCACGTCGTCGACCTCTTCTGGTACAACATCCAGAGAACCGATTTCTTCAAACGAATTGCGCCTCTAACTGCATCTACGGACATTTTTCATCCTCCGATAAGCACGGAGAGCTGCCGAAGCATTGCTCTTATTCTGATAAAAAAGTTTTCGATCAAGGCGCGTTCTTTCTTGTTCATCGGTATATTCACTGTGAATGTATGATTTCTTTGAACCATACGTATCGCTTTTATAGTGAAATGACATTAGCTACTCATTTGTATATGGTTTTAGCAACACAGAGCTGGTAACAAAATTACAAACTTTTTTTACAAAACCTTGGCCACATGATCTGTATAACATATATTTGGAGTTTCATTCGGATCTGATCAGTAGAACCGGAGCTATGAGCCTCTGAGTACCGTCAGTTTAATTTTAACCACCCTGTACATAGACCCTATGTTTAATCCTCGCATGCCACAATAGCAAAATAATTTTTAATTTTTTTCTAATGTACATGAAAAAATATCTTAATAATTTACAAATAAATTTAATCGTAAAATACGGCTGTCATTCAATTATTTAACCATTTTAATAACAGAAATACTTTTCCGCTGGAATAGTTAAAGAATATCTTTCAATATTCCCAACAGTCCATGCTTTTATATTTCCATATATTTATATAATAACATGTTTCAAAATTTTCGTAGGCTTAATGATGGGCACAAAAATGTATCCATAACCGATGGTTTCAGTTTTTTATCACCTTCAGCACTAGCGCAAGAATATTTACTCTGATATAATTTTCAATCATTTTTTTCATTTTTCTGAATTTTATTTAGTGATTAACTATAATAATTGCAGTGAGAAAATGCTTTGAAATAATATAAATTTGAAGACATGCTAAATTGTGACTCTTAAACTTATTATTTTATGGCTTAAACATTTTTAAATCAACATAAATGATGATTTATAAATGTTCAATAATTTATTTAATATTAAACTGCTAGAGATTACAGTTAGATAACGTAATTAACTGCAATATATTTATTCAGCAAATTACTACATAAAGTTATTATGAAAATGTAGAGTGCAGCAAATCACACTTAATTACATATAATAACGTAGAGATAGATGTTTTTGTAAAATAAATACACGATTATTAATTTATAGGTCTAATGAGTGCATACGAGTCTATTAATAAAGCCATTTATTTGAATAGGTTGCATTTTAAAGATTAGGTATATCAATTTTACTGCCAGTATAATTTTGAAACCCACATTATGCAGTTAAGCATGTAAAAGCATTGCGTATTTCGCCAATGGAACAAATATTTAGTTATTTTGAATACGATATCAAAATAGAAGAAAAACATTTAAAAAAAATAGTGGTACTGATTGTAGTATAACAATTGATTCACGGACAAACAAGTTACCTCTATTTTAGTAAATAATAATTTGCCTTATTTAACCTTCCTACCCTGAATGGGTCGATTCGACCCATTTCTTTAATTTATTTCATTTTATTCGAACCAGAAATTCTTTATAAAGTAAGTTAAATGTAAGCCACAGAGAACTAAGGTAAATAAATATGATAAATAGTTTTAAATAAAAATTCTGGTGTGAAATGTTTTTATCAAGGTTGAGTAAAATATCAACAGGGTAGGAAGATTAATGACATTATCTTTTCGAATAAATAAGACAAAGATTATATTATGACAATTCTGGTTGAAATCGACTTTCAGGCAAAAAGCATGTGCATCCCTACGTTAAAGCAAAACATTTTGAATGGAGTATAGAAATTAGACGTCTTAAACCAAAGAATTCCTAAACATTTTATCAAGAACCAGCACGGGAACAATTTTTCTATTCAATCGTACCACATTTTAGGTAAAATTTCTTTGTCTTAAATTTCTATTGAAATTAACTTCGTGTAAGTGTATGACAGATATTATATGTCAAAAGAAGTACGAATAGATTAAAACATAGTCCGCTGGAACGTATATTTCCCAAACCGTAATCGAATCAAATGATTATTGGATTTGTGGAATGAGAAATAGTCTCCACTTTAATAAGATTTACATGAAAGTATAGCAAAAAGTTAGCGGGAAAAAACATTAGAATTGAATTTTAAATTAAATAAGTACATAAAAAAAGAAGAAACCACAAGTTGTGCAATAAGTTCTATTTATCGTGATCTACAGTTACGAGTAAATGTTTTTAAAAATTAATTTAATTTTCTTTTCTGTAAAACTTTCTTCATACGAAGAAACGTGAGTTAAATTAAATATCATTATCATACCTTCCAAGTATTCCGCTCCTGTTTTACCACTTCTTACGAATAGTTAACTTTCCCTTATTTAATCGCATGTTTCAGCAATTAAATAAGGCTATGATCACTCTTCGGAGAAACCACATATAACAAAAAGCGGAACAGTTGGCAGGTATGTTCTTTAAACAAAATTACTTACATGTTTTCAACGAGTGCCGAAATTTGAATATCATTATTTCCGATTATTAATATTCATCTTGTTTAGTAGAAATTTGGAGATCTAATAAAATGGTAATCTAAAGCAAGCGCTGGTGCAGCTTTGCTTTAATCGAGTGCATGAGGAAATTATTATTTTAAAAATATTGCGTCAATTTTTGTTCATTTTTAAAACTTTTAATTAAATATCATAAAATACGCTGAAATTATTTCGTAAATTTATTTGAAATTTAAAGTTATTTTGTTGATCAAATTTAAAGTCATAATTTGGATGCAGAATAACCATATATTATAGAACTTTGAATGTAGTTGAAAAGATAAATATTGGGGATATTCATTAGCCTAATAAATTTGAATTATTCTCAAAACTGAAAATAATGCATTTTTTAAACAAAGTTTAACCACTTCAACGGCAAAAATTAATTGCTATGTTTATTTTCTATTGCATTGTATACTTATTAGAAGTTCTTAAAAGAAAATCGTTTTTTTCGAATTTTAAGAATTTCTTTCATTAGTAACACTAATAAACGTTTAAAGTTTGGCAAACACGTGTACCACAACGCCAAATGACAACACTTTTCATTAATAGTTATTTTTGCTTTATTAAATATCAGAATTTCTTTCATTAAATAAGTCGAAGAATGATTTTTAGAAACAGTTGACATCTGGCACGTGGGTCCGCCATTCCTGCAACAGAGGCATCAAACGGGATTTACTTACAATCTTTTCTACAATACAGCATGAGTAATTTAATTTATCTTATCATATAATTATATCATAATATATAATATAGCAATATTTCACATTTTATCTAAAGAACAAATATAGAGCTCCAGAAAATGTTTAATTGTTGTTTACTGCGCTTAACTCGGGAGAAATCGCGCATATCTAGGGTATGAATAGTTTTTACTTTGTCACCAATAAATACAAACAATAATTCTCAACTTATTTAGTCAGCGACAATTGTTACAAATTGTAGGATAAAATACGCTAAAGATTACTTTTCGAAAAGTAGTGGTGATAATTGTAAAATCCGTACGCACTAGGGGTATGTCATACCCCATGCGACTTCTCCCGGGATATCCCTTTCAGGCACAAGGTACTTCTCTTACTAAAATGTTGAATTGATTTATTGACACCAGGATTTACGATCAAATTTATTTTTAAATAAGTAAAAGCTTTTCAACACGTACATTAGAAAATAGATAATTTTATATAAAAATTCTGGTGTCGCCATGGCATTTGGTTGGGTTGATTATTGACGGCCAATTATCTACACTAGGGATATAGGCCCGGGGGGAGTGCCCTTCGTGGGGGTCTTTCTAAGGGTCTTTCTACCTAATCCGTATTTTCGCATGGATAAATCCACGGCTCGAAGAAAACCACGAAAACTCCGAACGATTAGGCCGACGGGCGCGATTGGGATCGAACCCAGCACCTCCCGTCTACAAGCTTCGAAAGCACAACCTCTCAGTCACTCCATGGCATTTGGCGTTTGATTAATTTTAAGTGGGACAGAATTTAATCCACCATGCCGGAAAGGGTTAAATGGCACTATCCATGTATAATTGCAAACCACAGTCTCCAAAGCCGGCGGTCTTAGTCAACATCCTGTTGCTTACTGATTAAAAAGTTTAATTGGATTAATTCATGCAGCTAAAAGCCATGCAAGGATCTTGCTGAAGCGCTGAAGGTAATTATAAGTTAAGCAAAATAGAACCACATAACATCGAATAATCATGATAACTATATTTATTGTTAATGACATGTTGGATTGTGTTTTATAAGTAAATTTTAAGAATTATATATTACTCAGTAAATAAAATTTCCCATTAAATTTTTTAAATTATGTTACGTAAGTTTGATTAACATGTGCTTTACGAAATTATTTCTTGAAAAATATCTTTAATTAGTCGAAAAGCTAATTAGAGCATCTTTTATAAATATCGTTTGTTTATAGAAAAGCTGGGAAATTTATTTCAAGAAATAATCGCTTGTGATATATTTTTAGCTGTTCTAAGATAATTGCTTTTGTGAATTCTAGAATAATTATAATGTAAGTAAAAATAATATTGATATTTTAAAGTGTTTTTACAGTTTTGAACATTAATTAATGATGAGTATTTTTCTTTCAACTTTTGTATTAAAATGATGATTTTCAGAATTTTAAACTAATTTTAATTTGCAAAATTGAAAATAGAATTGAACAAATAATTTATTTATATAGACGCCAGTATATAAATGTAAATATAATATACTTTTCTTAATTCATAATAAATAATAGAAAAAAATGCATGTGCTGTTCAGCTATTTATGTGTAAATATTTATCTGTGTAAATAATACAATAAATTTGATTGACTTAAGTGCAAATTTTCAAAATGAAATCTAATGATGAGACTTTAAAAAAAAGAGAGTTGTTTTTTTCTAATATTTTGACTTCAAACAAACCAATGAACTCTGATTAAAAAAAAAAAAAATACCTTCTTTCATTTTCCAGCATTCGACAATAAACACATATATATACATCAAAACTTACGTATTGATATTATTATCTGAAACAAAAATTCATTTATTTCGTAGCTTTTCTAAAAACACTTGTATCAATATTTTATAATTTATAAGCAATGCTACATATTAAAGTTTTATTTCATAGTACCGTAATTTCCGGCGTATAATCCGCAGCTCAAAGAGTCGTTTTTCGACCCAGAAATTTTATTCAATAATTGTAGTTAAATATTTACAGCGATATTTTAAGTTACATTTTATAAAATAATATTTCTGGGTCGAAAAACGACTCTTTGAGCTGCGGATTATACGCCGGAAATTACGGTAATTTAATCCGATTCAGTTAATTAAAAAAAAATGTACCGTAATTTCCGGCGTATAATCCGCAGCTCAAAGAGTCGTTTTTCGACCCAGAAATATTATTTTATAAAATGTAACTTAAAAGATCGCTGTAAATATTTAACTACAATTATTGAATAAATTTTCTGGGTCGAAAAACGATTCTTTGAGCTGCGGATTATACGCCGGAAATTACGGTATGTAGTTTTCTTTCAGGGATTAATATAAGAAGCACGTTTAACAACTAAACAGAAATTTGTCTTTCATAAACAAATCTCAATAAAAACTGCGTTACAGAAAATTAATCTATTTATAAATACTGGGAATGGGAAGTTCTAGGCAAGTTATGACAAGAAACCGATTACAACCCAAAATTAGAAAACCAAAACATATAGAATGAGGGAAATAGAGAAAACCACTTTATTTGCAGTAGTTTGACCATTTGAGATATGCATAAAATAATAAAGATAAAGATCGCATATAATTCCTGATTGAGAGGTATAATTGGAAAGAATAAAAATTAAATACATAAAATCAAAAAATAGCAATTATTCTAATTATAAGTTGGAATTAATGATATTCGCGTTGTGAATTTTTACAAATCTCAACCTTTTTTCAATAGGCAGAACTAGAATTTAGAATAAATAAATATCCAGGGAAGTTAAAAGTTAACATCAGTCTAATGTCTGCCAATAGACGAGGGATATAAAATAATACCATATCCAATATATCGATGTAAAAATTAAGTGAATAAATTTCATACTAAAATAACAATGAGTGGTAATTAAAAAATAACAAAGGATATTTTATTTACAAAATATATACAAATATACAATTAAACTAAACCACCACTAAATAGTAATAGTATTTTTCGACTTAAAAAAATCTCAGAAATTCCGTTTTTAAATAAGACGAAAAATTAAATTGATTTAAATTTAGCGGGGTCAATCACTATAATATATATACATATATATTTAAAGTCAAGAAAAAAAAGTTATTTATTGTTCAGACTTCATAACTCTTTTACCGCAAATTTTTAATATAATTTTAAACTTAATATTTATGCATCAGAAATTGTAGACGTCTTGTTTAACTACAGGATTTGTAATACTTTTCTGCATTAAAATAAGATTAAAAATTGTATTAAAAATTGTGGTAAAAGCGTACGAACCCTGTTGGTTGGACAGACTTGCTATTTAAAAATTAGTTTTCGTCGTGATAAAGGCATGAAAATAGGTTCAAAATAACGACAGTAAAAAACAGTTCAGTTCGGCAAGTGATGACGTGGAAGTGTAATATGTAACTAGCTTAAACAATCCAAAATTGAGACACGCTAACACACCGTGCCGTTTCTGGTTGTGAGACTATTTAAATATACGCGTGTCTATACAGAAAGTATCCATTTTTATTAGCGACCTCCCCCTGAACATTAAGTTTGCGCACTCACGCAAAAATAACGAATGTCGTAGGCGGATTTCTTTCAGCGGTTTTGCGGTCCGTCGAATTTGAACACCAATAATTTCTAAAAGTTTCCTTTGCCTTATTTTGCTGATATCAAATAAGTCAAGGAAAACTATTGGAATTTACTGATGTGTAAATTCAGGGGATTTCACAAACGCTTAAAAATATCGCCTACGACAACCGCTATTTTCGTGTCAGCGCTCAGGCCTAGTATTCCGAGGGCAGTGTGTTAGCATTGGCAAACGCCATAAGGCAGGAGATAGCAGGAGTAATTACGCGACCACATTCAGTGCTGTAATGAGAGGCGGCTTGTTTGGTGTTTACAATCACTTTACTTCCAGTATTTCAATAAACTTAATTCCCCCCCCCCACCTATTTAATCACGGCTGAATATTTAACGACTAAATGGTTAAATTTATTATTCAAATTTTCTGATTCTGAACTCCTTGAGCAATAGCAACTGGCTGGAGTACTTTGAGCACTTACTGTTGTAAATGCCTCTGAAGAAATATCAATTATCGAACCACTATTACTTCTACATTTGTTTCTTAGTTTTTACAGCAGCGTACAGTACTGTCGTGGTATTGAGTTTTGATTTTTTTCCATATACATATATGTCACATTTTAACTTCCCAATCACTCCACGTTCCGTAACTCAAATCAAGGCCAGGGGTCTCAACCCAGGAAGTTTTCAGTCGTACGCCGATTATGATAAATCGTTGGTGCTTATTGAAAAAAAAATAGGCGGTCAAGTCCACTTCAAATTTTATTAGGATCCCAAGGGCTCTGGTTATGCTTTTAGCTCTCATGATAATTCAATGCAGTAGAACCAAGGAGAGACTTCGTATCCCAAATACCATTCGAAGAAATCAAGCTGTTAAGGAGCGGCATCTTCGATTACATCGGCAGCTACGGGGATTTTCATTCCATGATCGCGAGCCACGCGTCGTACTTTCACATACATCCTGCTCCCAGCAACATCTCTCTGATTCAAGGCGGGAAACCCAGAGTATATCTATTCTCTTACGCTTAAGAATACGGAACCGTTAAAACAGTCTTTCGACCAATCAGCGCTACGGAACTCAATTTTCTGGCGCTATGATTTTGAAGAGATCAAACCGCAGGCTGAAAAAGCGTGGGGGAATATTCTAGAATTGTTTCGGAAAAAAATCTGATTCCTTCGAACAAATAAGAAAGAAAAAAAAATAATACGTAGGTTTTACCGAGTGTGGGCAGGATGCCAAGATAAAAATTTTACATTGAAACTGAGATTAGCTTTTATATTTTGAGAAAGAATACTTTTTGCCTGAAAACATAGGGAAATAAAAATAAAAATATATAGGTTGTTATTTCAAGAGAATTAAAATATTTAGCTGGGAGAGTGATATTTAAAAGAATTAAATTTTAGGATGCGTTAATTTAATGAAATAAAAAGTGTGTAATTTTAACAGAACAGCACTTAGAGCCATTTTTTAAGAGAATGAATTTAAAATAAAACATTTTTAGCTAGGCTGGATTTTGACAATCTAAATACTAGAACGAGAAAAGAATTTAGAATAATGGGATTTAAACAGAATTATAACTTTGATGAGGCCAACATCGAAAAAAATTAAAATTTGTTTCATATATATGTGTAAATTGCTCAAATTTCGGTATTGTGGTAAAAAAGCACCGTAATCTTACAAAGATTATAAATAATAATTCAAAAACAGCTTCTGAAATTTAAAATATAAAAAATGTCTCTATTAGAGTACTTTTTTAAGTGTTATAGAGTATAATTCTCATCAGAATAAAATACTTACGGTTGCAATGGAAGAAAGAACTATGATTCTTTTGTTTTTGTTTATGGAGCACTACAACCATATTCTTATCGGATTTCCAAAAAGTAATAAATATGCTTTATATTTTAAAATCGTTTCCCTATATTGATTTTTCACCTGTGTGAAATGTAATTATGCTTCATAATTTGATGTTCAATCTGAGTTTTCATAAATAAGTTTTTAAAGTGTCAATTATTTGAATTTCTTCAATAAAATGAATTTAATCTATTAAAAAAATTAATTTTTTAGGGTTGAACCGTCTATACCTGAAAATGAAATTCATTTAGAAATTATAAATTAGTTCGAAAATTTATAATTCAATTTATAAATATATCTCTAAAATTAAACTTCAATATTTTGTGCATGGCTTTATAAAACTGCATACAATACAAAAATAAAATTGCGGATTTTCAAAATGATATTTATTAATTATTGAAACGTTCCTATCATAAAACCAATTAAATTGTTTTAAATATAAAAAAAATTTTTTTTTTCAATTGAGTAATTAAAAACTAAAAGTTTGAATTTTGATACTATTGAATTTAAACACAATTATAAAATATTAAACATATATATATTTTTAAATACAGCATTAAAAATATATCACAAAACCAATTAAAATATTTAATGGCTTTAAAATTTAAAAAAAAGTATTTTTCAATAGAAAGTAATTATAAATTTAACTTTATATAAATAAATAAGAATTAAAAGTAAAATTATTCACATACACTATATGTAAATTTTACCAAAAAGAACAATAATTAAATATTAGACATTTCTTTTCTGTCATAAAAAAGCACCATACACAATTACAAACACCATTTTTTGACGAATACAACATTTGACTAGAAATTAAATAAAAAATATAGCCATTGTCTTTTAATTGATTTCCTGAATAATAAGATTATAAAAGTTTTCTACTGAATTAATAATCAAGAGTATAAATGTTTCTAACCAGGAAACCAAACCATAGTGCAATAATGAAAAAATCTAAGTAAGCAGCAATCCAAAGAGAACTATGAAACGTGCTTTTTCACACATTTGCAATCGTCTACTCATTATCGATATATAAACTCATAAAGTTTGCTAATTTACTTATTTAAGAGAAAAAGACGTGATTTTGACTCAAAAATTTTAATAATGAGATTGATATGAAATACAAAACATATTTAGATATAATAATTTAAAAAAAAAATCTGTTGACAAATCTGACACTGAACCAAAAAATGATTGAAGCGTAGAAAATCATGGCACCAAGAGAATTTCACGAACTTAAATGTAGTGCAATGACTACATTTAAGTTCATTGTAGGCTTACAATGATCAACCTCCTGCAAAAAATAAAATTGCAAGGGCGTTTCAAATGCAAGTGACCGACTTTGTAGTAACCCAGACTAGTAACAAGCATACCGAATCATTTCCGAGTATTACGGCGTACTAACTCATTCACTGCCAACCACGAGTATACTCGTGGTGGTCAACATTCAAAATAAAAGTGTATGATAAAAAAAAGACCTGTTTTGCCACCACTATTTTAATATTTTAAAAATACTTTATTTAATGACAAAATCGTTGCTATTAATGTTAGCAAATATTAGCTATCAGAATTTTTGGTGGGAACGAATTTCAGTAAAAATATCGAAGACTCCGCCCATATAGTTTTGCTAGTTAATGGGGTAAACTGGACATGGACAAGTGACTGGAGTTTGATGAAGTTGTTACGTTGAAAACGTTAACGACTCCTCCTTCAATCCTATCGACTCCTCCTTCCATACTATTAAATCAATAAATTAGCCAATTTTAAGACTTTATATCTCGATAATGAGCAGGCGAGGGCAAATGATTTATGCGTCAAAAAACACGTTTCATACATTCCCTTTGGATTGCTGCTTATTTAGATCTTTTTCATTATTGCACTAATGGCGTAGTTTCCTGGTAAGACTCCTTAATAAAATTTAGCTAGCGAATGGCAATTTTTGAAATTTTTATTTTTCCAATGTGTTGTTTTCAATTGCATACCAGTATTTTTACACAGAAAGTTTCGCCTTATATAATTCCAATCTTTCAACAATTAAATTAATAGACACAAAATTTTGTCAGAAAAAGTGGGGCCGAAACAATAGAAAAAGAAAACAACACATTTGGACATAAAAAAAAAAAAAAAAAAAAAAAAAAAAAAAAAAAAAAAACGGTTGTCGTGAACATAGTGGCATTAAAAGTGTAACCACTCAATATTTTTAGCAGCAAAATGTAAAAAGTATATTTTCGAAATGTAGATGATTTTTCATCAGTTACAATTAAAAAATCATTCACACATAGCTGCCAAACTTTATGCTCCATCTTAGCCCAAAAAATTAATAGAGATTTTTGCCGTACTTAATATTAGATATCGGCTATAGTAAGAATAAGGCAAAATAATAAATTCTAGAAATTTTAAGAGTACAACAAGGCAGAACTTAATATAAAATTTTAGACTTTAAAAAAAATGAAGGCAGCTATGATTAAGGCCATAAATTTTCAATAACTCTATTTGTTTCACTCCTACTTCTTTTGACAAACTTTTACGCCTTAATAATTCGTCATTGCATGTGCATATAATCCACTTATCACCAATCGTATGATTTTTTTTTACATTTTTAGGTGCGTTCGTAATTATATAAATACGTAGCACCTATTGTCGTCGCTTGGTCCGTCCGTCTGTCCGTCCGTCTGTCTGTCCGTCTGTCTGTCCGTCCGTCCGCATATAACAACGCAAAAACTACCCAACCGAATGGCTTTTAAATTTAAGCTATATTATCTTTGCAGAATTTTGTCGAGACATTTCAATTTTTTTTAAAATCGAACCAAAACTTTAGGAGATATTAATAAAAAAAATTATTAAGAAATTTTAAATTTTTTTTTTAATCGGTGCTTTCTTGTTAAAGGAGCTTCCCAGGTTTCATCGTCAAGCGACCGAGATACTTATTTTATGACAGAAAAGAATCTGCAGACGATATAATTCATTTCATAGAATTAAAAATCATCAAGATCTGAATATTTACATAACTAGCTATAGTACGAACGCACCTCATTTGTCACGTTTGACGTACAATTTCCAACTTGTTATAACTTAACATCTACTGAATAAAAGCGATTATTTAAAATTAAAACAAGCTATTTATTCAGTAACATATTTTACACTAGATATACTTTATATAAGACGATTGACATTTTTGGGAGAGTATATTGCAATAATTAAAAGTTGATAATGTAAATATTTTTTGTATTGTGAAAAAAAAAATCAGCCCCTTTTAGTTAAGATTAAAATCATTTATTTCTCTTTTTTAAAGTATAATATTTGTCCAATTTCAAATTTTGTCTTAAGTACATTTAATCATCAATATGCCTAAGAAATTATATTTATTTGAACAGGAATTCCTATAATTTTAAAATATTAGTTCACATTTTGAAAATGACGGATCATATTTTTATCATTTTATAAAATATTTTGTAATGAAATAAGATCTTTAAAAATGTTGGTATAATGGAATTTTTTAATAAATTCTGTGATTAATCAAATGATGAATTTAATTTTAAAAAGAAGTGATGATTCATAAAACACTGCTTACTTCTGAGTGAAAACTAATACACTGCATTTTCACAATGAGGACGCTGCTAGTTTTTAGTTTGTCAAATATAACATAATTTTAATTTTTTAAATAAATAACTTCGACTATAACAGTTAAAAATTATTCAATAGTGAAAGGTAAATTCCAATAGAAAAGTATACATTTTCTTTAAAGAGTGTAGTTTTTAATTTTTCGAACTCATATGCATATTTTGTTATATCAGCTACCATTTTTTTAAATGGAATTTCATAACCAAACAGTGATGTACCGTAATTTCTGCCGTATAAACCGCGGATCAAACAATCATGTTTCGACGAAAAAATTTTATTTCAAATAATATAACTTACTGGATCTCTCTAAATATTTGACTTCAATTATTAAATGCAATTTCTGGGTATAAACATGTTTGTTTGATCTTCTGATAATAGGTTGGAAATTAGAGCATGTTTATCCACGCCTTAATTAATATTTACTCTTAAGATTTCTAAAACTACTTTTACTCTTCACAGAGCCCTAGAAGTCTTAATAAATATTCGATTTCTCGGAGTCTTATCATGCATACCTCCCAATATCGCACTAAACTTCCATGCAATGTACGTTAATTTAACCGAGGTGAAACACGTTTCAAGCGAGAATATTTCTTAAGAAATGCAATCTTATAGGTTCCACATAGGAACTTGAAACTTAATCTATATTAATTTATTTTTCATATATATTTTCTGATTAGAAACTCCTTTAACCCGGATCAAATAAACTCACATTGTACAGCCGTTTAGCTGAAAGTTTGCAAGTATGTATCATAAAAAGTCCATACATAAAATTAATTTCCTTTTCTAAGTCTCCACATTTATGGTATTCATACCTTAAGGATGTATGCTTAAGATACAGCCGATGATTTAAATTTAATCTTCTACTTTGAAATTTTGCAGTAATTTTTTTAAAACTTACTAAGAGTTTTTGATCTATTAATTAAATTATTAGAGTGTTAATAAAAATATTTTGCTCCATAAGCATTGTTTGTGTTATTTTTTTTATTGAAATCTATTTTAAATAAAGGTCAGTGTTATTAATTTATATGTTATAATTAATTAAAAAAAATAACTTTTATATTAAAAACAAATATTTTAAATTAAAAATATATGCTACTACAGTAATTTAAATTGTTATTTATAAAGAGAAAATATAATAAATACATTTGTGAAATTCTAGAAATGAATTACAAATATTATTTTTTAAACTATATTTTTTTAATTTTCCGTATAAATATTCTGAATACAGCCTTTGTTTACGTTATTTACTGATCACTACCTCCGTAATATATACGTTAACCCTTTCCGGCGCGGAATAAATTTGTTTGTAAAATAATGAAATAATGGACTAGCACTAGATTTTAAAAACGATTTCCATAGAAAAGAATAACTTGCTGATTTTCCCTTACTTTATAAAAGGAAAATTTTAATTAAATATTCTTGGTGCCGTTTGTCAGTTTTGGAATTAAAATTAGGTGTCTTTTTTGTGACCACCGCCCGTTAAAGGGTTAATATATTACAGAGGTAGCGTACTGATATGTATGGAAATATCATGTCAGTTGTCGCCGATAGATGGCACTGTACTCTGGGAAAAAATTGACTTCCAATTTCTGTATGGGGAAAACGTGAATACGATCGACATTTAGTATTATGGATGTAGTGCTTCGTTCTTTTTGTCGTATGCAGCAAACTAAAAAATCGCACCAAATATAAAATTTCATTTTTTATGTTAGTTTTTAGTATTTTATACCTTACTCTAAATAACATGCTATTCTCCCAAAATCGATACTTTGATTTGTTATTGCCATTAGGATATTATATTTATATGCTGTTGTTATCTTTTCGTGTTTGCTGTTTTCAGAATTAACCGGGGTTTCTTCTTTTTTTGCGATTTCTTTCACTACGTTTAAAAATTAATTCAACATTTTTTTTCGTTATGCTTTTTTTTTATTATTATTTTAAAGAGAGAGAGCGATGGACAGGAATATTTTAGCTACACCTTTAAACTTTAAAGCAACCTGCCCATTTGTTCGACTGTTTTAAAGAAAATGGTTTCATAACCATATTTTAATTAGATTCTGACCATTATATGGACGATAATATGGTCAGAATAGAGTTCAACTATGGTTATGTAACCATTTTCTGTGGAAGTGGTCAATTGACTGGATAGATTTTGAAAATTTTTAACATTGTATGTATCGTTTCTACCATGTCAAACTATCGAATACGAAAAAATGCTTTTTTTATAACTTTTAAAAATGGGCCGATTGTCACCATTAATTTTATTAGAGTTCTTCGCCTAGTAAAAATACTAATAATATGCTTGCGAAGTACAGATTTTCTAGTCTGGCCTTTTCTTTTTCAAAGATGCCGAATTCATACCGGAAATTTTGAGAAACTTTATTTTAAATTGTTACGAACTGTCTGTCATTAAATAAAGAAAAAAGTTCTATTTGAAATTTCTAGTGTAGATTCGAAATTTCTGAATAATGAAAGAGGGCAAACTAGCAACCCTGGTGAAGAATACAATTAAAATTTAGTGGTGGCAATCGGCCCATTTTTAAAAGTAATGAAAAATGGATTTTTTCACTTTCGAAATTTTGACATGGTAGCGAGGAGATGTCTAAAACTAAACATTTATAAAATGTGATTTCTATCCCTGTTACATCCTAGGGATAGTAATCTCTTAGCATTTTTGTTTTCTGTGCCAGGATGCACAGACCACTGAATAATCGGTCTTTGCGCTGATTCAAAAGTGGCGTCTGTGGTATGCCGATTTTTAAGATTTCGTACGGTCACTTGAATTTCTGCACCATTTCTCGTATTATTTTTCTGCAGTTTTCCAAATTCTACAAATAAACTTTTTGAAATAGCGATATTTAAAGTGGAAGGACAAGAAAAACTCTGAAAAAAAATCTGCCTACAACAGACGCCAGATTTGAGTCAGTGCGTAAGCCTAGTATTGAGAGAACTGCGCTGGATGCAAAAAGTACAGTTTGCTAGAATTAAAAATAATTGTGAATTGATGAATTTATGAGAGGAATTTCTAATGTTTATTCAAGCTTGTGGTTTACAGAATTTTCATAAAGCTATAAGTCAGTTATTTACAATTGGCGAAAGTAACAAATGTAAAATGTAATAGAAAAAGTCAGATGTTACTTTTTATACCATTGTTTATCGGCTATTATCGCTTTTTCTCAAATATTTTTAGAACTGACCGTTTCCATTCATCCTTTTTTTTCACTATTTACATCGGGTAAAATAAAATAATGTTGTTGTGGGTTTTGATTTCTCCCAATAGAACACAACAGAGTTTTACGATAATTATAACGACATGTACAACCACATTCCAGACACTTACTTTTCTTGACGCCATTTTTGTCCTATACAAAAATGGTAAATATCATATAATATACTTTTTCGCATTTTGTCCATTGTGAGCACACTTTGAAACCGTAAAAGTTAAATTTAAATGCACCATATACAAAGCCAGTGGCGTAGCCTCAGGGGGGGGGGCACGATCATTTTACTACCAGTATAATTATATACTACATTTTGCCTTATTTAATCTTTGAACGGTCTGAAATAAATAAGGCAAAATATAGAATATAAAAATACTGGTAGTAAAGTCACCCGTGCCCCCCTTGACGCTACGCCTCTGTACAAAGCAGCTGATTATTCTGGCGTAATTTTAAGTTATCATCTGCTTTAAAAATAGATTAACCTCTAGCAAAAGTAACCGTTTTACTATTGACAACATGAACATAATTTCCGTAAATAAAATCTTCTTGTAAGTGTATATTTCAGATTTCAGTGTATATAACTGATTTTGAAGTTAGTATTTTATCATATCGTCGCTACCATGTCAAACTATCGAATATGAAAAAATGCATTTTGAAGTTAGTTTTAAAAGTGGTCCGAATTTCACCACGAAAATTTTGTTTTCTTCAACACGGTTGCAAGCTCGGCAACCCTGCTGAGTATTCAGAAATTTCAAATAGAATTTTTTACTTTTTTTAATGACAGTAATTTTGTCATTACTTAAAGCATATATTTCTTTCTTAAAATTTCCGTTATGAATTCTGCATGTCTGAATAAAAAAGAAGGCCAAACTGGCACCCCCCGTTCCTCAAAGAAAGTTTATTAGTATTTTTACTTGGGGAAGAACTCTAATAAAATTCAGTGGTGACAATCGGCCCATTATTAAAATGAATGAAAAAAGAAATTTTCATATTCGATAGTTTGAAATGGTAGCGACGAATCAGGGAATTAATATTTTCCACTCTTCTAGCAGATATTCATCCTTTGGTATGCTAAATAGGGATAGTTTCTAGTTTGCTGTTTTGTATCGAGTACTGTAACAAGGCACAAAAGAATCCGTATCACGTTTTGGGGCCATCATTCATATTTTCAAAGATTATGAAAATCACTATTCAAGTCAATGGAGATAGTGTATAGTTTAATTATTTAAAATATTTAACACTAGCCGAACCGTTTTCTCATTCTTATACAAGGTTTGCGTTGAAAAGAACTAGCAGACAATGGTGTAGACAGAGAGGGGGGGTCCAAATGCTCTGGAAACCAGTATTAAAGTTTTCTTCGCCTTCAATATCACAGAAAATTCTCCGATTAGATAAGGCAAAAATATGTTTATCCAAACCCTCTGGACCTCCAACCTGTCTACGCCACTGCTAGAAGATGTCACTGCGATCGACCCGTTATCTTTTCAGCATAGTTCTACATTTATCGGATTCAATTTTTTAGTACTATTTTGTTGCCGTTTTCCACACTATGTATTCTAGGCGCTGTAACACTATAACATAAAATGTTCGAAATTGTCTGTCACTTTAGTAAAGACCTATGTGGCCATTTACGACAATTGTATGCAATTGTGGTGAGCATAGCACGCATATTCGTTTAATATAGACGTTTCTTTAATATATACATATATTTGTTCATAGCATACAGAGTTTTTAACCAAATTAAAGGCTACTTTCCTAAAAGTTGGCAAAATGCAATACAAGCATCATACTACAATTAAAAAATGAATATATTTGATATTTGATGAAATATGAGCTTTTGTATGATGTAATTTTTAACTTCGCATGCGCGAACAATATAAAAAGCTATTTTATATAATTTGGTAATGTATATAGAAAAAGCAGTTGAATATCGATAATAAAGATATCGGCGATACAGCGCACTTAATTTTAAATTGTGGAAAATCATTCTACAACCACTACTTTTAGAAAGCAACAAAATTTCATTTTCCTATATCGCCGATGTTTTTCTGAATTTTAGTGATATTCGAATCGTTCTTTTACATACGTGTTCCTATATACCGTAATTTCCGGCGTATAATCCGCAGCTCAAAGAGTCGTTTTTCGACCCAGAAATTTTATTCAATAATTGTAGTTAAATATTTACAGCAATCTTTTAAGTTACATTTTATAAAATAATATTTCTGGGTCGAAAAACGACTCTTTGAGCTGCGGATTATACGCCGGAAATTACGGTATCTGTCTATGAAACTATTAAAAAAATGACATCATTCGCGCATAAGCCACCGCCCCCTGAATACTAGGCATGCGTTCTGAAAAAAGTGGCGGCTGGAGCAGGCGGAATCGTTTGTACAGTTCTTCGAACTTCAACACCAATAATATCTAAAAGTTATCTTTGACTTATTTGATCTCCGAAAAACAGGTTCATGCAGGGCAGAGTGGCCTACCATTTGGCTTAAGCTCCACTAGCCTGGCCCGATCTCCGAAAAACAAGGCGAAGAAAACTTTTAGAAATTATTGGTGGAGAATTTCGAGGGACCGTTCAAACGCTGAAAAAAAAATCGCCTGCGACAGCCGCCACTATTGTCAGCGCTCAGGCCTAGTATTCAGGGGGCGGTGCATAAGCAGATCAAAATTTTATCTATTTAAACTTTAACTCATATCTCGTTCAATATATTGAATAATATATTCATTTAATATTTCCAGTACATTGTTCTTGCGACACTTTTTCAAATTTCTGTAATATAACATTAAATTTGCTTGAAAACTCAGCTCGTTATAAAAAAACACATTTTTTTTTAGAAACGTTTGTATCACCAAGAATATGCGTGCTATTCTTACACAAATGTATTTTTACTTTGTATATTCTACATGGTGACAAAAGTACCGTAATTTCCGGCGTATAATCCGCAGCTCAAAGAGTCGTTTTTCGACACAGAAATATTATTTTATAAAATGTAACTTAAAAGACCGCTGTAAATATTTAACTACAATTATTGAATAAAATTTCTGGGTCGAAAAACGACTCTTTGAGCTGCGGCCAATACGCCGGAAATTACGGTAATATATAATCACAAATGTGATTAATCTTTTTTCTATTTACTGTTGGTCACTATGTGTCCATTGTTACTAAATTTTCACTGTAAAATAATAGGTCCAAATAATGTAAAATATGAGGTGTTCTTTAAATTCACGAATTTCAAAAATGAATCATCAAGTATTTATGCAGATGTTCGACAAAATGTCTAAATTTCAAAATGTACGGTCATTATCCTTAACTTATGAGCATGATTCCTCACAAATTTTGTGTTGTTATGACAATTGTTTTTTAGAGAGCTCCTGAAATACATGAATTATTTGTAATGATATGGAATCATAATTGTTTACTATCAGGCAAAAAAATAATAGGCACCGGATTAGGGGTTGGAAAACGTTATTTTCTGCTACTTTTTTAAATTCAGATTGCTGAGTACCACTTTTTTTTAAATGGCGATATTCGTCATATTTACGACATACAATTCATCATTAGATAAGCGAAACATTTCTATTTAAAAAATGTGGTTGCCATCAAGCATTCTCAGTAAAAAAAATGTACCGTAGAAGTACCGTTTTATTACTCCTGCTCTGGATGTACAAATTACCTGTTGATTTAAGCATTTGTCTTTATGACTCAAATCGCGTTATAAAACGGAAATACTAATATATCGTAGGATACCCGTATAAGCGGCCCTATTTAAAGTCCTACAAACACGATCCATTTAATTGGTGGGCAGGCAGCTGTTGCTTTCACAAGTTAGTGATTAAGTTCATACCACGAATCGAAATCCTGAGAATAAAACGAAAATCCTCATTATTGCTGCATATTGAAACAAATCGTTTGTTTGCATCATATTTTAAAGGCGAGTGTGTGATTTAATACTTATAAGGTATACTTAATTGCAGGCATTTTTCTAGTTTGTTTTTATTTTCTCCAAAACAGCATAAATGTCACAATTTTCAGATTAACGTTTTTAATATAAACATATATTTCCGAATTGAGAAATTGTAATTTAACTGAAATATTTGACATTTATGTTAAAAAGCTTCCCTTTACATGTTTTCACTTTTGGAAACTAAATTTATTTAATGGATACCAAATAAAATTTTAATTAATTAATGAGGACGTAACTATTAATAGAAGTGTTTCACTCTAATTATACTATGAAGAAATCTACTCAAATCTTAAATTGAAAATAAATCTAATAATAGTGATTCATGAAAAGTTTAATCAACCTAATGCTTTTTCTTTAATTTACAGAAAAAGCGTTCCTTAAATTAATAAATTTCTAAGTAATGATAGGATGTTTAAAATAATTACAATAAATAACAAATAAAATAGTACATCTTTAAATAATTAGCATGCAATTAAACATTAACGAAATTTTCCTTTGTAAAAATAAAATATTTCAAGCTTGAAAAGAACTTCAGGATTTTACTTTATTTTCCCTTATTAATTATGGATTGGGATACCATTTTAAATAAGATAATTTACGTCCGTTTTTTCTTTTTATTGTTTATTACAGCCTTCTGTTTCTTATTAATTATTCTCAGTTTTTCCATATCAGAAGTAACTATTGAATAATTTATCTACAGTAGCTTCTTGTATAATATTATTCAAGAATGTATACTAATATAATAATGTATACCATATTTGCGTAAGATATCATTAACCAAATTGTGTAAGTAGCGTGCATTTCAGAGATTTTTAATATTAAAAATTTCAAAATCCATACCGGAAATTCCGAAAGAAGAATTTTTATTTTAAGCAATCACGAAACGTCTGTCACTAAATAAAACAAAAATTACTATTCAGAATTTTCGGTATGAATTCGGTATTTTTGAATATTAAAAAAAATCCGGAAATGGACGCATATAACATATGGGCTGATAAGTTCCCGGTCTAATAAAGAAAACACAACTTTTTAACATAACTTTATAACTGTATAATTTTATAACTTTATAACTTTATTAAATAACATAACTTTAATAATATATAATAATAATTTAATAATATTAATAATAATAATAATAATTTAATAATAATTAAATAAATAAATAATAAGAAGAATTTAATAAATAAATAATAATAATAATTTAATAAATAAATAATAATGATAATTTAATAATAAATAACATAATTTTATAACGAAAAAGATCCAAACTGTGCTCAGAATCGTCGACTCGTTGTTGTTTTTGGTCAAAAGTCACACGCGCGGCACCCACTTTGAAAACAGCTTTTTCATAGACAAATGTTCATTCAAAATAAAACCTACACGTTCCTTGGATATCTTCAGAGTCTGCGCTATCTCCTGCAACTTCGCTTTACGGTTCACGAAAACGATTTTGTGGATTTTTTTATGTTTTCCAGAGTTACCACCTCTTTTGCGTGGTGCATCACTGTTGTCCGTACGACCACGTTTAAATTCAGCAAAACAATCAATAATGGTTGATTTACCTGGTGCAGTGTCCGGATAACGCTTACCAAGCCACGGTTTTGTTTGAACGGTGATTTTCCCATCAAATAACATTTCTTGAAATTCTTGTTTACCATTTTTTTTTGTTTATCAACAAAGTCGTTCAACTAAAACCACTCTAACGTTTTATCTACACAGCGAATCGTCTTGACATTTTTTCAGCTTACATTATAAAGGTTAGTATTTACTAAAAAAGCATCGGTTCGGCAATTGCAACGCCATCTGTGAGCCATACCGGGAACTTATCAGCCGATGTGTTATAAATGCAATAATGATCAAATGGGTGAAGTATACTATAATCTTTAACCTTCTCAGAGGAAAAGTAATTAGTGTTTCTAAAATGAGGACCATGTGTGATTGTCACCAGAATTTACGACCAAATTCATCTACAGATAAATAAATGCATTGTATCAGGTTCTTAAAAAAAAGCGAATTTTTATTTTAAAATTCTGGTGTAATTGTGCTAGTTGGGGATTCAAATTTAGTCTATAAACTGCATACTACCGCCCTTCAATGTTTAAGGTGTTTCGCGTGAACACGTTCTAATAACAACAAAATAATTACCGTCAGTTAATTGAAAAAAACAGGTAGAAACTGCAGGTATAATCACTTTAAACATCTGTTCAAAAGAAATAATCTCTCTGCAAACCATTTTTTAAATGCGCGCAAGTAGCAAAAACGCAGATTTGAGAAAAGCATATGCAAAATGCAATATAATTTGAAGTTGTGTGTACACAATATCAATTTTAAATTTACACGGTTCCAATTTGAATATTTTAAAACGGTTTCTTTGATTAACTAAAAATTGTATATGTTTAAAAAACATATGAAAAACAAAAAACTAAATGTGTTTGAAGGATTTTTAACGCCTCAATTCCTTTTGACTCAATTTAACGCCTTAAAGGGCGGTGGTATATATTATATATCACCTAATTTTAAATCCAATCTGCCAAACGTCATCCAGGATAAAATTATGCATTTATAAGGCACGCGATAAAAATTATTTTATTCCTTTTTCACAAATTCTGATGACATTAAATCACTTCAAAATTTTAGGAAAAGAATTCCTCTCCCTCTGAGGGGGTTAGTATATAATTTTGTCATTTATTTTTTTTTCTCTTTTATAAAGTGCGTACAGTGCTTAGAACTTCCAAGCAGTAGAGCACGACTATATCGATTTAGAATTGTTTTTTATTTAATAATTAAATCACTGAATATGTACTCAACTTCCGTAATCACAGCTTTTGCAGTTTTTCCTGCGAATATATAACTCAAAACATTTTATTAAAAAATGTGGAAACAGACGTATCCTGTTTTTTAGGTGCGTTCTTAATTATATAAATACGTAGCACCTATTTTCGTTGTCTGGTCCGTCCGTCTGTCTGTCCGTCCGTCAGCATATAACAACGCAAAAACTACCCAACTGAATGGTTTGAAATTTAAGATATATTATCTTTGTAGAATTTGTCGAGACATTTCAAATTTTATACCAATCGAATCAAAACTTTAGAAAATATTAATAAAATCAAATTTATTAAGAAATTTGATGTTTTTTTTTCAAATCGGTGCTTTCTTGTTATAGGAGCTTTCGAAGTTTAATAGTCAAGCGTCCGAGATACTTATTTTATTACAGAAATTAGTCTGCAGACGATATACCGTAATTTCGGGTGTATAGTCCGCAGCTCAAAGAGTCGTTTTTCAACCCAGAAATATTATTTTATAAAATGTAACTTAAAAGATCGCTGTAAATATTTATCTACAATTATTGAATAAAATTTCTGGGTCGAAAAACGACTCTTTGAGCTGCGGGTTATACACCCGAAATTACGGTAATTCATTTCACAGAATTAAAAATCATCAAGATCTGAATATTTATATAACTCGCTATAGTACGAACGCACCTCATTTGTCACGTTTGATGTACAATTTCCAACTTGCTTTATTTATTGGTGAATATAACAAAAATATTTTGAGTAATTAGGTGAATCATAGACAGTTTTGACGTTCACTCACTTCTGTGTCATCATTACAATGAAAAAATCTCTTTTTAAATCTCTTAATTTGTAATTATAAACAAAAAATTGTAGCGAACAACAAATTTAAAATATTAATTCCTTTCAATGCCTTTTAAATAATTTCCTTTCAAAAGTTTAATCAAAAGGAAAAGATAATTCAAAATCTAACTTTCAATACGATGAATTCTTAAAAGTTTAATTATAAATGTTTGATTTGTTCACTCTACTTATTATTTTCAAACTCTGCTTGAATAAATTTACACTTTCAAATCCACAATGTTTCACTACGAAAATAATTTAGTTTCATGCGTAGAATAATATGTTAATCCTCATATATATCTCTGGTATAAATAGTGCACGATAATGGAAAATATTTCTAACTTTAAAGTTTTGATAAGTCTTGATATGAAATATGGTTCCAATAAAGTTTTTATGTTTTAGATATTTTGAACTTAAAACTTGCAGTAAAAATGTAATTTACAATTTTTTTTGTACTAAAGAAGAACTTTTTTTCGAGAGAGAATATTAATTACATACAAAATTACAAGAAAAAAAAGCTTATAAGAATTTTAAATAAAGATATATTGTAATGTATACTTTTTAAATACTTTCGTAATTACATAAATACGTAGCACCTATAGTCGTCGTTTGGTCCGTCCGTCCGTCAGTCGCCATATAACAGCGTAAAAACGACCCAACCGAATGGTTTGAAATTTAATATGTACCGTAATTTCCGGCGTATAAGCCGCAGCTCAAAGAGTCGTTTTTCGACCCAGAAATATTATTTTATAAAATGTAACCTAAAAGATCGCTGTAAATATTTAACTACAATTATTGAATAAAATTTCTGGGTCGAATAACGACTCTTTGAGCTGCGGCTTATACGCCGGAAATTACGGTATAATCGATGCAGAATTTTGTCGAGTCATTTCAAATTTTATGAAAATCGAACCAAAACTTAAAAATATATTAATAAACGTTTTTCTTCATTCTATTAAATCCTATCATACCTAATATATTTAAAAGTAAAAACGCTAATCATGTGACTGAGGAAATCATATACGGGTTGACCATTCCTTTTTTCATATGCCAGGAGGCCCTTTTTATTCAAAATTATTTATTCGAATAAAATTGCGCAAAAGTTACATTTTTAGAAAGATCGTTCAAAAAATTTGTTTGTTTGAGAGATGGGTTACGTTCAAATATGTATAGATTATGAGATAACTTGAGCGGAAATTAGGTTGAATGCCGAATATCTCAATCCATTAAAGTAAATAAACACAAGAGGTTCGTTCACTACGAGACATAAAAATATTAAACCATGGAAGTAATTATTCGCAAATCAAGATCTCCATGGTGAATTTTGCCTCGCAGTCTAGTGTAAAAAAAAAGTCGCATGTGTGAACGTGGATACTAAATAAGAAAAAAAAAAGCATCTGCATTTCGCTCTTAGAAGACGATATAATTCATTTCACTGAAATAATAAGGATGATTTTTTTACATTGTAAAACTAGTTATAATACGAACGCACCTCTTTTGTCCCTTTTAACGTACAATTTCCAACTCGTTTAAATATCACATCAGTTTCCAGAATATAAAAAAGAATGATTCACATATCAAATTGTGTTACCAGTTCGCTTTCTTTTTTTATATTCAGCTTGCATCATTGCCACCACATTTTTGATATAGTAATATTCAACCTCTAAATAGGTGGATTAAACTTCGTGTCGGTATCAAGACCTCCTTATCATAGTATCAGACCTCTCAATCAGCAAGTTTCCTTTGACCGCTATACTTGTCCTGCTACTAGCGCCATCAATCGTCAGTAATAGGAGTATTTACGACACGAATTTTTTTCACAGCTCCATTTGTTTTATGCATTTGCTTATGAACTAGTATCGGTAGCATAGCTGCCAACTTTTATGCTTTTTTCCTACCACTAAAATTTTTCAGTAAATTTTATCTTATTAAATTACAAGATCGTGTGATTACATGATGAAAAAAATTCTATTAAATTTTAGTGGTAAGAAAAAAGCGTAAAAGTTGGCAGCTGTGCGGTAGCAGAGCTGCTAGATTTTTCTATAGATTCTTCTATTCTCTTTTTGGATACCAGTTTTTTAGTACAGACAATTTTGTTTTGTTTGATCGGAGAATTCTGGGATTTAAAAGAACAACATTTTCTCTAAAAATATACTGGTGTTCAAAAAGCCGGAGACTTGGCAACTCTGCGGTAGTATCAACCAGGCGGCGATACTTTCCGGAGAAAGTCAATTAATAAGTTGGCAATTACCGCGGACATTTTCTCCCATAGACTTTCTCCGGATTGTCAAGTCTGATCTATGTTAAGGGAGTCTTGGTCGGTATATTAAAAATAAATGACCAACGTGAAATAGTTCTAATAAAAATATATAAAATGCAAACAGCTGTTTTGGAGCCACTAAAGCTCCATCATCAGTGCCAATTCAAAGGAATAAAATCGATTTAAAAGTTTAAGCCATGCAAATATGCTTGCGTCTCTTGCATGGCAAGATTGAACGGCGGAGACCTTTTCAAAAACAACAGCGGAGTTCGGGAACACATGTGACGCAGAGAACAATAGGAGTGCCCTGCCAGACCGGGTGAGTTTAAGTACGGAGCAGAAAAAGGGGGGACGAGTACAATGAATTAAATGAAAGGTAGCCAGACATTTGAAAAATTTGGTGTACTGGACATAAGTTATCTTACGAGTGTGATAGAATGTATATAGGTCAAAACAAGAGACCCCTTAAGGTCCGCTTGGAGGAACATAAAAACTAAGTTAAAAATTGTGACATTAAATGTTATACGCTAACCATTGTTGGTCTGAAAATCACAGTTTTGTTTTTTCAGAGGGTTCCATGATTCAGAAATGCTCATATCTATTTACGACCTTGATTTTTGGAAGGCTTATCATACATGGAAGAATTTAGCAACTTAGTTAATGAATCTAAATTGAATCGGTCCAGTACACCAAATTTTTCAAATGTCTGACTACCTTTCATTTAATTCATTCTCTTCGACCCCCCTCACTTTTTCTCCTCCGTACTTAAACTCGCCCGGTCTGGCAGGGGTCTCCTATTGGTCTCTGCGTCACATGTGCTTCCTGACTCCGCTGTTGTTTTTGAAATGGTCGCCACCATTCAATCTTGGCTCGTGCGAGAGAAGCAAGCATATTTTCAGGGATTAAACTTTTAAATCGGTTTTAAACTTTTGAATTGGCACTGATGATGGAGCTTTAGAGGCTCCGAAACAGCTGTTTGCCAATTTATATATTTTTATTTGTGCTATTTCACGTTGTTCATTTATTTTTAATAGTAATATTCAACATATTTCATCTTATTTAATCAGTCAGCACAGAAGAGGTATATTTCTATTTCACATACCTGGTAGCAATCATAGAACCTGAATTTTTTTAAATGTAGAGGATTATCAATATTGATATCAAATACAGGGCTGGAACAGCCGACTACTATTTTCTCTAAATAAAACCCTAGACCCTATACCTCTATACCCTTCGACAACATGTGCAAAATATATCTATCACAGAGTAAAATAATCTTTATGTGAACACTGCAATTTCTTTTATAGCAGCTATTTTTGTGTTACTCTTAACCTTTTGCATTCCACTGACACCTATACGGTGGCATATTACGTTTAACCGGAAATGATTGATTGACACCAGAATTTAAAAACAAGTTTATTTAGAAATTAGTAAAAGCTTTTATTCACGCACTTGATAAAAGGAAAACTTTCATTCCAAAATTCTGGTGACAATCAATCATTTCAGGTTAAACTTAGTATGGTATAGTATACGTGTCAGTGGAGCGCAAAATGTTAAAGTGAAAAATTTCTCAATCATTTAATTTTTTCGTATAAAGGTTACCGAAACGGAAAAAATGTTACTACAATTTTTTTTATTTGATAATAAGAATGCTTCCTACTGCTGGTTATACATGATAAATGAGCTTTTTCTAAAAAATAATAACTTTATAATCTGTATTTTTTATAAATAAAAGGTTAATATTCGTAATCAAGTCTCCACCTACAACTACACAAAAAACATAGGTATAATAGAAAACCTTTGAATCATATTCCAAGTAATCTCTTAACCCATTCACTGGCAAAACTATGTGGGCGGAGTCTTCGACATTTTTATTGAAATTCGTTTCCCAACAAAAATTCTGAAAGATAATATTTGGTAACTTTAATAGCAAAGTTTTTGGTCAAAGTATTTTTTAACATATTAAAATAGTGGTGAATAAGCATTTTTTTTATCATACACTTTTATATTGAATGTTGAGAACCACGAGTATGCTCATGGTTGGCAGCGAATGGTTTAATTTAGAGAAAGCACAGAATCATTTCGGGAAAAATCTGCAGGGCTGATCAGTTAATTCTATGACAACTGTTGATGCTGTTTTTACATTACTTCAATTAAATTTTATATGTTTCGCTAAAATTAGATCAAAATAATTCAGAAATTTGATAATCCCAAAAAGATTGTTTGTAATGAACCAAAAGTCCCATTCTCACCAAAACATACATTGTCAACGTTGAGATATAAACAAGTCTACATTGAGATATTAACTTTATAGATCTACAATCTGTAAAATATACTTCTTTCGCAGTCAAATACCATTAAATTTCCCAAAATAGTGTGAGTTTTCTTTTGCTGTATATAAGCTTTCTCAAAAAAAAAATTAAATTTCAATATAAAGTAATGTAATTTAGAGGTCATTTTATTAGTTATTTTGGTACCAAAATAACGGTTCCGAAATTACCGTAATTTCCGGCGTATAATCCGCAGCTCAAAGAGTCGTTTTTCGACCCAGAAATTTTATTCAATAATTGTAGTTAAATATTTACAGCGATCTTTTAAGTTACATTTTATAAAATAATATTTCTGGGTCAAAAAACGACTCTTTGAGCTGCGGATTATACGCCGGAAATTACGGTACGGTACCGTAATTTCCGGCGTATAAGCCGCAGCTCAAAGAGTCATTTTTAGACCCAGAAATTTTATTCAATAATTGTAGTTAAATATTTACAGCGATCTTTTAAGTTACATTTTATAAAATAATATTTCTGGGTCGAAAAACGACTCTTTGAGCTGCGGCTTATACGCCGGAAATTACGGTAAGCAAAAATACTGTTGAAATTTTGTGGCACTCTTTGTTCAAACAGCATGTCACGTCTTTTAATGTCACATCTTTTTAATTATGACGAGTACAGCGCTATCTATCGGTCAACGTTTGAACTTTTTTATTTCGAAAAACAATTTCCCATTCCTTCACGTATACTCTGAAATATCAGGTCATTCTGACTCGTTTTTTACAGACTTTTGAAAGTGCAACTATAGTTATAATCACCCTGTATATATCATTCATTTTTTATCATTTAAATATTGTACAATGACACCACACTTTTGGGAAAAATTTGATTTTATATTTTACATTAATAAAACCTTTTACTAATTTTCAAATAAATTTATTTTTAAATCCAAGTGTAATTCAGTCATTCGAACATTTTAGTAACAGAAGTACTTTGCCACTGAAAGAGTTAAAGACTATTCTAAAATCCCTATGACATTTTGGTCTCAATTTCACAAAATGCATGATGAAAAAACAATATCTAATTGCGACAAATTCAGTGTTTTATTGCAAGCAATAGTTTCAAATTCCAGAGCAGGGAGGGTTGAGAAAAATTTTATGGCTACAGCTACCAAATATCGGCAAGCGATAAATCAATAACAAGATCGATTTGATAGGGAATATTTACTTGTTCAAGTTTACATCCGAAGTTTTCTATTATGATGACGAAAAAATCATAGGTGGAAGAGTGAACACCGATTTGTTGAAGTTGTACGATGAATTAGAAGGTAAATTAAGTTGTCTTGAATATCTCGACCGTACACAAGAAAAATACGGAGATTTTCTCATTCTTTTCTAGAGCCTATTCTAAGTAATAATTCCTCATTCCGTGGGAAAGAAAGCGAAAATGTGAAGAAATAAACGGTGATGAACGTTCGCTGAAAAATTTAATGTGCTCATTAAAACATGAAGTTAAAATGAATAATTGATTGCGTTAGCATGTAGTGGATTAGATGCAAATTCAACTTTAAAAATACACAAGCGGGTTAATAAAAATTTCCCTAGTGCAACCACTTCCTCATACGTAAGCATATCCTTTAAAAATATCGGTAAGAGAAACTTTCATTGCATTCTTTGTGATAAGAAATTACTTTTGCGAGTTTGTTTTGCAGTTAGAAACATGACTTTTGAGTGGAGGACAAAACTATTATTAAAGAAAAATGTTTGTTTAGGCTGCTTTAACCCTTTAGCGGGCGGTGGTAAAAAAAAGGACACTTAATTTTTATCCCAAAACTGACAAACGGCACCAAGAATATTTAGTATTTTTTTTCCTTTTATAAAGTACGGGAAAATAAGCAAGTTTTTATTTTCTAATGAATTCTTTTTTAAATTCTGGTGTCAGTCCATTATTTCATCATTTTAAAAACAGACTTACGCCGCGCCGGAAAGGGTTAAATCTAATAATACAGCGAGAATAAGTATAATTTAACATTTATACATTAAGTGTAATCATTTCCTCATTATCCTATACCCTCTGGTGATAATACTAAGAATATTAATGACAACAAAAATGAAATTTGTAAAACTAGTACACTGACAAATGTTAAAACGTACACAACTAATGTTAAAATTATTTAACTCATGACTTTAATATGTCTAGATGGCAACATCTCTTACTTTTACCGAGTGTCTGATCCAAGAGAAACATGTTTCCAACTGAAAATATTATTTAAAGAAAAATTTTTAAATGAAATCTAGTAAGTATGTTCTAGAAGTAAGACACATTTCCTTATATGCACTTTACAGTTTTAAACATATTTATCTTGGATCAGACTCCGAAATAATTAAGAGATGTTGGCATTATGGTTTAAGAAGAAATAAGAATAGATAACAAAATGTTTGCACCATTATTGATTTCGGTACACAAAACAGCTATTTCAATGCAAAGGTTGGTGGAAATCTACGTTCTCTTGTTCGAAAACGGAAAATTAAAATGACCCATTGCTTTACTTGGTGGACATTTGGTTATACATTGATTAAAATGCCTAATATTTCTTATTTAGTTATTTTTGATTTGAATGATACAATTAGTTGTAAGACATATTCTATAAAAATGAAAATTATGGTTTTTTCCTACAAATTTCTAGTGTGCAGGATCTTATTGAACTTTGAAACTTATTGAACAAATTGTTTTACCTGATCATGATTGTAAGGTTTCTGATATTTACGTTTAGATGTTGATTTTACGGGCATATTATTCACTAATTAACTTATGGAATTTTATTCAGATACATTTTTGTTAGAAACACGCTTGTGTTGTATATAAATAATTTTATTAACATTTTCGGCTGGCCTAAGGCAATATCTAAGCGCTTTCGGCTAAACTTGAGGTTTAGCCGAAAGCGCTTAGGTATTTTGACATCTGATGTAACATGATAAATAGTTTTAAAGCTTTAAAACTGTGTTTTCAGTATTTGCACCTATTATAGTAACAAATCAATTTATATCAATGTGTTTGCATTGTGTTTTTTCAAGTTTAATAAGGTGAATTTGAAGTTTTAACTACATGAAATTTTCTATATATTTTTTAAATATATAACCCACATTTACACTCCTTAATAAAGCAGAGTCTATTTTCTAAAATTTTAATTTCATATTTAAAAAGAATAATTTTTATTTGTTGCGGGTGTGACGTCCACATTTAAGAACTATAAGTTTTAAATCAGAAAATAATGTTTCAAAAAATCGATGCTGCTGTACAAAGGTAAATAAATGTTTGTTAAGTGTAGTAGCATTTTATAAGGGGCTGCTTTATCAATTTACAACCAGTAATTTTGTTTACTTAATTTGACCTTATTTCATCATGGAATGTTCAACGAGTAAATAAGGCGAAATTTAGTTTACAGAAATACTTGTAGTAAAGTAATGCAGCATCCCTGAGGAGCCACTACTGTTCAAGTATAAAAGCAGAGGTGCCAAGTTCCCACTAATCTTCCGTAATATGTGTTTTAATCTGACCCAGTTTAACAACGCTTCAAACCAGAAAAATTATTGGATTAATCTTTATTTATTTAATTTCAAGTTTCCACGTGGAATTCATTTAATTTCATTTCTTAAAAAATATTTCTGAGGCGAAAAGTGTTAAACCTGGGTCAAATTAACCCTCATATTACGGAATATTAATGAAAGCTTGGCACCTCTGTAAAAGTAACTAGTTTGCAAGTTTAGTTTTCGAACTCTTTAAATATAAAACTAATTTAAGTGGAAAATTCTCAAAACGCTCTTGATATTGGAAAACATACGAACTCCTTGAACAAAATGTAAGAGAGGAGCATTTTTTAAGTGTGTACCTAATTATATACCGTAATTTCCGGCGTATAATCCGCAGCTCAAAGAGTCGTTTTTCGACCCAGAAATATTATTTTATAAAATGTAACTTAAAAGATCGCTGTAAGTATTTAACTACAATTATTGAATAAATTTTCTGTGTCGAAAAACGATTCTTTGAGCTGCGGATTATACGCCGGAAATTACGGTAAATATGTAGCAGCTATAGTCGCCGTCTGTCTGTCTCTCTGTCCGTTTGTCCGCATACAACAGTGCAAAAACTACCCAACCGAATGGTTGGAAATTTAATATATATAATCGTTGCAGAATTTTGTCGAGTCATTTAAAATTTTATGAAAATCGAATCAAAACATAAAAAGATATTAATAAAACTTTTCTTTATTCTATTAAATCCTAGCATCCGTATTCTATATAATAAAAGCGCAAGTCATGTGACAGAGAAAAACACATCTCGGTATGCCAAGCGGCCATTTTTATATAAAAAAAATTCGAATAAAATTGTATAAAAGTTACATTTTTAGAAAGATAGTTAAAAAAATTGTTTGCTTGAGAGATGAGTTACATTAAAAAATGCATACATTCTGAGATAACTTCAGTTAAAATTAGGTTAACAGCCGAATATCTCAATCAACTAAAAAATAAACAAAATATTCATTCATCGTGAGTCATACAATTATTAACCATGGAGGTAATCATTCGAAAATCTAGAACTACATGGTGAATTTACAGCGCTGCCTGGTGTCGAAAAAATTTCGCATCTGTGAACATGGCATACGTAATAAGAAAAAAAAAAAAGGCATCCACATTTCGTTCATAGGAGACAATATAATTTATTTCACTGAAATAATAACGATGATTTTTTAATTGGTAAAACTAGTTATAGCAGGAAACGAATGCACCTCATTTGTCACGTTTGGCGTACAATTTCCAACTTGTTATTATTAAATTACATAATTATAATATTAATAGAAATAATAAAATTATTATAATTATTTTAATAAGAATTGTTCTTAACATTTTGTTAACCGCTTAAGGGAAAAATAACTCTTGTAATGTTAAAAACTCGGCAGAATTTTCCACTGAAAAAAATGTAATTTTAATTTCTTTTTCACATAAATTATACAAGCAAAATTCTATTCAAATATTTTTGGTTGATTTGATTTGATTTGATTTCCTAAGAGGGACTGCTCAGACAAGGAAACCAAGTCTGTAGAACATACTATCACTCCCGGTCCCTTTATTAAAGTCTTAAATCATAATTAAAAAAGACAGTGTTCAGTCGTAGCTGAAGCCACCAGAAAACGCGACAATGTGCGGCAATTTCATAAATACAAGTATGAAAGAAAATCGGTCCATGCCAGCAGTGACAGGAAAACTCCAATCGCGAGCAAGTGACACTGACTAATCGAGGCTTTTACATACTATTTTTCATTAAAATTAAGACGTTCACATAAAATAACAACACACTTCAAAAGCATAATAATGCTTTAGTGATGGAGCAGTGTCGCACCATTTGGGCGGTTGTCGCCACTAAATTTTAATAGTATTCTTCATCCAAAAATAACTCAGAAATTCTTTTCTAGAATAAGACGAAAAATGCTATTTAGGTTTTTCGGTGTTAATTCATTCTCTAGTGGCCACTGTTCCATCACTGATGTTAATAAAATTCATTGTAGAAACAAGAGAACCCGTGCGAGGCGTTTACTCTGCATACTTTGTGATTATTTGTTCATACGATTTCCATTAACTGCAATTTTTAATCAAACAACGCGTTTTTACAAAATATGTGTGTATTACGCTAAAAGTCACTTTAAAATTTGGAATTATATCTCATTCGCCGTTGTCATTTCTATATGTGCGTTGTAAATGTGATGCAGAAATAAGAAACAATATTCTAATTCTGTTTTTCCACTAGTATTTTATTAACGTTTACGAACTGGACTAACACTATATTTTGAAATTAATCTTCGCCGTAATTAATTACAGTTTCTGCGTAATCTTGTAAACCTATGGCAGTGTCAAAACAGAACTAGCTGCATATGATACTAGCAGCAGCATTATTAACATACCAAAAGTAGAAGAATTATAATAGCTACTAGCATTAGTCGTAGAAATACTTTTTACAGTAGAAATAGCTGTAGTAAGAACAGCTGGAGTAGTAATGCGACTAATAAATAGAAGTAGTAATATTAGTGCAAGCATTATTAAAAGCACTAGCAAAACTATCTCTGTTTAAAGTACTGATATAAAAGCTACCAAATTTTATGAAGTAACAGCCTGAAATTTTATTTAATTAATTTTATCAAATACGTAATACATACAATCATTATTAAATACATTTTCGAGTTACATTTCATCATTTATTAAATACATTTTCGAGTTCAAAACACGGTTATTTAGTTTGAAATAAAATAGTTGGAAAGAATGCAAATCGTAACACAAAGTGCGTATATTCTTTGGAATTTCTAAGTATAATGGAACACGAATATTTAAAATAAGAAAATTTTTAGTTCTTCTTTAAGAATTCCCATTCATATAGTTGTATCATGAAATTTTTACCATTTTCTTGTGATATTATAAGAACCAAAATTCTGTTAAAATTTGTGGTACTGTATGTATCTTGGTAATATTATTAAACAACAGATTAAGCAAACACATACAGCAGCTGAAGTTTTGAACAAAATGTGAAACAATTCCTCTAAAATAGCCTTTAATTTCTACTTTCTATCTCTACAAAGTTGATCATACCATTAATTTTACGGTTGCGTAAAAAATACAAAGGATATCGAATGCCAGACTTTGAAGGGCAGTGGTACATTATATATAATATCTGCCAAATTTTAAGCTTTTTTATACTACCATTTTTAACAAGAGATATTTGCTTTATTTAATTATAACTTTTTGGTGATTAAATGAAACAATTTTTTCTTTAAAAAAATAAGGGGTAGAATAAAAAGCGCACAATTTGGAAAATATGATATATATCACAAAACTTAATTTAAAAAGGCCAAATGGAACCCAAATTTTTAAATAAAACTTTCTTTTCATAAACATGACGAAACGTGAGAAAATTCATTTAATTATTTTTAAATAGAATTGTTCGTATACTCTGGTGAAAATGATTCATTTCAACAGGATCGCAACAATTTGTTTTCCGTTAAAAAGAACGTTTGTTGGTACGTTTCGTTAAAAAAAAATATTTTTTTCTATAACTTAATATATTGAAAAATATAAACTTTCCATCATTCAGACTTTCCGATGTCTGTATTCGAACCCTGGTATAACGATTTAACAAAAATACATACCACTCAGCCATTACGAAATTTCGTGAGTTATCTGAGAGCAATTGTTAACCGAAAATAACAAACTATCAGAAAACATGTCTAAAAAACTGGAAACAAAAGACATATCTCAGCCAAAACGAACTCATTCTGAATTAGCTTGCAATACAAATTTGTAAATAAAAGATTATGCACTCTTCCTTTCCCTATTTGCAATCTACAGGTAATAACCTTCTTAGCAGGGTTGGTTGATTTTATGACGGCCGATTATCGACGCGAGGGATATAGGCCCAAGGGGGTAGTGCCCTCCGTGGGATTCATATTTACTGCAAGGTATGAAGAAAACCACGGAAAACTCAGAACGGTTAGGTCGATGAGGGCGACAGGTGTTTGAACCCAGCAACTTCCGACTATCAGCATTGAGAACAGAACCTCTCAGCCACTGGTGGGGCTTTCTTAGCAGGGTTTTATCTAAATTTTATTTGTAGCAGAAATCATGATAACAAAATGAAATTGAGTTTAAAGGAGCTACTGATAAGTTTGTCTGAGATAGACTGTATGCATATTCTAGTAACTTCGTCTATTTTGCTATAGGATGTGGTAAAAGAAAGGCTAATGTGCGATACTTGTGCTTTAATTCCACTCTCTGACATTTTCTGAAAAGCAGGGTTGCTAGTTGGGCTTTCTCTAGAAATTTCACTGTAAGCATATAATCACGAAATGATGTCATTAAATCAAGCCAAAAATAATATAGGGAATTTCTGGTATGAAATTGGAACTTCTAAACAAAATAGAAGATCAAAGTGACAACTCAGCTTCTTAGTAACGGTAAGAGAGTGGAATTGATGAGCGGAGGCAGTACATTACCTTTGCTTTTACCACAGCCTATCGAAAAATAGACTGAATTTCTAGTAAAACGAACAATACATCTTATACAATGTTAGAAGTAGTAACTTTAAACTCAATTTTATTTTCTACTTATGCTTTCTGGTATGAATTAGATTTAGCTCTAAATGAAATTTCTGGTAGACATATAACATAGCGGCATAAATATAAATCTAAAATTTAAAAAAAAGCATATTAAATGTATTTTCCAGCATTGCTAAATTATGGGCTGAGAAGGATTCTAGGTAAGAAATAGGAGTTTATAACTTTCTAAAGATTTTATATAAGAAATTTCTCTGCTTATAATTTAAACTTTTATTGTGAAATTTAACTAAGGAATCATTTAAGTATTCTTTTTAGCCTACGATTCTGGGTTTTCATGCTTTTACAAAATATTGTTCACACTTTGAAGGTCTTTATCACGAAATTGAATATTTTGTTATGCCTGACAGTTTCAGCTGTTTTTATACTCATAGTTGCCAATTTTTTTTCTTTTTTGATACCAAATAGAGTTTTTTGCCATATTTAATGATATATTTTAGTGATTAATGCGAACCAAAATTTACTATACGATTTCAGTGGTAAGAAAAACACGTAACAGTTTGCAGCTTTATATTACCATCATCAATAGCGCATTAAAATGACTCTGCGTAAATTTTTCTGTAATTATTTATTATTTTTCTTATTTTTCATCAAATTATTAGAATACGAGCAGATCCACCCGGCGTTGCCCGGTCCCGTCAAAAAATAATACGAAACGGGAAATCACTCTGAAAATCGCTGCACGAAACCCTTCCTCTGGTAACTCTTTGTCTTTAGGAAAATAAATAGAGGTACTCGAAGTATGTACTCGAAGCGGAAGTAAATTTAATATCACCTCCTCAAATGTCTGGATCATCCCACTTTCCACCACTAGGGAGTAACAAATCTATGTCTTAAATAATTAGCTATATCTTAATTAGTTTTTGTTAAGTTGAATGAGCCGATTGCCGTTTAAATTGGACCAATAGAACCCGAAAAATATGTCACCCCCCCTGGTTATTAATATTCCTAAATGGTGGTAACCAAGGGCTGAAAAAAAATATCGAAGTTTATTTAGTACCTGGGAGATCGCGGAAAGAATGTCAGAAAAGATTTCGTTTGAATCGGACCAAGATTAAATGCAAAATCTTTTAGTCACATTTTCCAACGCCAAGCTCTGTTCTAAACAAACCTCTTTCAAAACGAAACTCCGGCATGTGTCCCCGCTGCTTATGACGACGTATAAAAGGCGTTCTGTGCACGCGAAGAACATCTTTTAGTTCCTCTTTTCACCGCCAGGGGTCACCAAATCTATGTCTTAATTATCTATACCTTAATTAATTCATGTTACGTTGAATGAATCAATTGTCGTTGAAATCGGCCCTGTGTTTGTATCGGACAAATTTTAAATGCAAAATTGTTTAGCTTCACCTCCCACCGCTAAGGATTGCACACAGTTCTAAATAAAACTCTTTCAGATCGAAACTCCGGCACGTGTCCCTGCGGCCTACGACATCGTATAGCAGGCGTGCTGCGCACGCGCTGCAAAATCCTTTAGTTCCATTTTCAACCACAAGGTGGCGCAAAATCTGTATCTTAATTAGTTATCTGTTTTTTAGTTCATTCATGTTAAGTTGAATGAATCAATTGTTGTTGAAATCGGGCCCTTTGTTTTAATCGGACAAATTTTAAATGCAAAATTGTTTAATTTCACTTCCCACCGCTAGGGAGTGCACTCAGTTCTAAATAAAACTCTTTCCGATCGAAACCCCGGAACGTGTCCCTGATGCTTACGACACCGTATGGCAGGCGTGCGGCGCACGTGCTGCAAAATCTTTTAGTTCCATTTTCTACCGCCAGGTGGCGGCAAATCTGTATCTTAATTAGTTATCTATATCTCAATTAGTTCGTGTTAAGTTGAATAAACTAATTCTCATTGAAATTGGGCCCATAGAACTCGAGAAAATACCCCACACTGGTCATTAATGTTCAGAAATAGAGGTAACCAAGGGCTGAAAAAATTATACAGAAGTTTATCTAGTATCTGGGGACCTGAGAAAAGGTTTTGTTTGAATCGGACTAATAATTAAATAGTTCTGATTTTGGGGGCAGGGGGAAGGAGGTAGTTTCGATCAGAACATTAATTATCTATTATTGTTAAATTACAACCGAACACTCACCTCCCCCCCTGCCCCCACATAATTAAACCAACGACACGCGAAGTTAAAAAATTAGGAATTATCTTTAACTTTTAAAACAGAACCAAAATGATTTTTTTACATACAAAAACAGTAAGTTATCGTTTATAATTTCTGAAATGAAATACATAAATGACGTATACATGAAAAAACTCTAAAAATCGCATAAAACAAATCGCAAAAATTCACAACTCGCTGTTAGAATTTCAATCAGCTGACGACCTTTTCATCTGTCAAACACAAATACCCCGTTGACTTCCAGCTGTGCGTACAATTCTATCAGATACCAATCACAACTGCCCTCCAAAGATGTTTGACTTGTAGTGGGCGATTTGTGACGTCATTTGAAACAAAAAACGCTGCAAAACATGAAAAAAATGTTAAAAGACTCATAAAAAAAAATGAAAATAAAAGAAAAAAACTAATAATAAAATCGGGATAATAAATAATCCGCCCTTCCCCTTTAAAATTATGATTTTTAATCTGTGAAGAATTATCAACTTTCTCCAAACTAAAAAGTCATTCCGGCCTGTACCGGGAGGAAAAGGTAGCTTTCCTATATCATCGTTTTAAAATTTTAGCTAATGTTACACGAAAACAGCAAGTTAAAATGCAAAGAAACGTTTACAAAAGATTCGTTAATACTGAATTTGAATAAGAAATTCGCCAAAATATTGAGCAATACTCAAATTGGCTTCATTTATGAAGACTTATTTTGGTCGCCAAATTTGGCGATATTTCGCCAAATGTCGCCAATTTGGGTGTTAACGGATATGAATATATAGTTTTATGCGTATGATTGGGAAAATTATTACAACAATGAAAGAAAATAATTTACGAGTAATCGCTTTAATGTGCTGTTTTGTTTCAAAATGTCAGCCACCCTAGAATTTCAAACTGCTCTATCTCAGCCATTTTTTAAGATAGAGGTAAACCAAAAAATGCTCTGGAATCCTTGTAACAAGGCCTAACACGTAATTAATTTTAATTTTTAATTTTTTTGTATATTTATTTTAGTTTTAAATTTTTAACTGACCGCCATCTTGAAACAAAATGGCGGACCAAGCTGGCCAACGAACTCGGTCGAGACATTGGTGAGCTTAATACACACAATTAGTTTCATCAAAATCGATTTATAAATACGAGCGTTATCGTATTACATAGGTCAGATATATATATATGGATATATCTATATATATAAATCAACATTTGAACGTAGGGTGGTTTTGGGGTCTGGGGGTCATGATCGGTGAAAATATATCGAAATTTTCCGGAACTGCTTTCCTCCGAACGGCTGCAATAGGTAGCTTTATACTTTTTAGTATTGAAAGCTACCTAAAAGAGTAAAACAAAATTATGATTCTGAACATATCTGAGGCTGAAATGGAAGCAACCATCGAACCACTGAAGCATTCTGGGCAACATTACTTAGTGCCGAAGGAAAAAATTCGCCAAAAAAATCAAAAATCATTGTACGAATTTTGCATAAACTTTATTGAAAAGAGGATAAAATTTACTATATTGGGCTAAAAGATTGGAACCGGATTCCGGTTACTAATGTGGGTAAATCGCAGCAAAACGTCAAAAAAACGCTAAAAATCGCATTTTTAAAGTCATGATTTTTTATCTGTAAAGAATTATCAACTTTCTCCGAGCTAAAAAGAGAAAATAAATTATGATTCTGGGCGTATCTGAGGCTGAAATGGAAGCACACAATCAAGCATTCTGGCAAAATTTCTTAGTGTCAAAGGACAAAATTCGCCAAAAAGAAAAAAAAATTAATGTACGAATTTCGCATAAACTTTATTGAAAAGAGGATAAAATTAACTATAGTGGGCTAAAAGATTGGAATCAGATTCCCGTTACTAATGATGAAAAATCGCAGCAAAACGTGAAAAAACACTAAAAATCGCATAAAAAAATAATTTTAAAAAATGTATTCCAAAATTACAAAATCTGGCTTCGAGGTGCAAAACTACATGCATAGAGGTACCTTCGCACCAAATTTTGTAGCTCTGTGTGCAGCGGTCTCTTCAAAACACAGCAGAGAAACACACAAACACACACAAACTTCTTTCTTTATTATAGTTGGAGATGTAGAAATAATAGAGGGGATCGGAGCAACAAAGTGTCAATCTATATTTTTGCTGAAATAAGTATGGCACTGTAATCTGTTACTTATTATTGTAAATTACAGTATCCTACATATTATTTGTTCCTAATATCAGTAGGTGGCAGCATATGTCCCAGGTTTCTTTTTTGTGCCTGACGTTTCAAGAACTTTCTTACTGGCTGATTTACAACGGAATCAATAGCAATATCATTAATGTAATGCCATATTGTTATTCAGAATATCTCAAGTGTTACGATGAAATTGGTAATAAAAGATTATGTTTTAAATGTGGATTTGTGGATTTGATCTAACATTCAAATTGATATATCTTAGAAGTTTATTTTAAATGTGTTTTCAAATGTGACTTAGCACTCTATTTCCTCGAATCCCTCAATTGCGGTGAGATAACTCTTAAGAAAAGGTAAAATATGAAAATAAATCTTAAAGGTTCTTGTGTATGTATACCGGGTGTCCCAAAAATGACTGATGGATTTTAAAATTCAATAACTTGCAAACGATGACAGATAGTAAAAAAATTCTTGCAGGAGGGTTATGTATGATGTCACAGTTTTTGTACTGTGATTCTTGATTTTTGTTCGAATTTCAAACAATAGATGGCGCTGACAGTGATTGGAGTTCAGTCGAGGCCGAAACTGACGCCACTCATCATTGATCGAGGCATTCTGCATATCTTTTTTTACAGACCGCGAGAGTGACGTGATGCTCTTTTCGTACACCTGCATTGGTGGATTCGAGCATCACGTGATTCCGCTGGTCTGTAAAAAAAGATAAGCGTAAAGTACCGCGGTAGCCTTTCTATTTCGTTAGCCTCGTCATTGATGCACCTCTCCCTGAAAGCACCGCCCGGATTTTTTTTCAGCGTTTGAACGGTCCCTCGAACTTCAATACCAATAATTTTTTAAAGTTTTCTTCGCCTAGTGTTTCTGTGAACAAATAAGTCAAAAAAAACTTTTAGATATTATTGGTGTTAAAGTTCGAAGGACCGTACAAACGCTGAAAAAAAATCTGACTGCGACAGCAGCCGTTTTTGTTTGCTCGCAGGGCTGATATCCAGGGGGTGGTGCATCAATGCTAAGGGGTGTCAGTTTCGGCCTCGAGTGTGGGCCAATCGCTGTCAGTGCCATCTATTGTTTGAAATTCGAATTAAATTCAAGAATCACAGTAGGAAAACTCCTGACATGATACATAACCCTCTTGCAAGAATTTTTTAAATATCTGTCACCGTTTGCAAGTTATTGAATTTTAAGGTAAATAAAGGTAAATTAAATAACTATAAAACCTAAATCATGGCCCTAATATATCATATGCATCTTTAAACTTATTTCTACAAGTATAACTTTAAGAAAAAAAATGGATGTTTGCTTTACAAATACATTAGAAAAACACTTCCGTAGTTTGAGAAATAAGACGATTGCTTCAAAATGGCACTTTTTGTGGTCTCAAAAGTTTCTTCCTCATTGAATATGTTCTTTGTCCTCTAGTGATGAAAATATTTACACCAAAATAAAAATAAGTGTCTCATTTACCACTAGATGACATTACTTTGCATAATTTTCCAACAAAATGCTTATTTGTGTTAGATTTTTGCTTAAGTGTCAGTTACTGGTTAGGTGTAAATAATTAGGGGAGGGGGGTGATTATATGTCGACCTATTATCTACGCGAGAGATATAGGCCCAAGAGGGTTGTGCCCTCCATGGGGTTCATGTGCCCTCCATGGGGTTCCAAGGATCTTAACACGTATTTACGATAAGGTTTGAAGGAAATCACGGAAAACTTAGAACGGTTAGGTCGACGAGAAGACAGGGGTTTGAACGCAGCACGTCTACTATCTTAGAGAGCACAACCTCTCAGCCACTGGTGGGGCCTTCTTAGCAGTGTTTTATCTAAATTTATTTGTAGCAGAAAACATGACTACATAAAGAAACAGAGTTTAAAGGAATTACTGCTAAGTTTGTCTGAGATAGACTGTATGAATATTCTAAAAACTTCGTCTATTTTTCTGTAGGATGTGGTAAAAAAAAGTATAATGTGCGATACTTGCGCTTTACTTCCACTCTCTGAATTTACTGAGAAGCAGGATTTCTAGTTTGGCCTTCTCTTTTATCCTGAAACACAGAATTTCTACCAGAAATTACTAAATTAGAATTTTCACTTTAAGTATAAGCACGAAATGATGTCATTAAATTAAGCAGAAAATAATACAGGGAATTTCTGGTATGAATTTGGAATTTCTAAACAAAAATGAAGATCAAAGTGACAACCCAGATTCCTAGAAACTGTAAGAGAGCGGAATTGAAGCGATGCAGTAGCACATTATCTTTGCTTTTACCACAATCTATAGAAAGATAGACCGAATTTCTAGAACGACTAAGCATACATCTTATCCAATGTTTGACGTAGTATCTTTAAAATCAATTTCATTTTCTACTCGCGCTTTCTAGTATGGATTAGATTTAGCTCAAAATAAAATTTCTCGAAGACATATAACTTAGCGGCAGAAATATAAATCTAAATTTAAAAAAAAGCAAATCAATATATTTTCCAGCATTGCTAAATTAGGGAATGAGATGGAGTCTAGGAAAGAAATAGAAGTTTATAACTTTTTAAAGATTTTATATAAGAATTTTTTCTGCTTTTTATTTGAACTTTTATTGTGAAATTTAACTAAAGATTCATTTAAGTATTCTTTTTGGCCTACGATTCTGTGTTTTCATGCTTTTACGAAATATTGTTCACACTTAGAAGGTCTTTATCACGAAATTGAACATTTTGTTATGACTGCCATTTTTAGCTGTTTTTATACTCATAGTTGCCAATTTTATGCTTTTTTGATACCAAATAGAATTTTTTGTCATATTTAATGGTAGATTTTATGGATTAATGAAAGCCAAAATTTAATATATGATTTCAGTGGTAAGGAAAATCAGAAACGGTTTGCTTCTTTATATTACCATCAGCATCATATGCAGTAAAATGTCCCTCCGGAAAGTTTTCTGTAATTATTTATTATTTTTCATCAAATTATTAGAATATATGGCAAAATAAGAGGTGGTCAGAGCAACAAAGTCTCAAGCTATATTTTTGCTGAAATAAATATCACACTGTAATCTGTTGCTTACTATTGTAAATTACAATATCCTACATATCATTTGTTTGTAATATCAGTAGGTGGGAAGCATATGTCCCAGGTTTCATTTTTGTACATGACGTTTCTCGAAATTTCTTTCCAGCTAATATACAATGGACTTAATAGCAATATCATTAATGTAATACCATATTGTTATTCAGGATATCTCAAGTGTTACGATGAAATTTGTAATAAAACATTATGTTTTATATGTTGATTTGTGTATTTGATCTAACTTTCAAATTGATATATCTCAGAAGTTTAAAAATGTGGCTTAGCACTCTCTTGCCCTGAACCCCTCATTTGCTGTGAGAAAACACTTTTTAAAAAAGGTAAAATATGAAAAAATACGAAAATTAATCTTAAAGGTTCTTATGTATGTATATTAAACATGGTGTTTTTCTTTGTGCAGATACATTTTTAAATATAATTTTTCAATAATTTTACTTGTACCAAACCGTTAGACAATCAATTTCGATAGCATAATAAATTGCAGTACATTTATTAGTAAAATAAATACAAATATTTAATGTTTCTACATAAGGTTATTGTCAAAATGTACAAGATAGCACATTCAAACTTTTAAAACAATCTATATTGCTTTCGACTGATTACGAGTGAATTATTAGAGCCATTTATTTTAATAACAGAAATTTTGAACGTAAGACAATAAAAATACAGAAACACTCTCATGTTATACAGTAAGAGAACAGTCAAGAAAGAATTTAAAAGAATTATTGTTTTTGTTGCGGGTAATTTCCATATATAAGATCTAACATATTTAGGTATGAAAATTGTGTTTAAAAAAATCGATTCTGCTGAACAAAGGTAAATAAATGTTTTTAAAGTACAGTTAGTATTTTATCAGAGGCTTCTGTATAAGTTTACTACAAGTAGTTCTGTTTACTTAATTTCACCTTATTTAATCATGGAAAGATCTACGAGTAAATAAGCCAAAATATAGTTTACAAAATACTGATATTAATATTACGCAGCATATCCTGAAGAGCCGCTACTCTTTAAGTATAAAAGTACCGTAATTTCCGGCGTATAATCAACAGCTCAAAGAGTCGTTTTTCGACCCAGAAATATTATTTTATAAAATGTAACTTAACAGATCGCTGTAAATATTTAACTACAATTATTGAATAAATTTTCTAGGTCGAAAAACGATTCTTTGAGCTGCAGATTATACGCCGGAAATTACGGTACCGTAATTTCCGGCGTATAATCCGCAGCTCAAAGAGTCGTTTTTCGACCCAGAAATTTTGTTCAATAATTGTAGTTAAATATTTACAGCGATCTTTTAAGTTACATTTTATAAAATAATATTTCTGGGTCGAAACACGACTCTTTGAGCTGCGGATTATACGCCGGAAATTACGGTAATTAGTTTGAATGTTTCGTCTTTCAATTTTTTAAATATAAAGCTAATTTATGTTTTAAAGTGCTACTCTTGATTTTAGAAAAAAATACGAACTCGATGAAAAAAAAGTAAGAGTGGAGCATTTTTATTATTTAATTGAATAATTGTAATAATAATTGAATAAATAAAATTATTATAATTATTTTAATCATGATTATCCTTAACATTCCATTAACCCTTTTAGGGGAAAGTAGCTCTTGTAATGTTAAAAACTTGGCAGAATTTTCGTTTGAAATAAATTTTTATTTTTATTTCTTTTTCTATTTTAATATTTTTTTTAAATATAAATTCGAAACTCTATTTAATTTTTTTATTATTTTTTTAATTAAATTAATTCGTACATATAAAATAACACCACCATTCAAAAGCTTAATAATGTTTATAAAACACACTGTAGAAACAAGTGAACTCATGCGAGGCGTATACTCTGCAAGCTTTAAGATTATTTGTTCATACGTTTTTCATCAAATTTAACCCCTTGGGGACGGGCGACACGTATACGTGACGCATAAGATGCTCAGAATCCTCGATTATTCCCACCAGCTATTTTTTAGTGTAAGCTTTGCCTTATTTAATGTTAGCTTTTCTCCGATTCAATTAGGCGAAAATTTCTATTTTAAAAAACCGGTGGTAAAAGATTAAAAATCCCGTAAAGGAAGCTCGTCGCGAAGGGGTTAATTAACGCAATTTTTAATCCAACAACGCGTTTTTACATAATGTGAGTATAATATACTAAAGGCCTGTTAAAATTTTTTCGAATGATACCTCTTTTATCGGTGTGCGTTCCATATGTGCATAAAATAGTGAGGCGTAAATGAGAAATAATATACATCTAATTCTGTTTCTCCACAAACATTTTATTAAACGTTTACGTACTTGAATACCACGATTTTTAAAACTAATCTTTGACGTAGCTAATTGCAATTTCTGCGTAAACCTGTAAAGCTTTGACAGTGTAAAAACAGAACTGGGTATGTATGATACTAGCAGCATATAAAGAGTGGTTATAATAAAAGAATCTCTATTTGGAGCTGTCTGTAACTTGAAGGAATAACCGGAATGAAACCAAAATCGGTACACTTACTTTTCGAGAAGGGGGAAGAAGATTGGAGCATTAAAAAAATAATTGCAATAATCGCCGACAGATGGCGCTTTTGAGTGTGACATGTAATGTGTAATATTGTGTACCGTGGAGGTGTCACAAACCTCAATGACTTTACCGCATATCACAACATGTGCGAAACATCACTCCTGTTGCGTTACATTCTGCAATTGAGCACGTCGTGCACTGCCTAGATTGTGTCCTCGAGCACAATGGCTATATGGAATCTGAACATGATCGGAACCGCCTTGCGAAAGCGTAATCGCATCCAATGTGACATTTTCCAAAACATTTGGTATGCCATCCGGCTTTACGCCACAATTGTTTGTTCTTGTATTACACATTACATTTTACACTCAATAGCGCCATCTGTCGGGGATTATTACACTTATATTTTTTATTGTTCCATTCTTCTTCTGCCTTCTCGAATAGTATGTGTGCCAATTTTGGTTTCATTCGGGTTATTTCTCCACGCTACAGACAGATCCAAATAGAGATACTTATATTATAAACATCCGGTACAACTAAGAAGCATTATTAACCTCTCAAAAGTCACAGAATAATAATAGAACATATATCATCAGTACTACTAGAATTAATTGTATAAATACTTCTTAGTAGAAATAGCTGTTGTAAGAATAGCAGGACTAGTAATAAAACTAATAACTGCAGTAGTAGTAATATTAGTGCAAGCATTAAAAAAGTCTCTTGTAAAAGTACCCCGTGTTTAAAGTACTGGTACAATAGCTGCTAAGTTTTACGAATTTCCAACCAGATATGTTACTTAATTCATAAATACATAATACATATAAGCAGTTTATTAAATGTATTTTCGAGTTAAAAACATGGTTATTTGACTTGAAAATAAAGTTTTGGAAAGGATGCAAATCGTAACGCAAAGTTTCCAAGGAGACTGGCACGAATATTTAAAATTGGAAATTTTATATTTATTATCTCAATCGCAGAATTCCCATTCACTTCGTTGAATCGTCAAACATTTTATCTAGTCCCGTGATTACATAAAGCGATAAATTCTGTTAAAATTTATGGTAGTCATGTAAGTAACTTGGTAAGATTATTAAACAATAGATAAAGAGCGAACACGTACAACAGCAAATGTCTTGCAGAAGCTGCGAGACAACTCATCTACAACAGATCTCCTACGTTCCTATTCTACCTTTCCACTCCTACAATGCTGATCATACCATTTATTTTAAAGTTAGGTAGAGGTACCAGGGATAGCGAACTCCACACTTTTGCATGAGGACTTCGTTGGAAATCCGTTGAGAGTTTGTTTCAGACGTGAGTGGGTAATGTTTTTCAAATTCTGTGCCTTGTGTTCTAGAAAGCAACAGCAATTTGAAGGGGTGTGTTGTTATATATCATAACTGCTAATTTTATTGCTTTTTGCCAACATTTTTTATAAGAAATATTTACCTTATTTAATTCCAAATTTTCTGCGATTAAATGCGAAATTTTTTTCTCTAAAAAATAATAGATAGAAAAACGCGTAAAAGTGGGCAACTAAGATATATATCACTTATTTTTAATTTTAGACAGTCAAATGGAACTCAAAATTTATTAATAAAATTTTCTTTTTATAAAGTACGTGAGGAAATGTATTTTATTATTTTCGAAAAAAATTGTTCGTGTACTCTGGTGCAAATGAGTCATTTCAACATTTTCAGAGCAAAACTAGTTCCTTTCAAATGACAGGTTGTTGGTATGTATAGTGTTAACGTTTTTTTAAAATTTCTTCTATAACTTAATTAATATATTGAAAAATATAAACGTTCCCTTTTTCAGATTTACCGCTGCCTATTTTTGAAACCTGGTGTAAAGAATTCGAACTCAAATACATATCACTCAACCACCACGAAATTACGCCAAGTTGTCTGAGATAAAAAAAATTTAAACAAATCTAACGCACTATCCGAACACAGGTCTAAAGAACTGGAAACAAAAGACATACTACTCAGCCATCACGAACTTATGCCGAGTTAGCTTACAATGCAAATTTGTAAATAAAAGATAATGCACTCTTCCTTTTCTATTTGAACAAGAACGAAAAATCATACGTCAAGCATAGATTATGGAACACTTTCCAACGCATCCAAAATATTTTTACAAATCATTACCGTTTAATAAGGTGAAAGATAACATCGAAGTAAACAATTTGGAAAACGCATAACACATTTAAAAACGTAATTTCGGGAAATTCCAACATTTATTTCCAACATATACAATATTCGGAAAAATATCCGAATACTTTTATTCAGCCCTGTACATGATCTATAGATTTGTATACATACTACATAGGATGCTAAATTTTAGTTCAGTTAAGAAACGCGTAGCACAGTTTAAAATTCTCCTTCTGGAGTTTCTGTCAATAAACGGAAATGTGTTCGCGAACCTTTGTGCTTCCCTGTATAGGATCCACAGAATTTATACACACCACGTAATAAACAAAAAGTGAGTTAAATTTAAAATCGCGTTCAGTAACTTAAAACGCACTTCCAGGAATTATTGTTAACATACAGTAGAGAATTCTTTTGTGTGTCCCTGTAAATGAACGATGACTGCTATACACACAATATTCTGTAGTAAGCCTCTTGAAATACACCTTAGTGATATATATAAATTTCAATGCGTTTAAAATAGTAAAACATTATTTAAATAAACCGCAGACGATTTTTCTCCATAGACGTAATGTAACGGAATTCTTTTGACTGTCCCTGTAAAGTAACTATAAGTGCTATGCACACTAGGTTGGGTCGAAAAAACAGAAATTTATATAATCGAAACGCAATAGTGCGGGAAAGTTGCCATTGGTAATAAGGAATAAATTCACAAAATATTGCACCAAATGGTTAATATCTTTTACCGCCTCAAGGAGGGCAAAGTTTTAAAAAAATCGAAAAAAATTTTTTTTCAAAAAAAAATTAAATTATCCAACCATACCAATACAATTTCTAATAGAATGCAACAGTTACATCAGGATATTAGTAATGTTCCAGTAAAATTTCAGTATGGTGAAATCATTTTTCTTACCGCCGCAGGGGCGGTCAAAATTCTGAAAAAAAACGGCAAAAATTTCAAATTTTCGTTTTTTCTAAATTTTTTAATTTTTATTATATGTCTACAATTAAATAAATTTACATTATAGCTAGTAATAACATATAAATGTCTAGTAATTTTGATCATGGGCATTGCCAACCAGGGAGAAGAGGGGCCCGCTCCCACTAAATTTGACAGAAAGGGGCTTTTTGAAGGGATTTTGGGGATTTTTCCGGAACTTTTTAGGGATTTTTTGTTGGGAGGGGAGACAAAAGTGAAAAATGAGGGGGAATTTGTGTAACAGGCTCCCCCTACCAAAAAAATCACCAAAAAGTTCCGGAAAATCTCCAAAATCCCTTCAAAAAGCCCCTTTCTCTCAAATTTCGGGGGGTAGGGCCCCTCTCGTCTCTGGTTGGCAATGCCCATGATCAAAATTACTAGACATTTATAAGTTATTACTAGCTACAAAGTAAATTTATTTAATTGTAGACATATAATAAAAATTAAAAAAATTAGGAAAAACGAAAATTTGAAATTTTTGCCGTTTTTTTCAAGATTTTGACCGCCCCTGCGGCGGTAATAGAAATGATTTCACCGTAATGAAATTTTACTGGAACATTACTAACATCCTGATGTAGCTGTTGCATTCTATTAGAAATTCTACTGGTATGGTTGGATAATTAAATTTTTTTTTGGATAAAACTATTTTTTTTGTGATTTTTTGAAATTTTGGCCCCCTTGCGGCGGTAAAAGATATTAACCATTTGGTGTAATATTTTGTGAATTTATTCCTTATTACCAATGACAACTTTTCCGCACTATTACGTTGCCATTATAAAAATTTCGTTTTTTTCGACCCATCCTAATGCACACCCTATTCCATATTAAGCTTCTTGTAATGCACCTTAGTGATATATATCAATTACGATGTGTTTTAAATTGTGTAACATAATTAAAATGAACCGCAAATGATTTTTCCCCATAGACCGTAATGTAAAGGAACTCTTTTGAGTGTCCCTGTAAAACAACTATAAGTGCTACACACTTCAGTTGAAACAGGGAACATGCTATAGATAAAGACAATAACATATAAAAATTGCAGAGCATTCCGAGCATATTTACGGGAGTTAGTGCACGGCCAGACGGCAGACAGCCAGACGGCCAGACGGCAGACGGCAGACAAACCGAAGTCATAAACACTTTTCAACTATGTTGGAAAGTGTTAAAAATACAGTGAATCAACATCTTAGCATCTTAACAGAGAGCTAAATCGATCTGTACCAGAAAACATGAGTACAAAATTAAATTGATTTTAAAGTTATTACGGTTTTGTTGGTCTCGATGTTCTTTCAATGTCTTCACGAAATTCGGTCTATTCTCCTACAGACTGTGGTAAAAGAAAAGTAATGTTCGTTACTTGACCTTCAATGTCACTGTCTGACGTTCCCTAAGAAGCAGGGTTGCCAGTTGGGCTCTCCTCTTTCACCATGAAATTCTGAATTCGTACCTGAAATTGTTAAATTAGGATTTTTGATTTACTTAATTTAGAAATCATGTCATTAACTCTTTCCGGCACAGACAAATTCTGTTCGTAAAATGCGAAATTACTGAATGACACCGGAATTTACACACGACTTTTTTAGAAATAAGAACTCCTTATTTTAAGCTTTCATTGTAGAAGCAAAATTTTTATTAATATACTTTTGGTGTCGAATGCAAGTTTGGAATTAAAATTAGGTGTGCCCGGAGTGGGACCACTGTGCCGGAAAGGGTTAAAACAAGACAAAAAAATACAATACAGAATTTAGAGTATGAATTTGGAATTTCTGAATAAAAAGAAGAACAAACTGTCAAATCTTATTCTTAGTAAGAGGGTAGCACATTACCTTTTCATTTACCACGGACCCTAGAAAAATAGATAGAATAACTATAAGTACATTGTGACCTCACACTACAGACCAACGTCTTGGCATCGCCAGGACGAGTTGCCTCCCTTAGGCATTAAAACATGGTACTAGTAACTTATATAGAATTACACTTTCTACTCATGTTTTCTGCTATGTATCAGATTTAGCTATAAATGAAATTTCTAAAAGAGGTATAATTTAGCAGCAGAAATACTCATTCATTATGAAAATGTACTGAGTTTTATCTGAGATCAAATTAATAACCAACGCTAACGCACTATCCGAACACAAGTCTAAAGATATTGAAACAAAACACATACCATGAACGCATGCCGAGTTAGCTAACAACACAAATTTGTAAATAAAAGATAGTGCACTCTCCGTTTTCCCATTTGCAATCTACAGGTAATCAACTTCTCAGCAAGGTCTTTGCTAATTCTTATTCGTAGCAGAATACACGAGTAAAAAATGAAATTGAGTTTAAACGAACTATTACTAAGTTTGTCTGACAAAAAAGGTCTCCTTAAAGCGCATACTCAGAAAATTTTCAAAAAAACGCTAATGAAGCTACACATATATGTAATATAGGAACAGTAAAATTTAGCTGCGGAATCCCACTAGAAAATATGCAAAAAAATAAAATACTTTCGAGTATTTGGCGCAAAAACACACGATTTGGCTAGCAACATTTTTCCTTCACCAAACGCAAACGATTTTAATGCACTTTAAATTGCTTGTAAAATGATTATTCGAATGCGCAATATTTAATGAATTTAAACTTAAACGATGAAATAATTATTACTTTTTGTATAATATATACAAGTTGCTTGTTGTTGCAGTTATTTATTTTTACCGCTGAAAAAATATGTTCTATATTTTGGAAGCTGCAAATATATATTTTATGTTATAGCGAAGCTAACATGTATGTTTCTTTTCTGTATGTTTATTTTCACTTTTAGTTAAAAATCGAATTATAAAAAATATATGAATCTGAAAGGCATATTAAAGTAAGCGAAGAGTTTGAAGAAATTCTTGTTATGAGAACTGTCTATGAGATTTTTGTAAAATATGAAAGCGTAAAATTGTCATAAGCTTAAAAAATTATACGAATGGGTTAATTATTTGGGTCATGATACCATACCCTCTTGTTCAGAATCGTTTGCATTTTGCGTTCAACATTTTCAACTCTCTGTAGGTTTGCATTAATATAAATTTAAAATATTTTTAAAATCAGATTAAATAAATCACTCACGTTTTTTTCCTATTTATTACCGATTGAATGAAATTTTGCCTATTGTTTTTTTCTCCATTCCACGATTTTTTTCTAATTTAAATGGCTTCAATGGTTGTACAAGTAATTTTTAAATGTATTTTAAAAGGAAAAGCCCGATGACAAACGTATTCGTTGTACATTTCTATATCGAAGAAGTCGTTGTTTCCATAGCAACAAAAACTTTCTTGAATTGACAATGTTCAGAATCGGGGATATTTTTAAACTTAAAACAATTTTAATCAGTTTAAATTTTGTTTTAAATTGTAAAATACAATCGTTAAATTCCATTATATATACATATAAATGTGTACATAAAATTGTAGTTATAAAAATTTATTTTTTATGCAAGTTAAACATGCATAAACAAGTTCAGTATGATAAAGTTTTTCCTTAAAGAATATTTGTCATAAAAGCGTATTTTTTTTAACCCCTTGAAGGGCGGTGGGATATAATATATCCCACTAAATTTTAATTCCCAAATGCTACATGACACCAGAATTTTGAAATCAAATTTTGCTTTTATAATATACGTGAAGAAACTCTTTTACTTATTTGGAAATAAATTTGTTGTTAAATCCCGGTGTGACTCAATGATTTCAACATTTTTGAAACATAAGTACTTTGCCCCTGAAAGGGTTAATTTTATTCCGTCGCCAAACGGTTATAAATCGCCAAATAAACAAAATTATCAAATATTTTACGGACGTTATATCGAGGTTCCGCAGAATTTTTTTTTTATAGACGTATATATCCTCATGAGAATAACATTCTGTAATTTTTTCAAAAATTTCTGAGTATGCACTTATGGAGACCTCCCTTGTGAGATGCACTGTATGCTTGTTCTAGAAATTTCGTTTTTCTTTTCTATAAGAGGTGGTAAAAGAAAATGTATTTTTCTATACTTGCGCTTCAGTTCCACTCTTTGACACTTGCTAAGAAACAGGGTTGTGATTTGGGCCCTCTATTTCATTCTGCAATTTCTAAATTAGAATTTTCACTTTTAAATATACACGAAAAACAATTGTTATTTTGCTTAAAAGACGTCAACATAAACCATAAATATGGTATTTTTTTTATTGTTGTTGTCTTTTAAGCAAAATAAAAATTGTTTTTAGTGTATATTTAAAAGTTAATTCTAATGGACGTATTTTGACTCTCCTATTTATTTGAAATATAATAACAGTTGATTAGAATTTTCACTTTAAATAATCTTGAAATGATGTCCTTAAAACAAACAAAACAATACTATACGGAATTTCTGAATGAAAAAGAAGACAAAACTTGTATGTCTGCCTTTTAGTAAGACTAAGAGAGCGGAATTGAAACGCCACAGACGCACATTACCTTTTCTTTTACCACAACCTATAGAAAATTAAACCAAATTTCTAGATCAAAATATACTTACGATCTCACACAAAACTTGCAGTTGTAACTTTAACACTAGACCCGCGATCAGAGGTCAAATTGACCCATAACAAATGAATAATAGTCGATTCGAACCAGAAATTTCTTTATAAAATAAGTTTAATCAAATACCGCTTAAGAAATGATAAATAAATAACATAAATAGTTCTCAATAAAAAATCTGGTGCGAAACATTTTTATAAAACATGAGTAAAATTTCCCCGCTGTTATAGTGTTAAACTCAATTTCATTTTCTACTCAAGTTTTCTGGTGTGGATCAGATTTATCTCTAAATGAAATATATCCAAGAGGTATAATTAAGTGGTAGAAATGCGAATCTAAATTTTAAACAGAAAGTGAAATTTAGCAAAAAATTCATTTAAATATTCTTTTAATCTAAGATTCTGCTTGCTCATGTTTTTACGGAAACTTCTTTACGGAAGTCTTTATCGCGAAATTGAATATGTAGTTATAACTGATATTTCTGGATTCTTTTCACCATAGTTGCCATCTTTTATGCTTTTTTTCTTACCACTAAAATTTAATAGCATTTTTCGGCATATTTAATGGCAGATTTTTGTTGAATTATTGAAGCAAAATTTACTATCCGGTTTTAGATGTAAGAAAACGCGTAACAGTTTGCTACTCTGTATTATCATCAGCAATAGCCCAGTAAATTAATTCTTTAAAAAAATCTGTAATTTTTTCTTACTTTTATTTAAATTGTCAAAATATATGAAAACAATTGCTGTGAGAAAACATTTTTAAAAAAGTAAAATATGAAAAAATACGAAAAGAAATCTTAAAGTATCTTAAGTATTTATATTAAACATGGTGTTTCTCTATGTGTAGTTACATTTATAAATATAATTATTAAATAATTTTACTTATACCAAACTGTTAGGCAATAACTTTGGATTACATAATTAATTGAAATATATTTATTAGAGAAAGAAATACAACTATTTAGAGTTGAACCTTATAAAAAATCGTAATAACCTTTTAACCGTAATAAACATTTATGATAACCTTTTTATAAGGTTATTTTCAAAATATATATCACAGCACATTCAAACTTCTTAAGCAATTTATAATGCTTTCGTCTGATTACGAGTGAGTTGTTATAGTCATTTATTTTAATAATAGAATTTATGAACGTAATGTATTAAGACATTAGAAATACTATCATGTTAAACAACATTAGATACACACTGCAAATCTTTATACACATTTCCGAATACTTTTTAGAACACTTATTTTGTCACCTTTTTCAGAACACTTTGAAACGCACTTTTTGAAACAGTTTTTAGAACACTTCTGAGAAAAATTCTTTTGTTAAGCACACGTTCTAGCGCACTTTTTCAAAGCGATGATTTCACAAGCGTGTCCAAATGTGCTCCAATCCGTTGTCAACTGTGTTCCCTAGTTTAGACTCAACGTATATCCTGAGCTTCCTGAGCACTTTCGGTAAATTTTCGGAACACTTTCTTTATAGCGGAGTATACTTTGAACACATAAAGGGAACGCAACCGGTACACATTAGAGTAACTGGAACACTTTTTTGAATCAAAGTGTTCCAAATGTGTTTCCAATGTGTGCTGGGAATTTGCAATGCATCAGTGCTGACTTAACGGAGACGACGGAAGCAATCAGGGAAACAACCACCACTAAATACTTTTTTTGTCTTAATTAATCACAAAATTTTGTGATTAAATAGGACAAAAAACTTTTCAAAATTAGTGGAAGAAATATAATTGATTGACTGCTTCAATCCCGTGATGTTAGCGCCAATAATTTGGCAGCAACATGTGTAGCAACACTGTGTCTTACGTTAATTTTTTTTAAAAACACAGTTACAGGGTTAATCATAATAAGAGTGGGAATCAGTAACCTTGGCGCCACCCTCACAGTCAGGAAATAAGAACGGTGAAATTTATCAAAAACTAAGTGCCAAAATAAACATGACCCTTGAGAAAAGCAGTGAAAGGAAGGAGAGTGGGCAAGAAGGTCTAAAACTGGAGTGTCAAATTATGGCCCGCCAGAAAATACTATGTTTTTTAAAGAAATAGTTAACTTCTGGAATCGCAGAAATTCAATGATTACAGGGCTCCCACTCGGTCCGTTTTTTGAACACCACTTTTTTTTAACGAAAAATCTTCTTTATAATTTTTGTAGAAACAAACTTCGAAGCACGTTTTAGTTGCAACTGTTGCAAATACCTACCACAATTTTCTTTCTAAAAAAATACTGGTTTTCAAAAAACGGACCAGTGGGAGCCCTGTGATTAGATAAGGCAAAGATTATTATAAAAATTTAATAGTAAGTGGCCACAGTTTGACATGCCAGGTCTAGAGAAATCCCTGTGTAAATAAGGGTCATGAGTAAATCTACCCTTATCCGAATATTCCAATGGTTCTGCCATTGCTTTAATGGGCAGGAACGAAGTAAGCTCTTGACGTAAGTACCGCGCCTAGAATACATAGTGTGAAAAAAGGCTACAAAATAGTACTAAAAAATTGAGTCCGATAAATGTAGAACGTTGCTTAAAAGATAACGGGACGATCGCAGCGACATCTTCCAGCAGTGGCGTAGACAGGGTGAAGGTCCAGATGGTTTTGATACCACTAAGTTTATAAAAATATTTTTGCCTTATCTAATCGGAGAATTTTCTGCGATATTGAAGAAGAGGAAAACTTTATAATATTACTGGTTTCCAGAGCATTTGGACCCTCCTCTCTGGCTACGCCACTGTTTGCTATCTCTTTTCAACGCAAACATTGTATAAGAATCGAACTGAGAACACGTTTTCGCTGGAGGTAAATATTTTAAATAATTAAATTATACCCTATTTTCTTTGACTTGGATAGCGATTTTCATAAGCTTTGAAAATATGAATAATATTGATCATGGCCAAAAAACGTCATATGTATTCATTTGTGCCTGGTTGCAATACTCGATATAAGACAGCAAACTAGAAACTATCCCTATTTAGCATACCAAAGGATGAATTTCTTCTAGAAGGGTGGAGAAGATTAATTCCATTATATGATAAAAAAACTAACTTCAAAATCAGTTACATCTGAAATATACACATAAAAGAAGATTTTATTAACAGAAATTATATTTATGTTGTCAATAGTGAAACGGTTACTTTTGCTATAGGTAAATCTATATTTAAAGCAGATGTCACTGCGATTGCCGTATTATTGTACCTCATCGTTGCACGTTTGTCGGCTACAATTTTATTGCGCTTTTTAAAGCATTACCAATTTGGCTTTTTTTTTATTTCGAAATTTTGACTTCATACCAGAAATTCCATATAAATTTCTTTTGGTTATTTAATGGCAGATATTTCGTGACTTTTTAAAGTAAAAATTCTTGTTTCAGAATTTCCAGTTTGAATTCAAAAACGGTAAAACCGTTTTCCACGTTATGTATTCTAAGCGCTGTAAGGTAAGAGTGCGGTATCGTTAAGGAGCAATTTACTGTCAGAGATTTTGTTCCATTTTTGGCAAGTGCATCCGTTGATTTTTATCAAAGATCGCTTTGTGTGCTGAAACGTGTCCAAGCGAAGTTTTGTGTATTAGGGTTTTTAATTCCAATTAAATATCCATGACACAAAGATTTGTTAATTTATACACATTGAATGCTTGCACACTGGAGAAACTGTCAAAATCGATGCATAAATTACCGAATAAATAGGACAGAGATAAGATAGTGGTATTCAAAATCCATAAACCTTGCCACCTATGGTGTATATACATATTTTTACTAAAATAAATGTTACCGAGTTCAAGAAATTTAAGAGCTGTTTCAGACACTTTCATTTAATCCTGTCAGGAGCAAGTAATTGTGTTTCTGTATTGTTGGATTAGAACTAGAAATCAAAACAAAATTTCTTATAAAGCATAAAATGTAATTCAGTGGCTTTTTTTTTTTCAACGAAGTTTAAGGCGTAAAATTTTGCTCAAAAATTCTCGTTCAAGTCTTGCTTAAAATTAAATGGTATAAAAAAATCCCTCTACACTTCGAAGTCTTAAGACACTTTCACTTTTGGAACTGGTTTTAATAGCCACGTGTTCTGAAAAAAGAAAGAAAAAAGCAGCCAAATTTGAAAAGTAAGAAATTATAGGCGTCGACATACCGGAGGTGACGAAGATAGTCTAGTAACTACTGTTAATCTTCGCAGGGTGATAATGTTCGTATATATTGTATTCCATTCATGAATATACACGATGGTTCCAATTAAGTTTTCTTGTTGCCCTGAATATGACGTCATGCTTTTCTTTCGTAAACTATGGGTCGTAGAGGTGGTCATTTTTCTCTGTTCATTTTTCATGTACGCCAAGCAAGGAATCTGGCTTTGTAGAGTTTGGGCGTCTTGATGGGACACTCTGTATAAATTATTAAATAAAGTAATTAAAAAATAATATAATAATGTCACTCTAAAATTACAGAATATTTTCTTGGCAAGAAAGAAATGTTTACAAAAATTCATTGTAGGTTCATAATTACCTCTGTCCTGGAATGAGTTCCCTCATTTTCATAAAATATTTCGATGTTAGTCAATCATAAACCACACAAACGATTAGGTTTTTAAATTATGAAATTCTGAAATTTACGGACAGCAAAATGCGAGATTTTTCTTACAAAATATTTGCGGAAATCACTTGTTTTTCAGGTTTCAGATTCGTCCAAATGGTATTGAAAAGAATTCACAATCGCGGGTAATTAAGATATTACATAAAATTTTATGAAAATTTCTGCTATATGAGATAGAAAGAATGCATTTTTTAACGCATTGTATAAAAGTAAATCTTAAAAATAACATAAAAGATATATATCAAGATTTTTTCTCAGGTTTTGTTACTTTCTATAGTGATTTTATTTAAGTATATAGCTCTTAAATTTTTGTTGTTCTACATACGATTAAAGAAGCTCTCTTCATAACATATATTTATTTCTAAAACTTGCAATGAAATTTGCAATGCAATAATTACGATCACTTTCAAAACCATTTTTTCTGCTGTTTGCACTTATAAAATATTGTCCTGTTCTTTTAATTTTTTTTCTAAGTACTTCACTAATGGTGTCTTAAGTAGTTACAAAGATCTCGTGAACACTGGATATAATCGTTCGGCTAATATGTATCATATGTGTTTATCAAATCATACATTTTAATGGGGTATTCTGAGAAATAACACATGACTTTACTATAAATAGCACAAAAAAAGCTTTTGCAGAATTAAAGGATCGATGTTTTGTGAAATAAAATCATGCATATGCCCTAACTTCATGGGGGCATTGTGGGAATTGAATCTGTTTTCCTGCTTGAACTAAAACGACAGAGGCAAAGCCAATCAGCGACTTCATCTTGATATTGCGTCATATATTCTATGTTGAAGCATGCAAGCTCCAGACAACACTTCAAAAGGTCAAGTCAAAAGAGGTGTTTTGGATTGAAGGGAAGCTTTGGCAGAGTCGATGAAGTTGGTGAGTTAGGACACTGAGAGCTTTTAGATTAAATAAGATGTAATGTATATAATCCAGATGTCTGATTAACTATTCATATTGTTACATGTATTTTTAACTTTCTTTGTAATTGGTTTCGTTAATATAGAGTTTGATTTTAACGTGATGTTTTCTAGTTTATTTGAAGTAAATTGAGTGAATTATTTATTAAGTTGGTGTCAGAAAATTGAACCCCAAAAGTGGTGTCGAGAACTGGGATAGAATGAGTGTTAACGCCCACTATATAATATATAGCGTTCTGAATGTTATGAGTGGAATATACTTTTAAAGTGAGATTTTCGAATCTATTAGGTAGATTTCGTAAGAAATACTACCTATTACATTCTCACCTAAGTTGGAAATTTTGAAAAATTTTTGCAGATCTACGCCGATCATGACTCCCAGAACCCAAAACCACTCCCAGTTCAAAACTTTATATATCTATCTATCTATCTATGTCACTTTTTTCTGACCACGGTAACTGGAAAAATTCTGCATAAATCTCTTCCAAACTGATACGTAAAATCAAGGGTCATAAAATCTCGGTCAAGTTCGTTAATGGGCAAAATCAAACCAAGGGGGGGGGGGAATGGGGGGGGGCTTTTTGTAAAACAGAAAAGAAATCCCCATAATTTCTTAATTATGATACGTATCGAATCCGTTTAAACTTATTATTACTTCTAGGAACAGGGCCAAAAACTTATGCATGACAGATTTTTGATATAATTAAAAATTGCCTTAAGGGGGGAGGGAAGGGGGGTTTTACAAGAAAAAAATTCATCACTTCGTCAATTCCCAAGATTTCAAATCCGTTTAAATTTATTATAAATCCTCTTAATATTATCTAAAACTTTTATATTGACAAGTTTTTTATAGGACCAATCGTTATAGCAAAAAAAAAAAATTAAAAACAAAAAAATCCCTGCCGGCTCCGCCTGCAAACAAGTTATTTTTCGAAGTAGGCGGTTCCAACTCCCGCATCTTTTCGAAACTGATACATAAAATCAAGGGGCATAAAATCTCGGTCAAGTTCGTTAATGGGCAAAATCGAACCAAAGGGGGGGTGGGGACTTTTTGTGAAAACAGAAAAAAACCCATAATTTCTTAATTATGATACGTATCGAATCCGTTTGAAGTTATTATTACTTCTAGGAGAAGGGTCGAAAATTTATGTATGACAGATTTTTGATATAATTAAAAATTGCCTTAAGGGGGGGGAGGGGGTTTTTAGAAGAAAAAAATTCCTAACTTCGTCAATTCCCAAGATTTCAAATCCGCTTAAATTTATTATAGATCCTCGTAATATTATCTAAAACTTTTATATTGACATTTTTTTATAGGACCAACTCTTATAGAAAAAAAAAATCCTTGCTGGCTGGTTTCGAAGTAGGCTGTTCTAACTGCAGCATCATCGCAAAAAGGTCATTTCTTCCGCAATTCCCGACAAACAGGCGCCCCACGGTCTGCGTCTTCGAAATCTACCTGTTCCTGTAGGCCGAGCCGTCAGGGATTTTTTTTATCATGTCAAGGTTAGTAGATATTCGAGAACTAGACATTTCTTTAAAAACTGAAAAGACATCCAGTCAGTGGCGTAACGTCAGGGGGGGGCACGATCATTTTACTACCAGTATAATTATATACTACCTTTACCCTTATTTAATCTTTGAACGGTATGAATTAAATAAGGACAAATATAGTAAATAAAAATACTGGTAGTAAAGTGGTCCGTGCCCCCCTTGACGCTACGCCTCTGCATCCAGTATTAAGAATTTGCATCGTTTAATTTTTGGCCATGAAGGTGATCGAAAAAATCGTTCCAGAATTAGAAACTTTACGGGTTTTCCCTTTGAAGTAAATAGTGATGAATATAAGGGAAAAGTTCAGAAAATGAAAGATGAATTTTCGGTAAATGAACTAATTACGATTTGTAACGTGTTATGTATTGATAATTCTAGTACTTTCGATGATATAGTTGTCAGGGTAATTTCTTGCCTGTGTAATCTAAATGTATTTAGGTCAAAGATAATTTCCAAAGATAATGGAATTAGTGATAATGAAACTGAACTATTAAATGAGACTGAAAATAATGCTACCATTGATGCTGGTAATATATCTGGCAATAAAATTAATGATATTGCTTCTGGTTCTGAAATAAATTATTCTGCTAGCAATAAAAATGAAATGACGCAACGCTTAACCCCTGACTTTATTTTAAAACCATCTATTAGCATTATTGATATTGAAAATATGATTGCGACATATAGTGGTAGTCCGAGGCTAACGAAAAAGAAAGGCTACCGCGGTGCTTTACGCGTATCTTTTTTTACAGACCGCGGGAGTCACGTGATGCTCGAATCCACCAATGCAGTTGTACGAAAAAGAGCATAACTTCACTCTAGCGGTCTGTAAAAAAAAGATAAGTGGAATGCACCGCGGTAGCCTGTCTTTTTCGTTAGCCTCGGGTAGTCAGTAAGAAATTATTGAAAAGTGGATCGCTGATTTTGAGGACGTAATCGCCTTATTTAATTTAAGTGACTAGCATAAATTAATTTTATCGAAACGCCGTATGACTGTTAAAGCTAAACTATTGATTGAAGGTGAAAGCAAATTGAATTCGTGGCACAGAGTGAAATCGTTACTTGTTTCTGAATTTAGTACAGTTTGTAATTCTGCAGAAATGCATCAGTTGTTATGTAAAAGGAAAATGAGGGATGACGAAACTCTTGATAAATATTTTTTAAATATGAAACGACTGTGCTCTCTCGGAAACGTAGAGGATTCTGCTTTAATTCAGTATGTTATCGGTGGTATTAAAGACTCTGTTTTCAAGAAATCATTTTTATATAGTTGTGCCGATATTAGCGAATTTAAGCAAAAGCTTAAAGTATGTGAAACAAGTTGGAAATTGTACGTCAAACGTTACAAACGAGGTGCGTTCGTACTATAGCTAGTTATATAAATATTCAGATCTTGATGATTTTTAATTCTGTGAAATGAATTATATCGTCTGCAGATTAATTTCTGTAATAAAATAAGTATCTCGGTCGCTTGACGATTAAACTTCGAAAGCTCCTATAAAAAGAAAGCACCGATTTAAAAAAAAAATCAAATTTCTTAATAAATGTTTTTATTAATATTTTCTAAAGTTTTGATTCGATTTAAAAAAAAATTGAAATGTCTCGATAAAATTCTGCAAAGATAAGATATCTTAACTTTCAAACCATTCGGTTGGGTAGTTTTTCCGTTGTTATATGCGGACGGACGGACAGACAGACGGACGGACGGACCAGACGACGACAATAGGTGCTACGTATTTATTAAATTACGAACGCACCTAAAAATAAGATCCGATAGCGAAAATGTGAAACCAGAGTTTGGTGTTAAGCTAAAATCAAAACCCGAAATGGAATCTAGTAACAGGTCAAAGGTAGTAAAGACTATTCGTTGCTTCAACTGCGGGGGGGGGGGGGGGGAGGGATCACAAAAGCATTAACTGTAGAAACAAGGATAAGGGCCCTCTTTGCTTTTCGTGCAATTCGTATGGTCATAGTTTGAATGCAGTAAGAGAAACACGATGTAAAGACATCAAATGAGCGTTCTCAAATACATATTGTAACGAGTTTCAAAGATTTAATTCTTAAAGAAGTTAAATTAGACTCATTGAAGTTAACTTCATTAAATGATACAGGCAGCCAGAAAACGCTTTTAAAAAAGTGTGTTTATGAAAATTTGAAAAATGTATTCAAATTGAGAGCTACGGATACGTGTTTGACTGGTTTGGGGAAAACATTGATTAGGCCAGCAGGTTATTTCAGGGCAGAAATTGAGGTTGATGATTCGAAATTTGAAGTTGACATTTTTGTCGTTAACGGCAGTTCGATTAATTTCGATTTAATTATTGGCATGGATGTTATTCATCAAGCTACTTTAACAATTTCTGGAAATGAAGTAAAAATGTGCAAAACCGAGGATAAATCAAGTAATTTTTTGGTTAATATAGTAAATACTTTAGACTAGCCTAAACTTGATTTTGGTTATGTCACTGATAAGGGTTTGCGTTCAGAATTGCCTTCCTTAATTCAAAATTATGTGCCAACAAAATTAAAAACGTTGATGTTAAAATGAAAATTAACCTTTCTGATGAAATCCCAATTTATTCATCCCCTCGAATATTACCTCTGTGTGAGAAAAAAAATTGTTGAAACCCAGATTGAGGAGTGGCTAGCCCAGGGAATTATTCAAAAGATTTCTTCTGATTTTTCATCGCCGGTGGTTTTGGTTAAGCAAAAAGATGGTGCAACGAGACTTTGTATTGATTACAGACGTCTTAATAAAAAGACTGTACGCGAACACATTCCATTGCCTGTCATTCAGAGTTGGGCAAATTTGCAATCTGATTAATCTGTAATCTGATTACAATATAATTGCATGTAACAGATTATAATTTCAATTACATGTAATCATAATCTGAATTTGAAATTCAATTAGGATTGTAATTGTAATTATAAATGCTATGATTATGATTACACAGAGTTGTAAAAAATCTCATTAATCTGTAATCTGATTATAATATAATTGCATGTAACAGATTATAATTTCAATCACATGTAATCATAATCTGAATTTGAAATTCAATTAGGATTGTAATTATAATTATAAATGCTATGATTATGATTAGACAGAGTTGGGAAAAATCTGATTAATCTGTAATCTGATTACAATATAATTGCATGTAACAGATTATAATTTCAATTACATGTAATCATAATCTGAAATTGAAATTTAATTAGGATTGTAATCATAACTATAATGCTATGATTATGATTATGGTGTAATTATAATTGAGAACTTATAGTTACAATTACGTGTAATTTCAATGGCACATTTTCAATATGTACCATAAAAGACAATTTTTATCAGACACAGTAGAAATTTGATACAAGAAGAACGAAAAATCATGCATCCGGCATCGATTATAAAACACTTTCTGGCATGAACAGAATATTATTAAGAAATTTTAAATTTTATTAATTAATACCCGCAACCCTAAATATGTACGATGAAAGACAGTTTTTATCACACACAATAAGAACGAAAAATTATGCAGCTGGCATAGATTACGAAACACTTTCCCACGTAAACAGAATATAAATCAGAAAATTTTAATTGTTATTAATACCTGCAACACTAAATATGTACCATAGAAGACAATTTTTATCACACACAGTAGAAATATGATACAGCAAGAACGAAAAATCATGCATCCGGCATATATTATGAATCATTTTCTACCAACCTAGTTGAAAAGTGTTTATGACTTCGGTTTGTCTGGCCGTCTGCCGTCTGTCCGTGCTCTAACTCCCGTAAATATGCTTGGATTACCCTGCAATTTTTATGTGTTATTGTCTTTATCGGTAGCATGTTCCCTATTTCATCTGAAGTGTGTAGCACGTATAGTTTTTTTACAGGGACACTCAAAAGAATTCCGTTACATTACGGTCTATGGAGAAAAATCATTCGCGGTTTATTTTAATGATGTTCCTCAATTCCAAACACAATGTAATGGATATATATCACTAAGGTGCATTACAAGAAGCTCAATATGGAATATTGTGTGCATAGCACTTATAGTTACTTTACAGGGACAGTCAAAAGAAATCCGTTACATTACGTCCATGGAGAAAAATCGTCTGCGGTTTATTTAAATAATGTTTCACTATTTTAAACGCATTGAAATTTATATAAGGTTCATTACAAGAGACTTACTACAGAATATTGTGTGTATAGCAGTCATCGTTCATTTACAAGGACACACAAAAGAATTATCTACTGTCTGTTAACAATAATTCCTGGAAGTGCGTTTTAAGTTGCTGAACGCGATTTTGAATTTAATTCACTTTTTATCTATTGCTTGGTGTGTATAAATTCTGTAGATCATATACAGGGCAGCACAAAAATTTGCGAACACATTTCCTTTTATTGACAGAAACTCCAGAAGGAGAATTTTAAACTGCGTTTCCTAACTAAACTAAAATTTAGCATCCTATGTAGTATATATACAAATCTATGGACCATATACAGGGCTGAATAAAAGTATTCGGATATTTTTCCGAATATTGTATATGTGTGAAATATATGTTGGAATTTCCTGAAATTACGTTTCTTAAATATGTTATGCGTTTTCCAAATTGTTCACTTCGTTGTTATCATTCAGCTTATTAAACGTTAATGATTTGTAAAATTATTTTGGATGCGTTAGAAAGTGTTACATAATCTGTGCTTGACGCATGATTTTTCGTTCTTGTTAACATTTCATAATAGTTTAAAATCATACATTTACTTTTTTGGGGGTAAAAACCCTATAAGAAAAAAAAACCCTATCTTTTTGTAAAATTATGGAGTATTCCCAATAATGAACAGGCTGAAATCGGTATATCAGACTCAGTACAGAATTTAGAAAATGCATAACATATTTGAAAACCCAATTGCAGTAAATACCATTAATAATCGAAAAAATATCCGATTTTTTTTTTCTGATGCTCTGCATATTATCAAGAGATTTGTATAGATACTACATAGCAGTATGCTAAAATTTAATTCGGTTATTAACACGGTTGAAAATTCCCATTTGGGAATTTCCGTCTATAAACGTCAGTGTACTGGAGAACTTTTGTGCAGTCCTGTATATGATTTATATAATTTATACAAATCAAGCAGTATAAAAAAAATAGTTACATTCAAAAACGCGTGCAACAACTGAAAAAAAGAAAAAAAAAAACGTATTTCTAGCAATTATTGTTCATAGTCAGTACTGTAACCGAAATTTTTGTGTGTCACTGTAAATGAACGGTGAATGCTATGTACTCCATAATCTGTAGTAAACATCTTGTAATGCACCTCAGCGATATATATGAAATTCAATATGTTTGAAATACAGTAACATAATTAAAATACACCGCAAACGATTTTTCCTAATAGGCTGTAATGTAAAAGAATTCTTTTGAGTGGCTCTGTAAATTACATGCTATATACTTCATTTTCTATACCAATCATACCACAGTAAACCTCAATAACATATATCAATTGCATGGAAATCCGAGTATATTTACGCGCATTAGAGTACTGATAGACAGACAAACTAAATTCATAAACACTTTTCAACTTTGTTGGAAAGTGTTAAAAATGCAATTAGAATTAGCTCGTAATAGATTGCAGTTTAATTTAAATACATTTTATAGAATTTAATTAAGATTTAGTAGCATTACATTACACGTTAACCAAATTGTATTCTGAACAAACATAACTGACATTTACTTGTAACACATTGCAATTTAATCTAACTTATATTCTTAAAAATGTAATTAGAATCCACCTATAATACATTAAAGATTAATTGTATTATACAATTAAAAAGGTAATCGGAATCCTCCTAAAATGCATTACAGGTTAATTGGATTATACAATTAAAAACGTAATCGGAATCCACCTATAATCTATTACAAGTTAATTGGATTATACAACTAAAAACGTAATTGGAATCATCTTGTAATCCATTACAGGTTAATTGGATTATACAATTGAAAACTTAATCGTAATTGTCTTATAATCTAATAACAAATTAATCTAATTACAGATTAATCTAATTATATTTTAAAAGAGAAAATGAGAATTGTCTCGTAATCCATTACACTGTAATCAGATTATGCGATAATCAGATTATATTCAAATTACTTTGTAATGCATTACATGATAATCGATTGCATGGTGAGAAGATTATAATGTATTTTAATCTGTAATTTGATTACTTTGTAATCAGATTCTGCCCAACACTGCCTGTCATATATGATGTTATAGATCAATTGCATTCGGCTGAGTTGTTCAGAACAATCGATTTGAAAAATGTTTTTTTTCATGTAGAAGTTGAGGAGGGTTCTCGAAGGTACACTTCTTTTGTAACTCATAACGGCCAATTTGAATTTTTGAAGTGCCCGTTCCGATTGACCAATTCTCCAAGTGTATTTCAGAAATACATTTATAACGTGTTTCGAAATCTGTTAAAGGACAATGTAGTGGTTATATACATGGATGGTTATATACATCTGATAATACCTTCTAAAATGAAACTGAAGGCTTGGAAAAGCTTAAACTTGTTCTTCAGACCACATCTGACTATGGATTAGAGCTACATATTAAAAAGTGCATGTTCCTGAGGCGTGAAATTGATTTTTTGGGGTATAGAATTTTGAATGGAAAATTATATCCTTCTCCACTTAAAACAAAGGCGGTGATGAATTTTCCTGAACCAAAAAGTATCAAGGATATTCAAAGTTATTTGGGATTAAAGGGATATTTTCGAAAGTTTTTAAAGGATTACTCGGTTATAGCTAAACCTCTGAGCGACATGTTGAGGAAAGATTCTAAATTTCGATTTGATGTGGAAGAAAAGAAAGCCTTTAGTGAGCTTAAAAGTATCCGAGGCAGTTCTGTCAATATACAATCCCAAAAGTATAATTGAAATTCATTGTGATGCTAGTATTGATGGCTACGGTGCAGTACTAATGCAAAAGTCCCCAATACAGAGTTCCCAAGTCTCCGGTTATTTTTACACCAGTATTTTTTTAGAGAAAATATTGTTTTTTTTTTAAGTCGCAGAACAATCCGATTAAAGAAAACAACATTTTCAGTAACAAAATACTGGTATCCAAAAGGCCGGAGACTTGACAACTCTGCCAGTAGATAATAAATTTCATCCTGTGTATTTTTCCAGTAAAAAAAACAACTGAATCTGAGCGGAAGTGCACTAGTTACGAATTGGAAGTTTTGTCGGTGATTGAGGACTTAAAGAAATTTAGAGTGTATGTGTTAGGCATTCCATTTAAAATAGTTACGGATTGTAATGCATTTAAAATGACAATGGATAAAAAGGAGATGAGTACAAAAATTGCGAGATGGGCAATAATGTTATCTGATTTCGATTATGAGCTAGAACATAGGCCAGGTTCTAAAATGAAGCATGTTGTGTTGATGCATTGAGTAGGAATCCTGTTTGTATGGCAGTTCTGGATAGTTTAACTTAATTTACTTTAAATTACTCACGCTCAAGAGAATAACGATTATATTAAAACAATAAAAGAAATTTTGAAGGTAAGACCTTATGATGATTATTTAGTAAAATATAACGTTCTTTATCAATGTGTTAACGGAAGTGATTTGTTGGTTGCCCCAGAGGAAATGCAAATGAATATAATCAAAGCTGTTCATGAAAGGGGTCATTATGCAATTGTTCGAAAAGAAAAGAGCTTGGAAACTGATTTTTATATTCCTAAGGTGAAACAAAAGATTGAAAGGTGTATTGAAATTACTAATATTCTGAATGCTGAAACACAATCCGATTTTATAAAAAATCGTGAGGAATTGAGAAAAGAGGCTAAAAAACAAATTTTAAAGGTTTAAAATGAGAATCGCAAAACCTACAACCTGATACGAAGAAAACCTAATAAATTTAAACTTAATGATATCGTTGCTATAAAGCGTACACAACAAGGTCCGGGTTTGAAGTTAAGACCAAAGTATTTGGGTCCTTACAAGGTTGTGAATTTAAAGAGTGGTGATACCTATGATGTGAAAAGAATTGGAATTACAGAGGGACCAATGATTACTAGTACTTGCGCTGAATACATGAAACCATGGATTGATACTGGTGAAGTTTAGTTAGAGAAATCCTGATTGTGAAATTATCCTAATTGTTACAGCAGACTGAGACAGACTTGATGATATATTTAAGAATAGTATGAATTGTGTTTTTTTCCGTGAACGTTTTGTTAAACGTTTTCCGTGAACGTTTTGTCCTCTGAGCGTTTTGAAAAAGGGTAAAATTGTAATGTTGTTTTCTCTGCATTTTGTTTTAAATGCTAAAAATATATGATTCTTTCAGCATTATAAATAAAACTTAATTACAAATATGAATGTAACCCTTGAGGGTATTAATCATTCTTCAATGTTTTGAAAATTCATTAAATCTATAGAATTATATTATCTTAAACATTGCATATATTGCAGTGAAACCTGGAGCTTAGTGAACGGAATATTACGTTCCACACGCTTAGAGGGTTAAAGAACTTTAGTTGCTGTTTTTTATTTCAACTATTAAGTTTCGGTGGAAACTTATTACATATTAGTCACCTGAGGGCAGATGACAGTCAGTATGGCCGAATGTGGGAATTGAATCTGTTTTCCTGCTTGAACTAAAACGACAGAGGCAAAGCCAATCAGCGACTTCATCTTGATATTGCGTCATATATTCTATGTTGAGGCATGCAAGCTCCAGACAACACTTCAAAAGGTCAAGTCAAAAGAGGTGTTTTGGATTGAAGGGAAGCTTTGGCAGAGTCGATGAAGTTGGTGAGTTAGGACGGTTGTTTTGAACTATTCTGAGGACGTCGACACTGAGAGTTTTTAGATTAAATAAGATGTAATGCATATAATCCAGATGTCTCATTAACTATTCATATTGTTACATGTATTTTTAACTTTCTTTGTATCGTTAATATAGAGTTTGATTTTTACGTGATGTTTTATAGATTATTTGAAGTAAATTGAGAGAATTACTTATTAAGTTGGTGTCAGAGAAAATTGAACCCCGCAAATATGAAATCTGGTATGTTCCTACCATTAATTTAAAAATATTTCTTTGTCCTTTTTAAACACAGAGCTTAAGTATAAAAAAACTTTTGAAAATTTAGTGGTGGAAATTTGCCTGATTTCCGCGCGTCAAGTCGGCGAATATGAAATCACACATACAGGGGTCGCAGCGTCCTATATTTTTTTAAATAATCCCCACCACTATTTTCAAAATATAATATTCACAATATTCTTCTATTGCACATTTTAAAGAAATCTACCATGAATTTATAGTTTGAAAATAGTGGTATCAAATATATAAAAATATACAGGACGCTGCGACCCCTGTACATAAAGATAAGTGAGCTATAATACATTTCCCGGAATGGCAACTGCGTTTGTTGCAGTACAGCCCCCACCCCCTGAATAGTAGGCCGACACGTAGACACAAAAATAACGGCTGTCGTAGGCGGACTCTTGTAAGCGTTTTTACTGTCCCCTAAAATTAGACACCAGTATTTTCTAAAAGTTTTCTTTGACTTTTAGAAATTCTAATTCAAGTATTGGTATTCAAATTCAAGGGAACGTACAATGGCTGAGAAAAATCCGCCATTTTGTGTCAGCGCGTAGGACTAGTATTCAGGGGGTGGTGGTACAGCAAGTGGATCCCATCAGGACACGTATTAGTGTAAGTTGGCAATGCTTGACTCAAGACTCCCTTAACATAGATCAGACTTGACAATCCGGAGAAAGTCTATGGGAAAAATGTCCGCGGTAATTGCCAACTTATTATTGACTTTCTCCGGAAAGTATCGCCGCCTGGTGGATACTACCGCAGAGTTGCCAAGTCTCCGGCTTTTTGAACACCAGTATATTTTTAGAGAAAATGTTGTTCTTTTAAATCCCAGAATTCTCCGATCAAACAAAACAAATTTGTCTGTACTAAAAAACTGGTATCCAAAAAGATAATAGAAAAATCTAGCAGCTCTGCTACCGCACAGCTGCCAACTTTTACGCTTTTTTGGTACCACTAAAATTTAATAGAATTTTTTTCATCATGTAATCACACGATCTTGTCAATTTAATAAGATAAAATTTACTAAAAAATTTTAGTGGTAGGAAAAAAGCATAAAAGTTGGCAGCTATGCTACCGCTACTAGTTCATAAGCAGATGCATAAAACAAATGGAGCTGTGAAAAAATTTCGTGTCGTAAATACTCCTATTACTGACGATTGATGGCGCTAGTAGCAGGACAAGTATAGCGGTCATAAGAAACTTGCTGATTGAGAGGTCTGATACTATGATAGGGAGGTCTTGGCTTGACTATTCAGCCTGTATTATAGTAGCCCTACTTTAGATAGTGACGTTTTGTAAAACTGTGCTGCTCTTTGTATCGTTGATGCCACACACTGCCACCAGTACAAAAAATCAGTGATGTGCCACTGCAATGAGACATTTGCAATGCGATACATGTAAATTAATTTCAAAAGCATTTATTCTTTTTTTTTGCTTCTATAAAATACTGTCTAGTTGTATTATTTTTTAAAAAAGTAATTTACTAATGATAGTCTTATGTAGGTAGTTACAAAGGTTTTGTGAACTTTGGATATAATCATACATTATTAACCCATTTATGCCTAGCGTCGATGCTTTAGCAAAATGGGAAAAGGTGCATTTCACACCACTTCTTTTTTAATAGAAATTTGGTGTCTTATTTTATCGAGGAGTCCGCGATAAAATAAGACACCAAATTTCTATTTTTTAAAAAGTGGTGTGAAATTCATTTTTTCCCATTTTACTAAAGCGTCTCAAAATTGGGATGCTAGGCATAAATCGGTTAAGAAAGTATTCTTTTTAATGATGTACTGTGAGAAATGACGCATGAATCTAATACAAAAGAAAGTATTTGAAGAATGAAATGCTAATTTGATTTGTAATATTTACAATACATACTTAAACATAAATGAGTTATGATATATTTTCCGTAGTGCCAACGACATACGAAGCAGTGCAGCACCGTTTTCCAACAGAACATTGAAATAAGCAACATCTGACGGGGTCCGTACTATGGAGGATGACGTCTGGGAATACTAGTGCCGTCTATACCTCACACCGGTACAAAAACTCAGTGCTGTGGATAATCTTTTCGCTAGTCGGTAGGTAGGAGACATGTGCTAAGCTACGAGATCATTGGCAATAGAACCTTGCCAAATCAAGCACCCTACTGGTTAGGATAAAAACTTCAGTGAAACCTTGAAGACAAATCACACTTTTGTCCCGTTAGTGCTTCATCACATGCAAGCTACATACATTCGACTTGTCTCTTTGAGACTTGTCCGCCCGTTTAGGCCGGCCAGGGGGCATTAGTAACAATAATAACATATTTCATGGAGGGAGGAAAATTGAAATATCTTTTAATATTTTGTCTATTTTAGTAATATGATAATATTCAATATGAAAAAAATATATATATTATAGACAAATAATTTTTAATGCATTTTCTTTTAAAAATTAAACATATGCCAATAAACAAGATAATGCGTCATGTTAGAGATCAACTGTTATCTTTCTTTTTAAAAATTCACTGACATTAAAAAGTTAGAAATAATCACTGAGCAATAATTTATTTTAAAATTGTTTTGAATTATATATATATTTTTTCATTTTTAACTATCATTAACACGTTCTTTTAATTATATAAATCAAAAGAGAACAATTTCAATTAGAAATTTAAGATTGATAAAGGAATTATAGCTCGAGATTATAAAGTCTGAAATTGCGTGTTGATATATTAATAGAGGTTTCATTTTTTTATTACAAGAAATTTTCATTGCAAAATACATTGGTAAAATTAGAGAATACGTTCAATACACCGCTTCTGTTACGCCAATTCAAACTTTCATAATTCCTTATAATTCGTCATTTTTCTTCAAAATTATGTATCTTAAAAACAAATTATGAATCTAAATCTGTTTTCTTGCGATAAGGAAATTGAATGTTCAGGAAATTGAGATTTATAAATGATTTATCTTAATATCCAAGTTCAATAGATGGATTTATTTGAAATTCAAAATAAACAAACCTGACATCGTATAGACAGCAATAGTTTGGTAGTTTGTAAAATTATTTGTTTAATTTATCCTTGTATTCTGTATATTTACATACGGAATTACAAATAAATCCTTTTTACTAACCCATCATCCGTAGTATAGGGTAAATCTTGTAATCGTTTTAAAAATCGAAAAATAAAATTGACTGATTTACACGTTTCAGACACTAGAGATTCAGAAAAACATAATTTTAGAAAAAAAAATTGGTGTCCGTCTGTGTGTCTGTATGTCTGTATGTCTGTGTATCTGTAAACGCTCTATCTTCCGAACAAATTTAGATAGAGACTTGAAATTTGGTATGTCCTTAGTATTTAATAAAGGGAAGACGCTTATTGGATTTCAGTAACCTCGATTATCCGGAACTATTGTTTTTCGGACTCTCGAAATATTCGTTCTGATAAAAGGTATATAAAAATTGTTTATTTTAAGGAGTGAATATAAAATACAATTAAAAAAGATAAATTTTGCATAAAGAATGAATTCAATCGGATAATCAGTTGCCGAGATATTTGTAATCCTATTTCCCACACTCTTCGATTTTTCATGACCCAGTATTTCATCCAAATTTCAATTTGAAATGAGACGCTTAATACGACGCTGTAAACCGATAGTTAATATGATTACCAATTTTGGAGTTATAAGGATTTTTCTTTTGCGCAATTCAGTAATAGAGCATTTAACGTTTATGACGTCATCAAGCTGCGATTTTATTCGAATGGCAAAGCATTTTATAAATAGTTTACACATGTTTTATTTTCATATTTTATATTATGCATATCCATGATGGGTAAGTATTACGGTGGCCCTCAACGACTATGTCAGTTTGCTCTTACATCGATTCCACAATCGCTAAAATGGTGAATATTCCTCTTGCTCAAGTTTAAAAAAAAATTTCATTAATAAAATAAATGTAGAACATAATTATTGATTTATATATAAGAATATACTCTCCAATTATAAGCACGTTAATACAAAATAACCATGTTATACTTTCTTAATGTAGTAAATCTTGCTAATATGTAACGTCATACATAAAAATGTTTAGAGTATAATAGAGGACATCATTTTATACAGCGCATTTCTTAAATCGTGTTCGCTTCACAAGACTAATGGATCAGTAAATTATTAATTATTAGATCAATACTGGTTATCACATTTAAATGTCTGTCGTATGTTTATACATGAATTTCTAAGTGTTAATGCTATTTTTTTAAAATACTTAAGATGAGTATATTTAAATTCTCCTTTCGTAGAAATGAAAATACTGTGATTTGTGCACAAAATATTTAAATATGTTACAAGGATGAGATTTCTCCGACTTTTTGCATAACAGTATAAACTCAGAGAAAATGTTGTTCTGGTAAATCGTAGAATGTTCGAAAAAAAAAAAACATTTTCTCTAAGATAATACTGGTATTCAAAAAGTCGGAGAAATCTGTTCCCTGAATATATTTCTAATCTTCACGATATCGTTTTATGTCTCATGCATTTTTTTGGGATAATGCCTCAAGATGTTTTTCACCACAATAAACCAATAGCGCTATATTCCAATATACCAATAGCGCAATAGCGCTATGTTCTCTAAATTCCTTGTGTCTTTCATAGGCGATGCGGCAGCATAATTGGGGAAAATAAAGGCAATCTTCCACTACAAAATTTAAAATGTCATTTTTTCTTAATTAAACATAGTGATTAAACAGGACAAATATTTTTTTTTAAGTAGGGGTAGAAGCACATCTAATTGCGTATTTCGCCCCCGTGAAGTCGGCGCTTATTGTTTCTTTATTTCTTAAGCTTTTGTACACACAAAAATATGAGGCTGAGCTTGTATCACTTAAACCTTTCAGGGGTGAAGCAATTCTATTCGTAAAATGCTAAAATGTTTGAGAGACACAAGAATTTACAAACGAATTTTTTTGAAAATAAGTGAAATCTTTTCTTCACGTACGTAATAAAAGGAAAATTTTCATTCCGAAATTTTGGTACTTACAGGGAAATTAAGGATTAAAATTAAGTGGTCCCAAAATGAAACACATCCATTGAAGGGTTTAATAAGGAACATTTTCAGTTTCAAATATATAGCAAGTTTTCTTTCTGCAAACTAGAATTAAAATGAACTTAAAACTATAATCTTACACAAAGCACATTATTATTATACTTGTAATTCAGTGCAATTACCGTAATTTCCGGCGTATAATCCGCAGCTCAAAGAGTCGTTTTTCGACCCAGAAATATTATTTTATAAAATGTAACTTAAAAGATCGCTGTAAATATTTAACTACAATTTTGAATAAAATTTCTGGGTCGAAAAACGACTCTTTGAGCTGCGGATTATACGCCGGAAATTACGGTAGGTAGAATGCAATATACCGTAATTTCCGGCGTATAATCCGCAGCTCAAAGAGTCGTTTTTCGACCCAGAAATTTTATTCAATAATTGTAGTAAAATACCGTAATTTCCTGCGTATAATCCGCAGCTCAAAGAGTCGTTTTTCGACCCAGAAATATTATTTTATAAAATGTAACTTAAAAGATCGCTGTAAATATTTAACTACAATTATTGAATAAATTTTCTGGGTCGAAAAACGATTCCTTGAGCTGCGGATTATACGCCGGAAATTACGGTATTTACAGCGATCTTTTAAGTTACATTTTATAAGATAATATTTCTGGGTCGAAAAACGACTCTTTGAGCTGCGGATTATACGCCGGAAATTACAGTACCGTAATTTCCGGCGTACAAGCCGCAGCTCAAATAGTCGTTTTTCGACCCAGAAATATTATTTTATAAAATGTAATTTAAAAGATCGCTGTAAATATTTAACTACAATTATTGAATAAAATTTCTGGGTCGAAAAACGACTCTTTGAGCTGCGGCTTATACACCGGAAATTACGGTAATAAACATAAATAAATATGTTTATTATTAAAACAGCATACATATTTCCAGTATATAAAAATACTGGTAATAAAGTGATCCGTGCCCCCCTTGACGCTACGCCTCTGCATATTTCTACTAGTTATTGTGCACTTCTATTTAAAATTCTACAAATTCGTCTAATAAAGTTCAACGTAATAGATTTTTTTTAAGAAACACACGGAACTCTTTTCGGAAAATGGACTCTTTTCATTCTAATAAATTGGTTTAAATATAAAGGATATTCTATCATAATAATGTGAGAGTAATTTATAACTTCAAAAACTGTAATACCCTTTTGAATTGTTTCAGTTTCTAGGTATTCAAATGATAGTTAAACATTAATAAATAAATTAGATATCTTCTTCATTCTATCGAGTAAATTTCCTTTTCTTGGTTATTTTTTTTGTGGACAATGACATATTTACATGTATTATAGTATTTTAGTTTAGATGGTATAATTTTTTTGAGTTACTGTCAACATGTTTTAAATCCAGTAATTATCCTCACACAATAATTTGTTTAAAAAATATAATTAATCACTATATCTTAACAAATTACTTAAAGAGTAGAAAAAGAAAAATTCTCACGAAAGCGTAAGTGACAAATGATCATTTCAGTTAATTTAATGATATATTTAATGCATCTAAGAGGAAATGAATTTAATGGATTTTAACCGTGCTTCTAAAAGCTTCTTAATAATAACTGTTTAAGTGCAATTATTTATTGTTTCTGGTGTCATCTGAAGCAAGTAATGAAGAAATAAAAAGTCTCCTTTCGTTATGATATTCATCTTTGCCATAACACAAACTGTTTTACCAATGAGAAACGAAAAAAATCCATTTATTTTAAATTAGTCTTCAATTGAAGCTTAAGAAATTTATCTTAAAAACGTTAAAACAGAAGAGTAAGATGCTGTACATTAATTTGTGGTTACATGTTTCCTTGTACGTGTCGTAGTATTGAGGTCTTAAAAAATTTGGATAGAAATTGTTTGCTCTTTCCTAACTAATAAAAGGTTAAAAGCTTTTTTAAAAAAACAAGCTGTATTTGAAATGTAATGATTAAAGTCATAAAACGAAATTTCATCACTAAATGCATTTTTAAAAATTCAGAATAAAATATTCAGTTAAACATACATGTTTATTGAAAATAATAAATTATTTTATCTTTACCGATTCATTGTAATTTCACATTAAAAACACTCAAAGTAACTCCATTTGAATTTTCCTAGTAATAATCACAGCAATATGATAGTCAATAATTTTGTTCTACATTATTTGCTCTTTCTAAATTAACAAAAAAAAAAATGATGAAATAATTTAAACATCTTTCGACTGCATTCCAAATGTAACAATTGAAGTCATAAAAAAATGGAAATTTCAGTGCCATGTGAAACTGATAATAACAAAATGTAGCTTAATATACATTTTAATAGAATGTACAAATTAAAAAATAAGACAACCGACAGCATACTGGAAAGAACAATGTTCTCTCACAATAACGCAAAATAATTAAATAAGTCAATTTTTTCTGTTCAAAACAGTGGTTCGAAAAATGTATAAAAGGTGGCAGCTACGCTACCAGTTCAATGTTTGCATCCATATTTGTGTAAAGTTCATTAACACTAGAACTACCGAAAATTTTACTCAAGTTTTTTAAAACTAGATATTTTATTTAAAACTGTACCTTATTCATTTAAGGTATTTCTCTGAGATTTATATTTAATTTATTAAAAAGAAAAAATTCTGGTTGGAATCGGAATATATTCATTTGGTAACAGTCAAAATGGCGGCTCATGGTAGTTCTAGTGTTAAACCTTCATCCTTTCGGGGTCAATAAATTCATGGTTGTCAAATTCAAAGCTTTTTAAAGTCAAATACACATATTTGAACCAGAAATTTTATTATTGATTAAAATATAATATGTACTACTTTTCCTTAAATCAACAGAGGCACAGATATTATTTTTTTTCTTTTGTTCAAAATATGTTTTAAGATTTAAAAAGCGTAGAAGATGGCAATTATGTAAATTCCGTACTAAGAGTACTTGGATATCAAAATCTTGAGGGTTCCACGCCAGGCTGATCAATTGAAAAGACCTCATTCCGTATAACATCCCAGTCCCATAATCACGAAAGCGAAATTGCTCAGACCATAGTACTATAACTACTCTAAAAAATTATTTCGTCAAAAAACATAAAATGAACATGCCGGAGCAACCCTAATTTGCCGGAGCAACCCTAAGATTCGGAGAAATATTTCTGGTATTTCAAGAAATGTCCGTCTCATAACTAGGGAATGTCTGGCAATTTTGAGCATATGTTCGGGATTTTTTTGTGGGCAAAAATCACATACGTAAAAAATCTAATACGAAAAAGTACTAGACAATACAGTTGCCGAAAACGCCTGGGATTTGTCAAAAATGTAGCTTTAGATTGGAGTATTGCAGGTATGTTTTACGTTAGTGCGAGGATTTTCTGTATTTTTAGGGAGAGGAAATGAAAATGCAATCCGAAATAATCGGTTTTTAACGAAATATATTCAACAAAATAACTCGTTCAATTCACGGAAGTTTTTTCACAGTGTGGATAGTAGCAACGTAGAGTTTAATTTTAATGGCTATTTTTAAAATGCGGCAATGTGTATTTTGGTAGCAATTTTACATCAAAATATCCAGAATGACTGTATTTAGATAGTAATTAGTGGTTATGTTACTTATTATGAAAAGATACAGAAAAAGGGATCATATTCAAAAATACAGAATATAATACAAAAAATACAAACACCAATTCAAACTTTAAATTGAAGTGTACTGGATTGCACTTTCATATTGAAAGCTTGTAGTGATATCAATTATTCTCTGATATTGATGAACTATTGGATTGCATCTTTTAAACTCAACTCTTGGAACGATAATAATTTCTAAAGCTAAATAGCTTATCTAATGCTGAACTGCACTGATTTGTAATGTATTATGTTGTGTTGTTCTCTGCAGAGAGAGAAATATAATATCTTCATCGGAGCACCTCCCTTTCTTACTGCAAAAATTGGAGGATTGTCCTTCCTTTTCGTGATACCAATAGGGGAAAATGTAAAATGTTCATCATTGGTTTCTCCAGAAATTGCCTTCATTTTGATTTGCTCTCAGTGGATGCAAAATTAAGTATATTTTCTGCATACGGAATGTATTTTACGTTTAATTGACCTTCGACCTATTTAAGTAGACTTGGTCATAATCTTTTTACTTTGACAAGGCTGTACTTAAAATATTGCTTGACTTGTTAACTTTTGCTAGACGCTTGGAGACTTTCATAGATTCGTTGACTTTTGTTACTTGAGATTATTCCTGTGTGGTCATTACGTTTCCTGTTGTTTAATTTTTAGCCAGTTGATGAATATGATTAATTAAGATAAGTTAAATACATTTAAATAAATAGTGACATGTTATTGGAAATTTCAAGAGAAATACATAGCTACAAAATATTAAGTTATAGATTAAATATAATCTGAAATAGAAATATTAGAGTTTTTATATGTATACAGTTCCATTTTATTTGCGGGATGTTTTAATAAAATTTATAAATCCGAATTAGCGAATGCTGTGGTGTATATACACTCCGGTAATCTTCAAAATCCGTTACTACATTCCTAAAGGAAACTTTTATGCTCAAAAAATGATTAATGTGTGATTTTAATGATCAAATATGGTTTAGTCATAGCAACATATCTGTATTCATACAGAAAGACAAACGCAGAGAAAACTGAATTGTTTAATAATTCATGACAATGTGTAAATCTTTAAAGATTATATATACCGTATATACTCGTGTATAAGCCGACCCCCAAATTCGAGATGAAAAGATATTTAATACCAATAATTTACAATGGTTTTCTCCGTCTTAAATAATTTAGAATTAAATGAGATTAAATAAGTTGTAGAAAACCACTTTGAATTACTGGTATTAACCCTTTCCGGCGCGGAGTAAGTCTGTTTTTAAAATGATGAAATTATGGACTGACACAAGAATTTACCAAAGAATTTATTAGAAAATAAAAACTTGTTTATTTTCCCGTACTTTGTAAAAGGAAAAATTTAATTAAATATTCTTGGTGCCGTTTGTCAGTTTTGGAATTAAAATTAGGTGTCCTTTTTTGTGGACACCGCCCGCTAAAGTGTTAAACGTGTTTTTGTCTCGAATTTAGGGATCGGCTTATACACGAGTATATACGGTATATATATATATATATATATATATATATATATATATATATATATATATATATTGCTTACATTTTTAGCGCGATTGTTTGATTTATAAAAGACACTTATTTTAATATATATTTTTTACAGAAAAGCTTGAATAATTTAATCTTAAATATTATTTTATAAAATTTTATTTTTAACCCCTTCAGCGTCGCTATATTTTTGAGTAGGCTACTTTTTTAAAATTTCAAAATGTTTGATGGTGTCACGTTGCAAACGTGCCACTTTCAACTATTTTACGATGTTATCGTACCCACGTGCACATTTCCCATTTTTAGAACATTTAATCCTAATAATTTCAATAGTTTCTCTTTAATATTAATTTAAATCATCGTTCTCATTTTTCGGCATTTTAAATTCCCTTTAATTTGACATCTCATTTATTTCTCTACGTTAATTCTGTCATATTTTGTAATTCCTCTTTTAAGTTCTTAATTATTCCTTTTTCATTGCGTTTTGCCGCAGTGCCGATTCGCGATCTTGAAGCGACCGGCATTTTCGAACGCTTCCCCTCCTTGCGTTTCGCTTGTCGCGCGTCGCGGTTCGTTATCGCCCTTTGGCGTCAACACGGACTTACGCTTTGGCGTTCGCTCACCTGTTGGACAGGTTTTTCACCGCCAATCTCTGGCTAGCGCGCGTTTTTCATACCGGCAAGCAGTTCAGTAGTAGAGAGAGTTGAGTCTTGCCTGGGTACGAGACAGGTGTGTTTAGATTAGGCCTCCCGGTTGCTGTAACGGCTTCCGTGGGAGCCGAGTGAGTAATCATATCTTAGTGATGTCTCCTTTTGGAACATATCGTGTGCGAGCGATCGCCACCAATATCCCTTTTGAGAGTATACAATTTGTAAATAAATAAAACAAGTTTTAGCTGCATCTCTGTTTCCTGATTTCCCTGCGTAAGATGTCTGCTTCTTTCTTCCTTTGACACTTCCAGTAGTGATGAGCCTGTCCTTTGGTAAGATAAGAATTTATTCCTTATTTCATTTCCTCGTCTTGAAGCGATCCTGACAACAGCGAGTTATTTACAGAACCTGAGTTTTGCAGATGGACACCTCGCCGTTTTCTCTGATCGATCACGCCACGTGCTGCCTAGGCCTAATGACCTAGCACGTTTTTCTACAAAGTTTTTCTCAAAGTAACTTTTGTACCAAAACAAGTTAACCACTTCCATGAGAAACCTTAACGATAATCTTGAGAAACCTTTTCGTCATACTTGGTGCCGTGTCACCTCCTCGTACGTCAATCGTGACGAGTTTTTTTATCATCGATGTCTCAAAAAAAAAAGAACTTTAGCTTTTCTAAGAAGACAACGATCATCGATTTCAGGAACAGGAATAGACATCGCCACATCATATTGTTATTTTCTTATGATGAAGTAAAAAGGACACTAAAGACGTTTTACAGCATATGAGTATGAGTATATGTCTAGTGCCAACAGTAAAGGAACAGATAAGTGCAGACTAATTTTTCAGGATTGTTTTAGATCGTCGCTTTCGTATTTACTCATTTTTCTTATATTTTCATATGTGTTTAAGTGTTTTATTTAGCTCAAAGGTATCATTTTATAATTTGAAAATTTTTCATATTTAACATTTATGATTATTTTTATAAGTTTTTCTTAGTGTTGTATAACAGTAATCAATTCAAATTTAAAATGGTTTTCTTGTAATATGTTTTTAAATTTTTCATGGTTGCAATTTTCAAGATGCCTTCTTATCACAGTGAAAGTTCCTTTAAAAAAAAAAAAAAAAAAAAAAAAAAAAAAAAAAAAAAAAACATGCATTGGTATTTCTTCAATAGTTAATTAAAAAAAAAAAAAAAAAAAAAAAAAAAAAAAAAAAAATCAGTACTTTTCACTGAACTTCAATAAAATTTTTCTTAGTCACAGGAAATATATTTTATCTGCTATTTTTAGTGTGTATTTTTGTGTTCTATGCAGACAGGTATTTCTTGTTTAAATTCAAATATTTTCATCGTGCAGGATCAGATGAACTCAAAAATTCACTGTTCCAAGCTTGCACACTTAAGTTCATATTTCTAATTTTTTATTGTGTCCAAGTGATACTTAGTAATATTCTACAATTATTATTATTTTTACATGTATTTTTTTTATCAATTCATTGCTTGAAATTACGTTTTTACGATATTTCTCATTTTAAGTGTTAAGTCATTGATTGTTCATGAGTGCTTTGAATCCTTTCATCTGGTTGTTTCATGGCCAGGAACAATCTGGTGAAAGTATTTTGCGTTATGCATTGCTTGTTTACCGGTAGCAGGTATTGTGTAACAGTTGTTCATTGCTCTCATGCTCAGTTAATCTTTTTAAGGTTTTTATCAAGCATCATTTTAATAAATTTCTTTAAGTATTTCATTTTAATTTATCTCAAAACTGTTTTTCACTGTGTCATGATTTTCAAGATTGCATTTAATAAGGTGTTTTATAACTTTATACTTTCATAAAGTATCATTTTTGCATGATTTGTCAATCATATTATTCATGTGTTGTGTTTATAATCTTGAGAAAAGTCTCAAGTAAGAAAAAAAAATAGAAAGTGTTTGAATTTCAAAATAAACTATAAACTTATTCAAAAAGCTTGTTTTTCAAAGTAATAATAAATTTAAAAAAAAAAAAAAAAAAAAGTGCTTTTTCAAAATAATGCTATCAATTTGAAAAAAAAAAAAAATTAAACATTATATTTTTTTATGTGATGGAACACCAAGAAATTTTATCTTATGGTATTGAAGCAATTAATTTTTTTCAATTTTATATGTGAAATACAGTGGGAAATTATGTTTCTCAGGTAGTATAGTAGCAATTAACGGGTTTTTCAATAGTTTTTTTAAGTGTGATGAAATATTGTAGATATAAAATTTTCTTTGGTGTTGAAGCTATTAAATTTTCTAAATCTCAAATTTTTAAGTGATCTTTGTATTTTTCTGTTGTAATGTTGAAGAAAGTAAATTTTCTTGCATAATTTTTAATTAAGGTTACAGTTTCTGAACTTCTAGGCATATAATTTCTTTTATACAAATATGCAGCATTTTAACATTTATTTATCTTATTCCAATTTTGCTTATTTTAATTCATCAGTGCATCATTCGTACCAATAAGCATTGTATTTTAGTGTATTTATTTATTCATTCTTGTGTTTTATGTGTGATATTTCAGTAGTGACACACACAGTGTTAGGTTGTTGGGCGATCAGCCTTCACAGTGTTTTTCGTTATTCACAGTACCATGCATTAATATTCTACTAGTATCGTGTATTTTTATGTTTTGTTGATATGATGGCTTTAAGCACATGGTCGTAAATTCCATAGAAATATTTAATTTTCTTTCACAATTTTTAATTTTTAAATTTTTCTTACCTGTGATCCATTCGGACTATCCCAGTCCAGTAATGCAACTTCTGTTTGTCCTCCTAACTTGATAATTGTTTGAGGTGGCTCTTGTCAGGCAACAGTTGACAATTGCCTGTTGCACTTACCTTTGGGTGCTTGTTTTCTTCAATAAGTTCTGTCACTTTTATATTTTGGTTTTTGTGTTGCAATCTTTATTTACATACAGGTCCTTTACACGCACACAGTGATTGGTTGTTTAGTGAGTTGCCAACCAACATGGTGTCCACTTTTTGTTTTTTTTTTGTACACCAACACTTTTGTGACACACATTTCGCATTCGATGAAATGTGCTGGATTTTTAAAATTTTCATTTTTTCATTATTTTGGCTCACAGTTGCCTCTTTCAAGGTTTTACTTACTTAATTTATCTTGCGTTAGTCATTGGTTTTCTTGTTAGAGTGTATTGTAATTCTGTGTGTTCTAAACTTATAAAATGCTTCATGTTTACAATTTTTTTTTTCAATTTTAATTATGGTAACGTTTAAAGTTTCATCTGCTGCTTATTATTTGTATGTGTATTTCAGTGTATTTCATTATTGCCTGTTTATTTATGAAGCTGTGTTTTAAAAAAATATATTAACTTTTATTTACTTTAAATCTGTGCACAATAGTTAAAAAAAAAAAAAAATAATAATAATAATTTCTTGTTGCTTTAGTTGGTTAACTAAACACTTAACTTTTATTCATCTTTGAAATCTATTTTTTAAAGTGTGCTCTAAAATTTTGTTAGGATTTCATTGATTTTTTTCAAAATTGGATTTAATTTTTGCACAAGTTGTTTCAAAAAAATATATATATAATTTTTTGCACTTTTTAACTTAATAATTTTCAATTGCTCATGCAAATTTTTTCAAAAGTATGAATTAAGCTCATACAATACCATTTTTCATTTAAACTTAGAGCTAAAATGTATGTATTATTGTTTTTTGTATTATTGTTTTCGTATTATGTGTGTAATTACTTGCAGCTTAACTTTCAAAATCTTTGTTCAACATGGTATCAATAATGTATTTAAAATTTAGTCACCAGTTATTATTTGGTGCTAATATAAAATCAAATACTTTAGAGGTGAATCTTATGTGTATTTAAGTGTGCGTACCACACATATTGAATTTTTAGTGTTTTGTTACAATGTAAGTCACCACATTCTAAAGTTAGCTAAAGAAGTATTTATGATGGCAAATTTTGCAAGCTACTATCAGTGAAATTTTTTTTAGTGAAATAACAATGTTTATTTAGCAAGTCACTGTTATGACTTCACAGATCTGTAAAAGTGTAGCCTAATTTGCAATTTTTTTTATACTAATACTATGTTGATACTGATTGTCTTTAATACCACTGATTGTCAAGTCGTCCTGTCAACCCCATGTAGCCCTTGGTGACGGCTCGCACATTCAAATTTTTAAAATTTTGTAAAATTTTTCTCTCTCATTCAAAATTTACCCTTATTCCAAATTTTTCTCAAACGTTCAAAATTTGTTATGTCAGTCTAAATTTTTCTTTCCCTTTCAAAATTTTACAAATTTTCGTTTGCCCGGGAATGTGTCACGTTGCAAACGTGCCACTTTCAACTATTTTACGATGTTATCGTACCCACGTGCACATTTCCCATTTTTAGAACATTTAATCCTAATAATTTCAATAGTTTCTCTTTAATATTAATTTAAATCATCGTTCTCATTTTTCGGCATTTTAAATTCCCTTTAATTTGACATCTCATTTATTTCTCTACGTTAATTCTGTCATATTACTTGGTCATCGCCAATCTCTGGCTAGCGCGCGTTTTTCATACCGGCAAGCAGTTCAGTAGTAGAGAGAGTTGAGTCTTGCCTGGGTACGAGACAGGTGTGTTTAGATTAGGCCACCCGGTTGCTGTAACGGCTTCCGTGGGAGCCGAGTGAGTAATCGTATCTTAGTGATGTCTCCTTTTGGCAATAAATTGGATTACTTAGGAAAACAAAGCTGGAACTTTCCCGTTTTAATTCGTCATTTTAATCGTTCGTCGTTTTAATTTCGAGGCGTTTCAGAGAATAAACCAATAGCCAAACATTCTTTAATTGAAAAAAAACTATTTCATTTATTTTTTGTATTTTCAATCGATTTCCGAAAGTCTGTTCTATAGAGATGTACAAGATATCAGACTGGATATGGATAAGGTATCAGATAGAAATAGATTTATAAAAAACAAGCTTTTCATTTGGGGCAAAATGGACATATTTTAAAAATCCCATAGGTGCCAACCTCTCATTAATATTCCGTAATATGCGGGTTAATTTGACCCAGTTTAACAACGCTTCAAACCAGAAAAATTATTGGATGAAACTTTATTTATTCAATTTCAAGATTCTACGAGGAATTTATTTAATTTCATTTCTGAAAAAAAATTCCGGTGCGAAACGTGTTAAACCTGGGTCAAATTAACCCGCATATTACGGAATATTAATGAGAGGTTGGCACCTATGAAATCCTGACAATTCGATAAACGCTGTACGAATTCCTATTAAACTTTATTTGAAAGAGGACATAATTGACAAAATTAGTACCGTAATTTCCGGCGTATAATCCGAAGCTCAAAGAGTCGTTTTTCGACCCAGAAATTTTATTCAATAATTGTAATTAAATATTTACAGCGATCTTTTAAGTTACATTTTATAAAATAATATTTCTGGGTCGAAAAACGACTCTTTGAGCTGCGGATTATACGCCGGAAATTACGGTAAAAGTATTGACTTTTAATTGTTTTTATGCGTGAGTCAATATCGTCGTCGTACTTGGAAGATCGGAGAATATATGTGAACTGTTCCGTTCAGTATAAACAAACGAAGTATTCAAAATCTCGAGCTCACGTGCATTCGGACTTGTTTTCGTCTATCCAGAATCAAATATCTAGACTTCTACATGCGATGGATTCCTGTAGTCATAGCCTACAAACAAATAAACACACACACACATGTACAAACCAACACACACAATTTTTTTTTTTATGAATATATCGTAATTTTCGGTATATAATCCACGGATCAAACAATCATGTTTCGACCCAGGAATTAAATTTAGTAATTGAAGTCAAATATTTACAGCGATCCAATAAGTTACATTTTATTAAACAAAATTTCTGTCCTAAACATAAAATTACGGTAGATTTAAAAAACATTATAGTTTCTTGTTTAGGATTAGATTTTCAGGAATAGTGTAATCTATTATACACTGGCCTCCAAAAGTTAAGGTACAAAAAGTTTTTTTACGCTCATTATTATAAGAATGAAAATAAAGGTAAAAATATGGTTTATATGAATGATCATAAGTATCTTCAATAAAATCTTATGAAAAAAATATACCCATCTCAATTATTTTAATGTGTTGGATACTTATATGTTTGTCAAGAGGAACTGTGAAAATCCCACTTTGGGAATTTGTGTGATTTTTTTTTATGGTTGAAGATTATGAATTGTTGGTACTAAAATAGTGTTGTCCATGTCTAGGAGATGTCGTTTACTTGATTCGTTAAGTTGGCGGGCAATCGGATGGAGGGAATTGGGGTTATCACAAGCTGGTGCTGCTAGACGTCTTAACTCTTTCCAGCACAGACAAAGTCTGTTCGTAAAATGAGAAATTGCTGACTGACAATGTACAAACGACTTTTTTAGAAAATATGAACTCCTTAATTTAAGCTTTCATTATAGAAACAAAATTTTATTAAAATATTCATGGTGCCGTATGCAAGTTTGGAATTAAAATTATGTGTGCCCGGAGTAGAACCACTGCGGCGAAAAGGGTTAATGTGTCTCGTAGTGTGGTCTAAAGGCTCTGAGATCAATTTGAATGCAAAAATTCAGTATCAAGAACACTTGTTACCAGTGGCGTTACGAAAGGGGAGGGGAACTTGATTACTTTCCTACCAGTATAATTATGTACTACATTTGGCCTTATTTAATCTTTGAACGTTATGAATTAAATAAGGCCAAACATAGTATATAAAAATACTGGTAGTAAAGTGATACCGCCGCCCCCCACACTCCTTCGCTACCACACTGCTTGTTACAGACCGCTCATGGGTTACAACCCCTGTACAAGATCACTTTCTAGCTCTTTTCTAGTCCGAAGGAGGAGAATAACTACTGTGGCTCAGCTCATTTCAGATCATCATGAAGCAACGGGTATGACATTACCTGCGATTACAATGCATAGACGTCTTCGCAATTAAGGACACAATTAAGGATGCAAGACGACCCGTTGTGAGTGGCCCTCTTAATCGGCAAAAGAGAAGTGTCCGTTTATGTTGGCCAAGAGAGCACTTTACCTGGAACACACAACAATGGGCTTCTGTACTGTTCCCAGATGAGTCGATGTTTGATTTGGAAAGTGATTCAGTTCGTGTGCTGATCTGGAGAGAACAAGGAATCTTTTTCAACCTATATAACATTGTTGAAAGATACAGTTATAGAGGAGGTGGAATCATGGTTTGGGCTGGAATCTTTCTTTTGGTCAAAGTAACTTCCATGTGTGACATGTAAGAATTCTAACTGCTGTGAAATATCGGGACGAGATCCTTGATCCGTTTTTCACACTGTATAGCTGTGCTATTGGTGATGAATTGGTAATCTGAATGGTTGATAATTCCCGCTCGAATTGAGCTAGAGTCGTTGATGAATATCTAGAGGATCAATGTTTGTAGCGAATGGAAAGGCCAGTACAATCTTCGGACTTCGATCTTATAGCCCACCTTTGTGACTATCTCAGCAGACAGGTGGCTGCCGTAAGTCCTCCTCCAAAGTCATTAAATAAGCTTGAGCAAATTGGTCCATGTATGGGAGTTGTTTCCAGTGTCCGACAAATTAAATGAGAGTATGGGAAGTCGATGCCATAATGCATTTCAAGTAGGACCGGAAACATGCCTTATTAAAATCCGTTTATTTAATTTTTTTTCACAAAAAACTGCTATGTTTTTTTTAAATCAAAAAGTGACTTTTTTTTAAAATGCAATTTTTTATTTGGAAATCATGCTTCATGCTAAAATTAAGTAAAATTCGATAAATACTTGTTTAAATAACATTTCTTCTAAATTTTTATCTTTATTTGTTTATCAAATTAGACACAAAAGACTGATTGTACCTTAACTTTTGGAGACGAGTGTACTGTAAAATTTCTTTTAATTATTATTTAGCTTCTGCTTTCAATATTAATTAAATCACAGGCAATGAAATCAGTAAAAATTTTACAGATATATGTAATTTATATATTTACATAAACATGAGGAAACTTTGTACCTTTGTACTCTGAATATGCGGAAGAAAAAGGTGCATAAAATTACTTTGACAAATTATAAACCACTGAATGGAAGATTAAAAAATAGGGAAATAATTCTGTCTTTTTTTTCGAATCTTCAGTCGATAACTAATATTTTTCTTCGTATTTGACAAGATAAAAATGTATCCATCGTACATTATACCAATAAAATAAATACATCAAAAAAAATAATTTCAAGGAACTTTAAAATGTGTATTTAATATGCGGAAAAATAAAGAGAAGCTACTGAAGAAATACATTGTTTCTACCTCTTCTAAAATAACACACTGTTAAAAAAAATAGAATATTTTCTAAATGAAAAATAATCATTTTGGACCGATCAAAAGTTCCAGTAAAAACTAATAATAGTTTTCATTTCTTAATAATAAAATCGCGTCATTATGTAAAGGTAAATGATATCTATTACCATAATGAGAAATCAAATGACGCCGCTAGCTGAAACCTTTTTGAATCAATTGAAAAATTTGATTTATAGTAGAAATTTATTTCTTTTCTTCGAAACACCTCGGTTAAACTCAAAAAATAAACTTGAAGGTACTTTAGAAAAGCATTTCTTTCTGAGAGGAAATTTTTAGTATAATTCACGAAATGAAACATGGAAGAGAAATAATGTAATTTCCTTAAGAACATATTTTAAAGAATTAATATGAAAAGAGCTTATTTTTGTCGAGATCTTTTTGATTTTTCTACTTACACGTGGAGGCCGCAATGTTGCGGCAATAAGATAAGATAAATGTTTTGTTTGTTATTCGTTGGAAAAATGTTTTGAATATTTACGATTGCATTCTTAATTTTATTCTTTATTTTAAAAATAAGTTAAGGAAGAGCATTACCTTAGGTACGCTAAATCCACGTGGAAGAAGCATAGTGTGTATTGTAATCTCGGCTATACTTTTTTAGTAACTGAAATATTTAACTAAAGTGACTTGTATATTAATCATTTTTTTAAATATTAATATCTTTACTTTTCCATTTTCCTACAAATAACATTTTGCATTATGTTTAATTCTTTTATACATGAATGATAGTAAAAATTTATTTATTGTTTGATTTCTTCAGTAAATGTAAATTTGCAACATATTTTTAATTTTTTTTCCAATAGTTATACAATATTGTTTCATTCATGTAAATTTTATACATTCATATAATTCATGATAAGTAGGAAAATCTTCCATTAAGGGGTTGGGACATATGTCGTCCAGCGACTATTTCTTTATTCTGCTCGCACCACTTTTTGAAAAATAATCTCCGACATACAACTATGCTACGATACTTTCAAGAGAAATCTAACAGAAAGACATTTTTTTGTAAATTGTGGTACGAGTTAATATAAAATTAGTCTCTAGTCCTAGTGTTAAAATGATAAAGTTCATCCAAGTTTTCATTGGGCTGATGTCCTATACCGCAGAAAGATTTCATTTTCGAATCATCTACATTGATTTAATAATATTATATTTCCCAATTAAAGTTATTTTTGACTTACCGTAATTTCCGGCGTATAATCCGCAGCTCAAAGAGTCGTTTTTCGACCCAGAAATATTATTTTATAAAATGTAACTTAAAAGATCGCTGTAAATATTTAATTACAATTATTGAATAAAATTTCTGGGTCGAAAAACGACTCTTTGAGCTGCGGATTATACGCCGGAAATTACGGTACTTTAATTTAATACACTGTAAGAAAAATCGAATAATATCAAAGCACAATCTGCTGATAATTTGGGTGGAAATGCAAAATTGTAACAGAAAATACTTTTGCATATTAATTTTTTTATAAGCCAAATGAGCGATAATATTTCATTTGCAAGGAATCTCACTGATGTAAGATCACACTGATGCATGTTAAGCACACAGAAGTATTATGTTTAACATAGCTTTATTTCTAACTACTTTCTCTATATTTTTTAGTTTAAACAACGAAGTTTTTGACTTTAAATGCTTTTGTCTGTCTGTACAATAAAGCAGTAGCTTAATGTCACGAGAAGCTGCATCACTCTACCACAAGTACCATAATTTCCGGTGTATAATCCTTGGATCAAACAGTCATCTTTAGACTCAGAAATATTATTTAATAATTGAATTCAAATATTTACTGCGATTTAGTAAGTTACATTTTACAAAATAAACTTTCTGTGTGGAAACATGGTTGTGTGAACCTCGGATTATACTCCGGAAAGTATGGTATTATTATTTCCCCTTGATGGGTGATGGGATATTATATATCCCACTTAATTTTAATCCCCAAATGCCACAATGGCACCAGAAATTTTGAATAAAAATTTACTTTTATAATGTATGGGAAGAAAAGCTTTTACTTATTTCTAAATAAATGTTTTCGGAAATTCCTGGTGCCCATCAATCATTTCAACATTTTTGCAACATAAGTACTTTGCCACTGAAAGGGATATACTAAATTTGGAATTTTAACATATAAAGTTCAAAGATTAAATAATAAATTTAGGATATAATAATACTGGTACAAAAGTGATGCAGCATTCCCTGACGATACGCCACTGAAAAACAGTATTTTTAAATAGTAGCTAATTCATATGTCAGGTGCTTCGGGACTGACGACGTTAACCCTGTAAAGACTGACGTTGCTTTTTCACAACATTATGTTTCATACACCAGATTTTAAGTTCACACCAGTTTCTTTTTAGGATAAATATTCGCTTTATTTGATGCAAGAAACATCATGATAAAGTCATTTTTATGTTTCTATAATATAAAAGTAGTAGGAATCGAAATATTTGTATTTTATTGAGAAAAATAATTCGGTCCTGAATGGGTAAACCGAAAAAGCAGAAATGGTTCTGTACGATAAATATACCATTAAACATTTCGTTTATTTTTTTATCAACGAAATCAACTTACAGCCTTGTACACAGAATATTCGTTTAATACTTTCGAAAAATACATAATAAAACAGATATCTGAATTATTCTTTTGGTTAGGGGTTGGGATATAATTGTCTCAGTGGGCTATATTTTCTTCTATTAGTACCACTTAAAAAAAACAATATCCACCATTCAATTATATTAGGATATTTTCAAACGAAAACTACCAGAATGTTTTGTAAATTGCTTTCCTATTATACAAATAGTCACCAGTCCGGGCCCGTAAACAAAACGTTAAAGTGTACGTTCTCTGACCTCAATGAAATTTAAATAAATGAAACGCCCAACTTTAATCTAAAATTGCACTAACAAGCTTTTCCAAGTTAAATTTCCCACTCGATGATTAACCCCTTAACCCCTTGAAGGGCGCCGGTATATTACATATACCACTTAATTTTAATCCCAAAATGCCACAATGACACCAGAATTTTATAATAAAATTTTGAATTTATAATTAACATGAAGGAAATATTTTACTTATTTTAAAATAAATTCGTTCATGAATCTTGCTGTCAATCAATCATTTCAATATTTTAGCTCCAATAGTACTTTCCCCCTGAATGGGATAAGCACCAGATTCTGTTTAGTGCTAGTATGCTGAATACCAGTTATGTTAAATTTCATCGAAAAAAAAAATTCAAAAATACAAAATTCATACCGGAAATTCCAAAAGAATTATTTTAATTTAGGCAATCATGGAAAGTCTTTCATTGAATAAAATACAAATTACTACTATAACTTTCTGGTAGGAATTCAAAATTTTGAATTAAGAAAAAATCCAAACTGGTAACCTGGACGTACGCACGTACGTCCTGGTATTTCAGATAGAGGTGTTCAGGACGTACGGAGGTATGTCGTGGTGCTTAAGGGATTAATACAATATACATTGATCGATTTTTAAAAGTATAATTTGAGCTAATGGGTGTTTACATGGCAGTATTTGTCTAATATTTCATTATTGTAATAAAAATAAAGATTGATTTTCCTTAAAAAAATTCCTCATATTTAAAAAATATAAATATATGAAAATTAAAATAATTCCGCAATTTATTTGTGTTTAAGTATTTTCAAAAAAAATTATGATAATATTTTATTGTTTTTAGCCACTGAACAGTTTCGTTTTTAATACATTAAACTAAAAATAGGGACGAAGCACCACTTTTTTCGCGCCAAATGTTCACTTTATATAATCGAAAATCCGCAATCAATTAAACCGAAAATTAGAGTTAAAAATTAGTGGTATCCAAAAGCTTTGAGTGCGGAAAAAAGCAAACTTTGGTGCGCCGAGCGGAGTTCGGGCAAAACTTTTCAATGGTTAAAATGGCAATTTATTTTTGTATGCTTATATTAAAAATTTTGATGAAATATTCCAGGTATTGATATAATATTTACACACATTTTCTTTTTTAAAATATTGTGGTCAAAATTTACTTTTTCTTCGCTTGTATAAAAATTCTGGAGCCAGATATATTTACCAAATTTTTTCCTTACGTTTTGGATATATTTATAATACAAATTTTCATTTCAATTATATTATTTTTATATTTTTTCCTTTAAAAATGATTAAAACTTTGGAAATTATTATATACTATAAATTTTCGCTTTTACATCCATTTTCATTGTAATCTTGATGTTTACGAGTACTTAGGTATTCACTAAACAAAAGTTAACAATACCGATACAATAACCAAACAATATCCGACAAAGAGTGTACTATACAAGATGCAAAAGAAATTCCTTTTATCATGAAAAAAACTCACAAACGGTGAGAACTACAGTTGTACAACTGTGACAGTCATTTATTAAAGATAATTTATTCGACTTAATGCACACAATAGCAGCGGTCCAATGGGCAAAATTAAGATGCTATTGATTCTAATATGAAAAATATAAGATATAATAAAATATAAAGCTATTTTTGAGCAGATAAAATATTCTTAATCAGTGGCGGCTCATGAATGCCTTTATTTGAGGCACTAAATGCATTGTTAAAAAAAATATATTATTTTCTTACCACTATTTTGTAAAAGAAATATTTGCCTTATTTGTACATAGAAAAATTTTCCTTTAAACCAACGAAATGTTTTCTTTAAAAAAAAAATAATTGTAAGAAAGATTAAAATTTCCAGCCATGTATTTATTGCCCCAAAAATAGCGAGACACGAGCCGCCACTGTTCTTAATTAATCCTAACTTTTTATGATTAAATAAAACAATATTTTCTGATCAAAAATAGTGTTATCTCACCGTTCTCAAGTTTTTTTTTTCAGAATAAATATATTTTTGCATGCATCTTCTGTATAAAAAAAGCAGATTTCGAGGATCAAATAAGCAACATTTACTATTAAATTTTAGTTTAAAAAAAACGTGTAAAAAAAGGCGGCTATAAATCACTCTGTTAGTTCTGGCATTGTTGTATATGTTAGAATAAACTCACATATTGGACTCAAAAATACAAGAATTCAGTAATTTTAAGATTTAATATTACGAGACAGTATTAGTAATCAGAATTTCGAATACTTTAATGGATGTTCTTTTATGAGTTTTTACATTTTTTATTAATTTTTATTATTGTTATTATTATTACTATATACTAAAGAAGAAATAATTAAATGTATTTTTTTAAACATACTTTCATTAAAATTCACAAAAAATCAATTTATATTATAAAGCACAAATTTGTGCGTAGTTCAATGCTGACGTCATAATGATGCGGGCAACAATGTGGGGGGAAAAGATGAATGTTGCAACAATGGAGGTATTTATTCAATTAAACAATTGTAACGTTATCTACATGGGGGGAAAGTTTAGGGCCGCCGTTGAACCTCCTTAGGGATTGAATTAAAAAATAATAATATCCATTTCATGTATTGCCCTCAGGATTACATATATATTCCAAATTTCAAAGCTCTACGTCAACAGAAAGTGGGTGAAAAATTTGTCACAAGATTTGATTGTCACATACATACACAAATGTACCGTAATTTCCGGCGTATAATCCGCAGCTCAAAGAGTCGTTTTTCGACCCAGAAATATTATTTTATAAAATGTAACTTAAAAGATTGCTGTAAATATTTAACTACAATTATTGAATAAAATTTCTGGGTCGAAAAACGACTCTTTGAGCTGCGGATTATACGCCGGAAATTACGGTAAGTTTAGAAAAACTATGTAAAATGTAAATTTATATTTAAAATAAACTATATAATTATATATACTTTATAATATGCTGTATATACTTTATAACAAATCACAGACTATTTTATAAATCAAAAAACAAATAATGAAATCAGGCTTCGTACGCTTTTAGCACAACATTTGACAGATTATTTTTTATTTCATATTTAAGTAGCAGTAATTGCAGACGCCTCGTTTAATTGCAGTATTTGTAATACTTTTCAGCATTTAAATAATGCTAATAAAAATTGTGGTAAAAGCGTACGAAATCTGTGAAAGAAGAAATTTTAGGCATAATATTACCACGTGATCATTGAATTTTAATGAGAGAGGTGGTTGTAGAATCCATCCGCGTCCAACTATCTGATATTTAGTAATAATGCATCAGTGGATCGTTTCACGAGTATATGCCAAGAAAGCATTCACAAGAAAGGAGACAGTCTGTCTGATGCTCAGAGGGAATTTCGACGTAATTACATTTTAGGACATGAGAGTCGCGTTCCATCATGCCACACCTTTTAGGTATGTTCACCTCTCACACAATCCATCAGGAGTTCAACGAACTCAAAGAACCCCAGAAAACATGGAAACTGTTCTAGCTTCACTCAAAAGGAGCCCACAAATTTCTGAAAAAAACAATAGTAGCATTAAATATAAACCGAACAACCGTCCGCAGAATCTTCCACTCTTATTTGAAGTTTCACTTACGAAAAATTCAAGTCGTTCCGAAAGTGGAATCGAAGTGATGCAAATTGCCATCCAAAATCTCAGCGTTCGATTTCAGGATTGCATTTCTGTGAACGGCCGTCATCTTATGGACATTGTTTTTAGAAATTTAAATTTTTGGTCTTGGTACGCTAAATGGCAGGTGATTTAATTGTTGTTTTCAAGAATAAAGCTTGAAAGTTCATTGTTTTTACTTCTGTAAGAGTTTATTCAATAGTCCTCGTCTCCTTGCGCCACTCTGTATAATAATTATAAGTACATGATCCAACCGGCGTTGCCGTTCCCATCAAAAAGTAGTTCGAAACGAGAAAATACTCTAAAACTCTCTGCAAAAAACCCTGTCTCTGGTAACCCTTTCGTCTGTTGGAAAGTAAATCGACACACGAACCCTGAAGCTGAAGTAAATGCAATACCACCCATCAAATATCTGGGTCACTTGATTCACGACAGGTCAGTTTTGGGCAAAAATTAAGAAAAGTTAACATCGAATTTAGAGAAAATTTGCATTTACCGAGAATTAAAAAAATAAACTACGTATATACAGTGAGTTTCGAATAGATACCTCTAAGAGTTTTCTTAATACATCAAATTACGTCGCAGGCTAAAGTTAGATTTAGCAAGTTTGATTTTCAAAACAAATCACTCGTTACTATCGACAAAAGAGAACCACTTTTTCACCGCCACGTACCTTAGTGTTGTTAGATAGACGTGGTTTAGTTGGATGATTGGTTATTTGTTACGGCCGATTATCTGCGCTAGGGATATAGGCCGGTGGGGAGGAATGCCCTCCGTGGGGGGTCTTTTTGAGGGATCCTAACCCATATTAACGCAAGGTTCGAAGAAAACCACGGAAAAGTCAGAATAGTTAGGTCGACGAACGCGACAAGGGTTTGAACCCAGCACCTCCCGTCTACCAGCTTTGAGAGCAGGACCTCTCAGCCACTGGCGGGACAGATGTGGTTTAGCACAACAGTTTTTTTGCAAACTTTTGATGTTATCCAAATGATGGCGTACATTAACTATAGATTAATAATTACACCATGTCAATAATAATTTTCAATTTTATTGTTTCTAATATTTTATATATTATTTATTTGTTTGCCGTATATAAAAACATTTTTTGTCGGATAAACTGCATATTCTCCCATTTTCACACTTTTACGTGCAAGATTCTCGTTGACTGTTGCAAGTAACATTTCTTGTCATTGTTCCATGGAATTATTATTAAAGTGGCTTTGTTAAAGTATCATAAATATAGTTTGTTAAAAGTCTTTTAGTTTTTCGCCAAAATTAAGAATCGTTACCATCCGATTTTCACATAATTTTTATTTTCGGAATCAGAAAAATAAACTACGTATGCTAGATACCTTCAAGCCTCCAATAGTTTTCTTAATGCAACAAATAACATAGCCTGCTAAAGTTAGAATTAGCAAACTTGATGTTCTAGACAAAAAAAAAACACTCGTTACCATCAGCAAAAGAGATATAACCGCTTTCACGGTGTCACCGTACATAACTTATCGTACGGTTACGTATGTTATGTAACTTAACTTTATATATATATATATATATATATATATATATATAATCCAGCAAAAACATGATTTTGGCCTGAACTACCACCACCCCCCTCACCAGAAACAAGACAACACAAGAAAACACAATTAGAAAATATATGTAAAAATAAACAGAAACAAGCTGCGGCCTCATCAGCAGTGGGTAAATTCAAAGGCAGCCAAGCATCCGAACAAAAAGATTAACAATTAGTGGCAGTGGGTTTCGGCCAGAGCGCTGCGTAGCAAAAATTCAAAATGTACAGAAACATATTTGAATATTACTTAACAGACGCTCCCTCCACCGTAACCTACGCTACAGTATAAGCGAATGCTGTACCAAAATCACAATACTGAATCACCATGGTTGAAACAAATGTCTATTCGAAAATACACACAACCAAATCAGCCACGTTGCCACAATTAAAAAAGTAAAACACGATAAACAAACCAAATCCGTTATTCAGTACACAATCCAGATTCGTTTCACGTCGGATGCCAACAAACACAGCCATCATCATAAAACCGTCCTTTTCAGGGTTTAGGAATTACGAGTCATTTACTGTTGAATGTAAGCAATCTATCAATAATGGAGACAGTCTTCAAAATCTGAATATTTTTTGATAAAATTAAGAGGGATATTGTTTTTATAATATAAATGACTGATAAAATAAAATAGTTCCTTATTAAACAGGTTTTTATTTAAACAAATTCTGTAAAAACGGTAAATTTGACCAATTATAATATTTATATATATACGTTTGTGAATAATTGAAGACCAATGAATTAATTGATTCACAGTAAACGGAGTAGCAGTAATAAAATAATTATGGTTTTGGAAAAATGTAAAGATAAAAGATGTAAAACTTGACCTAATGGAGATTTGTCTGCTGATACATACACTCATAGTATAATATTCAATATTATGCAATTAATTCTTCAATATTATGCTGAAATGCTCAATGCAGAGCTGAATAATAGTTTAACTTAACTTAAATTTTCAGCTCTGAAAAATTACACATGTCATATACCTTTTAACCTGTACAATTTGTAATCAGAAATATGTAGGTGAAACATCCGGTGAGCTTCATATGAGAATGAACAACCACAGATCTTCATCTAGTAAAGATGATCCTAATTCGTCTTTTGAAATTAGACACTTTCATATACATGGCTTTATTAATGTTAATATTCACGTTTTAGAACAAGTTATAGATGATCCTTTCAGATATAGGAGTGAAAGCTTTTACATACTTCGTTTAAGAACTTTATATCCGTATGGGCTGAATACAAAGTTAAGTTATCAAACTGGACATTCTACATGTATATATAGTCTTTTTTCATCAGTATTTATACCTTCGTTTCTTTATAATAGAGGTAGACGTGGAAGTCACAATAATAAATTATTACAGAGAAAGTATTCTGACATAAACCCCTCTATTATTTTACAGGATCTATGTAATGTATTTAGCAATGGTTATAATATCAAAGAACTTAAAACCATTTTATTTGGTTTAAAACTTAAAATTCTTAAAAGATTACAGCATAAGTTAAAAAGTTTTAAGTGTGATAATTTGCATTTTATAGATTTAGTTACTGATATTTTGCTGTTTAAAGTTGGCGTATTCAAACCTTCAAGCACTGATAAAGTTTATTTTGTATGTACATTTCAACAGAAAAGTTTTAATCATTTACAGTTGAGTAAAATTATTTCTCATTATAATAGCATATTTCCACTTAGAAATATCATAATTATTTCAACTTATAAATATACTAAAACGTTAGGCAGTATACTTTTTAATTACAGAAATGTTTCTCAAAATCTTGACTCTTACCTTAATTTAGATTGCCATTGTAAGGATTATGAAAATTTAACTTTCTTGGATAGCAATAGTCAGCACATTGTAACTGAAAATCTAAACATTATTGCTAACGTATACCTCCGTAATTTAATGAATTTTGGTACTAAGTATCGTATTAATAAAATTTTAAATCAAAAGAGATCATTGGAAATATTTAAAGCTGAATTGAACACTTTTAGTTTAAATTTAAGTTACAGATATAATAAACCAATCCCCCTTTTTACTGATTGGAAACTTCATATTTTAAATGATTTTAAATCTTTTCAAAACAGTTTTATTAATAATTCTGCATATACATATCATAATCTCAATACGGCAATTAGAAATGAAATAACAAAGTTAAAAGAAATTTTTGTTTTTTGTCCAGTCGATAAGGCTGTTGGTAATTTTGCAATTATTTGTAAAAAATATTATGCTGAAATGCTCAATGCAGAGCTGAATAATAGTTTAACCTACAAAATGTATAACTCTTCAGTACAAACACTTATTAAAAAGCATCTGGCATTTTCTAAACAAACTAAAATTCCTTTTCCTTGCAATAAAAACTTTTCATTTCCTTTTTTATTTATTTCCCCCAAATTTCATAAAATACCGGTTAAATACAGGTTTATATGCAGTAGTGTCAATAGTATTAGTAATAACTTTAATAAGAAATTCGAAGAGCTGCTTAAAAAAGTTTTAAACATGTTAAAATACAAATACAAAGATACTCACTGCTTTTGGATAATTTCGAACAGTTATGATATAGCAAGGAAAATAAAAAGTGATAATATACATTCCATCCAAACTTATGATTTCGAAAATTTATTTACAAATATCCCTATTAATAGCTTAAAGGAAGCACTTTTAAAGACAGCTGAGGTGGTTTTAGATGTCATGGATTTTAACTGTACTTTATTTTTCAAATTATGTCATTTCTGTCTTTATAACAATTATGTTTATACAGGTTCCAAAATATACTCGCAAATCAATAGTATCGGGATGGGTACAAGTTATTCATCTACGGCCGCTAATTTATTTTTATTTTATTATGAGTTTCAATATAATATCAATACAGCTGATGTTCGATTTATTGCTTACAGATACATAGATGATTTAATTGTTTTAAATTTCGATGGGGATTTTGGGGTGATTTCTCAAGAAATTTACCCTGACTCTTTAGTATTAAAGAAAACTAATGATGATAACAAGCTCGCTAATTATCTGGATCTAAAAATTTTGATTAAAAATGGTGTACATATTTTAGTTTTTGATAAGCGTACCAGTTTTCCGTTTACTGTGAATCAATTAATTCATTGGTCTTCAAATATTCACAAACGTATATATATAAATATTATAATTGGTCAAATTTACCGTTTTTACAGAATTTGTTCAAATAAAAACCTGTTTAATAAGGAACTATTTTATTTTATCAGTCATTTATATTATAAAAACAATATCCCTCTTAATTTTATCAAAAAATATTCAGATTTCGCAGACTGCCTCCATTATTGATAGATTGCTTACATTCAACAGTAAATGACTCGTAATTCCTAAAGCCTGAAAAGGACGGTTTTATGATGATAGCTGTGTTTGTTGGCATCCGACGTGGAACGAATCTGGATTGTGTACTGAATAACGGATTTGGTTTGTTTATCGTGGTTTACTTTTTTAATTGTGGCAACGTGGCTGATTTGGTTGTGTGTATTTTTGAAGAGACATTTGTTTCAACCATGGTGATTCAGTATTGTGATTTTGGTACAGCATTCGCTTATACTGTAGCGTAGGGTACGGTGGGGGGAGCGTCTGTTAAGTAGTATTCAAATATGTTTCTGTACATTTTGAATTTTTGCTACGCAGCGCTCTGGCCGAAACCCACTGCCACTAATTGTTAATCTTTTTGTTCGGATGCTTCGCTGCCTTCGAATTTACCCACTGCTGATGAGGCCGCAGCTTGTTTCTGTTTATTTTTACATATATTTTCTAATTGTGTTTTCTTGTGTTTTCTTGTTTCTGGTGAGGGGGGTGGTGCTAGTTCAGGCCAAAATCATGTTTTTGCTGGATTATATTGAATTTGTGTGTTCTAATATGCAGCTTCTGGCGCTGTTCACACGAATATTTAGCTGTTTTGTTTGTGTTTTGATGGTTACTGCTTATATATATATATATATATATATATATATATATATATATATGGATGGATGGATGTTTCTAATCCATGAATCTTTATGCATAGTACACTGATTTGAAAATACGAATGTTGTGTTTTTTTAAGATCAATAATACGATATAGATGACAGGTTATAAGTAGAGATAAATATATCAAAAACACGTAATTTCACGTCAATGATCACAAATGTGGTAATTAAAAAATTGCTTAAAAATTAAAAATCTTTCTAACAAGACAAAGAAATACTTTTGCTAAAAATGTTTTTGCCGATAGTAAGTAAATTAAATGTTTTTTTTTTAATTAAAGGGCAGAATGGATGTGATGATTGTGTTGATAAGAATACAAAGCTTTCGAAATTAAAAATTTTGTTGTAATAATTTTAAAGAATTTTTTTTTTTTGTAAATAATAAGTTTTATATGTTAAATGTCATTATTTAAACAATTGATTTGCGCCGTAAAAATTATTTATGAACTTCTTTTAAATTAGATTTCTCTTTTAATGTTGAATGCAAGATTTCTCTAGTCTCCTTGGCAACAGAATTAAGAAATTTACTTTTATAGCTGAAAGGAAAATGCGAAATGTAAACAGCGGAACGCATACCTGACTGCGCGCAAACAGTGGCAGTTAATTAATTATACATAGCAACAAATTAGCGTAATTGCTTGGAAAGAAATAAAGAGTATGAAAAATATTTCTAATTTTTAGTCTGAAATAAATTAAATTAAATGAAAATTAAAGTTATTTTTGCTGCACAGGATATTAGAAATTTCTAATTTCAATAAAGACGAGATAATAATGGCATCCCGGAAAACAATATTTTTAAAGAATGTTTGTGAACATAATTTTTGTTTGTAGTTTGTAGAAATATTTATACATGCGCTGTAACTTTAGAAAGATATAAAATGCATTTTTTTGCTACTGTCATTTGTTTTATATTAAATTACGAGTGTTACCTTATTTTTGTAATTCCCAGTTCTTTCCTATAAAGTAAATATATACCGTAATTTCCGGCATATAAGCCGCAGCTCAAAGAGTCGTTTTTCGACCCAGAAATTTTATTCAATAATTGTAGTTAAATATTTACAGCGATCTTTTAAGATACATTTTATAAAATAATATTTCTAGGTCGAAAAATGACTCTTTGAGCTGCGGCTTATACGCCGGAAATTACTGTACATATACGAGGGAAATTCATTAAGTAAGTCACATAAGATAATTAAATAATAACTTACAATGATATTCACTTCAAAACTATTTTTATTTTTCAACATATTCTCAACCAATATTTATGCACTTATATCACCGTCAGCAACCCAAAGAATGTTATGCACCTGGTGTTACGGCACTTATCAAAATAGGTATGTGCATAAATATTGGTGGAGAATATGTTGAGAAATAAAAATAGTTTTGAAGTGAAAATCATTGTGAGTTATTAATTAATTATCTTTTGTGACTTACTTAATGACTTTCCCTCGTATTTTTTAATGTAATGATTTACCTATGTGCTTGATTATTGTTTTGTTTTTAGCCAAATTTGTCATTTAGAAATCGAACCATTTACCCAACATGCTAGACACATACTGAACATTCCATTTCATTTTATAAACCGTATTTTTATTAAAACTATTGCACTACAGGTAAACAACATTCACTGCCGGGGATTTTTTTTCCCCCATGATTCTGTGCTTTTGTCTAATCAGCATATTTGGTTGTCTACATTTGATATATAATAACTTAAATAAAGTAAAAACTTTATTTTAATTATCATAAAAGATATTTCTTATTAAAAGTACTTCAAAATAATAACTATAAAATGTTTTGCATAGTCATATTTAAAAAGATGAAACTGAAATTAAAAATATTCAATAGCAATTTCCGATGTGAAAGAAGTAAATTTTAATCAAAAGGATATTGAAAAACTAAACTGCGGCACGCTGCTAAATAAAAGTTGAAGAAAAGATTTTTAAAAAATATGCAAAATGATACCCAATTATAATGCTAATCAGAATTGGGGTTTGAAGAAATTTTCATGCAAAAACTAATTTATATTTCTTACGATTAGAAAATATATGTCAATCATTATTTTACATTCTAATGATTTTTTTCTATTATATTTTTACATAAATATATTTGCAATGATTCAAGATTTTCTACAAACTAATATTTTAAAGAAATATTTTATTAGAGAAACACAACAGGTTTAAATTAAAGAAAGAAACTGATATTGTTATAATAATCCTTTTAAGATGAGGGGAATACTTCACGAACACACACACATTGAATTTCAATTTTAGACATTCTAAAGTTGATTTACAGTTTAATTACTAAAAAAGTTGTATTAAAGATTATTATTTTAAATGCTCAAATTCTATTTTCTTTAGCATTTCTCTAAGAATAATGTATATATATATATATATATATCAGCAATTAGAAAATATTGAAAAAAATAATAATAACGTTATATCATATATTCTAATACGAGCAAATCTTGTGTGTGGTTATATATATAATATATATATGCAAAGTTTATCTTAAAAACGGCTCTAACGATTTTGACGAAATTTGGTATCCTACCGTTTTGGGGCACCAGAAAACCATTGGGCTAGGTCACATGTTCGAGAAAATTCGATTAGTAGGTCATTTTGGGTCATTTCGGGTCATGGTCTAGCTAATTGTATCTAAAAAACGGTTCAAACGATTTTGACGAAATTTTGTATCCGACTATTTTTGGGCACGAGAAGACAATTGGGCTGGGTCACATGTTCGAGGACTTTCGATTAGTGGGTCATTTTTGGGTCAACGCGGGTCAAATTAATTTTATCTAAAAAACGGCTGTAACGATTTTGATTAAATTTTGTGTCCTACGGGTTTCGAGCACGATAAAATCATTGGGCTAGGTCACATGTCCCAGAAAATTTGATTAGTGTGTCATTTCTGAGTCATTGTGGGTCAAGATCTAAAAAGCGGCTCAATTCACACTAAATTTTGCATCCACTGGTTTTCGGGCACGAGAAGACTGTTGGGCTAGGTCACATGTTCGAGAAAATTCAATTAGTGGGTCATTTTGGGTCATTTTGGGTCATGGTCAAGCTAATTGTATCTAAAAAACGGTTCAAACGATTTTGACGAAATTTTATATCCGACTATTTTTGGGCACGAGAAGACAATTGGGCTGGGTCACATGTTCGAGGACTTTCGATTAGTGGGTCATTTTTGGGTCAAAGCGGGTCAAATTAATTTTATCTAAACACGGCTCTAACGATTTTGATTAAATTTTGTATCCTACGAGTTTCGGGCACATGCAAATCATTGGGCTAGGTCACATGTTCGCGAAAATTCGATTAGTGGGTCATTTCTGGGTCATTTTTGGTCAAGATCTAAAAAGCGGCTGAATTTACACAAAATGTTGCATCCAATGGTTTTCGAGCACGAGAAGACTGTTGGGCTAGGTCACATGTTCGAGAAAATTCAACTAGTGGGTCATTTTGGTCATGGGTCATTATGGGTCAAGCTATTTTATCTTAAAAACGGTTCAGAGGATTTGAAATAAATTTAGCACCCTACAGGTTTAGGGAACAATAAGACTGTTGGGCTACGTCACATGTTCGATAAAATTCGATTCGTGGGTCATTTTGGTCATGGGTCATTATGGGTCAAGCTATTTTATCTTAAAAAGGGTCAGAGGATTTGAAATAAATTTAGCATCCTACAGGTTTAGGGAACAAGAAGACTGTTGGGCTAAGTCACATGTTCGGTAAAATTCAATTAGTGGGTCATTTTGGCCATGGGTCATGATATTTGAACTCAAATTTAATTTTGACCGAGCATAGCTCGGTCTTCCCTGCTCGTTAACCCCTTAATTAGGGAACAGCACTGGTGAGAACTTTTTTTAAATTTATTCCCACGACCAATTACAATTTTCTTTTTATTCTGGCAAATTTCTCTTGAAAATATCCCAGTACTTAAGTGTATGCAGAGATCATTTTTTTTTTCAAAAAAGTGGTACGGACAGAATAAAAAATAGTCCATAGGGACTTTTATACCCCAATCCCTAATCAAAGGGTCATATAAAAATAAAATTTCCCGATTCAGTAACAAATGACAGAATAATAGCAATATTATATACTAAAAAATAAGAACGAGTAAAAATCACATTTGTTTCACTGTCATCATTTTCAATCACGAACAAAGAAACGGGCATTTTATACGTTCTGTTCTCAGCATTTCCATGAATAATAACTCTTTTCATACAATATCGGTACTGTTACACAACATTATAATTTATTACGTCCCCTTATTATAAAAGTTATGTTAATATTTTGTGTTCAGTAATTGTAATGTTGTGTTAATATTTTTGTGTTCAGTAACGTTAGCACTTTTACTTCTAAGGGGACCTCAATGACGAGCCCATTGTCACTTTATCACACATAGACACCAACTTTTTTCACTAAAGTTTTACGCATTCAAAAGTTAAGAGCCTACACTACGCACTCAAAGACTTCGCTATAATAATCGCTAATTATTTGCAAGCTAGGTAAAATAATTATCGTAATATCCGCTACAGCTTCTTAGTCTTGCAGCGTGGCGTACGTGATATGTATATCTCTCATTGCAGTAAACATTTAGAACTCGCGCGATTACGGGTTGAACATAAAAAAGGCAAAAATTCGTCAAAAACATAAATTTAAAGAAAATCTATTTTAAATTTTCGATTTTTTTGCCCCAATTGTTCATGGGCCCCCTACCAGCAGCCCGTGTGCCAAATTTCGTAGCTCTGCGCGTTGTGGTTTCCGAGTTTTGAGATTACATAGATAGATACGCGCAAGGATTTTAATAGGGTAGATTGAGGAATTGTTTTTTTTTTAAATAATGTAATTTAATATTGTAATAATAAATATTTAATGAATCAGCTACATAACAATCTTGCTTACATTCGTCATTAGATATTTCTTACACATTGTACCTTTTATCATTAGAGAAGAAATGAATGTTCTACAGAAATATTCAAAAATAATTTTATGTATAATAATATATTTTCTATTTCAGTTTCAAATTGGGATGTAGTTAGTTACATAATTTTTTTGTTACTCTATCAATTCTCATATGTATATTTACATTCAGTGGCGTAGCGTCAGGGGGGGGGGAGGGCACGATCATTTTACCACCAGTATAATTATAAACTATATTTGGCCTTATTTAATCTTTGAACGGTATGAATTCAATAAAGCCAAATATAGTATATAAAAATACTGGTAGTAAAGGGATCGTGCCAACCCTTCACGCTACGCCCATGTTTATATTAAGAAGTGATTAATTTGCCGATATTTAAGCTCAATTTTTTTATATAAAATATTGTACAAGAAAACTTTAATAGCAAATTTAATGTTGTATTGCTCAGAAAACATTAATCAGTTTAATTTGGCAGAAATCGTTAAATATCGAAGGGAAGAAATATAAAAATATAAAATAGCGGTGAAAAATGTTTAAAAGTGTATCGTATTTTTATTAAAAAAATAATTAATAATCATTAATTTTTTCTTGGGAGTATGTATACTTAGCCTTCGCCAGGTGAGCAGATACGTTTATATTAGACGTAACAGTATGTATTTGCTTTTTCATTTGTTATGATTGTACCCTACCACCGTCCCTTTAATACTAGGCCTACGTGCTGACACAAAAATGGCGGCTGTCTGAAGAGGATTTTTTCAGCGTTTTTATGGTCTCTTGAATTTGGATAACAATATTTTTTTAAGTTTTCTCTGAAATATTTTTTGAGATTACATAAGCGAACGAAAATTATAAAAAAATAAAAAATACTGGTGTCTAAATTCAGGGGACCATACAAACGCTTAAAGAAAATTTCGCCAACGACAACCTTCATTTTTCAGTCAGCGCATATTCAGAGGTTTGCGAATCTTCTCCTTCTGACGGCTAATTATTTGGGTCCACAACTCTGATGGTAACTTTTATTTATTTTGTTGAAAAGACAATATCTTGTTTCGAATATTTTACAGCGGGAAGAAAAATGGTTCCCAACAGATTCTACTACTTGAAATAAATACCATTAAAAACGTAGTATAAAATATTTCCAAATGGTCTGCTTTTTGAATACCGACATATTGTTAGAAAAAATTATTTTCAGATTTTTCTTGCAAATTTTGCCGAAACCACCTTCGGAGGTAAATTTTTGTGGAAATGTTGAAGAAACCTACCGTGAAACTTTGTGTTTAAAATATTGTTATTTAGTTGGCGGACCATTTGTGAGCCCTGGTTCATGATAACGCTAACTTCGGACGTTATTTCGGACGGAATTAATTTTTAAGATCTAAAGGTTGGTTGGTTTTAAAACGGCCGGTTATCTACACGAGAGATAAAGGCCCTGGCAGGAGCGCCATCCGTGGAGGTCTTTCTAAGGGATCCCAACCCGTTTTTAATCCTTGCAAGGTTGGAAGAAAACCAGGTAAAACGCCGAACGGTTAGGTCGACGAGCGCGACAGGGGTTTAACCCTTCTTTGCATGAGTTTTTCTTTTACAATTGTGTTTTTTTTTATACATATATTAAATATTAGACACCAGAAATTTTAAGATAGATTTTTAACTTTGTTCAGCAACAATTTACTGGATTAATATTTCTATATAAATATAGTGGTGGCGAAGAAGTTGATTTATTTATTAAAAGTTAAATAAAAAGTGGTGTAAATTTCCATCACTATGCAATTAAGGGTTAAATCCAGCACCTCACGTCCACCAGCTTTGAGAGCAGAACCTCTCAGCCACTGGTGGGCCATAAGATCTAAAGGGGAAAAGTATAGTCTTAGAATGTTCTTTCGACCATGCCATAGAAGGTGATCGAGGTGGATATTTAGTCCTTAAGAGTCTACACTAATCATGGGAAAATACACACAAGCTAATATTAAATCTATGGAAAAGTTATTTTCAAATTTCTCCCTCGAATTTTAATATTTGTAAATGATTTTTTCGCATAGGATAAATGAGGTTGATCTTTAACCGATCTTTAACATTTCTTTTTCGAATTTGGTTCAATTTGTTTTTAATGAAACTACGTTCACTTTCGGAAATGGTAAAGTAAAAGTAAAGTAACTAAAGGAAAATAAAAGTAACTTTCTATATCAAATATGCATCCGAAATCTAGGCCGGTTTGAGATCAATCTCATCTATCCTACGTAAAAAAGCATTTAAAAATTTTAAAAGGTAAGCGAGAAATTTGAAAATATCATTACCATAGACTTAACCAAGACTCCCTTAATAGATAAGACTTGACAATCCGGAGAAAGTCTATGGGAGAAAATGTCCGCGGTAATTGCCACTTATTAATTGACTTTCTCCGGAAAGTATCGCCGCCTGGTGGATACTACCGCAGAGTTGCCAAGTCTCCGGCTTTTTGAACACCAGTATATTTTTAGAGAAAATGTTGTTCTTTTAAATCTCAGAATTTTCCGATCAAACAAAACAAAATTGTCCGTACAAAAAAACTGGTATCCAAAAAGAGAACAGAAAAATCTAGCAGCTCTGCTACCGCACAGCTGCCAACTTTTACGCTTTTTTCTTACCACTAAAATTTAATAGAATTTTGTTAGTTACGTAATCACACGATCTTGTCAATTTAATAAGATAAAATTTCGTATAAAATTTTAGTGGTAGGAATTAAGCGTAAAAGTTGGCAGCTATGCTACCGATACTAGTTCATAAGCAAATGCATAGAACAAATGGAGCTGTGAAAAAATTTCATGTCGAAAATACTCCTATTACTGACGATTGATGGCGCTAGTAGCAGGAGAATATAGCGGTCAAAGGAAACTTGCTGATTGTGAGGCCTGATACTATGATAAGGAGGCCTTGGACTTAACATTAGCTTGCGATGGTTTTTGAGCGAGTTGTGTAGGCTCTTAATCAGTTTCCTGTATAACCATGTTTTGAATACAATGTGTCAACGGAAATTCCTGTGTTACTTAGGAGCTGACAAATCATCAATATCGTGATTAATTTTTTCCTGCTTTCTTTATACATTGCTTCCATTGTCGGTGTCATTAATGGATGTCTAGTGTCATTTTATTGTTGCTCATAAATTCCCATTGTATAGAAGTTCGAAGTTAAAAGGTTTGGATATTACAATCATTAGCAGGGTTGATTGTGTCCGAGTATATTGAAAAAATCCCTGACGGCTCAACCTACAGGCACAGGTAGATTTCGAAGACGCAGACATTGGGGCTCCTGTTTGTTGGGTATTGCGGAAGAAATGACGTTTTTGACATGATGCGGCATTTGGAAACGCCCTCTTCGAAACTTAACTTGTTTGCAGGTGGAGCCGGCAGTTTTTTTGTTTTTTGTTTTTTTTTATTTTATTTGATATAAAGGTTGGTCCTATAAAAACCTTGTTAATATAAAAGTTTTAGATAATACTAAGAGGATTTATAATAAATTTAAGCGGATTTGATATCTTCTGAATTGACGAAGTTATAATTTTTTTTCTTCTAAAACCCCCCTTTCCCCCCCTTGGGGCCATTTTTAATAATATCAAAAATCTGTCCTACATAAATTTTCGGCCATTTAAAAAATAATAAAGTAATAAAAACTTTAAACGGATTCGATACGTATCATAATTAAGAAATAATGTTTTTTTTTCCTGTTTTCACAAAAAGACCCCCATTTCCCCCCCCCCCCTTTGTTCGATTTTGCTCATTAACGAACTTGGGCGAGATTTTATGCCCCTTGATTTTATGTATTAGTTTGGAAGAGATTTTTGAAGAATTATGGGAGTTATCGTGTCCATACAAAAGTGACATAGATAGATAGATAGATAGATAGATAGATAAAGTTTTGAACGGGGGGTGGTTTTGGGTTCTGGGAGTCAGGATTGGCGTAGATGTGCAATTTTTTTTTTTTAAATCCAATTTAGGTGGGAATGTAATAGGTAGTATTTCTTACGAAATCTACCTAATACCACTGGTTTCGTATAGTAATTTTCTTGTTTCTTCATCGCAGAATTTAGCGAATAAATAAAACGAAAATCACTATATGCAACGATTGGTATTGGAAATACCGAAACGCAATCATCCCAGCAATATATATATATTTAAATAAATAATGTGGAAATTAGCATTTTAACAGAACGAAGACATTATTTTAGATAAATAACAAAAACTTTATAATATTTTAATAGAAATTGAAATGTATATATTTTCTTTTATGTTCCTCTACTTCTTCGACATTTATTTTAACGTTTCAAGCCTAAATAAAAATTTGGAATAAGAAAATTATGGCTTTTAGAAAACTGTTTTCATATTACGCTTTGTCCGTGTTTACATAATGAAAGAATCTAAATAGGGTCCTAACTCTAACTTACTCAGATCTTAGAAATTCAGAATACAGTATATTTCCATATTTAACTTCCTTTACATCTCTGAATAAAAATTTCTTTAGAGTAAGTGCATTAAATTTTATTTCTGATAACAGCCTTCATGAAAAAACATTTATTTTTTCATAATTTTCAAGAATTTAGTATGATAAATGATTTTATGTGTAATGGATATTGATATACTAAATGAAAGAAATGTTTAATTTTATGCGAGAGAATTTCAAGTGGAAATTCTGGATTTAAATTGCTTCGCATTTGAATATTAGCGAATGGAAGTTTCTTTTTCTTCTTTTCTAATTTATGCAAAGGTGTTTCAATATGTCAACATATTGTTTCATTTTAACTGATTTTAGTCTTATAGCACATAATTAGAAGATGCTTTAATTTTGTCATACGTTACATGAAAAATTAAAACAATATATACATACTGAAAAATATTTATAATACTCTTATAGAAAAACTAATGAAAGCTAAAAAAGGTTAAATTGAATAATTTCGAAAAGTCAATCATAATTTATAGATAATGAAACAGTTTTCTTGTATAATGGAAATGTATATTAAATTATTTACATATAGCGTACATATAAAACATCGGTGCAAATGAAATAATTAATAATTTCATCGCATATATTAAATATGAATATGGCGGAACATTAATATTTTCGGTATTTTCGGTATTGTCAAGTCAAAAAAAGTGTAATATAGTTAATTCTAAAAGTGTTATTATTAATATTACAAACGCTGTACAAAAAAAAAATGGAGCAGGGTTCATCCATCTGTAGCCCACGGGTCACCAAACTACCATTATTTAAGAACAGAAATATTGTCCTCATTTAATGACAGAAACTTTGCGATTAAATAAGGTAAGCTTTTGTAATTTGTGGTGGCAGACGACTTTTAGGCACAAAGATAGAATACACTTAACATAAGGCATTCTGATCTTGAGCAATATATTTACCGTACATACTCGCGTGAAGGACGATCCCCAAATCCAGACGAAAACAGGTTTAATAGCAGTAATTCAACATAGTTTTATGCGCTTTGTTTAATCCAATTTAATTATAAATTATTTAAGGCGGAAAAACTATTGTAAAATATTGGTATTAAACATGTTTTCATCTCGAATTTGGGGGTCGGCTAATCCGCAAGTACTATATGCGGTAATACATTTGAGAAATAATTAAGATTAAAGTTTTTTTTTTCAGACTTTGTCTGCCACATTATTGAAATATGAATAAATTTCTTTATGTATGATTTTGATCAAATTGGGAACATCCGTACCTATTATGTTTTCAGTGAGACTGATTTAACCCCTTGAAGGGCACCGGTATATTATATATACCACTTAATTTTAATTCCAAAATGCCACAATGACACCAGAATTTTATAATCAAATTTTGAATTTATAAGGTACATGAGGAAATGCTTTTACTTATTTTAAAATAAATTCGTTCGTGAATCCTGGTGTCAATCAATCATTTCAATATTTTAGCTACAAGGGTACTTTGCCCCTGAAGGGGTTAAAGGGTAATATAGCACTTAGGCGATTAAACTTACTTGTCCCAAGTTTTAAATTTTGAGAGCGTTCTTAGGTTTGCATGATTTAAACTAGGAAATTTTAATTAAATAAAGCCTCTTCCTACGTGGTGTTAATTTTATTTTATTTTTTAAGTTTTTTTTTTTTTTACAATATACGAAAAATTTCAAGACCACAATGGTACATACATTATCCCCTAGTTTAAATAAGAATGAAAATATTTATTCATTTTACAAAGCTTGTTTAGAAGTTAAGCATATAGATGACTAAAGTTTAAAATTTGTAAATTTAATGGGAATGTATTTTTAACAAGAATTCATAAAATATTTTTAACTCATTAAATATCGATATTGTGTTTTCGCAACATTACGTTTCTTACACCAGGTTTTAAGGCAACACCAGTTTGTCTTTAGGATAAATATTCGCTTTACTTGATGCATGAAACACCATGATAAAGTAATTATTAGGTTGCTATAATATAAAAGTGGTATGAATCGCAATATTTGTATTTTATTGAGAAAAATAATTCGGTCCTAAATGGGTAAGTCCAATGTTCTTTATTTTGAACATGAGATCTTAAGTAATTGCATCTAGCAAGTACATTTCTTGCTTCTTATTTTTTCAAAATAAATTTAAACATTTAAAGTTAGTCAACCAAATATTTAAATATTGGATCTTTTTACAATTTTTAATTTTGCAATGTAAAAATTTACTATAAGAGTTGTATAAAAATAGCAAATAAAACCTTTGTGCAAGAATATTAAAAGGAAGAATACCAACGTTAAAAATGCATTAGCCCCTTAATCGTCGTGCCCGAGACATTCACGGGCAGCGTAGGTTACGCCTGTTTTATTCAGATTGTTTGATTCCCACCATTTTCTTAAAATAGTGTTATTGGCTTTATTCTTGCATTATTTTATCTGTCTATTAAATAAGAAGAACATTTCTACTTAAAAAACTGGTGGTAATCAAGCAATATGAATTTTTAAAAAGTAGCCTACACATAAAGGGCGCGACGATTAAGGGGTTAAAATTTCCGTTATATCGTCGCTACCATGTAAAACTATCGGATGTGAAATAATGCATTTTTCATTATTTTTAAAAATGAGCCGGTTGTCACCACAAAATTTTAATATTATTCTTCACCAGGTTTGCCAGTTTGAACACTCTTGATTTTATTTTCTGTAAAGCGTTCTTCATATGAAGAAACATAAGCAAAATTTAAGCATCTGATCATATTTTCGCAGCTTTGAAATGTTTAGCTTCTGTTTAACACTTTTTCCAATTAGTAAACTTCCCCTTATATAATCTCATACTTCAGCGATTAATTAAGGCTATGATCACTCCTCGGAGAAGACATATCTAACAAAAAAGCGGAACAGTTTTCAGGTTTGTACCTTAAAAGATATTGTTTACAGGGTTTCAACGCGTGTCACTTTTGAATATTATTATTTCTGAGTAGTAATATTCGAGTTGTTCGGTAACAGAAACTCTGCTATTACATAAAGGGAATTTTACTATAGAGAAATACTGATAACCTAATGCACCCGTGGTAACGCTGCTTTAATCAAGTGTATAAGGAAATTAATAATTCAAAAATATTGCGTCAATTTTCTGTAATGTTTTAACGTTTTAAAGAACAGAGGCGTAGCGTCAAGGGGGGGCACGGGTGACTTTACTACCAGTATTTTTATATTCTATATTTGGCCTTATTTATTTCATACCGTTCAAAGATTAAATAAGGCTAAATTTAGTATATAATTATACTGGTAGTAAAATGATCGTGCCCCCCCCTGACGCTACGCCACTGTTAAAGAAATATCATTAAACAGGCTGAAACAAATTCTTAAAACCATTTCAAAGATAAGTCATTTTATTAGGATGTTTTATAACCATCTTTTAAAGAAATTTGAATGTATTTGAAAAGGTAAATATCGAGAATATTTGATTATCCTATTAGATTTAAATAAGTCTCGAAATTAGAAAAATTGCATTTTTAAAAAAAAATGCTTAAACAATTAATTAATATAATATCTATTTTCTATTAAGTTGTACATTTATTAATAAAACAGTGCAGCGTTCATACAAAGTTAATATGTCATTTAATTATTTATTAACACTAATAAACTTTTTAGAGCCAACATTTTACTTGGCGAACCAGCGTACGCCCAAAAGGCTACATGTCACCAATTTTCGCAAATACTTTTCATCGCTTTATTCAATATCCGAATATATTTCATCAAATTTGAAGTATGTTTTTCACAATTAGTAATTGTAATTGTCCATCTGGCACGCGGGTTTGCCATACATGCTATACGGGAATGAAACGAGAATTTCCCCTTCTAACAAATTTCTTTACAATACAACATGAGGAATTTCTTTAATTTAAGACCGAGCAATATATGAAATTTTATCTAAATGTTTTTCACAATTAGTGATTGTAATTGTCCATCTGGCACGCGAGTTCGCCGTACCTGCTATATGGGAATGAAACGAGAAATTTCCCTACTTACAATTTTCTTTACAATACAACATGAGGAATTTCTTTAATTTCAGACCGAGCAATATTTGAAATTTTATCTCAGGAACAAATATGGTATTCTAGGAAATGTTTAATTAGTGTCCATGCAGCAGAAAAGAGATTATACATGTATAATTGCAAACCACAGTCTCCAAAGCAAGCAGTCTTAGTAAACTTCCTGTAGCTTACTGATTAAAAATTTTAATTGGATTATTTTATGTAGCTAAAAGCCATGAAGGATTTCGTTGAAGCACAGAAAAGTAATTATACGTTACGTAAAATAGAACCACGTAAAATTCAGAATTGTAATATAATTAATATATTTATTGTTAATAACATGCTTGATTGTATTTCAAAAGTATATTTTAGGAATTATGTTTTACTTAGTAAATTACATTTCCTATTAAATTTATTAAATTATGTTACGGAAATTTGATTAACATTTCCTTTATGAAATTATTTTTCGAAAATACCTTAAATATTCTAGAAGTTAATTAGAGCACCTTTTATAAATAACGTTTGTTTATCGTACAGTTTGAAAATTTATTTTAAGAAATCATTGTAAATGTGATATTTTAAACTGTGCTCAAATTAATTACTTTTGTTAGAACCAGAATAACTATAATTTAAGTAAAAAAAAAATATTGATATTTTAAAGTACTCTTATAGTTCAAAATATTGATTAATGATAAGTGTTTCTCTTTCAAATTTTGTAATAAAATGAGGATTTTTAGAATATGATAAACTATTTTTACTTTAATTTAAAACATTGAAAATAAAACTTAACAAATAATGGTTTTATAAATATATAAATAAATATATATATATATAAATGAAATACGCTTTATATATTCCTTAGAATAATATGAAAAAATGCTTTTTGATGATTTTGCGACTTTTGTGCAAATATTTATATGTAAAAATTTATTTATGTAAATAAAATAATAAATTTGAACGTCTTTTATCATCCCCAAATAAAAGGAAACATTACTTATAGATGAGGCCATGGCACTATGTATTATATAAAACACTCTTTTATTAAAAAAATAATAAGACAGAGCTTGGAGTTAAGCAGGCGGAGTTTAAGGTTGTTCGCCAGTGAACTTCTCAATTTCTCTAGCTAATGTGAAACATATGGAAGTATAATGCATTCGTATATTTAAAATATCTCCTCAGGAAATTGATATTTTTAACTTGTGTTTTCTGTGTACACCTCTTACAGGATGTCAAAAATTTTTTGAAATGTGTGCTTAATTTTATGGGAAGTGTTAAAATCGTATTTGGTTTTGCTATGATTTTAACACTTAAAATTATAAATTAAGCACATATTTTTGAAATATTTTGATAACAAAGAAAAAACTAGACATCCTTTAAAAAGTGTATACAGATAACAGAAGTTAAAATTATTAATTTCCTGAGGAGATATTTTAAGTAAACGAATGCATCCTACGCCATTCACTGACGTACAGCCTTAACTACACTGATTGAATTTAGATTCAATAAACTCTCAAATAAAGTAAATGCAAATCTGTTAATTCAAATGTAACTTTTGTAATGGGAATTGCAGCTCAAGACTTCGGTGTCGAAGAAGCACTACTCCTGAAAACACTTTAATGAGAAATTACCGGATTTTTATTTTATTTAGAAAGAACGACTTCATACCAGAAAATATCAATAGCAATATTTACTTTATTTGATTACAGACATTTCGTGATTACATCAAACAAAAATTCTACTTTCGAAATTTCCGGTACAAATTTGTAATTTTAGATTAAAAACCCACGAGTATACTCGTGTTAAAAACTGTATTATTCGTATCTACTAACTAAAACCCTGTTGACTTCACAATGACTTTATTCAAGTGTGTCAAACAGCTCCTTACCAAAAGGCTAATTCCTGGGCTAACATGAGGCCTGAGTATTTCAGAGCACGTGCCGGAAGTGGCGTAGCCAGTGTGGGAGTCCCGCTGCTCTGGATATCGTCGCTACCATGTCAAACTATCGAATATGAAAAAAATGCATTTTGCGCTACATTTAACAATGGGCCGGTTGTCACCACTAAATTTTAATGGTATTCTTCACCAGGGTTGCCAGTTTGGCATCATTTTTATTTCAGAAAATCCTAATTCAAACCAGAAATTTCGAACAGAAGTTTTTGCTTTATTCAGTGACAGACACTACGTGATTTTTTAAAATAAAATATTTTCTCTCAAAATTTTCGGTATGAATTCGGAATCTCTCAAAAAATAAGAAGGCCAAACTGTCAACCCTGTTCTTTACTCAAATTTTATTAGTATTCTTACTAGGCGAAGAATTCTAATAAAATTTAGTGGTGACAATCGTCCCATTTTTAAAAGCAATGAAAAATGCATTTTTTACATTCGATAGTTCGACATGGTACCGACAATATCACTAATGTTTTAAGTTCTCTTTGATTTATCTAATCGGAGAATTTTCTACAATATTCAAGGCGAAGAAAGCTTTTCATTATTACTGGTATCCAAAACATTTGGACTCCTTCCGTGGCTACGCCACTGCGGGGCGGTACTGTGAATTTCAAACATAAAAAGCGAGAATCTCCAGTTGTGTTTTCCTCGATGAGGCATGATTTGACTCAAGGTGCACTCTTTAAACCACTTACTCCAATATTTATAGTTGCCAGGTGACCACCAAGCCCTGACTAGCATATAACCGCATAAAATAGCCTTGAAACTCAAATTCAAGGAAACTCAATCACACTTGTGAAAATTAAATTAACGAGAGATACGTGTTGCTTTCACGCGTGCATGCTAATGTTAGAGAAAACGCTCACAATCGAAATACACTCCCTTTATAAGAGAGTAACTAGCTCCTGCCGTAGTCTCAAACGCATTTTTCAAAATTGAAACCTAATATGAGGTAAAAAAATAAAGTTATTTTTCCAATATTTTGGCTTCTAGCAAACCAATTTACACTGAGAAATAAAAGTTACAAATTGTTACATGCGTTCATTTTCTAGTTTTCAAAAATCAATATATAAATGTTTAATTAAAAAATTTGGTTACTTACGTATCACTATTATTTTCTGAATATAAATTAATTTATAGTACCGTTTCTTTAAAAACACTGAAAGAATTTTGTTATAATTTCGAAGCAATGCTATATACTAAAGTTTAATTTCATAGTTATTTAAGTGACAACGGTTTATTAAAAAAATGTGAGGTTTTTGCTTTCATTGAATAACATGAAGAAGAAAATTTAGCAACTAAACTGAAATGTTGTTGTTATCTTTACGTGTTTGTTGTTTCGTGAATTAACAGGTTTTTCATTTATTTATTTACTTACAATTCCTTTCACTATGTTCTAAAATTAACTCCACAAAATTTTGTATCGTTATGTCTACATTTTTATTATTTTTTGAAAGAGAGAGAACAGCGGTAAACATGAATATTTTAGTTAAAAACCAGGTTGTCTGATTTTGCAAGCTTTTAGTTTTGAAAGTATGTACAAAGCAATATGTCTTTCTTTACCATTGGCGCATGTATCAAGTGGAAAATGTGTAAGAAAAATGCAGGTGTTGCTGTTTGTATATTTTTTTATTATTTTATTTCAAACATACTCTAAATACTATGCATTTTTTTTGTTTAATTATATTGCGGTAGGGCGTGTTTTAGATGTTATTTATCTCTTTCTCTCAATTAATTTTGAGAACTGATCGTTTTCATTCATCCTTTTTTAACACTGTTATGACGAGTACCAAAACAGATATAGCGTTGTTGTGGCTAATGATTTTATTCAGCAAAACTGTAAATAGTGTAATGATAACTGTGCCCACATGTAATTCAGCTTCTGTTCTTGACGCCATTTGTGTCCTATACAAATATAAATGGTAGATGTCATACATTATACTTTTTCGAATTTTGTGTATTTTAAGCTCATTTTGAACCATACAAGTTACATACAAATACACCATGTCCTAAGCTGCTGATTATTTCGGCATATATTTCAGCGACGTAATGTCCCTTATCAGTCATTTTTATAATTATTACTTTTATTCGCCATCGTTATCAGGCATTTTATATATACTCATGCTGATAAATTAAGGAAAACAACCAGACTCTTTGGATTTTAGACTTTTTGTCGAATATCTACAGAAATGTCTGTCGAATTGTCCTCGTTCTGTGATGTAAAAACAATATTGACCAAATATTTTTCAGTGAAACTTTTGTCACGAGAGCAAATAGGCGACGGACAATAAATTTAATAAAATATATTTGTCTCACCCTGTAACATAAACTGCTCGAAATGATCTGTCACTGTAGTAAATGACTGTGTGGTTCTCGTACAACAATTGTATAAATTTGTCCAAGAATAGCATGCATATTAGTAAACATATAGACGTTTTTGTAAAAAAAGGCCTTTTGTTTGTAGCATGCAGAGGTTTTAACAAAGTTTAACCCTAATTTTTCGTAAATTACAAAATGCGATAGAAACATTTTCTACAATTAAAAAATGAATTTATTGAATATTAGATGAGATACTTGTATGATATATTTTTCAAATGCTCGTGCACTATCGATATCAAAGGCTATTTTTTATAATATGATAAATCGCTATATAAGGCAACGTATTTGGCAAAAATTATTGGAATATCGCTAAGAATGATATTGGTGATACAGTCAGTTGAATTTTAATTTCTGAAGAATGATCCATCATCCCACCTACTTTTTGATAGCAACAGAAATTCATCACACGATATCAACAGTATATTTCTGAATTTTAATGATATTCAACTCGACTTTTTATATACGCTGTCCAATATATCTGTCTACCAAATTATGAAAAAATGACATCATTTGCGCATTTGCAGATAAAATCCTTTTCATACAAATTCTCATATCTCTTAAAATGTTCAAAATATTCATTTAGTATTTTCAGTACGATGTTTTTAGTACACTTTGTCAAGTTTTCGAACGATAGCATTAAATTTCTTACAAAACATTGCATATCATAAGCAATTTGTTTTAGAGAAACGGTTTTATCATCACAGATATACGTGCTATTCTTACACGAATGCATTCTGATTGTGTATATTAAACATAGGGTCTACAATGACAGACCATCTCAAGCATTTTGTATTACTAGATGATCGCATATGCTATTATTGTTTATTCTATTTTTTGGTGGTCAGATTGTTACTAAATTTTCACTATTGAATCTTAGTTCCAAATGTTCTTTAAATTCCTGAATTTTAAAACTGAATCATTAAATCTTTAAATTATGTGTATGGCTACATATACCATACAAATTTTGCGTTGTTATAAAAATTTGTTTTTATTTGCTCCTGAAAAACATGCATTATTTGTAATGCTACGGCATGCTTACTGTTAACTATAACACACAATTATGACATAACATGACATTATTGTTAACTATAAAGCACAAGTACGCACTCAGTATATACAAATTACCTGTTTATTCAACCATTTGCCTTTATGAGTCAAATCACTTAAATTAAACCGGAATTAATAATATAACATAAGCGACTATTGTTAAAGGATTTCACTAGTGCGAACAAGGCATTATTGTTAACTATACCAGCACAAGTACACACTCCATATTTACAAATTACTTGTTGAAGAAAATACTGGTAATTACCCTGAAAATGTCAAACCCCGTACGAAGCCTGATCATATCGTCGCTACCATGTCAAACTATCGAATGTGAAAAAAATTCATTTTTCATTACTTTTACAAATGAGCCGATTGTCACCACTAAATTTTAATAGGGTTTCAGGGTTGCAACGTCACCAGGGTTACCATTTTGTCCTCTTTTTCCATTCAGAAATTTCAAATTCATACCAGAAATTTAAAACAGAAATTTTTCCATTATATAATGACAGCATATTTTGTGATCACTCAAAATAAATTTTTTTCTCTCAAAATTTCCGGTATGAATTTGGCATCTCTGAAGGAAAAGGGAGGCCAAACTGGTAACCCTGTTCTTCACAGAATTTTTATTAGTATTTTTAGTAGGCGGAAAGCTGTAATAAAATTTAGTGGTGACAATCGGCCCATTTTTAAAAGTAATGAAAAATGCATTTTTTCATATTCGATAGTTTGACATGGTAGCGACGATATATTAAAAGGAAATGCGAGATTCAATACTTGTAGTGTAAACTTAATTGCAGGCATTTTTCTAAATTGTTTTTCTATTCTCCAAAGTAACATAAATGTCACATTTTTCATATTTATTTTTTAATATAATCCGTTTGAACAAAGAGATTTCTTAATTAAAAAATTACAATTGATGTTATCACAATTATGTTAAAAAGCTTCCTTATAAATGCTTTTTACTCCAGGAAACTAAATTTACGTAATGGATGCTAAACAAAAATTCAATAAATTAATTATGACATAACTATAAAGAGGAATGCTTCACTAATAATATACTATGAGGAAAATTCCTTTTATCTTAAATTGAAAATAAATCTAATATAGGATTCAGGAATTGTTTAATCAACATATTGTTCTAAATAATGATAGATTGTATAAAATAATTAGAACACATAACAGATAAACAATACAGATCAAATAATTAGCGTGCAATTAAAGATTGACGAAATTTTTGTTTGTAAAATAAAATATTTCCAACTTCAAAAGAACTTGAGGATTTTACTTTATTTTTCTGATTAATTATGTAATGAGATACCATTTTAAATAAGATATTTGACATCCGAACTTTTTTTTATTGCTCAATACAGCGCATTTCTTTTTAAATATTCTTAGCTGTTTCTTCAGAAGTAACTATTGAATAATTAAACTACAGCAGCTTCTTGTAAAATATATCATTCAAGAATGTATCCCAGTAAAATATTTAAGTAAATTATCATTAACTCCTTTGCATTAGTTCAGGTATTTTTTTATTAAAAAATTCGGAATCCATTAATGAAATTCCAAAAGAAAAAAAAAATACTTTTCGAAATCATGAAACGTCTGTCATTAAATAAGTCAAAAATTTCTATTCAAAATTACTGGTTTGAATTCGGATTTTTTGAATAAAATTTAATTTACTGAAATGGACGAATATATGCGATATTGATACAAATGGGGTAAGTATACTATAATTTTTAACCCTTTCAGGGGAAAAATAATATTGTAGCTAAAATGCTGAAGTGAGTGTGTGTGACCAGAATTTATTAAGAATTTCACCTGCAGTTATATAAATGCATTTCTTCAGGTACTTTATAATAGAAAATTTTCTTCAAAAATTCTGGTGCAATTGTGCCAGTTAAGGATTACAATTAATTGTCATAATTTACAAACATCCGCTCGTCAATGTTTTAGAGTGTACCGTGTTGAAAACACATTCTAATAGCAACATAAAAGGTTTCGTCACTGAATTGACAAAATATAGGAAGAAATTACATGTTTTTTTACACATATCTGTTCAAAAGAAGTAATTCTTCTGAGAACGCTTTATTTAGTGTGTGCGCAAATAACAAACATGCAGATTTAAGAAAAACATATGCAAAGCTAACAAGCACTTGGGGTTGTGGGTACATAATATAAATTTTTAATTTACACGGTTCAAATTTGGATATTTTTAATCGGTGTGTTTAGTTTGATTCAGAATTGTATTTATTTTTAAAAAATTATGAAACACAAAAATTTTCTTTTGAAGGATTAAAACGGACGACTCTTTTTAACGCCTTAAAGGGCTGTAGTACATGCTGAAATTTTTTTATTAACTTTCAGTTTTTTCGCAAATTCTGATGACATTAAATCATTTCAACTATCTTCCGGAACACAATTCTTTTGCCACTGTCAGGGTTAATATATAATTTTCGCCATTTATTTTTTCTCTCTTACAACTAGCATACAATCCTTAGAATTTCCAAGGAATAAAGTACCACTATATCAATTTAGAAAATTTCTGTTTAATAATTAAATCGTAGAATATTCACTTGACTTCAGCAATAACAGATTTTGTAGTATGTTTCTGCAAATATATAAACTCGAAATATTACATAAAAAAAGTGTAAAACTGTAGGCAATATCCTTTAAATTTATTTGTGAATATTACTAAAATTTTTCCGTAAATAGGCAAATCTTGGAACACTCTTCCATTAACACAGTTCTGTATCTTCATTACGGTATTTTAATCTCTTTTAAAAAATTTAAATACTAATTATAAACTTAAAATTGGAGAGAACAAAAAATATAAAATATTGCGTCGTTTCAATGACAATCAAATCCTTTGCGTTCAACGGTTTAATCAAAAGGAAAAGAGTATTCAAAATCTAACTTCAATGCGATGAATTCTTAAAAGTTTAATTATAAATATTTCGTTTGTTCATTCTACTTATTATTTTTAAATTCTGCTTGAATAAATTTACATGTTCATATCCCTAAAGTTAGAGTACGAAAATAATTCTGTTTTATGCGTGGACGAATATGTTAATCCTCATACATATCTCTGATATAAATTGCGCACGATAATGGCAAATTTTTCTATCTTTAAAGTTTTGATAAATCTTGATACGAAATACAGTTCCAATAAAGTTTTTATGTTTTAGATATTTTGGGGCATAGAACTCGGAGTATAAATGATAGTGTATTAAAATGTAATTTACATTTTTATTCGTACCAAAGAAGAACCTTTCTACTGGAAAATATGAATTATATTCAAAATTACAGAAAAAGAAGCTTACAAGATTTTCAAATTAAAAAAAACATATTTTAATGTATAATTATCAAAATAGTACATACGATTACAGAATATAAAAGGAAATGATTCCCATTTCAAACTGTGTTACCAGTTTGCTAATTTAATTATTCAGCTTGATTCATTGCCACCACATTTTTGAAAAAGTAATATTAGCCTTTTTTCATCTTACTTAATGTGACATTAAAAAAGATGTATATTTGTATTTCAAAAAACTGGAAGCAATCAAGCAACCTGGATTTACAAAATATAAAGACTGGCAACATATACATTAAATAACAGGGTGGCACTGGCGTTATTTTTTTATTCCCTTCGTACAACTTCCTCTAAAAACTTTTTTTTGCCATATTCTTCGACAACACGTTCAAAAGATATCTATCACAATATTAATATTTTTGGATTAATGGTACAGATGAAATATAAAAGAAGTTGCTAGTAGAAGATCTAAAATAAAGTTAAAAGCCTCTTCGATTTAATATCAACTTGAGAAAATCAAAACGCAGGAATCCCAAATAGTCCGCTTTTTGAATACCGGCATTTTCTTAGAAAAATTTTATTTTTAGATTTTTAGATTTTATTTTTAGATTTTATTTTTTTATTTTAAATTTTGCAGAAACCATCTTCGGAGATAAATTTTTGAAGAAATGTTGTAGTAACCTACCATGAAATTTTCTGTTAAAAAATATTGGTATTTGGCGGACAATTTGGGATAACGTTAAAAAATTATACTTCTAAAATTACATTAATTTCGAAACCAATCAGAATTCTTATATTAGCTCATTGCAAACATAAAAATTGAGTAAAGTAGAATTTTGATTATCCGAGTTCAAATGAACCAAGTTTACCTCGGGTAAGCAAAAATTCGGATAAACCGGATTTATCTAAATCATCACAACTAAAGAGATAAATATACACAAAATGCATCAATTTTTATTGCACAATAAAGATCTATGACGGATCACATAACTGTCATTTTTTATCCTACAACTATTTCTGAACACTAATCCCATTATTTAGTGGTCAGCGCATCGCACTATCAACTTTTAGGATCAGAGTTCGACTCCGGACTGGGCAAGGTTTTGAAGTAAACTCGGGGGGGTCATGCGTTAGGTTGACCACCTGACCGGAACATATGCTCTATATCTTCCCAGGGACGTGATCCTAGCGACATCATTCTTCAAGAAAATAGAGTTTGGCACTGCAGTAACATGAGGATTGTAGCACCGCAGACTTTATTTTAATTTATTCCTGAACAGAAAAAATTACATTGAATAACTCTACGTTTTCCATTATTAAGTAAGATAAATATTTCTGCTGAAAAACAGTGGTAGGAAAAAAGTCTAAAAGTTGGCAGTTCTGGGATCGTGACAGATCAATTTCGGATTGACTATGTGTGATCTTTCATCAGGTGAATGACAGGTGTGTTTGGATGTGTATGCCTTTAATCCACGTGTGCTATTTTCCTTATGAATTACAAGATTTATATGATCTAAACAGATCTGTCGCAGTTGTTTTATCATCTTTATGATGCTTTATTCAAAACTCTTCAACCTTAAAAAAATAAACTGTTAAATTATAAAATATATTCAAAAGAAAAATAAATAAATAACCAAATAGTATCACAAGCATTCTTACTTATCATATTATACGATATATTTGTATTTAAAAAAACATTAAAATTCATTTTTTTCATGAATAAATTACATGATTCTTTTTAACCCTTTTTATCCTGACGGTACTTATAAGTACCACTTTAATCCCTTCGCGACGAGCGTCTTTTACAGAATTTTTAATCTGTTACCACCGGTTTTTCAAATGAGAAATTTTCACCTAATTTAATCGTAAATATGCTATGATTAGATAAGGGAAACTTTACAAAAAAAAATAATAACTGGTGGGAATAATCGAGGATTCTGAGAATCTAAAAAGTAGCTGGAAACTTAATTCAGGATATAAAGGTTAAATTGATTATAACCATATTAGTAAATAAAGCTGAGAGTTTATCATTCAAAACTAATCTATTCCTAAAATATTATACTATGAATTTCAATTTGTTTATATGGATGATATACGGAAATTACCATACGCGATAAGCACTTTATTATTTTCGGAAATTATTTACGTGTCATAAAAGAAAATAAAAAGATTTTTGAATAACCATGAGTACAAAGGGATAGGCTTATGAGGAATGAGGATAGGAAAACATCTTTTTAAAGAGTCATATTTATTGATAAGAGTGCTAAATGCCCGTAGTAATGGCCTTTTACACGTGGTTTCAAAATATATTACTAAACCCAGATACTTCCTAGAAGCTTTTTTCTTGATAATATGTGAAAATAAGCCTGATAGGATTTCCTATGCAAGATCTATTCTTTATTTATTTATTTATTTTGTTTATATTATATAAAATAGTTTTATTTTTTAACTAAAACTATTGGTTAAAATGTATAACTTGTAAGTCAATTTTAGTAAATAGAGCTGATGATAAGCAATTCAGAACTCATTGATCCATAAAATATTAGTCACAGAATGTTCCTTTTTCTTTGGAAATCGTTTGAAATTGTTTTCAGAGATAAGTACTTTACTTACAGAAGAAAATATTTACTTTTAATAAATTGAGAAAGAAATATTTTCGAGAAACACTGAATAAATAAGAATAGTGTAATGAAGACAGAATTTTTTTTTAAAAACGTCTTATTCATTAATAAAAGTACTAAAATCGCAGAGTAAGTATTTTTAACACTGTACATAAAATATATTATTAAACCCGAATAATTCTTAAAACTTGTTTATTGAGGATAAAATAATGTAGACAACAATCATGATACAATTTCGTTATTAAGAAGTAAATATTTTTGTTAATTTTTATGTATATTAAAAGATAATTTTGATGAATAGGTCAAATTTGGAAAATAGGTTCGATGAATATCATTTTAGAAGTCATTGATTCATAATATATTATACACAGATTTTTAGTTTTTCTTCGATAATAGTTTTAAACTACTTTCCGGGAAAAGTGTTTTATTATTTAAATATATATATATATTTACTTTTTATAAATCTAGAAAACATATCCTTGAAGAACAATTTACAGGGTGGCTAGTGGTCAGGGAAAAATTCTGTAAAAAAATGATAATTACCAGTATATTCTTATAGAAAAATTCAAATTGATTATTTGATCGAATAATCAACATACATTTTTCTATAAGAATATACTGGTGTTAATCATTTTTTACTGTATTTTTCCCTGACCACTAGCCACCCTGATTTATAAAAGAAAATGGTGCTATTAAATCAGAAAAACTAGTTTTAAAAGTGTCACATCTATTAATAATACTGCTAAATTAACAGCATAATTCTCATTCACACTGGTCGTAAAATATATCTCATCAAAAATAACTCGTTGTAAATGATCCCGCCAAGCCACAAACCTAAAACGTCAGTCACAAAAAGAAGTGATATCACATAAAAAGAAGCGATATAGAAGTGCATACTCCGAGTCCCGTGTAAAAATCTATCACCACTCATAATGTTTCCAAAGGACTCGGAGTGAGGTACAGTATGTGAAAACTGCTTGGCGGCCTGCAGGCTTTTATAATATATGCAGTATATCAATTTTGAAAATCGAAAAAAATAAATTTGTAATTTTTGTTACATCGTTTTTTAAATATTTTTGTATGCGAAAGAACTGACAGAACGGATTTTTCCCCAGATCTATGCGATTCCGCTTACCCTAAAATTACTGCGATATATCTCAATTTAGTTAACGTTTATTATAAGGTACAATGTTATTAATATGCGTATGATCATATATATATATATATATATATATATATATATACAGGGTGTTCCGTTAAAGGGGTCCAATATTAATAGGGGTAATAGAGGAGATCACACGGAGCATAAATCAGTATATAATGCCTGGCCGGATCTCAATAATTTTCAAGTTACAGCAAATAGAATGAAAAATCGGAAATTTGTAAAAAAACCCTCATTGCTAAACTATCGATAATGCTACATAAAAACGAAGCACATATTTAGAAAGAGCAGAAAAAATCCTACGAAATGACATAAGTTGTTTTAGAATATTGAGAATTAATGGCGAGTTACAAGCTCTGAAACAGTGAAAAAATACAAAATCAAATATTTAGCAAAATAGTTAATCGTTAATTCCAAAAATGCAACTCTACCTACATCAAGGAAAATGTTATAAAATTTGGTCCATTCCGAAAGCTTTCGAAGAAGCTGACAATAAACCATATCAGTTTAATTGTATGGGAGAAATCAAGCAGTTCCCTAGTTACAACTCTGTACTGTTGCACGCTCGGAAAGAGCGAAACTCCACCCATGACGATTGTAAACACCCCGTTTTAATATCTTTCAATTATACATTTCTGATCAACCTCTATCAATACCCTTTCATTATTCAGTCTGGTCAAGTGAATGACATATTGTGCAGCTCTCGCCTTGTCTTAAAGCAAACTCCGTGACTGCTGCGTTTCCTCCATGAACTTTCAGGATGATGAAGAAGAAGTACTTTTTATGCAAATTTTCTATGTGTATAGGAAGAAAAGTATAATAAAACAGCAGTCATCAGTGGGCGTTATGTTAAAGGGAGGCTGTTGTAAGTGGAATTGTAGTAAGTTGATGTATAATAATTATGCCGGAATACTCTAACGAACAATATGCGGACATGCATCTGATGTACGGGCAAGCTCATGGAAATGCATGTCTAGCACAGCGCATGTACCGTGAGCAATTTCCAAGGAGACGTTGCCCAAGTTCGAAACTCTTCATAAAAATCGATAGACGATTACGGGAGACTGGATCGTTTAATAAAGCAAGCATTGATGCAGGGAAACCTCGACATGTACGAACACCTGCAATGGAAGAATATGTACTGAATATTTTTAAAGATAACCCCTCCACGAGTACACGAGCTGCTGCGTCTGAAGTCGGTGTTTCTCACCAAAGTGTGTGGCGTGTTCTGCGTGCAGAAAACATGCACCCCTTTCATGTGCAGCGGGTACAACTGTTATCAGTAACATATTGTGCTCAGCGGACAGAATTCGTACGCTGGTTGCTTAATGTAACAGAAAATAATCCAAAATTTCTGGAAAATATTTTATTTACTGATGAAGCAACATTTACGAGAGAGGGCGTGGTAAACACGCACAATATGCACACATGGTCATATACAAATCCGCACACTGTTTTCCCGTCGAACGCACAACAAATTTCAGTGTGAACATATGGGCAGGTGTCCTCGGCGATTATCTCATAGGACCATATTTACTCCCAGATGTACTCAATGGCAGTACGTACTTGGTTTTCCTACGGGATATCTTACCGCAGTTATTGCAAAATGTGCCAGCAACATTGCGCCACAATATGTGGTTTATGCACGATGGCGCACCGGCACATTTTTTCATAGGTGTTCGCAATCACCTCAATTCAACATATCCTGGGAAATGGATTGGACGCAGTGGACCTGTTGCTTGGCCTGCACGCTCTCCAGACCTCAATCCGTTAGACTTTTTTGTTTGGGGACACCTTAAATCGCTGGTGTATGAAACGCCTGTGGATACACCGGAGGATTTACTAGCGCGAATCGTTGTCGCTGCAGGAGACATTCCCAACTCCGTCGGAGTTTTTCGGCGTGTTCGCCAATCTTTACGACGTCGCTGTCGGCTGTGCGATTCTGTTAATGGGCGCAACTTCGAACACCTATTATAATAATGTCCGTTCGTCTGCCTTCCGACATTGAACTGTGCAGCGCAGGCCAGAAGACTATGCTTCACATATGTCATAAAGTACGTGGAATGTAATTCTTTATTTGTCATTTTTCTTTTATTTTCAACACTTTTTGGCACAGTATTTTGTAAGTCACAGACTGTGGTGTACTCAAATTGTAAATTACAAAGTTTGTATGAATTAATTTAAAATTTAGTGTCTTTTTTAAATTTATAATTAATAAAATTATTATGCTATTTGTTATTATTATTTCCTATCATAAATTATGATGCACATATACATACAATAATTGTCCATGTAAAACATGTACTGAAACTTCTTGCATAGTTACAAATCGCAATATTTTTAATTATTTCCGAATTTTCACCACCAGTTTAATTTTAAGGAATTTAACTTAAGCTTTATATCAATAAAAGACCACTTTAAAATGTAGACTATTATTGTAAAGTTATTTTGGTTCATTCAACTCTTGAATAATTAAAAATGTTGCATCTCAGAAGAAGCATGATCGAAAATGTATAGTTGAGAGTAATTAAAAAGGCGGTGTTTCCAATCGTGATGGGCGGAGTTTAACCTTTGCTAGTGTCAAAGAAAGCGGAGTTGTAACTAAGAAACTGATTAATTTCTCTCACACAATTAAACCGATATGGTTCATTGTAAGTTTTTCGAAAGTTTTCGGAATGAACCAAATTTTACTACATTTTCCTTGTTGTAGCTAGAGTTGTCTTTTTAGAATTAACGATTAACTATTTTGATGTATATTGGATTTCGTACTTTTTTCACTGTTTCAGGGCTTGTAACTCGTCAATAAATATTGCTATTTTAATACAATTGATGTCATTTTGTAGGTTTTTTTCTGCTCTTTCTAAATATGTGCTTCGTTTTTATGTAGCATTATCGATAGTTTAGCAATGAGGGTTCTTTTACAATTTTCCGAATTTTCATTCTATTTGCTGTAACTTGAAAACTATTGAGATCCGACCAGGCTTTATATACTGATTTATGCTCCATGTGATCTCCTCTATTACCCCTATTAATATTGGACCCCTTTAACGGAACACCCTGTATATATATATATATATATTTTACAAACTCAAAATCTTTACATGTTTACTTAAAAAATCATCTTCGTAAGAGTGATGTTTCTAGTTTAAATAATGGTAAATAAAATCAACAAATTGATTTTTCAAGCTCATAAATAAGAAAGGACATGCAAACACAGAAGCTTCAACTTTTTACAATTTTATGGGAGCAAAATAAATAAATAAATTAAATTAAATTACCGTAATTTCCGGCGTATAATCCGCAGCTCAAAGAGTCGTTTTTCGACCCAGAAATATTATTTTATAAAATGTAACTTAAAAGATCGCTGTAAATATTTAACTACAATTATTGAATAAAATTTCTGGGTCGAAAAACGACTCTTTGAGCTGCGGATTATACGCCGGAAATTACGGTAAATTAAATTAAATTAAAATAATATAGTCATATGTAATTGCAGGAAACGCAAACATTATAAAAGCCTGCAGGTCGCCAAGCAGTTTTCACATACTGTACCTCACTCCGAGTCCTTTGGAAACATTATGAGTCGTGATAGATTTTTACACGGGACTCGGAGTATGCACTTCTATATCGCTTCTTTTTATGTGATATCACTTCTTTTTGTGACTGACGTTTTACGTTTGTGGCTTGGCGGGATCATTTACAACGAGTTGTTTTTGATGAGATATCACTCCTTTTTGTAAGGTATTTAATTTCAATTATACGGATTCCATTTTTATTCAGAAAAGAAAAGATAAAAGGGGCAAAAATAATAATAGTGATGCTATAAACAGAATTATACATCAGAATTATACATTTTATTGAGTGACTTATTCCAATGTACATGTCGCTACCATAACAACTGGGAAACTTATATATTAATTTCCTTACATTGTATTCATCAGATTATTTATGACATATTTATTTTACTTTTTGTTTTGTTTATATCACTCTTCCGTTTATATACATTCAAAAACAAAAAAATACACAATTTTACAGTAGTTTACAAACTAATTAAAATACTACAGTTTCAGAAAAATGCGGAAAAATAAGAAGCACTTTTTTTCGGTCAACTACAACGATAAGTTTATGGAGCATACTTTACCGAGAATAATCAACATTTTTTTCCCTACGAACCTATTTCTATTAGTATAAAAATTTACAGGGATTTTTATACTAACACATTAAATATATTATTTTTGAAAATTACTGAGCACCTTAGAAGTTTTTTATTTGTTTAAGTTTTTTAACTCAACGTTTCGAGAATTTGAAATATGTAAAATTCGCAACGTTTGCAAAAGTATAAAAACTATTAAAGTGATTTCTGTTCATATAGTCTGTTCCAATTCGGTGATCCTAAAATATAGGTCCCCAATCTCCGGCAGTCCATGAATTAATTAGGACATATGTATGCAACTGTTAAAATGATCTAAAAGTTGACAATAGAGGTAATAAGTATAGCTCGGCAAATATGAAACACGGCATTGCTTCATCATGGCTTTGTTTCGTGAGGAGTTCGTTCTCCTAACATAAAAATCTCACGCGAAAGTGTTCGTTAACCGATGTGTTCGTTAACCGATTTGTTCGTAAACCGAACAGTTCGTTACCGATCACCTATTGTATACGAAATTTAGCATTTTAAGTTCGTCATAGCCGGAGATTTGATGAACGGCAAATATTTAAACGCAAAACTTGTAATCTTGGGGTATCAACATTTTTACATTCTATTACTCAGCGCATGAACGTAAAGTTGGAATTTTGTAATCGCTATTTCAATCAATTCCTAATACGCTAGAATTATATATTTATAAATAAACACAGTTTTTTTAATCGATGAATATAATACATATTAATAGATTTAGAGCTTAACATCGACGAGATTTCAGACGGACAAAATGATCTTATATTAAATTTTAAAGCAATATAATGAAACCTTACAGAGATTGAAACAGTGTAAAATCATTAAAATACATCTCACTCAGTAAATATACATCGGTTGTAGTGTAATCAAGATTTTCTAAGAGACTCTGTAAACGAAACGTATATGCTTCAATGCCGCTTTACAATAGAGAGGATGTAGTAACATATTTGAATATCTTGTGTATATAGCGAATTTGACAAAAGTTATGCAATTTACTATTGTTTTTTCTCTGTATTAAGTACAGGAATCATGTACTTCAACGTAAAAATTTGCTAATTACACAACTTTTTAGTCTTATTAAAAAATCTTTTGAGTTACCCTGTAAACGAACAGTAAATTCTACAATTCTGTTTTACAATAGGAAACTAACTTGGGTAGTTCGTAGTAACATATTTTAACATCATGCGCATACGTTCTTTTTGAAAAGAGTTAGACCATTTCATATTTTATTTGCTTCATCTTAAGTATAGGAATAAATCACTTTAAAGTGGTATACATAAAAAACTAATTAATATTTTTACACGAAATATTAAACATTTGAACTACTTATAAAAACAATTCAAATGCTGCAAACCGCGTAAAATCGGATAATTACACAACTCTTTAGCCCTATATCAAAACATCTTTTGTGAGACCCTGTAAACGAACCTTAAATGTTAAGATTTTTTATAATAGGAAGCTTACTTGGGTCGAGTGTAATAACATATCTTAATATCATGTGTATACGACCATTCCTAAAAGAGTTGGGTCATTTATTATTTTTTTGCTCTATGTTAAGTATAGGAATCAATAACTTTAAACTGATATAAATCAAAGCTAATTAATATTTTTACATGAAACTTACAATTACAAAGGTTTGAGCTACTCATAAAAACGATTCAAATAACGTAAACCGCGTAAATATCCGATAGTTACACATTGCTGTAGCCCTGTCACCAGTTTTTTTCTCTATGTTAAGTATAAGAATCAATAACTTTAAACTGATATAAATCAAAAACTAATATTTTTACATGAAAATTACAAAGGTCCGAACTACTCATAAAAACGATTCAAATAATGTAAACCGCATAAAAATCCGATAATTACACATTGCTGTAGCCCTGTCAACAGTTTTTTGCTCTATGTTAAGTATAGGAATCAACAACTTTAAACTGATATAAATCAAAAACTAATTAATATTTTACATGAAACTTACAAAGGTCCAAACTACTCATAAAAACGATTCAAATAACGTAAACCGCGTAAAAATCCGATAATTACACATTGCTGTAGCCCTGTCAACAGTTTTTGGTCTGAACAAGATTTAAAAAGTGCAAAAAACAGCACTTTTAAAATCGCATTTACTGAAAAACTATTCGTCGGATTTTGCTTTACTTTTGAATTCTTAGTCCCGTGGCACGCCCCATTCGACAGAATTAAGAATTTTGTTTCTATCATAAATAGAACGCGAGATATAGATGTGTCAAAAACCCGTTTTGTCCCATCCGCAAAATATAAACTAGACAGAGTTTTTAAAAAAAAAAATTGAAAAATCGTTTGTCATCCATTGGCGGAAATTCCTTTCATTTACGGTTCAATGCATTGCTGTTTCTTATGCTTGGTGAGAAACTCTGTCGAGTTTCTATGATTCTTAAACCAGTTTATTGTTAAAACCTTGTTTCAAAAGAAAAAAAAAATAGGTAGCATATAAACTTTACACTACTTTATATGCAAGATCCAGACATGATTCTTACTTTTTATTTATTATTATTTATTTTTTTTTATATTAAAAGTCAGTTTTATTTAACCCTTTCCGGCACAGTGGCCCCACTCCGGGAACACCTAATTTTAAATCCAAACTTGCATTCGACACCAAGAATATTTAATTAAAAAAAATTCTATAACGAAAGATTAAATTAAGGAGTTTTTGTTTTCTAAAAAAGTCGTTTGTTAATTCCGGTGTCACTCAGTAATTTCTCATTTTATGAGCATACTTTGTCTGTGCCGGAAAGGGTTAAACTTTCGAGTACTGCCCAGGACTGGCAATTATTATTATGACTCGTAACACAATTAAGAAAATTTTTCTTTGTGACATATATCTCTTGAAAATACTCTAGCATAAGTGTATGGGAGGGATTATTTTTAAAAAACAGGTAAGAATACTGTAAACAAATAGTGGCTGGGACGTATATGTTCCAACTCCTTATTCAAAAAGTTAATACTAAATCAAATTTAATAAATAGAGCTGAACATATCGTTTTAGAACTCGCTGATTTATAAAATATTACATATTATATAACATATTGATAGGAGTTCTGACATCGATACGCGATAAAATAAAGAAAAAAAGGCGTCATTTATGCTCATGGATTCGAGGGTGTAATAACTGCCGGGATTTTTAATTTTAATTTAATTTCCAAAATATTAATTTTTTGTATATTTTAATGGCATTTCTTTAATGCTGTAAATGAAAGTGGGAAAAGAGAAAATAAAAGGGTTTATTTATTATTATTATTTACTTCATTTTCTGATTCAAATTAACCCTTTAAAGCACTTCAATTGCTGAAATGTTGAAATAAATGATTGACACCGGAAATTATGATCAAATTTATTTGTATATATCAAAAAAGCGATATTTTCATAATAAATGGAAATTATTTCTATTAAAATTCTGCTGTCTCTGTTGAATTTCGTAATTGAAGTTTTGTGGTTTCCTAGGGAAACCAATGAACGGGAGAGGCTTAAAAAGAAATATTTAGTTTTATTTGAACAGAATGTGAAAATAAATATCTTGTTTAAATTACATTTTTCAAGAAAATTTATACAAATCAAAACAAATTTTCACATATGCGAACTCAATGAATCAGTTCAGTCTAGAAAACATCCTTTTTCGACAAAATCACGAAATAATACTACCATAATCTTTTCAGTATTAGATTCAAGAAGAAGGTTAAACATAAACATGTTTAAGCTTCTGGACTATAACTGAACATTTGCGTTTATCGCATAGTATTTTGACTAATTAATTCCTATAGATGGCAATTAAAATTTTAACAAGGGTGCTAAAATTTGAATGGTTAAACGAGAATAAAGACATTTCTTCAAGCATTTATTTTCAGTCATAAATCTAAATACTTTTAAATAACGTCGTCACAATGACATCATTTTTATCCCACACGGAATGTTTATCAATTTATTAAAGTGGGAAAGTTTTTGACAAATTATGCCATTGATAACGTGTATCTGCACTGAAAAAACTTTTAACCTTCATTGCAAATATGATTTCATACTTGAATTTTAGTATTTAAAAAAGTTAATATTATAAATAGTTTTTAACCCCTTAATCGTCGCGCCCGATAAGTGGTGGCTACATTTAAAAAATTCAGATTGCTTGATTGCCACCAGTTTTTTAAGTAGAAATATTCGCGTTATTTAACAGACATATAAAATATTACGAGAATAAAGCCAATTTCACTATTTTAAAGAACTGGTGGGAATCAAACAATCTGAATAAAACAAGCATAACTTACGCTGCCCGTGAATGTCTCGGGCACGACGATTAAGGGGTTAAATATACAATAAAATGTATTTATATTTCCCTCAAAGTGTCCAAAAATCTCTTGAAATTTAAGTACAACCCACTTGCTTTTCACGCATCTAGTGTATTATTAAAACCGGATTATTCTAAAAAGCTTATTTATTATTGAGATAACAATATGTAGACTATAAGCTTATTAAATCTTCTTAGATTAAAGCTATTCATTTTTATTCTTCATTTATTTTAAAATACAGTTATATTTAATAAACTAATTTGATATTTAATAAATATGTATCATTGAAATATTTCACTTAAATGTAGTGTAGTATAAAAATTCAAGTCATATAATGTAGAGTCTGCCAAAAAACAGAGAAAACCACGTACATTTTAAACACTAAATTGTGCCAAACAAAAACGGAAGTACATATTCCAATGAAAATAATATATTCTTCAAATTCATATTTAAAACATAAACTTAGGGAGTAGTCTTCATAGTGAAATTGTTCCAATCTCAAATTTTAAAACGAACACCCAAATTTGACATCATATTTGGCTTATTTGGTAAATTGTACCATCGGATAAGAAATGGGAAGTAGTTTAGAAACTATAAACGTTTGAAATGTGGAACTTCAAACGTTAAAATCACACATAATCGTTGCAAAACAGATTGCAATTATTTAAACAAATTTAAGAACCAACTACCGGAAGGAGCTGTAATTTTAAATTCCATATTTACAGCTTCTAGAAATAGATTTCTCTTAAAAAAAATCAAAATTATAATTCATAATTTTCCACTTCAATAAATGGTGGCAATCTTTCAATCTGAATTTCAAAAAATAACTAACTGGCAACAAAGCGCTACCCTATTATAAATGATATGTTTATGCGATACATTTAAAGTTGCGCGACTTACAAGTGGTAAAAATTTTAACTTTAACAAAATAATAAGAAACTGTTCAAAATGCGGTTCAGCAATTAACTAAATAATGTTTTATGTTTGTGAGATTCAATTAAAGTTGCGCGATTAATTTTGGAAAAATTTTTACTTTGATAAAAGAACAACAAACTATGCAAAATGCGCTTTCTAGGCAATAAAATGACATGGTATTTGATATTTATAAATAAATTACAAGTTGGTTAAATTTGGTGATGCATGTTTTGTAAATAAATGGAAATGGCATTCCCTATTTAACAAAATTTAAATTTATTTAACACGTTGACGGACACTTGTGTCTATAGCCGTCAAAGCGAAGTTCACAATGTGGCATGACGGCTATAGCCGCCCAAAACGAAACGGTCGTTTTGAGACACTACGGCTATAGCAGCACAAATGTGCATTTACTGGCGTACAAGTAGAAGCCCAGTATCATGTTTTGGAGACAATATTTTAGGTTGAAGTTCGTTTTCCACCTGTTATACGAGTTGCAGCTTCAGTATGCACGTGCAGGGTGGCTAGTGGTCAGGGAAAAATTCAGTAAAAAAAATGGTAATTACCAGTATATTCTTATAGAAAAATTCAAATTGATTATTTGATCGAATAATCAACATACATTTTTCTATAAGAATATACTGGTGTTTATCACTTTTTTTGACTGTATTTTTCCCTGACCACTAGCCACCCTGACGTGGTTGTGAAGGGAGTAGTGCAACCTAATTAAAGGTGCTGAATTAATCAAAATTAAGTTTATTTAAGCAGAAAGAGTAAAACTATACTTCTAATATTCTAAACATTACAAAAACATATAGTGTCAATTTTCGTAGTATGTTAATATGTGTATAATGGGACTTTTTAACGCGGCGAAAATCGAGAAAAAGAATCAATGCTTTAATTAGTGTATTTTCAAAACCTTTATATGTATAAACATAAAGTTTTGATTATTAATTAAATAGAATGTGCTTTTTCATATAATACTATTAGAAAATGGCTAATATTTTACTGAATTTTTCATTGTTGAAATTAAAATAGCTCTTTTTTTTACTCCGTAAATGATTGCGCGCATGATATCTTGAGAACGTATGCATGAATTGTTCTGAAATTTGATTTAGATAATAAGCGCATATGCGTGTTTCAAATGATCTACTTTTAAATATTTACAATGATCAGAATTTAAATTATGACTATTTTTATTCATTAAAAAATGCAAAATGTTAAACTTTTTTACAAAAGTATTTTTTTTTTACATGGTTAATGAAATAATTTTGACATAAGAGTAGATCATTTTTAAAATACATATGTGCTTATTATCTATATCAAATTTCATAAAAATCCAGTCATACGTTTTCAAGATATCATGCTCGCAATGACTTACGCAATAAAAAAGTGCAATTTTATTTTCAACAATGCTCAAACTCTGTAAAAAACTAGGCAGTTTCTATTGGTATTATATTAAAAAGCACTATCTGCTCCATCAACAGCCAAAATTTCATGCTTATACATGAAAAAGTTTTGAAGATACACTAATTCAAAGTTTGATAGTTTTTGTTGATGTTCGGCCAGTTTAAAAGGTACAAGACCCCTTAAGAAAAGAAAAAAATCAAACGTATATATATTTTGCAAGAAAACTATATTAAAATTAGCTCAATTTGACTTTCAACAGAATTTGACTCTTAACTTATGTTTACTGAAATTCGTCAAAGGAACTTCTAAGATTTATTGGTGAAATGGAAGTTTTCATATAGAGTCCTACCAAATGTATGTGCATCAATATAATGTGCTTAGAGTAATAAGCACAAAACAAACAAAATTTTAAATAAAAATTCTTATAAGCTAAAAATTTGCTTTCAAAACTAGGTAAACCCTTTCTGACCTAGCATCTGTTGAAATGAATATAGGATATAATCTTTAGTTAGTAGCTAGTTATATGTTCTTCAACACATTTCACACATTGCTTATTGGAATAGTTATTAAATATGTTTATTAAATTCTTTCTGCTATTTCTATCCGTTAGATAGATTCAGATAGATGCATATTGAAATAAATAAGAAGCTGCTGCACAGATACCCGCATTACGTTCGTAGCGTGAAAAAAATCATTGCAATTGCTTTGTTTCCACGTACAACATTCTTTCGATAATTTTGCTTTACAGTTTGATCTTATGACAGTATAAGGTGTGTAGTCGGAATAGTGGTAGTCGGAATAGTGATAGTCGATGGGTAGGTAGTATGGTCCATGGTAGTCGAAATAATCAAGTAATATTTAGTTATTCGAATTCGACTCACAAGGAAGGCCTCCTTAAAGCGCATACTCAGAATATTTTGAAAAAAAAAATGCTAATGAAGCTACTGTACATAATAAAGGATCTGTCAAATTTAGCTGCAGAATCCTAGTAAAAAATCTGTAAAAAAATAAAATACTTTGGAGTATTTGGCGCAAAAAGGCGCGATTTGGTGAGCAAAACTTTTTCTTCGCCAAATGCAAGCGACTTTAATGGATTTCAAAATACCTGGTTAGATGAGTGTTTAAATGCATAGTACTTTATGAATTTAAATTTCAACGATTAAATAGTTTATAATTTTTTCTATAAGCTTATATAATATAAATAGAAATTAAGTATTGCTGAAGTTATTTAATTTTACACGGTGTCGCTGGATGGATAAGTTTTAAGTGTATTTTAACAGTAAATCTCGGATTAAGAACCCTCTCATCATACATTTCTATATTGAATAAGTCATTGTTTCCATGGCAACAAGACTTTTTTCTTGTTGTCTCCGGCACTAACAATATCGAAGTCAAATGGACAGTGCTCAGAATTGGACAATTAAATTTCAGTTTGAAGCATTTTTAATGAATTTAAATTTTGTTCTAAACCGTAGAATTCGATCGTTAATTTTTTTTTTAAATGTACAGATAAATGTACATGGCAAAACTGTAGTTATAAAAGTTTATTTATTTAAGTTAAACTTACTCAAACTAGTTCAGTATAAAGAGTAGAAAACGTTTTTCCTTAAAACGTATTTATCGTTAAATGCGCATTTTAAAAATTTCATTGTGTCGCCAACCCAGCGATAAATCGCCAAAACACGAAATTTTCATAATTTTTTTACGGACGTTATATAGAGGTTCCGCAGCAACTTTTTTATAAACGTATATATCCCCATGAGAAGAATATTCTGTAATTTTTTCAAAATTTTCTGAGTATGCGCTTGTGGAAACCTTCCTTGTCAGTATTGTTAAAAAAAATATAGAAGGTTTATTTTGTACATTCTTCAAACTGATTTATTTACTATGAAGTTTCAAGGCGACGTACTTCAAAACTTATTATTGAACTTTTTATTATTATCTACAGATTAACATATAGGTATATCAATATTGTCAAATGCTAGCAATGTTTTTTTACTTTAATATAAACCCAGAAACTCACAATTCCAAAGACAGCCAACTAAAAGAACCTATAAAAATTACTTACAAATTTAATAATAAAAAGAATCCTTTAATAAACATAATTTACTAAACAATTCACTTAAACAAATTTCTTAAACTGTTAATGCGGGAAATGCAACAAAAGTACCAGCAGACATTTTCTAACTGAATGTGTAATTCAATAAGGCAATATGTCTCATACTATTAGGAAATATTTGTTTACATACATTATTGTTTTGTAAAAAAATCAGAAATTATGATTTTTTAAAGCTTTTTAAAGGAGAAAACCCAAATGCTGCATAGTAAAAAAGTAGTTCCTTCTAAGTAAGTAAAAGTAGTTCGTTTTCTCTGCAAAATATTGGAACTGAAACACCATGCGCTATGGCTACCAATAATAAGATAATACAATGCAGTGCTGAATGCAGTGCTGTAACAATAAAAAATATTTTGTTTCGGAAATTGAATTAATAATAAGAATTTAATAAGTGTAATTTTTAGAAAATCTTAAATATACAATGAGACCAACTAAGAGGTTAAAATGAACATTTTACATGATCATATATAACACTGTGATGCAAATTAAAAATAAAAAAAAATACAAAAAACATTTTTAAACTGAAATACGTTAATAAAAGTTTTCTTATATGAGGTTTAGTTCCCCCAATTTGCCAAATTTGGTTTTGTTTCCGCGTTAGAAAAAAGTAAGCCTTTCGGATTTTTCAGTACATGTATTTCAGAATAGAAATACTCGTTTTATTAAATGATAGAATTTTGCTATTAAATAAGAGGAACATTACTATTCAGAAATAGTGGTATTCAAAAACAGTAATGTTCAGCAGCTATGATATATATATATATATATATATATATATATATAAAGCGAAAATGATTTAATTAATAATAATATAAACTTTCTTGACTTAAAAATTAATATTACTAATAATTATAAATTAATTTTTGATATTTATGATAAGAGATTTGATTTCCCATTTAAAGTAAATATTTTTACCAATTTTGCTTCATGTTTACATAAATCTGTTTATAAAAATATAATTATCAATTATCTACATCGTATAAAATACTTATGCTCAGATATAAATAAAAACAAAAATATTAGATATATTCGAGATCAAGCAAAAATATATGGTTATCCAATTTTTATGATAAATTCAATCATCAACTCTTTTAAATAACATTTATTATATAATTTAAATATAAACATGGTATGTAATAAATTATTGTTTTAGTGTGCGATAACATATAACAAAAGATATAGAAAATAATAATTATAACATACATTATTACAATTATAACATATTAGGAAATTTAATATTTAATATTTGTTTGAACATTATATACACTTTATATAGAAAATTACAATTATAACATACATAATTACAATTATAACATATTAGGAAATTTAATATTTGATTGAACATTATATACACTTTGTATAGTTGTGATTGTGCGTTGCCGATCATCTCTGTTTAAGGTGTTATTGATGTGCAGTTTTCATACATTTATAAATTAACTTATACAATAACAAATTAAATTATACATGGATAACATTGGTGATTATAACTCATAAACATATCTATTTGCAATATATATAAATATAAATATATATAGTTTTTATTTTTGTCTATGAATAATTAAATTTAACAAGTATTTTAATTACTGCATTGCGTTAATTTGATTGAAAAACAGTAGTAATACTATTAATTATCAATTTTATAAATTTTGAGATATTTTGAATTGTTTATGAATTATTTAATTAGATATTTAAATTAATCTATGAAATATAAAATATATTTACAATGTAGTATAAATTAAACATTAATTATTTAATAACAAGTCTAATATATATTTAAGTAGTAGTAAAAATAAAACATTAATTATTTAATAATATGTCTATAATATCAGTGGATTAACACAGCTGGCAGCAAAAACAATTTGAATTAAAATAATATTTCTTTTACATAATATATTCTTGTTAAGAATATCTGAAATGCTGTGCAAGTTGAATTAATTCTGTGTAGATTTATTCATATAGTAGTATTATATTTTATTTGAATTTAAAGTAAAACTACAAGTTAGTATTGTTTTTTAAAGTTTATTTATATAATTAAATCTAATGAAGCGAGTATGTAACTAATAAAGTGGATATCTAACTAAATATTAATTAGGAATTATTATAATACCAATAGATGGCGACACTTTACCTTTCAGGTAGTTTTTGATAATTTTGATAATGTTATATTTAATTTAACTATAGAATTAGCTATTGATTGTATATTAATTTTACTTTCAGGAATTAAAATTGGATGGAGTAATATATATTCACGGATATAATTTTGTTATAAGTGTATTAAAACCAGAATTATTTTGTGTGTTTTTGAATCATTTTGTGTTTGGGTGTCATCGATGGGGTTGTGTTTTAAAAAAAGTGTGCTCTCAACTTGTCTTTCAAATCATTTCTCTCAACTCGACTTAGTCAACATGTATGATGCATTGCCATGTGGATGTGAATATTATGCAGAAGTTGTGACATTTTAAGGATTCTGTATAATTATTGTGAGTAAAATATTTTATCTACACTTTACGCGTTCATATTTCCAATTTTATTATTTCAAAACTGTTATCTCGTGGTAATTTCGTGAGGTGTTAAATACAGTTTTTGGGATAATCGATGTGAGTGAAATATTTTGTATATTCTTAATGGTTTTTTATTTCCTATTTAAATATTTCCAATTGTTGTCTGGTAATAATTCAGTGTACCTGGATGATTCTACTGATCTTAGCATTATGCCAGTAGAATTATGAAACACTGAATTATTATTTAAAACACATGTGGGTGCATCCAGGCTGATGAGCACATGTGCATGTGTTTTTTCATATCCAATTCATATTTAATTCTCATGTGGTCCAATTTTCCATTGTATATGGTTCATATTTAATTTATTAATCCATTTGTATTTACTTAATTGCAACTCCAATTTATAATTTTTTTTCCCCTTTCTCTCTATTTCTTTTTTCTTTTTTCAATATTCTTTAGGTATGAGTAAAATTTGGCCAATTACCATTGAAGCACAAGCTATGGTAATATTATGTTTGCACATGTTAATTATTAGCTATGTGGTATTCTGTATACACAATATCATTAATTATCTCTTTGGAGATTTAAGTAGAATGATAATAGAACTTGATATGTTTTTTGAAATTCATAGATATTATAATTATATATATATATATATATATATATATATAGTTTTTAAATTATTATAATCATCTATTATTATGTTATTCTGAATTCAAAGATAATATTATGAATACCTTTTAAAACATAAAATTATAAATCGGATGATTCTTTTTCCTGTTTGTAATGCCTTATTTCATATTTAGCCGGAAGAAATATTTCATTTTCTTTATTTCTGAGAATTCAAATACATTAATTTGATAAATGGAACTTTAATTAATTTACGCAATTTAAGCTCAGCCTAAAACTCTTCTAAGTATTTACTTCCGCATTTTTCTTTCACTTGTAACGTTAATTCTTCTATTTCTTCTATTAAGGAAACAACACTATACCTTGTGCAATGTATAGCAAGAAATTCAATTTTTAAATGTTTACGCTATATTAATTTATAAGTGTATGAAGTAAAGCATCTATGTTTCAGAAATGTTACTTGGAAATTTAACCTTCGCTATTTCTGCGATTCTAATTAGATAGTTTAATAATATCCTTGAGTGAGTGGAGTTGCCTTTAATTCAAGTTGCACATATTTATTGGTTTCAGTTCTTTTACATTAATAATTACTTAATTATTATATGCTAAAACGAGAAAGTTACTAAAATAGTTATTTATATTGTTTTTAAATTTACACGTGCAGAAATATTTAGACGCAACAGAAAATTTTAATTTTTCAAAATACTTCTTAGACCGAAATATTATTTTTTATTTTTACTAATTATTGACATATATATTATTTAAAAAAAAAACCCAGAAAAGCAAAACTGCATCAGGAACCCCACCGAATCGTTTTTTTAATACCAGTACGTTCGAACAAAAATTGTCATGGTAGGTTGTTAAAACATTTGCAACAGAATTAATCTTCATAGCGGGCTTCTACAAAATCTGCAACTGAAATCTAAAAAGAACATTGTTGTTTGAAAAGACAGGTATCCAAAAATGGACAGAGTGAGAATACTGCTGCACGATCTTGCCAAAATATTAAGAAATATGCGGTGTAAAATTTAGGCATAAATATCAAGTTTAAAAATTTCATAAGAAAACGGACGATTTTAAAAAGTCGATTAAGTCACCATAATTTTTTGTTTGATAAAAAACGAAATGTTCCATGCGTAGCGTAGATTCTCTGGATACCATCAAATTTGCCTTGCTAAGTCGAAGAACATTCTGAGATTAGATATGGGAAAGAGTATATCTATAAACAACGATGGCTGAGTAAAAGATCCTCCGAGAGTTTTGGGACGAGTTCGTAGGAGTCCCTGGCACTCCCTTTGCCATTGGTTCATGAGATGTTGTTTAAGTTGTTTCTTAAAATAAGATGGAGGTAATGAAATGTTGATGCACGTAGGAATAAATTAAAATTAAACTTTTAATAAACTAGTAGTTCGGGGCCACCGTAATACTTTCCCATCATGGATATGCATAATAAAAGAAAGAAAACATGCGTAAACTATTTACAAATGCATTTCAATTCGCATAAAATCCTGGCTTGATGACGTCATAAAATTTAAATCCTCTATTGCTGAATTACGTAAAAGAAACATCCTTATAACTCCAAAATTGATAATCATATTAACTATCGGTTTACTGCGTCGGATTAAGCGTCTCATTTCCAATTGAAATTTGGATGAAATACAAGGTCATGAAAAATCGAAGAGTGTGGGTAATAGGACTACAAATATCTCAAAAACCAATTGTCCGATCGACTTCATTCTTTATGCAAAGTTTATGTTATGTAATTGTCTTTTATATTCACTCCCTAAAATAAAAAAAATTATATACCTCTTATCAGAACGAATATTTCGAGAGTCCGAAATTTTTTTTCCGGATAATCGAGGTTACTGAAATTCAATAACTATTGAAATAATGAAATTCAATACTGAAATTTATTAAATACTAAGGACATACCAAATTTCAAGTCTCTATCTACATTTGTTCGGGAGATAAAGCGTTTACAGACACACAGACATACAGACATACAGACACACAGACGGACAGCAGTTTGTTTTTCTAAAATTATGTTTTTCGGAATCTCTAGTGTCTGAAACGTGTAAATCAGTCCAAATATTTTATGACGTACCGTAATTTCTGGCGTATAATCCGCAGCTCAAAGAGTCGTTTTTCGACCCAGAAATATTATTTTATAAAATGTAACTTAAAAGATCGCTGTAAATATTTAACTACAATTATTGAATAAAATTTCTGGGTCGAAAAACGACTCTTTGAGCTGCGGATTATACACCGGAAATTACGGTAATGGTTTATTACGTCGGATTAAGCGTCTCATTTACAATTAAAATAACGTAATTTCCGGCGTATAATCCGCAGCTCAAAGAGTCGTTTTTCGACCCAGAAATATTATTTTATAAAATGTAACTTAAAAGATCGCTGTAAATATTTAACTACAATTATTGAATAAAATTTCTGGGTCGAAAAACGACTCTTTGAGCTGCGGATTATACGCCGGAAATTACGGTAAATCTTTGAATTGAAATTTGAATGAAAGGCAGGGGTCATGAAAAATCAAAGAGTGTTTCGAAAATTTTATATACCTATAAAATATATTTCGAGAGTCCGAAAAATAGTTCTAGATAATCGAGGTTACTGAAATTCAATAAGCTTCTTCCCATTATTACATGCTAAGTACATACCAAATTTCAAGTCTCTATCTCAATTTGTTCGGGATATAGAGCGTTTACAGACGCACACACAGACACACGGACGGCAATTTTTTTTTTTCTAAAAATATGTTTTTCAGAATCTCCAGTGTCTAAAACGTCTAAATCTGTCAAAAAATGTTTTTCGATTTTCAAAACGATTACAAGGCTTACCCTATTCTACGTATAGTGGGTAAATAATAAATAAATTTCCAGGGTACCACTGCGTTGAAATAAAAATATTCGCCATATCCATACGTGTCAACGTCTATGGTTTTTGTTACCAATAAAATTTAATAGAAATTTTCCGTCAAAATTGTGAGATTTCAGCGATTAAATTGGGCAAAAATCAGTATTTAGTGGCAACAAAAAAGCGTACATTTTGGCAGCTATGCCTTATATAATCCCGGCCGTCTGCAATTATATAAATTGAGAAATGGTGGGTGTTAAAATGCGTGGTATGTAACCATAAATGTGAGATATAAAACAAAATACATCCAAAAGAAATATTCTTGCAGAGTAGATTTAAAGCACCAAAGATGAAAATTTGTTTCTCAAATAAAATAAAGAGGAATGTATCACAACTTATATTTGAACATGCCAAAACGAAATTCAACTTGCCACTTTTATACAAAGATTTAGCAAGATAATTTATATAAAACGTTTAATGTTAAAAATGAGGTAATGAAAAGGAAAAAAATGCAAAGGCAACAAAGCTACATATAGGTATATTTTCGTTAAAAAAAAATGTTTCATACTGCGTTAAAAACATATTTTAACAATTTACCAAAATTTGAATCATCGTCTCGTATTTATCACGAAAAAAGTCTAAATATCTTTATCAGCCATTATTTTCTACTTCTGAGATTTTTATATTTTTTATTTATTTTACCTTACTTTAAATTAACATACCGTAATTTCCGGCGTATAAGCCGCAGCTCAAAGAGTCGTTTTTTCGACCCAGAAATTTTATTCAATAATTGTAGTTAAATATTTACAGCGATCTTTTAAGTTACATTTTATAAAATAATATTTCTGGGTCGAAAAACGACTCTTTGAGCTGCGGTTTATACACCGGAAATTACGGTAGTTAAGCATTTTTCGTAATCTATGTTTCTTAATGCGTAATTACATAAACTTGTCTGAATGCAATTTTAATTAGGCGTATACAAAATGAGTTCAAATTGCTTGTTTATACAAACATTTAGAAAGCTTATACAGGGTGTTTATGAATTTCCAGTGACACACCAGAGAGAGTCACTGACAACTTCATTCTTCGTTTGCGACACGTGTTTTGTATGAAAGGTGCACATTTTGAATCGCTTTTGATGTGACACATCCTACTTACGGTAACTTTATGGTATTTCAGCACCATCTATCGGAGTAATATGTTACTAAAATTTTAAGGTTTCTGTATAAGATTTTTTGAGTGTTTTAATAAACTTACCACTAGTTTCATGCTTCAATCTATCGCCTTTTCCGAGTTATTTATTTTCAATTTTAGGGGTCCTCCGTGAAACATCCTGTACTTGTAAGTTTTTTTACATTAAAAATGAGATAGAAAATATGGAAAATGCAAAAACATCAAGGTTCAGTAAAAGACAATTTTTCGTTAAATATTTAATTCCGACAATTTATTAATTATCCACTTTTAACAATTCATCGCAGCACCAATCATTTTCTTGTAAATTATTTTATAATATATTTTGAAAATATTTAACAGCATAAATATTTTACGTATGAAAGTTTTCGTTTTCAATTTATTAAGGCTTATTTTATAATCAACATGATAAATATTTTTCAAAATGTATGTTTATTAATGCACAACTAAATTAGTTTGGGGCATTTTTACAAGCTCTTGCAATTTAAACTCTCCGGTATTTATTTTCCCACGCTTCCATGTATTTATTTTCCCTTTCACATTTGTTTGCACTTTCTTAATTTTCTACAGTTAATGTAATGTTAACATGAGCAATTTTAAGTTAAAAGTAAAAGAAATGCAATTTATAAAAGTTTAAGCAATGATAACTTTTATAAGTATAAAATAAAAGTATAAAATAAAGTGTGTATGTTTACGAAATGTTACTTTGAATTAAAATTTTTGAATCTTGAAAATTAATTATGAACACAGTTTACAATTCTTATTATGAAACATTAATGATATTATACAATTTAATTATTTCAAGTATGCTTTAAAATATTTCTTTAACTAACAAATGCATCTTTAATTCTTTAGTTGTGTATTTTCTGCTGTGAAGGATATTAAAGCAATCTCACGTTAAATGACTAAGAAGACATAAAACTTCTAACAGTTGAAAAAAAATTAGCATATAAAGTTTCCAAATTATTGCTTTGAAACATTTATTTGTGCATTTAAATATGTTAAATAAAAGTTTAGAGTTATAATTATGTATATTCAGTAGCATTTTCGAATGAACGCATCCACGTTTGTGAGAACTCTTTCGAGGCTGTTCACTTCAAATGAGGAAATGAAGACAATTTAACAATAACAACAGTGTATTAGAATGCTTAAAAATGGAAGGAAGTACATTGGAACAACCAGATTATTTTCTAAAAGTAATCAGACTTGTCCCTCCAATCGTTAATTTAGAAATCCTGCATTTAATTTCACAATGAATCTAAAATAGTTACCTTTTCACGAAAGCACAATCCTCACTAAATGCGGACAACTAGATTGACTTCGTGAGTCTGAATGCTGCTATATTCGGAGTATGATAATCAACTTCTTAACAAACGCTCTCAGCCTGTTAGCAAAACTTCCTTCCTACGTTCTTATAACTCCCTGTGGCGCCACTGTAATAGCTGTCACTGTAATAGCTAATATAAATCCGTTTCAAATCCACTGAATTCTGTTAACACCGCACTATATATTGCTATTAAGCAACCACAGTTACCAAATTAACATATCGCAAAATTCCGTGACAACCAGATTCCAGAGATATATACGTGAAACAGCGAGAGAGACTTAATATGTTTCTCATTCACGCACAAATGTTAGGGATTTAAGACAAAACGAAAACATTCAAAATTACAAACACTAACTCGTCGAGTAGAGTATCCCGATAAAAGAATATCTAAGTGCATTACTACACGTTTAAAGTAGTTAGATAATGATTAGAGATCTTTGTGATTAAATTAACATATTAACGAAGGGAAAGGAGAAATCTCGTTTTTATTCAAAAAACATTATTGACTAAGTGCGTGGTAGTTACTTCAGAGAAAATACATTTGTATCATGTTGTCCATACGTTTACAGTTTGAAAGACATTGCATTAAATCCGTACGTTGAAAGATATTTGCTGATGCAGAAAATTGTGAAACCTGTCTAGGAACCAATTTACGTAGGACTTGCAGAAGACTTTCTAGTCTTTAAAAAGCCAGACTTTACATACAGATTAACACATACCGCCGGCAATGTGTTAAGAATCATTAAATTATCACTGCGTGGGAAAAACTGTTAAAGGAAATATTCTACATTGATATTTGCTTTATATTTTCTAATTAAATTATTAATGGAATTTAAAATTTATATTTAAAAAAAGTTTAAGATATTAGAGTAGTCGTTAACTGGTTTAAAGAAGCAGCATTGTAGAGTTTATTATATGTGTTAACATTTTACGGGTGAGGGTTAATCAAAACATAAAGGAATAACACTATTCATGAGTGTAAATTTTCAATATTGCATTTATATGAAAATGTATTTTCTTTGTTTACCTCTTCAAGAAAGAATGATGTAAAAAATAGGGATAACAGTTAATGCCGAATCATTGATGTCCATAAGCTTTAACAATCTAATCATTCTCATAATCTATAATTTTTTATTATAAAAGGTGAGCATAAATTGTTTTCTTGATTACAAAACATTTTTGCTCAAAAACTATGATACTTAGATAAGTGTTTATTTTGTAAATTGTAAATAATGTAATCGAGTTTCTATTAAGACCAATTACGATTCGTATATATCAATTTTATAGTTCGGATAATATCATTCACTAACCCTAGACGTACCACTTCTTCCAAGGTCATCAACGCTATAAATTTCTGTAAATATTTCGTACCATTGCTTTAAACTCTTGATATCTGCAGGATTACGTCATCATCAACGTTTAAACTACAGTTTAACACAGAAATGAATGATTTGATTTCATTGAACTTCGAAATGCATTACACTTTTCCATCATGGAAACCATTTTATAATTAAATTACTTTTGATCAGCTTCTTACGTTTATGCTCTAGTGCCATCGTTTAGAGACAAAAGTAAACTTTTAAGAAAAGGGTTATGTTCCTGCAAACCGCATTTTTTTAGCATCATTTGTTTATTTTAATGAATTTTTAAAGTTTTAATGAACCTATGACGCACACTGTATTATAAAATACACTTTAACACTAAAACGGCGATAAGGGGTCATTTTGACCCGTACCAAATGAAAAAATGTCGATTGGAAAAAGAAACTTCTTTATAAAATAAGTTAAATATATTCCGCACAAAAATAAGTTAAATACATAAGTTAAAAGTTTTAATTCAAAATTGTGGTGTGAAATATTTTTATAAAACTTGAGTAAAATTTCCCGCCTTTCTAGTGTTAAATGAGTAATGCCCAAGTCTTGATCTATTGAAAAATATTAGCCAAAATTTTTCTGATTCATCCAAAATTATTAAATTTTACTGATGCAGAAAATTCGCAAATGTGACGATCAAATAATGAAACAAGAAAGAAAAATCTTGCATCAAGCATAGATTATAAAACACATTCCAACACTTTCAGAATACTTCAAAAAATCTTCGCTGTTTAATAAGATAAACATGATACCCTAGTAAACATTCTAGAAAACGCGTAATACATTTTAAATCCAGATTTCCACAATTACCGTCCACAGCCCGAAATGTTCTCCAATTCTTTTGTGCAGCCCTGTATACAATCTATACATTTGTTTATACACTATGTAATATGGTACAGTTTAGTTGAATAAGAAAAAACATAACACATTTGAAAATACACCTTTAGCAGCTTCTACCAATATACGGAAAAATATATGAATTATTTTGTACAGCCCAGTATATTACTGTAAGATTGTTATACACACCATATATTAAGCTAAAGTTTAATTCTGCTAAAACCACGCTGAAAATTACTTAAATAACACTTCCAGTAATTATCATAAATAGGCGGCCATGTATTCAGTTCTTTGTGTGGCCTTGCATATGATTTTATTTATATTCTACAAACATGTCTTAGTACACTAAATACAGTTTATGTTCAAACTGCATAGCTCGAATAAATACCCCCTTTAAACAAATTACGCTGATACATAGTAATATTTACGAATTATTTTGTATAGACAAGAATAAGATCTACAGCATTTATACCCACCACAATTTATTCGAAAATTTAGTTAAACTATAAACGCATACATAACTGCAGGCGCACCAGACAGTACTTCAGATACAGTACTGTATCCCAAATCTGTTCTGTGTCCATGCAAACGAACAATATGTGCTATGCACATCATATTATACAACAATATTATACAACATATTATAACAATATGTGCTATGCACATCATATTATACAACAATATTATACAACATATTATAACAATATGTGCTATGCACATCATATTATACAACAATATTATACAACATATTATACAACAGTAAACCTCAATAATTTATATCAGTTTCATTTATATTTGCAATAGTATAATATAATAATAATAATAATACTAAAAACCTGCAGACAGTTTTTCCTCGTAGACCATTATGTATCCAAATATTTTTGTGTGGGCCTGTAAATGAATGATTGATACTTTACGCGAGATAATCTACAGAAATCACGTTTTAGTACACCTCAGAAAATAATATCAATTTCATTATGTTTGCAATAGTGTGAAATCATTAAAATGAACCGCAAACGATTTCTCCCCATAGACCATAATATAACGGAATTATTTTGAGTAACCTTGTAAACTAACTATAAGTGCTACACGTACCGTATTCGATTGTAAACATCTTTTAGTGATCTCCAGTTAAGTGTATAAATTTCAATATATTGGAAATAGTTTAACATCTTTAAAATACACTGCAAAATATTTTCCCCATAGACCGCAATGTAACTGCTTTCTTCTGAATGCCCCTGTAATCAAAGTACTACATACTTCACTTTCAATACCGAACATGCCATTGCAAACCTTCATAACATATATAAATTGAATTACATGGGAGTCCGAGTATAGTTACGCAAGTTAGAGTACGGACAGACAGACAGGCGACAGATGGACAGACACACCAAATTCACAAACACTTTTCAACTATTTTGGAAAGGGTTAAAAATCAGATTATATTAAAATTTAGGTCAGCGTTCGAGAATGAAATTCACTTAGCAACTATTTCCAGACATCTAGGAAGTTACCATATAAGTAGTATAATGTTAAATCTCTAATGGTAAGTATGAAAAATTGCAACAAAGAAAAATTATTTTTCCAATTTTATCAATTTATTAACCATGGTTAAATATTTTGATTATTGAAAACTATTACCGTCGTACTAGTTTTTATAATATAATATGCTCTAAATACATTTTTCACTTAAGTTCAGCAGACTTTGAGTCTTGCCTTTATTTATATTGTCCTGTCTTCTTGACCATTTTTTCTTTTAAATATCCCGTTTCTAAAAACTAAATTTTAGAAAAATAAATTATGATTCTTTTCAAAGATTCGCCTGAATATACCGTAATTTCCGGCGTATAATCCGCAGCTCAAAGAATCGTTTTTCGACCCAGAAAATTTATTCAATAATTGTAGTTAAATATTTACAGCAATCTTTTAAGTTACATTTTATAAAATAATATTTCTGGGTCGAAAAACGACTCTTTGAGCTGCGGATTATACGCCGGAAATTACGGTACGAAATCCCATACCTCTTTTTCCAAATTTATAAAAATCATCACTTTGCGTAAACAATAATACATTAGGCAAAAGTGCACGAATAAATGAGCGTGTAAAGTTTAAATCGAAACAATGTTTTCATTTAAATAGCTCTAAAATAAATAAACAGGAAATTTCAAGGATTGTTTTGTGATTAATATTTTTTCTAAATTTGTTTCAATATTCAAAAACGCATTGAAAAAATAACACAACTCAGAGAAAAATTGTTTTTTCTAGAACGAGATAGTTCCAGAGACGTCAGGGAGAGGCACATTAATTTTTACTTTGTTTTCCAATTTTATTACTTGGTATCTGATCACCTGTTTCAAAACGTATGTTCATACATGAATATTTTACGCATGAACTTGTTACGTTTTTTTTTTTTTTTTTTTTTTTAAATACCGTAATTTCCGGCGTATAATCCGCAGCTCAAAGAGTCGTTTTTCGACCCAGAAATTTTATTCAATAATTGTAGTTAAATATTTACAGCGATCTTTTAAGTTACATTTTATAAAATAATATTTCTGGGTTGAAAAACGACTCTTTGAGCTGCGGATTATACGCCGGAAATTACGGTACTTTGTTGTTGCATTTATATAATGCACTTTTCTGTTCTATCGTTCCTTTGTGCGCAAATGTTTTTTATAACGCATTTATCATCAGTTACTGCAATGAATGTTCAGCTTGATCTCTGCTTAACTTTATTATTTTTTAAAGATAATTCTTACCTTCATAAAGCTACGAAAACAAGAAAAATTTGTAAAAAGAAATGCAATTTCTAGAATTTTATAAAATTATATAGTCTGATGTTTAAAATAAGTACTGAACATATAGTGTTTCCAAGATATTACTTTAAAAATTAAATTTTTACACTTTGAACATTCTTGTTTAATAAGATTTAGAATTCCATTTATGCAAGTTTAATTTTACACTCTAGTGAGCAGAGCTTCCTTTGATGCAGACAGCTAATGTTTATTGAGTTCTGTTCTTTGATTTTAAGAATCATTTACTGGATGAAAAGAGGACATTTACTAAAAGCAAATCTACTTTGTTCTTAGATTTATATTATATTATTCCAAGAAAACTTTAATCTTTAAATAAGTTGTCAATAAAGGAAATAAATGTTTCGAATACTTATTTCCAAATATTCTTTTTAAATAATTTATATTTCTAATTATTTTAAACGAAATTGGCTTAAACATAATGTTTGGTCAATTGCATTAATAAAGATACACAAATAAATGTTTAACGGAAAAATTAAAGCAGAATGTATCATATATATCTTCTTTATAAAACAAACATTTAATTAAAAATAGCAAGTAATGCAAAATTAATGTTTGTAGTTTGAGTAATACAGAAAATACGTATTTTTGAAAGATATAATATTTTTACTTTCATAATCTATATCTAATATCAATTACAACTTTCATTTATGAATAATAATATATAATTTTGGCAAAAGCTGCAGTACCGGTATTTTATAAGAGGAATTTTCCTTCTTTACCATAAAAAAAATCTGCATTTAACCCTTTTTATCCTGACAGTACTTATAAATACCACTTTAACCCCTTCGCGACGAGCGTCTTTTACAGAATTTTTAATCTGTTACCACCGGTTTTTCAAATGAGAAATTTTCACCTAACTGAATCGCAAAAATGCTATGATTAGATAGGGAAAACTTTACAAAAAAAAAAACTGGTGGGAGTAATCGAGGATTCTGAGATTCTAAAAAGTAGCTGGAAAATTAATTCAGGATATAAAGGGTTAAATAAGGCTAAAATGTATCCCTTGTGGTAATCTTACCCTGTTTATAAATTTCAAGGGAAGTAAAAGAACGGGAATTCAGATACTGTAAAAGCGGGAAGGGGGGTGTTATCAAATTTAATTTGGTACCCCTATAATTAAAATAATGGTTTTAGGAATGATCCTCAATATAAATTTGTCTACGTATCAAAAGATTTATTTTTCAGTAAATGCAGATTATTTTCCTTTAAGATTATTGTTCAAATCTCATGTCAGACACTTAACACTTAATTACTGGAGACAATTTTACATTTAATCGCACTCTACTATTTCAAAAAAATCTTTGTGGAAAATTTCTCTTGAAAATATCCTAGCATAAGTATAAGACAGAGAGTATTTTTCAAAAAGTGGCACGGATATAATAAAAAATAATTGTCCCGAGGTCGTATGTGTTCCGACCCGAGTCCAAAGGTTTAATTGATACGGTGAATCGGTTATATAATAGAATGCTCATTCCTTAACTTTTTAAATCTGAGAAAAATATTTTACATAGTTCTATTAAAACGTTTTGATATTTCGCTTCTTTATTCTAACACATGGGCTGATAAGTTCCCGGTCTAATAAAGAAAACATAACTTTTTAACAAAACTTTATAATTTTATGACTTTATAACATTATAACTTTAATAAATAACATAACTTTAATAATAAATAATAATAATTTAATAATAATTTTTATTATTTAATAATAATAATTTTATAATAATAATAATAATAATTTTATAATAATAATAATAATAATTTTATAATAATAATAATAATTTTATAATAATAATTGTATAGGCTAATTCCATGCGTGGATGTAGTGTCAGTCACAGAGAGGTAAATGGCTGCGGTGTTGCTTTACCAGTATTATAGTAAAGAAAAATTTCACTTATTCAACCCCATACATCTGCAATTAAATACAGTGAAGAAATCTAAAAAAGAATAACGGTGACTAAGAACAATAAACTTTCGCGGCTATGTGACTTACACTACATTCACGCATGGAATTAGCCTATAATAATAATTTAATAAATGAATAATAATAATAATTGAATAAATGAATAATAATAATAATTTAATAATAAATAACATAATTTTATAACGAAAAAGCTCCAAACAGTGCTCATCGACTCGTTGTTGTTTTTGGTCAAAAGTCAACACGCGCAGCAGCCACTTTGACAACAGCTTTTTCATAGACAAATGTTCATTCAAAATAAAACCTACACGTTCCTTGAATATCTTCAGAGTCTGAGCTATCTCCTGCAACTTCACTTTACGGTTCCCCAAAATGATTTTTTGGAATTTTTTTTATGTTTTCTGGAGTAACCACCTCTTTTGTGTGGTGCATCATTGGTTTCCGTACGACCACGTTTAAATTCAGCAAACCAGTCAATAATGGTTGATTTACCTGGTGCAGTGTCCGGATAACGCTTATCAAGCCAAGCTTTTGTTTGAACGGTGTTTTTTCTTATCAAATTACAATTCTTGAAATTCTTGTTTATCCAATTTTTTGTTTATCAACAAAGTCGTTCAACTGAAACCACTCTAACGTTTTATCCACAAGGAGAATCGTCATGGCATTTTTTCTGCTACCTTTTAAAGGTTAGTATTAACTAAAAAAAAACATCGGTTTGGCGATTGCAACAACATCTGTGTGTCAGACCGGGAACTTATCAGCCCATGTGTTACACTATATTGCCAAAGGTGACCGGTCAGTTGCGATTTTAGACGTTTTGTTAACTATCTAGAAAAATACATGAGGAATTAACCTGAAACTGCAGGTGAGTAAACAGTATAGTACAGGTTATAAATTTCCGTGATGATTTTTTCCTGAAACCAGATAGGGGACTGTCAACAAATTGAAAAATAACGAATATCTTTTGGATAACCCTGTAAAAACTAATGTAGAAAAAGCGTTCAAACTCCAGATTATTAATAATTGGTTTATTTTAATATACTGTGTTCATTTTTTTATGAGGATAGCGTGCATACTCGTAGAGCAAATGAGATTTTTATAAAAACAGTCCCAAATTTCGCCAAGTTTTTTGCTTATAATTTGCAGAGTTCTTAATATAAAAAAAAGTTCTTTTCAGAAAATATGACAAACAACATTGTACATAATACTCTGCAATCGGAATTAAAAAATAATAAAAATTGGATGAAAAATGAGGAGGTATACTAAAAAATGTTTCACTGCGCATGTGCGAATGCAATCAAAATATAATATGCATAATGTATTAGCTAAGTATATAGAGCAACTTTTGTGAAAGTCTCAAAATCATAGCTTGAAAATTCTGAAAATTATCGTCGAGAGAATAAGCTCGAAATCCATTGTTCCCAAAAGGAAGCAAAAAGATGAGGGGTTGTATCCAAATACGTGCAATATTATATACGCTATCTTGGCACTAATCAACAGATTTTTGCTTCTTTTTGGGAACAACGGATTTCGAGCTTATTCTATCGACGATAATTTTCAGAATTTTCAAACTATGATATGAAGACTTTCACAAAAGTTGTTCTATATACTTAGCTAATACATTATGCATATTATACTTTGATTGCATTCGCGCATGCGCAGTGAAACATTTTTTAGTAAACCTGCTAATTTTTCATCGAATTTTTAATATTTTTTAATTCTGATTGCAGACTGTTATGTGCAATGTTGTTTATTATATTTTCTGAAAATAACTTTTTTTTATATTAAGAACTCTGCAAATTATAAGCAAAAAACTTGGCGAAATTTGGGACTGTTTTTATAAAAATCTCAATTTCTATACGAGTATACATGCTATCCTCATAAAAATAAACACAGTATATTACAATAAGCCACTTATTAATAATCTCTAGTTTGAGCGCTTTTGCTATATTAGTTTTTACAGGGTTATCCAAACGATATTCGTTCTTTTTCAACTTGTTGACAGTCCTCTATGGGGTTTCGGGAAAAAATCTTCACGGAAATATATAACCTATACTACACTGTTTACACACCTGCAGTTTCAGGTTAATTCCTCATGTATTTTTCTAGATAGTTAACAAAACGTCTAAAATCGCAAGTGACCGGTCACCTTTGGCAATATAGTGTACAATATACCAAGCCTTTATTATATTTATAATCTGTTCAAAGTAGTTTTTTTTCAGCCCTTAAAAAACTTGTTTTCTGAATGATATTTTCAACTTAACTACAATTTTTTATATTCGTGAATGATGTGAACGATTTCTTTTAAATATGTCTGTTAAACTCATAAAAGCTGTTGAAAATGAAGAAGGAATGGCTAATACAATTATTAACGTACGAAATGAATTTCAGTTTCAAAATTTTAATCAGTTAAAATACTTCAGGATAAATGAAAACTTACTTTGTGTTTTATCTTCAATGCTTCTACGTAATAGATTACATCAAGATAGAGTGTTTATAGTATGAATAGAAATAAATAAAACTTCATGAACGACGACACAGTCAAACTTAGTTTGATTTGAATAGGAAACCTATCGAAGAAAAAATACTAATAATAATTTTGAGTATTTCTACAGGGTGTATATGAAATGCTTCAACAAACTTAGAGGGATGATAGTACTCGTGAAGACGAACAAAAAATGCAATGGAACATGGGGTCGCAAATGATGTTTAACCCTTTCAGGGGCAGTGGTATGTTTATGAAACCATTTAATTTTAATTCCAAAACGCCACTATGGCACCAGAATTTTTCTATAACTTTTCCATTAATAGGTATGTGAAATATAGCCTTTTTCTTATTTACAAAGAAATTTTTTTGTAAATTCCGGTGCCAGTCTATTTTCAGGCGCATTTTCTCGATTTTCATCCTTTAAGCCTTTCACGGGCAAAGTACTTTTAGTACTAAAATGTTGAAATAAATACTGGCACCGGAATTTACAGAAAAATTTGTTTGTAAATAAGAAAAAGGCTATATTTCACATACGTGTTAAATGGAAAAGATTTTAGCAAAATTCTGGTGCCAATGTGGCGTTTTGAAATTAAAATTAAGTGGTTTCACAAACATACCACTGCCCCTGAAAGGATTAAACGTCATTTGCGACCCCATGTTCCATTGCATTTTTTGTTCGTCTTCATGAGTTCCCTCTAAGTTTGTTGAAGCATTTCAGATACACCCTGTATATCTTATCTAACCAGGAATCCACGCCATAGTGAAATAATGAAATTGTGTAAGCAGCAATCACAAGAGCATAGTGAAATGTATTTTTAAGACATAAATTATTTGCGCTGGTCGCCTCGTTATCGAGATATAAAGTCATAAAATTTGCAAATTCATTTGTTTTATTTAGGGAGAAAAGACGTGGTTCTGATTCAGAAATTGTGATAATCAGATTAATATAAAACACAAAACATATTTAGATATAGTAATATAAAAATGAAAGAAGCCCGCGAATAAATGCAATTAACAAATACGGTACTGAACCAAAAAAATGACTGAAGCATAGAAAATAGTGGCCCCATGAACATTTGTTGAACTTAATTCTAGTGCAGAGATTACAATTGTGCACCTCCTGAGAAAAACAAAATTGCAAGTGCGTTTCAAATGAAAGTAGCCCAGTTTTCACTAACCTAGACTTGTTTCAAGCATACCCAACCATGTCGGAGTATTACGACGCACTAAGCTGGAAATGACAAGTGACTGCATATTGATGATGTTGTTTCGTTGAAAACGTAATGACTCCTTCTTCCATCCTATTAAATCAATAAATTTGCAAAGGGTATAGCCAGGTTTCCTATTAAAATATGCCCTTGAGTCAACCAGATCGAGTTCTACATGAATCGATAGCCCTTCAAAAGAGATGCGTTTTTGCCAAGTTTGAAGCATATATCTCAAACCCATGGGCAGATATGACTCTTTATGTGCGTTTTGGAAAAAGGTGCATTGTGAAGAAAGTAGTGACCGAATTTCCCCGAAAAAAAATCAGGGATGTGTAATATTAAAATACAAACAGTGGATATTATTTTCAGATTATTTTCTGCATAATAGCCAGTTTAAAAAAAAATCTTGTTTTTTATTTTACTTTTTAATTAAGAATATATCGAAATTTTTCAGTGACCACCTTAATGTTTTTACCAAAAATACCACGAGGTATGATGTATATTTGGTGTGAGTTTTAACTCTCTACGCAGGGTGCATCATAGAAAAATAATTAAAAATGTGTTCCAGGGATGGGGGAGTTGCAAATTGCGTGTGTTGTTACAAGTTCATACACAGTTCTATGTACAGTTTACGTATGTAATTGTGTTGTTGGCGGCAATCATTTGAAGGATTCAATTGTGTTTTGTTAGTTGACAGTTGACGGATTTTTTTAATAGTTTTCGGCTCAATTTGACTTAACACTGTTGTTGATCAATCGAAAACAGTGTTCACACACTGAGAAAAACACAATCGGGGAAAACTTCCACCAGTAAATTTTAGTGGACATTTTTGCCTTATTTAAACGCTCTAGTCACAAAAAAAATTACTGTCTTGAATAAGATCGAAATTTCTCTTCATATTTATTTTTGGAAGATTATTCCGTTTGAAATCAGGCTCTGAACGGGAGACATGAATTCACGTCTTTTGGAGATCTGTAATTTAGCCCATGGGCGGTGGTTTGTGTTTCATATGTTACATTATTTCTTAAAGAAATCACACAAAATTCGCATTTTTACAATTAGAGTACTATGCATATTAATAGTTCTATTAGAAACAATACCACTATTACATACATCTCTTTATAATAGAAACACATGGTGATAAAATTGTTTGTTAAATAATGGAAAAAAGCAAATGTAACGTCCATAGGCGGGGCTTCATGTTTAAAAGACGAAAAGCAATGTGTTAAGTAAAACTGCGCAGAAAACTAAAATCAAAATCAGTCAACTATCAACTAACAAAACAAAATGCTTTCCTTCAGATGATTGCCACCAACAGCATAGCTAAATGTGTAAACTGTACATAGAAATGCGCATGAACTTGTAATAATACATGCAACTTGCAACTCTCCCCACCCCTGGTAAACATTTTTAATTTTTTTCTATGATGCACCCAGCGTACAGAGTTGAAACTCACACCAAATATACATCACACCTCGAAGTGTTTTTGGTAAAACATGAAGGTGGTCACTGAAAAATTTCGATATATTCTTAATTAAAAAGTTAAATTAAACATAAGAAAAATTTTATGAAACTGGCTATTTTGCAGAAAATAATCTGAAAATAATATCCACTATTTGTATTTTAATATTACACATCCCTGATTTTTTTCGGGGAAATTCGATCACTACTTTCTTCACAATGCCCTTTTTTCCAAAACGCACATAAAGAGTCATAACTGGCCATGGGTTTGAGATATATGCTTCAAACTTGGCAAGAACGAATCTCTATTGAAGGGCTATCGATTCATGTAGGACTCGATCTGGGTGACTCAAGGGCATATTTTCATAGGAAACCTGGCTATACCCTTTTAGGACTTTGTATCTCGATAACGGAGAGACGAGGACAAATGATTTATGCGCCAAAAACACGTTTCACTATGCTTTTTCAGTTGCTTCTTATTTAGGTGTTTTTCATTATTACACTAACGGCGTCGTTTCCTGGAAAGTAGACAAAATTAATCTATCTCTAGAAAAAAAAATTTAATGCTTTGCAAAAAGCGTCCTCTATATAATTTTGATCTTTTATCATTGGATTCTCACAGAAATGCTTTTATTAAATAAGGCAAAATTTTATATTAAAAATTACTGGTGGGACTAATCAATTTTTTTCAGTCTTTATACGTTACATATACGCACCGCTAGTCCAGAAGGAGTTAACGCAACATATTTAAAATATTTTTTTTTTACGTTGATTGAAAAAGAACAACTTGGTATCATGGAATCATTCTAAAACTGTTACATAATGACAGCGTGAAATGCTTCACAATTACAGTTTTTTAGAAAATTATCTGGGAGCTAGACAAATATATTTTGCTAAAGATATTTTATGCATTTTAAAGACTACGCACGCTGAAATATATTATTTTCTACTTTGCCAACCATTGCTCTTGTTCTTTATTAAAATGTAACATGGGAAATATATTTTCGTTTTGGAATGTTTGGATTTTCGGAATGTTTGTCGCGAGAAAATTACACCAAAAAGTTTTAACACTACTAATTTCAAACAAAAATCATTGTGTTAGATTTTCGTCTACCACGAGTATTATAATTTAGAAGTAGTTCTTTTATTTGTTTACTTCCATTTCTTCCGCGAGGAATGTGCCGTTCTTGACACGGATAGTTAAGAGATTTTTTTTTAAAATCTAAGTATGCAGAATGGGGCAGTACCGTTATTTATGCCGAAAAAATAAAATTTTTGGATTATATTTTTCAACTTAGTGTTTGGGACATTTCAGTAACAATCGAACACTACCCGTGTATTTGTAAGACAGAAGGTTTATGCATAATGATACGAAAAGTTTATTTTATGTTTAACCTTCCTACCCTGAATGGGTCAATCGACCCGTTTGAATGATTGATTTCATTCGATTCGAACCAGAAATTTTTTTTATAAAGTAAGTTAAATAAAAAGTCGACATAAGTAAGTAAAATAGATATGTTAAATATTTTTAAATAAGAATTCTAGTGTGAAATGTTTTTATCAAGGTTGAGTAAAATTGGAACAGGGTAGGAAGGTTAAGTCATAATTTTTCGTAATTATGTTAACAATATTTTTTAGTTTTAGTGATTCAAGAGAAAAGGACATACATTTCTAGTTAATTACTAATTTCCTCTCGAAATATCATTGTATAAATTGCATAAATATGGAAATTACGTCATGTATCTCACACATGTAACGAAAGTAATAACGCAAGTTTTTTGAGGATAGTGATTGTTAAAGAAGCTTTAAAGAAACTTTTTTCTTAAAATAATATAGTGAGGTTTCGTACGCTTTTACCACAATTTTTTAATAGAACTCTTCTATTCAATATTTGAATAGCAGACATTGGCGACGCCTAGTTTAATTGCAGGATTTGTAATACTTTTCTGCATAGGCTAAAAATTCCATTAAAAATTGTGGTAAAAACGTACGAACCTTGATTAATAATGTATGTAAACTTTCTCTAAAACTATAGGCGTGTCATTGTTGCGAGTCAGAGGCGTAGCGTCAAGGGGGCCACGGATCACTTTACTACCAGTATTTTTATATACTATATTTGGCCTTATTTAATTCATACCGTTTAAAGATTAAATAAGGCTAACTGTAGTATATAATTATACTGGTAGTAAAATGATCGTGCCCCCCCTGACGCTACGCCACTGTTGCCAGTCCGCTATTTTTTCTGTTCAGATATTTTTATTGCTACCAGAGTGTTGAAATAGACATATTCCTCTTATTTAATGACAGATAAAACAAACCGAAAGCAACATGGATTTCAAAAAATGTGGTGGCAATCAAGCAATCTCACCAAAAAATGCAGCGGACTGGCAACATTGAACTGCGTTGCTTTTTTGCAGTTAATATTCTAAAATTATTTTATTCTGGTAAATTATTTATTAAAATCATTTAAAAACAACATTATTAACAATTTGGTAAATAAATTGTATATAGTGTACCAGACAGTGTACTGTACCAGAAATTGTACGTTTATATTGACGTACAAGAATGTGTACGTATTTCCGCACATTGATATTAATATATGTCATATTTTAAAGTAAAAACTGTTCAATTTGAAAATTTTAAAGTTTGTTGCATCGTTACCTTCCTATTAAACAGGGTTCATACGGCGTTCTGGAATTTTCAGTGAAGTACCAATATTTTCTTATAGAAAAACTCGCATGTAATAGCACGATTATATAAGGCAAGTTTTTCTATAAGAAAATACTGGTACAGCCCTGAAAATTCCAGGTCCCAGTACAAACCTTGAATAAATGAATTAATTTTTAGTAATATTTTAAGTAAACTGGGTCTGATATTTTCAAGCATTATTGCATCAAAATCAGGTAAACACATACTATTTGATTATTTAGATTATTAAAGATATCTTCCATTACCTTATACCGTCACTTGATACAGTTATAAACCAAAATTATTGAAATTTTATTATTGTAAACTTTACGCAAAAAAGCACTTTCAATATTTTTTTTCGCATTACAAACGCAATCTGGACCACTGTGCTATTTGTTGAAATTTGAAATTTGTATGCATGTCCTGAAGACATCTGTAAGCTATTTTATTCCTTGATACAAATACCGTAATTTCCGGCGTATAATCCGCAGCTCAAAGAGTCGTTTTTCGACCCAGAAATTTTATTCAATAATTGTAGTTAAATACTTACAGCGATCTTTTAAGTTACATTTTATAAAATAATATTTCTGGGTCGAAAAACGACTCATTGAGCTGCGGATTATACGCCGGAAATTACGGTGTGTTTTTTGTCGCTTGGTTTAATTACCGTATCCTGAATTATAGGCCTATGCACTAACATAAAATCGGTGGCTGTCGTAGGAGGATTTTTTTAGCGCTTGTACGGTCCTTTGAATTTGAATACCAATAATTTCTAAAAGTTGCATTCGTCTTATTTTTCTGAGATTAAATAAGTCAAAGAAATCTTTTGACATATACTTGTTTCTAAATTCAGGAGACAGTAAAAACGCTAAATCAAATTCCCCTACGACAACCGCCATTTTCGTGTCAGCGTGCATGCCTAGTATTCTGGGGGCGGTTGTTACAGTGCTGACTTAAAACAAGCATTAGCCTTTCTTTAATTTACCATTCTATGTTGGCTGTGTTGTCGCCATATCCAGTTATATTTAGTTAAAATATTGTTTTCAGATTAACTTTTTGCGTACAATTAATAGCATTCGAAAAAGTAACGATGCAATATAAAGTCTGCATTTTTAAAATACCTACTCCAAATTTCAGCCCATTTCATGATATAAATAACTGCTGTAAATGGCTAGATTGCTTTTACAGCTGTCCATTTTTTGTGCGGCAATTATTATCCAACGTTAAAATTGTTGTTGAATACATCAAGATTATAAGAGTTTTATGAGTAATAATTTTGGCATATTTTATTAACAATACAATGCGAAGTATTTACATAACTGCTTAATTGACTATATAGCTTTTACAGTGCAACGTTTTTTGTACATCACTTATTAACCTGTGGAAAAAAAGTAAATGAATGCTTCAAGATTCCATGAGTTTTATTATTGATATTTTTGGAATATTTTTATTTACAGTACAATACAAAAACACTTTTGTTTCGAAATATAAACGTTTTAAGTTGTGAATTTGATTAGTTGCAGATAGTTTATGATTAAAACACATCAAAGGTGCCGTTAGACCCCAATTAATGTCTTCTTTTAAAATATGAATGCATTTTCTGAAATAGGGGTCATCTATATGTTTAAAATTGCACAAATTAAAAAATTTAGTTACATACACATTTGACACCTTATTTGATTTCCTTGGACTACGGCAGCCAAGAGAAACGTTTTGTTTATACTATTTTTATTCAATTTACATAAAGTTTAAAAAGAAAATATATAAGGTAATGCCACAAATTAATAAAGAAACATTAAGATCTTACAAGAAGACTCCAACAAAATTATAGACACCTTCCCCTGAATACTAGGCATGCGCGCTGACAAAAATTGCGGCTGTCGCAGGATTTTTTTTCAGCGTTATTACTGTCCCTCGAACATTAACACAAATAATAGCTAAACGTTTTGTTTGACTTATTTGATCTAAAAAAAACTAGGCGAAGAAAACTTTTAGAAATTATTGGTGTTGAAGTTCGAGTGATCTTTCACCAGCTGAAAAAAAATCCGCCTGCGTCAGCAGCCATTTTTGTCAGCGCGCAGGCCTAGTATTCAGGACGCGGTGTTGTAGAAGTAATCCATGTATTAAATAAATTAAAATAGACTAGTATCTCTCTAATTTAAATTAAAATTCACATAAACTTTCTGGTTGGAGCTTTCAATTTTCTTATGTGTGACTGAATAGTAGCAGAACAGCATCCCCTTAGACTTCTGAAAAGTGAAATTCTACCATATCGCGAAAAATAATGTTTGGAATGAACTGTAAATTACACATTTATGTTTTTCACGATGCCTATTCCATTTATCAGGGCTCCCAAATGGTCCGCAAACTGAATACCGGTATTTTCTTAGAAAAAATTTATTTTTAGATTTTCCTTGCAAATTTTGCAGAAGCCACCTTCGGAGAAGAATTTTTGCGGATATGTTGTAGAAACCTACCATGAAATTTTGTGATAAATAATATTGGTATTCAGTTGGCGGACCATTTGGGAGCCCTGGTTTATGTAAAAAATAATACCCGTAGCAATTTATAATATTTTAAATATGAATTTATTAATAAGGACCAGAATTGAAATTATGCTTTTCAGTAAATAAAAAAAATGCGTAGATTATGTTTGAGTCCGTTCAATCAGTGGAGTTTCCAGGGAGGGAGTCCAAACGCTCTGGATACGAGAAAAATTGTAAAGTTTCCTTCGCCTTGAATATCGCAGAAAGTTCTCCGATTACATAACGCAAATTTAGTGGTATCAAGAGTATCTGGACCCCCCCCCCCCCCACCCTGACTACGCCACTATGTTCAATGTATCTCACTGAAAAATATAGGATAACGTTTTTGTCAGATATAAATTTAAATTTCTGACGCGACTTTAACATTACCGTCCTCAAATTCTGATCTCTTTTAACTGCGTGAATATTTAACAAATATAAATAAACCAATATAATTTTACGAGCTGATTTGATCCAAGGAACTGAAATAAAGTGTCAAAAGTGTGTGTTAGCATTTGAAAATTCAGATTTGGTGCAATTTTTAATATGTAGACAACCCCTATTTCCGAAATTGCATTCGTATCGTTAACGAAGACAACATTCCGAAATAATAACACCCTGGATTAGTTGCAAACGGTGTGTATATAAAGGCAGTGTAAGTTTTTCTGTTACACTGACTATACATTGTACCGTAATTTCCGGCGTATAATCCGCAGCTCAAAGAGTCGTTTTTCGACCCAGAAATTTTATTCAATAATTGTAGTTAAATATTTACAGCGATCTTTTAAGTTACATTTTATAAAATAATATTTCTGGGTCGAAAAACGACTCTTTGAGCTGCGGATTATACGCCGGAAATTACGGTACTTATATAAATATTATTATTTAAAATAAAGCTCTAATAACAATTCATATTCGACAACGTGTTGATTGAAAATGAAATACATCAAACATATTTTACATTCAGTTCTGAATAATTTTCTTTTAAACGTGAGCATTTTTCATATTTTATATTTCATACAAAAGACAAATTCAGTCCAAAATTTTACATTATAATTATCAAAATATTTTCTCAGATTATGTGTTTTTTTCAGTGTACTTCTCGTATGTTCTATTTAAATGCTTTGTTTATTCAATCATTCGAATCCCTAACTCAGTAAATATTATAAATACAATATCATAAAAAGTTGAACTAGAGCAAACATTTGTTAATGCATTTCAAACAACCGTGTTTTTTAATCAATGTAAAAAATTTTCATAAAGCGACGATAATTCTAAAAATTTTACATAATACAATTTTGATATTCATACAAAAAGATTGTTAAGACTTTTATTATATTTTTCTGAAAAAGAATTCATATCTGAAGTGGCTTTAAATAATTATATCTTCTAAAATCTATCGTTTAGAATAAAAATTTAAGTTTATTTTAACATAAAAAGTGATTTCTGTGAGAAGCATTTATTTTTAAAAGATAAAAATTTTCAAAGATAGTCGTTTTTTACTCTATTGCAGTATGAGATAAACAAAATATTTGTTATTAAAAGTACTAATGTTAGTTACTTACGAAAGGGAATGATAAGCGGAAGGCATGTATAAGGCATCTTATTAGGAACCTATTATTATAAAGCGTCATGTGTTAACCGTTGATAGTTCTGACACATCTGGAAGCATCCAGTAGACGTGATTTCTATGACATTTCCATACATTTAATTAACAGGAATTATCATTTAATAGAGTATGCTATAGATTTGTTTGACATATAAATATACAAGCAGAGCTACCGACATTTACGCTTATTTCTCACCACTGAAATATAACAGTAAATGTTGCCTTATATAATTGCCAAACTCTTCGATTAAATAAGGCATAAATTTCTTATAAATTGTGTTGGTTACGTAAATGCGTAACCGTTGGCAGCTAGGTACAATGTGGTCATAATTAACCGTTTGATTGCGGGCCAGGCCTGGTGACTATTTTGATATTCAATCGTACCAAAATTTACAAGAAAATTGGTCTTTGTATTAGATTTCTTTTAGAAATGTCTTTGTATAAGTTTATGAAAGAGATTATTTTTCAAAAAATTGATGTATTGGGACGTATATGTCCCGATCCGTATGCAAAGAGTTTAAATAAAGGTTTTTAGAGCTTAATTATAAAATATGTATTGGGCCAAACGTACCAAAATTGATTGTAAGTACTATTTAGACCAAAGCCATTAAATAATAAGCCCAGTCAGATAAATGGGAAACTTTTCGCAAGTTGAAAATAGCGCCATCTAGCGGATGGGATGCTTGCATTCGGCACCAAGAATATTTTAATAAAATTTTGCGTCTAAAATTAAAGCTTAAAATAAGGAGTTCGTATTTTCTAAAAAAGTCATTTGTAAATTCCGGTGTCAGTCAGTAATTTCACATTTTACGAACTGAATTTGTCTGTGCCGGAAAGGGTTAATTGCATAGTGATGTAAATTTCCATCACTTTTTAATTAACTTTTAATAAATAAATCAACTTCTTCGCCACCACTATATTTATATAGAAATATTAATCCAGTAAATTTCCCAATTTTTTTTTCATTATGGTTTTAGCTTTAATTTAAAAGATCCCAATAATTAGCAAGCTTTTAAAGGAAGTGCAAAACCAAAACATCGATACAAACGATAAAAATCGTATAAAATATCGATATAAATAAATCGTATCGTTTCTCTGCGACGCACTTTTGTTTCGCCTTCCTTCCGCAGCAGATCAAGTGGCGCTAGTGTCCCCGATAACAAATTTAACACTATCTGACTGGGCTTATTATTTAATGGCTTTGATTTAGACCATTAGTACTCACAAAGCAACCCGCACATCAATCATTATTTTTTAAAAGAAATCTTCGTCCCTTTTAACCGAAGAACCTCTGAAATTAAATAAGGGGAATATATAACTTTTCGAAATAGCGGTGTGACACTAAATTTGGAAAGAAATACTGAGTACCAGTGATTTAAGCCATGGTGAAAAATTTTAACAAGACAACAACAGTTGTGATTTTTGTCTCTAATGTCGAAAGTCGTTTTTCACAAAAAGTGAAACAAGACGTAAAACTTTCCCTTTCAACTGTTTCCAACACAGTTGAAAAGTGTGTTTGAATTCGGTTTGTCTGGCTGTCGTCAGTGCTTAGACTCGCGTAAATTTATTTGGATTACCATATAATTGATATATGTTATTCAGGTTTACTATGACATGGTAAATCTTGAAAATGAAGTATATAGCATTGTCAGTTTGCCTATAGGGGCACACAAAACTTCCGCTACATTATCGTCTATGGAGAAAAATCGTTTGTAGTGTATTTTCCAAATGTTATACAATTTCAAACATATTGAAATTGATATACATCAACTAAATGCTCACTATAGAATATGGTGTCCATAGCATTTACCGTTCATTTACAGGGTTACATTGACCGTTCATTTACAGTCACAGTACTGTGTATGAACGATATTTGTTGGTAGTATGGTTTTAATTGTGGTATACGTTTGTAAATTTTTTCAGGTTTTTGCATAGCATGTTATGTGGTATGTTTAAATTTTATAGATTATATATAGAACACAAAAGAATTCGAATACATCTCCTCTTATTGACGGAAAGTGCTGAAACGGATATTGTCAATTCTGTTATGCGTTTCCAAACTGAATTAAATATTTGCATACGATGTAGTGCATGTACAAACCTATAGATCATATATAGAACTGTACAAAATAATTTTTATATTTTTTCCTCGTATATATTGTATATGCTGAAATTCGGTTTTCATATATGTTATGCATTTTCCAAATTGTCTAATTATACTTGGGCGGGGATAATTGAGCTTAAGCCGAAAGGTAGACAGACCTCTTTGCCCGCTTTGACTTTGACCTTGTCTAATTATACATCATGTTTTCTCTTATTAAAAAGTAATTTTTTTACAATATTCTGGATGTGTTTGAAAGGGTTCATAATTTATTCTTGGAGCATAATTTGTCTTAGTTCCTATGCCAGGGAAATAAGCATAGAAATTAAAAATACCAAAATGTAATAAACAATGACGTATAACGTTCATTTTTAGTTATTATCGCTAGTTCTATCACCAACATCAGAATGAAGGTCCATGTCTGTCCAAGGATAAAAATGGATGAAGGGGATTCGGAAAGCTAAAACGTAAAAAATATTGGTTTTAGTCTCTTGGACCCGTCTAGTACATTCAAAATGACTATCTAAACCAGAATATGTTTCATAAAGTAAGTTAAATATAAATCATGGAGAAATAATATAAATAAATAAGTTAAATAATTTTAAATACAAATTCGGATGTAAAATATTTTTATCATGGTTGAGTAAAATTTCCGGTAGTTCAAGCGTTAATGGTAAAATTTTCAAAATATAATAGAATATCCAATATAATTGGTCATAATTTACCTAGTTGAATATACTTTCCTCTGTTCATTATGATATAATAGAATGTTTTTAAACCAAGTCTAAGTAGTTATAGCATGCTTGTCAATCTTAAACTGCCATAAAATATTGTTTAATTGGGCCTAGATTAAACAAGTTTCAAACCAGTAAATTTATTTAATGTACAGTCGTGGAAAAAAAAGGAACACCCCCCACTAACTCTGCAACAAATTATAGTAGAAGGACGTGACTGGTACCAAACGATTGGAAATAAAGTCTACTTTTAAGTGATGTATCTAAAATTTGCTTAAGGGGCCATCTACATATTAAAACCAGCCTAAACTTTAATTTTTTCAATAGCAACACCCACTTTTGACATGATATTTTAAATCTTCGGTTCAAACTATGCCTAGATACAAAATTTTAAGTCATTTGGATGATAAGTTTTTGAGTTATAAACATTCAAATTTTAGAGCTTCTAATGTTAAATTACATTTTCATATTTTTATTAATATCTCCTGAAATTATAATCCTAATGTGCTAACGTTTTGTTTGGTTATAAAACTCAACCCAAACATAACTACGTCAAATTTGTAATTTTTAAAATTTTATAATATGAATTATGAATTATGAAATTAATATTCGAAAAAATTATGAATTGCAACCTACAATTTTTTTTGATGGATTTATATTTATTATGTCCTGCTTTATGTGTATTCAAAATTTCAATTTTTTTTTTTCCAAGTAGTTTTCAAATTATGCTTAAAAAACGACAAAATGCTGCTTTAAGGGGCCGTCTATGATGTGCATTAAAGCATAGTTTGAATAGGGATGGGAGCGCTCCGACTCGAAATCCCGATTGACACCACTAAATTTTAATAGTATTTGTTACCTTATTCAAGGACAAAATTTCTGAAATTCTATACGTTGGAGAACACTATTAAAATTTAGTGGTAAGAATCGATATTCGGGTCGGAGAGCTCTCATTCCTCTTTGAGAAAATATTATACTCATAGGCTGGGATTATAGTCATTTGATAAACTTAGAGATTAAGTCTGTCTTACACTATAAACAATGCGTAAACCGTATTTCAATGCTTCGTGATCTTACGTTAAACAACTCTGACAACGACCTGTGATTGTAGTAAGATATAAGATAGCGAGGCACCAGAACCCCAGCCTTTATTAGTATATATATATATATATATATATATATATATATATATATATATATTTCTTTTACTTTTTCAATGTCTGCTTTAAAATTTTTCATTAAAATTACGTAAAACGTATTTGCATGAGATATATGTTTTCATTTATGGAAAATAGTTTCGCTTTTATTTTTAAATTAATAAAGCTCATTTTTGAAAAATATGATCAGTTCTACCTTAGAAAAAACTTAATCATTTTTGTTACCTTTAAATGTATTTATAGCTTCTTTTCCAGTCTAATAAAGCTATATTGTTTTTTCTGCAGTATATATGTTTGAAGTGAAGTTTATTATAAATGCATATGTGTAGAGTATGTGCTGAAACAAAATGGCCCCACAATTAACTGAAGCAACGAAAGGCCAAATGATTGGCATGTGGCAAGCTGGAAGAAGTTTTCGTTATATAGCTGGGCATTTTCAAGTGTCTCTTCAAACTGTTTCAACATGGATTAATAGGTAAGGTTTATATTGGTAGTTTATTGCGAAGGAAAAATTACAATATTTCTTCTATAACTTTCGTATTTAAATCTATTCGATTAAACAGGCTAATTGAAAAAAAATTACAAGTTATTTTTATGGTTTTCTGATAGGCAAGATTATTTCCTAATCGCTAGCAGTGTGCAAAAAAATCTAATACTTATAATAATAATAAAAAATAATAAATGTCATATGGCAAGTTTTCTTGCCAGGAGGCATTAATGAGTTAATTGTAAAATTTCAAATGAACTACCAGAATAGGTTTAATCATAAAATTATTAACCCTATTCCGAAGGAGAATAACGGATGTAAAGTTATTCAGATGTCTTTATAATATATATTTAGTTTTAGGTCTTCAAATAAATCGGAATGTAAATTCTGCGAACATATCTCAAAACAAGACACCCCCCCCCCCCTCTCGCTACTAAAAAAAAAGCAATGTCTGGATTTATTTTCAGACTAAAAAACAATTTATCTGCGTTTTTTTTCTTATTTTTACTTTGTTTCATTACGCTGCTTTATACTATTTTTTTTTAATTCTAAATTTTGTATCTGTCAATATTATTCACGTTTCTGCCAATAAACTAAAGAAAAGGCGAGTTAAATAGATGCAAAATCTGAGAAAAAGCATTATAAAAGCACCTGTAAAATTCCAATAACATTTACATATTCTAAAACTATTTTAATTACAAATAATCTTATGGTTTTTTAATCCCTTCGTGACGACAGTCTATTACAGAATTTTTAATAATTTACCACCGGTTTTTCAAAACAGAAATTTTCGTCTAATTGAATTGTGGAAATGCTAAGATATAATAAGGCAAAGCTTGCAATAAAAAATAACTGGTGGGAAAAATCGAGGATTCTGAGCATCTTATGCGTCACGCATACGTGTCGCTCGTCCCCAAGGGGTTAAAATCGGTTAATTCAACACTTGTAAACATTATCTTACAGCATATAACAATAACCGAAACTTATTAAGTGAGTAAAATGGTCATATCGGTAAAACATAATACATTAAAAGGTGACATTCTGCAGCATTTCAACAATCGAGTACCGAACTTCAATTTGGATACAGCCCCTTAAATATGCTCATTATAAAGTAATTAATTTCTCAGAAACTAATCGTAGGAATTTAATGAAATTTGGTATCTAGGCATAGTTTGAACTGCAGATTTCAAATATGTTGTCAAATTTGCGTCTTGCTATTGAAAAAAACAAAGTTTGGGTGTGTTTTTATATGTATATGGCCCCCTAAGCAAATTTTATATACATCATTTAAAAGTAGACTTTATTTCCAATCGTTTGGTACCAGTCACTTCCTTCTACTATAATTTGTTTCAGAGTTAGTGGGGGGTGTTCCTTTTTTTTTCCATGACTGTACCTTTATTTTTGGGATTTCATGTTTCTATGTGTAACTTATTTGAATTTATTTCTAAATTAAATTTCTGGTTCGAAAAACTAATCCAAATTTTACTGAAGAATACTGGAAGGTTGGCGTGTATGTTATAGCACAAAAGCAGAGATGTGGTTTAAGGAAGTGTATTCATTAACTTTACTCTCAGATTCTAGTAATTGTTTTTTGTATTTTTGAATTCGCATCAGAATTTTCGAAAAAATGTATTTAAAAATTGAGAAATGCAATTTTATTTTTTTTTAACCAAATATATAAATTGTAATTTTATTCAAAATTCTCATGCAAATTTTGTTTAAGGTTAAATAATATGTAAAATATACCACCGCTCTTCAAGGAATTAAAAAGTTTATCAAATTGTAGTTTTTGAACTTCGATATACTACATTTTTATACAGAATACAACACCACAGCTACTAACTTCTGGGCCATTCCATTGTGACGGGTGTGACATCCAGACAAAATTTCAAGAGTTTATATCTATATTTTGGGAAATAAATTAGCATGCTTGGAAAAACATAATTAAAATACTTTTTAGGGATTTCTTAGCTAATTTATTTCCCGAAATATAGACAAACTCTTGAAATTTTGTCTGGATGTCACACCCGTCACCATGGAATGGCCCTTCTGCGCTTTTTTTCCTACCAATAAAATTTAATAATAAATTTTGCTGCATTTAATAGCTAAAATTTCCGATTAAATATTGAAAAAAAAATTCTTTTAAATTTTAGTTGTAACAAAATGCGTAAATGTTGGCAGCTTTACTGTAATTTAATATTTGTAATTTTGTCTAAACAGCCTATACGTAACTCTGTTTAGTTTAAGCTGTCGGACTGGTGCAGTTTACATATATAAACTTTTTCATAAACTATATTTCGATATAAAATTATATTCTGAAAAAGGATGAATTCCTTAATCATCCTTCCATGTGTGTAACTTTCACGTTATCGCATTAAACTTGCAAAAAAATGAAGACTACTATTTTATAACTGCGATAAAATCATTAGTTTTACAGGGTTCATACGGGAACCGTTATTTTCCAGGTAACATACCAGTATATTTTTCTAAAAAAATACATCAAGTTCAAACATGCGAAATGTCACCATATTTAAGAAGAGATTATCTGTAAGAAAATACTGGTGCTGAATAATTTACTGGTCTTAAAATTCCAGGACCCGTACGAACCCTGGTTTTAGAGTTCTTTAACAGAATTTCGACAAATTTTATTATTTTATTTTGGTTACCGAAAAAAATCATAATTTTGCCATAGTTTGTATGTGGAATCCTATATATATATGCAGCGTACGTACGCTTTTATCACAATTTAACAATAGAATTAACAATAGAATTTTTCGCCTTATTTAAATGCAGAAAAGTATTTAAAATCCTACAATTAAACGAGACGTACCGTAATTTCCGGCGTATAATCCGCAGCTCAAAGAGTCGTTTTTCGACCCAGAAATATTATTTTAGAAAATGTAACTTAAAAGATCGCTGTAATTATTTAACTACAATTATTGAATAAAATTTCTGGGTCGAAAAACGACTCTTTGAGCTGCGGATTATACGCCGGAAATTACGGTACATTATTTCTGCTATTTAAATATTAAATAGAAAAATTCTATTAAAAAATTGTGGTAAAAACGTATAAACCCTGAAATAGCTACCTTTTACGCTTTTTTCTTACTGCATTTTTGAACAGAAAATTTTGTCTTATTTAATCGTCCAAAACTTAGAGATAACTAAAGCATTTTTTTTTTCTGTTCAGAAATAGTAGTATGAAATAAGCGCGAAGGTTGGAATCTATTCTATATACAACGAAGTTCATATCCATACATTTTAGAATTATTTTTAATTAAAGGGGATTGAATATTGCGACGTTACAAAATAAAAGATTTACAAAATATTACATTTTTTTAAACAAATAAACAAAAAATTCCAAAAGACCTTAAAGCAGCACACTTCTTTCTATAAGATAATGCAATTGTAGTGAATTTATCTCTCTATGTATAGATTTTTACTTAAACCTGAGTTTTTCAAAAAATACTGAAATATTTTATCTATTCTGTATACAAAGAAGTTCATATCCATAAATGTTAGAAATATTTTGAACAAAAGGGCATCGAATATTGCGACGTTACAAAATACAAAGCTTTACAAAATATTACATAAAAAAAAAAAAAATTACAAAAGATCTGAAAGCAGCACACTTCTTTCTATAAGATAATGCAATTGTAGTGAATTTATTTCTCTATGTAAATATTTTTATTTAAATTTGAGTTTTTCAATAAATACTGAAATATTTTCGAAATGTCAGTATTTGAAAAATGCTATCTCATGAAGAGAAAGAGACAGCAAAATTAATTTTTATATGTGTTATTAGAACCTCCAAACATCTCAAAAAAAAAGCTATGATATATTTCCCTCCTGAATTATACAACTTTAAATGTTGACAACTTTAAAAAATCAGCAATTTAGAGAGCTTGTAACTCAAAAGGGGAAATCGTATTGATATGTGATTTGACAAGGAAGGATCTCTCTATATACTGTCTAAAATAAATAAGTCGTTTTCTGTTTATGCATCTGCTCTATAAGATACGGAGTCGGGTTGGGTTGATTATTGACGGCCAATTATCTACACATGGGATATAGGATTGGGGGAAGTGCCCTTCGTGGGGGTCTTTCTAAGGGAACCTAACCCGTATTTACGCATGGATAAATCCACGTCCACAAATATAAAAATTTAAACTCTTGGAGTTATTGTAAATACCTTACTCAAATATTATGTCAAATTGTATTATATATATATATAGCTCTTATTCATTGCTCAAATCAATACTATGTAAAAGCCTAATGGCCTATTGGCCTCATCTGTATTTTTTTTTTTTTTAATAAACTTGCCAAGCAGCGCTTGTAGAGCTTAAGCAGTATGGTAGGCCACCCTGCTTGGTTGAATCTGAATATGGATAAATCCACGGCTCGAAGAAAACCATGAAAACTCCGAACGATAAGGTCGACGAGCGCGATTGGGATCGAACCTAGCACCTCCCGTCTACCAGCTTCGAGAACACAACCTCTCAGCCACTGCAACTTACGGAGTCATGAAATGGGAGAAATAAAAGCCAACCGCAATAAAAAAAGAAAAAGAAACATTTTATTAAACACGACTACATGGGACAAAAAAAAATCTCCATGTGATTGTTTAAGTTTTATGAGACGTTCAGTTTCTATTCTTATATTACTGACATCAGAACTTAGAAGAAAATATTTCATACTATTGTTTAATAATATATGGGTTAATTTGTATGTATTGAAACGAACCTTTTGGCCCATTTGAAAAAAAAAACTCTTATTAACACTTTCCAACATAGTTGAAAAGTGTTTATGACTTCGGTTTGTCTGGCCGTCTGGTCGTCTGTCTGTGCTCTAACTGTCGTAAATATGTTCGGATTGCCCTGAAATGTGTATATGTTATTGTCGTTTACTATAGCATGTTCCCTATTTCAACTGAAGTGTTATATATATTTATATATATATATATATTTTACAGGGAGAGTAAAAAATATTCCGTTACATTACAATCAATTGGAAATAATCGTTTCAAGTGCATTTTGAAAACATTATGTCATAATGAAATTGATATATAATGATGAAGAGCATTAAAACAGGCCGTTTTGTAGAATATGAGGTGCAAATAATTTATTATTCATTTACAGGGTCAAGAAAAGTATTCTGTTACACATTGTTATATGGGGAAAAATCGTTTGCAATGTAATTTAGTGATATTTCACTATTTCAAACATAATGAAAATTATATGCATTATTGAGGTGCACTATAAAGTGCTCTCTTGTGTGCATTACATTTATTTACATGGACACACAAAATATATTGGTAGCAATACATGTGCGATATTTACAGTCTATGTGTGATAAGTGAGCTGTCAATTTTTTGTTTGCTTTTTTAAGTTTAACTAATTTTTTTCATTTTAAGTGTGTGTTTATAAACTCATTTGATCATATACAGGGCTACACAAGGGAATTCGTAAGTATTACAGACTATTGGAGTGAATTGCTTAAGGATAGTTTTTAATTGTGTTTACGCATTTTCCTGCTGAACTATATTTAGTATACTACTAGAAGTTTGTGGAATATAATTACATTCATATACAGGGCTACGCAAAGAAAAAGATACATTGTCGTTTACGGTTGGTAATTGCTGCGAGTGAGTTTTAAGTTGCCTCTTAGCTTAATAAGTGGTGTTTACAAAGGTCTTCAGATAATATACAGGGCTGTACAACAGATTTCGAGTGCATTTCGATCGATGGGCAAAAATAGGTAAACGTGAATATTCTAACTGAAATAAATTTTATCATACTATTTATCCACATCTATCGATCATATACAGGGCTGCACAAAAAATCGACTACTTTTTTGACACTGGAAGGTAATTTCGAAAACTGTATTTTTCAATGTGTTATATGTTTTCTAAACTGTTTACTTACATATCTTCTTTCACAACATTTAACGGTGAAGTTTCGTTACAGTTTTTTGGCTGTGTTGGAAAGTGTTTGATAATCTATGCTTGACGCAGGATTTTTCGTTTTCCCCAGGTTCTAAATATTGTTTATACAAAATTTTGTTGCATTTTGGATTTCTTGCATTTGCAAATCTAGCAGCAAGAAATATATTTCCACTCTCGTGCCGCATTGTGTAAGCAAAAATTCTACTAATCTTTTGCACTGTGGATGTTAAACTGAATGTTACTAAAACTGGCCTGTAATTTTCGATGCACCTTTTGACGTTCTAGATATTGCTTTTATGTATTACTGTAGCTACAGCACATTAAGTAAGTCTCATATATTATTTTGCAGTTAACTTGCTTACCTCAAAACCGAAGTTGTTTATTAATCCTTTGCATATGCAAAATAACAGAACTTATTTAGTTTTTGGGAAGTATTTACTATATGGACAATTAATTTCGTCGTTCTGATTGGGTCTTATCCGGAAACTTCTGCGGTTTTTCAAAGCGAAGCGCGGTTTCGTCTAATTATATTTTGCTAGTGCTGATAGATAGGGACCTTGAATGACAAAAAAATTTGCATATTCGATTTTTTCTGCTTGCGCTGTAAAATTTCTTGCTTGTGTTGAGGCATATTTTTTTGTTTCAGTACAGTGTTAAGAATGGAGAACCGTAAAATTCATTTTCGTCATATTATGCTCTTTTATTTCAAGAAAGGTAAAAATGCTAGTCAAACTGTTTGTAAAATTCGCGCTGCATATGGACGAAGTGCTGTTTCAGATGACGCAGTTCGAAAGTTGTTTGAAAAGTTTAAGCGTCGAAATTTCAGCTTCGAAGATAATGCAAGCTATAGTCCGAATGTATATATCTGGGTCTTCCATGATCACTCCTTTTAGCAGCAGAGCTGCCAAGTCTCCGGCTTTTTGGACACCAGTATTTTTATGCATAAAATGTTATTTTATGTAATCGGGACATTCTGCGATTTAAGAGAACAGCATTTTCTCTAAAATAATACTGGCTTTCAAAAATCCGGAGACTTGGCAAGTCTGCAGCAGTAGTAAAATAACTAGACGAAATCGTGCTTCAAAAACCGCAGAACTTTCCAGCGGACCAAATAAAATATTGCTCAAAATATAACGTAAAAAATACGAAATTGAATACACAAATAATCTTGGTGTGTATTATTCGGTTTGTCGACATGCTTTAACATGCTGATATTAAATTTGCATTAATTGTTGTGACTAATAGTTATCAGATGACACATCAGTTTTAAACCTTCAAAATAATCTAATTATTTGTTTTTGATATTTAAAAAATGCAGCGTTCTAAAGGAAACAAAACAAATCACATGAAAATATCAAAATTGTGCAAGGAAAATTTAAATTAGTAATGTATACATTTAAACCAAATTTAATTGATTATTAACTTTGCACGCTTTTTTCTTCAAACTGTCTTTTGTTACTTTCGAGCACAGTAAAAAATTAGTTACAGATTTATTTAGCACAGATACGTATAAAATGGAAATATCTACAATACCTTCCTAATTGTTTACCAATTAAACAATATTAATTTTATTTCGTGTTATTCGAATGTGATATTTATTATGATTTAATCATAATAATTCTCCGATAAAATATTAATCATGTAAGCTAATAAAAATATTTATAGGTTTATATTTATTAAATATAGAGAAAAAATATTCAAAAATTGGAACAAAATTCACCTTTGCGTATCAATTAAATTATGAAACCATTAAAATGGATCACAATTTGTGTAATTACTAAAATAGGTGTAAAAATATATAGGTTCTAAAACATTAAAACCATGTTAAGATGTTAAGATGTTAGTTTTGTGTCCGATGAATGTTTTTAACAGCTTAACATGTTTTTAATGTTTTAGACCTATATATTTTTACACCTATTTTAGTAATTACACAAATTGTGGTCCATTTTAATGGTTTCATATTTTAATTGGTTTATATTTAATGTATTTCCTTTAGTGAAAACAAAGAACGAAAAAAAAATTCATTTTGTTGTTTTACGGTGACGCGCAACTATTTTACTGAAAATTTACATTGACAACTCATGTTTAATATTTTCAATGTCATACGTGTACATAAAGTTTTAATCTTTGATATTACTTAACCATCATACGTAGTATAGGGTAAGTCTTGTAATCGTTTTAAAAATAAAAAATATATATTTTGACGGATTTACACGTTTCAGACACTGTAGATTCCGAAAAACATATTTTTAGAAAAAAAAAAAAAATCGACGTCCGTCTATCTGTGTGTCTGTGTGTGTGTGTGTGTGTGTCTGTAAACGCTCTATCTCCGGAACAAATCGAGATAGAGACTTGAAATGTGGTATGCACTTAGTATGTAATAATGGGAAGAAGCTTATTGAATTTCAGTAACCTCGATTATCCGGAACTATTTTTTTCGGACTCTCGAAATATCCGTTCTGATAAAAGGCATATAAAAATTTTTGAAATTGTTTATTTTAAGGAGTGAATATAAAATACAATAAAAAAAACATAAATTTTGCATAAAGAATGAAGTTGATCGGATAATGAGTTACCGATATATTTGCAATCATATTTGCCACACTCTTCGATTTTCATGACCCTGTATATCATTCAAATTTTAATTCAAGGACATAATTTAATGGGAAATGAGACGCTTAATCCGACGCAGTAAACCGTTAATTAATATGTTTATCAAATTTTGGAGTTATAAGGATGTTTCTTTTACGTAATTCAGTAACAGAGCATTTAAATTTTATGACGCCATCAAGCCAGGTTTTTATTCGAATTGCAATGCATTTTATAAATAGTTTACACATGTTTTATTTTCATATTTTATATTATGCATATCCATGATGGGTAAGTATTACGGTGGCCCCCAACGACTAGTTTAAATTAGTAATGGAACATAATAATGAATATGTCATGAATTCATTCTGATTGGGTATTAAATTTGTGAATGTGAACTATAGATTCAAAATTTTTATATTTAAGCAAGGCACTCAAATGGTCCGTTTTTATAATACCACGTTCTTCAAACAAAAATCTTATTTTATATTTTTCTTGCGAATTTTGAAGAAATTTAAACTAAAAGTTATTTTTATTGCAATTGTTTTAGAAACTTACCACGAAAATTGAATTTTACAGTATACAAGTTTTTTTTTTTTTTTTTTTTTTTTTTTTTTTTTTTTTTAAGAAAGAAAAAGAAACATTTACTTGTAGGGGTGATTGTTTTAGAACTGCTGAAATATTTTATAACGGTCATCAATTCTCAATAGCTTGATTTTTCTCCCTTCGATAATTTTTGACATTCTTTCACACATTAGTGACTCTTCATTTCATGTAAATATAATCCTCTTATCACCATCGGCCCGAAAAGTTTGATTCTTTTCATAGCTTACCATGTTTTGAAAGGTAAAGAAATTTTTCAGAATAAAAAAGCTACTTATTTATTAAAAGAGTGTACGCTGGATATTTTTTGAAGTGAGTCTAATGGAGTTTTCCAGGGGTAATTTTCTATAATTAATAAGTAAACTCAATTTAAACTTTTTTGAAAGTTAAACATTAATTTCTGAGAAAAAAAAAATCAGTCTTTCAAACAACATTAAAAAATCATCGACAATATTTATAGTGTTCACAATGATTAATATCATCTTCTAGTGATCGCTTAACCATTTAACAGATAAAGCACTTCAATTGTTAAGATGTTGAAATAAATGATTGACACCGGAAATTATGAACAAATTTATTTTTATATAATAAAAAAGCGATATTTCACATATATAATAAATGAAAAACATTTCTATTAAAATTCTGCTGTCATTGTTGAGTTTCGTAATTAAAGTTTTGTGATTTCGTGGGGAAACCAATGAACGTTAAAGGGTTAATAACCTTTTCTCACGACTCTAGTAGAAATCCAATATAGGATTAATATTGCTCTAATATTGCATACATTGATATGAAATATCGGATATTATATTCGGTCTTTTACGTTTTGGAAATATTACACAAATATTGGCAATGCATCTTTCGGCAATGTAAAGTAAATATTAGGACAAATTTGGCGTTATGAATATTTTCGGAAGCCATTATTATTTTAGTTGGAATATTTCAAATATTTACAATGAAAGATTAATATGTAATAAAAATTGTATAAAATGTTAATAGAAACATTTTCCATGAAATGCAAATATTGAAAAATATATTGTTTTTAAATAAGAAATATTTCAAAGAAAATTAAAATGAAATTGGCTTTACATTATAAATATTTGAAATAAAACGCCAATATTTCAAATATATTATATTTAATAGCTTTACATTGGCAAAATTCTTGCCAATATTGGAAAATTACGAACAGGTGTAATTTCTCATGGACATATTTAGCCAAGACATAACTTATATTTGTCTGCTACTGGATGATTCTTTTACGGGTTAAAGCCATCACATTTTTAATAATTTAAATCTGTGGGTTTTGAAAATGTTATGCAGGTAAAAATGAAATAGCATCATTCAGTACCAAATGCAAATCGCAGTGTCATGCTATCGCCTATTGAAATCAGCCTCTTCAGATAAAACACACACATATATATATATATATATACAGGGCGTCCGAAAATTCTGGAAAAGGTTAAATAACTCGAGAAATATACATCGGATTGAAAAACGGAAAAATACGTGTTTAATATTTGATATCACTTTGATATCCCTAAATAGATTTTTCAAAACTATTGAACATGCATTTTTCCGTTTTTCAATGCGATGTATATTTCTCGAGTTATTTGACCGTTTCCAGACTTTTCGGGCACCCTGTATATGTACAAATGCGATAGATTTCAACGGTATCTACAGAGCACAGTGTACTGTAGTATATTCCGTTAGATATGCACAGTTAATCTTTCGCATATACCGTACAGAACCTCCATTGAAAGTTGAACCGACCAACAACAGAAACCGAAAGTTAAATAACGTAATTCTATCCTTGCACATTCTTATCACCACAAATTACCGCCGTAACTACTGGAGACACAGGTGGATTCTGTATTACAGAAGCTGCCGATTATTCAAATTACTTAATAGAAGATTCAAACTCTGTTATAAATCAAATTACTAAGATTTAAATAAAATCTTTACAGTGTATCTTGCCGCATACCGAAATATATTAAATAAACTGAACTAAAAACAAAAACGTATGCATAGTTCATAAAAACACATTTATTTGCACAAATAACGTGCAGTTAATAAAACAAAAGAGTTACAGCTTACATTTAATAGAAATTCAATAGCAATTTAATAGAAGTAAATACTGTTCAAGGAAATTGTTGCTAATCGCGATTCAATTTCTCATACGTTTGTGTCCAATTTAACCCCTCCAAAGTCGCTTAATATTTGAAAAAAACATCAAAAGATTACCTATATTTTTTATTACAGAAATTGAATAACTCTAAGGTTTCTAAATGAAATATGCAATTATTTTTTTTAAGGCAAAAAAAAAAAAACAATATGTCGTAGAACAAATTCACATTTGTAGAAAAGCCATCATGTGAGAGTTCTGTGTCTTAACACCTTAAGCGCCGCCCCCCGATAAATGTAGGCTACTTTTTTTTTATAATTCAGATTATTTGATTCCCACCCCTTTTTTGATGTAGAAATATTCACCGTAGTTTACGGCAGATACAATGATTCGAAAATAAAGCCAATTACACTATTTAAAAAAAAAAATGGTGGAAATCCAACAATCTGAATTTTAAAAAAAGGTCTAAACTGCCCGTGAAAATCACGGGCGTGAGAATTAAGGGGTTAAATTTTTCTGGTTTCAGAAGTTTTTTCAAGCAGTTAAATCATGAGCCCGGAAATATGACATGCACGGGGAATAACGAACGACACCTCAGCCCGTGATATTGACGGTAGCGAAAATTAAGGGGTTAAGATATATTTTGCATTTTATTAAATATAACATGCCTAATGTAAGCAGAAAAATGACTTTTACGCTTTTAAGTCAATACAAATTTATTTTGAAGAAATTGAATTAATACCTGTTATCTATTCAAAAGCATACCATTACACATTAGGTTCTTATATCATTATATATTAGGTCCACATTAGGTCCTTTTTGGCACTTTTATAATAATATTAAAACTTTAATGAGTCGTCCCAAGTACCTAACAGTGAAAATTATTTTTTCATGTCAGTTCATCTAAATTTTATTAGTTTAACAGTAGTTATGAGTTTTTAAATTTTTTATACTCCATTATAATTAAATAATGAATTATTAGCCCTTTCGCAAAGAACGCACTTTACAGAATTTTTAATCTTTGTCGCCGGTTTTTCAAAATAGAAATTTTCACCTAATTGAATCGCAAAATTACTTTTATCAAAAAAGCAAAACTTTCAATTAAAATTTACTGGTATAAATAATCAAATAGTCTTATGACTTTAAGCGTCACGTGTACGAGACGCTCGTCTTGAAAGGGTCAACAACATTCATACTTTAAAAAAAACTGAATTTTTTTTCTGAATAGAAATAAACAAGAATATGAATGAATGATGTATGAAGAATACAACTTCTTGTTTGAATGTGGCTATTTATCAATTTAAGTTATTTTAAAACATTTCTGGGTTTCGTTGAATTGCGAAAAATTCCACAGGGTGGGGAAGAACCTAGTTTTTATTTTATTCAGTTCGTAAAAATTATTAAAGGACGTTCTGGCCAATTTCAACGTTTAGGACCATTTATTACCACTGTGTTCTCTTCGACAGCTTTATCTATGATAATAGCTTATCTGCCAACTTTTACGCGTTTTAGTTACCTTTAAAAATTAATAGAAAATTTGGCCTTACCTAATCGGAGATTATGACGATTACATAATGCAAAATTTAATATTAAATTTCAGTAATAGACAGTGTTGCCAGTAGGCTACTTTTTAAAATTAGGTTTGTTTGATTTTCACAACTATTTTAAAATAGTATATTTGGCCTTATTCTTGCATTATTTAATTTGTCATTAAATAAGGCGAATATTGCTACTTTGAAAAAGTGGTGGCAATCAAGCAATTTGAATTTAAAAAAAGAAGCCAGTTGGCAACACTGGTAATAGATTTAGGTTTTTAGTTAAATTTAATATTACCATTAGTCTCTCAATAGGCATTTTATCAAACAAGTTAAAGTGGCTCCCCACAAAATTCAATTATTTTACTTGACCATGTAGTGTTGAGTAAGGAATATTCAATTTCCTATAAGCCTGCCACGATGTCAGTCGATCAGTTTTCACATCCTATATAGCTTGTTGAACTTCTAGGACATTTTAGAAACTCCCTTAAGCACTTTCTACCAGAAGTTACACCAGGAAGTAAAATAAAAATGTGTAATGGAATTGTAAAAATATTGTCCACGTTTATTTCATAATAGAAATATATTTTAAAAATAAAATATTAATTCGGACAATAATGCTGACCATTTTAACTTGAGCCCCATATTTCTATGAAAAATACTAATCTTTCTCTATAGGAAAATTTCTAAATATATTAATTAAAAAAACTGCTTTTTTTATTGCTTAAATTTCTGCTTTTCAATATCAATTTTATTTAATATGAAAATTGAAATTGACGCTTTTACATTGCTCGCTATATCTTGTATAAAACCGTCATTTATTGATCGTATTTTTTATCTTTATCTTAAATATACACCGCTGTTATTGTGCCAAATATTTGATTAAAATTCGATACAGGCATAATATTTCCCTTTTTTGATCATTTGAAATATGTAATTAAATACCCAGCCCAAAAAGTACTAATCTGTCTCTATGGGGAAATTTCTAAATATATTGATCCAAAACAGCTGCTTTTGTTATTGCTTAAATTTCGGCTTTTAAACATCAATTTTATTTAATATGAAATAATACCTCATAAACCTATCTTAGTACATTTATTGAATACCCCTAAGCATTTGATCCAATTCGTTACTAAAATGTCTATCAAAAAATGTGTCACCAAAATGCGATGAAACTTTTAGAACGAGTCTAGTTAAAAACGTCCTTTCCCCAGGAACTATAAATAAAGAGGAAATGACATAGTCTCAAAATGGTGAAGCTTCAACTGTAACCGATTTCACAGGGACTGATTACCACCGGGGAAAACTTCCACCAGTAAATTTGGATAGACTCTTCCTACTTATTTAAACGCATTTTTCATGTACAATTTTGGCCATAATGAAGACAAAAATGTATATCCGTGTTTACTGGTGGAAGTTTGCTTCGGAGGCAGTTCTCATAAATGCTATTAGCGAAGCATCTTTCTTTTTCAGCTTTCACTTCTGGTAGATGAATCAGGAATTTAATGCGTGACAATACTTGTTTTTGTCATTCAAAGATATTATAGGAAATGGTAATCTCGATTTTGGGAGTATATTCCCCGCATAGGCTTGCGGTTCCGACATATTGTGACTGCATAACCAGTTTTTTGTCAAAGTCAGTGAAAAAGATTATAGTACCATCGGAGCAAATTTCCGCCAGTTAAAACGAATAAAAATTTTTACCTTATTTATGACAGAAATTTCACATTTATAAGGCAAAAAATGTGTATACAAATGTACTGGTTGAAGTTCACTCCGGCGGTAATCAGGCGCTTTTGATCCGATGCAAGCAAACATCAACAACCATCTTGTGAGTACACCCACAGTTACTTCACTCGCAATAGTTTTTCTCGGCATTATATTTCTCCTCCTCTATCTTCATAGCTCCATTTCCTTTACAGCTTTCACTTTTGGTAGCTGAAACAGAAATTTAATGTCGTGACGATGAAGTTTTTTTTACATTAAAAGGTACACGAAATGTTAGTCTCGATTTTCGGATTATTCCCCACATTTATGAAGTGATGTCGGAGTTTGATGTCTGACAATGTGATGGGAAATTCTCCTCTAAGAAAAGGCTTTAAACGAAGTAAGTTGCGCGTTTTGTTCCAGAAATGTTTTTTCACGTAATTTTATTTTGTTTGTTTTGTGGCATTTTTTCAAAATCCATAAATATATTAAAATCTTAATTTATCTAGTTATATTATCCACTTATTAACCCTTTAACGGACATTGGTTTCCCTATGAAACGACATGATTTTAATTACGAAATTCAACATTGACAGCAGAATTTTAATAGAAATGTTTTCCATTTATTAAGTACGTGAAATATCGCTTTTTTCTTATATACAAATAAATTTGTTCATAATTTCCGGTGTCTATCATTTATTTCAACATTTTAGCAATTGAAGTGCTTTATCCGTTAAAGGGTTAATCAAGTTATTTTAATAAGGAGAATGTTTTTTTTTAGTTACGATAAAATATTTCCGTTTTAAAAACTATCTGCTGCTAAGAAATATATTTTATGTTGCAAATTCTAAAAAGAGATACTTTTTTGTTTACTAATAATAAATAAATTACAGATTTCTTTTTAATAAGTATAATGGAAATATTAAATTTCAACAAACATTAAAAATGACTTTAAAATAATCATCCTAAAAAGAATGAATTCTTTCATTATCAAAATGTCATTTCCTTAATTTACACTTGTTGCATTTCATTAAAAAATAAATACTTTAAGAATTATATCTTGTTGAACATAATCATTAAATGAAAAAATAACGACGAAGAAATAAAAAGAAGAGATGAAATAATCAGAATAAAAAATAAAAATTGACGTATGTTTAGAGAGTAAAATAATGTAAATTAGTTTCTGCATGAAAAGTTTTAAAAAATATTACTTTTGTGACTATTAGTATAATTGGGTATCATTTTAAATAACAATTTTTGAAATTGGAACTTTTGCTTTTTGTTCACATCGCGTTTCAACCCCTTTTTAAAATCTCATTCTTTTTTGATAACTCATTTTCTTCTTCTAGGAAAAATAATTTGAATAGTGAATAATTTAAATACAGCTTCTTCTAAAGAAATAAGATTCTAGAGTAAATTTTAATAGCTTACTATCATTATCATTCAAACATAATATTTATATAAATGTTATGTTAGTTAAATAATGCATTTAGTACAAAATGTTTTATTATTAAAGCGCATATATGAGTTGTGTGCAAAATATGTAATTTAACAAGCGATTTTGGCTCTAATAAATAAAAGCTTCCAGAGGGGATTTTTAAGAGAAATTTACCCTTTTTTTTTGTTTGTGTATGGAAAATTCTGAATTTACCCAGCTACTCTCCTTTGAAAGCAGTTGTTTGATCATTGACCGTATCGACATTCACAGAGCCGATTGTGTTTCGGGAATTTTGCAAAAACTATTTCTGTATGTAATATTCGTCTTATAAATTCTATAATTAAATAAGTTGAAGTTTGTTATTTAGAAATAGTCATTACAGAATTCCGGAAACACAATCACCTGTGCATCACTTCGCATGTTCATATCCATATCGCGTGAAGAAAGACAGTTTACACGGTTTTGAGAGATTTCTTTTTACAAGAACGATAATGTAGGTCAATTCATTCTCAAAAATCACATATGCCTTCATTCCATATATAATGTAATGTTCAAATTCAACCAATGACTAAACCTATACACACAAATAATGCAAATTATTCTAACTAAAAAAATCTTATTTTTAATTTGTAAACAAACTTTATTTGCCTTTTATAGCGGTCAATTTACAAAGAGATGTCATATGCATATTACTCGCTTTAAATTATTAACTCAAATAAATTACCGTATTTCTAGATTCGAGATATTTACCTTGGAAAAATACTGAAGATATTAAATTTTTATATTGAAAAAAATACAAATATATGTACATATATATATTAATTTTTTCTGACGAAATCTCGAATGTGCAACATTCGTCTCACTCTATTTTGTCTCACTCTGTTTTTTTTTAACACCATTTATTAAATATGCATTTTTTTGTATAAAAAAGTAATTAGATTCCATGTTTAAAAATTTCATTTTAATGAGGTTTAACTTGAAGACTAGAATTGAATGAGTAATAACTTAAACATTCAGTAATCAAAATATTTTTAATTAGAGTACCAAAATACATATAACCTTTTATCGACTTGATATATGTTTCTCTTTTCGAGCTCAAATGAAATTTTAGAAGGATACGCATTTTCCGTGATCTTTGATCCATTATGGAAACTTCAGTTTCCGAATTTTCATTCAGCCCTAATTAGCTGCCAAAATCCAGAGAGATTTTGATTTTCTTTAATCAAGACATTCTCTCGAACCGTTGTAGAAGTAACAAATGTAGTTCATAAACTATTTTCTTTATAGCAAAGTGAACTTATTTAAATAATTTAAAGTGTTATTTTATTAAAATTATTGAGATATAATGGGAATATTCCATGCAAAATATCCAAACTTTACATTTGTCTTAAACATTGATGTAGATTTATAGATTGTTAGGACTAAGATTTATTGTTCAATAATTATTATAAAAGTAAATTGAAAAATGTTATATTATATTTATTTGCAATTTTTTGCTCTAGATATTTATTTATTTGTATTTTAATAATTAAATACAGGGTGATTCATAATTACTTTAGAGGTTTCAGAAGGTCGTAATTAAGAAACATGACGGATACAATAAAAGGTTATAAAGGTTATATATATGAGGACGTGAGTTTAAAAACTTGCCTTATCCAAAAAATCAAATTCGAGGAAATCGTGAAAAATATCTTACTGCTTCCATTGGTTTTCATTGTAAACAAAGAATTTAGAACGACAGAAATACATGCTAAAACTAGTTTTTCTGCGGATTGTAGAGTTTTTACAGTGAAGATTTACCTATAGTATAGATTGATAGAGAAAACGTGATTTTTTAAATTTTGGATAAGGCGAGTTTTGAAACTCACATCCTTATATAATTTATATATAAAGGTAATATATAAAGGTTACATATAAAGGTTTTATATAAAGGTTGTGAGAATTCCATACCTTTTTAATCCATAGTTAATTACCGTAATTTCCGGCGTATAAGCCGCAGCTTAAAGAGTCGTTTTTCAACCCAGAAATATTATTTTATAAAATGTAACTTAAAAGATCGCTGTAAATATTTAACTACAATTATTGAATAAAATTTCTGGGTCGAAAAACGACTCTTTGAGCTGCGGCTTATACGCCGGAAATTACGGTAAAAATGTCGAGCATTAATAGAAACTTTTTCCGTAATTTCCGGCGTATAATCCGCAGCTCAAAGAGTCGTTTTTCGACCCAGAAATTTTATTCAATAATTGTAGTTAAATATTTACAGCGATCTTTTAAGTTACATTTTATAAAATAATATTTCTGGGTCGAAAAACGACTCTTTGAGCTGCGGATTATACGCCGGAAATTACGGTAATATCCATCTCAATCGATTTTGTTGAAGAGCGCCGATTGTTTTCAAAGCTTGCGAACTTCAAGTATGCTGTAATTTCTACTTAGAACTCTTTACTTAACACAATACAGATAATAAATGATCTCCATTTGAAGTTATACTGACAGCGATACTTCCATAATTCTACCACCTTGATTCTAAAACTTGAGATCTTCTCAAGCCACTTACCGTCGTCAGACCTGAGGTACACATCTATTTCTTCCCTTATAAAGACTAAACTATTTGACTTTTTTTTACAGTTTTATTTTACTTCTATATAGCTGAATGGTCTTTTCTTTGGAACAAATCCAATAAATGGTATTTCCTACATTTTATTTTCTCATAAAATAAATGTTATTTTCATCTGTGCTTGCAAAATGCCATCTTTAGAACTTCTCTAGAGAATGAAGTTCCTGAATTTCACTTATTTTCTTCAACTATCCGTACTGATGCTTAATTCGTCCGTCCATGTACTGTAATTGTAAATAAAAGTCCTTGTCATTAACTCTCGCCATCCTATTGATTTACAACATGTTACAAGGTTAATACATATAATACCAGTTTAAGGTAAGTGGAAACTTTAAGGGTGTCCAATATGTTCGTCCTTGGTGAAGCTCCTATACCAATTCTAAACAAAATTTATCCTTTACTCGTCAAATTGCAATTAACCACTACGACTCTGATCCTTTATATCAATTTGAAAGGTGTACTTATAGATACAGTGTTAGGCATATAGACCATTTTAAGCGATTCTTTATAAAGCAATATGAACCATTTAGCTGTATTCATCATAACATTTTTCTTATTCTGACCTTTAGAAAACTCTGCGGAAATTACATAACATTCTCTATGACCGACCTTTATAACTCCTTGAAAGGTGGTGGAATATTATACCAGTTAATATTACCGTAATTGTCGGCGTATAATCCGCAGCTCAAAGAGTCGTTTTTCGACCCAGAAATATTATTTTATAAAATGTAACTTAAAAGATCGCTGTAAATATTTAACTACAATTATTGAATAAATTTTCTGGGTCAAAAAACGATTCTTTGAGCTGCGGATTATACGCCGGAAATTACGGTAATTCCAGACTGCCAAGTGGTAACCCGAAATGTTTGATAAAGTTATCCTTTCATATGGTAAGTGAAGAAATGTATTTATTTATTTTTAAATAAATTTGTTTATAAATTCTGGTGACGATCCATCATTTCAACATTTTTTCAACAAAATTACTTTGTACCTGAAAGGGTTAAAACATTTTATAAATGACTAAAAGTAAATATATAACATTTATATTTCTATACAACCAACCGTTACAAGAAAGTACTTACAAGGATTTTCATCCTTAAACAAACGCTATGCAAATTTTGACGGAATAGGTTATGATCTATAATGAAAATTTACATGATCTATAGCTGTTACGAATGAATTCAAGTGGAATAATACGACTTTTGTTTAATGCTATTTGAAAACAGTTCATTAAATGAAACCCAAAAGTACTGACGCAATAAGGAAATCCAGGTGCAAACCAAAGTGAAACAAAAAACTTGACACAATGATGCAACATCCATGTTACGATTTTTTGGTATTGCTCTTTACCAGTAAGCTTTTCTAATAGAATGTCATCGTGAGCCTGCACACAAAATTATAAAATAACGTTTTTATTGAAGGGGTTTTTGAAGGGGTCTTATTCAGGAATACATGATAAAGCGTGACATAGACCAGCTCCCTTGTATAGGTTTTAAAGACCAGAAGTGATAAAATATCACTGTGCTTTACTCAAATAACTGCAAAATTTACTTGAAACCTTCTAAAGCAGGCGATGGTAAGGACAATCTGACACGATATGATACTCTTCAAGTGCTACTGTTGGCTGTGCTAAAGCTGAATATACTGTAAATCATATGAAATTTAGTCGAATGAAATTTCTCTAAACTGCATGCCGAAAAGTTTTAACATCTGTGGCTACTTCTACTTGTATACAATATTAGTGTTTGTGATAAAAGCATTTTGGTAAATGAAACACAATCGTATGCTACTTGAAAAACAGTCATTTGTGGTCTAATTGACACTTATATTTAATGTTTATTATTGCGATAAACACATTTTGGAAAATCGTTCATCACTGCACAATAGGTCAAGAAGAGTAGGGTAAAATGTGGTAAAATCGCATATCTGATTATTAGTTGCTTCTTACAAGGAAGATCTCCATAAGCGCATACTCAGAAAATTGTGAAAAAATTACAGAATGTTCTTCTCATGGGGATATATACGTCTATAAAAGAATTTTCTGCGGAAGACAGATTTAACGTCTGTAAAAAAATATGAAAATTTCGTTTATTTTGCCATTTATCACCGGTTGGAGACGGAATAAAATTTGAAAAAATACGGTTTTACGACAAATACTCTTTAAGAAAAAACTTTTATGCTGAACTTGTTTATGAAAGTTTAACTTACATAATAAATAAAGTTTTATAACTACAATTTTGTGTAGACATTTATATGTGTAAATGAAATTTAAAGATCGTAATTTACGATTTAAAACAAAATTTAAATTGATTGAAATTGTTTCAAGCTCAAAAATAAGCCCGATTCTGAACAATTCAAGAAAAAATTATTGTTGCTATGGAAACAACGGCTTTTTCGATATGGAAATGTATAACGAATGCGTTTGTCATCGGGATTTCCTTTTTAAAATGCATTTAAAAATTATTCATATAACCGGTGAAGCCGTTTAAATTAGAAAAAAATCGTGGATTAGGGGATAAAACATTAGCAAAATTTCATTCAATCGATAATAAATAGAGAGAAAAAACGTGAATGATTTATTTAATCTGATTTAAAAGAGTATTTTTAATTAATATTACTGCAAACGTACAGAGAGTGGAAAATCTTGAACGCAAAATTCAAAAGATTCTGAACAAGCGAGTGTGTTATCATGAGCCCTAGAATTAACTGATTAGTATAATTTTCTTACCGTTGAAAATACAAAAATTATACAAAAAATAATAAGTTTTCATCGTTTAAGTTTAAATTCATTAAGTATTGCGCATTCGAATAATCATTTTACAAGCAATTTCAAAATCCATTAAAATCGTTTGCGTTTGGCGAGGAAAAAATGTTGCTAGTCAAATCGCGTCTTTTTGCGCCAAATACTTGAAAGTACTTTTTTTTTTGCAGAATTTCTACTGCGATTCCGCAGCTAAATTTTACTGTTACCTTATTACATACATGAGTAGCTTCATTAGCATTTTTTCAAAATTTTCTGAGTATGCGCTTTAAGGAGACCTTCCTTGTTAGAGCCAGAATTTTCACTAAAATTTAATGTAACTTTGAATACATGCTCTTCACTTATCCTTGTACTGTAATATCATTTTAAATATATTATTTCTTCATAAAATGTTTATTAATAAATGATTATTTATTAAAAGTCCAATCCTCTGGTTTACCCGGGCGGTGGAGTAAAACCACATGGATATTTCAATCTTAATAAGTAGAAAAGTTTAGCCTTTTGTTTAAAAAGGAACAGTCTATTTTATTTTACAACTTTAACTAAGGACCTAAACTTATGATATATATATAATAAGTATAATGATTTAATATTTAAAGACGCAATATTAATTATCTTCGTGACAATTTGAGAAAAATCACAAAATAAGTTCACCTCTTTATCTGCTTTATAAAACTCACAATCACTGTTATAACTTCTAGCTTTGACTGTCTTTGCTTAAAACATTGCTTACGGAATCGTAAATAATTTTATTCCCCAATATCTTTCTCTATCCCACCTATGTTATCCCCCAAGAAAATGTGGATATAATCTCAAGTCATTAAACTGCACCTATAATTGCCAGCAACAGTTTCACTGTCGGAAATAAATCCTTATTAATTATGTTACAGTTACAAGCAGTGTTATAAAAAATTTCAATAATTTTAAAAGTGTTCCTATTCAAGAATTCTGAAAACTAGAAATCATTAAAAAAAACATTCTATCACACCACTACACAAATACTAGTATGGAGATACCGTAATGGATGCTTCTTCATCTTACCTAGTGTTACGTATTTCAACCATTAGCCACTACAGGGCTATTCAAACTGAGTCAAACCGACTATACGGTTAGACACTTACTTCCCGACATTTGTTACATGTATTTAATCTCTGTTTATCTGATAAATGCATTTTATTCATATATGCATTTGCATTGAAAATCTTCATTTGCAATGAAAATTTTAATAATACTTAAAATTACGTTTTGAAAACTTTACTGGTACTTTATGAACATGTCATTTATTTGATATTTGTATTTATTTTAACTAGCTGACACAAATTTCGTTGTCCATGCAAGTCTGACAGGCCTGTAGATGAATAAAATTAAAATAGGCTAAAAGATACTGTCTTCACAGTCACTGGGCAGTGCACGCTTCAGTGGCCTGGATTTACAGGAATGCTGCATCACTTTACAACCAGTATTATTATACATTAAATTTGCGGTTATTTAATCTTTAACCGTTATACTATTAAATAAGCCCAAACTTGGCATATAATAATACTGGTAGTAAAGTTGTTCAGCATCCCGAAACGCTACGCTACTGTTCCGCTTTGAAGTCCACAAACCTTTGAAACATCAATCCCTATATTGGTGTCCGATATCTTTTGTGACTATAAACTGTTGCAACAAAAATCAGTATAACATGAGCTCTCACTACATCGGAGTCGTGGGATGTTCATGCCCTATAAACTTTTAAAACGAGTATGACTGTAACGTGAACTCTCCCTACATCTAAACGACCACCATCATAACAGGGCTCTGTACGCTTTGTGCGGTCATTACAAAGGGCGATCGTTATAAATATGACATTTTAATCAATGGTGAAAATTATAAATTAAAAAAATTTTCTAATGTTTAAATGCAGAAATATCCATAATTTTTTTTTTTTTTGCCTGCATACATACATCGAGTAAATTACTTCCAGACGGAATGGTGAAGTTGTATATTCTGTAACATAAAAATGTATAGGAGGTAACGCCTACTTATTATTTTTTTCTTAATTGCGTGTAACAGTTAGATACCTGTATTACTCTCTTGTAAATAAAATACTTTCATATTTAAATTATATTTTATTTACTTACCTTGTACACTCGCCTATAAGCCGACCCCCACATTCGAGATGAAAACCGGTTTAATAACAGTAATTCACAACGGTTTCCTACGCCTTATTTAATCTCATTTAATTCAAAATTACTTAACCCATTCGCTGCCAACCACGAGTATACTCGTGGTTTTTTAATGTAGAATTACGAATTCGTACCGGAAATTTTGAAAAAAGAATTTTTATTTAATGTAATCACGAAATGTCTGTAATTAAATAAAGTAAATATTGCTATTAGTATTTTCTGGTATGAATTCGAACTACAAAAAATAAAATTCCGGTAACTTTAACCCGGCAGTTAACGTGTTAAGGCGCAGAAAACCGTTCTAAAATACTAGTATTAAACTTGTTTTCATCTCGAATTTAGTGGTCCATTTACACGCAAGTACATATGTAAAAAATATTTGTTTAGTAATCTCTTCCTGAACTCAAAAAACCTCAAGTTTTAAGATTGTCTTAAAATATTTTTTGAAATAATAATATACGAAGAGAATGCAAATCATGATATTTAACAAACATCTTTAAAATTTAAAACACAAAAATACCTTTATTAGTTATTTTGTGCCAAATGTTTTATTAAAATTGTTAATTAATTAATTTTTGATAATTTTGTTAAAAAATATATACATGCATACATTTTATCCCAACATCAAAATTTCTGAGGAATATTTTTGTTAATAGAAGTTAAAGATCTGTATATTTCATGAAGTGTTAGACACTCAATATGAATTATTTCTTTGGTTATCGATATTAATTAAGCTCAGGGATTAAAAAAAAAGCACTTCAATATTTTGAAAAGCACTTATGTCTCATAAAAAGAAAATGAAACATCTTTTATAAATTGTGGAGAAATGCGGAAAATAAGAATATAAAAACAAGTTTTTAAAATTCCATCTCAAATGATACGGTACATTATGCATAGATTTTAATGAGCTGGTGCACTGGACGAAAAATATATTAATCCCTTGATTACAGACCAGGACTGCCGACTAATTTTAGATTCAATCGTACCACAATTTACAAACGTTTGTCTTTGTGGTAGATTTATCATGGAAATATCATAGTATAAGTGCAGAGTTGCCAAGTCTCCGGATTTTTGTACACCAGTATTTTCTTCTAGAAAAATGTTGTTCTTTTAAATCGCAGAATGCTCCGATTAAACAAAACAGCATTTTATGTAATAAAATACTGGTATCGAAAAAGCCGGAGACTTGGCAGTTCTGTAAGTATATGGTTATTATTCAAAGATGTCATTTTTCAAAATGTGGTAAGAATACAATTATAAAAAAACGTCCACTGAGGCGTATGTAATCCTAACCGTAGTCAAAGGGTTAAGATGATGGTTGACGTTCATATAAGATTTTTCTCTCTTCATTTAAAATTTATAAAAATTATGGCAAACATGACGTAAGTATTTTTGTGCATAGAGTGGGGATGGCGAATCTGTTTTCCAGAACAACCAGTTTTCAGGAATAGTTTTGTTCGCCTTATTTAATCTCATTATTACTAAACGGAAGAATATTGTACCAAAAATGTAATGGCAAGGTTTATTGTATTGAAATTAACCCCTTAAGCACCATATTCAATTTAGTGATAGCATGCCGAATACCAGTTATGTTAAATGTCGTCAAAACTACAAATAAAATCAAAAATTATACCGGAAATTTTAAAAGAATAATTTTAATTTATGCAATCACAAAAAGTCTTTCATTATATAAAATACAAATTACTACTATAAATTTCTGGTATGGATTCAAAATTTTGAATTTAAAAAAGACCAAACTGTCAACCTGGACGTACGTCCGGGTATTTCAGATAGAGGTGTTCATGACGTATGCAGGTACGTCATGTTGTTTAAGGGGTTAATAATCTGAATCGATACATATAGCAGGGACAAAACTATTCTCTCTATAACCACATAATACTGTGATTAATTAAGTCAAAATAACATTTTAAAGTTAGTGGTGGAAGGTTGCCTTATTATCCCTGTTAAGCCTGAGAACATGCTGAAAAGCGTGGCAATTTAGGAAGTAAATAGGTAAGACTTAATTTTTTTGTAATCTATTTGTTTAAATTGAATCACTTTTAACACTAAATAAGGGGTGCGTCATAAGTTCGTAAAAACTTTAGAAATTCATTAAAAAGAAACAGATGATGCTTCTAAATATCTCTTTGTAAGAATGGGATTAGAAGGACATCGTATTTTCTTTTATAACAAAAAAAAAATTAAACTAATTAATTTTTCAGAAGAGCTGAAATTACGCTTTTTCACTCTTTTGGTTGTATGCTGTCTAGTAAAGTGATAATTTCCCTCCTTTGTATTTAAAAAGCCCTGCCGCGCTGATCGACCTAACCGTTAGGAGTTTTCGCTGGATTTCTATGAACCTTGCCGTAAACACGGGTTAGGATCCCTTAGAAAGACCCCCCACGGAGGGCACTCCCCCCCTAGGGCCTATAACACTCGTGTAGATAATCGGCAGTCATAAATTCAACCAACCTTTATATTTCAAAAACATTTTGGTTCAAAAATTACTGATAGATGGCGCTGCATGCATAATATGAAACAGATTTATGCAAATCAGGCTGTCAATAAAACTCCTCAATGCACACACATTCTTGATTCAGTGCCAGCAGTATCATATCGTCGCTACCATGTCAAACTATCGAATGTGAAAAAATGCATTTTTCATTACTTTTAAAAATAGGCCAATTTTCACCACTAAATTTTAATAGTACCGTAATTTCCGGCGTATAATCCGCAGCTCAAAGAGTAGTTTTTCGACCCAGAAATTTTATTCAATAATTGTAGTTAAATATTTACAGCGATCTTTTAAGTTACATTTTATAAAATAATATTTCTGGGTCCAAAAACGACTCTTTGAGCTGCGGATTATACGCCGGAAATTACGGTATTCTTCACCAGGCTTCCCAGTTCGGCATCCTTTTCCATTTAGAAATTCCGAATTCATATCAGAATTTTTAAACAGAAATTTTAGCTTTATTTAATGACAGACATTTATTAAAAATTTAAAGTAAAATGTTTTCTCTCAACATTTCCGGCGGGAATTCGGCATCACTAAATAAATAAAAAGACCAGAAATTTTATTAGTATTCTTACTAGGCGATGAATTCTAATAAAATTTAGTGGTGCCAATCGGCCCATTTTTAAAAGTAATGCAAAATGCACTTTTTCACATTCGATAGTTTGACATGGCTACCAGATCCAGCGCTGCTGATTAAACTCTTTTATAAGAACAGGGAATCAGCAACTAGCGCACTGTGAAAATTCTGCATAGCAAAATAACAGAACACGAGAAAAGGGCCTGTTTCATGTGCTGCGATACTGAAGCTTGTCAGTATCGATACTGGGATACTGAAGCTTGTTTCGAATAAATGGATATTTTGCTATAAACCTAATTTGCATATATCTGTTTCATATTATGCATGCCATCGCCTTCTATCACTACTTTTTAAAACCTCAACTTTTTTATTATTATGTATAGAAAAAAATCTCCTCCTAATCCTATTAGTAAAAACCACAATTTTTACTACATCATTTGTTTCTTTTTAATGAATTTTTAAAGCTTTAACGAACTTATGATGCACCCGGTATATCAACAACTAGTAATTTACCAGTACCAAATGAAAATATTTCGATCAGAACCAGAAATTTCTTCATAAAATAAATAAAACAAAAAATGCCAAAGAAATAAGTTACATAAAGAAGTTAAATATTTAAAACATAAAAATCTGGTGTGAAATATTGTTATGAATCTCCTGGTATGTTTAGTGTTAATACACAATTTTTTTATAAGAAACAACGTTGTTTATTTGATAAATAATGATCAATTAAGGGGATTTGAAAAATATTTTATTGTATTACAAAATTCTCTGTTTTTTTTCTGCTTAAACTGACTTTTAAATCATGTTTGTATCTTAATTAGAAGAGGGTCAGCGTTCGTACGCTTTTACCACAAATTTTTAATAGAATTTTTTTATTTAATATTTAACACTAAAACAACGGGAAATTTTACTCAAGTTTCAAAAAAAAAAAATTTCACAACAGAATTTTTATTTAAATCTTTTAATTAATTTATTTAACTTATTTTACAAAGAAATTTCTGGTTCGAATCGACATTTTTTCATTTAGTACGAGTCAAAATGACCCCTCATCGCGGTTCTAGTGTTCAACAGCACAAATTGTAAACGTCTCGTTTAATTGCAATATTTGTAATACTTTTTTATGCATTTAAATAAGGCGAAATATTTTATTAAAAATTGTGGTAAAAGTTTACGAACATTGAGGGTATATTATTTTTTTGTTTTCAAAATCTTGTTTTCGAGTAATGGTTGTCATAGTAACATTTTTGCGTTTTGCTGCATGACTGTTTTTAGGTGCGTTCGTAATTATATAAATATGTAACACCTATTGACGTCGTCTGGTCCGTCCGTCCGCATATAACAACGCAAAAACTACCCAACCGAATGGTTTGAAATTTAAGATACATTATCTTTGCAGAATTTTGTCGAGACATTGACTATTTTATGAAAATCGAATCAAAACTTTAGAATACATATATATTACAGAATACAATTTAGAATACAAAATATTTATTAAGAAATTTGAATTTTAAAAAAAACAAAATCGGTGCTTTCTTGTTATAGGAACTTCCAAGGTTTAACAGACAAGCGACCGAGATACTTATTTTATTACAGAAATTAATCTGCAGACGATATAGTTAATTTCACAAAATTAAAAATCATCAAGATCTGAATATTGATATAACTAACTATAGTATGAACGCACCTCACTTGTCACGTAGGACGTACAATTTCCAACTTGTTTTAACAATTCTCGTCTTCAGGAACCGGTAAAGATAAATGGTTCAAACTTCAACTATGTCTTTTTCAATTATTTTACTTTATTTTTGATTCAGGAAATTAAAATATATATATATATATATTCTTTTGAAAATATGTTTTCATAAAAATAAGTGACATAATTTCTTTTTTACTTTAAATAATTCTAATGTTGTTAGTTTTAAAAAAATGCTGAATTATAATTAAAACGTATATATTTCTGTTTAATTAAATGGAATGGCAAAAGTTTGAAATTTGTCGAATAATATTTCGAGTTATAACGATTTTTAATTACCCCAATTATTTTTTTATTACAAATATTAAAAAAAAAATTATGATTGGAAATTTTATGATTTAATTTTGTTTACAAATTATAGGGTTAACCATCTAAAAAAAAACTCAAAATTATAATTCAATGATTAAAAATGTTTTTAAAATGTGTCACGGACCCCCTTAACCCCTTCGGGACAGGCGGCTTTTACACAAATTTTAGTCGGTTGGCACCACTTTTTTTAAAAAAGCTACCTTTACTTAAACTATCACAAAAATGCTCTAATTAGGCAAAGCAAATATTACTTTTATTTTTTACTGGTGCCTGAAACAAATTCTGTATGCTCTTTTTGAGGGTACATATATGCACCCATTGTCCCAAGTGGGTTAAGGAATATGTGAAAAATGTTTTATAAATGCTTGATGAAGAAATAGCTTTTCTTGAGCAATAACATAGGTATAACACTGGTAAAACAGTTTCTGAAGAGTGATTTTTTAATTCGGTGGTATAAATCTGGAAATGAATAGGAAAGAAGGTAAATGCCCAGAGCAAGCAATAAAGCTTACAATAAGGACCGTGTGTTTTAGAAGTTATCAGTAAGGGGGTAAGAGGCAAATAAATTAAAATTTGTTTTCCAGTTACAGTATCTATATTAAAAATGTAACTGTCAAAATTCAAAGTTGTTGTATCCGGAAATGAGCGTTTATAAAAACGTTTTATCGCTATCGCAAAACTCAAATCTTAAACATAAGGATTGCTCGCATATAGCTAAATTTCTATACTATATAGCGTTTTTTATAGAAAATTAACCTGTTAACTGTGTATGTCGAAAAAATTCGTCATACACGAACTACTCACGTAATATTTTGAACGCATTATTTCCACCAGTAAAATTTTAATAGAAATTTTCGTCTTATTAAAACGCCCAAGCAAATGTACTGCCTTGGGTAAGGAAAAAACTTCTATTCTCTTTCACTGGTGGAAGTGTACACTGTGTGTAATCAGGCGTTGGTTATTTGTTACGGCCGAATATCTGCGCTAGGGATATAGGCCGGCGGGGAAAATGCTCCGTGGGGGTCTTTCTAAGGGATCCTAACTCATATGAACGTACGGTTCGAAGAAAACCACGGAAAACTCCGGACGGTTAGGTCAACGAGCGCGACAGGGGTTTAACCCAGCACCTCCTGTCTACTAGCATTGAGAGCAGAATCTCTGAGCCACTGGTGGGGCTGTAATTGGACATATCAGTTGAACAAATGTTTATTCCCTTCTTTACAGGTTAATAGAGAGAAACAGATATTTGCATTAGTGCCAATAGACACCAAAATCGTGTTACCACTATTTTTAAGCAGAATAAGTTGTCTTATTTAATCGCCGAAAATTGGGATTAAATAAGGAAAATGTTTTTGTGTAATAATAGTGGTAGTAAAAAATCGTAAACGTTGGCAGCAATGTATTTAATATTGTTTTTTTGTTGTTGTTGTTTGTTTTATAAAGAAAACTAATATTTAAAACGAACAATAAAAGGGAGCAGATTTTAAAATGTACAATTTCTTATTTTTTAATTTTACGATGAGAATCTTATGACTCTTTGACACTTTATATGCTCTCTTTTCCAGTAATCGCTAATAGACATTTGAATAACACTTCTAATTTATTTTCTGCAGAAATGTCTCTATATTTCACTAATTCATAGAAAAAGTCATATGTAAATATAAAGAAGTGTATCCAATGGTTGGAGTATCATAGTTGAGATTTTTCCAACCGAGAGAAAATATGCCGGGACCAGGATTCGAACCTGGGTACTTTGGTTTGCCGAAAAAACGCTCTCCCTACTGAGCTATCCCGACGATATCCTGGTTGGCATACTTTGGCTTTACTTCACTCTTATCTGTTGGACAAGGCTGCGAACTGCGGCGGTAATTTCATTCATCCGAACAAAGACTTCCTTATCATAGATCAGACTTGTCAATCCGGAGAAAGTCTATGGGAGAAAATGTCCTCGGTAATTGCCAAATTATTCATTGATTTTCTCCGGAAAGTATCGCCGCCTGGTGGATATTACCGAGACTAGTTCATAAGCAAATGCATAGAACAAATGGAGCTGTGAAAAATATTCGTGTTATTTCGTGTCGTAAATATGCCTATTACCATGGCGATCATGCCTATTACTGACGATTGATGGCGCTAGTAGCAGGACAACCATGCGGTCAAAGGAAACTTGCTGATTGTGAGGCCTGGTACTATAATAAGTAGGCCTTGATCCGAACTATAAAAATAGCATTTTACATGATGAGTCTGAAACAGCTCGAAATTTCCTGTATACTCCTGTATAGTTGAATATACTTTCCTCTATTCATTATGACGCAATTTCCTGGTATGCAGGAGTTTCCGTGCTGTTTCAGATTCATAATGTAAAACGCTATAGTTATAGCTCGGATGAATGAAATTAGCGCCACAGTTCGCAGCCTTGTCCAACAGATAAGAGTGAAGTATGCCAACCAGGATATCGTCGGTATCAAGACCTCCTTATCATAGTATCAGACCTCTCAATCAGCAAGTTTCCTTTGACCGCTATACTTGTCCTGCTACTAGCGCCATCAATCGTCAGTAATAGGAGTATTTACGACACGAAATTTTTTCACAGCTCCATTTGTTCTATGCATTTGCTTATGAACTAGTTTCGGTAGTATAGCTGCCACCTTTTACGCTTTTTTCCTACCACTAAAATTTTATAGTAAATTTTATCTTATTAAATTGACAAGATCGTGTGATTACATAACCAAAAAAATTCTATTAAATTTTAGTGGTAGAAAAAAAGCGTAAAAGTTGGCAGCTATGCGGTAACAGAGCTGCTAGATTTTTCTATAGATTTTTCTATTCTGTTTTTCGATACCAGTTTTTTAGTACAGACAATTTTGTTTTGTCTGATCGGAGAATTCCGGAATTTGAAAGAACAACATTTTCTCTAAAAATATACTGATGTTCAAAAAGCCGGAGACTTGGCAACTCTGCGGTAGTATCCACCAGGCGGCGATACTTTCCGGAGAAAGTCTATAATAAGTTGGCAATTACCGCGGACATTTTCTCCCATAGACTTTCTCCGGATTGTCAAGTCTGATCTATGATAAGGGAGTCTTGGTCGGGATATCTCAGTAGGGAGAGCGTTGGTACGGCAAACCAAAGTACCCAGGTTCGAGTCCTGGTCCCGGCATATTTTCTCTCCGTTGGAAAAATCTCCTCTTGATACTCCAACCATTGGATATAATTTACCTAGTCAATATACTTTCCTCTATTCATTATAAAGAAATGTAGTTATAAATCTTTTTGTCGTCACTAGTCCTTTAATTTTTCTGATAAAAAATAAATACAAAGTTTCAGTCTTAAAGACGCAATATCTCAAATTTCCGTTTATTCATTAGCAGCTTAAACATTTTAGTTGCATAGAATATTAGTTAATACAAATAAATGAAATAATAAATTTTATATAACAAAAGCATAGTGAATGAATATATTGTTACAATATGAAATAGTAACAGCAATTTGAAAAAATCAATTCAATAAAAGGTATTCAATAAAACAAATACTAATACAAGATAAATAGAATTTTAAAAATGACTGCGAGTTCATTTTTCGCATACGTCTTCTAGTTTGGCTGCAATATACTTTTATTTTAAATATTTTTTTTAATTAAAAAATGATCTTTAAAATACATATTGTTTGAAATATGGTATTATTGTGTATTATATTATACTTTATATATGTATAATATTTTGACATAAAAATCATGTTTTCGAGAGCAGAATTTTTATTCATGAATATTTTAAATTTTTTTAAGGAATTTCATAATTTATAAAAATTATATTGAATAGATTTTTATCGCTTAAATAAAAATTTCTTCATATTTGATAAATTCGATAATATCTTTCCGAAACGAACAAATAATATTTTTTTAAGCTAATTTAGATAAATTATCTACCTAAATATCGACCAATCACATGCATTAGTTAATTGTTAAGCTTCCAGTGAAAATTGATTTTTTTTTAGATATTAAGTTTCTTTCAAAAAACTCTAGGAATATCGTTCAGAGTTTAAATAGAAAATGTTTGGTTTTCAAACATTCATCTAATATGCTAATACGCATCTTTATGATTAAATGTGCATTTTACCTATTTTATATGTGCAGAAATAAAAATTTATATTTTCGCAATACTTTATCTAGAAGTAATAAATAAAACCAATAATAAATCGTAATAAATTATTTCAATATTGGGATAAGTTCAAGAAAGTACAGTTGGTCAAAAAAAAAATAATAATAACAATGAAAATAAAACTGAGCCCACATACTATACCAGAATTAAAGTATTACAAAGAGATTCGAGACGTACCATTCGACAGCGATTGGTGTCATTTTTCTGAACATGACTGAAAGTTTTGTAATAGGGGTCGTCTACATATTCAAAATTACGATAACTTTGATTTGACCGAAACTCCAGGAATGTAATTAAAACTTTAAATAGGAGAATTTTGGCTGTCTAACCTTCATCTAATATGCGAAAGTGCATTTTCATTTTTGAATTTGCATTTTGCATATTCTGATATGTCAATATATAAAAATTATTAAACTAATAATAAGGTATAAATAAAACCTCCATAAATGATAAAAAATTATATTTGTGAATTGTTCACGATATTATATGTAAATACATCCAGTAATTCAAAATAAATGCAACATAAAAAAATATATATATATATTCTGTAATTCGTTTACGTAGCACATACGAGCACGAATATTTGTACAAGCAGTTTATAATAAGGGAATTCGGTCTGCTATCGATCTTCATGCCAAAGTAGTATATGTATTCTGTCAGGAAAGAAAACGGTAACTGCTACATCATCAACTGTTTTACGAAAAATATCTTTGCATAACTTCCAGCAATATAGATATGAATAACGAGGAGCATACAAATAGTTTAATTTCTACCGGTTGCGAGTGCAGTAACATTGGATGTATTCATAAGATTGCGGCTATTGTTTGTTGACATCGAAAGGGAGAGATTAAATATATCAAGCAGGGCGGTCGCTCTGCCAATCCAAGCTATAAAAAAATACGCCAAACAAACAACGCCAAGAACTGGAATACAAACCGCTACTGCTTACTTACAGGAAGAAACTTCGCAATGTTAAATCGACCAAACATGCCAGAATAAAATATCAGATATCAAATGAGCCAAGCGTCACAGAAAAAAAAACGAAAACTAAAAGAATCTAATGAAGAAATTCTTCAATTTGAGACCAAAATCATCTTCTTAGGTGATTTATAAACAGCGATATAGATATTTTTTAAAACGTCGAGTTACTTAAAATGATCACTTTTTTCTTCGTCAAACTTTTTCTTCAAACAACCTACAGACAAAAATATAGGGCAGAAATGAAAAAGGATTGCACTTTTGGACAAGTAATAACCTAATCTACGTACTTTTATAAAATCCAGTGAAGAAATAAATAAATTTCTATCCTTAATTAGCAAAAAACTGTTAATTAACTTGGCAACTAAAAAATTATGCCAAAACAGAGATAAAACTCTGCCAGCAACCGTGTACCATCTGTATTATAATAGCATAAATCAGTTACGGGTTAATCATATCAAATTTCATCTGCAAGTCAGCCATTTTTTCTGAAGATATTTTTTTAAATAAAACTTCATTATTATGAGAACACACATTTTATCAGACAATTAAATGTGATTGCAAATCGCGGCCGATGACTGTTTCCAACAGGAATAAGAATGCGAAATTGCCAGTTTAGGATATCGATCTGGGTGGCTTAGTGGCAAGGCGTTAGCACGGTACGCTGAAGGTCCCGGGTTCGAGACCTGGCGCAGATGAATTTATCACTCATGTTGGTTTGGTGCATTTAACTGTCTGATAAAATGTGTGTTCTTATAATATTGTAATCAGTAAAGTAATCAGACGTAGTGTTCATGCTTTAACATATATATATAACTTCATAAAATTTACATTTGCAGAAAGATCTTTAAAAATAAAATAATTTTTGAGAGATGGGGTTTCACTTCTAAAAGGTATACATTAAGAGTTATCGGCATTTAAAATTTCTTTCCAACCGTAAACAAACTTTTCGAAAAGGAATTAAATGTGATTAATTTATTTCTCTAAAACCATGGTAAAGGACAAGCATTTCGTTCGCAGGCTGAGAATTGTTTGACATCATTTTTCCATAAATTAATGGAATTCAGTTGATAAATTGTTTTGTTTTAGAAGTGAAGTTTCCATTTAAATTTATTGTAAGAGTACAGTGTTTAATTGAATAAAATAATGTACATTTAATAAATTGCTAAGATATTTTGTTACTTTTCACCATTAACTACATTTTATAAAGATTCGCCAATCAATGTGATCAGTGGCGTAGCGTCAGGGGGGGGCACGATCATTTTACTACCAGTATAATTATATACTACATTTAGCCTTATTAAATCTGTGGACGGTATGAATTAAATAAGGCCAAATATAGTATATAAAAATTCTGGTAGTAAAGTGGTCCGTGCCCCCCTTGACGCTACGCCTCTGAATGTGATTTAACGCTAATAATAAAAGAGCATGATATCACGTTTGATTTCAAAAGCAGAGCTGACGCGCTATGTACATACTCCATTTTTACTCATCTCATGGATTAGGCAGTGATATTTTTTAAAGAAGGATAACAAGTACTATAACAAGCCACATTTAATATGTTGTTTCTAAGGGTGTAATCAGTTTAATTGAAAAATATACTGGTATTTCTAGTTAACCCTTTAAACAATAACTGAATGTAAAATGTAATTTTACATAACATTCTCATGTTAATTGCATGGAGTAGATTATTTAAATTATGTATAATCTATTTTTTAAAAAAAGAAATGATATCTACAAAAAATAACTTTCCAAAAGTAAAAAAACAGCCAAGATTAAAAAAAAACGAAAGTTGTGGCTAAAAAATGGTGTGATATCAAATTTCCAAGATTTAATTATACTACTTATTTAACTTTTTTCCATTAAAGAAGTTATATATATAAGTCGAGTGCTACGTATATGTTAATATAAATCGTTTTCTCCTGTACTAAATACATCCTAACGTGTTTCTGAAAATTCATTTTTTTTTCAAATTATGCATGATGGGCTTGGCGGCCATCTTTCCATATTTCTAAGCCCTCAAATTTATAAGGTAAAAGCGTAATATGTTTGCAATGTAATATGTTTATAACAATGTCGAACTTCAGATTTTAACTACGAACAGATAAATTGAGGAAGACTGATATTTTGATAACCGAAAACGAAAACGAAATGATTAAAATATTTGCTTAAGTTACAATTTTGAACTTCGGATTTTAACTACGGATATGGGTGCTTAGAATTTTGTGTATAATATGGAAAGATGACCGCCAAACCCATCATGCATAATTTGAAAAAAAATTGAATTTTCAGAAACACGTTAGGATGTATTTAGTACAGTAGAAAACGATTTCTATTAACATATACGTAGCACTCGACTTATATATATGATAACTTCTTTAATGGAAAAAAGTTAACTAAGTACTATAATAAAAGCTTGGAAATTTGATATCACACCATTTTTTAGCCACAACTTTCGGGTTTTTTTTTTTTTTTTTTTTTTTTTTTTTTTTTTTTTTTTTTAAAGCTTGGCTGTTTTTTTACTTTTGAAAAGTTATTTTTTGTAGATAAGATGTACCGGAAACACGATTTTTTCAGTACAAGTTCCGTATCTTTTAAATTTTTCAATGCGGAAAATCTACAGTCGAAGCATTAAAAACAAATTAAAAATAGATTTTATTTTTCTTACTTCCGTTCTTTACAATTGTTTGGAAGAGGGCGCAGCAGAGTACATCAGACAATGGAGCTGTCAACAAAGTGGAATCGACTGAATTTGGAGTTTCTAACATTGGCAAACTGAGGATGTAGTCACAAGATTGTGGCTGTATCTGTTTATATTGGATTGTAGTTTGATTAACGCCAGGGCAAAGTTGCACCAGTAACAACGAATAGAAGTTTTTGCCTTATTTGTGCCAATCATTCTGTATGAATAAAGCATTTTATTAAGTCGAAAAATTTCATTCGAATATACTGGTGGAAGTTTGCTCCGGCTGCAGCCGAACTCAGCGATTTTGACATGATTGTTTATATAGTCACAATATCGCGTAACCGCAAGGCCTGACTACCGCAGGGTAAACTTCCACCAGTAAAACCGAATAGCTATTTTTGAGTTAAATTTGTCAGGAAAACTGCATCAATAAGGCTTTTAAATAAACAACAAATTTCTATTCAAATTTACTGGTGGAGGTGCTCTGACGGTAATCAGACCTTGCCGAACTGGCTACAGTTAAAGATCCACCGTTTTCAGGATATGCCAATTCTTTTATTCAAAGTTCTATGCTTCCAAACCTCCAGTATTATTTCGTAAAATGTGGGTTAATGAACCCAGATTAAAAATGATTCGTACGATAAATTTACTTTAGAAGTAAATTCTATGGAGTTCTATGTAGAAACATTAAATTGTAAAAATAAAGATATATAAAAGAAATTTTCTATTTCAAAAAGTATTTAAACGGTGTCAAATTCAACCACATTTTTCCGGAAGAATAGTTGAAGGATACAAGTATGTCTTTGTAGTTCGTGGAAAAATAATCTTTACATCGATATAATTTATTCTACGGTAAACACTGTTTGATTGAATTATCATCTGTGTTATTGACTTCGATCTAACAGCAGAAAGAGTTACAACATAGTACAGGGTGATTCATAAAAGATGGGCAGAACTTTAAGGGGTTATAGTACGCTTAAAGACAAATAATATTAAATAGGAGACTAAGGGTCCCAGACGTATTCCCAAGGAGATAGGGGGCATTAAAGTTTAGGGTCCGAAATTTCAAATGATTATAAAACATGGAAAAATTGGTCGATTCGTTTGCGGTTTTTGCAAAAAATTTTCTTTATGCCAGTATTTTCTTGAAATAAAATTTTAAAGTTCAATTTCAAAAAATGCCGATAGGGGGCGCTTTAGACTTTGGAGTAACAAACAACTATTTTTTAACGTTATTTTTTGTATTTCTTTAAATGATTTCGAAAGCTTAGACTTAAACTTAAATTTTGATCTAAAAATCTGAGTCCTAACGAGTAGTTAAGTAGCGTAAACTGAAATTTGAAATTTGAAACCCTTCTCCCCCCAGAACAAAAATCAGTTATTCCCGATCTTTGTGTCGTAGATTAGGCTCTAACTACTGCCGCGTTTTGCTAAAATTATTCTTTATGTCAGTATTTTCTTGAAAATAAATTTTAAAGAAAATTTTCAAAAAATTCCGATAGAGGGCGCTTTAGACTTTGGAGTAACGAACAACTATTTTATACCGTTATTTTTTGTGTCTCATTAAATGCTTTCTAAAGCTTAGACTTAAACTTAAATTTTCAGCTCAAAATCTGAATCGCTGAGCGTGGTTCAGTAGCGAGGGGAGGGGGTTCAAATTTCAACTTCTGAACATAGTTCAGTTTGCACTACTTAACCATGCCCAACGATTCTGTGCTGTGATACGAGGCAAAAATACAACTTTCGTCAAGGACTGCATAGTCGGAATTCACTCATAAAGGCACTGGCACAGTTGGAAACGTCGCTCATGCAAACGTTAAAGCTCCATTCCTGACGCTAGTCACCGGGTGAAGAAGGAAACAGAAAGTATGCAAATGTCAAATGGGGAAGAAGAAGAACACGTATGCAAAATTTCGACACGATTCAGGCATAAAAACCACTGAACGGTGAGTCAAGTGTAAGTCGCTGTAGTAATGAATCGGAAGATGGGGCCCTTCACGAATAAGGAAAAGGCTGAGATGCATTTAATTTACGGAGCGGCAGATGGAAATGGTGCAGAGGCACAACGAATGTACGGAGAGCGATTTCCTAACAGGCGGTTGCCTAACCGCAAAACTTTCGAGCGCTTGCACAGACAGTTGTGTGAGACGGGATCATTTCTCGCTTCCCGGTCGAATGCAGGTCGTGCAAAAAAGGACGAATCAGTAGTTGTTGCAGAAGCCATTCTGGATGTAGTAGCGGCGCAGCCAAGTACAAGTACACGAACAGTGGCTAGCCAGGTGGATACCTCACAGTCCACGACTTGGAGGGTACTGAAGGATGAACATTTGCTCCCGTTTCATGTGCAACGAGTCCAGAAACTGTCTCCAGGGGATTATCCAAATCGTATTGAATTCGCCCGCTGGTTTCTGCAGCAGAACGCGCTAAATCCACATTTTGGACGAACTGTGCTTTTCACCGATGAATGTACCTTCACACGTGAAGGTACATTTAACACACACAATGCACATGTATGGGCGGATGTCAATCCACATGCTACGTATCCACATGCTCATCAGAGACGCTTTTCCATCAATGTTTGGGCAGGAATCCTCGGAGACCACCTAATCGGACCGTACCTTCTTCCTGAACGCCTCAACGTTAAAACATACCTCACATTTCTGCAACATGTGCTGCCAGACCTGTTAAACGTTGTTCCTCCACGCATCCGGCGGGTCATGTGGTTCCAGCACGATGGAGCGCCAGCCCATTACGTACGAGACGTCCGCAACTATCTGGACGTCACATTTCCGAACAGATGGATTGGTCGAGGTGGTCCTGTTGCTTGGCCTGCTCGCTCGCCAGATCTTTCACCCCTCGATTTCTTTTTTTGGGGACGATTGAAGGCTCTTATGTATGAGACACCCATTGAATCCCCCGAGGAACTGGTCGCCAGACTTTCCGCCGCTGTAGGGGAAGTGCTCGAAAAGCCTGATGTTTTCGCGAATGTTCGCCGTTCCATTCGTCGCCGTTGTTCTGCGTGCATAACCTCTGGTGGTCACAATTTTGAACATTTATTGTGATTACATGTTAATAAATATGCTTTGGTAACATAATCCTAATTTGTGTCTTTTTACCTCGTATCACAGCACACAATGTGTGGACATGGTAAACTGAACTGTGCTCAGGAGTAGAAATTTCAAACCCCTCTCCCCAGAAACTTAACCACGTCTAACGATTCAGATTTTGGGCTGAAAATTTAAGTCTAAGCTTTAGAAAGCATTTAATGAGACACAAAAAATAACGGTATAAAATAGTTGTTCGTTACTCCAAAGTCTAAAGCGCCCTCTATCGGAATTTTTTGAAAATTTTCTTTAAAATTTATTTTCAAGAAAATACTGACATAAAGAATAATTTTAGCAAAACGCGGCAGTAGTTAGAGCCTAATCTACGACACAAAGATCGGGAATAACTGATTTTTGTTCTGGGGGGAGAAGGGTTTCAAATTTCAAATTTCAGTTTACGCTACTTAACTACTCGTTAGGACTCAGATTTTTAGATCAAAATTTAAGTTTAAGTCTAAGCTTTCGAAATCATTTAAAGAAATACAAAAAATAACGTTAAAAAATAGTTGTTTGTTACTCCAAAGTCTAAAGCGCCCCCTATCGGCATTTTTTGAAATTGAACTTTAAAATTTTATTTCAAGAAAATACTGGCATAAAGAAAATTTTTTGCAAAAACCGCAAACGAATCGACCAATTTTTCCATGTTTTATAATCATTTGAAATTTCGGACCCTAAACTTTAATGCCCCCTATCTCCTTGGGAATACGTCTGGGACCCTTAGTCTCCTATTTAATATTATTTGTCTTTAAGTGTACTATAACCCCTTAAAGTTCTGCCCATCTTTTATGAATCACCCTGTATATGTGTGCCACAGTCATATTGAAAATAACCCTAATTAATTCCACAAAAATGGCAAATCATAATCATTATAAAATAATATACTACAACATATCTTCAGAGATATTTAACACGTTTGAAATTTTATAAAAGATTCTATGCTCAAAAACTGTGGTATTTTTTCTTATAATATTAATAAAATTCAAATATTTTTCTAGTAACGTACATTTGAGAGCAGTACAGTTTCTATATCTTTTGGTATTTCAATGAAACGGGTGCCAGGCATAAGCTCCGACTTCACGCGAGCGAAAAATGCAAACAGGCATACTTAATCTATGAAAAGCATTTTTTGACCTAATAAATCATTCGAATTTTCTAAGACAAAAATAACTTTTAAAATCGGTTGTGGATATTTTCTTGTTTTCCTCCGCCACCCCCCTAAGTCGGCGCCTATGATGCGTGAATAAATGCTGTGATTAAATATGACGATGATAACTACTCGTAAAAAAAGGGCAACAAAATAGCGAAGCATTTAATAGCTATGAATGTATCGTCGACTGTGAAAAAATAAATAAATTTTATGTTTAACATGGGATTTCCTCCTAAAACAACAAGCCTTACATATTTATAGAAATTTTAACATCATTAAAGAAAAGTAGTGTCTGATTTAGGTGCCATTTCTGTTCTTCAATAATTTTAATATTTTCATATTTTGTCTAGATTTACGGAATAACAAGATACATTGTTTCTTTTTGCTATTGATTTTTTAATATACAGGATAGCCATAAAATAACATGACTTGTTCTAATTCCTTGAGCGGGATATCTATTGGACGAAATGTAACACCCCTTGGTGTACGTGCAAAGAGAGCATGCAGTTTCGAATTTCAGTGAAAAAATAGCATTAAAACCTTACACCAAGAGAAACTTTGGCTCTGTTTTTGTGTTTGTATATTGCATTTACCGGGTGTCCCAAAAATGACTGATAAATTTAAAAATTGAGTAACTTGCAAACGGTGACGAGATTTTAAAGAAATTCTTGCAGGAGGGTTATGTATGATGTCAGGAATTTTTTTACTGCTTTTAGTTCGAATTTGAAACAATAGATGACGCTGACAGCGATTGGCGCTCAGTCGAGGCCGAAACTGACGTCACTCAGCACTGATCGAGGCTAGCGAAAAAGAAAGGCTACCGCGGTGCTTTACGCGTATCTTTTTTTACAGACCGCGGGAATCACGTGAGGCTCGAATCCACCAATGCATGTGTACGAAAAGAGCATCACGTCACTCTAGCGGTCTGTAAAAAAAGATAAGTGGAACGCACCGCGGTAGCCTGTCTTTTTCGTTAGCCTCGGCACTGATGCCCCGCCCCCTGAATACTAGGCCTGCGCGCTGACGAAAATCGCGGCTGTCGCAGGCGGATTATTTTTTTGCCGTTTGTACGGTCCCTCGAATTCTAACACCAATAATATCTAGAAGTTTTTTTTGACTTATTTGATCTCAGAAAAATTAGGCGAAGAAAACTTATAAAAATTATTGGTGTTGAAGTTCAAGGGATCGTTCAAACGCCGAAAAAAAAACCGCGCCATTTTTGTCAGCGCGCAGGCCTAGTATTTAGGGGGAGGTGCATTAATGTTGAGTAACGTCAGTTTTGACCTCGACTAAGTATCAATCTCTGTCAGCGCCATCTATTATTTGAAATTCAAACTAAAATCAGGAATCACAGTAAAAATCTCCTGACATCATAAATAACCTTCCTGCAAGATTTTTTTAAATATATGTCACCGTTTGCAAGTTATTGAATTTGACAATACATCAGTTATTTTTGGGGCACCCGGTAAACAACTGTCTGTTCAGGAGGTTTTACAATTTGCTGCTAATTTTAGGTGAAATAAATTTGTATGTTCGTGTGAGAAATGTCTTTTATCGTAATCTTTTGGAATATGAGAACGATGATAATACATTACTGGCCATCCAAAATGCTACACCATGAAGAAATGTAAATAACAGAATGATATTTATTGGACAAATACATTATAATGGGAATGATAGGTGATTACATTTTCAGAAAATTAGGAGATATAGATTCTGAGAAAACACTACCCAAAGCACCCACATCTGGCCGCAATAACAGCATTTATCTGCCTAGCCATGGAGTCGAACAAAGAGTGGATGTCATGTACGGGTACATCAGTCCATGCAGCTTCAACACTATGCCACAGTTCAGCAACCGTAGTGACGGGCGAGTGGTGAGGGGCTGTCGATCAGAAACCATTGACAGGACATTTTCAGTTGGTAAGAAATCAGTAGAACGTTCCAGCCAGGGCAACAGTCGAGCATGTTCTGTATCAACGAAGGTCAGGATAGTACGAGGAACATGTGGTCGTGCATTGTTTTGCTAAACCGTAGAGTTGAAGAGGCATCGAATATAGGGCAGAACCATGGGCCGTAACACATCAGAAATCTAACGGCTGCTCTTGAAATTGCCGGCAATACGAACAAGAGGTTACCGAGACGTGTATCCAATGACACTTCATACCGTCACGCTAGGTGTTATGACAGTATGATGATTCGAATGCAAGCTGGCAATGTGCGTTTTCCACGATGCCGCCAAACATGAATGCTGGCATCATGATGCTGTATATGACGGAGGAATGGCATCTCACGTCGTTTTTGATGAATCCATGCTCTGTATGCAGCATCATGATGCCAGCTTCCATGTTTGGAGCCGTTACATTTCTGATGTGTTACGGCCCATGGTTCTGCCTCATCTTTGATGCCTCCGCAACTCTACGGATTAGCAAGACAATGCACGACCGCATGTTGGTCGTACTATCCAGACCTTCCTTGATACAGAACATGTTCGACTTTTGCCATGGCCGGCACGTTCTCCTGATTTCTCACCAATTGAAAAAGTCCTGTCAATGGTTTCTGAGCGACTGCCCCCCCCCCACCATTCGCCCGTCACTACCGTTGATGATTGTTGAAGCTGCATGGACTGATGTATCCGTACATGACATCCAATCTCTGTTCAACTCCATGGTTAGGTAGATAAATGCTGTTATTGCGGCCAGAGGTGGGTTCTTTGGGTAGTGTTTTCTCAGGATCTATATCTCCTAATTTTCTGAAAATGTAATTACCTGTCTTTCCCATTATAATGCATTTGTCCAATAAATATCATTCTGTTATTTGCATTCCTTTATAGTGTAGCATTTCGGATGGCCAGTAGTGTTGAACAAGTGTATTAAACCGCATTTATAATTACAAATAAATATTGTTTTAGATATTTCATTGGTCAGTTATGCATTGACTTATAAAAAATATTACTCTTTTAAATCGCCAAAATTTTCTTGGTGCCGACTTTTAATACTAATTATTTACTTTAGAAATCAAAACCGTATACTTCTTTATTACTTAAGTTGCATTTCTTCACGATTTCACAGACTGGTTACATTTTCTGTCGCATGCGTACTGAAACTCGCATTGGGTGTTGTATTTACTGTGTCAGTAATTTAAGGTTGCCCACCACCATACAATCGACATGTTATATTTTTAAAAGACTTGTTCAGATGTTTATTTTTTAAATTCTTTGTAGATAAAAATATATACAGGGTGATTATAATTAAAGTCCCACTTCAAAATGCTGTAAAAAAAGAACCACTGGTCGGAATAACTTCAAATTTTAATGGAAGAAGAGGGAAACGGCATGGCATAAGAAAGAAAAAGTTTCAAAGTGTATCAATACATGGCGCTGTAAGCGGCATAACGAAAGTAGATTCGGCTACAAGTGAGATTTTTAATCGAAATACGATGGCTTTGGCATGAGTTGCACAGTAAAACAAACCGTTCTGTGCTTCCAAAAGTCCAGTATTCTTCGGTAAAATGTGGGTTAATTTAACCCTGGTTAAAAAAGATTCGAACCATAAATATGCTTTAGAAGTAAAGTCAAATGCGTTCTATGTAGAATCATGAAGTTGAAAAAATAAAGATATATAGAACAATTTTCTGGTTCAAAATATGTTTAAATGATGTCAAATTAAACCACATTTTTACGAAAGAATAGTTGGAGGTTACAAGTATTTTTTCCTAGTTCGTTGAAAAATAATCTTCACATCGATATAATTTATTCTACGGCAAACACTGTTTGATTGAATTATTAACTGTGTTATTGAGTTCCATCTAACCACAGAAAGAGCTAAGACATCGTTCAGTGTGTGCACACTGTTCAATGTGCATGAGTGTTTCGGTTGTTTGCCGGAAAAAAACGACTTCGAAATCAGTGAACAGTTGTGGTACTGTTAGTGGTAAGCCCATCCACCACGACAAGGGCGGATTACATTGGGGAAAATTGGTTTTTAATTGACCTTGAGCCCAGACACGGCATAAAAAGCACATAATGATTCTGCTTTTAATTGCGAAAGTGTGTCTTTTAATTTTTATAGTATTCCGCTTACAGCGCCATCTATTGATACACTTTGTAACATTTTTTTTTCCTTATGCCATACCGTTTCCCACTTCTCCCAATATAGTCAGTTCAAATTTGAAGTCATTCCGACCAGTGGTTCTTTTTTTACAGTATTTTGAAAGTGGGACTTTAATTATAATCACCCTGTACATTAGAGATAAACAAAAATAGGTTTATATCCAAATTTAATCAGGATTCGTACGCTGTTATCATATTTTTTTTAATAGAATTTTTCTATTTAATCTTTAAAAAGCTAAAATTGTAGACGCCTCGTTTAATTGCAGGATTTGCAATACTTTTCTGCATTTAACCCGACAGAAGGCGCGCACCTAGCACTGACGTTAGGGATCGCGCGGGGTGACTGGGTCACCCCAATCAGTTTTATACAAATATTGTTCTATAAACAAGAAACATATCATTTGATTTTAACAATAAGTTCATTAAATCATTAAGAAAGTATACTTATTTAGTTAAAACAACTTTTGTAATGTTTAAGAAAAGTTTACAATCAAAAAAATTACATACCTTTATCAGGAGTTTTAAATCTATATACATTTCTGGTAAACATAAGAAGAATGATTTTTACAGGTAAAATAATCATACTTTATGCAAGAAATTGTAGTTTTATTGTCTTTAAATCTGTTTAGTTCTCTTATATTGCGTGCGATAACTTTTACTCCTGCTAAATGAAGTATTCTATTTTAAGATCACGTTTTCTCTTTTTGATTTGTTTTTTCTTTTTCCAAAACTGTTTTATTTTTGCTAACAAAAATACTTTCTTCTGAATCAGAATTTTCGTAATCTTTATCCTTTTGCTCAAACTTACTTCCGCCGTCGTGAGAACTGTATAATTCCTCATCAGGTTCATTTTCACCAGCTTCATCAATTTCTTTTACAGAAGACTCAACTTCATCTAATAAATTTCTCAAAAGTTCCATTTATTTTTAATAGTCTGTAAGTTTACGTTTGCACGCCATTATTTATTAAATAATTCAATGCAAAAAAACAACATAAACACTTCAGAACAGAAAACTACGCTGCTTAGAATGAGAAATTTCGAAGCATTAACGGTCGCGTGGGGAGACTGAGTCGCCCCTTTTTTACATGCATTCCAAAAAACGATTGTTTCACGCGCAGAAAGGAAAGGAGTGTAAAAATAACATTACACCTAGCAAGAAGGGAGTCAGACAAGAGGATACTGAAAGGATGATTGATTACATATAAGCATTTTTCGCGGGACTGATGTATTTCTAAGACTGGGGTGACTCTGTGCCCCGCGCGATCTCTCTCGGGTTAAATAATGAAAAACATTCTATTAAAAAATTATTGTAAAAGCATACGAACCCTGTTACTGCTCGGAAAAAAACGAATATTAATACCTAAATGTCATACAGGGTGGCTAGTGGTCAGGGAAAAATACAGTCAAAAAAAGTGATAAACACCAGTATATTCTTATAGAAAAATTTATGTTTATTATTCGATCTAATAATCAATTTGAATTTTTCTATAAAAATATACTGGTAATTATCATTTTTTTACTGTATTTTTCCCTGACCACTAGCCACCCTGTCATATCATTAAATAAAGCAAAAAATATTACTAATATTCAGAAGGACTGAACTGGTCCGTTTTTTAATTCCAAAATTTAAAAAAAACTCGTGCAAGCTTTCTACTACATTTGCAATAGAATTATGGTGCGAAGATTATTGTTTGAAAGTAGTAGTATTCAAAAGGAAGGTAAGCGAGACGCTTAAATATATTATTACATTTTTTTCTTTAAAAAAATTTACATGTAGAAAATATGTGTTGCAAATTATGTTTTAAGCAATTCTATTAATATAAATAAAAATAAATAGTGAAAATCAATAGCTCATTCTAATTAGTAGTTTCTGAACTTCCATAATTATCTTGTTAATTATCTAATCTCAAGATACATATAATCCTTCGCAGCATAAATAATTTATAATTTAATTTACTTCGTTTTACATATGTTATGGTTTATTTCAATTTGTTTCGTGATGAGCATTTTTTATATTATTTATATCTTCGAATTCCATTGCTTTAATTTGTTTATAATACAATATTACCTCTCAGATTGATATTCCTTCAGGAATAGATTTCTCTCGTTTTTCCTTCAGTTGCAAATTAAATTTTTACTCACAATTATCTGTTGTTAAACAAGAACAAAAATATCGTTTTAAATGTACAAGCAGGAATGTGATTTCCAAATGCTAATGAAATGATAATTTTTATGCGTTACAAATTCTAAACGTATTTTTTTCAGAAATGTTGCTTTTAAGCTTAAATTTTTGTGCATTGATTATTCTTACTTATCAGTATAGCGAATTTTAATTGTTAAAATTTAATGAGCAAATAAGAATTTATATTGCGTGATATTAACCCATTTTTGCATTATTATGCATTTCAGTAATTTCTTTTTTATTCAAAATTTCCGAATCCATACCAGAAATTCCGTAAGAAGGATTTTTTCTTCAGGTAATCATGGAACGTCTCTCAATAAATAAAGAAAAAACACTATTTAGATATTCTGCTATGAATTCAAAATTTCTGAATAATAAAACAAAATCTGAAATGCACGCATATATACGCTAATGATGCAAGTGGGTAAACGGTTCTTAATTCAAGAAGATTTTCGTTTCTGATTTTTGAATTTACAAAGAAATTATTTTTATGCCAAAAAAAAATATGGGTCGGTGCGTTTATTATTTAGAATGCCAGTATTTTTCAAACAATAATGATAGCTATAGCAAAAACATTGTCACGTTACAAAATTTTACGCTTCTTTGCTACCACTAATTTTGAATAATAGTTTTTTTCCTAATGCAATTGGAAGTTCAACGATTAAATAAGTAAAGATTTCTATAAAAAATTGTGTTAAAAAAAAACATGAAAGATGGCAGCCTTGGAAATACACTTCGTGGTAGATTTCTCTTGCAATTGTTGCAGATAATCCACCGCAAAGATTATTGCTGAAACATTTCAAATACAATCTGAAACGAAGATTATTTTTTGAAAAGTGTGGTAACCAAAAATATCTACGCCAACCCTTGAAGACTGATTTTCAATAAAAGATTCTTTTATTTTTTTCTCATTTTTTTTAGTTAATAAGTAAATTTCTTAATGTTATTTTTAATAATAAAAGGATAATTATAATGTATTTTTTAAACTACAAATTTTCATTATGGAAATAATTTTAATTCACACTTACTGGAGAAAAAAAGAAGAGCATTAAAAAAATTATTCGAATTCAAATATTAATTAGTATGCATGTTTCTTAGTAGCTATGTTTCAAGACAGATATACACAGACTCAACAAATGTTTTACTGAAATACCAAAGTATATTTTCAACTACGACCAATATTTTAAAATCACCATTTGATATGCAATTCTATAACTAAACGTTTAATTAAAATACCTATTGTTAATTTTAAATGAAAAATACTATTCAGATACACTGAATACTTTCTGTACTTGAATTAAATGAAATGAGATACCTGGAAATATCATATAACTGAACTGTATAAATTTTTTCATTACATCATTTCTACGAACGTGATAGATTTTAGTAATCGAAACAACTTTTGTTTAAGGTATCTTTACTTTTAAAGATACAACTGACAATATATTTATATGATTACTTGAATTTTATCTTTATTGAATTTCTTATTATTTTAGATTAAACAATTATATTACAAAAATATTCTAAAAAATGCGCATATTACTATTTAACAAATTAAATGAAGCATGAATTCGAAACTAGTTATCTTCATATGACAGAGAGACGTGTCTATAATCTTTTGACGAAAAATCTTTTGTAACCACAATCTCCGAAATAAAATCTTCTAAATTTCTGTCATGAAATGATTCAAATTATTCTTTAGTGTTGGTTGCTTGGTTAGTTTATTTATGACGGCTGATTATCTACTCGAGAGATATAGGCCCAAGGGGAGGAGTGATCTACGTGGGTGTCTTTCTAAGGGATCCTAACCCGTATTTACGGCAAGGTTCCAAGAAAACCACGGAAAATTCCGAACGGTTAGGTCGACGAGTGCGAGAGAGTTTTGAACCAGCACCTACCGTCTACCGGCTTTGAGATCAGAACCTCTCAGCCACTGGTGGGGCCTATTCTTTAGGGAATTACTGATATCTCTGTGACCCGCGGGTGATGTTGCCAGGTACCCCGATTTGCGTGGGACGAATTGCTTGATTGGTACCACTTTTTTTTAAATAGGATATTTCGTATTGTTTTAAGTTTATTTAATCTGTCATTAAATTAGGCGAATTTTACTATTTACAAAAATTGGTGGCAATAAAGACATTCGAATTAAAAAAACGTAGTGGTCTGGCAACACTACGGTTGGACAGCCTTAATATTAAGAAGTAAATATATTCAGCTAAATAATGTTACTTGCTTAGTCTCTCATATCATAAAACGTATAGTGGAAAAAAAATCCAATCCATGAATTAAAGAATAATGTTTTATTAATGAAGAATTTTGATTGCAAGGTCAGTTATTTAAATGTTGTTATCGATGAGTTAATCGCCTAGAATAAACATCCTTATATAGAATTAATTACTAAGTATTTCATGTCTTCCAAAATTCTTCATTAATTGCACAAACGCTATAAATTTTATGAACAAAGTATTAAAAATATAATCTCGAAAAGAGAGAGATGATTTTTCTTGTAATGAAACCATAAATTATCAATAATTCAATTTTTCGCACTCCGACTCCATGTGACAGTCTTTTCCGCATTAAGTGATTTTTCATTTCGTGTGAATATAATCCTCTTATCGTACAAAGCCTGAAAATGTTTAACTTTTTCATATATAATATAAATTGTACGAAAAGAGAATTTTTTCCTATCAAAGCACTTTATTTAAAAATTAAATGTATCATAAACACATTTTTATATAGCATGATTATACTTTTATAGTGGGTATGTTTCGGAATTTAAAATTAAAGCAAAAAATTTTGGGGGCACTAAAATAGTCTGTCTAATCAAGACTGAAATATTCATTTTTTGATTTATAAAGTTTTAAGAATGATAATGACAGATTTGTAATATTATCTTATAAAATTTTAATATCATGGAAGTATTACTGATATCTGCCCTCGTTAGAAATGATAATATGATTATTGTAAAAAGCGATATTGTAAAAGAACACAACAATAAAAGTCTTTATAAATTAGGTATAAAATTATATTCTTCAAAAGAGTGAGATGATTTTTCTTTTAATGTTGAAATAATTATTAAAGCCATAAATTCTCAATAACTTAATAATTTTCTTTTCTTCTCCTAGTGACAAGCTTTTGCGCCTTATTGATTTTTCATTCCATGTAAATATAATCCTCTTATTTTAAAAAGCTTGAAAAGTTTGACTTTTTTTATAACCTAATATCGATTGAACGATAGGGAACAGTTTTCTTATCAACGGATTTTTTTTATAAATTGAATGTACTAATAAACACATTTTTATGTCGAAGGATTATACTTTTATAGTGAATATGTTTTGAAATTAAAAATTAAACTTAATGTTAAATTTTTGGGGGTACTAAAATATTCTTCTTTTTTCAGTCCACATTGAAATATCCCTTCTTTAATTTATACTGTTTTATGAATGATAATGACAGATTTGAAATACCATTTAAAAAAATTTTAGTATCATGAAAATAATACTTTTGTCTGCCGTCTTTATAAATGATAATAAATTCATTGTATATAGCGATATGGACAAAAAACATAACGCTAAATGTTTTTATCAATAAAATATTAAAAATATAATCTCCAAAAGAGTGAAATGATTTTTTTGTACTGTTGAAAAAATTATTAAAGCCATAAATTCTCAATAACTTAATAATTTTATCTCTCGCTCCTTGTTACATGATTTTACGCCTTAATTATTTTTCATTTCATGTGAATATAATTCTCTTATCTTTAAAAGCCTGAAAACTTTTACTTTTTTCATAATTTAATATAAATTGAACGAAAGGGGAAATTTCCTTTATCAAAGGATCTTTTTAATAAATTAAATGTACTAATAAACACATTTTTAAGTCGAGGGATTATACTTTTATAGTGGATATGTTCTGAAAATAAAAAATAAACTTAATGTAAAATTTTTTGGGGTATTAAAATATTCGTTTTTTTCAGTCAACATTGGAATATCTATGTTTTGATTTGTAATGTTTTATGAATGATAATGACAGATTTGAAATATCTTTTCATAAAATGTTAGTTTCATGGAAATAATACTAATGTCTGCTCTCTTTATGAATGATAATAAATTTATTGTAAATAGCGATATGGAAAAAAAACAAATACTTATTGTTTTTATCAATAAAGTATTAAAAATATAATCTCCAAAATAATGAGATAATTTTTCTTGTACTGTTGAAAAAATTATTAAGGCCATACATTCTCAATAACTCAATTCTTTGCTTGCCCACTCCTTGTGACAAGCTTTTACGCGTTAGTGATTTTTCATTCCATGTGAATATAATCCCCTTATCATAAAAAGCCAGAAAACTTTGACTTTTTCATAACTTAATATAAATTGAACGAAAAGGGAAATTTTCTTTATCAAAAGGATTTTTTTTTATATAAATTGAATGTACTAATAAAAACATTTTTAATTCGAAGGATTATACTTTTATAGTGGATATGTTTTGAAATTAAAAATTAAACTTAATGTAAAATTTTTTGGGGTATTAAAGTATTCATTTTTTTCAGTCAACATTGAAATATCCTTTTTTTAATTTTTAATGTTTTATGAGTGATAATGACAGATTTTAAATATTTTATAAAATTTTAGTATCATGGAAATAATACTAATGTCTGCCCTCTTTGTAAATGGTAATAAATTCACTGTAAATAGCAATATGAAAAAAGAAAAAAACACAACGCTAAATGTTTTTATGAAAAAATTATTAAAAATATAATCTCCAAAAGAGTGAGATGATTTTTCTTGTACTGTTGAAAAAATTATTAAGGCCATAAATTCTCCATAACTCAATTCTTTTCTCTCCCAATCCTTGTGACAAGCTTTTACGCCTTAGTGATTTTTCATTCCATGTGAATATAATCCTCTTATCGTAAAAAGCCTGAAAACTTTGACTTTTTTCATAACTTATAATCAATTGAACGAAAGGGGAAAATTTCTTTATCAAAGAATTTTTTTATAAATTGAATGTACTAATAAACACATTTTTAAGTGGAAGGATTATACTTTTATAGTGAATATGTTTTGAAATTTTAAATTAAACTTAAAGCACAAACATTTTTAGGGTATTAAAATATTCGATATTTTTTAGTCAAGAATGGAATATTGCTGTTTTGATTTGTAATGTTTTATGAATGATAACGACAGATTTGAAATATCATCTAATGAAATTTTAATATATTAGAAATAGTTTAAATGCCTCACCTCGACATAAATGATAATAAATTCGTTGTTGGCGAAACATCAGTGAAGGCTCACTGTGGAGACCCGAAATGTTTTTGGTTTCCGTCTGTTTGACTGTTTGTCTGTCTGTGTGTCTGTCTGTTCCGCGAGAACTGCCGCAAAAATGACCCGATTAGGTTGATTTTTGGTAGGTATGTTGCCGAGCTACCTGGAGTTACCTATATAAGTTTTAGTTACATTTGGTTCGTTTAAAAAATATAGAACATTTCTTTTTAGGTCATAATGCTGTTCAATCGGAAGTCAGACGATTTGTTTTTTTAATTTTAACATTCAGCGAAAAGAAAATGTCGCATTGGCATAATTGTAAATGCTAAATTATTGATGCTAAATTTACGAAATGGAGATCTTAATTTAATCCAATCGCTTTGAAAATTTGCCAATATATTTATTAAATTTTCGAAATTAATTGTAGAAATTATTGGGAAATTTTATGCATTAATTTGTAAGATATGAAACATTTTATTTTCTCATTTTTTACTAAAAATTTCCAATGCACTTTTTTTCTGTCTTTCATTAAATGGTTGCTGAGCAACTCTAGTTCAAAGAATATCAACAAAGAAACATTCAAGTGAATCTCATTATTTTGACGAGCAATTTTATTATCAAAAGAGCTAATTTTCGGGTGATTTAATTTTTCAATATGCCTTTTTTAATGAAATAAAAGAGAATTTTTTTAACTACTAATGAAATATTACCAAATCGATTTTCCAATGAAAATAATAAAAACGTTAAATGTGTAAATTGAATATAGGTCACAGAAGAGGAATTTACATTTGTATAAGTATATTTTATACACGAGATTTTATTCAATTTCAGCAACATATGATGTTTAGTGGTTGAAACATAAATATTCTTTTAAGGACAGGATAAAATCTTTTTTTACAAAGAGATGGTTATTTTAATGAAATTAAAATAGTAAATACATTCAGACATATAGCACAATTACTTGAAATTGAGAATATAAAATTAAAGCGACAACGGGGGCTTCAGGGGGGGCGGCGCCTCTTGAAGTAATGTCATGTTATTCTGAAAAAATACATTAATAGGTAGTTTATCCTATCATTGCATAACATTGTGTTTAATGCGATTTTATATTCTTATATATGTTTAAATAGCTTAAGAAAATTGAATTTTAGGATATTAAATTATTAAATATTATGCAGATAATGTTAAAAATTAGTGATATTAATGAACAATGGTTTGTAGAGCTGACGTTGAGGCCTCTGATCTGTAGATTTACTAGTAAGTAGCAATATGAGAGAAAATTAAACGCAGTAAAATGTTCGAAGTTTTCTTTACGTACTTTATAAACAGGGCTTGAGAAATGTTGTTGCCAAGTCGTCACTGGCGATCAAGTTATTTAATCTGAGTTTTATTTTATTTTATTTTATTTTATTTTATTATTATTATTATTATTTTAATAGCAAATAGTTAGCTTCTCTCGTACACTTCTATCGCACTTTTAATAGAAGGACAAACTGTAAAAAGCCAGGACTAAATATAAGATATACTAAAGTACTTATTCTACAGTCGTGTTAAGAACCATTTTCTGTCTCATGCACAAAAAATACATTCTTTTTCGCTCTAGCCAGCTAGTATTTCACGTGAATAGAATGTGGGAGATGGGGGAGGTTTCAATAAACCAATAATAAATAGTGTCAATCTACCTCTGTGGCATCTAAAATTAGATGCAATGCTAAAAAATGGTCAAGTGTGTTTATAAGTTTCAAATAAAATTTTTGTGTTCAGAATTAAAACTGATTAATCTATACCATTTATTTAAAAAATAATAAGATATAAGTTGTTATAAGTAATTAATTTGAAGTAAATTATAAAACTTTCATCGATGCCCCCTGATCAGACATAGATTTTGTAGCACTTGATTATCCGGACATTTGAAGCATTCGGCAGTCAGCATCTTCATGAAATGCTGGTTAATTCAGCTTTTACAGCATTTCTTTTTTTTTCAGAGATATTTAATTTTAATGAGCTTAATTAAAAAACTTAGTTTATATTATCTTTCTAAGTTACGTCTTATTCTAAACTATGTAACTAATAATTCTAAACTATTCTAGTTAATATTTTTCATAATAATAACACCGGTCAACACAAATCTGGGGTTTGTAGAGTAGCACTTTTTTCTTAGTAAATCAGTCGCGCTGATCACAAATATGACATTAATTTTTTGCTATCACCCACAGTTTTTTCACAAAACAAAAAAGAAGGAGGTGCCTCTTAATAAAATTAATGTGTAAGATTTATTAAATAAAATACATTCTTAATAAAAACAAAAATTAATTTTTTAGTAAAATGACATTAATAAATGTTAAAATACAATACTGCACTAAAGGATGTGAAATATAAATATAGATGGCGCCACTTTATGTTTTGCTATTTGCCTGAGAAGGCGCAATTTTCTCCCGCGCAATTGTAGTGAGAACATACGTTTATTTTGTTCGTTCTTTGATATCTTACGTTTATTTTGTCAGTTTCTTATAGCAATATGGCATCAAGAGGTTGTATAAATCCAGGATCAAAAAATGTGATTCGGCAGAACTTAGTTAATCCAAAAGAAATGCTCTTGCCACCCCTGTACATTAAATTAAGTTTAATGAAACATTCATTAAAGCCTTAGATAAAATAGGGGATAGTTTTCGATATTTAAATGAAGTTTTCCCATATTTATCGGAAGGTAAAATCAAAGAAGATGTGTTCGTTGGATATAAGAAAGTTAATGAAGGACGAAAATTTTGAGGAAAATAATTAAATCAGTCGAGAAAGATGCATGGGTTAGTTTCAAAGACGTTACTTAGAAATTTTTAGGAAATTACAAAGATCCTAACTACACTGTAAAAAAAAACTCGGAAACGTTACTCATTCTGGTGGGGCAGCAATGTGGCCCATCGTTTCTAGTTATGTTTCCGCATATTTCGGTCAGATGTTCATAAAAGTTTCCGCATATTTCGGTCAGATGTTCATAAAAGTTTCGCATATTTCGGAAACATTTACGTGCATTTCGGAAACGTTTCTTTATATTTCAGTCAGATGTTCAGTAACAATTCTGCATATATCGAAAATGTTTTATATACATCGGAAAGGTTTCTGCATATATCGAAAATGTTTTTGTATACATCGGAAAGGTTTCTGCATATATCGGAAAGGTTTTTGTATACATGGGAAATGTTTCTGCATGCATCAGAAATGTTTTTGTATACATCGGAAATGTTTCTGTGTATTTCTGTTTTATAATTTCTTTTATTTGAGAGAACAATATGCTTTAAAAAAATTTAATATTACATTCGCTCGAGGCGAAACCCCACTCCACATCATCGTGGTTAGGTTTTCTGCGAAGTTTGGTGAGCAAACTCGCTAATCTTACTATAGAAATGAACCTATGAAGTATGATCTTGTAGATGAATCATACTCTAGAATTAGAAATATTATAAACTTTCTGTAATTTCTGGTGTAAAACATATATTTTTCTGAACTCGTTTTATTATTTACCTTTTATTATTAGACTGCTACTCAAGATATCACTTTAAAGTTATTTATGCAGGTGAAATAAACTTTGAAAAAACTTAATTCTATGACAAATACTTCTGTTATTTTAAAATAACTCCAAATTTGAGAGTACGTCCTTCTACTGAAGAGAGGCTTCCAAATTTTCCTTTGTAGGAACAGAGTTGAGTCGTCTGGAAACTTCTTTAGTTTACCTACTACAAGTTTACAATTACAACAAGTTTAGAAGTTGTTGTATACACAGTTAAATAACTCGTTCGATAGTTTCTTTATACTCTTGTTCCATGAAGCTATAATAAATATTAGATATTTGATTGATGAATAATAATGTAGTACTAGTATTAATGAAGTACAGACGTCTTTAACATCTTTTCGTTTTGAGATCGGTTCCGTTTCATAACTTTTCTAATGATGAAATGTATCGTGTATATGACAGAACAAATTCTTAAATTCACTTATACTATACGTTTTTCACTCAGTTTTTATGAATAAGATATTTGTAAATAAATAACGTTGAAAATTTGATTTATGGATCTATAAATAATTCTTTTTTTAAATGCAGCCTCATGAGTTCAATCCTCTAAATAGATACTTAATGAAAATATTTAACTTCCCTATACTTATAAATAGATAGATTTTAGTAATACGTTTCAACATTTTTTTTAATCTTGTAAATTGTTATACTATTCGAAAATATTTTATATCTGTGGTAATTGTTTTATTTTCACGAATTGTATACTTATAAATAGATATATTAATAAAAATGTTTTGTCTGTTTGTAAATATTTTTAATATAGTGTTTTACAACTATGATGCTTCTAAATATATTCATTTAAAGATATTATTTTATTCGTATAACTTGAGAAGTGCTGAGACAACCTGAGAAAATAAATATATTTTTATAAGTATACAGTTCATAAAATAAAATAATTATTTACAGATACGAAATCTTTTGACATAATATCTATACTTACAAGATTAAAAAATATATTTATTTAAAGGTATTAAAAGTAATACATCTATTTTGAGAAATAAAGCATTTTCATAATGCATATGTATCTGTTTACAGCATGGAATTCACGAGACCGGATTTTAAAGAAGAATTATTTATAGATTTATAAATCAAATTTTCAATTATATTTGTTTATAAATATCTGATTCATAAAAAATGAAGTAAAAACGTATAGTATAAGTGAAATTAGGAATTTGTTCTGTCATTTAACATCTTGAGGGACACCGGTATATAATATATACCACTTTTTAATATATAACTTTGCCACCAGTATTATTAAATAAAAATATTTAGTATTGTTTTTTGCAGATTGAGAATTTAAAAATTCATTATTAAAAATTACTGGTGTTGAAACATCGCAAAATTTAGCATTTTTAGACCACGTGCTTGCCCTCCAAGGGGATAAACGATACATTTCATCATTAGAAAAGTTATGAAACGTAACCGATCTCCAAACGAAAAGATGTTAAAGACGTATATACGGTGCTATCTGTGCTTCATTAATACTAGTATTACATTATTATTCATCAATCAAATATCTAATATTTATTATAGATTCATAGAACAAGATTATAAAGAAACTATAGAACGAGTTATTTAACTTTGTGTATACAACAAAAGATTAACTGCAAATGTAATATTAATATGCAATAAAATAGAATCTGATAATATTAATTTTTTTAAAGCATATTGTTCTCTCAAATAAAAGAAATTATAAAACAGAATACTTACAGCTCATATAAATACGTTGCATCTGCATCTGTTTTAAGCTGTCTTTCCTCTCAAGAAGAATACAAATCACGTGATGTGCAGTAGGTCGGAGTAGATTAGCATGCGCAAATATTACTTCATTTTAAATTCCATTTTTAAACTTTACACGGAATGAGTGTAACATTTCCGAATTTTTCAGTAACCAACATTTTACACTAACTATTCGAAAACATTTCCGCTATGGAATGTAACGTTTCTGACTTCTTCAGAGTATTCACCGCTTTGAATATTTTTCCGAAAATACGTGTAACGATTCCGAAATAACAAGTAACTGTGGAGAACACAAAGTTTACTATAAATTTCCGGAAACCTTTCCGCCTTGGGCCGAAATGCTTCTGATTTTTTTTTACAGTGTACGTAACGATCGTTGAAAAAATGCTTCAAAACTTTCAAAAACTAGGTTGTAACGTGAGTTTAAAAATGCATTTTCTGCACCCCCATCTTGAATATTTTCTTGAAAATCTTGGTGAAATGAATGAAGAACAAGGTGAGAGATTTCACCAGGAAACAAAATGTATGGAAAAACGCTATCAATGACACTGGAATGTAAATATGTTGGTAGATTACTACTCGGGGCTAAAAAGAGACACTAAACCAGCTTCAAAATCTAAAGGACACAAGCGTTCTTTTGATGATAAAGAAAAGTAATTTCACTCTACATACTACAATATAATTTCTTATAAAACATGCACACACACATATATATATGTATGTATGATTTTATTTATTTATCTGATTTTTTGTATATTTTTAAATGAATGTTGTGTAAATTGTATATTCTCAAATTCCAAATTCTTAGTTTCTTAATTGTAAAAAATCCTGAAGTGATACATAAAAATGGATATTATTTTTGAAATAAGCATAGTAGATTTCTTACAATTTACATAAATTCATGAAAACCCCAGACAAAAAGTTAAATTTTGTAGGCCTGTGTAATTCATAAAAACGTTTGTTCTTATTTAAAACCAATGACGAGGAAAGAGATGATGCAATTTTTTTTTATTGGTGGCTAGAGTTTTTTGCTGGCTACTAGATTTTATCAAATTTCTAAAGCCCTGTTTATCATACAGTATAATACGAGCAAATCTTGTGTGTCTGTGTTTGTGTAGTTATGCGAATTTTATCTAAAAATCGGCTCAAACGATTTTGACAAAATTTTGTATCCTACAGTTTTCGGGCACGAGAAGACCATTGGGTTACGTCAGATGTTTGAGAAAACTAGATTAGTGGTTCATTTTGGGGTCACTACGGATCAATGCGTTTGAATGAGACTGAAGGTTGAAACAGTTATTAAGTTATTGAAGAATTGGCAGTGAACGAAGTTGCAAAGTTGGTAACATTTCATCAAATTTGGCGATATTTGATGAAATGTTGGTGACATTGGTGGAATTTGGTGGAAAATTGACTTTTAATAGAGTCGACTTTTAAGATTACCAATGCCAAAACACAGGCTTTGTGAAAAATGAAAAAATGTCGCCAAATTTGATGAAATTTGGGAGATTTTGGCGACATTTGGCGAAGAAAAATGGCTTTTAAAGTCTGAAGGATTTTTTGGAAATTCTCGGTAGGAGATGCGATACATGATCCACCCAATCAGAGTCCATGGAACGTTCTCGAAAACAGAATTGAACCAATCAGGATACATAGAACTTTCTCAACACATGCTCGGCGCTAAATGAAAGAATGTCACCAAACTTGGAAATATTTGGCCAAAAAATTGGCTTTCAGATTCGGAAGGAATTTTCTTGAAATTCCCAATAGAAGCCAAGCTACATCATTCAACCAATCAGAGTCCCTACAATTTTCTCGAAAACAGAATTCAAATGTTGTTTATATGGATGCCCTTTCGTTGTAAATCAGTAATGTAAGTAATGTATAATTTAGAAATATGTTCATAGTTTCAAAATTGATTGTTTCTCTAAATAATACTGTTAAAAAATAAAATTCTTTATAGTAATAATACAGAGACAATTTATTGTTATATCGAGTTGAACGCAAAGCTAACTTTAACCGCATTAACTTGGTCGTCCCCGCTGGTAACAGATATATATGCCTCCCCTTGTCTAAACAGAGAACGTCCAAACTGTAGTTAAGAGCCTTCACCAATCACGCGGAGGCGTTCTTTACAAATTTCACATTTGAATTCAATATTCTTATTATTGTGGTTATTATTATTGCATAGAATATCTGAAGTTTATGCCTACTTTGATATATTTGTGTTTTTCGATTTTGATTGAAATTTATTTCCAAAAAAAAATTCAATTTTGAAAAAAAAAAAAAAAAATAAGTGTCTTCAGAAATAAACTGCTACTGGAACTGAGAAAGCACAATGATATCACTTTAGACTTATTATACAAACCTTTGACGTAATAATGAAATGTGCATTATCAGAAATATAGGTGTTTAAAAAAATCTATGCTGTTTTTTGTGTTAACACATTAATATCCGACAATTTCCCCTCATACATTCGATTTAAAACGAGGTATTTCAATGATATAAAAAATAGGTAGCTCCCCCCTCTTCTGAAAGGTTTTCGTAATTTTTTTTTCCTAGATATTTTTTTCAAGTTTATTTATTAGTAATTATCATTCAATATACGGATTTATTTTAATATGATTTAAAATGTAAACAAATATGGGAAAAATGATGTAATTGCATTTTCTGTAAGGTTCACTTCCTGTAACGACAACGCCCTTATTCAATGATGTTTTTTGAAAAAAAAAAAGAGAAATGTTGTTTCCCGATGACAATGCTTCTTTTTTAAAAAACGAGAATTCTCTTTTCCCGGTGCGAATGTGTTAACACATTACCGTCCGTAAAAATACGATTTTTATAGAAATTATTTCCGCACCATGAATTTTGTAAAGAAGAAAACATAAGACGAAATCCAAACGCAGTTCTAACAAATGGTTGTAAACAGGTTTCTATTTGTACTGAGCTTTAAACAAGTGAATTTCGCGCTAGATTTTGAAAATTCACCGGCGTGTAAGGTGTTAAGTATGTAAGTGTTTATATTTGCCATACATACTTAAGTACAAAAATATTCCTTGTATTTCAAATTAGTTTACGCAATTTTTGTATTTGGCACAAACTATACATTGGGTTGTCAAGAACGTTTGTGCCGGTTGAGAAAATCAATTCGTACCGGAAAATTCTATTACTTAATTATTATACATTAAATTCGATATGTAACGTATATAATTACGGGTAGAATTTTCCGGTACAAAAGGATTTTCGCAACCGGCAAGAACTTTACGGACAACCCAATAATTTTTTAACAACTTAACTGTTTTGTCGGAACGCCGCTCGGGCAAGAAGACTGTGCTTGTTTCTTTACTAAAAGCTTCTGCCTACCACTAATTTTTAACTGTAATCTTCTCTTTATTAACTGGCAGATATTTTTCGATTATACAAGGCGAATATTTCAGTACGGTAAAAGCGGTGTTCACTCCCTGTTTATAGTTTATAGTGTCGAAAAAAAAGAAACTGTTTAAGGCGTGGAAGAATTTCTGAAATATTCTTAATATAATCCATAAAAATGCTTATTTCATTAAAAATCCAAAATTTCATTAAATAAAACTATTTTTTTTTATCTAAGGCTCAAACTTTTCGATAGAGAATTAATTGTATTTGGTCATTAAAAATTATTTCACAAAATATATTCCAGGAATTAAAGCCAAATAATAAGTTTTAATCGATTTTTTGTAAAAAAAATAAGGCATTCATAGCGGCGAGCATATTGATAATTTCCATAAAACTGTACCGTATACTTCCTTAGCAAATAAACAAGTTTTGAACCAGAAAAATTTCTTTTAAATTTTGTCTTCTTTCCGCGTGTTTCTCATATAATTTCTTTTGTGAACAAAAGTTTCTGGTGAAAAACTTGTTCATTTGACATAAGTCACGCTGAGACGACTTTACGGAAATTATAAGTATGTTGTAGCTATAGACAATTAACCTTATACCTACAGGAAATTTTACTTAATATTGAGAAAAACATTTCATACCAAAATTTTCATTTAAATCTATTTAACTTATTTAGTTACTTTAGTTCTCTGTGGTTCATATTTAATTTATTTTATGAAACAAATTCTGCTTTGGACAGTCATTTTGAATGTACCTGTTGGATTCATTGGACCCATCTGGTAGATGGAGTGTTAAAAGCTCAAATGCAGTTGCTATATGCTATTCCAATCAGACGGTATTGATGTACCTTTTCGCAGGGTAGGGTTCCTCGTAGCGTTTGCTGTTACTTCTTCTGGGATTCGCTGTGTGTTCTGTTGCCGATTTGGCATCATTCGACCCTGGTAGGGGTGCATTTGTTAGTACCCTTTTCTCCGAAACTAACAAAGAGGTTTGTTTTGTTTTGTTATTTAAATTATGATTAGTTGCATGGTTTGCCAGTTTGGCCTCTTTTTCTATTCAAAAATTTAAATTTATACAGGAAATTGTGAAAGACAAATATTTACTTTTTGTAATCACGAAGTGGCTGTCTTTAAATAAAGCAAAAATTACTATTCCTATTTTCTGCGATGATTCGTATTTCCAGTTTAAAAATAAGGAGTTCAAACTGGCAACCCTGATTAGTTGTATTTCGAACGTTTATTTTTGTAGAAATTAAATTCTCATTTACTAAATTTGTTAATTTAAAATATTCGTTTGATATTTTGTTTAAGAAATCGCTCAACTATTGTATTCTTTATTTTTATTTCTTTCCGAACGATCAATTTATACTTTAGCTACTGCTAAAACTTGTAAAATAATAATGAAAATGCTTCAGTATTTACTGAAAAAAGGTACTTCAATATCAGCTGTTTTCTATAGGATTTCGCAAGTGTTTTGCCCTCTTAATTATTAAGAAATTGTTTGATAACGACTTTTAATTAAAAATACAGGTGCTAAAGACAGACAGTGGGAGTTTTTATGTAATAGTGGTTAACTGAGTTTAATCCTTTTTTAAAACAATTTAATAGCCACGAAGTATAAATGTTATTATTAGTCACATATCCTATTATTAGTCACGTGACATTTTTTACAATAAACTGTAACGACATAAAAATGTTTCGTTATCCGTAACCTAAGAAGTTTCTAGATGTAACTTTTCGATTATTTTGTTATTTGTTTTAAACAAAGGTGCGAACTTCTACGACTCTCTTTCACCACTCTTCCAGAATAAAAAACTTGGCCTTATTTACCGTAGATATCTGGGATTAAATAAAGCGTAGATTACTCTTTGGAAAAAGTGGTGTTCAACAATTGTAGAAGTTGGCAGCTTAGGTTTTAAAAGCACGCATGCCTTAAATGTAAGATATATTTGTTTGATATACATTTATTGAAGAGGAGTTTTTGTAATTATGTTGAAACTATTAATTAAACTAAAATTTCAACTTACTTTCAGTAAATATATCATATGCAATTATAGTAAACATTTTCTTATGCAAAATGCGTAAAAATGTACTAGCAATTACTACCACAGAGACTACATAAAATGAAACTATGCGATTTATCCTAACATCTGCACTACAGATTACATATAGGACATAGGTGCCAAATACCACTTTTTCTTATAGTATTTATCACGTTAATTAGAAACAGAAATATGCGATTAAATTCTGTGAAAATAATATACCGTAATTTCCAGCGTATAATACGCGGATCAAATCTGTATCAACATAGAAATTTTATTCAATAATTGAAGTCGTATATTTACAGCGATATAGTAAGTTACATTTCTTGAAATAAAATTTCTGGGTCTAAACATGATTGTTTGAACCCAGGATTATACGCCGGAAATTATGGTAAGTAAAAAAAGGAATTCAAAATCCGTAACTCTTGTAAACTAGTATAAAGAAAGAAAAGGAACACTTGTTTGCGTGAAATAAGTCTTTAGACGATGTATTTTTATATATTTAATTGACATATTCTGAGTTTCTTCAGAAAATTAATTCTTTAGAAAGAACATAATAAAAAAAAATAAAATTATAACGACAAATAGAATAGATTATATAATTAATGCATAAAATAAAGATTGATGTATTTTTCAAAGTAAACTAATTTCTGCATGAAAAGATATGAAAACTTTGAAATTTCTGATTACTAGTATAATTGGATGTCATTTTATAAAATATTTTTTGACGTTTATTATTTATTTATTTATTTATTTCAACGTGTGGCAGATCAGTTTTTTTATGAAAATTTTGATTAAGTTCATTCTTATTTATGGGAAGTTTATACTGAATAAACATTTTAAATTAACCTTATATTCTTTAAAATACGAGTCTGGAAAACGTTTTATTAGCGAATGCATAAAAGCACTCATTAATAAGTAAAATATTTTGCGAAAGTTAACAGGAAGACTTTTTAGTATTTTTTTTAATGTAGTTAAAAGCGGATATTCAAAGAAACTAATCAGGCTGAAACCTAGTGGTCCAGAAGGAAGAGAACTAGTGCTGAAAACAGGGTTCGTACGGCTCCTGGAATTTTGCGACCTGGAAATTCTTCGGTACCAGTATTTTCTTACAAAAAATCTCTCCTTAGAAGAAGGCAAAGTTTCGAGAGCTTAACTCAGATTTTTTTTTCTATAAAAAAATTCTGGTAAGAGTCCTGGAAAATTCCCTAATCCGTACGAACCCTGTGAAAAATAACTTCTCTTTTGTCGCATTATTATTACACGTAAGACATGGTGACATCACGACAATGTCACTGTGAAGTCACACTACAGCGCCTAGAATACATAGTGTGGAAAACGGTTTTACCATTTTTTAATTCAAAATTTTCGAATTCAAACCGGAAATTCTGAAACAAGAATTCTTACTTTAAGAAATAACGAAATATCTGCCATTAAGTGAAGAAAAGAACATTATAGGGAATTTCTGTCGTGAATGCGAAATTTCGGAATAAAAGAGTCAAACTGGTAATGCTTTAAAAAGTGCTAAATAATTGTAGCCGATAAACGTGCAACGATTCGGTACAATAATAAGGCGATAGCAGCGACATTTTCTTTAAAAATAGTTTTACCTCTAGCGAAAGTAACCGTTTCACTGTTGACAACATGAGCATAATTTCTCTTAATAAAATATTCTTGTAAGTGTATATATCAGATGTAACAGATTTTGAAGTTAGTTTTTTATCATATCAGGGAATTAAACGTTTCCTCTTTTCTAACAGAGATTAATTCTTTGGTCTGCTAAATAGGGATAGTTTCTAGTTTGCTGTCTTGTATCGAGTACTGCAACCAGGCAGAAAAGAAAGCGTATCACCTTTTTTGGCTATGATCAATATCATTCATATTTTCAAAGCTTATGAAAATCACTATCCAAGTCAAAGGAAATAGGGCATAATTTAATTATTTAAAATATTTACCACCAGCTGAAATGTTTTCTCAGTTCGATTCTGATAGAATGTTTGCGTTGAAAAGAGTTAGCAGACAGTGGCGTAGCCAGAGAGGGGGTGGGGGGTCGAAATGTTTTTGATAATGTTACGACATCTGAAACATGATGAAATTGATGTATAAATATGAAGCGCATTAAAACATGCTTTTTGTAGAATATGGGGTGTAAAGCATTTATTATTCATTTATAGGGTAAAAAAAAAGAATTCTGTTACACATTGTTCTACGAGGAAAAATCGTTTGAAGTGTAATTTAATGATGTTTCACTATTTCAAACATAATGAAAATTATATGCATTACTGAGGTCCACTATAAATTGCTCACTTAAAAGTATGGTGTGCATTGCGTTCATCTTTCATTTACAGTGTAAAATAAAAGAATTTTGTTATACATTGTTCTACGGGGAAATTTCGTTTGCAGTGTAATTTAATGATGTTTCACTATTTCAAAGATAATGAAAATTATATGCATTACTGAGGTGCACTAACAATTGCTCGCTTAAAAGTATGGCGTGCATTGGGTTTATTGTTCATTTACAGGGACACACAATATATATCGGTTACAGTATACATGTGATAATTACAGTCTATTTGCTCTGGAAACCAGTAATATTATAAAGTTTTATTCGCCTTCAATATCGCAGAAAATTTTCCGATTAGATAAGGCAAAAATATTTTTATAAAATTTGTGGTATCCAAACCATCTGGACCTCCATCCTGTCGACGCCACTGCTAGAAGATGTCGCTGCGATCGACCCGTTATCTCTTCAGCATTGTTCTACATTTATCGGATTCAATTTTTTAGTACTATTTTGTAGCCGTTTTCCACACTATGTATTCAAGGCGCGGTAGTCACACTGTGGCGTCGATGTGAAGTCACAGTCATGTGAATATGAAGTTGTTATGGCTATTTGAGATCTCGGTTTAACAACGCTTTGTGACAATTCCCGACAAGTCTCATCCCGGTGTGACAAATGTGTGGACAGTGTGCCATTTGTGATGATTTTGCCATTAACTTTCTGAAGTTTCTGTGAGGAAAGTGACACTATTCTGAAGTCACAGTGTGACTGATTTGTGAAGAGTGTGACGATCCTGCATCGAGTCGGTGGAGTACATGTGACAAGAAACCCACCTCAACCTGATTGGACGGACTGTTTTTTTTTCGATAGGCGGGATTCGGATCCTGCATCGGGTCGGTCGATCAGATTTTACCGGAAACCCGTGCTTACCTTTTGTGCCAGCTGGTGTCTTTATTTTTCTCTTTGGCTGTAAGTAGAATATAAGGGGAAAATAACTTTTCGGAAAACACTGGTAGAAAATATTATGGACTGTACGTACTCTATTAATCACATATAAGAGATGCTCATCGTGAAGGGGTTAACAGTCCAATTCAGTCCATCTGTGTAGTTTTCATGTTTGTCGCTTCTATCATATAAATTATATTTCGTATTTTTTTTATATTTTAGCAGTCTTTAGGAATTTAATTTGGAATTCTTAAAGGAAATAAAGTAATTTTAACACATTATGCTCCAAATTATGAATTAAAAAACTGTCTCCTCAAAACATTTTCATCACGTTATAAAAGAAGATTATAGGATTTACACAATACGAATATAAGATTAAAAACAATTCTATAATTAGGGTGAATATATTAAATAGTTACTTTTAAGTACCGTTGAGTGCATATAATTTAAAATATTTCCCAACTTTGGAAATAAGAAAATTTTACAACATTTAATTGCACTTTTTTAAATATCATTTATAACAAGAAACATGTGTCCGTTCTGGATGAAAATTAAGAAAACTATTATTTTTTTCATTTAAACTTATAAACCCATTCGTCACCAACTAAATTTTAAACTAAATTTCAACTAAATAAGTTACCAATATTTGCACATGCTTTCAATATAATTATTTTTTTTTTCGAACCATTTCAGGTGTTTCAAAATTTTTTCGATGTGTTGAGTTAAAAAATGAAGGAGTGGGAATGAATATTCCTAAAAATATTACAGAAGATATGGCAGACTAGAAACGCTTTATCGAAAAAATATCTAAAAATAAGATGTATCTTACATTTTATTAAATATTTACGTTTTTCCTAGTTGCCAAAGTTAACTATTATTACACACATAATTCTGATTTACACGACTCTAGGTTTAATGGTTTACGGGTATGTACTACTAGTATATTTTAGTAGTAACATTCACTTATTTAATCACAGATGTCTACGATTAAATAAGGCAAAATTTACTGTTAAGAAATGTGTTATCTAATATACCGGGTGTCCCAAAAATGACTGATGGATTTTAAAATTCAATACTTTGCAAACGGTGAGAGATATTCAAAAAAAAATTCTTGCAGGATGGTTGTGTATGATGTCAGGAGTTTTTTTACTGTGATTCTTGATTTTAGTTCGAATTCCAAACAATAGATTGTGCTGACAGAGATTGGAGTTCAATCGAGGCTGAAACTGACGCCACTCAGCAGTGATACACCGCACCCTAAATATTAGATGGCGGCTGTCACAGGCGGAGTTTTTTTCAGCGTTTGAACGGTCCCTCGAACTTCAACACCAATAATATTTAAAAGTTTTCTTTGACTTATTTGATCTCAGAAAAACTTGGAAAATAAAACTTTTAGAAATTATTGGTGTTGAAGTTCGAGGAACTGTTCAAACGCTGAAAAAAATCCGCCTGCAACAGACGCCATCTAGTATTCAAGGAGCGGTGCATCAATGCTGAGTGGCGTCAGTTTCGGCCACGACTAAACGCCAATTGCTGTCAGCGTCCTCTATAGTTCGAAATCCAAACTAAAATCAAGAATCACAGTATGAAAACTCCTGCCATCATACATAACACTCCTGCAAGATTTTTTTTTTATATCTGACACCGTTTCGAAGTCATTGAATTTTAAAATCAATCAGTCATTTTTGGGTCACCCGGTATGTAAAACCACTAACACTGAAGTCGTGTAAAAATAGAATTTGATGTAATGTATTTATTCTTCTTGAACAAACATGCCCCCACCCCTTTTTTTCTCTTATCCATCTTTTACTCCTTGCAGCTGTTTCCTATGCAGCAACCAGTATTATTTCGCCATCATGATTATTAGCGACTCGCATCTTCATAACTAAAATTATAACTCATAACTTAGAAATCCCTTTTGTAATAAATGTATAAACTACCTTTCAGATAAAAATAATCAATTTATGTTACAAATTGTACATGATTCACATTTTTGACTCTTTTCCCCTAAATGAACATTAAAAAATACCAAAGAAACATCTTTCATTTTTAAGAAAACATTTTAATTGCAGGTATATGTTATTCTATTATTTCTATTCTAAAAGTATGTATATTAGCAGTTGCTTCTTATTCGTCCAGTAGCTAAAAGTACCATTTAAAAAAACTTTAAAAATAGCATAAAACGATTTACATTTTGTTATTTAACAAACAATATTATTTCTCAGACTTTAAAAAATAAGAAAAACAAATACAATGAACTTTCCTATAGATGTTGATGTTTCATAGCAAAAACATAGTATTTCATATCACAGGACAAGTTGTAAGGTAGAATGAGATATTCAGGCCCCAAAATATCTGTATAAACAGTTATTGCTTCACAGAACTACTAATGCTATTTATCGATTATGAGTGAAGAACTTAACATTAATCCATATATGAGAGCCAGTCAAATGAAAGTGAGTCAACCCACCACGACCCCTTGCAATAATAGTTCGGTCCATTAATTGCGATGTATGTGCGTAGAAGACAGTCGTTTCTCATTTACGAAAGTGACACGGAAATGTGAGGATAAAAGTTTTTTAATGCTCTCATACACTGGGTTGAAGACGGTTGCGTGACATAATGGACTCAAATGGGACTAAATATGAACAGCGTGGTGCTGTCAGTTTTTTGACGAATGAAGGTGTTTCCCAAAACAAAATTAATCGCCGTATGGCGATAGTCGTGTATGGCGAACATTGCATTTCATTGACCACTGTGAAGTGTTGGAGCAAACGGTTCAAAGAAGGACGTAAAAGTTGCAAAGATGATCGAAGATCTTATCAAGGCCACCGTGCAACCACCCACAACACAATTGCACAGGTTGATGATCTGATTAAACAAGAACGGTGGAGCCCTGAACTCTCGCCTTGTGAATTTCACATTTTCGAGCAATTGAAAAAACAGCTCAAGAGTACCAGATTCGTGTCGGACGATGACGGAAAGGCGGCAGTTGCAGACATTTTCAAGCAGCAACACAAGGAGTTTTACGAGTAGCGTTGGTTGGTTGGTTGATTTATGACGGCCAATTATCTACTCGAGGGATATAGGCCCTGGGGGGTACCCTCCGTGGGGGTCTCTCTAAGGAATCCTAACCCGTATTTACAGCAAGGTTCGAAGAAAACCACGGAAAACTCCGAACGGTTAGGTCGACGAGAGCGACAGGGGTTTGAAACCAGCACCTCTCGTTTACCAGCTTTTAGAGCAGAACCTCTCTGCCACTGGTGGGGCTTTATGAGAAGGGATTCACGAGACTCTTTAGGCAGTGGGACAAATTTCTAAATGCTCAAGGATACTACTTTTAAATAAAGTAATCCGTTTATCATATATTTGCATTGGCTCAAATTCATTTGAATCACCCTCGTACATACCGTTGTTAATGGATGAAAAACTATATTTTATAACAATATGATTCTACTAGTACTTGAAAGTATCGCCGGAGAATAAAATATTAAAGAAAATTGTATTTCTGGTTACGGGTTTTGTCATTACGCTTACATAATTTCTTTTCAAAAACTTTACTAATTAGAAACTTTCTAGTTTCAAGAACAAAGAATTACAAAACTTTTAAGTTTCAGCCGCAGCAAAATCTTCTAAATTCAAAAGTTTAATTTAAAGAAAGACAATGTTCGAAAACTAATTTTTAACGCATTGAATTATTTAAAGATAATTTATAAATATTTGATTTCTTTACTCTATTTATTCAGAACAAAACTCATTTGAATAATTTTGCGTGGTCATATTTAGAAATGTTAAACATATTGTAATTCCGTTTTTAGAGGCAATGGTATTTTTTTGTCTTGATTGTCTCTGTGTTATAAATTACCCAGTATAAGAGGAGTTCTTGATAACTTAAGTTGCTTATAAATCTTGTCTTACAGAATATGACACATCATTTTTTATTTTAGACTTAGAATTGCATTAAAAATTAAAGTGGAGTATTCAAATATAATTTACATATTTATTTGTATCAGAGAAATTCCTGTCTCTATATAATATAAATTATTATAAAAATCCTCCTACAGGAAAATGAAGTTTTCATTTCTTAAAAAAATAATGATATTCAAATATACAGTTGTTGTTGTTGTTGTTGTCGAGTCAGAGAAAGTGACTTGGCACTTCTCTGAAAAAAGGGGTGCCAGAGCCTCACAGAGGTTGGACTTCTACTGCTGATCTCTTAATTTTGGACCAATTCCAGATGAGAGACCTGCACATGGATTGGCACCCCCAGAGGTAACGCTTATACTAAACTTGGAGGACATTGGAGCCACGAACAGATTTTACGTGCACCAGCTCCCATTAACGTACACGGTCCCACAGCAGCCGCAGTCGAGAGAGGTTGACACCCTCCCAAACGCTGACCACGGTCTATGCTGTTTTGCTTTCAGTGATCTTAAGGGAACCGAGCTTATTCTTCCGCGCCACTGCGGGACAAAATAAACAGTATTTTAATGTTTCACTTATCTCTTTGTAAAAAATAACCTTCTACAAACAATCATTTAGATAATGTTAAAAGTCTGATAATTTTTGCTGTTCGGTAATTGTCACATACAGCGTGGCGCAAAAAGATAGGTATGTTACAAAATAAACTTAAATCATTCCATCCTTGCTAGGAAAATGTGCAATTTTAAAAAAAAAGTAGATACCGCAATTTCCGGCTTATAATCCGCGGATCATGTTTCGACTCAGAATTTATATTTAGTAATTGAAGCAAATATTTACAGCGATCCAATAAACTACATTTTATTAAATAAAATTCCTGGGTCGAAACTTGTTTGTTTGATCCACGGATTATAGGCCGGAAATTATGGTACATGATATTTCATTTAATATTAAAGCAATAGTTTACAAAATATGTATGTATATTTCCGAATATATTTTAAGATATGCATTTTTTTTATGCTGGAACATAATGATAATAGCGTCGTAAATACTTATAAATCGCGGCTCGCGATTGGTGGATATTTTTGCGTATAATTTAGCAAAATATTTGAAAGATAATCTGACCGCATTTGTTCAGTTCGCAAAGAAAATTTGAAGGGTTGGGGGAAGAAAAAAATGCTTTTTGATTTCGAAACGGTCCAAATCCTGCGTTATAACAACATCTCGTGGTCTTTTCAAAGAATTGCTGATAATACTAAATGTTCAGAGTTTTTTAACACTTTCCTCTTTTTAACACTTTCTTCTTTTTTAACACTTTCCAACCTAGTTGAAAAGTGTTTATGACTTCGGTCTGTCTGCCATCTGCCATCTGGTCATCTGCAGTCTGGCCGTCTTGCCGCGCTCTAACACGCGCAAATATACTCGGATTGCCTGAAATTTTTGTATGTTATTGTCGTTTATTACAACATGTTCCCTAATCAAAATGAAATGTATAGCACTTATAGTTGATTTACAGGGACATTCAAAAGTATTCCGTTACATTACAGTCAATGGAAAATAATCGTGTCAAGTGAATTTTGATAATGTTACGACATTTGAAACATGATGAAATTGATATATAAATATGAAGCGCATTAAAACTTGCTTTTTGTAGAATATGGGGTGTAAAGCATTTATTATTCATTTATAGGGTAAAAAAAAAAGAACTCTGTTACACATTGTTCTACGAGGAAAAATCGTTTGAAGTGTAATTTAATGATGTTTCACTATTTCAAACATAATGAAAATTATATGCATTACTGAGGTCCACTATAAATTGCTCACTTAAAAGTATGGTGTGCATTGCGTTCATCTTTCATTTACAGTGTAAAATAAAAGAATTCTGTTATACATTGTTCTACGGGGAAATTTCGTTTGCAGTGTAATTTAATGATGTTTCACTATTTCAAAGATAATGAAAATTATATGCATTACTGAGGTGCACTAACAATTGCTCTCTTAAAAGTATGGCGTGCATTGGGTTTATCGTTCATTTACAGGGACACACAATATATATCGGTTACAGTATACATGTGATAATTACAGTCTATTTGTGATAAGTAAGTTTTCAAGTTTGGTTTGCGTTTTTAAATTTAACTAATTTTTTTCCTATTACGTGACGGGTATAAATTTTGTTGATCATATACAGGGAATTCGTAAGTATTACAGTCTATGAAGAGAATTTCTTAAGGGTAGTTTTTAATTGTGTTAGTAGACTAATATAAATTTGTGGAAAATAAATAAATTCATATACAGGGCTATGCAAATACAAAATACATTGTCGTTTATTGTTGGTAATTCCTGGAAGTGCGTTTTAAGTTGCCTTATGTGTTTTGTACCTGAATTAAATTTTAGCTTAATATGTGGTGTGTACAAAAGTGGATATATAATATACAGGACTGTACAAAAGATTTCGAGTGCATATCCATCGATTGGTAAAAATTGCTAAATGTGAATTTTCTAACTGAACTAAATTTTATCATGCTATGTATTATATATCCTATTCTACAGATCATATACAGAGCTGCACAAAATAATTCGACGACTTTCTAAACAATGGAAGGTAATTTCGAAAACTGTACGTTTCAATGTGGTATATCATATATTCTAATACGAGCAAATCTTGTGGATGGTTATATATATATATATATATATATATATATATATATATATATGCAAAAATTATCTTAAAAACGGCTCTAACGATTTTGACGAAATTTCGTATCCTACCGTTTTGGGGCACCAGAAAACCATTGGGCTACGTCATATGCTCGAGAAAATTCGATTAGTGGGTCATTTTGGGTCATGGTCTAGCTAATTGTATCTAAAAAACGGTTCAAACGATTTTGACGAAATTTTGTATCCGACCATTTTCGGGCATGAGAAGTCAATTGGGCTGGGTCACATGTTCGAGAACTTTCGATTAGTGGGTCATTTTTGGGTAAACGCGGGTCAAATTAATTTTATCTAAAAAACGGCTCTAACGATTTTGATTAAATTTTGTGTCCTACGAGTTTCGAGCAGGATAAAAGCATTGGGCTATGTCGCATGTCCGAGAAAATTCGATTAGTGTGTCATTTCTGGGTCATTGTGAGTCAAGATCTAAAAAGCGGCTCAATTTACACTAAATTTTGCATCCAATGGTTTTCAGGCACGAGAAGACTGTTGGGCTAGGTGACATGTTCGAGAAAATTCAATTAGTGGGTCATTTTGGGTCATTTTGGGTCATGGTCAAGCTAATTGTATCTAAAAAACGGTTCAAACGATTTTGACGAAATTTTGTATCCGACCATTTTCGGGCATGAGAAGTCAATTGGGCTGGGTCACATGTTCGAGAACTTTCGATTAGTGGGTCATTTTTGGGTCAACGCGGGTCAAATTAATTTTATTTAAAAAACGGCTCTAACGATTTTGATTAATTTTTGTGTCCTACGAGTTTCGAGCACGATAAAAGCATTGGGCTAGGTCGCATGTCCGAGAAAATTCGATTAGTGGGTCATTTCTGGGTCATTGTGGGTCAAGATCTAAAAAGCGGCTCAATTTACACTAAATTTTCCATCCAATGGTTTCCGGGCACGAGAAGACTGTTGGGCTAAGTCACATGTTCGAGAAAATTCAATTAGTGGGTCATTTTGGGTCATTTTGGGTCATGGTCAAGCTAATTGTATCTAAAAAACGGTCCAAACGATTTTGACGAAATTTTGTATCCGACTATTTTCGGGCACGAGAAGACTATTGGGCTGGGCCACATGTTCGAGAACTTTCGATTAGGGGGTCATTTTTGAGTCAAAGCGGGTCAAATTAATTTTATCTAAAAAACGGCTCTAACGATTTTGATTAAATTTTGTATTTTACGAGTTTCGCGGGCACGCGAAAATCATTAGACTAGGTCACATGTTCGAGCAAATTTGATTAGTGGGTCATTTCTGGGTCATTGTGGGTCAATATCTAAAAAGCGGCTCAATTTACACTAAATTTTGCATCCTATGGTTTTCCGGCACGAGAAGACTGTTGGGCTAAGTCACATGTTCGAGAAAATTCAATTAGTGGGTCATTTTGGTCATGGGTCATGATATTTGAACTCAAATTTAATTTTGACCGAGTATAGCTCGGTCTTCCCTGCTCGTGTTTTCTAAACTGTTTACTTACATATCTTATTTGACTTTATATAACGGTGAATTTTCGTTACAGTTTTCTGGTGCGTTGCTAAGTGTTTCATAATCTATGCTTAACACCTATTAATCTATGCATCTTATTTTTCGTTCTTCTTAATTTTCTACATAATTACATTATTTATATTTTCTGAAAGTAAAACTATCCTCATAAATGAAAACTGTATCTAGAAACGGAAAAGAAAAAACGAATAATATTAGCTGTCGACCTAAGGCAAAGCTGCCAACTTCTACGCTTTTTTGATACCACTAAAAATTTATAGAAAATTTTGCCTTATTGAATCACATGATTTCGGCGATTTAATAAGTTTAAATTTACTATAAAATTTTAGTGGTAGGAAAAAAGCGTAAAAGTTGGCAGCTGTAATCTAAGGTATCCTATGCAAAAAAAATAAAAAAAAATAATAAACAACAATCGAGAAATCTGTAAAGATTTCTCCCATAGGTTTTACGAATTCCATTGCAGGTTCCCGGTTTTTCTGAATGGTAATCTTCACATTATTTGCACGCTGGCAATCATTTTTGCAGTACTGTAATTTTAATATTACAAAACATATTTTAATGTAATTTCTGTTAACAGAGCTAAACAATTTTCTTCAACTCTCGATGTTCAGAAATTATTGAGCCGCTATTGATAATTGTTTCTTCCGTAACATATTCAAATTATTCAGCGAGATAAGGAAGCACTTCAGTCTACTCAAGAAGTTCTTATGTCTCATAAAAGAGAAAGAAATGCCTTTAAATAAGCATGCAGAAATAAAGAGGGTTGTCTTATGAAAGAAAAATTGGTTTAAAAGTGTCATATCCAGAGATAAGGATGCAAACATCTTATAGTAATGACATTTTTACACTGCTCGTAAAATATATTAATAAACTGGTATAGTGCTAGAAATCATTGAACTTGAGAAAGAAAATACGTATATCTGAAGCAGTATAAAATAAGAGTGCGTCATAAATTTTCGATTATTTTTATTAGCACTTTCCAACATAGTTGAAAAGTGTTTATGAATTCGGTTGTCTGTCTGTCCATGCTAAATGCTATAACTCGCGTAAATACACCCAGATTGTCATGTAATTAATATACGTTATTGAGGTTTAAGATGGCATACAAGGTACTAAAAATAAAGTGTGTAACATTTATAGTGCATTTACAGGGGTGCTCAATGTATTCTGTTACATTATGGTCTACGGCAAAACATCATTTGCGGTGTATTTTAATGGTGTTACACTATTTTAAACATAATGAAATTTATATGCATTATTGAGGTGTACTACAAGAAGGTTATTATAGAATATGGAGTACAAGCCATTAATAATTTATTCACAGGGTCACACAAAATAATTCTCTTACATAATGGTCTATGGCGAAAAACTGTTTGAGCGTATTTTAATTAGAGGGTGTTTCACGAAGGACCACTAACATTGAAAATAAATAACTCGGAAACGGTAATAGATAAAAGCATGAAAGCAGTGGCATGTTTATTAAAAAACGTAAAAATCTAATACAGAATCTTCAAAATTTTAGTACAAATTACGCCGATAGATGGCGCTGCATGTGGCATAAACATAAGTATGCTGTATCACATCAAAAGCGATTCAAAATGTTCACCTTTCATGCAACACACATGTCTCAAACGAAGAATGAAATTGTTAGCAGGCATGAGATTTCTCCGCTTTTTTGCATACCAGTATAATATTAGAGAAAACGTTGTTCTGTTAAATCGCAGAATGTTCCGATTAAATACAAAAACATTTTCTCTAAGATTATACTGGTATGCAAAAAAGCGGAGAAATCTCATCCCTGATTGTTAGTGACTAGCTTGAGAAAGAGCCTCTTCTCTCTCGTCGATTGTTAAAGGATTGTTGGGGTAAACAATGTCCTACAGTGTCATTTCCGGAATTTCTTTCACTATACGCTAATAGCGATCACGTTTCAACGGCGAAATCTTCATCACTGAGCGTTCTTGATGACTGAGTTCTTTTTACAAGAATACGTAATGCTGACTGCAGCGGCATCTGTTGGCGCGATTTTTAACTAAAGTTTTAGTTTTCTTTATCAGATTCTTAGAGTTTTTTTTATTTTTTTATTTCCAGTTAGAGACAGGAACACAATGCATTTATTTACATTTTTTTTGTAATTGTGTAATTTTCCTAACAGTATTTGTTGGTAATTAATCTAAGTATTGTTGTAAATATGTCACAAAAAGAGTCGATTAAGAAAGAGTTTTAAGAGAGATTTAAGAAAGAGTCGAACGAGTCTATAACTATCGATTTATCAAATCAGATTTAATGAAAAAACGTGTCTAAATTCCTCATTATCAACAAATAAAACTCCTAATATATCTTCGGACATTAAGGAAGGTAATTATAGGCAGAGTTGCCAAGTCTCCGGCTTTTTTAACACCAGTAATTTTTTTGAGAAAATGTTGTTCTTTTAATTCGCTATATGCTCCGATTCAATGAAACAACATTTTCTGTACTAAATTACTGGTATCCAAAATGCCGGAGACTTGGCAGGTCTGTATAGGAATTTCTTTATTCATAATTTGGTGTATTAAGGGGTGATGTCTAATGAAATTACTTTTTTATAAAAGCACTTCTACTCTGATACAAAAACTACAGTTGCAAAGTCTGGATAACACCCGGATTGAACCAGAGAATGTCGTCTTTTGTGTAATAAACTGGGTATTTTAGGAATAACGGGGTCTTTTGGGGATAAACAGGGGAGCAATCCTGGTCTTTTGCGCTTAACCCCTTGAGGGACGGTGGTATATAATATTGTTTTGTACTCGATGACTGATTCTATTAATAACTCACTCAACACACTTGTGGACTGTAGAAACATTTTTTACTTTTACAACTCTCAATAATTTTATACATCATCTCTTCACGAAAACAAAACACACTCTGCCTTTACAATAGAAAAATGACGAAACACAAACGGTTGCCGGATTTGGCTACATGCCAGCACCGAACATCCCGCCACGCCTTGCAATGTTTGTTAAACATTCAAGATAAATGTATTACATAAATTTACATTATAATCATAAACACAACAGTTCTAATATTACATTACATAAACACTAATAAACAATCAGAAAGAATACCATAATAATAACACATTTGCAACAAGTTTAATTACTTATTCATAGGTAGGAGACATAGCTTTGAAATTGGGCGCTTATATTTACCCAAGGCAGTTTTCACTTCTAATACTCTAACCTTTGTGTCTTTTCCAGGATAATGATTACAAATTCTCCCTAAAGACCATTGACATGGTGGTAAATTAACCTCTTTAATAACAACTAAGTCTCCAACCTTTACATTATCTTTCTCAAATTTCCACTTGCCCCTCTGCTGAAAATTGCTCAAGTAATCTGAGCTCCACCTTTTCCAGATTAATTGTGTCATTTTGGTTAAATTTTGCCAGTGATCCAGCCTATTCTCACCAATATTTGTTAAATCAGGTTCAACTATTGATGTGATAGGTCGGCCAATTAGAAAATGGGAAGGGGTCAAGAGGTCAAAGGAACAAGTGGTCGAGAATTTAACATTCCCTCAACCTGAATCAATACCGTCAGAAACTCTTCATAAGTTAACTTTGTGTTTCCCACCACTCTCTTCAAATAATATTTAATTGATTTCACACCTGCCTCCCAGATACCCCCAAAATTCGGGCCTCTGGGTGGAAGGAACTTCCAATCAATACCTTCTGATAACATGTATCCTGCAAGAGTTTCATCAGGTTGCTGTATCAACTTTTTCAACTTTTTAAGCTCAGCATTTGTGCCCACAAAATTTTTCGCGTTCTCAGTAAATAGTTTAGCACATTTACCTAAAAATAAACCTTTTAAGGGAAGCAATAAATGAGGCTGATGTCATATCTGACACTACCTCTAAATGCATTGCTTTCGATACAAAACAAATAAATAAACAAACATAAATTTTATGGTAGGTACCTTTCCTCTGGCAACTATACTTGATAAAGAAAGGGCCGCAAAAATCTGCCCCAGTTACATTAAAGGGAAAGGTTTTCCTGACTCTTTCTTCAGGCAATTCTCCCATTAACTGATCTAGTACCTGTGGTTTGGCCTTAAAACAGGTAATACAATTATGCACAATTTTCCTACATACACTTCTCCCATTAATTATCCAGAACTGCTGTCTAATTTGATGCAGTAATGCTTGGGGTTCTGAATGAAAATACTTTTTAGGAAAATAATTAACAATTAATTCTGTTAATTTATGTTTGGTTGGCAACAAAATTGGATACTTTTTATCATAATTTAAATCACTGTTGCTCAACCTACCTCCTACTCTTAAAATCCCATTTTGATCTAAAAATGGATTCAAACTACTTACTGAATTCATTTTTGATATTTGTTTGGACTTTTTTATATCACTCAGCACCTCCTGGAAGCTTTTCTTCTGTACTAAACTCACCAATTTTAATTCTGAAGCTCTTAATTCTTCAGATCCTAAAGGTCCTGTCTTAGGGTGGTGCCCTTTGGAATTCCCGATGAACCTAAAAATATAACTCAAAATACGTACAATAGTTATATAGTTATTACTTAGACCAATTAACTCATTTACAAAAGAGTCGTTCATAATTGAAAATATTAAGTCACTATGGTTTGTAGACGGTTCATCAGAGCATTTGAGTTCATTTTTGAACTCTTCTCTGGTTTCTGTCACACGTATTGGACGGTAAGGATAGTCATTGTTTTTAAGAAACGCCGGGCCTTTCCACCACAAGTCACAGTTTAGCAGTCTTTCTGGACTCATACCTCGGGTTAAAAGGTCAGCAGGATTTTGTTCTGAATCAATGTGACGCGACTGGTCAATGTTAGAGTTCTCTTGTATTGTAGCCACTCTACCTCGAACAAACTGCTTAAGATCTATAGGCTCCTTTTGAATCCAGGAAAGCACAATCATGGAATCTAACCATAAGAATATTCTAGTCACTGTTCCTTTAATAGCTGATAAAACTCTTTTTACCAGTTTTGTTAACAGGACGGCGGCACATAACTCCAAACGTGGTATCGTTAAACACTTTATTGGGGAAACTCTCGACTTGCTGGCGATTAATGCTGTCATAACGTTTCCCTGCGCATCACTAGATTTGCAATATGCAGCTGCTCCATAGCAGCGCTCTGAGGCATCCGCAAATCCATGTATTTCAATACTAGTTGGATGTTCAATTACAGTACGTCTGTCAACATTAATATTGTTTACACCTTTAAAGGACGTAAGAAACTGATGCCACTCTCGAAATTCTGACGCGGGAAGTGCATTGTTCCAATCGATTTTTGTTCTCCACAATTGTTGCATTAATATTTTAGCCTTCGCTATCACGGGTCCAATCAGGCCCAAAGGATCAAAATCCTTGCTATAGTTGACAGTACTTGTCGTTTTGTGTATGAATCGCAAAGTTCCACCTTTACTCTAAAGGCAAAACAATCCTCCTTCGCGTTCCACGACACGCCTAAGGTTTTCGTCTCGGTTTCGTATTCAAAATTATATCCCTCTCCAGGGGTTAAAGATAGATTTTTATGATTTGAGCTCCACTTAGGGAGACTCATTCCTGCTTTCTGCATAATTGCTATGAGCTGCCTCTGCAACTCCTCAGCTTCCGCTAGCGTAGGTGCACCGCACAAAACGTCGTCCATATAAAACTGTTCTCACAGTATCGGTGCTGCTTCCGGAAAGTATTTCTCTTCGTCCTTCGCAAGCTGGTTTAGTGTTCTCATCGCTAGAAAAAGCGCACTGACAGTTCCGTAAGTAACTGTTTGTAATTCGAAAGTTTTAGGCTCCTCACCATAATTATCGCTCCACAAAATTCTCTGTAAGGCATGCTGACTAGGATCGATATTAATCATGCGGTACATCATTTTTATGTCGGCCGTTAGGGCATAAACATGTTCCCTAAATTTTATCATTATTGAAAATAGATCGTTTTGAATTACTCCTCCGTTAATTTGCAAGTCATTAAGCGATGTGCCATTGGATGTTTCAGCCGAACAGTTAAATACCACTCGTAATTTTGTTGACGATTTTTCTGGCTTGTATATGCCGTGGTGAGGGGCATAATATGCTACCTCAGATTCTCTAAAATCTTTAATTTCTTTCATGTGCCCTAATCTCTCATACTCCTGTAAAAACTCTTTATAGAGTTTCAAATACTGTTCATCCTTAGATAAACGAGTCCACAGCGATCTGAGTTTTTTATGAGCAATATCCCTAGATTTTCCTAAACACAATGGATTTTCTTTTAACGGCATTTTTACTACGTACTTGCCTTCCTTATTTCGCCAATGTGTACGCGCAAAATGTTCCTCACATATGTCGTGTTCTCTACTCTTTGTTAATTCCACTTCAACATTTTCTATTTCCCAAAACCTTTTTAAAGTTTTATTTAAATCCTCCTCCCGAATTAACCCAGAATGGATTTTTCTCTCACTTTCCTGCTCTACACATCCGCTAGCTACATATCCGAACACCGTGTTTTGTAAAAATAGTTTCGAACTCTGTGAATATATTTGTCTTGGTCTCAACAACTCATAAAAAATTTCTGCACCTATCAACATGTCGATTTTGTCCGGAATATTAAATCGATAATCTGCTAGCACAGTTAAATCTGAAATCTCAATATCTACACTAAACATCCTTTGTGGAATCAAATCCGTTATCTTATTTACGACCAACATATTTAATACTCTTTCAAAGCTTTTATCTCCATTAGCTATCGTTGTCATTACGCAACCCTTAACAGTCGTCGAGGAATCATTTAAACCAGATATCAAAGTATTTGTTTTATTTATTTTAAGTTGCAATCTATTAGCGAACTGCGATGAAATTAAACAAGTTTGAGACCCCACATCCAAAAGGCATCTAATTTCCTGCCACTCAGAATATTTATCTTTAACGAGAATTCGAGCCGTACTTAATAAAACATTTTTTGTTTTGTTTTTCACAAAACTCGAAACTACCGTTTCGTGCGCAGGGAAAGAATTTTCGCTTTGCAGCCCGTTTATTCTACTTAACTCATCACTCGCTTGACCTACATTTTTATTTCTCTGATCATTTTCTTCTCTCGGAAAATGTATCAATTTATTATGTGGGCGTCCACAGAAGCAATTTCTAGCTGCACATTTTAGCACATAACAATTATAATTTAAACATTTAAAACATACTTTATTGGATTTCACTATCTCAACTCTCTCTTTTATAGGAAGTCTTTTGAATTGCGGACACGCATGTAATGCATGAAATTCATTAGTCTTACATAACACGCATTTAACATTTTTTATCTCAGATAAAAATACACTTGGCATTCCCTTTTGCGATCGGAAATTTTGGAATTTATTTCCCCGTTTGTTTTCATTTAAATTTCTCATACCTGCATTTGACTCACTTTTGGTTTTATTTCTAACAGATAAGAACATATCGCATTCTTTCGCAAGTTGCTTCGGCTTAAAATATGTTTCCTCTTGTTTAATTGCAATGTGATTCATTAATTCGCGATCCAATGAATCGAAAATTCTATCTGATACAATTAGTTCACATAATGATTTAAAATCAGATACCTCGCGTAGTTGACAATAATATTCGAACGTAGCACTTAATCTCGAAGCGAATTGTACATAATTCTCCGAAGGTAATTTATAAGCTTTCCGGAAATTATTTAAACACTCTTGCGGTCTGGGTTTAAACTCCTTTAAAACTATAGTTTTCAATTTATCATAGTTACTCAAATCTTCCTCAGACATATAAATCATTAAATTACTAGCTTTCTCACCCAGAACTTTCAAAAGAATTTCGGTTTTGAACTCGTTCAGCACGTTTTTTGTTCTAAATGCTTTCTCCAGTGACTGGAAAAACAGATTAAAGGACTCTGCTCTCGAAGGAACCGAAATAGTTAAGGTTTTAATACTTTTAATAAAACTTTCTATGTTATTTTTCTGTGTCCTATGTTATTTTCCTGTGTTCTGTGTCCGTTTTCCGATTTTAAAACTCCTGAAAGCGAAGCGCTTTCATTCGATTCTTTGCGAAACTTAGCTAATTCTAATTCCTTTTCTAATTGTGCCAATTTAATTTTTTCAAGCTCAGAATTTTGAGAGGGTTCCATACGAATATTCGCTAATTCTATCTCTTTCTCTAATTGCGCTAATTTAATTATCTCTACTTCTAATTTCGTTTTTTCGGCTTCCTTCCGAGATTTAATTTCCTCAACTACGTATTCCACTACGTTTTTCATTAATCCCTCATTTTCATAATGCTCGCTTTCCTCTATAATCCTCCTTAAATCTACCACTTTACTTCCATCCTATACTGTTAATCTCAATTCTTCAGCTACAAACTTAAGCTGATCCTTATTTAAATTATCTATAATTGACATAATTAATTCTCGAAAACAAGACTAGGAAAAATTTCTCTTACCTCAAATCGCTGCGACAGACACTAAAACTTCTTTTCTTGCACGCTCACTGTTGAATCACTAAATATAAATATTATTACACAAGTATCTCCGTAACACGAAATCTTTATCCGTAGCATTAGGCATTTTATGAATCACAATATTACTCGATGTCTTAATCACAATAAATATAATCTCACAAATTTATCATCACTTTACTCTCCGGTTCGCACAGGGCCATATGTTTTTTACTCGATGACTGATTCTATTAATAACTCACTCAACTCAAAAATCAGTTACACTTGTGGACTGTAGAAACATTTTTTACTTTTACAACTCTCAATAATTTTATACATCATCTCTTCACGAAAACAAAACACACTCTGCCTGCCTTTACAATAGAAAAATGACGAAACACAAAGGGTTGCCGGATTTGACTACATGCCAGCACCGAACAAATATATACCACTTAATTTTAATTCCCAAACGCCACATTGACACCGGAATTTTGGAATCAAATTTTACTTTCATAGTATACGCTTCTACTTATTTTCAAATAAATTTTGTTTTTAAATCCCGGTGTGAATAACTGATTTCAACATTTTAGAAACATAACTACTTTGCCCCTGAAAGGGTTAAGCCTCGGAATAAACCAATTTTTGCTACTCTAGTATAAACACGAGTTTAACAATGAAATATTACCTGGTAATAAGTAGATAACTACAAATTATTATAAGCAATAAAATTGTGAGGTAACTAAGATTAAAATTAAATACATATTAAAAATTCAACAACGGGGCTCGACCGAGATACTGTAATTTTGCTCTTGTATTTTATTTTAGTTATTTTTTTCTGTAATGGCCATCAGAGAGGGATGTGATACACTTTATAACATTTTCTTTTTTTTTCGAAGAAGTAAAAATAAGACATAAAATGGCTTATAAAAATTCCATTAGTCTTCTAGTGTTCATTTATCATGATACTTTCCTTGTCTCTCCAAAAACTGCAATATTTTAAATGCGTGTTCCAAAATCAAAGACGCTAATCTGTCGATCTATGTTAAGCATTAGGTACACTTGTTAGGTAATATCGTTGCTACCATGTCAAACTATCGAATATGAAAAAATGAATTTTTGATTACTATTAAAAATGGGCTGAATGTCACCACTAAATTTTACTAGAGTTCTTCTCCTAGTAAAAATACTAATAAAATTTACGTGAAGAACAAGGTTGCCAGATTGGCCTCTTCTTTTATTCAGAGATCACGACTTCATACCGGTAATTTTCAGAGAAAAAAATTACTTTAAGTAATCACGAAAAAGGCTGTCATTATATAAAAAAAATTTCTATTTTAAATTTATGGTATGGATTCGAAATTTCTGAATGGAAATGGAGACCAGACGGCCAACGCGGGTGATGTGGCAAACCTACAACCCTATTAAAATTTAATGGTGACAATTGCCCCATTTCTAAAAGTAACGAAAAATGCTTTTTTTCACATTCGATAGTTTGCAATGGTAGTGACGATATATAAAATATTAAGATTAGATTAATTATAACATAAAATGGGCATACTCAGACAAAAATAGGTGGATTGTTACGATTTCCCTTCAGAATTTATTGTAGTGGTTTGGTGAATCTTCAATTTTTGAAGCTGTTTCGAAAATCTGTAGTCTTCGTTAATTAAAATCACTGGTAGTTTATTATATATGGTAAACAGATTTTGAAAAAGCAAAGATTTTTATTGAGTGAACATACTATGATATTTTACCCATTTCTTGGAGTTGGCTGTAACACCCATGGTGTAAGTTGTTTCTCATTCATATAGGCGACTTTAGCCTTGCAAATCGTGAACGAAACTACAATGAATAAACACATAATAAGCCTCTGAGTCAGTGTATTCTTCATGAGCCCCATTCTTACATTCGGTGCATCACATTCCTTTTCATTTGGCATCGAATTATATATACAATAAACGTTTTCTATATTAGTTAAATTGGTATTTATCTAAACTCCATTTGTGCACATAATGATATGTCGTACAATGTAATTTGATCCAAACATTTACTGCAATTTGCACATTGTTATGCATTGACGGAGTCAATACGTGTCAAACATTACAGTTATGAAAAAGAGCTGACTAATTTTATTAAGGATAAGTATTTTCTTACTAGTTTGAAAAAGAGGAATGATTAACAATAAAGAAGAAAACGTGTGATTTAATCCTAAGAATAAAAATAAAAGATGTATGATAAAATGATACAAATACAGGTAATTTCTAAATGATTGGGATAAACTTTCATATGTGATAAAACGCGTTAAGACAAACAGTTTTTGTATAAGAAACAAAATTTTTACAATCCACTCTTTTAGTCCCAAATACTTTATTACACAAAGCTCGGAATTTCGTTCATTAGCATAAAAATAATGAAGATATTGAAATGATATTTAGAACAGTTTTCATTAGTTTTTTACAAAATATGATGACATTACGAGAAAAGTTTAGAAGGTTTATCATTCGTGTCCAAATAAGATTTAGTTAGACGCTCCATAATTTCGATTGTAGCTGAGCGTTCGTATGGTGTCATTGCATTTCCAACATATTCTATGATGTTATCACATTTAATGCAAAGCAAAGTAAATCTCTTTAAATCAAAGTAATCTCGCTAAATGTCCTTACTTTTTTAACTTTTGGAGGAAAACTAGTGTTCAGCTTGTAGAGAGATACTATGTACTTTTGACTGAATACGTTGATTGCAGTACTTGTTTACTAGACAAAAATGGTTTGTTTTAACGTGTAATATCACCTCTGAATGTTCGTTCTATTAGTTTTGAAACACCATGTATTTTCTTATGAAAAGATACTTGTTAAGGATTCGGTTGTCCGGAAAGTTCGTGCCGTTTGGAAAACTTAATTCGTACCGGAAAATTCTGCATGTAAATTATTAGACATTAGCTATCGGAATTAATGTCTAATAATTAAATAGTAGAATTTTCCGGTACAAAATAATTTTCCCAAACAGCACGAATTTTCTGGACAAACTAATATTTTTAGTTGTAGATTTTCCTAACGGTTGTTAAATTTAATAATTTTTGATTTCACTTATTATATTTATAAGTATTTAAATCAAGTATTTCAAACATTTTACACAACAGTATTGTATTACAAAATTAAAAATGTTAAATAGTTAATAAATGTCTCGAATAATTATAAAAACCTTTTCACAAAATGACATAAATGTTTATTTTTTAAGCCTCTCTGTATAATATATTGGAAATTTCCTATAAGGAATATTAAATTAAAACATCTATTTGTTTTACACTTTTAATTAAATGAACTTCATTTACACGTCAAAAGATTTATGTCCGATATCAGGGATAAAATTTCTTTAAAAATATGACTCAACTGACATGTCGCACACAAGAAAAATCGATAAAGTGGAACGATTTTAAAAAATAATGCATATTTATTACTTTTTTTGCAATCCGATATGAAGATTGTTCCTGTTTTACGAAAAAAAATAGTAACAATTTTTCTTTTCTTTATCCTACGATTTAATAAAAGTTTTATTCTGCTCAGAAATATAATATCTAAACCTCCAAAATGCTCTCTTATGAAATTTTTTTTTTACTACTTTGGTTTGATAAACTCTTTTTCAAATATATTTGTAAACTTTTTAAGTTAACGATAAATGAACGTGTACTTCGATATTTCTTTTTAAATTAATGCACTTTATTCGCGTTATCAAAAAACATGAACCCAAACTGTCTTTCATCTTTGTGATTAACTTTTTCATCATTCTAAGAAATAGTCATAAGTGGAAGCGAATTTCTTATTGTCTAGCTTTAAAGTCTATCTGTGTGAGCATAAGATTACATATCTGCCATTTTTTAAGCTTTTTTGTTTTAGAAATTTTCGACTTATTTAATCACATAAATTCTGCGATTAAATAACTTGTAAAATAGTAATCATAATCCTGAGTTAAAATATTTCTATTCGAAGAAAGTTTAGCAAAAAGTGTGAAATTTTCCAGTTTTTACATTCTTATATATATATCATAAGAGACGGTAGTCTCTTGAGTGACGCAGCGAAAAACCGAAAACCGTAAGCCCAAAACCGAAGATTCCGTCACTCTCATATATACAGCTAGCAGGACATCAAAGGAAAATCGAAACGCCGACATTTAATATCTCAGTAAATATGAGGCATACCGTTTCGATTTTTTCAGATTAGTCTTATATCTATCGCCTAACTCTATCCTGAAATTTATAGATTTCTACATGCAGTAGATTTTGAGATCTGGAAACCAATTTTTAAGCGAAAATGGAAAATGTAATGGTGTAATGGGCACAGAGTTGTTATCTCGAAAATGGATCGAACGATTTTTTTAAAATTAATATATTATATTAATCGGTTTTAGATGAAGCGTTTAAGATATTGCGCTAACGTAGGAAAACTCTTGTTTTTTATATAATCCAGTTTCAAAATTGGACTCTTTTCTTATGCTTTTTCTGGTAGACTAACATTAAGGATTTTCGGCCTTTTCACCCTTTTTTATTACTGCGCAATAAGGAAGCTCTTGCCTATTACGGTTACAGTTAAACGTTATAGCATATACTGTCCGACCACGTATTGTGTGGAATATTATCAAGGGTAAAATAAGGACGATTCCAAATACAGACGCCTCGCAGGGAGAAATAAGAAATATAATTACTGGAGAAGCAAACTTCCACCAGTAACTTTTAATAGAATTATTCGGAAGATTTTAGCGCCTTAATCCTGCAGAATTTCTATCCAGAAAATTTCTATTCCATTTAACTGGTGAGAGTTTACCCTTGCGGTAATCAAGCTTTAGTTGTCACCCCTAATAACTAGTCGATTCTTCCATTTCCGCCTTTAAACCGGATGTTCACCTTTCCATCTAATCGGAGGTACAACAGTATATATATCGCTGAAAAACTATTTAGATTCTTTTTTTTTTTTAATACGAAAACAGTTTTTAATGCAATTTTTAATATGTAATATATATGTATTAAATTAAATTATTGTTTGTATATTTTTCTTTTTTGTTATAATAAAGAATTTCTTATATCAAAATCTTCATTAAGTCGAAAAATATTTAGATTCCTTGATTAAAATATTGAAATATTTTATAATTATACATATACAATTTAATTGTTATTTATATTTAATTTGTGATTTTTTAAAGGAAAAAAAAGATTAAGATTTTTTTTTATCAATTAATTTGCGTAACAAGGAATCATTCAAAATGAATCAATCATCAGTTTGTTTTCTGCGATTCGCTGCTATGAACATTTTTTGAAGTGTTGAAAATCAAATTTCACAAATACTTCTAACTTCTATTAACAAATACTTCATGAATATATTTTTAATTCCATGTTGTTTATGTACGATAAAAAACACGTTTGTAAGCTTCTGTTTCATAGTATAAGAATCCAAACATTCAGTGAAATGCTTATATTTGATCAGCTATATAAACAAATGAAGAATACAGTACCTTTTTTTTTTCCAATTTCATTTCTTAAATTTGCATTTTAAAAACAGATAATAAAGAGATATGTATTTATCTTCTAATATTTATTTTCCTAAGTCAGAGAAATGCAAAGTTCTACCATTGTTTTTTTTTTTTGTTTTTTGTTTTTCTAGTGAAAGTTTATTTTCAAATGTTAAATATAGATTTTACTTAATAAATCACGAAATCAGTCGTCAGTTCTCGGGGCAATGGTAGACGTGGCATTGGAAACCTAAAAATTATGAGAGAGGGTAATATCTTTAAACAAATCTTGTAGCAAAGTATTCAGTAGTATCTTGCACCAAATATAAGAAATTGAAAAAAAAAAAAAAGGTACTGTATTCTTCATTTTTGTTTATGTATTGTCAAAGCTATGCATTCTACCGAATGTTTTTATTCTTGAAATAGACTATTTAAACAGAGATAGAAGTTTACCAAACTTTTGTTTCTTTCTTCATACATAAACAACATGGAATTAAAAATATATTTTTGAAGTATTTGTTAATTAAGTTAGAAGTATTTGTGAAATTTGTTTTTGAACACGTTAAAAAATCTTCACAGCGCATGGAAAAATAGAAACGCTATAGAAGGATTTTTTTTTTCTTCAGTTACCCTGAAATTAAAACAATATATATATATTATTATTTTCTTATTTTATTTTTTATTTTTTTTGGGGGGGGGGGCTTCAGGAGTGCAAAACGTTCATATTTACTGATTTATTAGTTGTTTGTTTTCTTTTTAAAATTAAAATAATGTTGTTAAATAGCAACATCATGGTGTAGAAAAAAAAAAACATAAAAAAAATGTGATGCATCGTTATGTACGAGAGATCAGTTTCAACTGACATTACAAAAATTTATTCACAAACTAAGACAGATAATTAAGAAAAATAGGTTAAATCCTAGAACAAGCGAGACGCTTGGCGTCATCGAATTTAGCGAAGCGATAAATGAGTTTTCTTGTTACCGGTTTATTTCTTACGTTTTTTCCACACCTTCTGTGCTTGGTTCTAGCATGAGCAGAATGCATGGTTCTGAAAATTGAGCTGGTTTTTGAGGGAATTAGATTTGATTGGTTGGTTGACAGATTAGAATATTCTATAATAGAGTTCTATTGTCTGTGGGTTGGTTTGTTGTGTGTCAGATTTGTTGAATTATGTTTATGAAATGTGTTTTATGCCATAAAGGATAAATCCTGTGAAATATTAAAAAAAAAACGAAGGATGAGAAATAACGGTAAGTGCATTTTTGTTGATTTTATATGATAAGATGTATTTTAAGCACTTTAGAGATTGCTGTAAACCGATTTTTGTGCGAACATTACTGACCGCAGCTTGAATGGATTTCATGCATTCTAGGGAGTGCGGAATATAGCAATTTTTGTGCATCCAGGAATTTTTTTTTTCAGTTAATGTACGTGAAGCATACACATATATACATATATATATATAAATTATTAACTGCTGTTTGAATGAATTTCATGCATTCTAGAGATTGCTGCACAGGGAGTTTCATGCATCCAGGATTTTTTTTTCTGTTATGTACGCAAAGTGTACATATATATGTTACTAACTGGTGCTTGAATGAGTTTCGTGCTTTTGAAAAATCAGAAATCTCTAGATTCTCCCCAATCGTAACCTGTGTTCTTTGTAGCAGAGAATTCACTACTTACACAGTTTCTATGAAAAATTTTTCATGAAGTAAACATTGATTTTATTCCGTTTTGTGACAATTTACAAAGTTTTAGCAAGGAGGAAAAAATAGCTAAAAATTATTAAAAATAGAAAAATCTGGAGGAAAAAATTGCTAAATGTTTGTATGTAAAAATTGAAATATCCAGACGAAATATTGCTAAAATTTGTAAAAATAGAAAATCGTGAAGAAAAACTTGCTGAAACTTTTTAAATAATTGTAAAACGAAATAAAATTTATGTTAAAATTGTATAATAAAGCTTGCCGTAAGCAGTGTGTAAGTATCTGCTTGCTTAAGCTTAAAAAGCATTCGTTCTGATTGGGTAGAATTTGGAGGTTGCCGATTTTTTGGTTGACGTGCGTAAAAAAAATAGCCAAATCGGATGTTTTGCTTGTTCTAGGATTTTGCCCAATATATTTGATTAATGAATTCATCGATTGATACTTTGGCTTAATTAGGTTTGAATTGGCTTAGTAATTTGAATCTTATCATGATGACGTTTTGATTTTGCGTGTCCCTGTATAAAAAACTCCTCAATGATATTTGCAAGATAAATACACTGTCACAATTAGATTCAAATTGGTTCAGCATTTCAACAGTGATGGTAAGGATTAAAAAAAAATTCATATTTTTTGCTTTTGTGTGTACCTTTTAAACAAACTGTAAGAGCTAAATGCTTGATTAGCTAACTCATTGATGATGCGGCTAAGTTTAGGGATTCACCCTCAGTTAGCCATCTTGTTTTTAAATCAAAACATTTTAACTTTTATTATTAAATATAAATCAATCAGTCAGTAAAGTTAAATAACATGCTTATAATAAGTAAATATGAATGAAAATTATTTTGGAAATGAGAAACAAAACAAATATGTTTTGAAGTATAGATAAAATGCTTCAGTGATTAATTTGTAATCACTTCAGCATTTTATCTATATTTTAATTATAATTAGTGATCTTCTGTGATTATGTAACATTTCAGCGATGCTGGATTGAATCCCTGAAGTATTTTATCTATTTCGAAAAACCGAAGTCAGAGAAATGCAAGTTTTGTGCATCCAGGATTTTTTTTTTCAGTTAATGTACGCGAAGCGTACTCACACACATATATATATATCAATTATTAACAGCTGTTTGGATGAATTTCATGCATTCTAGAGATTGCTGCACAGGGAGTTTCATGCATCCAGGATTTTTTTTTCTGTTAATGTACGCAAAGAGTACATATACATGTTACTAACTGGTGCTTGAATGAGTTTCGTGCATTTGAAAAATCAGAATTCTCTAGATTCTCCCCAATCATAACCTGTGTTCTTTGTAGCAGAGAATTCACTACTTACACAGTTTCTATGAAAATTTTTTCACGAAGTAAACATTGATTTTATTCCGTTTTATGACAATTTACAAAGTTTTAGCAAGGAAAATAGTCGACAAAATAATAAAGAAATACCTATATTAGTAGTTTTAGAAGCACCACTGTGTGCATAAAGTTGTAAAAAATGAGCATCAGGAACTGTACTCTGCCAAATTGACACTTTAAAATAAATCAACAATTTCTTCATCAACACTATTTTAAAAGAAATATGCCCATAACAAGAGTTCCATATCCTGTACCGTAGATTTGACAATTTTTGTTAAGTGATCAGTTGCAGTCTTCAGCTTTTTGGGTTGCTTTTTTGAAATAATAATTTTTCTGTAGATGAACAAACATTATTGAAACCACAGCATATGTTTACATTAGCAAATTCACGCAAAATTTTTCTAAATATATTAACATTTCTTTTAAACGGCTTGTTCTGGAATGAACTAATATTATGTAAATATATTTTTGTGCGTTTTTAACACTTTCCAACCAAGTTTAAAAGTGTTTATGACTTCGGTTTGTCTGCACGTGCTCTAACTAGCATAAATATACTTGGATTGCCCTGAAATTTTTGCGTGTTATTGTCGTTTACTATTGCATGTTCCCTATTTCAACCAGGACCGTAGCTAGGGGGGGGGAGGGGTCAGAACCCCCTAAAAAATTTTGAGCACCCCTCCCCCCTAGGAAAGTTGGCAAGGCCGCCAAATGAAATTCTGTTTCAAAAATCCAAATGAAACTTTAAAAAATTGAACTTAGTTTTGGGGGCTCTTTACAGTTTCGCATAAATACTAAATTGTACTATTTGTTTAAAAACTGCACATAAGTGCTTCAACAGGCGCACATACTCAGAATTTGCAACCTTTTGCTGATGCAAACATTGACTTTTGCATTTGTTATATACTGAAATTTTTCATTTTGCAGCATTTTCCATTATTAGCACAAAACAAAGTTATTCTAATGAGTTATAGCCAGTTTAAATACAAGTGATTTTAACTTTTGACTCGACCCAAAATGATTTTAAAATGCAAAATACACCCTTGATTATACCACCCTTGATATTCACCCATGAAACGTAACAGGCAGTCTGTTTTTGCCGCTAACTGAGTGTGGCTAGCTATCTTGTCGTGCCAGTCGAATCTCATCACTTACTTGTTTTCTTAAATAATTATATGTTTTTGTTAAAGTTTAACCTGTGTGTTCCTACTTGATTCTTCGCCATACACACGCACAGTCTGTTCTTTTCATAAGATGACAGCATGATTCTTCAAATATGAGTGGCTAGCAAACCAAGCCGCCATAATGTCAACAAGTAAATGAAAAGCTTACAGGGTTAAATCATAGAACAACCGATATAGTTGGTGGCGTCAAATTTGGCGAAGCGATAAATGAATTTTTTTTGCTACCAGTTTGTTTACAAAATTACTTGTTTTTTGCATGTAAATTCGTATTGGTGGCCAGAGGCGTAGCGTCAAGGGGGGCACGGATCACTTTACTACCAGTATTTTTATATATTATATTTGGCCTTATTTAATTCATACCGTTCAAAGATTAAATAAGGCTAAATGTAGTATATAATTATACTGGTAGAAAAATGACGGTGCCCCCCTGACGCTACGCCACTGTTGGTGGCACAATGTTCCTTATTAAACTGTTTATAATAACTTTATTTATACTAAGAAAAGAAAACCACAAAATAAAAATTTCCAGTGTGTAACTAGAGCATAATTATGCTCGTGAAATAAGTGATGATGTTGTTTTGGGTTAGCTGTATCCTGAACTGTTTATCCATAAACTCTAACTCCATGTTAAACAGGAACTGTATTAACTGTAATTTAACTTTAATTTTATTGTATGACGTTTTTCATACAACTCAACGTGTAATGAGTTACTTTTAGCTGTAACCACATTGTAACTGGCAGTCTGTTTTTGCCGCTAACTGAGTGTGGCTGGCTATCTTGTTATGCCAGTCGAATCTCATCACTTACTTGTTTTCTTAAATATTTATATGTTTTTGTTAAAGTGTAACCTGTGCGTTCCTACTTGATTCTTCGCCATACACACACACCGTCTGTTCCTTTTCATAAGATGACAGCATGATTCTTCAAATATGAGTGGCTAGCAAACCAAGCTGCCATAATGTCAACAAGTAAATGAAAAGCTTACAGGGTTAAATCATAGAACAAGCGAGATAGTTGGTGGCGTCAAATTTGGCGAAGCAATAAATGAATTTTTCTTGCTACCAGTTTGTTTACAAAATTTCTTGTTTTTTTCGTATGCAAATTCGTATTGTTGGCACAATGTTCCTTATTAAACTGTTAATAATAACTTTATTTATACTAAGAAAAGAAAAGGCCACAGAATAAAAATTTCCAGTGTGTTAACTAGAGCATAATTATGCTCGTGAAATAAGTGATGATGTTGTTTTGGGTTAGCTGTATCCTGAACTGTTTATCCATAAACTCTAACTCCATGTTAAACAGGAACTATATTAACTGTAATTTTAACTTAAATTTTATTGTATGACGTTTTTCATACAACTCAACGTGTAATGAGTTACTTTTAGCTGTAACCGCATTGTAACAGGCAGTCTGTTTTTGCCGCTAACTGAGTGTGGCTGGTTATCTTGTCGTGCCAGTCGAATCTCATCACTTACTTGTTTTTCTTAAATAATTATATGTTTTTGTTAAAGTGTAACCTGTGCGTTCCTACTTGATTCTTCGCCATACACACACACCGTCTGTTCCTTTTCATAATATGACAGCATGATTCTTCAAATATGAGTGGCTAGCAAACCAAGCTGCCATAATGTCAACAAGTAAATGAAAAGCTTACAGGGTTAAATCATAGAACAAGCGAGATAGTTGGTGGCGTGATTTTTTCCATGCCCATTCAACAAAATTCGCATCCAGTCAACGCAATTCATAATTTTATAGACCCGGTAGACATAATTCATGATGTTTTTCTATGATCTATGGACAAATTGCAAACTCTTTCCGTGACTGTTTTTTGTAATTTGCGATTTTTCCACGCCCATTCGATGAAATTTGCAGTTAGTCTGTGCTCGATCCATGAAATTCATGATTTTACGTGCTTTATCGACGAAATTTGCGCGTTTTTTTCTGTGGTTTACAGAATTCAAGATATTTTTACATTTTTTTGAATGATTGAGAAAATTTACAACTCCGGAATTTCCGATTTTGGCATATCTGGTTTCTGTCGATCGATTATTGAAATTTGCGGGGTTTTTTTTCCTTGCGACAAAATAGAGAAATTTTTTATTTTGTCATGCCCATTCAACAAAATTTGCATCCAGTCGACGCAATTCATGATTTCATGCACCCGATTGACGAAATTCATGATGTTTTCCTACAATGGACAAAATTTGCAATTTTTCACGAATTATTAAGGAAATCGAAATTTCTGGATATGTTGACATGTATGGTCTCCGCGGGCAACGAGTTACCCATCACAGGCCACGTTTAGCCCGCGGGCCACAGGTTGTGCATCCCAAATCGCGACGCAGTCTGGCTCATTCGATTCGATATCAATAAAACTTACTGAGTTTAGTTCAGAGTTTCACCACCAGGAGTGCTTTCTTATCTATGGTTATATGGGCCCAATCACGACAAGGTATGGCTCATTCGACTCAAAATCAACAGCCTCAAAAATTTCAGTTATGTTCATATAGAAAAGATTGCGCCCCCTGGCAGTGGAAGATGGAACTAACGGATTTTGCTGCTAACTTGAGTTCTATGGGTACATTCACGATGCGGTTTGATTCATTCGACTCGACAGGACTTATCGATTGTAGGTACAAGTTTCCCCACCAGGGGATGCTTTTCTATCTTGAGTTCTATGGGCCCGATTACAACAAGGTTTGGCTCATTCAACTGGATTTCGATAGATTTCGGTTATGTTCATATAGAACAGAGTGCGCCCCCTGGCGGTGGAACGTGGAACTAAAGGATTTTTCAGCTAACTTGAGTTCTTTGGGTCCCATCACAATGCAGTTTAATTTATTCAACTCGACATTGACAGGATACATCGATTTTAGTTTCAAATCTCACCACCAGGGGCGCTTTCCTATCTCAGGTTCTATGGGCCCAATCACTATGAGGTATGGCTCATTCGACTCGAAATTGACATCCTCAGTGATTTCAGCTATGTTTGTATAGACTAGAGTGCGCCCCCTGGTGGTGGAAGATGGAACTAACAGATTTTGCAGCTAACTCGAGTTCTATGGATCCCATCACAATGCAGTTTGATTCATTCGACTCGACATCGACAGGATATATCGATTTTAGTTCCAAGTTTTGTCACCAGGGGGCGCATTCGTATCTCGTGTTCTATGGGCCCGATTACGACAAAAATTGTCTAATTCAACTGGATTTCGATAGCTTTACAGATTTCGGTTATGTTCTTATAGAACAGAGTGCGCCCCCTGGCGGTGGAATGTGGAGCTAAAGGATTTTTCAGCTAACTTGAGTTCTATAGGTCCTATCACAATGCACTTTAATTCATTCAACTCGACATCGACAGGATATATCGATTTTAGTCTCAAGTCTCACCACCAGGGGGCGCTTTCCTATCTCGGGTTCTATGGGCCCCATGATTACGAGGTATGGCTCATTCGACTCGAAATCGACATCCTCAAAGATTTCAGCTATGTCTGTATAGACCAGAGTGCGCCCTCTGGTGGTGGAAGATGGAACTAACAGATTTTGCAGCTAACTCGAGTTTTATTGGTCCCATCACGGCGAGGTATGGTTCATTCGATTTGAAATCGACAGCCTCGAAGATTTCAGCTATGTTTGTATAGAACGGAGTGCGTCCCCTGGAGGTGGAACTAACGGATTTTGCAGCTAACTCGAGTTCTATGGGTCCCATTGCAACGCGGTTTGATTCATTCGACTCGACATCGACAGGATACATCGATTTTAGTTCCAATTTCTGTTTCCAATTAGTCCCCATTTCTGCATTCCAGTTCAGACCCTTTATCCTAAGGTCCTGCTCAAAACTGTCAGCTGGCCCCTTTTGGTGTCCTCACTATAGCTCCCATAAAAATCGTCTAATTCACTAGATTTTTTTCCTAGCAACTTCCAAGGACTTCCAGCTACTACATGAACAACACAAAATTTTCTCGGACAAAACCCGGTCCCCCTGTAACCTTTTAAGTTTTTGTGCCCTAAATTTTTAATAACTTGCCTCCTTTTTCACCGATGATCTTCGTTTTTTGGGGCCCCTTTCTCCATTTAGTTATTCCCTCATTTCTGAATTCCAGTTCAGATACTTCATCTTAAGTTCTTGTTTAAAACTATCACCTAGCCCTTTTTGGGCCCCCTACTATACCTCCCTTAAAAATCGTCCAATTCACTCGCCGTTTTTTTCTAACACCTTCTTAGGACTTTCAGCTGCTACATGAACAACATTTTATTCTCAGACAAGACCCGGGTCCCCTGGACCCTTTTAAGTTTTTGTGCCCTAAATTTTTAATCACTTTACTCTTTTTTGTCTGATTTTCTTCGTTGTTGGGGCCCCTTTCTCCAGTCAGTTATTTTTCCATTTCTACATTCTAGTTAAGACCCTAGGGTCCGGTACGTGGCCCCTTGACGTTTTTGTTCCATAAATTGTAAATAACTTGACTCCTTTTAATCTGATCTTCTTCGTTTTTTGTGACATTTTTTCCATTTAATTATTCCACCATTTCTACAGTCCATTTAGAACACTGGCCTGAACCCGGTCCGGGACCCTTGAACATTTTTGTGCCATGCATTTTCATCCCTCTAATTATGTTACTCTCTCGATGCATAACTTTAAAGTTGAGTCTTGCACTCCTCTCCCCGGGCCACCACCCTCATATTTTTATTGGGGCCCTAAGGGTCTTTTTTAGCATTTCTTTAAAATTTTATTCTAATGATTAATTTATACCCTATGCTTAGTTTCGATTAATTGACATTTTCATCAATAACCTCAAAAAAGTAATGATATCAGTACAAAAACCCTTAACGGGTTAAAAGTTGTGACGCAGCATTTTCTTTTGGCTCTAAGAATTTTAAATATGTGTCTTAAAAGCAATGATATCGAATTTGAGTGACGCTATGTTAATAATATTTTTAAAAATCATCATTTTCTTTTTAGTTTTATTTGTATTCACAGGTGCAATTATTATTTTAACATGAAAAAATATATAAAATTTATTCGCTGATGCTTTTTCATTCAGATCTCTCAGGAATTCAAAATATGGGTTTTAAAAGAAATGATATCAAAATTTGAGTGACACCTTGACGTGAATTTAGTAGGATTGTTTTAAAATTCAATTTAAATTATTTTTCGTTTGTCTTCTAAAGTATATTTACACATACAAACAATACTTTTAATTTTTCAATACACTGTTAAATATATTACTTTCACTGAGCCTATATTATGTATTGAAATGTATTTATTTCAATAAAATGATTTATGTTTTGTGCCACGCTATCCAAAATCATAAGTAAAATTTATGTAAATGATTATTTTGCGTCATATTATCCACTTGCATACATTTCCCTTTGTTTGGATAATATGACGCAAAATAATCATTTACATAAATTTTACTTATGATTTTGGATAGCGTAGCACAAAACATAAATCATTTTATTGAAATAAATACATTTCAATACATAATATAGGCTCAGTGAAAGTAATATATTTAACAGTGTATTGAAAAATTAAAAGTATTGTTTGTATGTGTAAATATACTTTAGAAGACAAACGAAAAATAATTTAAATTGAATTTTAAAACAATCCTACTAAATTCACGTCAAGGTGTCACTCAAATTTTGATATCATTTCTTTTAAAACCCATATTTTGAATTCCTGAGAGATCTGAATGAAAAAGCATCAGCGAATAAATTTTATATATTTTTTCATGTTAAAATAATAATTGCACCTGTGAATACAAATAAAACTAAAAAGAAAATGATGATTTTTAAAAATATTATTAACATAGCGTCACTCAAATTCGATATCATTGCTTTTAAGACACATATTTAAAATTCTTAGAGCCAAAAGAAAATGCTGCGTCACAACTTTTAACCCGTTAAGGGTTTTTGTACTGATATATATATATGAGTGTGTGTGTATGTATTCATTCATTTATACAGGGAGTTTCAGTATATCGTTTACAAACTTTAAGAGGTGGCACAGTAACTACAACAGACAAATATTATGTAGGAAACCAGGGTCGCAATCTACTCACTTAATCAAAATTTAAAAAAAAATATATTTCACTAGACTGTGAGCGGGGTATTTTATCATAACACTGACAATAACGAAGATATTTTAACGATATTAAAAACACAGTTATCTTGCTGTGTGCAAAATGCGATGATATCACGAAAAGTAGTAGAATTACACAATAACTTGGTGTAAATGTCCGTATGTAATATAGGTAGTATTCTGAAATGTGGATAGTTTAATTTATCGCTTATTGCGGATGGTTTCCACTTCCACCAATTTAAATTTGACAATACCACAGTAATGTTGTAAAAAAGGTCACCAACCGCATCCAATATCTGCTCAATTTGACGATCCACTCTCTGGAATGTAGTTCACATTACACAAGGTAAACCGACCAAATTACTGTGTACTTCTAGTACTTTTAGTGATTTCATCGCATTTTGCATACAACAAGCTGAATTTTTAGTAAATATCATTTAAATAGTTTCATTATAGATAAAGTTATGACTAAAAACACTGGCTCGTCTTGACGTGAAGCACCCTGTAACTTTGTCTGAATTTGTAGACTGGGACACTATTTTTCTATACAAAAACTATTTTCTGTAATATGCTCTAAAACCTCTTAAAGTTTCTCTTATACTGTAACACTCTGTATAGTACAGATGTGCAACAATTGTAAGTGATTGTATTGTAAATGATTGTCGGTGTTTGCAAATCCAATCAAAACGAAGAAAACTACTTATACATTTCATAAAAGAGCTATCCAATATTGCGAGCAAAATGTCTAAAAGTCCTCAATTTGTGCTCCATTACACGCTATAGAAATAAGTGATGAATTCAAGAGGTAGTCTGAGGGGGACTTCCACCCGGAGCATTAATGCTTTCCCAATGGAAGATTTGACATTTTGGGTTTACAAGTGGTTTAAAAGTTGTGCGAAAGTGAAAATTCCCCTCCCCCCGGAATTCCATACTTTCTCCTCCGGAGGTGCAAAATTCCCTACCCGGAGAATAATGCCTGTATTCAACACTGCTAGAAATACCGTAATTTCCGGCGTATAATCCGCAGCTCAAAGAGTCGTTTTTCGACCCAGAAATATTATTTTATAAAATGTAACTTAAAAGATCGCTGTAAATATTTAACTACAATTATTGAATAAAATTTCTGGGTCGAAAAACGACTCTTTGAGCTGCGGATTATACGCCGGAAATGACGGTAACTGTACGATATTAAATCTAATCCTACAGTTTTTACAATACGTCAATGACCACGCTGTAGAAGAATGTTCTGAATCGATTTTTCACATTTGGAAATAACAAAGCTTAATTTTTTTATGAGAGTTGTCGTAACCGCCACCCCCTCCCCTTCCTTATATGATACTTTTTATGACCCGACGCAAAGAAACCACACGGGGTAAGATTGATTATTGATTTATGTCTGCTGTAAATTCTGCTTCATTAACTCATTTATGCCTAGCGTCCCAATTGTGGAACGCTTTAATAAAATGGGAAAAAGTGTACATTTCACGCCACTTTTTAAAAAAATAGAAATTTGGGGTCTTATTTTATCGAAGAGTCCTCGATAAATTAGACACAAAATTTCTATTTAAAAAAAAGTGGTGTGAAATGCACTTTTTCCCATTTTACTAAAGCATCGACGCTATGCATAAATGGATTAATATCTGCCAGTTTTTGTCAATGCGAGGCGAGCTGAGTGTATCATCCTGTATTAGAATTGCTGCCCTCATTCTTTTATTTAAGATGCAATTAAGTGAGTATATCCATGGACGTAAGTCCCCTTGCGATGTTTTATTTACTAAATAAAAATGAGCTGTACACTTTCTGGATACGCGCTGTACATTGCACAGGCACGTAATTGTGATTAGTGCATTTGGAAACCCCTATCTCTAAAAAAGAATCATCGCCTTATTTATTAACAGGATTCTGCGACTAAATAACGCGTGTAATATGAAAAAAATGGTAACGAACCTCCTTGCATGTTCCCTGTGAGTCAGTTTTCATTTATTGTTAAAAAAAGTATTGTTTCTGCTTCTCGCAACTTTGATAAATTTTCCTTTTTGTGGCCAAATCTTAACCCGGCAGCAGTCGCATGGGGTAAGACATACCCCAGGGTGCGTACGGTTTTTACAATTGTCACCAGTAATTTTCGAAAAGTAATTTACAATTTACATTATCATAGAATTGTGTTAGACTGAATAAGGTGGCGATTATTAATTGTATTTATCGTAAAAACCATTCGATAGATAGATAGATATAGAGAGATACAGAGAGAGAGAGAGAGATGAAACTATACCTGTAGTTTATAAAAGGAAAAATTAATTAAATATTCTTGGTGGCATTTGTCAGTTTTGGAATTAAAATTAGGTGTCCATTTTTGTGGACACCGCCCGCTAAAGAGTTAAAATAATATAACGGAATATTCATCCTGCAGCGAATAATGTTAATAAATGTATTTTATGAAATCATGTAGTCTTTATTTAAATTATTCTTATAAAAAAGAGAAAACTCTCAGTTTAGTTTCTAATATTAATATTGTACTTCTTCAAGCGGAATAAAATTTTCTCATCTCTTCTTTTTAGGGTAAGCGGGAGTCATTGAAATTACTGTGAAATAAACTTAACGTATACCATTGCTTCCACACTACACCATAATCCTTCCACTCCTTATACATAATAAAAATAATAAAAGAACAAACTGTTGAAAAAAAAACACTTGCGATTCTTAGTACTTACAAAGAAATGAAATATTTATTCCTTCCCGAAAGCCAGAAAATAAAAACATATTTCAATTTTTGATAATAAATTTCGCATTTTTACTTTTTTCCAACGACAATCGTGTTTTAAAATGTCATAGTTAATTCGTATGTTACACGTTAAAATAGTTAAAATATTAGAAACCAAACTACATTTTCTTTTAGGAAATTCATAAGTATATTTCGTATAATTAAGATCAAATATATGAAATCAAATTGTTTGTTTTATTTACAAAGTCGATTTTTTAACAAATCTCAACCTCATCAGCATGTCTTTATTTTTCATTCTCAGAAACCTTAAAACTGAATTGTAATTTTGAATTTACATTTAAGTGCATTGTTTGTTCATTTCTCTTTTCAATGTTGTAAATTAAAATTAGAAATATTCAAAAACATCTTGAAATTCATGAATAAAATAGAAAAGTACAAACATAGCACAGATAACTAATCGATATTCTGAGCATTCAGCAAAGAATAACAAAAGTTCATGGTATGACAATAAATTTTTTACTGAAATTATAAATAATCTGTATCTAACAAAAGCAATTAATTTTAAACCAGATTAAAATGTGCCATTTTCAATTATTTCTTGAAATTTAATTTCCTATTTACCGATAATGGGATGTTATTTATAGAAAAATATTTCTACCGTATATACTCGTGTATAAACCGACCACCAAATTCGAGACAAAAACACGTTTAATACCAGTAATTCAAAGTGGTTTTCTACAACTTATTTAATCTCATTTAATTCTAACTTATGTAAGACGGAGAAAACGATTGAAAATTATTGGTATTGAATCTCTTTTCATCTCGAATTTGGGGGTCGGCTTATACACGAGTATATACGGTAATTAACATCTCAATTATTTAGAGAAATGTTTCAAAAATTATTTTCAAAAAACAAATGTTAATAAACTTTTCGTAAAATAGTCATATAAATTAAATAGGGTACATCTTTTCTTAATATATATTTCATAAATGTAACTAACTAAATGTAACTATTTTCACCTAAGGCACAAACAAGCTTGTGATTAATCACATATCCCATCATATTACAATACTGCACGTTACTCGGATCTGTTCCACACAACGCTTAATAACTTTTGAGTGCGCCTAAACGGTACACTTACATGTTTTTAGCAGCAAGAATTATTCCAAATAAATTTACTATCTGTATGCAACAGGAGTTTTTTCCAACATTTACGACTTCAAAATCTATGGTTTAGAATTATAATTTGTTAACCCTTTGACTTCTGGTCAGGACTGACGACTGTTTTTAAATTCAATCGTGCCACAATTTACGAAAACAAATTGCTACAGAAATTAATTTTCAAAATGTAGCACGGATATTGTGGAATAATTATGTGGAATAAAATAATTGCGAATATTTCTTTCTTGAGTTTCCGCAGTAAGCAAAATGTCTACATTCAAAAGTTTAAATTAAATCAACGGTACTCATTACATTTTGCGAAATGCAAAATTTGTCTTTTTTAATGACACAAATTCTCCGATGTATTGAAAATTTATATTGAAATATTACATTGAATTATTATATCGGATTATATTGGGTTGTTTGGAAAGTTCTTGCCATTTGGGAGTGTTGGTTCGTACCGTACAATTCTATCATTTAATTAGTAAACATTAATTCCGATATCTAATTTCTAATAATTGAGCAGCAGAATTTTCCGGTTACGAATTCGCTTTTCCAAATGGCAGGAACGTTACGAACAACCCAATATTATATTGAATATATTGAAAATTTCATTTCAAAATAAGTTGTCTCACAGCGGCTAGCGGGGCCGCGTAGTGATTACTACTGATTTAAAGAAACACAATGTGCGAAATCTAACTTTTAATGCAACAGATTTTTCAAAGTTCAATTATAAATATTTGATTTGTTTTTTTTATCATTTTTATTTTAAAAATCCTTTGAACAAATTTGCATGGACATTTTTAGAAAGCTGGAGAAAATTTTAATTCAGTTTTATGAGGGTGTAAAATATTTTAAGATTTGCATTTTTCTCAAGGTGTAAATAACCAGCTAAAATAATAAGTTTTCCTACATTAAAAATTTTTATGCGTCTTGCAGAACATAATTTGTCTTTTTTTTTCAAATAAATAAAATTTTATTTATTATGAGTCAGAATTTTGTAAAACATTTAAGTGGCGTATTGAACTATAATTTACATATATATTAGTACTGCAAGAACTTTTTTTTCAATATAATATAAAATAATTTTGCAAGTCGATAACTTCAAACAAAAAAGTTTTGATTTTTCTTTTAATAAAAATATTATTATTGAAGAAATTTGTGTTATTTAATAGTAATTTATATCTGCTGTATAAATAACATGCTATAATAAAAAATTCTGGGAATATTTCTGATCTAATAAATCCTGGTTTGCGGATTCATAGCTGACAACATCTACGCTTGTGTCTTACAACTAAAATATAATAGTAGTTTTTTTGTAATTTTCTTAAAAATAATTTCTTCCTTTCATCATCATTTGGGAAATTGAAGACGATAGTATATTGTTTTTCATTAACGTACTTAGATTTGCAACCTGGAGCGCAACATTTCCTCCCCATTATTTTATACATACAATCTACAATTTCTTTAATAGTTTTAATCTGTTGTTATTTATAGAGTTATTAATTTAAATACACTGAAAATATTATTAATTACAAAATAAAACAATGAATATTTTCAAAATACCACAGTAAATAAGTCATACGAACGAGCATAGAAATTTTAAGTACGATGGTTCTCGTTTGGGACTTCACGCACGTGAATAGCTCTTTGTAGCAGGCCCGTTAACCCCTTCAGGGGCAAAGTACTCTTTGAACTAAAATATTGAAATGACTGATTGACACCAGGATTCACGAACGAATTTATTTAAGTTAAGTAAAAGAATTTCCTCATGTACCTTATAAATTCAAAATTTTATTATAAATTTCTGGTGTCATTGTGGCATTTTGGGATTAAAATTAAGTGGTATATATAATATACCGGTGCCCTTCAAGGGGTTAAAGAAAGCACACAACGTCATCTCGGAGGCCCCGGTTTTTTGACGCAAGAATAATTTTTTTTTGTTCAGTACCATATTTGTCAACAGACTTTTTTTTGGCAGGCTTCTTTCATTTTTATGTTACTATATCTAAATATGTTTTCTATTATATAATAATCTGATTATTAAAATTCTTGAATCATATCCACGCCTTTTCTCCCTAAATTAAATCAATACATTAGCCAAATTTAAGACTTTACATCTCGATAACGGTTAGACAAAGGCAAGTGATTTATGCGTTATAAACCACGTTTCACTATGCTCTATCGATTGCTGCTTATTTAGAATTTTTTTTCATTATTACACTAAGGCGCGTGTTTCCTAGTTAGTGCACTATTTTCTATGCTTCGATTATTTTTATTTTCAGTACCATATTTGTCAATAGCATTTTATTTGAGGCATTTTTCATTTATATATATATATCTAAATATGTTTTGTATTTTATATTAATCTGATCATTAAAATTTCAAAATCAGAAACACGCCTTTTCTCCTTTTTTTTATCTTCATTCCACGCCTTTAAACAAATAAATTAGCAAATTTTAAGACTTTATATCTCGATAACGGGGAGACGAGGACGAATATGTGTCAGAAAACACATTTCAAAATGCTCTTTCCATAGGTGCCAACCTCTCATTATTATTCCATAATATGCGGGTTAATTTGACCCAGTTTAACAACGCTTCAAACCAGAAAAATTATTGGATGAATCTTTATTTATTCAATGTCAAGATTCTACGTGGAATTTATTTAATTTCATTTCTTAAAAAAAAAATTCCGGTGCGAAACGTGTTAAACCTGGGTCAAATTAACCCGCATATTACGGAATATTAATGAGAGGTTGGCACCTATGGCTCTTTCTATTGTTGCTTACTTAGATTTTTTTTTTCATTTTTACATTATGGCGTGGTATAATATAGATAAAGAAAATTTGCGATTAAATATAACAAATATTTTTATTGGTAAAAAGTGGTGACACACCGCTTTCAGGCAAATCGTTTTGACATTCTAGAATTAAACGAGTTTTGGAATTGTCGGGCGTTTTGATTTTCACAAACTCACTACTAAGCGTCTGCACTGCTGTTAGCCTTAACAATTGCGTTTTCCATTTACTCATGAGTCTAAATACCATTCGCGCATGCCTAATCGTGCGATTGCAGAACATCTGCTTAATTAAATGTAAACCTAACCCATTTTTGGACACGCCATATGTTCCTAACTTGGGATTGCCTTAATCAATAAAGTGGAGTATTTAAGAATAATTTACACTTCTTGCAGAGTCCGTAAAGTTCTATCACATTCTTTTAACAGAATTTGTCACCTTATTTAATTCCGTAAAATTGTTATGAGTTTTACGATTAGATGTGGTGATTACGAATTCTGCGATTGAAATAATAAATATAAATATTCACATCTAAGAGAGTGGTGGCAGACTCCTTCAAAATTACAAGGGTTGTACGCATCTTGATCTTACTGCACAAGAAAATACATTTTCTGTAAAATATAAAATTATATTGTAAGAAAACTATTACACGAAATTAAAGTTGTGTTTGTCAAATTAATTTTAATTTTTATCACGTATATGTTTTTATTTTATTGGGCAATCTAATCAATAATTTTTGCAATAAAAAAATAAGCTTATTTGTTATCTAAAAAAAGAGAGCACAAACTTTTAGAAATGGTGGTACGCACCTAAACAAATAATTTTCATCATAGAATGAATGGTCGGAAATGAAGCGCAAAGGCACTAGAGGTCGCATGATGGTGAAATACTATACCCAGTGGTATAGAGTCAGAGGGGGGGGGGGGGGCTCGATCATTTTGCTACCAGAAAAATTATATACTACATTTGGCTTTACTGAATCTTTGAACGTTGTGAATTAAATAAGGCCAAATGTACTATATACAAATTCTGGTAGTAAAGTGATCAAGTTCCTCCATCCCCTTATGCTACGCCACTGTTTTCACACTTTAGCACCCGCCATGTAGGGGATTGTGGCACACCAAAAATACGTCCCACAGCTCGTGTGTTTGCACTTGACTGATCTTCCACCGTATACAAAATTTTCTGTTCCACAAAACTGCCGTTCTTGCACGATCTGCATGCGACCGGGAAGTCAGAAAAGATCCTGTGTCACACAACTGCCAATGGAAGCGGGCGAATGTTCTAGAATTGCCAACCGCTTATGTGGAAAGCGCTCCCCATACATTCGAGCTGTCTCTCTAACATTTGCGTTTTCAGCTACGTATATGAAATGCATATCGGCCTTTTCGGTTTTAGTAAACTGTTCCATCATCTCTTACTGTGATTAAAGTTTTCACATTGGAAAAGCCTCACAAAGTTGGCGTTCTCGGCTTTTTTTCACCGTAGCGCACTTTTAAATACGGGCACTTGTTCTTCCCCAGAGGGCATTTGCATACATGGTATTATTCTTCTCCCGGTAACTCACAACATAAATGGCGCTTTAACGTTTGCGGAAAGGTAGTTACCAAACACGGTAACATCTTTGCGTTTCATTTCCGACCATGCATTCTATGAAATAAATTGCTTGTTTTGTTGAGTACCACCATATCTTAAAGTTTGTATAATCTTTTTTGGATAACCCTGCATAAAACTTTCTCCATTTTATTATCTATCAAATCATTATGCATACATAATATCTTTTCAGAATTTTTAAAAACTCATTCAAAATATCCTCGTCTTGTGAAGAATGCTTTGTCGATCACATAGCTTTATTGTTATTCAGCAGCAATTAAATTCTCTTCATTTAAAAACTTATTAAAAAGAAACCATGTTCGAAAACAAACTTTTATTTCGGCGGATTCTTTAAAGTTAATTTGTATATATATATTTTATATTTATTGTTTTCAAATTCCATTTGAATATATTTGAATGTTTATATTTATAAAACTACAGCATAAAGATAATTCTATTTTATGAAGAATATGTATTTTTTTACATGTCTCTCTGACCTAAATATCCAAATATAATGAAAATTTCTGTGTCTTACTATACTGAATATGATATGTATTTTCATTTTCAAAATTAATAACATTTTATGTGTTACACAATAAACTAAACTAAATTAATAACGTATTTAAAACAGTATCGTATTGAAAAGTAATTTTCATATATATTAGCTTTACAGAAAACTTTTTCTAGATATAATATAAAAATATATAAAAAAAATTTAAACGAAATTCCCTTTGCTTAGGAAAATTTTGCATCGAAATCTATACTATTTTAACATTTACCTGTATCTCTAATGCAAATAACACGCTATAAAAATACATTGTGGTATAATTAAAGATCTGAATATTTATTCTACACCAAATAACATTTATATTTTCATTTTTCAAATGTATAATCCTCTTAGCCTTATGTTGTATACCTAGATTACGTTTAATACCATATACTTCGAATTCATAAAAAAAAATAAAATAGAGTTTTGAAACAAAATTTACATATTTATTGCGCCAAAGGAAGCATTTTTTCACAAAATATAAAATTACTTTGTAAAACCAATATTTCATAAAATTGAAGTTCTAATAAAAACATTTAAAATTTATTCATTGTTTAATAAGTATCAGAGTTGTTAGAATGTCAGGAAAAATATACACAACTCAAATAACTTTTAAGATTAAATAATGTATACATGTGAGAAAAAAAATAAATGTTGAAACATTTTAGTTCTAAAACTATATAAAATATTAATATGAAAACAATCAGAGTTATCAGGATTGAAAAAATAAATTTAGCAATGTAAATCGAATAATCGTTGCACATCGAATAATCGTTGTACATGCATTATTTTAATTGTTATACTGGATACTCACTTTCGGGTCACAGATGATATAGTTATACAATAAATTTGTAATTATTGCAATTATTTCGTTTTGGCATCTCCGTTAAATAATCCACCGATATATATATTTTTTCATAGCTCCAAAAAATCCTAATACTCTTCCCTAAAACTGTTTTAATTAGACACAAGTAAAAGTAAATAAATAAAACATGTTTATGACCAGAAATTATGGTAATTTCATGCGTATAATGCGAGGCAGTGTTACCAGTCGGCTACTTTTTTTAATTCCATTTTCTTGATTAGCACCAGTTTTTTGAAAACGTGAAATTGGCTTTATGTAATGACAGATTAAATAAGTCGATGGGAAGGTGAATTACACAATTTCAAAAAATTGAGGTCAATCAAGAAATATGAATTTTTAAAAAGTAGCCAACTGGCAACACTGATCGGAGGATAAAATAACCATTTTTCAAAGCAGATATATATTTTTATAAAATGTAACATACTAGATCGCTGTAAATATTTGACTTCAATTATTAAATAAAATTTCTGGATCCAAACATTATTATTTATCCGCGGATTATACGACAGAAATTATGGTATGCTTAATAAAAGAAATTAAATAAGTGCAGCATAGAAACAAGAAACATGTAAATAAATTATCTCATTAAAATTAGGGTATTTGGCTTGGGTCAAATTAAATAATTTTTCAGACGAACATTTTAATGTTATCAGATTGAATTTATGCGAAAAATAGTAATATGACTACGTGAAATAATTTTATAGTTACTTGTATGAATAATGGAGCTATTAATAAAGTGGAAGTACCATATATTCGCTACCATGTCAAACTATCGAATTTGAAAAAATACATTCTTCATTACTTTTAAAATTTGGCTGATTGTCACCACAAACTTTTATTAGAAATTTTCGCCCAGTAAGAATACTAATAAAATGTCTGTTAAGAATAGGGTTGGAAGCTTGCCCTTCTTATTTATTTAGAGATGCCTAATTCATACCGGAAATTTTGAGATAAATATATTTACTTGAAGTAATCAAGAAACGCCTTCATTAAATAAAGGAAACTTTTCTGTTTTAGATTTCTGATATGTATCTGATTTATTAAATGCAAATGGATGCCAAACTGGCAACCCTTGTAAAAAGTGCTATTAAAATTTAGTGGTGCCAATAGGTCCATTTTTTAAAGTAATGAAAAATGCAATTTTTTACATTCGATAGTTTGACATGGTAATGACGAATAGTGCCTCACAGTTTCGAGTGAAGTAACTGAGGATGTAATCACAAGAAAGTGGCGGTTGTTTGTTTTCGCTGGATATACAGTGCTGGATGACCACCGAAACAGAATTCTACCAATTTGATTAGAATTTTTCGCTTTGTTTAAACGATTTAGAAATGGAAATTTTTTGACATAAATCAGGGCAATTTTCTATTTATTTTTACTGGTGGAAGTTTGCCCCGGTGGTATTATCATATCTTTAATTGACATTGACAGGACATTTGTTTACGTCATCACAATATGGTGGAAATGCAGAGCCTGACTATCGCTGGGGAAAACTTCCACCAGTAAAATATAATAGATATTTTTCTTTAAGTATGACAAAAATTCTGCGTGAATAATTCGTTTAATTAACGAGAAAATGTCTAGTCAAAATTTACTGGTGGAATTGTGACCCAGCGATAATCACTCCCTGTGTAACCGTAACAAATGAAACTTTACCATTTTCAGGATATGTCAATTCCTATTAATTCATAGTTCCATGGTATGAATGTATGTAAAAAATAAAACTTCCCAACGTCCCTACACTTATAAGGAAACTACTTCTAATCAGTCAGTGCTCTTGAAATTCGATGCCAGGTTACTTTTTTAATTTTCCTTTTTTAGTTACCGCAATGTTTCAATGTTAGTAAATTTAATGAAAAACAAAGAAAAATATTTTATACTTTAAGATTTAAAGCTAAAAAAATAAATTTTCTACAATTGCAGTAAACAGATAACTTATTTTTATTTTATATATCACTGCTAGTTGAATATTTTGGAGCAATTAAATATGCGCAATTTTTTAATATACAAATCCATGCACCTACCACAGAAATATTATATATAAGAAACTATTAATACGCAAAACAAAATTTTAATTATTAAAATGTATTGAAAATTAAAAATTAAAAGGGGAATGTAAATTGAGATGAGGAATTATATTGAAAGCATGGTATGCTGCATAAGTTATTTTAATTATGTTGCATAAAAATATTTTTTAGAAACCACTAAAAAACGAATCTTGAATAAATACTATTCTTATATCAGAATTATTATCGCTGTATTATAAAATAGCTGAGTGCAATTTTGGATTAATAGAGCTGAAGTATGTTCTTGAATCTAATGCCTCAGATAATATTGCGCACTTAATGTTAATTATTTCTACGATAACAGATTCAAATTTCTCAGCGAGATAAGAATCACTTCAATATATTTAAAAATTTCTTTATGCCTCATAAAAGGAGAAAGAAATATCTTTCAATAACCGTGAAGAAATAAGAATGAGTTTCTCATAAAGAAAAACTTATTTTAAAAGTGCCATATCCAGTGACAAGGATGCTAACATCGCATAGTAATGGCCTTTTACACTGGTCGTAAATGATATTAAGAAAGGAGAATAGTGGCAGAAAGTAGGTTTCTTCAGAAAGATAATACGTAAAGAGCCTTATCAAAGATATGTCCATTTTTTATGTTTAATTTATCTTAGCAAACAAGAATATTTAATTTTATAAATGTTATTACTTCTCTTCTTTATGAATTTAATATGATATATTAGATTCATTATACATAGTGGTCACAGACGATTATTTTTTTTAGCAATTATATTCCAAATGGTTCGAACCACCTTTACTAAAGTATAATTCATGTCATGTACAGGTTGGCCATAATTAAAGTGCAAGTGTTTGAAGGACTCTATAAATTAAACTATTTGGATTATTTTAAAAAGCATAGATACGTATGCTATTCAAAGCAAAAGGAAATCAAAATTCAATAAAAAATAGTTCACAAGTTTTCCAATAGATGGCGCTGTACATCATTTAAAGAGAGAGAAGAAAAATACAAAATTTCCCATTAGCTAAATATTAAAATATTTTACGAAACATTTGACGAAATATTAGAGCAGAATATTAGCCATGACCTTGTCACAGAAATATACAACGCTCTATTAACCCCTTAATCGTCTCGCCGGATAAGCGTAAGCTACTTTTTTAAAATTCAGATTGCTTGATTGCCACCAATTTATTTAGGTAGAAATATTCGGATTACTTAATGGCAGATAAAATAATTCGAGCATAAAGCCAATTGCACTATTTTAAAAAACTGGTGGGAATCAAATAATCTGAATTTTAAAAAAGTAGCCTACAATGCCCGTGAAAGTATCGGACGCGACGATTAAGGGGTTAATAAAGTGTTTTTATCAGAATAGTAGTAATTATAGCGTTGCTTTAAAATTATATATATCAAACGGTTTAGGAATTAGCTATTTGTTAACTAAAATTAAGAGCACCCTGTATATAACCTAAAAATTCCCTATGCAGATTGTAGGATATTATGTAAAGTGAAATCAAAATAAAAAGAGTGTAGTGTTTTATTTCAAAGACTGCGGTTCAGGTCACAGCGTAGAACAACTCGGCATGAGAGTTTGGTTGTAGGTATTTCAAATTATGTATTGAGATTGGAGTGAAGAACAGCTAATGAACTATAACAGTTACGTATACAGTGACAAAATGTTTTAAAATTCACATTACATTAAAGAAAATCTGTTTCGCAACGCAGTTTGATGTACACAGTGAAAGTGGTGTGAAAAGTTTATATTTCTCTCTATATTAAAAAAAGTAACGATTTGGAAATGTGCCAAACGATTTGGAAATGAATCAATAAAAGCTGCGTAGACTACCCGGCTTTTTTTCTTCCCACTGTTGCGAGGATAAAAGAGAAATAATAAATAATAAAGACACGTGGCTTTTAGGCCGAGTTTTTTTTTTATTTGCAAGTTAAATTTCGGTAAAAATATTTATCCGCGTGCACTTTATTTTTATCAACGAATAAAAATTTATATTTATGGTGTCGACACGGGAATATTGTCAATTGGGTTTATTTTATGATTATGCATTTGTTGATGCCATTTTTTCATTACAATTAAATACAAATTATATTTTTATTTGTATACATGGTGTTTGGAAAAGGACCAACGATATTCTGCGTAGGTCTTCCCAGCTTTTTTTTCTTTTCTTTTCTTCTAAAAAATAGGGATTGCTGCACGATAACAAACGGAATCGCGAAGCGATTACGCAGGGGGTTGAAGAGCGTAGCGAGCAAGGAGGCAGTTTCCCCGTAGTAGTCTAAAAAAATACACGGTGTCCAAAACGAAAGGCCCTAATTTTGAAATATTTATACTGAAGATAATAAACAACCAAGACAATTGTGTTAGGGGGTGCATGGTAGCTTAGATGTGGGAATTTATATTATGTAATAGCAATGATTTTTATTTCAGGTGCTGAAAATTGAAAAAAAATAAAATTGAAAAATGGCAAGCAATTCTGAAAAAGCACAAACAGTATGGTGTTATACAAAATTGGGGTCCATAGGCAGGGTAAAGCACTTCAGCACTGGTATTTGGGAGTCCGGAACACATTCACTGCCGAATTACCAAAAAGATGTGTTGGTCCAATTCATTGGCCACCCTCCTTAGACTTCATCCGTGCCACTCTTGGGGCACATGTGGAAATGGTGTGATTACACAAACAAAACTTCATAACTATATGTATCCATTGTTGTTTCAATCATCTTAATGCAATGATTACATGCCGCATTACAGACTGTTCAAATTAGGACGTTTTGTCTCGGGCATTTGTATTTAGAGTAGACAAATATAGATTATTAATGTAGCGAAAACATGTTTTAGAAACAAAACAGCGCACTACAGACTAGCGTATTAAAAACTTTATTAATTAGTCAATTAAATATGTCAGATAATATTTCTATTTATTTATTTTTATTTTTTTTATTTACTTAAATCGTGTTTAGTACAAAGGGTTGTTTACTGAGCCTTAAATTTGAAATTTTGTATTCTATGCGGCGATGTTTCTAATTACTGTTATCAATTTGAAGGGTTCCTCCATTTCAGGGAGTAACCAGTATTTTCTTTAAAAACAATTCACTTAATTTAGTCTCGCGAAACTTCGTCTTATTTCATCTGAATTTTTCTATAAGAAAATGGTTCTTCCAAAGAATTTTCTCTTTTGGAAATTCCCTGACCTGTAGGACCCTGATTGGTCAAATAACAGTATCTCTGCCATTTTTTTTGTTACCACTAAATTTTAATATTAATACTTGCCGTATTTAAGTGTGAATTTAGACGATAAAATAAGGGAAAAGTACTCTTGGAATTTTATGGTAAGAGAAAATGATCCATGGTGGCCTCCATGAAAAACCAGAATATCAGATAATAGTGCTTCTATGTCAAAAATTGAATTAAGTAAGTCTCCGACTATTTAAAACTTTGTTTGCGGGATGGGACATATGCATCTCAGTGGATTAATTTTTTTATTGTACTTGTACCACCTTTTGAGTAATTATACATACAACAAGACTAGGATATTTTCAAGAGAAATCTACCAGAGATAAACTTTCTTGTAAATTGTGGTTTAACTGGTTACAGCAGTAATCGCCAGTTCCGGCTCGTAATCCAAAGGTTAACCCTTTTAGGGGAAGATAAGTATTTTGCTAAAATGTTGAAATTATTTTCTGACACCGGAATGTATGAACAAATTTATTGGAAAACATATAAAATGTTTCTTCTCATTGTAATAAACGGAAAGTTTTATTCCAAAGTTCTTGTGCAAATGCGAAATTTGGGGATTAAAATTAAGTGGTAGAAGTATGTACCGCCATCCTTCAAGTGGTTAACCCTTTCCGGCACAGTGGTCCCACTCCGGGCACACCTAATTTTAATTCCAAAACTTGCATTCGACACCAAGAATATTTTAATAAAATTTTGTTTATGCAATGAAAACTTAAAATAAGGAGTTCTTATTTTCGAGAAAAGTCGTTTGTAAATTCCGGTGTCAATCAGTAATTTCGCATTTTACGAACAGAACTTGTCTGTGCCGGAAAAGGTTGGTGGAAGGAAGTGGGGATTGTTTTGGGTAAGATAAATTTTACTGATGCAATTGTAATTTAAATTAATTTTACAGTAAGTTCTATAGACTGTGCATTATTCAAAGGAATATTTGTATGAATACACGAGGAGTCCGTGCGTAAAATATTTAAGATTGTAAAATCGTTTATTAATTTATGTAAATCAGCTATTCGATTAATTCTATTTCAGCAATCAAAAAATGTTTATTTAAATTACTCATACTCGATAAAGTTAAATATCCATTTGTATTACTACAGAAGTTATTACAGAATATTAAATCTTCGGGATTTTATTGAGAAAATAGAAGTCGCTGAAAATGATGTTAAAATTGTAAACTTACAGCATTGATTCAAATTTGTTGTCCTACTTGGCAAACCTCCCGTAGCTAAAATGCGACTCTTGTTCAATTAAACATATTTGAAGGAGAAATTTTATTTAAAGGATTAAATTAGGTATATTGGAAGTGATTACCATATCGAAGCAAGACACATTTAAGTACATATTTTATTTCTTGGTTGCAAGTAGGTTTTTTTTTTAATTTAAAAAATCCGGAAGCATGCTGAGTATGCAATATTCCTTCCACAACCTTTACAGAAATTACGAATTAAAAAAAGGAGTAGGTACTTTATGAGTCGTAAATGCAAGTATCTATTTGCCAAAAAATAAAATATTCATTTATAAAAGAAATTTGGAAAATAAATATATTTTTCACACATATCTGAATTATGTTTCATATTTTTCTATTCTTAATTATTTCTTTTCCTTTAGGAATATTTTATTTAAAAATAATCAGAGTTTTAAGGTTTGTTAGAAAAAAAAACATGAATTATTTGCGACAGGTCTCATTATCTTATTTATATTTTAAATCAGCATATAATCCGAACGCATCACTCAACCTGAACGCAATCTCAAACATTTATTGCATTTTTGAAATGTATGCGTATTTTTTATACAATTACTTTAACAATGTTAAAATTTAAATTAATTTAATTTAACATATTTGTAAGCTCTTCCTTTTATCAAAAATATCAATTAGAAATACAAATTAATAATTCATATTCAGCAAAGAACATCACCATAGAAAAATTACAAATAATAAATGCATTTTCAACTGAAAACATGCATATTCTAGTTCGAATAAAAATAATTATTTTCAACATATATTAAAATGTCACATTTTCATATTTACGTGTAGAAAAACGCTACTTTTCCGCAACTTTGTGTTCAGTAGCGTAGCGTCAGGGGGGGCACGATCATTAAATTAGTACCAGTATAATTATATACTACATTTAGCCTTATTTAATCTTTGAACGGTATGAATTAAATAAGACCAAGTATAGTGTATAAAAATATTCGTAGTAAAGTGATCCGTGCCCCTCTTGACGCTACGCCTCTGTTTGTGTTAATAAGATTGCTTGATTTCTAACACTTTTTTGAAATAGAAATATCACACTTATTTCATGACGGATTATAAAATTCGAAAATAAAGCGAATATTATTATTCCAAAAATGTTCTGGCAATGAAGCAATCTGATTAAAGAATTAGCGGAAAAACAGCGTTATCGTATCCAGATTTGGAAGATACCGTAGTGGCAGATTTAAAAAAATAAACTTACATATTCACTAATAAACATATATAATTCATAAAATATCATTTCGACTATGTAATGAAAATTATCAAAACTGACATTTTAAAAGCAATAACGAATAACAAAATGCCTTAACATAATTATTGAAATTTAATTGGATACTTTTTCTAGCTAAACTATATTTCTTGAGTTTTCTCTTTATCTACAATCAAGCAAGCCATTAACAATAAATATATTCATCATTATATCACAATTCTCTAACTTATTTGGTTCAGTTTTGCATAACTTGTAATTACTTTTCTACGCTTCACCAAAATCCTTGTATGCCTTATAGCTGCATGAAATAATCCAATTAAAATTTTTAATCTGTAAGACACAGGACGTTTACTAATGCTGTCGGCTTTGGAGGCTGTGGTTTGCAATTACACTTGGATAATCTCTTTTCAGCTGCATGAACATTAATTAAACATTTTCTAGCACTCGATATTTATTCTTGAAATAAAATGTGAAATATTGATCAGATTTGGATAAAATTAAATTTATTAAAGTACGTTTTAGTGACGATTTTATAAAGGAAAATTCCTATTTCATTCCTGTAAAGTGTTTATTAGCAACACTAATGAAAGTGCATGTTTATTTAATAAAATATCATAATGTTTATTTAAATTCATTTACTAGGTATTAGAAAATGGGTATCAAAGCGATTAACCCCTTGAAGGGCATCGGTATATTATATATACCACTTAATTTTAATCTCAAAATTCCACAATGACACCAAAATTTTATAATCAAATTTTGAATTTATAAGGTACATGAGGAAAAGCTTTTACTTATTTTACAATAAATTCGTTCGTGAATCCTGGTGTCAATCAATCATTTCAATATTTTAGCTACAAGAGTACATTGCCCCTGAAGGGGTTAAATCATTAAGAGTTATTTTAAGAATGCGTTTTCAGTTGAAAGAATTAATGAAATTTAGCAGAATAGTTAAATATCGCACTTTATCTGTTTACTTTTTCAAATACATTTAATTCACTTCTATATACGATTAATATATAGACATCAGTGGCATAGCGTCAGAGGTTGCTGCTGATAGACATGTGATGTAGACTTATAAATGCTCTTCAGATTTTAAATAAAATTACTCATTCTTACATGTTTTACGAGGATGTTTATTTCATTAAAATAAAAATAAAACTTACACAAACTACGAAGTAAAACAAGTACTCAAAATACGAAGCAGCAGTTTTTAGACGTTTTCGTTTCGTCATAAAAACTAAATTTTCATTTTCACTGAAATGGAAAAATCACGCTCAATACTTTCGTGCAACAAAGAAAGGTTACGGAAAAGTACATAAACCTCATTTTTCAAAATATTTATTTGAAATTAGAAAGCACAAATATTTTTTTTAAATACCACATGCTCCGGCGTATAAGCTGAGGATAATTTATGACACCAGAAATTATATTTACTGAAATGCAACATATTCTTTGGATATATATATATATATATATATATATATATATATATATATATATATATAACTTCAGCTATTAAGAAGAATTTCCGATTTAAAACAAATTTATTAAAACCGCAGCTTATACGTCGAAAATTACGGTAATTAAAAATTGATAAATCATATTTCAAATTTTAATATTTAATTTTTGTTTCAAATTTTTATTTAAAGTTTCAAATTTTTATCTATATGTACGATATAAATATTTCTGAACAATTGTTATTTTTAAAGCACGTACTCTGTAAGTTATTCCTATTTTCAATATTGCGTCATAAACGGAGAAACATCTTTCTTAAAATAAAACTGTAAGGAGAATTTTAAAGGTGTTTCGCACCTATTAGAATAATAGATATAAAAATAAAGACTGAATTTTATTCACTGAGATTTAAATACGAGGCAATTATAATGAAAAACTTCCACTAGAATTCATCTGCATAAAAATAAACGTTCTCTCATTTAGTATTCGTATAAAGCATAAATACCTTGCTGAGAAAAAAATTCAAAAAATTGAAGTCAATATACATGTATTTTATGAAGAGTCAGATGAAAAATGAAACTTAACGAATTTTAAAGAAGTTTTGATTAAACGAAGCAAAAGAAGTAAAATATGGAAATTTATTCCTTTCTGAATTTTTAAGATCTCAGTAAGTTAGGCAGAGAAACCTATATAAATCATTAAGACATTTTAGTGTCATTAAATTGTACAAAACATGTTATGGCTTTTATCTAAAGGCAATAATTTTCTTTTTCACAAAATATATACAGACCTTTAAAATAAAAGTATAAGTTTAAGGAAAATGTAAAATTAGGAGAAATTGCGTATTTATCATAAAAAACTACGAATAATACGAACTTTGAGCTTGTGTAAATCATATAAATCCGAACAAAATGCAAAGAATATTGTTGAAATCGTACAGGATAAACCTCCTAATATTAAAAAGTTAAATAATTAAGTCAGTATAACGGAATCGAATTTTAGTCTTATTTCATGGGCCAAAAACACGGATTATGGACCCTGATTCTTTTATTCATTATTTGAAATCAATTATTAACAGATATCCAGTAATTTACCGTAATTTCCGGCGTATAATCCGCAGCTCAAAGAGTCGTTTTTCGACCCAGAAATTTTATTCAATAATTGTAGTTAAATATTTACAGAGATCTTTTAAGTTACATTTTATAAAATAATATTTCTGGGTCGAAAAATGACTCTTTGAGCTGCGGATTATACGCCGGAAATTACGGTACTTTTTATAAAATAAAATTTCTGGGTTGAAACAGAATTGTTTGATCCGCGAATTATAGGCCGGAAATTACGGTAAATAAGGCAATGAATTAATAATATAATACTATTCAAAATCCGTAAACCTTGGCATCTATGAAAATGAATTATTTTTGTTTAACCCTCTCGTCACCCTGGGCCTCATATGAGGCTCCTACTTCGAATCGCAATATCTGAAAGAAAAAAAAATATTTTTGTTAATTCCAGCACCTAATAGTGATAGCATATGTCGATATATTTACTATTATGACGTTACTTATGTTTCAGCATTTAATAATAATAATACTAATAAAAGTTTTATTAATTATTAGTAAACCGTTAGCGTTTCTTTTAATTTAAACATATGTTTCACTCTTTAAATTTAAATTAGAGACTCCTTTTCCGAATTAGTAATTTGTGATAAAAGATAAAAAATACTACTAGGTTTTTTTTTTAATGTTTGTTTAATCTGGTTGTAATACGGCATTTTCCAAACGTCTTAAAAAATTCTTCCTTAGACTATTTTCATAGGAAAAACACGCAACATAACTACATTCGTTAGATTTCTGTAAAGAACACATTCGTTAAATTTCAGTAAACTGTAACTTCTGTGATTTCGATAGCTACTTTTAATTTTGTTAGCGTAAAAGTAATTTTTCCCAAAATTGGAAAAAAAATCGGTGCCGAGAGGGTTAAAAAATGTAAAATACTGCCTTAATTACGTTTACATTTTTTCTTTACGTGCATCAAATAAGACTTGACTTTTACGTGCACATTATTTATCAAAAGTATATTTAAGCCTTTCAGGGACAAAATGCTTGCGTTGCTCTAATATTGGAATAATTGAATGACACAAAGATTTAAACAAATGCATTTTAAATTTAGAAAAGGCTTTTCTTCGCGTACTTTATAGAAGAAAAATGTTTTCCTGAAATTTAAATGCCGTCGTGGTATTTGGGGATTAAAATTAAGCGGTATATATTATATACTCCCACCTTTGAATGGGTTTATTGCTGTTTTAACCGATACTATCTATATTAATAACAGAAAGTTCCACTCTCTGTGTGTGTGTGTCTGTCTGTTTGTTTGTTTGTTTGATTGTCTGCGATAGCTAGCAAAATCTAGCGTATGAAGAAGCCTGAAAATTTATATTTAGGTAGCCCAAGGCCTGAACTGATGTATCCGAGACTCAGCATTTTAATATTTGGATAATTACCCAAGATATTAATTAGAATCTCATTAATCATCGCTTCAAAAATGTCATATTTTTCTGAAAAGGGTGCAAAAGAAATGTGAAACCGCAATGGGTTCATAATTTTTTTAACTACCCACAAAACTGTCCATTTTATTCGACAGTCCATGTTATATGTTTAATTTCTTTTTTTACAAATCGGATTTTTTTTATAAACTTTGCTATCTAAATATTATTTTTTATATTTATTATGGGGTCTAAATAGAAATCTTGAAGAAATTAAAAGAATCATACCCCATTTGTACCTAGAACTTTTATTTTTTTGCGCTTTAAGTATACAAAACTTTCCTTTCTGATTTATTATCAATGTCAAAAAGACATAGTTGTCATTTAATATTCAATTATTAATTGTGTTTTACTGAGCTTTTCCTAGGAGACAACCTTGCTGAAGGGACACAGCACGGTCAAAAGGAATGTAAATTAAAAGGAGAACATGAAATCTTGTAGCTAGAAATTATTAAAAAACTAAGTAAATTAGTGGATAATTAAAAATAAGTGGCAAAAGGAATTTCTGTTTTTTCCATTCTATGTAGGCCGAAACATACAGGATTAGTATAGTTTAAACTTTTGAGACCCAATATTTTGCGATAATAATCTTCGCCTTATTAAATCGCAAATTTTTGTCATTAAAGAAAACAAAACAAATATAGTAATTTCCGGCTTATAATACGCAGATCAAACAATCATGTTTCGGCCCATAAATTTTATTTTTTTAAATGTTACTTTCTATACTGCTGTAAATATCTGACTTCAATTATTGAATAACATTTCTGGGTTGAAACAGAATTGTTTGATTCGCGGATTATACGCCGGTAATTACGGTAGTTTTTGACAACAGAAGTACAAAGTCTGAAAATAAAGATTTATAGGAAATCCTCAGAAGTTAATTATATGAGTTTAATAACTATTTCTTGTTCAGACTATTTGTCACCCCATTACGTGTACCTGATATCTCTTAAAATATTTTAAATACTAATTAGGAATTAACTTTCTAGTTCTGGAATAAATTAATTTCGAAATTTACTTAATTCAGGTTCCGCAGTAAAGGAATTTTCTACATTCAAAATTTTAATTTAAAACAGCGGTATTCACTACTTTTTTGCAATTTTTTTTTTTCACACCACTATTTACGAAATGTAATATTCGTCTTATTTAATGACAGAAATTTTCCTATAAAACATATTGAAAATTTCTTTCACCAGTAAGTTGTATCACAGCGGCCCGTGAACCGCGTCGTGATTAACACTGTTTTAAAGAAATTTTCGAAATCTAACTTTTAGTGCAATAAATTTTCCAAATTTCAATTATAAATATTTGATTGTTTACTCGTTTTATTCTTTAAAAAATTATTTGTGTAAATTTACATAGGCATATTTAGAAATCTAGAGCAAAAGATAATTCACATTTATAAGGAAGTTTATATGTTAATATTTTCATGTTTCTCAAGGTGTAAATATTCCGCTAACGCATATTACTATGTGTCAAAAATGTGTATTATGTGTCAAAAAAGTGTAAAAAATTGAAGTGACGTATAATATACTCATGTATGATTTCTAGAGGGATCTTTTTTCAATATAATATAAAATAATTTAGAAAGTCGATTATGTCACAATAAAGTTCTGATTTTTTTATTAAAAATATTATTGAAATATATGTTATTTTAAACGTAATATATCTCTGTAATGTAAATAACATTATATAATGAAAACTTTTCAAACATTAAAGATATAATAAATCCTACTTTGCGGATTCATAGCTCTAAACTTTTAAGCTTGCCCCTTACCAATAACATTTAATATTAGATTCTTTCCATATTTTATCGCCGAAATCACAGATTAAATAAAGCAAAAATTTCTGTTATTTTATTTTGTTTTGGCAAATAAGCCTAAAACATGGCATCTATGGGCATTATATATTACATCTATTTTATTTTTTTAAATAAATAACTTTTTATGAAATATATTCTATATTCTTAATTTCGTAAATATTTAAACTGGCGTATTAAAACATAATTTACATATTTATTAGTGCCAGTGAGAAACCGTATCCTTCATAATGCAAAATTATTTCAAAAACCGACCATAACATGAAAATAAAGTTCTGATTTCTTATAAAAATAATAATACGGAATTCAGTAATATTTTAATGTCACCATGTCGCAATGATATTTAAGACTGGCTAAAATTTTAATAAGAGTAAAATCAATATATGTCTTGCTCTTATACGTTTTTAAATTTTTTTTATGTGTTCTACATAGGGCGTCCAGAAAGTGAAATTCATTGGCCAATTAATAAAAAGAGAAATGTAATGCAACAAGACATTTTATCTACACGGAATTACAAATCTTGGACTGTGTTTCAACATAACTGTGAAACATGTTGAAACATTTACAAGCATCAAAAACAGGGCTGGGAGCATGCCTAATTTTTTGAAAATCTCCTTCCACTATTTCAAATCAAAAATTGGCGTTGTAGATTCCTTTAACATCTGCAAAATAAGATCACAATAATGATTATCATTTCAAATTAATATTTTGAAAAGTGACAAAATTTTAGGAGCGCTGCGAACCTTGCAACATGTATTCCTAAAATGAAATACAATGACCTTAATGAGATACCATAGTTTGTATCCTTATATCGAAAATTGATGTCACCCACAGATGCAAAAAATGTCGTCTCTTCCACCGCATGTAACGCATTTCACCAAAAATGGAGAGATTGTTTCCCGCTACATACCTCCTCAAGCAAATTGTTCCAAACTTCGACGAACTGTCACACCAATCCTCTTACCTTTCAGTCACACATTGTTTGCTATAAACTTTAAAAATTTAACACTGAATTTCAGCTGCTGGGACATTCTGTGTAATCAAAAACAGTAAGAATAAATAAGAGATGTCAAACCTGTAGCCCGTGAGCCCCGAGCTGCCATAATTTTCGTATAGAATAGTTCATATTATTTAGTGACTTACTGTTTGCAATTAAATAAGACTAATATTTTTATTCGTAAAAAGTGGTGACGCACAACTTCGAGACAAAAAGTTTAGACACCCTGGACTAAAAGATTTTTCAACGTGGCGAGCGTTTTTCTTTGATGAGCATTACCTGAACTCACTACCAACCGTCTCCACTGCTGTCATCTCTAACAAAGGCGTTTCTCAATTGTTGATAAGTCAAATTCGTAGCTTCTAACTTTTACGCTTTTATCCTACCACTATTTCTTACCGGAGCCTTTTTAAACAAATGTTTACTATGATTAATCTTTTTGTTCAAAAATAAGGGTAGAAAAAACGTAAAAGCTGACATCTATGCCAAGTACCCGGAGCGAATGCATATTTCTGTGATTGCAAAACATCTTCATCAAAAATTGCAAGAAAAAATTCCTTTATGGATGTGGCATATATGTTCTTGATTTGGAATTACATTAATGAATGAATTGGTGTTTGTTTGTTTATTGAGAACATACATTTGACTTGTGTGCTTGACATTAAGTGCCCGCTTATAAGTCATCGTCAATATACAGGGACGAGAGGACACAAGGAAATTTACAACACCAGTGAGTTACATCCGGTGCTCCACAAAGTGTGTGCAATGGAGCTGGCGGGAGTCGAACCCGCCGACCTTACTCCTACGCTCTCAAGCGATTAGCGTAATGGTGTCTTAACCACTCGGCCACGGAGGCCCCAATAAATTGGCGTAATAAATTATATTTTAAACTTCTTGTAGGGTGCATACAGTTCTCGAACAATTTTTTCACAGAATTTTTTGTCTAATTAAATCGCAGAAATATGTTACGAATTCCAGGATTAAATGTGGTGACTACGGGTTCCCGATTGAAATGTTAAATAGTGATTTTCGCATCTGGTGACAGAATCCTTGGAAATCTAAAGGAGTGTACGCAAAGGAGCGTACGTCTCAGTGCTAGACAAAAGCCCTTTTCTATACATAGAGTATACAATTATTTCAGAAGTAAGCTATTAAACAAAATAGAAGTTCTGTTTTTCAAATTATATTTGAATTTTGTCATGTACCGTAATTTCCGGCGTATAATCCGCAGCTCAAAGAGTCGTTTTTCGACCCAGAAATTTTATTCAATAATTGTAGTTAAATATTTACAGCGATCTTTTAAGTTACATTTTATAAAATAATATTTCTGGGTCGAAAAACGACTCTTTGAGCTGCAGATTATACGCCGGAAATTACGGTATATGTTTTTAATTTATACGACAATCTAATTAAGAGCTTTTACAATAAATAAATGAAACTTATATAGAACTTTCTCGCTTTGATTATCTGTCACATCATTATATATTCAAAATATCTTTTCAGACTTTTTATAAACTCGATCGAAATAGCCTCGTGTTGTGAACAATGAATCACAAATCTTTGTTGTGTTTCGGTGCCAATTAAATTCTCTATTTAAAAGAAAATTCTTTTGAAGAAAGACAATACTCGAAATGCAACTTTTAATGCGACGAATTCTTTAAAGTTTAATTATAAATATTTGAATTATTTTTTATACTTATTCTTTTCAAATTCCATTTGAATACATTTGCATGTTTATATTTAGAAAGTTAAATTATAAATAAAACTCAGTTCTGTGAGGCGGAGAAATTTTTTATTTTCTCATGTTTCTCTGGCATAAATAAACCAATATCCCAATATAATGAAAAATTTTATGTATTTCTCTACTTAATATGATATTTCAGTTTATTTGCCATATAAAAACATTTTTGTGTTACACAACACTAAATAAGAAAAATAGCGCTTTTAAAACAGTAGCATATTGAAGTGTAAATTTCATACATATTGACTTTAGAGAATGAATTTCCTCGATATAAAATGAAATTTTTTTGAAAATTTATATCAAAACATATTTCTTAGGAAATTATTGGATCAATATCTATAATACTTTAACCTTCACATATATCTATCATGTAAATATCTCTAATGGAAAACTACTAAAAAGATAAATTGTGGTACTGTTAAAGATCTGATTAGTATTTCAATAGCGAATATGGTACACATTTGCATTTTTCAAATGAATATTTTTGGTCTTTTTACGTTGTTTACGTAGTTTACCTAGTCCTATACTTCGAATTGCACGGAAAAATAAAGTGGCGTTTTGAAACATAATTTACATATTTATTAGTGTTAAAGACAACATTTTTTCACAAAATTTTAAATTACTTTGAAAGACAATATTACATGAAATTGAAATTTTAATAAAAATATTTATATTCAAATTTAATCATTTTTAATAACCATGACAGTTGATAGAAAGTCAGATAAACGAAACACATCTCACATAACTTTTAAGATAAAATTATATATATATGCGTGAGAAAAATTTAAACGTTTAAAATTTACAGTTGTTCTACTTTATAAAACATTAATCTGTAAATCAAAATGAATTATTGGCGTTTGGCCACCGGAGAAGAAATTTTCTGGAAACATACCAGTATTTTCTTAAAGAAGCATTTGCCTATTCAATAGTGCGATTAAATAAAGTAAAATTATCTATACAAAAATACTGGTATTTTCTTAAAACATTCCCTGACATCGGCCACCCTATATTGGTATTTTAACCGCTTGAAGGACGATGGTTAATTTTTGGACCACTTAATTTTAATACCTAATTCCAAGTTGCACCAGAATTTTGGAATAAAAATTTTCATTAATAAATACGCGAAGAAAAGCTTTAATTTAATTTCAAATAAAATTGATTTTAATTCTGGTGTCATTCAATCATTTCAGCATTTTACTAATGGTCCGTGAGAGGGTTTAAAATAAATTTTAAGAATTGTAAACCGAATAACTAATTTAGATATGTTATTTTCATTGTGATACCGGAGACTGGTGATATATTATAGTAACTTTAAATAAATTTGCAATTATTGCTAGAATTTTGTTTTTATATCTGAGTAAAATAATCCCACAAAACTCGTTAACCATACTTGGAAAAATCCTAGTACTGTTCCTTAAAACTGAGTCAAGATGGTCCCAGTGAAAATCTCTAACTATAATAAAGAAATAAGTTTGTGTGTTTCTCGGTGGTGTTCTGAAGAAATCGCTGCACGAAGAGCTACAAAATTTGGTGGGAAGATACCTCTGTCATACTTGCCAACATCGCACTAAACTTCCGTACAATGTAGGCTAATTTAACCAAGGTTAAACATGTCACAAACCGGAATTTGTTTTAAGAAATACAATACAATATGTTCTACGTAAGAACATGAAACTTAATATATATCATTTTTTCAGATATATTTTCTGGTTAGAAACGTCTTGAACCTGGATCAAATTAACTGACATTGTACGGAAGTTTAGTTGAAAGTTGACAGGCATGCCTCTATGCTTGTAGTTTTGCACATCGCAGCCCGATTCTGGAATTTTATAATAGATTTTTTATTACATTTTTTATGCAATTTTTAGTGTTTTTTCACGTTTTGCTGTAAATTTTTCCCCATTATTAACCTGAATCCGGTTCCAATCTCTTATCCTAATGTATTAAATCTTGTCTTATTTTCAATAAAGTTTACTAAAAATTCGTACAGCGATTGTGGAATTTTTTGAGAATTTTTTTCTTTGACACGAACAAATTTTACCCAGAATGCTTGATTGACTTGGTGGTTGCTGCCATTTCAACTTCAGCTACGCTCAGAATCGTAATTTTTTTTCTCTTTTTAGCTTGGAGAAAGTTGATAATTCTTTACAGATAAAAATCATGATTATAAAAGGACGAACTATTTATTATCCCGATTTTTTTATTTGATTTTTTTAATTATATTTTTTATGCGGTTTTTAAACTTTTTTCATGTTTTGCAGCGTTTTTTGTTTCAAATGACGTCACAAATCGCCCACTAGAAGTCAAACACCGTTAGATGGTAGTTGTGATTTTTAGCTGATAGGATTGTAGGTACAGCTGGAAGTCAACCGGGTAATTCTGTAAAGGATCGACTACTCTCGTCACGTGAGTAGGCGATGTTTGAATGAGATCGTAATTTTTTGTCCAATAACCGGCCATGTGCGTAAAAGATTTAGCAATGCTCTCTTTCTCTAACTTTCGAGGTATGTCTGAATCTCGGAAATTGTGAGTCGCCGTTTTCTTTCAGTTATGCAAATTTTCTGGAGCTGGTCGATCGATACTGTGAAGTATATAAGCAGCGAATTTTCATTTCAGAACAGAGCTCAGGGGAGCTAGAGCAGACTTAGCTTGGGAGATTTAATATTGAAACTTAGATAGATTTAGATTTAGCCTTGAGACCTCGCATCGAGTCTCGAGATTAATAATTGGCCTTAGCATTTTATAGTGAAGTTCTATGCTGTTGTAAAGCTGATTTGAGCCTGCATCAGTGCTTATTTAATTTGAAATATAAAGTTATTGGATCGTGAATTTGCTTCTGAATAGTTTAAGTTTAATTATCATATAGTTTTAATTTCTATACAGCTACGAGTCGTTAGCAAAAGCCTTTCGTTTTATTAATTTTTAGGAAAATCAAGTGGAGCTCGCTCAACTTCCCTACCGTTTTGTTTTAATAACCGTTTTTGGTTTTAAAAATAGACTTGTTATTTGTCTCTGCTCTACCGCACGGCCTGACATCAGAGATGGCCGTCACAATTCTGATTGGCAGATGAAAAGGTCGTCTGCTGATTGCAATTCGAACATCGTGTTGTGAATTTTTCGCAATTTGTTTGATGCGATTTTCAGTTTTTAGCACTTTCCAACCTAGTTGAAAAGTGCTTATGACTTCGGTTTGTCTGGCCGTCTGGCCGTCTGGCCGTCTGGCCGTCTGGCCGTCTGCCGTCTGCCGTCTGCCGTCTGTCCGTGCTCTAACTCCCGTAAATATGCTCGGATTGCTCTGCAATTTTTATATGTTATTATCGTTATCTATAGCATGTTCCCTATTTCAACGGAAGTGTGTAGCACTTATAGTTTTTTTACAGGGACACTCAAAAGAATTCCGTTACATTGCGGTCTATGGGGAAAAATCATTTGCTGTTTATTTAAATAATGTTTCACTATTTTAAACGCATTGAAATTTATATATATCACTAAGGTGCATTAGAAGAAGCTTAATATGGAACAGGGTGTGCATAGCACTTATAGTTACTTTACAGGGACAGTAAAAATAATTCCGTTACATTACGTCTATGGAGAAAAATCGTCTGCGGTTTATTTAAATAATGTTTCACTATTTTAAACGCATTGAAATTTATATAGATCACTAAGGTGCATTACAAGAGACTTACTACGGAATATTGTGTGTATAGCAGTCATCGTTCATTTACAGGGACACGCAAAAGAATTATCTACTGTCTGTTAACAATAATTCCTGGAAGTGCGTTTTAAGTTACTGAACGCGATTTTAATGTTAACTTGCTTTTTGTCTATTACGTGGTGTGTATAAATTCTGTAGATCCTATACAGGGCAGCACAAAAGTTCGCGAACACATTTCTGTTTATTGACAAACTCCAGACGGAGAATTTTAAAATGTGCTACACGTTTCCTAACTGAACTAAAATTTAGCATCCTATGTAGTATATATACAATTCTATATATCCTATACAGGGCTGAATAAAAGTATTCGGATATTTTTCCGAATATTGTATATGTTGGAAATTCCTGAAATTATGTTTTTAAATATGTTATGCGTTTTCCAAATTGTTTACTTAGAAGTTATCTTTTAGCTTATTAAACGGTATGATTTGTAAAATTATTTTGGAAGCGTTGGAAAGTGCTACATAATCTATGCTTGACGCATGATTTTTCGTTCTTGTTTCATGTACGTGACGTTATTTACGTATTTGTTTTAAGAAATTAACATCAATAACTTACTGTTTTTGTAAGTCAAAAATAAATCATTTTGATTCTGTTTTAAAAGTTAATGATAATTCCGAATTTTTAACGTCGGTCGTTTAATTCTATGGAATGGAGGGGGGGGGGGTGAGTGTTCGGTTGAAATTTAAATAAAGCGTTAATGCTCTTATCTAAACTCCCTACTCCCCCCCCCCCCCCTGCCTCCAAAAATCATACCTATTTAATTATTAGTCCGACTCAAACGAAACCTTTTCTAAGGTCCGCGGGAACTAGATAAACTTCGGTATCACTTTTTTGGCCCTTGGTTAGCAATATTTATGAACATTAATGGCCAGGGAGGGTTAATATATCGAGATTTAAGGGCCCAATTGCAATGAGAATTAGTTCATTCAACGTAAAACGAACTAATTGAGTTAAAGATAGCTAATTAAGATACAAATTAGGCGCCACCTGGCAGTTGAAATTGAACTAAAAGATTTTGCAGCGCATGCGCAGCACACCCGGTATACGATATCGTAAGCAGTCTTTTCTGACATTGTTCCGAAGTCTCCCAGGTACTAAATAAACATCGGTATCAATTTCTCAGCCCTTGGTTACCACCATTTATGAATATTAATATCCAGAGGAGTGATTTATTTTCTCGGGTACTATGGGTTCGATTTCAAGGCTAATCAGTTCATTCAACTTAACACGAACTAATTAAGATATATCTAATTCATGAATTCATAGATTTGGTAAAGTGGTAGAAAGTGGAACTAACAGATTTTTCGCGCGTGCACGGCGGCCTTCTACACGGTTCCATAAGCAGCAAAAACGAGTGTCGGAGATTCGTTCGGAAAGAGGTTTATTTATAACTGAATGTCCACCTAGTGCTGGAAACAGGAACTAACAGATTTTGCTGCGCGTGCGTAGCACCTCTGTAATAAACGGTATAGTAGGCAGCGGCGACACTTCTCGGAAAATTTGTTTAGAACAGAATGCATCCCCTGACGTCGGAACTAAAATATTTTCCTGCTCATGCGAAGAAAATGGCTATTTTTATTGAAACCGCAAAAGAAAGTTACAGATTTGATAATCCCCAGACAACGAAATAGTTTCATTTTCAATAATTCTCGAGTATTAAGAAAAGTATTGGAGGTATTGAATCGAAACGCACAGTCTGTACGTAGTTTATTTTTCTGCTTCCGAAAATGCAAATTTTGTGAAAATTCGACAGTAATTTTTTTTTTTTTTTTGAACAGAAACTGATCCGCTTTGAATCAAATAGTCCAGATATTTGAGAGGGTGGTATTAAATTTACTTCTTCGGGCTATAGCCATCTCTCTATTTAATTTCCGAAAGACAAAGTGTTACCTGAGGAACGATTTAGTGCAGCGATTTTTAGAGTGATTTCGCGTTTCGTATTATTTTTTGACGATACCGGGCAACACCGGGCGGATCAGCTAGTAAATAAATAAAACATGTTTATAACCAGAAATTACAATATATGAAATGAAATACGTACAACATGGAAACAAAAAATAAGTAAATAAATTCTCTCGTTCAAATTGTTGTATTTGACTTGGGTCAAATTGAAATAATTTTAGAGAAGAACTTTTGAATGTTGGCAACTTTGATGAATTTATATGAAAAATAGTCATATCACTACATGAACGAATTTTTAATTTACATGATGAGTATATTTAAAATATTAAATTTTCGAGCCAACTGGAACTTATTTTGTTCTCATAAACTTATAGTCCGAGTGCTAGCGGGTATTTTAGAGCAGGTGCTTGATAAAATTTGATAATTAGTAATGTAGTATATCTACTATGATGATGTAATTAGCAAATAATCATATATCATTAATTATCCCCCAATTAAAGATAAAATAATTCTTTTACAAGCATGTTTATTCAAAAATTCTTTCTTCTTGACACTTTCCAACCTAGTTGAAAAGTGTTAATGATCGGTTTGTCTGCCGTATGGCCCTCTGGCCGTCTGCCGTCTGTCCGCGCTCTAACTCCCGTAAATATGCTCGGATTGCCCTGCAAGTTTTATATGTTATTATCGTTATGCATAGCATGTTTCCTATTTCAACTGAAGTGTGTAGCAGTTATAGATTTTTTACAGGGATACTCAAAAAATTCCGTTATATTACGGTCTATGGGGAAAAATCGTTTGCGATTTATTTTAATGATGTTACACAATTTCAAACACATTGTAATTGATATATATCACTAAGGTGTATTACAAGAAGCTTAATATAGAATATGCTGTGCATAACAGTTATATTTACTTTACGACTTGTATCTTAGGGCAGTCAAAAGAAATCAGTTACATTACGTCTATGGAGAAAAATCGTTTGCGGTTTAATTAAATAATGTTTTACTATTTTAAACGCATTGAAATTTATATATATAGCACTAAGGTTGCATTACAAGAGGCTTACTACAGAATATTGTGTGCATATCACTCATCGTTCATTTACAGGGACACACAAAAGAGTTCTCTACTGTCTGTTAACAATAATTCCTGGAAGTGCGTTTTAAGTTGCTGAAGGCGATTTAAATTTAACTCCCTTTTTGTCTATGACTTGGTGTATATAAATTCTGTAGATCGTATACAGGGCAGCACAAAAGTTCGCGAACACATTTCCGTTTATTGACAGAAACTCCAGAAGGAGAATTTTAAACTGTGCTTCGCGTTTCCTAACTAAACTAAAATTTAGCATCCTATGTTGTATATATACAAATCTATAGATCCGATACAGGGCTGAATAAAAGTATTCGGATATTTTTCCGAATATTGTATATGTTGTAAATTCCTGAAGTTACGTTTTTAAATATGTTATGCGTTTTCCAAATTGTTTACTTAGGTGTTATTTTTCAGCTTATTAAACGGTAATGATTTGTAAAATTATTTTGGAAGCGTTGGAAAGTATTACACAATCTACGCTTGACGCATGATTTTTCGATCTTGTTTAAAATATATTTTTCTCTTCATCTCATTTGCAGCTAATAAATATCATTCTTTAATGATTTCCAGATGTCAGCCGTTAATAAATAAATAAAAAAAATAAAAAGCATATAAACTTTTCTATCAATAATGCAATCGCGTTAAAATGAATAAATAGAAATAAAATCTTTGATTATATAGCTTCCTTTCAACGTAATAATATAACCAAATAATCTTCCTAATTTATATCCTATACAAATAAATATTTACTTGCGATTTCATTTATAATGTTCTTTTTGTTTACGATAGAGGGCGTGAAACATTTAGATTACTCTCTGTTTTTTTTGCATCATATAGCAAATCACATATATAAAACTTAATTTGTGAGCCTAATTAAGTTATTATGTTTTTCCCAACATTCGCTTGTTCTCTTTAATATGTCCGTTATAACTTCAAGTGCGCCAAATGATAAATTGTTTGGTTAGACTGGAATTCAAAATTAATGTTAAATGTGTTATTTTGAGATTTTGGATTATAATTTTCCAGGTTACCATATTTTGGTTTGGTACACTTACAATAAAATCTAAAAACTATTCATTACTCATCTTACGATCATCATGTAGATCGAACTCTATTTTTCTGGTCCCGGAATCAAAACCGCGGCGATGATGTTTTTGCCATGTATCTTAATAAAAAGTCACATACATAATTTATTATGGGAATTTTGAATCTCTAAGAAATCTGAGTTAAAAATAATAATTATGCACAATTTATTTAATAATTCATTGGCCAAATTTATTTAAGGCGGTATTCAAAAAAAATATTTTAACACGCTCAACAACTCAAAATTTTGAGACACATTCCCAGACTCATTTTTAAAAGTAACAACAGGAAACTTGGAGGCGTGATTTATAAAGATATTTATAAGGGCCCCATGTTTTTATTTTTCGTTCAATTAATTAGAAATTGATTTACAGACAATTATTTAAAAAAGTACGATTATTTTTTTTTCTTCCAGCGCTATCGCTTTGGGAAATTCGGTTCAAAATGTCCACTTTGACAGCATTTTTTGAAATATATTCTGCCTTTATGAAAAAAATCGAGACATTGGGGACATTATAAAGTTTCTGAATAAGAGAACCTGCCAATTGTATGCATTTTAGAGCAAAAATGAATTTACAAATGTGTCTCAAAATAAGCAGTTTGGATTTGAATACACCCTTAACTTCTAAACTCATTTTTTTTAAGCTTTCTGTTTTATTTTAGAAATTATTTTCTTCAAAAAGATAAATATACAGGCACTTCAGTATATCTACCTTACCAGATTATGAAATCATTGGCCTGCCAGCTAGATTGTAGGGGATTCGTGACTTTGCAAGAATTCCCAAAGATCTAATCCCCAATTTGCAAGTTGCAAATTGCGAACAATTTGCAACTTGCAATTTTTCGATGAACAATAAATGTGCTTGATAAAAGCTACAATTTACATATATGAAAATATGGTTTATTTAAATGTTAATCAATTACGTAAGATGCATGTAGAACTAGCAAAATTAAACTAGATGCCAGTAAAATAAAAAAAAGGAGAGAAAGTGTGCCCTCTAACGGAGAAATTTGAAACTAAAACGAATTGGAATAGGAAATGAATACAAATACATTTGTGAAAGTTGCGAGGAAATCAGACAATTGGAAGACAAGAAAACTAAATAAAAAGAAAACTGCCCGGGCATTGAGCTCACAGGCTATTCACACTAATTGTCTATTATACTCTTATTTCAAAGAATTTGTAATATGCCCTCGAAAAATAAAAAAATCAACAATATATTAAGGGGGGGGGGTCATCTCCCCGTTACCCCCCTCATAGTTAACTAATGAACCCCTTAAACTAATCAGGGAAGTCTCTAATTACAATGAATATATATACAAAATTTGAAGAAAATCGGATAATCCTGCATGAAAAACATATTTATCTAAATTAAAGGGGGATTAGCCCCCCTTTCCCCCTTTATACTTAACCAATGAACCCCCAAAACTATTCAGAGAAGCGCATTATCACAATGAACCTACATACAAAATTTGAAGAAAATCGGATAATTCTGCATGAAAAACTCATTTATCTAAATTAGGGGGGTTATCCTCCCCTTTCCCCCTTTATACTTAACCAATGAACCCCCAAAACTATTGACAGAAGCGCATTATCAAAATGAACCTATATACAAAGTTTGAAGAAAATGGGATAATTCTGCATGAAAAACCCATTTGTCTAAATTAAGGGGGATTAGTCCCCCCTTTCCCCCCTTTATACTTAACCAATGAACCCCAAAAACTATTCAGAGAAGCGCATTATCACAATGAACCTATATACAAAATTTGAAGAAAATCGGATAATTCTGCATGAAAAACTCATTTATCTAAATTAGGAGGGGTATTCCCCCCCTTTCCCCCTTTATACTTAACCAATGACCCCCCAAAACTATTGACAGAAGCGCATTATCAAAAAAATGAACCTATATACAAAATTTGAAGAAAATGGGATAATTCTGCATGAAAAACCCATTTATCTAAATTAAGGGGGGATTAGCCCCCTTTCCCCCTTTATACTTAACCAATGAACCCCCAAAACTATTCAGAGAAGCGCATTATCACAATGAACCTATATACAAAATTTGAAGAAAATCGGATAATTCTGCATGAAAAACTCATTTATCTAAATTAGGGGGGTATCCCCCCTTTACCCCTTTATACTTAACCAATGACCCCCCAAAACTATTGACAGAAGCGCATTATAAAAAAAATGAATATATATACAAAATTTGAAGAAAATGGGATAATTCTGCATGAAAAACCCATTTATCTAAATTAAGGGGGGATTAGTCCCCCTTTTCCCCCCTTTATACTTAACCAATGAACCCCCAAAACTATTCAGAGAAGAGCATTATCACAATGAACCTATATACAAAATTTGAAGAAAATCGGATAATTCTGCATGAAAAACTCATTTATCTAAATTAGGGGGGGGGTTATCCCCCCTTTCCCCCTTTATACTTAACCAATTACCCCCCCAAAACTATTGACAGAAGCGCATTATCAAAAAAAAAAGAATATATATACAAAATTTGAAGAAAATGGGATAATTCTGCATGAAAAACCCATTTATCTAAATTAAGGGGGGATTAGCCCCCTTTCCCCCTTTATACTTAACCAATGAACCCCCAAAACTATTCAGAGAAGCGCATTATCACAATGAACCTATATACAAAATTTGAAGAAAATCGGATAATTCTGCATGAAAAACTCATTTATCTAAATTAGGGGGGGTTATCCCCCCTTTCCCCCTTTATACTTAACCAAGGACCCCCCCAAAACTATTGACAGAAGCGCATTATCAAAAAAAAAAGAATATATATACAAAATTTGAAGAAAATGGGATAATTCTGCATAAAAAACCCATTTATCTAAATTATTGGGGGTTAGCCCCCCGTTTCCCCCCTTTATGCTTAACCAATGAACCTCCAAAACTAATCAGAGAAGCGCGTTATCACAAGGAACCTATAAACAAAATTTAAAGTAAAACGGTTTTAATTCTATCAAGAGTTATCGCGTTACGTACATACATACGTACGTACATACAGAACCGGCGGGCACATAAGCTCTCAGGCTTTGATAGCCTGTGAGCTAAAAAAGCATGTGTATAGTAACAAAAGAGCCACATGGTGGTGAGGGCAAAATTTTACTAACGCTTTCAAAGGTTGTTCGAATGAAACATAAATTTACAGAAGGTTAGGGAATAGGTCCAGGAGCCTAATAAAGTAATGTGCGGAATAGAAAAACAATATAAAGAACGAAACAAGAACGAAAAATCATGCGTCAAGCATAGATTATGTAGCACTTTCCAACGCTTCCAAAATAATTTTACAAATCATACCGTTTAATAAGCTAAAAGATAACTTCTAAGTAAACAATTTGGAAAACGCATAACATATTTAAAAACATAATTTCAGGAATTTCCAACATATACAATATTCTGAAAAATATCCGAATACTGTTATTCAGCCCTGTATGGGATCTATAGAATTGTATATATACTACATAGGATGCTAAATTTTAGTTCAGTTAGGAAACGTGTAGCACAGTTTAAAATTCTCCGTCTGGAGTTTGTCAATAAACAGAAATGTGTTCGCGAACTTTTGTGCTGCCCTGTATAGGATCTACAGAATTTATACACATCACGCAATAGACAAAAAGCAAGTTAACATTAAAATCGCGTTCAGTAACTTAAAACGCACTTCCAGGAATTATTGTTAACAGACAGTAGATAATTCTTTTGCGTGTCCCTGTAAATGAACGATGACTGCTATACACACAATATTCCGTAGTAAGTCTCTTGTAATGCACCTTAGTGATCTATATAAATTTCAATACGTTTAAAATAGTGAAACATTATTTAAATAAGCCGCAGACGATTTTTCTCCATAGACGTAATGTAACGGAATTATTTTTACTGTCCCTGTAAAGTAACTATAAGTACTATGCACACCCTGTTCCATATTAAGCTTCTTCTAATGCACCTTAGTGATATATATAAATTTCAATGCGTTTAAAATAGTGAAACATTATTTAAATAAACCGCAAATGATTTTTCCCCATAGACCGCAATGTAACGGAATTCTTTTGAGTGTCCCTGTAAAAAAACTATAAGTGCTACACACTTCCGTTGAAATAGGGAACATGCTATAGATAACGACAATAACATATAAAAATTGCAGAGCAATCCGAGCATATTTACGGGAGTTAGAGCACGGACAGACGGCAGACGGCCAGACGCCAGACGGCCAGACGGCCAGACGGCCAGACGGCAGACGGCCAGACAAACCGAAGTCATAAGCACTTTTCAACTAGGTTGGAAAGTGCTAAAAAGGAGAAAAGGTTTAAATGACTTGTAAAAGTCCTTAATATCTCAGAAACTAGGGCCCCTATCGAAAAAAAAAGCCAGATTTAAGAACGACGTCCTAATTGTACTACTCTTTGATAATTCTTATAGACAAATAAGAACAATATTATCTTTCGATTAAATTTTCAATAGACTAAATAATTGAATTAAAATGGGATTGCAGCTAATTTAATCTCAATGAAAAGTCAATTGCATGATAGTACTATATATGTAATTGAAATTGAAATTAAATGCAAATAGATAAAAGTATTGAAATTAGTTTGAAATTAATTTCATTTAGTTATATTTCGCAATTAAATAAATTTCAGTAAAATTATTTCTAATTAAATTATCTGCAATAAAATCGATGTCGAATACATATGAAGACTTGTACACTTCTTTTTTATACACCATACCCAAGCTACAAACAGGAACAACCAAAGTTCCGCCCTCTAGCGGGAAAAAAGAAATTATAATATATTAAGGTTGATTTTTATTTTTTCTGGAATGGCAAAAAAAAAAAAGATAATTGTAATTAATAACAGATTCAACTCACGTTTCTTTTACGTTGTTAACGCCACCAAACGGAAAGTAGGGAAAAAATATTTTAAAGTCATTTGATGTGCTTTCTTATTCGGGATACTGTTTCAAGTTTGGGGTATTTTATATTATTTCTTTTCTCTCTCTAGCTTATTCTGTTTTTATCACCCGGGGTTGCAGCCCACAGTGGATTTATTTTTCAGCTGCATGCATATAAAGCTGACTTCTATAAGCTTTAACAAATTTTTGCCCCCACATCCATATGTCGCTTTTGATACTATACACATAGTTTTTCTTAGTTTTCTTGTCTTCTAATTACCTAATTTTCATGCAGGTTTAAACATTGCATTTGTAATCATTTCCTCCTCCAATTCGTTTTAGTTCCGAAGGATGAAGGTCCATAAGCCGTGTTTTTGGCGCATGAAATAAGACTAAAACTCGATTTTGTTATACTGACTTAATTATATCACTTTATAATATTAGAAGGTTTATCCTGTACGATTTCAACAATAGTATTTGCATTTTGTTCGGATTTATACGACTTGCTCAAAGTTCGTATTATTCGTAGTTTTTGATGAAAAATACGTAATGTTCACTCAATTATTTATATGAGCGCAATTGTGCAACACTTTCTCTTTTACATATATTGTAAAATACACCAAAATATACAATATATGTACAAATAAAATTGTTTCAAAGCGGCGCTCATAGTAAAATACAAAAAAATATATTAAAAATTGAGGTAACATTAGGAGAAATTGCACATTTTCATCAAAACCTACGAATAATACGAACTTTGAGCTTCTGTACGTTATATAAAACCGAACGAAATGCAAAATATATTGTTGAAATCGTACAGGATAAACCTTCTAATATTAAAAAGTGAAATAATTAAGTCAGTGTAAAAAAAAATCGAATTTTAGTCTTATTTCATGGGCCAAAAACACGGCTTAGGGACCCTGCTTGAGGGTGCTCTTCCTATGCCTTTTTATTATTTATCTGGCATCTGGTTTCCTTTTCCTAGTGCGTCTTGTATCTTACGTAAGTGATTAAGCATATTTTTCCCATTTATTTTAGTTCTAAATTTCTTCGCTAGATGGCGCTCTCATTTTATTTCTTGCGCTTTTTCGTTTTTTACATATGAAAGCGGATTTTTCATAAAATAAAAAAGTTTTTAAAATAATATTTTTTCTTATAACTATTGTTATCAAAAAACTTTCTTTCAATTATTAGTTATCAACTTTGAAGACGTCTGCCATGTATTTAGTGACGGCAGATTCCTCTGCCAATTATTTGTTTACATTTGAAAAAAACTATATTTTTATATATGTAAATTGTAGCTTTTATCAAGAATATTGTTTGTTCATCGAAAAATTGCGAATTGCTGAAATCGTGAATACCCCACCATCTATCTGGCAGACCAATGATTTTATAATGCGGTAAAGTAGAAATAATACACTACTAATTTTTGGCATTTATCAAATATCTGCTGCAAATTACCAGCTAGCTCTCGGGCTATTATGAAAAAACTACTTGAATCAATAAGTGCTTTGGACAATCCACGCCAAAATTACCGTAATTTCCAACCTATAATCCACGGATCAAACAATTATGTTTCGACACAGAAATTTTGCTTTATAATTGATGTCAAATATTTACAGCGATCTAGTAAATTACATTATATGAAATAAAATTTCTGTTTTGAAACATAATTGTTTGATCCACGGATTATAGGACCCGGATAATTAAGGTACAATTTAAATTTTCCTTTTTTAGATACCACAATGGTTCCAACGTTAGTATATATAATGAACGAAAAATACAAACATTTTATTTTTTAATATTTATAATACAATCAAAATATATTGTAATTGCAGTAGAAGGAATTTCACTACGAGTTGAATATTTTGGAGCAATTAAACTTGTGTATTTTTTAATATCGAAATCCCTTCGTGTGCCACAAAAATATTATATATAATAATAATGGTATATACGGTGTAACAAAGTATAATGGTTATTTTTGTGTTTAATTTGTACAATGTCACGTACTAAGATTTCGGTTTTTTCCCCGAGTCTGCCACAATCAAACATGTTTAAACTAAAACATGTATATTAAAAAAAAATAAAGCAAATACAGCATGCAAACAAGACACATTTCTTTAATATTAAACCGTGAATTTTACTCACGTTTTCTAAACATATTTGACACAAGACTTTTTAGTTAAAATTATTTAACTTTTTAAATTAAATTATTTAACTTTATAATTTAACTTATTGATGTGTGGTTTACATTTTATTTATTTTATGAAGTAATTTCTGTTTAAAATCGAATCATTTTCATTTGGTACCGGTCAAACGGTCGGTTGGATGTATGTTTAGGGTAAACGCAAAATAAAATTTTAATTACTAATTAAATTAAAATTAAAAATTAAAAGAGGATGTACATTAAGATGAGGTATTACATTTAAAACGTCGCATATTACATAAGTTATTTTAATTATGTTGCTTAAAAGTCTTTCCTTAGAATTCACAAAAAAATTGTTCTTGAATAAATTCTATTGTTATGTCAGTATTATTATCGCAGTATTAAAAAACATCTGAATGCAATTTTGGTTAATGGAGCTGAAGTGTGTTCTTGAACATAATGCTTCAGAAAATATTGCACACTTAATGTTAATTATTTCTTCGATAACAGATTCAAATTGCTCAGCCAGATAAGAATCACTTCAATATTTTCAGAAAGCACTTATCTCTCATAAAAGGAGAAAGAAATATCTTTGAATAACCATGAAGAAATTAAGGTGCGTTTCTCATAAAGAAAATATGTTTTAAAAGTGTCATATCCAGTGACAAGGATGCGAACATCGCATAATAATGGCCTTTTAGACTAGTCGTAAATGCTATTAAGAAAGGAAGTTAGTGACAGAAAGGTCGTTTCTTGAGAAAGAAAATACGTAAAGAGACTTATAAAAGATTTATTCAATTTTTATGTTTAATTTATCTGAACAAACAATAAGATTCAGTTGATAAATCTTAGCCGATGTGGTGTTCTCTTCCATATGAATGCAATGTGATATATTAGATTAATTACACAAAGTTGTCACAGATGAATATTTTCTTATTCTGTTTCAAAAGGGTCTTTCCACTTTTACCAAAGCGATGTGCCATTCATACCCTGTACAAGTTGGCCATAATTAGAGTGCAAGTTTTTGAAGGAATCTACAAGCTAAACTATTTGGGATAATTCTAAAATCTAATTTATTTATACTGTTTAGAGCATGCGGAAACAAGTTTTGCAAAGAAAAAGAAAATTAAACTTTTCCAACAGATGGCGCTGTATATCATTAATTTCTTATTAAAAAGGAGAAGGAAAATACAAAATTTCCCGCTAGTTAAATTTTGAAACTTTTTTTAAAATTTTGACGTAATATTTTAGATCTGACCTTGAGAAAGAAAAATAACTCGCTCTATTAACAAAAGATTTTTATCTAAATGGTAGTAATCAGACTTGCAAACTCTCCGGCTTTTTGCATACCAGTATTATCTTAGAGAAAATGTTGTAATGTCGCAGGATGTTGCGATTGCATAAAACAACATCTTCTGTTCTAAAATACTGGTGTCCAAAAAGCCGGAGACTTGGCAACTCTGGTAGTAATTAGCTTTGCTTTGAAATCATACAGTCGTCTCAATTATATAAGGGTCGATGAAGAGGGTCTATGAGTGCGAATGGTCAAACAATGATCATAAATAAATTTGAAGCTACAGGAAAACTTGTGGTCCCTGGAGCTAGAGGCCGGGAATTGAACCCTGAAGCCGTACAAACCGTTGAAGAAGCAATTGATCCATTGACAATTGATTGATAAATCGATTCAAATTCCATTTTACAATAAAAACATATTTATAAATATGGAATATTGATTTAAAATGAGATATCGGATGAGAATATTTACTTTTAACCTGTTAGAACATAGAGAAACGTTTTCTAAATACAATTTATAGGACCCAGGAAACGTATGTAAATTTAATTTTCATAATTAAAAAATAGGCAACCATTTAGATGTAAATTAGTATTTATACGATGAAGAAAAGCATTTGAAATATTTCTGCAATTGGAACGATACCTCTCAAACATTTAGCGGCTTCGGAATTAGCTTTTGGTCAGCTATAAGAAAGTACACCAGGTATATAACATAAACAATTACATTGGAAATTGTAGGATATTAGATATTATGTAAAGTGAAATCAAAATAAAAACGTATTGCACATACACTGCAAAAAAAGTGTTGATATTACAGTATAATACTGCACCCCAGCTGCTAGTATTATACCGTAAAATTAACAGAAATAAACAGTAAAATAAGCAGTAATACTGTAATATCAACACTTTTTTTTGCAGTGTATAAAGTTGAAGTCAGGCCCTGATCTCCAGGTTTAGTTAGGAAATTATGCAATTTAACCATCTAAAATACTAAATATGTTTTCATTATTGTGTATGTTTAGTTCTAGAATTGTAAAATAAGTTATATCTTCTTTATGTTCTGTACTAAGCTCAAGACTGTAGTGACTTACTTTTTTCGACCCACCAGCGTTGCATTCAAAAATTATCACTACAGGAGTCTAGAGACATGTAACATTTATTATATTTTTCATAATTTTCAAAGGATAAATATTAAAAGTTTGCATCTTTATTCTGATGGATGATGGCTATGTCACGATCAAAGCAATACATATATTTTGTAGTTCACTAATATCTTAATGATAGATAGATAAATTTCCTTATGTAGCCCACTATTTTTACATTTACCTTATTACCCATTTATCTTTTCATGCATTCACGTCTACTTTTTTGCATTCTATATAATGCCTAATGATTCAATAGAAAGCCGAATTTCCTACATTTCAGGTAACATATACAGGGTGTAACTATATAATTGAAACGCGCTTTAAAATTTATTTGTTGCAGATAAGCAGGTGGAAACGGAAATTGAATAGTATGTCTTGTTTCATTTTATGTTAAAAACAATAAGCTTTGAATAACCTTCCAAGTTACATAATGAATTTGTAAAAGAAAAAAATAATCTACACATCGAACTCCCCATACTACATTTTAAAAACAACTCTCAAATTTTCAATACGAACACCTAGTTTTAACATTGTATTAGGATTCTTCTAGAAATATTATATTAGGATACGAATGAAAACCGTGAGATCATTTAAGAATTATGCACATATAAAATTCTGAACTCCTAATATTAAATCCATTATTAATAGTTTCAAAACGAATTGCAGTGCCTTTAGTTTTTATACATATCTCCATAGCTAATGGGCAGAATGAGGTGATATTTTAGATTCGCATATTTGAAGCGTCAAAATATAAATTTCTATTAAAATATTTATACATTACAATGCATGCTTTTTTGAATAATAATTGCATATATGTATATATAATATATATATTTTTTAAATATGTATATTAATCTATACATTTTTTACAAAAATCGATTTTTGAAAGCTTCCAATATGAGAATTATCTAAACTAACATCTCATTCTACAAAGTAGTTTTTGAGTTATGTTTAAAAAAAATCACGCATTGAATTTATTTTTGAACTATTAATATTGAATTGAAACACTAGGAGTTCAAAATATTAAATATCCAAGATTGCTAAATTTCTTCTCCGAAAAACTTATCGTTTCCTATCTAAGGTAAAATTTACCGAATAATCCAAATATGATTTCTACGATAGCTGTTAGTGTTTTACAATTTAAAAATGGAGAAAAACCTTTAAGTGTATTCTTTGTAACATAAATATTAAAAGAAGACATCAGTTCAAGTTGAATGCCTAGTCCCGTTTATTCTGGGAATTTGCATTGCTGCCGTGTCAACTGTCTGGCTTTTGTGTTACCACTAAAATTTATTAGAAATTTCTATATTGTTTAATCATAGATTTGGACGATTATATAATACAAAATTTATTATTAAATTTTAGTGCTGGGAAAAATGCGTAAAATTTGGCAGCAAATAAATTTGGCTTTTAAAATGTATAACAAAGTTTTCTCTCTTTTTTGGCCCACTGTTCGTATGCAGCAGTGTTAAGCAATATGTAATCAAATAAAAAATTACAGATTACGATTACATTTTGTAATCTTTAATTAATATTACAGAATACAAAAGGAATCGGAAAAGGATTTATATATTAACTTGCAATGGCAATCGTGATTACTAGATTACAATACAAATTATTAAAATATACCAGTCTCCTCATTTTGTCAATTTGACACATGAACAAAATAATGGAGGTGCTTATAAACAAAATTGAATTTTTTGCAAAAGCGCAGAACGTAAAAAAATTTACATGAACTTCCTTTTAAATATTTGTATGACATGGTTCGTATGCTTTTATCACAATATTTTATTTTATTTATTTTTGTAAATATTCTATTGGTTAATTCTCTTTTTGCAATCATAAAATGTTTATTTAAATTACTCTTACACGATAAAGTAAAATATTCATTTTCCTTTCTACAGAACGCATTGAAGCGTAGCAAGACATCACAGTGTTACTGTAAAAGTATAAATCGCTGAAAATAGCGTAAAAAATGTAAACTTACGGCATTGCCACAAATGTTCACTCCCGTTTTTAAAATGAGACTCTCGTTCAATTAAACGTATTTGAACGAGAAATTTTATTTAAATAATTATATCAAGTTTATCTCAAGTGATTACCGCATGGAAGCAAATCGTACTCAATCAAATAAATTTTCTTTGTTCAAAGTACGTTTTTTTAACCCTTTCCGGCGCGGAGTAAGTCTGTTTTTAAAGTAATGAAATTATGGACTGACAAAAGATTTCACAAAATAATTCATTAGATAATAAAAATTTGCTTATTTTCCCGTAGTTTATAAAAGAAAAAAAATAATTAAATATTCTTGGTGCCGATTGTCAGTTTTGGAATTAAAATTAGGTGTCCCTTTTTGTGGACACCACCCGCTAAAGGGTTAATTCGGAAGTTTGGTAAATGCGCAATATTAATTCCACATATTTTACATAAACTGCAAAATAAAAGAAAGATTTGGTCCAAAAGGAATCATTACTTATGAGCCGTACTTACAAGTCGTTATTTTTGAAAAACATAAACCATTTATTTATTAAAGAAAATTGGAAATTATTTATATTTATCATTTCTTTTTTTCTTTTTTCTCTCTCTTTCTTGTTGAAATATTTTTTTTAAATCACCATAGTTTATGGGTTTTCTCAGAAACAAAAACATTACAAATTTTATTTTATTTTCTTCTAGAAGTTTAACTATTATTCACCAGTTTCACCATATTAAAAATCTGCTTTTAATAAGAACGAATTACTTTCTTTATAGGCAGAGTGGAGAGTTCTTTATGTAGCAACATCATTAATATGTTTATAATTTTTATTCTTAGAAATCTCAACATTTTATTTTATTTTTGAAATATTCGCATAAATACATCTTTATTTAATTTATTTTCCAATGTTTTGAATTAAAATAAATTTCGTTGAACATATTTTAATATCTTTGTATCATCACAAATATCAATCAGAAATACAAATCTCTCAGCAATATAAGATTAGAACAGCGAAACTACAAATTATCAATGAATTACTTAATTTTAATTCATTTTCAGCAGTTAATTACGCCTGTAATCCTTGAATAAGAACCAGTGAATTTTTCATTCTGTCGGTTTACGCTTAGAAAAGCAGGATAAAAATTCACTGGTTATTATTCAAGGATTACTGGCATAATTCACTGCTGAAAATGAATTAAAATTAACTATGTGTTATCTTATGTTGGACTTTGTATGTCGTCACATGTTTGCCGCAGAAATTTGCGTGTTCTTGATGACATTTCCAAATTGTTCTGCGGCCCCACCGGTGGTTGAGAGGTTCTGCTCTCAAAGCTGGTAGATGGGAGGTAATGGTTTCAAACCCCTGTCGTGCTCGTCGACCTTACCGTTCGGTGTTTTCTGTGTTTTTTTAACCTTGCCGCAAATACGGGTTAGGATACCTTAGAAAGACCCCATGGAGTGCGCCCCCCTACGGCCTATATCCCTTGAGAAAATAATCGACCGTCATAAATCAACCAACCAACCAATCAGTTTGTGCTGCAGTTGCAACTATCCAACATATATAAGAATGAGAGATGCAGAGCTGGGATATCTTTCCTTGGAGCTCAGTGGTAGAGCCTCAGAGCGCTATTCTGAGGACCCGGGTTCGATTCTCGGCTTGGGACATTTTTCACTCTGTTGGTTTACGTTTAGAAAAGCAGGATAAATATTCAATGGTTATTATCAATGCATTTTTAAATGAAATTCTGATTTTTCTGGAACGAATAAAAGTAATTAATTTCAACACATCCTAAAATATAACATTTTGAGATTCAAGAGAAGAAAAATGCTACTTATCATTCAAAATGTTTCATTACCAATTTTTTTTTTTTTAAACAGAAATATCCGCTTATTTAACGAAGAATTACAGATGTAAAAAATAAGGCGAATATTACTATTTCAGAAATGTGGTAGCAATAACGCAATGCGAATAAAAAAAGTAGCGCATTCCTACCCCAAGCAGATTTGTTTTAAAATAATCTTTCATATTCACCAATAAACAAATTTTATTTATAAACCAAATACTCTAATCAACATTTCAACTATTTAATGAAAATTTTCAAAATTGACATTATCAAAGAAAAAGTTAATAAAATATTACATTAACATAATTTTTAAATTTTAATTGGATACTCTTCTTAGCTAAACTATATTTAATAAGTTTTCTCTTTAGCTGCAATCAAGCAAGTCATTAACAATAAATATATTCATCATATTACAATTCTCTAACTTATTTGGTTCCGTTTTACATAACTTGTAATTACTTTTCTACGCTTCACTGAAATCATTGCATGCCTTATAGCTGCTTGATATAATCCAATTAAAATTTTTAATCTGTAAGCAACAGGACGTTTACTAATGCTGCCGGCTTTGGAGGCTGTGGTTTGCAATTGCACTTGGATAATCTCTTTTCAGCTGCATGAACATTAATTAAACATTTTCAAGTACTCTATATTTGTTCCTGAAATAAAATGGGAAATATTGATCAAACTTAGATAAAAATAAGTTTCTTAAAATGTGTTGCAAAGACAATTTTATTAAGAAAAATGTATATTTCATTTCGGTACAGTTTTTATTAGTAACACTGATGAAAGACGTGTTGATTTTAGAAAATAGCTTGACTTTCCTTTAAATTAATTTACTAGGTATTAGAAAATAGTTATCATGGCATTTAAAAATCATTAAGGGTCATTTGAAGATTGCGTTATTTTCAATAAGTAATTGCGTTAGATTTTAATAAAATTCATTAGGTTGGTTAGTTTATTTATGACGGCCGATTATCTACACAATGTATATAGTCCCTAGGGAGGAGTGCCCTCCGTGGGGGTCTTTGTAAGGGATCATAACCCGTATTTAAGGAAAGGTTCGAAGAAAACCACGGAAAACTCCGCACGGATAGCTCGACGAGCGCGACAGGGGTTTGAACCCAGCACTTGAGAGTAGAACCTCTCAGCCACTGGTGGGGCAAAAATAAAATTCATTAGGAGCATTAAATATTCTCTCCATTTACTTTTTCCACTGTAACCAATTCACTTCGATATATATAGTCATAGACATGAGTGACATAGTTTCAGGGGATACTGCATCACTTTACTAACAGTATTGTTATATTATATACTAAAAGACTTACTTAATGTTTCAACGATATACCATTATGTAAGGCCAAATTTAGTATATACCGTAATTTCCGGCGTATAATCCGCAGCTCAAAGAGTCGTTTTTCGACACAGAAATTTTATTCAATAATTGTAGTTAAATATTTACAGCGATCTTTTAAGTTACATTTTATAAAATAATATTTCTGGGTCGAAAAACGACTCTTTGAGCTGCGGATTATACGCCAGAAATTGCGGTAATGATATTGCTGGTAATCAGATGCAGCATCCCTGTTTCCATGTTATTAAGATGTTTACAGTGATGGAACAGTTGCGCAGCAGAAATTCATTTGACACTGTTAAATCCGAATTGTATTATTTTTCTTATTTAACGACAGAGTTTCAGAGATTTTTTAAGAAGAAGAATGCTAATAAAATTTAGTGGTGAGAATAGCTGCGCCACTCTTCCATCACTGTGTTTATTCAGGGGAGTAAGTAACGTGGAATAATTAGCGAAAGCTTCTCTAGGCGCACTAATCATACGGGTGCAAAATAATGATTTGTAAATACCGGGTGTCCCAAAAATGATGGATGGATTTTAAAATTCAATAACTTGCAAACGGTGACAGATATTAAAAAAATTCTTGCAGGAGTGTTATGTATGATGTCAGGAATTTTCTTACTGTGATTCTTGATTTTAGGTCGAATTTCAAACAACAGATGGCGCTGTCAGCGATTGGCGCACAGTCGAGGCCGAAACTAACGTCCATCAGCATTCATGCCCCGCCCCCTGAATACTAAGCCTGCGAGCTGACAGACATGGCGGTTCTCGCAGGCGGATTTTTTTTTCAACGTTTGTACGGTCCCTCGAACATTAACACCAATAACATCTAAAAGATTTCTTTGACTTATTTGATCTCAGAAATACTAGGCGAAAAAAAGTTTAGAAATTATTGATTTGGCAGTTCGAGGGACCGTTCAAACGCTGAAAAAAAATCCGCCTGCGACAGCCGCCATTTTTCCAGCTCGCAGGCCTAGTATTCAGGGGGCGGTGCATCAATGGTGAGGGGCGTCAGTTTCGGCTTCGACTGTGCTAATCGCTGTCAGCGCATTTTTGTTTGAAATTCGAACTAAAATCCAGAATCACAGTAAAAAACTCCTGACATCATACATAACCCTCCTGCAAGATTTTTTTTAAATATCTGTCACCGTTGGCAAGTTATTGAATTTTAAAATTAATCATTCATTTTTGGGTCACCCGGTATGTTTGTATATAATTTTTTAATTAAAGGACCAAACAAAGGGCAGGAAAAATAAATTACTATGGATGGATCGTACTTCAATTGATATATTCAGTGATAATAATCTCCTTGTTAGGTGCGTTCGTAATTATATAAATACGTAGCACCTATAGGCGTCGTTTGGTCCGTCCGTCTGTCCGTCCGTCTGTCTGTCTGTCTGTCCGTCTGTCTGTCCGTCCGTCTGTCTGTCTGTCCGCATATAACAACGCAAAAACTACCCAACCAAATGGTTTGCAATTTAAAATATATTATCTTTGCAGAATTTTGTCGAGACATTTCAAATTTTATTAAAATCGAATCAAAACTTTAGGAGATATTAATAAAAATATTTATTAAGAAATTTGAATTTTTTTTTTTTTTTTTAAATCGGAGCTTTTTTGTTATAGGAGCTTCCGAAGTTTAATCGTCAAGCGACCGAGATACTTATTTTATGACAGAAATTAATCTGCACAGAATTAAAAATCATCAAGATCTGAATATTTATATAACTAGCTGATACATATATATCTGAATATTTATATAACTAGTTAAGATATTTGTATGAACAGTGTCATAAAATATATACTTAACTAGCTGTTTAACCCGTTCTACGCACGGGATATCATGAATTTAATTCTAAAACGTGCGTACGAACGCACCTCGTTTGTAACGTTTGACGTACAATTTCCAACTTGTTTTATATCGCAACTGTTACTATTTAAAATTACTATTAAAAAGTTACTATTAAAAAACGTTTTAATGCACACTGCCGCCGTTAGCAACTTCAACAGTATTATTTCAGTATACCTGATTTTTTAAAAGAATTGCCGTTGGTGACAACGAGTGCTGAAAGAACTTTACAAAATGTACTTGATCCCCTGGTTTACATTTGACGCAGAGATACATCAACACTTACTATGGCCATATGTTAGATGAGGAATGTCATTCGTAATTTAGTTACTATAACTAATGATTTTTTTAACCTTGTGTTCAACTTTAATCCCAATTTCTCAACTCATATTGCCCATTTGAAGAAAAACTTTCACCAGAATAATTAGAGCTATGATACATACAACATAATTTTAATTCATTAAAATCTGTGTGTGCACCATGTTGGGTGGTCACCTTGTTATATTTTAACACTAAATATAAAATAAAGTATATATTTTGTAAATATTCCTCATGATTTTAAACATTATAAATGTTTAAAATCATCCGCCAAGAAGAGCATACAGAAAAATTATTTAAATATTTTAATTTTATGAAGAGAAATTTGAAAAATACGGATGCATTCAAGACCAATACAATTAACATTAGATAGGTGAATTTCAGATAAGACTGATATAGAGCTTTAACACTATAATAGCTCATAATAGCTCATGATAGCATGCTATATTAGTGTTACGAATTTAGTGGATTTTGTAATTCAGATATCCCGAATTCATACCAGAAAATCGGAAAAGAAATCTGTACTTTATTTAATTACAGACATTCTGCGATTAAAGATAAACGAAAAATAATAGTTGTTATTTCTGGTGTGAATGCCGTTTTTTCTAATTTTGGAATTTCTATAATACATTCTATCATGGGTATTAGAGGCTGAAGGTACTTTTCAATCTTTGGCTCATGAGATACCAAATCACCACTATTATATGAAGGGGTTAGAATGACAATGTCAATTTCTAATGGTAAGTCAATTTCTAATAATTTGAGAAATGGAGGATTTTGTGAAAGTTGGTATTGTTGTTGCAATGAGTGGTACACACTGTTTTGCCCTGTAGCGACTCCCTAAGTGAACTATGATTTATTTGACTGTCGCACTGAACAGAAATTTATATACGTTCAGTGAAAATATGGTTATATAAATTTTTCAAAATTTTGACTTACTCCACTGTCATTTTAACACCCTCATATGACGGAACATGCCTGTCCTACGGATTGGTAACATAGCTGCAACAGGCGAATACATTTTTATTCTACTCCATATATCATAGGTTCCAAGCTCTCAATAATATTCCGTTATATGGGGGTTAATTTGTCCCAGGTTTAATACGTTTCACACAAGAATTTTTTTTAAGAAATGGAATTATTTCCATGTAAAAAATCTTAAATTAAATAAATAATGATTCATCAAATAAATTTTCTGGTTTGAAACGTTTTTAAACTGGGTCAAACTAATCCACATATTACGGAAGATTAGTGGTAGCTTGGAATCTCTGATATAGCTATTTCAAATGATTTTATTTAAAGATGTGTTAGAAAAGCATGCCAAATATTATATTTTTTTGGAAAGTGGTACAAATAGAATACAAAAAAGTGATCAGTTACCACAATTTCTAATAAAAAATAAATTCTTAGTCAACGTTTTAAAAAGCAGCATGTCACAGCAACGTTTTTTGTCTTTGGCGACTATAGTATTAAAAATGGAAAACATAAATTGAAAAACAGTAGCTTTTTATCCCCTTGGGTACATTTGACGACTGAGACTCGTCATTAGTATTGTCCACAGATTTTATTTTTTTTATTCAGAAATTTCGAATTTACACCAGAAAATTCAAACAGTACTTCGTGCATCTTTTTAATCAGGGAATATCTGTCAACAAATACAGAAAAAACACTATTCCAAATTGCTGGTGTGTTTGTTCTGTATGTTTATTTTTTTCAAATAAATCTGTACCCGAAGGGTTAATTTAATTTCGAGAAAGCTCTCGGCCACCTTCTACGAATGAGAAAGCAAGAAAAAGAACATTTTGAAGGTTTTTTTTTAAATGTGGAATTACACATGCATTTACAAATACAGTTTGTAAAACATGTAGTCAGGGTTCGCATTTAGGCAAACACCACAAGGCCCAAAACCTACGGCAGCAACTGGGTTTTGGAGAGTACGGTATAGTACAGTTTGGGCTCAATCCATGCACACGGTTGTGGGTGAGTCTTACACTTTGTACTTGAATGGTTTAAAACCCAAACCTTGAAATTAGGTAATTTTATGTTTACCCGACATTTATCCATCTCAACCATTTGATTATAGAATGGGGATGTATATGTCTCAGCTATTATTTTTTATTCTATTAGTACTACGTTTGTAAAGTATTCTCTGCTATACATTCAACACTTGGCCATTACAGGGTTCGTACTCTTTTTCCACAATTTTTTAATAGAATGTTCCGCTTTATTTAAATGCAGAAAAGTATTTCAAATCCTGTAATCAAACTTGGCATCTACAATTGCTGCTATTGAGAAATTAAATAAAAAAATTCTATTAAAAAATTGAGGTGAAAGCGTATGAGCCCTATATATTCAATAGAAATGTACCATAAAGATGGTTTTTGGATACAGTGGTCAGAAAGAATATAAAAATACTAGTCAGATCTTGCTCGTAATCATAATCAAAAGTTAATATAGTAAAATTGATTTTCTAAATCTGCAATTTTTACACTTAAAAAAATAATATTTTGCGAGCAGGACATGAATGTCACAACCGAGCTGCACACAATAGAATTAGATTAACAACAACAAAACAAACTTAAAAAATATTTTAAAAATCTTAAAAACACAGTAAATTACCATACGCATTTCAAACAAACTGCATCTGAAAGTATTTTTTTCTATTCGATGGTGTAAAAATTAAATTTGTGCGATGTTTAGAAGTTAAACATTTTGCGATATAAACGAAATTAATTGTAATTAATTGTAAGAGTAATTTTAAGTTTATTGCAGTTGTAAAAAAAGTATCTTTCAGTCAATAATTTTTTAATTTTTATGTTCTAGATTTATTTTTATTTTTAGTGTTCGTACGTTTTTACCATAATTTTTTATACAATTGTTCGCATTATTTGAAAGTAGAAAAGTATTATAAATCCGACAATTCAACGAGGCGTCTACAATTTCTGCTATTTAAATATTAAGTAAAACAATTTTATTAAATATTTGTGGTAAAACCGTACAAACCCTGATTACTTTTTACACGATATATTCTAATATTTCATAAAATAGTTCTCAAATCGCAGTCGATTTTGTTTCAACTAATGTTTACACTAATGGGTGCGGTCACCAGGTTTTGGAACCAACACGAGCTATAAACAAAAACTTTCGTCAGGACAACAGAATGAATATTAAAATTACATACATAAATGGCTTACTAAATATCTTACTGAAATCCTTTACTACGATATCCAGGATCAACCCGATTCACCTTCTACGAAAAATGCCAACATATGCCTACCAACATGATCGTACAATTAATACTCTTCTTAAACAATTTTACAAGTTCAGATTACAGAATAAATGACGTCTTTGGCGATTTGTTTTTATTACCAGGGTTCGTACGTTTTTACCACAATTTTTTAATACAATTTTTCGCTTTATTTCAATGCATAAAAGTATTATAAATCCTGTAATTCAACGAGTAGGACTATTAAAATTTAGTAATCGCCTAATTCTACAATTAATACGTAATCGCCTTATTTAAATGTAGAACAGTATTAGAAGTCCTGCAATTAAACTGGGCGTCTACAATTTATGCTATTCAAATATAAAATTAAAAAAGTCCTTCCGGCCTGTACCGGGAGGAAAAGGTAGCTTTCCTATATCTTCGTTTTAAAATTTTAGCTAATGCAGGGGTGATTGTGTTCCGGTATTTTGTGCACCACTAAATTTATATAGCAATATGCTTAGTAAGCCATCCCAGAATTCATCGATTAAAGAAGTAAAAGATTCCTATACAAATTTATTTGTGTACAAAATACCGGAACACAATCACCCCTGGCTAATGTTACACGAAAACAGCAAGTTAAAATGCAAAGAAACGTTTACAAAAGATTCGTTAATACTGAATTTGAATAAGAAATTCGCCAAATTATCGAGCAATAGCCAAATTGGCTTCATTTATGAAGACTTATTTTGGTCGCCAATTTTGGCGAGAATTTGGCGCTAACGGATATGAATATATAGTTTTATGCGTATGATTGGGAAAATTATTACAACAATGAAAGAAAATAATTTGCGAGTAATCGCGTTAATGTGCTGTTTTGTTTCAAAATGTCAGCCACCCTAGAATTTCAAACTGCTCTATCTCAGCCATTTTTTTAAGATAGAGGTAAACCAAAAAATGCACTGGAATCCTTGTATCAAGGCCTAACACGTAATTAAAAAATTTGAATTTTTAACTTTTTTGTATATTTATTTTAGTTTTAAATTTTTAAATGGCCGCCATCTTGAAACAAAATGGCGGACCAAACTGGCCAACGAACTCGGTCGAGACATTGGTGAGCTTAATACACACAATTAGTTTCATCAAAATTGATTTATAAATACGAGCGTTATCGTATGACATAAGTCAGATATATACATGGATATATATATATATATATATATATATATATATACATATATATATATATATATATATATATATATATATATATATATATATATAAATCAACATTTGAACGGAGGGTGGTTTTGGGGTCTGGGGGTCATGATCGGTGAAAATATATCGAAATTTTCCGGAACTGTTTTCCTCCGAACAGCTGCAATAGGTAGCTTTATACTTTTTTGTATTGAAAGCTACCTAATACATTTTAATGTGGTAATTTTTTAATCAAAATTTTGCGACGGAAATTGTTCCCAATTGTTGAAGTACCAACTTTTACCAGTGGCTGAGAGGTTGTGCTCTCGAAGCTGGTAGACGGGAGGTGCTGGGTTCGATCCCAATCGCGCCCGTCGGCCTAATCGTTCGGAGTTTTCGTGGTTTTCTTCGAGCCGTGGATTTATCCATGCGTAAATACGGGTTAGGTTCCCTTAGAAAGACCCCCACGAAGGGCACTCCCCCCGGGCCTATATCCCATGTGTAGATAATTGGCCGTCAATAATCAACCCAACCCAACCCAACTTTTACCTCGTGAGAAACAAAAGGCGTCCTAAGGAAAAAGGACAGCCTTTCCACTAGAATTACAGAAGCAATGTTATTTGAGAAGGGTGCACGAACTGTTACTATTTTTACTTACAGGTATTTTAAAGAATTTATTCTGGTGAGAATCTTAAAAAAATGTGAGGACGTATATTGAAAATAAAAGATTCATTTTTTTTATTGCATATGATTTATTTTTCGTGGGCAGCAGTAAAGACTGAATATTTCTATGCTTATAATACATTTTGCGTTATAATGTAGCGATATTTTTAATAATAACGACACCTTAGTACGACGTTTAAAAAAAGTAAAAATAATATTTTTAATATGAATTGTGGCAATCCGTTATTTATTAATCGACAACCAATTTGAAACTTTTTTCATTCGTTTTTTATAATTTATCTGTTGGCTGTTTTACCATTATCAGGATATCTCTACATCCGGTGAAATGTTTTGCGAAACGCATTCTTCAAAAGAATAATTTAAATAATGGTATCAATATATAATTAGAAGAAAAACATGACATATTTTACATATTTAAATACAATAAAACATTTATTGCACATTTTATTTCATATTTCTTAGTGATTTGTATTTAAAACCCTCTCACTGACAAGCCCGTGTTAATACGTTCACTAAGCACCCGGTTTCACTGCAATATAAGCATTATTTAAAGTAATACAATTCTATTGATTTAATGCATTTTTAATGCTCTGAGCAATGCATAATACTCTCAAGGATTACATTCATATCTGTAATTAAGTTTGTTATATTCATTAATGAAAAATTAATTTTCCTTAGCATTTGTAACAAAATACAGAGGGAAAAAATTACTGATTTTCCCTTTTGCAAGATTGTCAGAGGGTTAACAGTATCACTATGCAACTTGGAGTATCACGTTCGTATAGCTGCCGATTTTTACGCTTTTCAAACACCACTAAAATGTAATAGACTTTTTTGTATTATTAAATTGTAGAATTCGGTGATAACATATGTCAAAATTTACTGTTTAGTTTCGAAGGTAAGATAAAAGCGTAAAAATCGGTAGCTGTGACTTTCACTGAGCTATAATTTTCACTACATTACGTGTACAATTTAAATTCAATCATTCTATAAATTAAACTCAGTGGAAAAATGAATAATGGATAATACTCAGAGCTTATCTTCTTGTTCTTAATTAAGTTTTTTATATTATGCTGGAATAATAATTTTTTTTAATATTTAAAGAGACATAGTACTCTTAAATCTTTAAAACAAATTTATATTTTTAGGAACATGTATGTCAAAGCGCAATATTATATGCGCATTTTAAAACAAACCACATAAAGAAAAATTCTACAATTACGTCTGTTATCACTTGAAACATATTACCATATGTAGGTCATGCTTTAAATAATATTTTAATATCGCTTATTTCGTAATTTTGAAAATGAGCTTTTTAACACTTTCCATCATAGTTGAAACGTGTTTATGAATTATGTTTGTCTGTCTGTCTGTCGTATGTCTGTCTGTGCTCTAACTCGAGTAAATATACTCGGATTGTCAAGCAATTGATATTTGTTATTGATGTTCACTATGACATGTTCGGTATTTAAAATGAGGTGTGCCGCACTTATATTTGTTTACAGGGACACTCAAAAGAATTCCGTTACATTACAGTCTATGGAGAAAAATCATTTCCGGATTATTTAAATAATGTTATACTATTTCAGACATATCGAAAAAGATATAGACCACTGAGAGGCACTACAAGAGACATACTATAGAATATAGTGTGCATAGCACCTATAGTTTGTTTACAGGGACACCCAAAATAATTCCGTTACATTATTAAGGTATATGGGGAAAAATCGTTTGTGATTTATTTTAATAATGTTTCACTATTTCAAACATATTGAAATAGATATATATCACTGAGTTGCATTACATGGGGTTTACTATGGAATACTGAGTTCACTGTTCATTTGCACGGACACACAAAATAATTCGGTGAATAATTCACCTGTCTGTTAACAACAATTGGTGGAAGGGCGGTATCAGTTCCAGAACACGTTTTTAAATTTATCTAATTTATTGCCTATTACTTGGTGTGTATACATTCTATAGATCATATACAGAGCAGCACAAAAACCTCGATCACATTTCTGTTTACTGGCGGAAATTCCAGAATGATGTCATTTTAACTGTTAAGATATTAACTGTGCGATGCGTTTCCTAACTGAACTAAATTTCAGCATTCTATGTAGCATACATACAACTATACGCATCATATAGAGCATTGAACAAAATAATTCGGATATTTCTCTGAATATTGTTGGTACATCCTGAAATTGGGTTTTTAAATTTGTTATGCTTTTCAATTTGCTAACTTAGACATCGTCTTTCACCTTGTTAGACATTAAAGATTTGTAAAATTATATAGGAAAAGTTGGAAAGAGTTACATAATCTATGCCTGATGCATAATTTTTCTTTCTTGTTTTCAATTGCTTTAAATTTATCATGAACCACTTAATATTATTCAATCAAGCATTACGGATTTATTCACAATATCTACATCTTAAGATTCAAAATAAACATGTATATTTAAAAAAAAAATATATTTTAAAAATTCTGGTGGAAGTTTTGCATATTGTTTCTTCTAAGTTCATCTAAATATTTTTTGTACATTAAATAATATATATATTTATATTCAGTCTTAAGTTTCAATGACACGTACTATCATAAGATCTGAAATATATGCTCTTCTTTTACGCTTCCTTCAAGTAACTTATTTGCACTATAAGTAGGAATATTTCGAAAACAGTTTGGAACGAGTTAATATAAACAACACACGGAACATGTGGCAAATAGTCTCAGTTAAGTGTTTTAAAAAGTTCTGCCAACCCCAAAACTACAGCCTAGAATACATAGTGTGGAAAACGGTTTTGCCGTTTTTTATTCAAAATCTTCAAATTCAAACCGGAAATTCTGAAACAAGAATTTTTACTTTAAAAAGTTACGAAATATCTGCCAAAGCAACGAAAAGAACTCTATGGGGAATTTATGCTAAATTTCGGGATTAAAAAAAAATAAATTTCGGAAAAAGCCCAAATTTGTAATGGTTTAAAAAGTGCTAAAATATAGTAGCCAATAAACGTGCAACGATTCGGTACAATAATAGGGTGATCGCAGTGACATCTGCTTTAAAAATAGATTTACCTCTAGCAAAAGTAACCGTTTCCAGGGATAAGATTTCACCGCTTTTTTGCATACCAGTATAATCTTACAGAAAATATTTTTTTATTTAATCGGACCATTTGGTGATTTAACAGAACAACGTTTCCTCTATTATTATACTGGTGTGCAAAAAAGCGGAGAAATCTCATCCCTGCGCTTCACTAATGACAACATGAACATAATTTCTGTTAATAAAATCTTCTTGTAAGTATATATTTCAGATTTAACTGATTTTGACCGTATAAAAATTAAAAAAATTGTAAACTTTAGCAAATTAATAGCAGAACTATTTCATCACCATAATCTTAATTCCAACCTTAATTTGAAGAATTTTACAATTTACATTGCCTACTATCTCCAACAGGTAAGAAAATTAAAGACTCTTTTTATATAATAATTCTTCCGGCCCAGGTTCAAAGTGAATATTTTATTTATTAGCAAATTGAAAAAAGGAAAAATACGCAACTTTAACAGGGTTCCTACAGTTTCAGAGAAAACACCACTATTTTCTTATAGAAAATACCAAATTATGTAATCGTGCAAATCACTAAAGCGAGTTTTTCTCGAATTAAATAGTAGTATTTTTTTCATAAGTCAGAGAAATCCCTTGACCTGTAGGAATCTTGTTTAATAGTCCCTGGGGTGAGAGATCTAAAAAAACTTCATGGGGAAAATAAGACATTAACTGATATCACAGTAATTCTAAAAGTTTCTACTGCCGAAAATGTATATCCGACGCAACTTTTTGATCTGAAGTCAGGGGTAAGTAAAAACAGAGTTGGCAATTGGTAAAATGTAAAACACTTTTCATATTGTAAGTGTAACTGATTATAAAATCAATGAATGTATTTGCCTGGTTTGGCAGCAACACCAGTAACAAGCACAAATTTTCGGCAGAGCTAAAGAGTGAATACTAAAATTACTCACAGAAATTGATATCATACTAAAAATTATATTATTATCATATTAGTATACTAAAATGATTTACTACAATGTCCAGGACCGACTCATTTTCTATAAAAAATGGTAACATTGCTGTACCAACATTATCATACAACTAGCACTCTTATAAAAGAATATTGTAAATTCAGAGTTTGCAGTAATCTTACCATCGTCCATGTCGACAATACCATTTCCTGTTAAGAAAATCACAAAATATTGGGATTGTGGATTTTAACTTCTCGGAGAGACACTCGATTACAGAAGATCTAGACCGAGGAATTTAGGACTTAATCTGAGACTGTCTCGATTTCGCTAGCTATTTTTTACAATGGGGATAATTATCTACTGTAAGTTTCAACCATCGCACGCCACTTGAGCACTGTAGTGCGCACTGCACGTGACTCTTGCCTTTTGAGAAACAAAAGCTGTCCTAACGAAAAAGGACAGCCTTCCCACTAGAACTGTAACTTTATTCCGTTCAAAACACCTGACTCGCAAAATAATATATATTTAGTTATAGAAGTTTTCAAGAATTCATTCTGGTATCAATCTTTTTTTTTAAGTACAGAAGTACATTGAAAATAAAAGTTTAATATTGTTTTATTGCATTTAATTTTTCAGTGAAGACTACCGTAATTTCCGGCGTATAATCCGCAGCTCAAAGAGTCGTTTTTCGACCCAGAAATATTATTTTATAAAATGTAACTTAAAAGATCGCTGTAAATATTTAACTACAATTATTGAATAAAATTTCTGGGTCGAAAAACGACTCTTTGAGCTGCGGATTATACGCCGGAAATTACGGTAAATACTTCTATGTCTATAATGCAATTGTCTTATAAAGTAGCAATATTTTAAATTAATAATGACCCAGCATAGTATCAACATTTTTAAATGAGTATAAATAATTTTTGTGATATAAATTGTGTCAATCAGTGAAATAAATAATAAAAATAAATATTTTTTCGGAACTAATCAATTTACTTACTCTGTTTCAACACTAAGTAATATAGAGATGATTTATTTATTTATTTATTTACATTTCTAGAAATTATTTGGTAAATATCATTGCAATCAGCCTGATTAAATTACCTTTCAGTTTTTGAACTACTGCAAGTTAAATATTATTGTTATAAATTGAAATGTGTGTATTATCGATAAGAATAATATAAAATCCATTGTATCTATATTATCTTCAAAAAAAGTTTTTATTTTATTTTATTAATTGACAGCCAGTTTGTGACGTTTTTTCATTCCTTTTTCATAACCTATGTATAGGTTCTTTTTCCGCAATCAGGATCTCTTTTCATATTGTAAAATGTTGTCCAAAACGCATTCTTCAAAAGCAAAATGTAAAAAAAGTTATCCATATACAATTATCAATAAAGAATGATATATTCTAACTATTTAAATGTAATAAAACGTTTATTGCATATTTAATTCATGCGTCGTATAGTAATTCGTATTTCATACTATCTCTGTGCAACATGAGGTACAAAATTCACATACCTGCGACTTTACTAGACCGCTAAAATTTAATAGAATACTTTTCATGTATTATTAAATCGCAAAAGGGTCTAGCTGGATAAGCAGAGCAAAATGGTCCCAACGTGCGATGCTTTAAGTAACATGTGTGGTGTGGTAATATGGCTTACCATGAGAATACAATATAGAGTGTCAGTTTCAAAAGTTACCCATATAAAATTAGTAAAAAAAGCATGATATATTTAAATGTAATGAAACAATTACTGCACATTTTATTTCATGTTTCATAGTCATTTGTATTTAACATTATAACTATGCAAATTGAAGTATCACGCTGCCGACTTTTACGCTTTTCAAACACCTCTATAATGTAATAGACATTTTTTGTATCATTAAATCTCAGAATTCGGTCACAAAATAAGTCAAAATTTACTATTTAGTTACGAAGATAATATAAAAGCTTAAAGTCGGCTGTTGTGGCGTTCACTGGACAGTAGCTTTCACTGCAATATATATACAGGGTGTCTTAAAAGTTCCCCTACTGACGACATATGTATTTATTACTTACAAAACAACAAACGTTAAAACGGTTACTTTTATACTAATGATAAAAAGTACTTTTAACATCACGTACGGAAAAATACTGAACTTACATTTATAATAAATGTTCAAAATGTCCACCTCTTTCTAGGAGTCAAAGCTAAACTAGTTTACGCATGTTTGTAGAAACGCGTTTTAACATGCTGGGAGTGACGTTTTATATCCTTTGAGTAATGCAAATTTTCAGATTATCTATTGTTTGAAGATTATTTGTATAAACTTTGTTCTTTAAATATCCCCACAGATGCTCCGATCAGGGGATCGAGATGGCCAATGATTTTTGAGATGAGTCGATCGCCAAAAAATTCTTCAACATTTCCATGGTTTCATTAATGGCATGTAGCACCAAGAATCTCGTTCATTCACTTCTAACAATGCAACAAATTGCTGTATAAGTTCCCTGTATACAGAACGATCAACAGTCGATTCGAAAAACAGAGGTACAACAATCCTTTTGCATGATACAGCACACCATACGCCAATTTTTTGAGAATGTAAATATTTATATATTAATGAATGAGGATTGGTCATCGCCCAAAAGCGAGAGTTTTGCGTGTTCAGGTAACCGCCTAAATGAAACCATGCCGCATCGGAGAAATATGTTTAGTCCAAAACCGTGATGCTGTCGCGAATAAATCTCGGAAACAACCAGCAATAATGAATTTGCTTCTCAAAGTCCGGTAGCTTTATCTTCTGTACCATTTTTACACGATAATCACTAAAATGCAAAGCTCTTAAAGCCTTATGTATAGATCCACAAGATGGGTCCATTTCTTGTGCAAAATATTCTTCACGGATTTTTGAGGAATTTGCAGTGTCCTCCGTTGAGTGTTTTGCTGGTGAAACAACGTTCGGCCTTCCATTCCTGTGCTTGTGGCCACTGAACCTGTGTTATGAAATCGTCGAACGAACCGATATAGTGTATCTTTACACAATATTTGCATCATTTGGATATTTATTTCGACAAACATCTTTGCACCTTTCATACGATTTACATTCAAAATAAGTTTCAAGCAACGCAATTATCTGAATGCGTGATAAACTCATTTCACGATGAACAAAATAACATAGAACTGTATTCTCGCACCATTTGAGCATGAAAAGAACCAAATTAAAAAAATTCAAGGATTGATGCAATGATAAGCAGACAATAAAATTTAATATTTTAAAAACAATCACGGAAAAAGAGTTCTTTAATTTGGAGTACGGGAACTTTTAAGACACACCATACAATTTAAATTCAATGATTCTATAGATCAAACGCATATAAAAAATATGAATAATGGATACCGCTTAGAGTTTATCTTCCTGTTTTTAATTAAGTTTTTTTATCAAGATGAAATTATTAATTATTTTTTAATATTTAAGGAGACATATTACTCCTAAATTTTCAAAACCAATCGATATTTTGAGGTTCACGTACGACAAAGAGTGATATTTTATACGCATTTTAAAACAAACTGCAAAAAAATATTTCTATCATTACGTTAGCTATGTCTTGAAACATATAAGTGGTCACCGTGTAAGCAACGATTAAACGAATATTTTAAAGTTTATTTCGAAATTTTGAAAATGTGCATTTTTGAAATCGCGTGTAAGATTTCTTTTGACCACTTAAGGATTAAATGTTAAGGATTTAATGACAATATCGTCGCTACCATATCAAACTATCGAATATGAAAAAGTGCATTTTTCATTACTTTTAAAAATGGGCTGATTGTCACCACTAAATTTTATTAAAATTCTTCACCTAGTAAAAATATTAATAAATTTTGTGAATCGAGGTTGGCCTTCTTTATTATTCAGAGTTGCTGATTTCATACCAGAAATTTTGAGAGAAAAAGTTTTACTTTAGGCAATCACGAAATGTCTGTCATTAAATAAAGCAAAAGTTTCTGTTTGAAGTTTCTGCTATGAATTTGGAATTTCCGAATGAAAATTGGCAACCCTGCTGAAGAATACTGTTAAAATTTAGTGGTGATAACTGACCCATTTTTAAAAGTAATGAAAAATGCATTTTTTCACATTCGATAGTTTGACATGGTAGCGACGAATGTACGTACATATTAAGATTGAAAATAAGGATGTGTATATTTTAACAAAATTTATTTTAAAAATTAAGTTGAATGTTTTGCATAGTGTTTCTTTAGAGTTCATCTAAGTAATTTTTGTAGGTAAAAAAATAAACATGTTTATATTCACACGTACTATCATAAGACTTGAAATATATGCTCTTGTTTCTGCCTTACTTCAAATAAATTATTCTCGCTGCAAGTAGGGCTTTCGTAGTTTGTTTGGAACGAGTTAGTATAAGCAACACGCGGAACATCTGGCAAATAATCACATCTAAGTGTTCTAAAAAGATCTGCCGAGCCCAAAATTGAGAACAAGTGTTTTTAGAGCTTTGTGTTTGGCGAATTTCGAGATGATATCCACCGTACAAGATACAAATACTATTTTTTTTTTCATTGACAAATGTACGAGAGGTATACTATCACACGCTACATTGTCGACAGTTTTCCACATAAAATCTGTTTATGAGGGATTCAGTTATGAGGAAATGTCTTATATTGTCTACGATAGCATAGTATGTGTGATCTCAGCTTTAAAATAGAGATATAATCTGTAACGTCTGCACATATATAAAATATCAGGCAGGTCAAAAAATATCTACCTTGCGAATCTAAAAATCATCATTTTGTGACAAATCACTTTGAAATATACAGTAAAACCTCCATAACGGACACTCCCGAATAGCGGACACCTCTATTTAGCGGACACTTTTGTGATCCCCAAAACCTGTATATTTGTACATTTTTAGCTCTCAATAGCGGACACCTCCAAATAGCGGACAAATTCTGTGCTCCCGAGGTGTCCGTTATTCAGAGGTTTTACTGTATTTCATTAAAACATGAAACTGCCAATATTCTAATAAACTTTCACAGTATTCCGAAGCGGCTCGCCTATACATCCTGATCACAGCAACCAAAATGTGCATATATGGTTCCAAAAGGTCCCATATACACTAGGAGAAGTTCTTGCTATCAATTAACCATAAATTATTAAACTTCAATAACTGAAAAATAAAGAAATATAATTGATACTTAATAGCAAGATAGAAAGCATTGTGTTTTTAAACATGAATTAATGAAGATTATAGTTAATGAGTTTATGTATACTTATAGTATACTGCCAAAATTTTAATAGTAATAATGAGAATGAAAATTGCATTATTGAGATTTATCTTGCTAACTAAGTAATCAAAACAACAAAAAATAAAACACTGAATATTAATTAAATATGAAAACTCAGTATTATTTATTAAAGAAAACAAAAACGCATGAATAGTAATAGTAATGAGAAAACATATAAAAATTTAAATAATAATCAATATCTGTAATTTATTGAACACATAAGTATCAAAGATTTAGTGTATGATGTTGCTTGGATAGAAGCACTGATTTTATAAATTATTAATAGATATCATAATTGATCACCTCACAGAAATCACTTGTTTCAACACGAGAATATTCATTTTGCACCGCTAAACGTGCATTATTCATGCAGTAGTATATATTTGTTGCACATCACAAAATTATGATTTGAAGTAATTTCCAACACAAAAATTCACCGCAATTCTGGTAGAAAATATATATTTCAGCTATCGAAATTCTGTGATTATTTTATGTGAAAAAGATATTTCATGAAGATAAAGTCCCTCACTTAATTCTGGAGAATCTTAACATATCAATCACATGGTGCTGGTAAGTTATGGGCCTCCAAATTGGAGTAGGTTACTTAGCCCAATTAAATAATAACTCTCCACATTTAACCAAATGAAGCACGGGTTAATACCTCTCTCCGGAACCGTTGGGTGTTGATTTAGCAGGTAAAAGATGTGATCATTGCTTCTGGACATCGGTGAAAATTTAGATTAATCCAATAACTAATACACATATTATTGAATTCCATTAATTAACTTACTCTAATTAAAAAATAAGCAGTTTCTTACTTTGTAAATTTTTACCTATGTCGTATGAAGCGTGACTAGACAAAGTATATAAATATCCAATATACTTATAAATTACAAACTAGTCCACCTGATAAACCAACTAAAAATTAATAAACAATTAATTAACCCATTAACGCCGACTTAATTTACACTTCTTTTAATACTTCGATAGCAGTTGACACCAGTTTTTCCATACTGTTATTTTAAATGATTGAATCTCTGATAGTTTCACATTAGATAATATGATTTATTTTTTACTAAGATACTGGTGTTCATATTTAAAGGTTTCGTATCGCTTAAATGGTAACTTTTCGTACCATATGGCATTAATGAGTTAACCCATTTATGCCTAGCGTCCCAATTTTGGGACGCTTTAGTGAAATGGGGAAAAGCGCATTTCACACCACTTTCTTTTAAATATAAACTTGGTTTCTTATTTTATCGAGGAGTCCTCGATAAAATAAAACACAAAATTTCTATAAAAAAAAGTGGTGTGAAATGTACCTTTTTTCATTTTACTAAAGCATCGACGCTAGGCATAAATGGGTTAAAGAGAAAGAGAAAACAACTACTCGATGACATATGGGTGTTACCCCATATAAAATTAAAACAGAGAGTTAAACATTACCGAAAATATTTATTTACAGATATTTACAAAAACATATAAAAATAAGAGAAAACATCACTAACAAGAATCATGAATTTTAAGTGAAACAAACAACTACAAACAGAATATATCCTTAAAAGATTAATGAGTCATTTATGAACACTACTACAGAATCTTCGTGCTTTAACATATTCGTACTTAACAAGGTGCTGGATCAAAATTGTATTAAGTAGTCACTAAATGCCTGTTAAAACTATAAATATATATTAGGGGTTGAACAATTCCTCTACATTATATCTAATTATTCCTAGCATTTTTATACCTTGTATCATACACAGAAAACACAACTCAGGGTATAGTGAATCAATAAATGTAACTCTCAGAGTCCTTCTGGTCTGCATGATAGTTGTTTCACAGCAAACGGGATAAGCTCGGATCCCGAGTTGTTACACATCTTTAGGTTCGTTTACCGGACACACCGTCTAGCACCAGCCGTTAGCTATTTTTTAAACATATATATATATTTTAGAAAAAACTGTAGAGAGCTCTACTTTTTAGGAGTTTTGTCTCCCTCGATCTGGAACTTAATAATTTCATCTTCCACTTCTCTTTCTGGGGCTAAATTTTTTCCCGATCACTGACCATTGGCGCCAGAGGCGTAGCGTCAAGGGGGGCACGGATCACTTTACTACCAGTATTTTTATATACTATATTTGGCTTTATTTAATTCATGCCGTTCAAAGATTAAATGAGGCTAAATGTAGTATATAATTATACTGGTAGTAAAATGATCGTGCCCCCCCCCTAGCGCCACGCTACTGATTGGCCCATTAGCCCTTCTCTTTTGAAAAGAAGTTTACGTCCCCACATCTTATTGGTCTGTTTAACATGCACTCAAGTACCGTACACGGCCCCTGGGACATCTTCTCCTGGATGTAGGGTCCCCTCTCGTAAATCTGCTATGCATAATAACGTCATCTGCATCCAGCAAGCTTTAATTTTTTTAAATTATAAAACTGTCCTCCGTGAGAGCTATCTTTGTTTGACTCGCAGAACAATGACTCCGAAAGTAATTAAAAAAACGACTATATGGGTGGTCGCTTATATTTTCCCATACGAATGTAGAAAAACACCACTGTAAAACGTAAATGTGCTGCTTCCCCATACAAAAATAACTATGTATAAATGAAAATAGGATTAACAATTAATCCACAGAAATTTATACATAAAAACGCATATTACAAAATAAGAGCAATAATTAAATTATGGAAAATAGTTCGTGTAATTATGTCTTTTCATTATCCATTGTGATTAATTTAGTTATAAAATGGGGATGGCTCTTATCTGAGAACCACAAAGCGATCAGGATGTACACTTAATTCTGGAGAACCACTCATTTTTTTAGGGCAAATGAATAAACGCTCTGAAGAATATTTTAAGATTTAGTCTTATATCACAGAGCTTTATAAAACACATATGGCAATTCCATCATTCAGGTACCCGCAGCGAGATCCGTCAAACTTTGTCCATCACTGAAGCGAAGCTTACGAAATCTGGTAGATCAGGATCTTGTTGAAAGTAATCTAAATGAAGCCATCGAGCTCAAGGTTTTGCATACAGTCGTAGACTGTATATCGTTTTAGTAGACTCCAATCATAATTTGTTACTTAATCATTTTATATATTTAATGCAATTTTTAGGTAGAAAGCTACGAACACTCACCTAAAAGTTGAAATTGTCGAGCTACTGCAAACACGCTAGCGAAATTCCCTCCTAATCACGTTATCGCTTGTATTGACAATCCTTAGAAGGGAAACTGAGGATAAACTATTTTTTCTCCTTTTTAGTCCATGACCTGCGCGCCGCGAGAAATAGGATGAAATGCTTGCAGAAGACGAGCTAATCTATATCAGAGTATTTCGTTGTCGGATACAGTAGCTTGTCTTTAGAATGTTTGGGCTCTGTTTAGGAACGCCGGTTTTATTTATGAAAAATACGTTTTTATATACATATGCATAGTTGCCAACCTCCCGATTTATTGTATACCAGTAAAATCTTACAAACATTTTCACTTTATTAAATTGCAGAAATTGTACGATTGACTAAAACATATATTTTTACATAAAAATATTGTTATGAAAAAAATCGGGATGTTGACACCTATGCATATGTAGAGGACTTTTCTTTACAGTGAGCATGAGCCTCACCAATGTTATTTATATTTAACTAACCAAGTATTATTTCTTTAAAAATTCATGAAATAATTTATTCAAGAAATAATTTAGTCTTTTTTTAATATTGTGTCGTAAACTCAGAAAAATCTTTCTGTAAAAATAAAACAGTAATGAGAAATTAAAAAAAAATTTGCAACTTTTTGTTTAATAGAATAAAAATATATGAGGTAATTTTATTCACTAAGATTTAAATACCAGGCAATTGTAATCCAAAACTTCCAATAAAATTCTTCTGCATAAAAATAAACGTTCCTTCATTTAGTATTCACATTAAGCATAAATTCCATGCTACGAATAAATTCAAGAAATTGAAGCCAATACATGTGTATTTTGATGAAGAGTCAGATGAAAAATGAAACTCGATGAACTCTGAAGAAGTTTTGATTCAACGAAGCAAAAGAAATAATATATGGAAATTTATTCCTTTCTGAATTTTTAGGATCGCAGTAAGTTAGACAGAGAACACAATTTAAATCCTTAAGACACTTATGTGTCATTATCTCGGACAAAACATGATATGAAAGCAGTTATCTTAAAGCAATAATTTTCTTATTCTCGATATATATATAGAACTGTAAAATAAAAGTGTAAACTTAAGGAAAATGAAAGCTTAAAAATGTACAATTGGCCAAAAAAAAAAAAAAAAAAAAAAAAAAAAAAAAAAAAGAACGACAAAGAGAGGGAGAGAGAGAGAGAGAGAGAGAGAACACATTTTAATCAAAACAATTTGGATATTGTACGTCAAACGTGACAAATGAGGTGCGTTCGTATATACTGTAACATGTTTTATAAATATTCATATCTTGTTGCATTAGCTGTTAAACTCTTATGTAAAAATGTATGAATACAAAATTTATTTTATGTGCGCATTTTCATATTATAGACATTCATTTTATTTTATGGAATTAAATTTCAATACCCTTTTGGAAACAATTAATTAAAATTCTGTTACATTAAAATTATACAATGCGCAAATATCCAATAAAAGACAATGTAAAATATCATCGTTATTATTTCACTGAAAAAATGAATTATATCGCCTGTTATTATGATATGATTAATTTCCGTAATAAAATAAGTACATTTTATGTTGGCAACATTTTATGTTTTGTTGACATTTACTGAAAATTCCAATGGGAAACTTAACCCTAGCTTTTAAAATTGCAGAACTTGAAATCGATATTTAGACTCTTTTTTCCATTTAATATCTATTTCTCCAGAAACATCTATCCAAAAAACTGTCGGTAGATTATATGATGGCTATAATTAAACAATTTTAATATACAAATTCGATTTTTAAATTTGGTAATACGGAAATAATATGACTCCATCTTAACACTAGAACCACGAAGACGGGTCATTTTGACTCGTACCAAATGAATAATTGTCGATTAGTACTAGAATTCTTTTAATAAATTAAGTTAAATGAATACCGTACAAAAATAAGTGGAATAAAAAAGTTAAATAGTTTTAAATATTAATTCTGGTGTGAAATTTTTTTTTATAAAACTTGAGTAAAATTCCCCGCGGTTCTAGTGTGAAATACAACGCAATGACCATGGCAACCTAGAATCATTACCTATCATAGGATATCATTGAATTAATTACGTGTGGTAGGATTTAATAGAATGAAGGAAACTTTTACTAATATATTTTTAATTTTTTTAAAGTTTCGCAAAATTTGAAATGATTCGATAAAATTCTGAAACGATTGTATATATGAAATTTCAAACCATTTGGTTGGGTAGTTTTTACGCTATTATATGCGGACAAACGGACACACGAAAGGACCAGACTACAGCTATAGGTGCTACGTAGTTGTAATACTTACGAACGCACCAAAAATAAGATTAGGTGGTCGTCTTCATATTAAATTTGTACGAAACATTTTCAAATACGAACACCCCATTTCGACAACATTTTTGGCTGTTTTGGTAAATATTACCTTCAGGAAACAAAACTCGAAGTCATTTATACAATTAGTTTAGTAAAAATGAAGGTTTAATGTTTGGAAATGAGAATTTAAAAAACGTTATAATACAGATTGCTATTCGTTTTTTTTTTTTTTTTAAGCATAACTCAAGAACTACTTGGCAGAACAATATATATATTTGCATTTGCATTTTAGAAGTTTCAGAAATACTATAAAAAAAATATATATATAGCTTACAATTTATAATTTTTCTGAACGTTTATTTTGAAAATGGTTATATTTTTTAATTAATTTTCGTAAAGAATATGAATGGTAACCTATAATTTTTTTAATAAAAGAAATCGATTTTTAGAAGCTTTAAATATGCGAATTCAAAACTACAGATCATTCCGAAAAGCAGTCCTTGATTTATGCTTAAAATTATATTCTGCATTGCAATCTGTTTTGCAACGATTACAAATAGATTTAACATCAGGCATTTCAAATTTTAAACAATCATAACTCCTAAAATAATTGACCAAATGAATTACCATTTTGTATTCTCTAGGTAAGATTTAAATAAAACAAAAATATGCTCCCGAAATGGCGTGTTTGCATTCAAAATTTCAGAAATTGGTACAATTTATTTATAAAGTGGTGGCCCCTAAGAATAACTTTTTTAATTAATTTAAAGAATACATAATTTTTAGTCGAATGGCTTTTTTCTGAGATAATTTGGATAGTAAAATGAATAGGTTGTTCCCTATTTTGGCCGTCTGTACATGTGTATGTATTACATGTTCTAGAATTACAGAGCATAGGTTCTATGTGCAGTGGATTTTAAATAACACTATTTTTAGAATAAAATCTTTGTTTTATTTATTTATAGATTCTACGTTTAAATAAGGTAAATAAGTTTTTTTTAAACTAGTGGTATTCAGAATCTGTAACCCTTGGCACCTAGGATAATGTAATATTTTTTTAAAGAATGTACAATATTGTCTATGTTATGTTTACATTTTTTTAATCTGCACATTATTTCCTAAAAAATATTTAATTGTCGTTTTAATCTATGCTATGCTAGATTAACAAAAATATTAATGAACATAAGTAAATGGTAGAATCATTGGAAGGAATATGAAAAGCAAGGAAGGAAAATGCGAGCATGGATAAACTAATACTGCGTCTTAAACTAATAATGTCCCATTCATATATATATATATATATATATATTATAGAGTCTCTAGATAGACCGTACGTTCTTAAACCAGAATGTATTGTATTGCTTCCCTGTTGCAAAAATTCAGCTATATCTCCAATACGAATTGATATTAATTTATTATGACTTTAGTATTTGATAGGCGGTGTCATATACTGTAGAAAAATTTATATTAACTTTGTGTTATGTGTTTGAGGCGCATTTATTTGTTTCGATACTATTTTTCCGAGTTTGATTATTTTTCTTTCCAATCAGGAAATTCTGAACCAAAACTTATGTAGAAAAATACACGACATTGTTCTATGAGCGATTCCAGAGCTGCCAACTATTTAACTTTTTTCATACAAAATTAATATTTTAAAGTTATTTTTGTAGGAAATACAATATATAAGTGATTTCTTTCTCATTTTAAGACATTTTAAATGAGTTTTATCTTTATTTTAATTATGTACTATAGTTGTGGAGAAGAGTTGGAACAAATTAACTAATTTGTATTTAAATCTTATACGAAAAATATCTTGTTTAACGATGGTAATCCGCGAAAGAAACACCGTCGTTAATCAATGTGCCACTGTCTTTCTAAAATGACCATGGGCTTTTTGTTAGTCATTTTTCAGAGTTCCCTCGGTTCAGGGAATTTCCTGGACTTTAGGTAAAATTTTCGAGCAATTGCGGATTAGATAATTAGAGTTTTTCTATCAGAAAATGTTGGTTATTTTCATGAAACTATAGGAAACCTGTTATAATTGAGGGGCCAGTAGAGAAGAAATGGGGCTCCGGCCTCAGGAGGAGCTTGGAGCCGGAGGAGGGAGGAGGGCTCCTCCTCCCGAAGTGTCCTCCTCCTCTTCCTCCTCCCGAAGTGCCCTCCTCCTCCTCCTCCCAAAGTGCCCTCCACCTCCCAAAGTGCCCTCCTCCTCCTCTCAAAGTGCCCTCCTCCACTACTTAAGATAAGGGGATTAATTAAGGATTAGTGTTAATTAATTTTAATTGCGGGACTTAGAAATTTTTCGAGGCCATTTTTTTTTTCGCGGAGAATTTTCTACTAGAATACGAGGTGTGTTTCAATGGATTTATTTTAGCGAATTAGAAGTTTAATTAATTTTAATTTTAATTAATTTTAATTGGGGAACTTAGAAATTTTTCATAGCAATTTTTTTTTTTCAACGAGAGTATGCAGTTTGATTATGAGTGTATGCAGTAGAAGTAAATGATTAATTAATTAAAAATATTAATTAAAAATAGTAATTAATTAATTTTAATTGCAGAACTTAAAAATTTTCGCGAGATTTTTTCAACGAGAGTAGGGTATTCGATATACATGTTAGAGGAGAATTTTAAAACTCAATAATGGTTTAATTAAAAAGGGTCATTCATTAATTTTAATTGAGGAACTTAGACATTTTTCGAAGCAAATATTTTTTCAACGAGAGTAGGCTATTTGTTATACATGTTAGAGTATATTACAGGTGAATTTTAAAAGTCAATAATGATTTAATTAAAAAGGGTCATTAATTAATTTTAATTGGAGAACTTAAGAAATTTTTGGCAAGATTTTTTTTTTTCCCCTCAACGAGAGTACGCAGTTTGCATGTGCAGTAAAATGGTAGATGCTAGTAATTAAAAAGGGTCATTAATTAATTTTAATTGGCGGACTTCAACATTTTTGAGGCAAACAGGCGCGTTTTAATGAATTCGATATAGGTTGTAGTAGGTCCCGCATGAATGATACTGTACTCAACTGAATAGCTCCCCCTCCCCCTCCCTTTTTTACCCAGAGGGGGCCCTTCGATAGACTAACAATACACACTTACAAAAGTATAGAGTACTATAAAAAGAATTTTAGCGTATATGTAAATAAACAAGTATGTAAAATCAGGCATAGTAGCATAATTCATGAATCACTTTCCAACATTATCGAAATGTTATGTGAATAAAATATAATTTTACCATCTAGTGCATTAGTTAATTAAAATAGTGAACAGTTACAGATCCCCTTTTTAATAAAAAGGCCCAAGGCCCTTCACAAAAAATCCAAAGAATTCAAGAAAAAGCTTTACCCAACTGATAGCCAAAACATATAGGATTCTTAAATGGATTGAAGTATACAAATAGGTTCTACAGGAATACATTTATTTAGGTTAGCATGTAAAAATAGTTAAAAGTTATAGGGAAGCCTTCGAATGGAGTGATTATACGTTTTGGGGACCCTTCAAAAGAAACTGGAAACAGTTATAGATATTGAACCCTTCACAAAAAATTGGACAAATCCCCTTTTTAATAAAAAGGGCCCCTTCACAAAAATTCCAATGAATTCAAAATATGCATAAATACTAGAACCCTTCATACATTCAGTTCGTCGTTCCCCCCCTTTTTTTTTACCTTTTGAAGTGTGAACTCGCATTAGACTAAAGGGCCCTTCATAAAATAAATGAGATACGTGCCCTATTCAATTAAAAACCACCCTTCACAAAAACTGTAGGGGTTCCCTTTTAGAATAAAAAAGCATCCTTCACAAAAATTCCAATTATGCATAAGATCCCTTCATAAAATCAGATAATTTACACTTTCGCCTTTTTTTTTTTTTTCAATTCAAGTTAGGCTAAAAGTACAGCTTGCGCGTCGATATGTTCAAACACATAGTTATAGATATTAAGCTACCTTCACAAAATAAATTCAATAGATTCATGTTATATTATGGCGACAGAAATACAAGGGATACTCACCTTCCATGAAAATGCAAGGTCCGCTGTTTGAATGAAAAGGCCTCCCTTCACAATATACCCTGTAAAAATATTATGATTCAACAGATATTTTAAGAAATAGAGTACTAATCTCAAATGAATACGAATTCATGCAATGTAAAAAATAGGTTTTACACGAACACATTTTTAGTATAACGTTCAAAATATAGTTTTTAGAAAAAAGATTCATGTTTCACCAAATTTATCATACAAGTCTGTAAAATAGGGTAGATCATTTCATGAAAAATAATTGAATTTTCGAATGATTGTGCTTTAAAATACATATTTATAACTGCAACTAAGATTTGAATGTTACCCCCTCAACATGCATATCGCTGAATCATAATGAGTCATATTATCAGATAAGCGAAGATCTTGCTTTGATTTCACCCCGTATGCGATAATGAGTCACTCCGCGATAAGAAATACCTGAGACTCGTAATTTCTGACACATTTTTTGTAGGTAAATGAACTATTTAAAACCGTTAATGTATACGAATTATTTCGTGTAGTTCTATATAGGTGCTACTCTTCATATATACATATGGTGATATATACTAAAATCTGTTAAGTTTTAAAAGGCTTCACTGTGTATTCATTGTAAAATAAGAAATATCCCTTAAGAATTTTGAGTATAAGAGACGGGTTTAAAGGAATTTGAATCTGTTTAAATGTACCTGTGTTTAAATGAACTTGATACAGCTTAGGGTAAAAAATATACAGGAGTCCCTATAAAATATAGGAATTAAATTTTAAATAATATAAAACTAAATTACATTAGTCTATGCTTTTTTTGTATAGAAAAATTATACTAAATTGAGTTTTTAGTATTTTAACTTAAAAACTTCTTTTGAGGAATGAATAACTAACCTTTTGACTTTGTTTTTATAAAATATATATTGTACTATTTAGTTAGGGCATTATTTAAAAAATTTTTGTTTTTAATATTGAAAAAAAATGTATCTTACATAAATATTTAAACCATAATGTACTGGAATTCATCCAAATTTGATCGACTGCATGCATGTCTTAAAAGAACTAAACGTGTTCGCTTATCTCTTAAAACCACGGGATATTATAACGTTATGGATAAAGCATAGGGTAGAATACAGAATGAATAGGTATTATAAAGCAGAATCATAAATTTTGCATACTTTACACTTGTAGTATGTGAAATGATTGCTACTATTGCCTATATGAGAAAATGAATCATCAACGAATCTTATTAGTGTATGTTATATTTAACCAACAGGCTTGAAATGCGTGAATTTTGACTAGAATTAATCATTGAATGTAAAAATGATTTATTTTTAGATCTAATATTTATATCGTTTAACATTTTAAAATATATACATAAATTAATCTTACCTTATTCACAAACTTGTAATCCCGTCTTCAATATATGACTACAGCATGAAAAAACATGCGTGCTACTTGTATAGCAACAGACCAGAAATGATTTCAGTACAAGTCCATTATCTTATCGTTAATCTATAGATTAGTAACATCACGTGACTGATTGCGATAACATTCTATATAAGATTTACTGATATGAATACATTTCAATTCATTTCTCCCAAAAGCAAGTGTATGAGTTGGTTGTGAGATCTAGGTAAGTATCCTTACTTTATATATTTAAAGTTATAATATATGAATAGATATAATATTAATGTATTTTTTCAATATGTATGGTAGGCAAAAAGGAATAGGTAGGCAAAAAGAATAGGTATTATTGCATGTTTCCTCTAATTTATTTTTAAAATAATTATTTTAAAAATACATACTAACAATTTATGCGATGAGTCACACAGCATGATGGGACGATACATGAAATTTATTTTTATATTATACATGCTCCTATATACAATTCATATGGGTGAGCAAGATTATTTTTAGAATTTTTCACTCTTACCCTCTATAGGCTATACTTTTAAAATAGTAGTATTCGAATACTTGTAAAATGTAATTATAGCTTAGTAATTTTCTAGTCTTTTAACTATGCCGTTGAAGGAGTATTGTCATATTTAACTAACAGGCTCGAACATGCGTGAATTTTGACTAGAATTATTCACTGAATGTAAAAAAAAAAAAAAAAAAATGATTTATATTTAGATCTAATATCGTTTAACATTTTAAAATCCTATTAAAAGTATATACATTAGTATGCTTGTGAAAGGCCTATTGTTAATACGAAACGTTGTGTGAAGTGTCCTGTTTTAGGGTTAAAAGTTTCGTGAAGGGGTCTGTTTGAAGGAGCCTGTTTCGAAATGACTTAAGAACGCACAATTTATTCCTAAACATTCAACTCGATTCGTTATATATGCTTTATTAAGTATTCAATAAAAAATAATAACTAAGAAATAAAATTAAAAATAGTAATTAAGAGATATCCTTAAGAATTCTTGCGATAGGAGATTGGTTTTAATTAAATAGGTTAATGAATCTAATTCGATACAAGTCTTGTTAAAACAGAGATTATAGTTAAAATACACATTAATTATACAGCATTACACTGTATTACACAATGCGCTACCTCACCTATATTATCACAGAAATACCTTCGATAAAATTTAGACTAACAATACGCACCTAAAAAATATATACAGAGTACCCAGAAAATGATAGGAATGAATGAAAAATTTTAACGTAAATTATAAAATAGGATCTACAATAAGTGACAATAAATAAATATGAAGGAAAAATCATGAGTCATGGTATACTTTATGAAACACTTTCCAATGCTATGTGACTATCGTTAAGAATTTGAAATAAGTGAATTAGATTTAATAATTCATACTGGAAATGTATTTTTAAAAAAATTAATAGCTTCGTCTACTTTTAAATCATTCAAGACATATGATGAAGATTTAACCGCTGCAGAACGACTAAAAACTAGTATCTTAATGAATAGACCTATTTACGTCGGGTTCACAATTTTAGAATTATCTAAATTAGTTATATATGATTTTCATTACAATTTTATAAAGAAAACATACAAAGATCATGCAGTTTTACTCTTTACGGATATAGATTCCTTAACTTATCATATTCAAACACATAATATTTATAAGGATATGGAGCACCATCATGATTTTTTCGACTTTTCTGAATACTCGAAATCCCATCGTCTAAACCGCACAAGTATCGAACCCACAAACATATAATCAGACTTGACATTTTATAACCAGGACGCTAACCACAGGGCTAAGTGAGCCCCCGCTTATTTTATAATCACCACGCTGACTATTGGACTTAGTAAGCCCCAGGCTAATTTATATACACCACGCTAACTATTGGGCTTAGTGAGTCCCTGCTTATTTTATAGTCAACATGCTAACTATTGGGCTTAGTGAGTCCCAGGCTAACTTATACCAACCACGCTAACTGTGGGGCCTAGTGAACCCCCGCTTATTTTATAGCCACCATACTAACCACAGGGCTAAGTGAGCCCCCGCTTATTTCATAGTCACCATGCTAAGTATTAGGCTGAGTGAGCCCCAGGCTATTTTATACCCACTATGCTAACTAATGGGCTGAGTGAGCCCCAGGCTATTTTCTACCCACCACGTTTACTGGGCTTAGTGTGCCCCCGCTTATTTTATAGCTACCACGATAACCACAGGGCTGAGTGAGCCTCCCGCTTATTATATAGTCCATACGCTAACTACTGGGCTGATTAAGCCCCAGGTATTTTATACCCATCACGCTAACTACTGGGCTGAGTGAACCCCAGGTTATTTAGTCGCATGAATATGATTTCCAAGGTATATGTCCTAACTTGATTTAGACCATTGCCTATAGTAAGATAAAGCTGGGAAGTAAATTGGTAAACTATGTACCTCGAAAACTCACTTGTATTTTCTTAAATATCTGCAGAAATCAGCATAGTTTATTAAAATTATATACATTCTCATTAGTTTATGAATCTACTAACTTATAATATCTATATGGTAACTTGGATTATTAGTATTCCCACTTAAAAATTTCTTTTGTAGATTTAATATGATAAACACTAACATGAGACTGACTAAACTTTTACCATTTTCATTTCAACTTAGTTTTAGGAAATTTATCTACATAGCTTTAAATTTTACTGTTTAGTAAGTCTATTATTTCAAAGTATTATTTTTTAGTTCTAATATACAAAACGTATTCATATCGTTTTACATAGTAGGTATCAAATTAATTTAAAGTCATATTAAAAATATATATATATATACAAATACTATTCTTACCTAACACACCAGCTAGCTAAGCACCCAACCGTCTCACACCAAGACTCTGAGAAAAGTGAATGCTTGTTCAGGGCCTTATCAGCTAATATAATCACTGATAAGACTTGATCACGTGACATGTGACGTCACTGTTTAAGTGATATCACGTGACCATGTGGTATCATTCAATACGTCACCAATGACGTCAGAGATCACGTGACTAGGTCATAAAAGAACCAATTGCTAATTGCAATTAACAATTTACCTTTAATTGATTTGTATAATATATATATATAGATAAATTAATACCTGATTTTTCTATTATTTCGTAAAACAAGGTACATGTGCTATGTATTACGAAATAATACATAGAAAAATCAGGTAATAATTTATCTATATATATATATTATACAAATCAATTAAAGGTAAATTGTTAATTGCAATTAGCAATTGGTTCTTTTATGACCTAGTCACGTGATCTCTGACGTCATTGGTGACGTATTGAATGATACCACATGGTCACGTGATATCACTTAAACAGTGACGTCACATGTCACGTGATCAAGTCTTATCAGTGATTATATTAGCTGATAAGGCCCTGAACAAGCATTCACTTTTCTCAGAGTCTTGGTGTGAGACGGTTGGGTGCTTAGCTAGCTGGTGTGTTAGGTAAGAATAGTATTTGTATATATATATATATTTTTAATATGACTTTAAATTAATTTGATACCTACTATGTAAAACGATATGAATACGTTTTGTATATTAGAACTAAAAAATAATACTTTGAAATAATAGACTTACTAAACAGTAAAATTTAAAGCTATGTAGATAAATTTCCTAAAACTAAGTTGAAATGAAAATGGTAAAAGTTTAGTCAGTCTCATGTTAGTGTTTATCATATTAAATCTACAAAAGAAATTTTTAAGTGGGAATACTAATAATCCAAGTTACCATATAGATATTATAAGTTAGTAGATTCATAAACTAATGAGAATGTATATAATTTTAATAAACTATGCTGATTTCTGCAGATATTTAAGAAAATACAAGTGAGTTTTCGAGGTACATAGTTTACCAATTTACTTCCCAGCTTTATCTTACTATAGGCAATGGTCTAAATCAAGTTAGGACATATACCTTGGAAATCATATTCATGCGACTAAATAACCTGGGGTTCACTCAGCCCAGTAGTTAGCGTGATGGGTATAAAATACCTGGGGCTTAATCAGCCCAGTAGTTAGCGTATGGACTATATAATAAGCGGGAGGCTCACTCAGCCCTGTGGTTATCGTGGTAGCTATAAAATAAGCGGGGGCACACTAAGCCCAGTAAACGTGGTGGGTAGAAAATAGCCTGGGGCTCACTCAGCCCATTAGTTAGCATAGTGGGTATAAAATAGCCTGGGGCTCACTCAGCCTAATACTTAGCATGGTGACTATGAAATAAGCGGGGGCTCACTTAGCCCTGTGGTTAGTATGGTGGCTATAAAATAAGCGGGGGTTCACTAGGCCCCACAGTTAGCGTGGTTGGTATAAGTTAGCCTGGGACTCACTAAGCCCAATAGTTAGCATGTTGACTATAAAATAAGCAGGGGCTCACTAAGCCCAATAGTTAGCGTGGTGGATATAAATTAGCCTGGGGCTTACTAAGTCCAATAGTCAGCGTGGTGACTATAAAATAAGCGGGGGCTCACTTAGCCTTGTGGTTAGCGTCCTGGTTATAAAATGTCAAGTCTGATTATATGTTTGTGGGTTCGATACTTGTGCGGTTTAGATGATGGGATTTCGAGTATTCAGAAAAGTCGAAAAAATAATGATGGTGCTCCATATCCTTATAAATATTATGTGTTTGAATATGATAAGTTAAGGAATCTATATCCGTAAAGAGTAAAACTGCATGATCTTTGTATGTTTTCTTTATAAAATTGTAATGACAATCATACATAACTAATTTAGATAATTCTAAAATTGTGAACCCGACGTAAATAGGTCGATTCATTAAGATACTAGTTTTTAGTCGTTCTGCAGCGGTTAAATCTTCATCATATGTCTTGAATGATTTAAAAGTAGACGAAGCTATTAATTTTTTTAAAAATACATTTCCAGTATGAATTATTAAATCTAATTCACTTATTTCAAATTCTTAACGATAGTCACATAGCATTGGAAAGTGTTTCATTAAGTATACCATGACTCATGATTTTTCCTTCATATTTATTTATTGTCACTTATTGTAGATCCTATTTTATAATTTACGTTAAAATTTTTCATTCATTCCTATCATTTTCTGGGTACTCTGTATATATTTTTTAGGTGCGTATTGTTAGTCTAAATTTTATCGAAGGTATTTCTGTGATAATATAGGTGAGGTAGCGCATTGTGTAATACAGTGTAATGCTGTATAATTAATGTGTATTTTAACTATAATCTCTGTTTTAACAAGACTTGTATCGAATTAGATTCATTAACCTATTTAATTAAAACCAATCTCCTATCGCAAGAATTCTTAAGGATATCTCTTAATTACTATTTTTAATTTTATTTCTTAGTTATTATTTTTTATTGAATACTTAATAAAGCATATATAACGAATCGAGTTGAATGTTTAGGAATAAATTGTGCGTTCTTAAGTCATTTCGAAACAGGCTCCTTCAAACAGACACCTTCACGAAACTTTTAACCCTAAAACAGGACACTTCACACAACGTTTCGTATTAACAATAGGCCTTTCACAAGCATACTAATGTATATACTTTTAATAGGATTTTAAAATGTTAAACGATATTAGATCTAAATATAAATCTTTTTTTTTTTTTTACATTCAGTGAATAATTCTAGTCAAAATTCACGCATGTTCGAGCCTGTTAGTTAAATATGACAATACTCCTTCAACGGCATAGTTAAAAGACTAGAAAATTACTAAGCTATAATTACATTTTACAAGTATTCGAATACTACTATTTTAAAAGTATAGCCTATAGAGGGTAAGAGTGAAAAATAATCTTGCTCACCCATATGAATTGTATATAGGAGCTTTTATAATATAAAAATAAATTTCATATATCGTCCCATCATGCTGTGTGACTCATCGCATAAATTGTTAGTATGTATTTTTAAAATAATTATTTTAAAAATAAATTAGAGGAAACATGCAATAATACCTATTCTTTTTGCCTACCTATTCCTTTTTGCCTACCATACATATTGAAAAAATACATTAATATTATATCTATTCATATATTATAACTTTAAATATATAAAGTAAGGATACTTACCTAGATCTCACAACCAACTCATACACTTGCTTTTGGGAGAAATGAATTGAAATGTATTCATATCAGTAAATCTTATATAGAATGTTATCGCAATCAGTCACGTGATGTTACTAATCTATAGATTAACGATAAGATAATGGACTTGTACTGAAATCATTTCTGGTCTGTTGCTATACAAGTAGCACGCATGTTTTTTCATGCTATAGTCATATATTGAAGACGGGATTGCAAGTTTGTGAATAAGGTAAGATTAATTTATGTATATATTTTAAAATGTTAAACGATATAAATATTAGATCTAAAAATAAATCATTTTTTACATTCAATGATTAATTCTAGTCAAAATTCACGCATTTCAAGCCTGTTGGTTAAATATAACATACACTAATAAGATTCGTTGATGATTCATTTTCTCATATAGGCAATAGTAGCAATCATTTCACATACTACAAGTGTAAAGTATGCAAAATTTATGATTCTGCTTTATAATACCTATTCATTCTGTATTCTACCCTATGCTTTATCCATAACGTTATAATATCCCGTGGTTTTAAGAGATAAGCGAACACGTTTAGTTCTTTTAAGACATGCATGCAGTCGATCAAATTTGGATGAATTCCAGTACATTATGGTTTAAATATTTATGTAAGATACATTTTTTTTCAATATTAAAAACAAAAATTTTTTAAATAATGCCCTAACTAAATAGTACAATATATATTTTATAAAAACAAAGTCAAAAGGTTAGTTATTCATTCCTCAAAAGAAGTTTTTAAGTTAAAATACTAAAAACTCAATTTAGTATAATTTTTCTATACAAAAAAAGCATAGACTAATGTAATTTAGTTTTATATTATTTAAAATTTAATTCCTATATTTTATAGGGACTCCTGTATATTTTTTACCCTAAGCTGTATCAAGTTCATTTAAACACAGGTACATTTAAACAGATTCAAATTCCTTTAAACCCGTCTCTTATACTCAAAATTCTTAAGGGATATTTCTTATTTTACAATGAATACACAGTGAAGCCTTTTAAAACTTAACAGATTTTAGTATATATCACCATATGTATATATGAAGAGTAGCACCTATATAGAACTACACGAAATAATTCGTATACATTAACGGTTTTAAATAGTTCATTTACCTACAAAAAATGTGTCAGAAATTACGAGTCTCAGGTATTTCTTATCGCGGAGTGACTCATTATCGCATACGGGGTGAAATCAAAGCAAGATCTTCGCTTATCTGATAATATGACTCATTATGATTCAGCGATATGCATGTTGAGGGGGTAACATTCAAATCTTAGTTGCAGTTATAAATATGTATTTTAAAGCACAATCATTCGAAAATTCAATTATTTTTCATGAAATGATCTACCCTATTTTACAGACTTGTATGATAAATTTGGTGAAACATGAATCTTTTTTCTAAAAACTATATTTTGAACGTTATACTAAAAATGTGTTCGTGTAAAACCTATTTTTTACATTGCATGAATTCGTATTCATTTGAGATTAGTACTCTATTTCTTAAAATATCTGTTGAATCATAATATTTTTACAGGGTATATTGTGAAGGGAGGCCTTTTCATTCAAACAGCGGACCTTGCATTTTCATGGAAGGTGAGTATCCCTTGTATTTCTGTCGCCATAATATAACATGAATCTATTGAATTTATTTTGTGAAGGTAGCTTAATATCTATAACTATGTGTTTGAACATATCGACGCGCAAGCTGTACTTTTAGCCTAACTTGAATTGAAAAAAAAAAAAAAGGCGAAAGTGTAAATTATCTGATTTTATGAAGGGATCTTATGCATAATTGGAATTTTTGTGAAGGATGCTTTTTTATTCTAAAAGGGAACCCCTACAGTTTTTGTGAAGGGTGGTTTTTAATTGAATAGGGCACGTATCTCATTTATTTTATGAAGGGCCCTTTAGTCTAATGCGAGTTCACACTTCAAAAGGTAAAAAAAAAGGGGGGGAACGACGAACTGAATGTATGAAGGGTTCTAGTATTTATGCATATTTTGAATTCATTGGAATTTTTGTGAAGGGGCCCTTTTTATTAAAAAGGGGATTTGTCCAATTTTTTGTGAAGGGTTCAATATCTATAACTGTTTCCAGTTTCTTTTGAAGGGTCCCCAAAACGTATAATCACTCCATTCGAAGGCTTCCCTATAACTTTTAACTATTTTTACATGCTAACCTAAATAAATGTATTCCTGTAGAACCTATTTGTATACTTCAATCCATTTAAGAATCCTATATGTTTTGGCTATCAGTTGGGTAAAGCTTTTTCTTGAATTCTTTGGATTTTTTGTGAAGGGCCTTGGGCCTTTTTATTAAAAAGGGGATCTGTAACTGTTCACTATTTTAATTAACTAATGCACTAGATGGTAAAATTATATTTTATTCACATAACATTTCGATAATGTTGGAAAGTGATTCATGAATTATGCTACTATGCCTGATTTTACATACTTGTTTATTTACATATACGCTAAAATTCTTTTTATAGTACTCTATACTTTTGTAAGTGTGTATTGTTAGTCTATCGAAGGGCCCCCTCTGGGTAAAAAAGGGAGGGGGAGGGGGAGCTATTCAGTTGAGTACAGTATCATTCATGCGGGACCTACTACAACCTATATCGAATTCATTAAAACGCGCCTGTTTGCCTCAAAAATGTTGAAGTCCGCCAATTAAAATTAATTAATGACCCTTTTTAATTACTAGCATCTACCATTTTACTGCACATGCAAACTGCGTACTCTCGTTGAGGGGAAAAAAAAAAATCTTGCCAAAAATTTCTTAAGTTCTCCAATTAAAATTAATTAATGACCCTTTTTAATTAAATCATTATTGACTTTTAAAATTCACCTGTAATATACTCTAACATGTATAACAAATAGCCTACTCTCGTTGAAAAAATATTTGCTTCGAAAAATGTCTAAGTTCCTCAATTAAAATTAATGAATGACCCTTTTTAATTAAACCATTATTGAGTTTTAAAATTCTCCTCTAACATGTATATCGAATACCCTACTCTCGTTGAAAAAATCTCGCGAAAATTTTTAAGTTCTGCAATTAAAATTAATTAATTACTATTTTTAATTAATATTTTTAATTAATTAATCATTTACTTCTACTGCATACACTCATAATCAAACTGCATACTCTCGTTGAAAAAAAAAAATTGCTATGAAAAATTTCTAAGTTCCCCAATTAAAATTAATTAAAATTAAAATTAATTAAACTTCTAATTCGCTAAAATAAATCCATTGAAACACACCTCGTATTCTAGTAGAAAATTCTCCGCGAAAAAAAAAATGGCCTCGAAAAATTTCTAAGTCCCGCAATTAAAATTAATTAACACTAATCCTTAATTAATCCCCTTATCTTAAGTAGTGGAGGAGGGCACTTTGAGAGGAGGAGGAGGGCACTTTGGGAGGTGGAGGGCACTTTGGGAGGAGGAGGAGGAGGGCACTTCGGGAGGAGGAAGAGGAGGAGGACACTTCGGGAGGAGGAGCCCTCCTCCCTCCTCCGGCTCCAAGCTCCTCCTGAGGCCGGAGCCCCATTTCTTCTCTACTGGGGCCCTCTGCAATAACAAGGCCAGTGAAATGGACTTTCCAGCTACAAAGCTTTTTAATTTACTTTCAAAATTTTCATTTAGAATATAACTTATTTGCATATATTCCTAGTAAGAAAAGTTTTCTGGGATCTTTTCTTTGCTTATGATCATAAAGTTTATATTACCTTATATGCTGAATAATGCATTACATAAATCTGAAAATTGTAAATCAAGGTAAATCTACTTGTCTTATTATTTCAGAGGGCCCCTCAATTATCAAAATTCAGGTGGCAATTTCCACAAGTTTAATAATGTATACAATATCGGGGTTCGCAGAATTGTACCACAAATTTTATAAATAATCTCTCTCTCTCTCGCCTTATTTAATCTCAGAAAAAAATATATCTAAAGTCTGGGTTGATACGCGGCGGCTGCAAAGACCACGATTGAAATATTAAATAGAAAATTTCTGATCTATAATAGTGGTGGCAGATTTTTTGGAAATTCCAAAGAGTATACACAAATTGAATTTATGCTTAACACTTCCCAAATTCTTTTGTATTCACATTGTAATTATAAAATATTAATGCAACACCATAAAACGTATTGTAGATATTTCTATAATTATCAAATATTATACTCTTCTTTATTTTTATATAAAATAATTGCGTCATCGGATAAATTAATTTGTATGAAAATTTACCGTATTTCATCAATAAAACAATACTTTCATTGATAAAACACTGTTTGTTTTCTACTTTGAGAAAATGATTTAATAATTATTTTATATATTAACATTATTCAAGCTAGAAGTTCATTAACGCAAGACTTTCGCATAATAAAACTTTTTGCTTTCGTTCATTTTATTTCGTATTTTGTTGCCTCTTTATTAATTAATATGCAAACAAAACACAAATTGATTCTTAGGAGTAAGACATTCGTTTGAATACAATCAATATTTAAATTTAAATTTTGCTACTAGTTAAAAAAAATTGTTCTTTTATTTCACATTAAATTTACATATTTAAAAGATATACAACATCGTATATCAATAGCACATAGTATTTAGTTATTTTATACATCTGTATTCTAAAGATAATGCATGTCCATGAGTACATCTGACGTCATATTGACGGTAGCAATGTCTGGAAAATAAATTTCGCAATTATTGCAATTTTTAAATTTCTAAACATCACACTTTTTTAATTCTTAAACCGTGAGATAAGAAATACAAATTATTTCAAAAGGAATTTGTTTGAAAAGTGTATCTCAATTTACTGATTGTTTATGGTTTTTAAAATAATTTTCAAACACGATATTTTTCAAGCATTCAGTCGGATTTCTAAAGAACACATTTGAACTTAAATCAATATAAACAGTTCAGTATTTGTTTGTGAATAATATTATATTATGAAATTAAAATATCATCAATAATTAAATTCATAAAGAATATAATATAAAGAAAACATACATTTTATAGATATGTAATCGAACTATGCGCCTAAACACTGAAATAATTCGAATAAAAAATGCTGTTTTAAGTAAAAAAATTCTTGGATGATTTTTTAAGCTCGTAACTACGCGGGATGCGGCTAATACGGAAATATCACCTTAAATGAAGTTCAAAACATTATTTTAGTACATAATTCATATTTTTCGTATAAAAATGCTTTCTTCTGTTATTAATGGTCAACGTAAAAAATATATTAAATATAAAAAAAATCTATTACTGTTTTAAATGAAACAAACATTGTTTTACTAATGTCCTATACTTCTGGCAGAATTTTCTGCACCTAGGGAATCCCGATTTACAGAGGCGTAGCGTCAAGGGGGGGGGGGGACGGATCACTTTACTACCAGTATTTTTATATACTATATTTGGCCTTATTTAATTCATGCCGTTCAAAGATTAAATGAGGCTAAATGTAGTATATAATTATACTGGTAGTAAAATGATCGTGCCCCCCCCCCCCTGATGCTACGCTACTGCCGAGTTAGATTCCTCATTTTTGTTAATACCTATAGTATAGAAAACACATTGACAATGGATTTCTACAAACACAATTAGTTCTTTATTTGTTGCAACTTAAGACCTGCAGAAACCTATAATATTATTATACTCAATATTAAATGCAATTAATTTGCATTATATTTTTGCTTCAGGTATTTGAATTGTAATGTTTTCAATTTAGGGTCAGACACAAACGCTTCGTATAGCAAATGCAAGTTTACGGTGTCGGTATACAGTAATGAAATATGGAATTTTCTTTGTACATATGGACGCTGAAACAGTGGCGGCTCGTTAAGAGCCTACGCTAGTCACGGGAAGAAACGCTCAAGCTGATGTTAACCCTTAACCCTTTCAGGGGCAAGTACTTGTGCTCCTGTAACGTTGAATTCCCACCGGAATTTAGTAAAGAATTTAGTTCAGAATAAGAATATGCAATTTTTCAACTTTTTCTCGTCAAAGTTAGAAAAGTAAAATTTAATTAAAAGTTTCTGGTTTGAAGAGGATTAAAATTAGGTGGTATATAATATATACCACCGCCCCTCAAAGGGTTAATTGCATAGTGATGTAAATTTCCAGCACTTTTTTTTTAAACTTTTAATAAATAAATCAACTTCTTCGCCACCTATTCTATTTATATAGAAATATTAAACCTTTAAATTTCACGTGAACTATGTTGCTGAACAAAGTTAAAAATCTATCTTAAAATTTCTGGTGTCTAATATTTAATATATGTATAAAAAAACACAGTTGTAAAAGAAAAACTCATGCAAAGAAGGGTTAAGTCTATGGGAAGGTTATTTAAAAATTTTCGCTCGTATTTTAATATTTTAAATGATTTATTTTGCGTAAGATACGTGAGGTCGATCTCTAACCTTGTTAGTTTTTACTTTTTTGATTTTGGGTGAAGTTTTTTTATAAGCGGACATTTTCAATTTTGGAACCGGTTGTAACCGGTTCTGAATGTGAAAGTGCCCTTATATAAAAAAACTGGAATCAAAATTGAAAAAAAAAAAAAGAAATCTAGCAACGTTAGAGATCGACATTAGCTTGTACGTTTCTTCGCATGACTAGTGCTCTTAAGGTGTTTACAATCCAATTACTATCAGAATATATTCCACGTAAAAATCTGAAATTAAATAAATAAAGATTCATCAAATAAATTTTCTGGTTTGAAAAGTTGTTAAACTGGGTCAAATTAATCCACGTATTACGGGAGATCAGTGGGAATTTGGAATCTCTGGAACTAGTAAAAATAGATTTCAAAATTTGTCCAACAAAAAATGTCAATCCTTTAATGTAAAATTATCAAAATACAGATAAAACAGATATTTTTAATTGAAGTGATAACTTAGTTTAATATTTTAAAGCGGCATTTCAGTTGTCTAAGACAGTTAATCTCTCAATTAATGATCTGTTAAAGTAGATTGATTTATGTCTGAAGAAGTGGAAGATCATTATTGACACTAGATTTCTTTTTATCGCATTACCATCATTGTTCTCACTGTACTAAACTATGTTGAATGTGCTACAGTTTTTAGGAAGTTTCCTTTAAAATAGTTCATTAATTTACACTATTAATTATATCTATAAATTTGTATTTGCATTAACCCTTTTTATCCTGACGGTACTTATAAGTACCACTTTAATAAAACACCTACATATTCGTAATATGACCGTTTTTCCTAACGGTATTCACAATGGCACAAAGATTGTATTTCTGACAGCAGGCAGGAGATGGCAAATTCAAGCACATGTCTTCTTTCTTTGCATTGTAGGGATTTTACATTTGCCACGCTACATTCGAAATCCATTTTGCAATAGAATTCATATGAGTATTCTTCATTTGAGTAATTTTAGTGGTTTATAACCGGTTATTTAGTACTATTATTTTCTATTGTTTTTTATACGCTACAGGTGAACATTTCCTATATTTTATTTGAAGATTACTATGTGAAATTTACTATTTTATTTTATATCATAGGGTAAAAAAATTATGGTGGTTACAGTTGCATAATTGACCACTAAAACAATATAAAAATTATTTACCTCTTTCCTTTGTTTATTCTGCACCAAAACTTATCCAATGATGCAAAAATACAATTGAAAAGTAGCTGGAAAATTAATTCAGGATATAAAGGGTTAAAATGTTTCATCAAAACAATTTTAATAATTTTGCAGTCATATTTCCGATTATGAGAAAATAAGATTCTTCCTTCCGTTGATGTTAATGTCTGTAATACGTTTGTGGCAAAAAGAGCATAAATAATTTGAAATTATCGAATATAAATAAAAATGTAAACTAAACTAAATTTTCGAAAGAAAATCGAAAAAAGGTGCAAATAATATAGCAGTGAAATCACTAAAATAAATGTTTTTTTTTTTTTTTTTTTTTTTTTTTTTTTTTTTTTTAACGCCTTCTCCGACGTTGTTTGCTATACCACCACAAAGAATACATATAGAAGTTATGCATCTACCCAAAATAAACAGAAATCATGACGGCTTTTGAATTCGTTAAGGGGACGTATTAGCGATTTTCGCTTATCAGGAATTCCATATTAACTTACGGGAAAATTTCAAAGCCTTATTACTCATTAGCAAATATATTTATAAAAAATTTGTTTTCATTATAAGAAAATTGGCTCCTCTCTGCGTATTCCTCCTCTGTGAAATATTAGTACTTCTGAAGGAAAGTTTTCATGCTATGTGTTTACAACATTTGCAATAAAAATAACCTTTCGGGTAGGTTTCTACAACATTTGTATGATAGTTCTAAAAATATAATTTTTCTCTGAAAAAAGCGGCAAAAAATAAGCTGCGCCAAAGGCGTCCTGAGGGAGCACCCTGCGCGTCAGACGACCACCGAACCCAAGTCCTGAGGGACTTATATCGCGTCAACACGTTTTTCTCCCTGCGGCGCTTTGGCCGGTCAGAGGACCACTCCAATGCGGATCCTCTAACCTTGAACCCAGGTGTCGCGACATAGGCCGTTGCGATACGCGGTGAAACCACGGGGAGTCACCGCGAGACACTTGGAGACGGGCCGGCGTCATTCAACAGCTTCGGAGATGGAAACCCAAAAGGGAACCAGGCCCTAGGCTTTAAGTCGGGATGTTCCAACCTGTACTTGCTCTACCACAACTCGAGGGGTGTGAAAACCTACAGAGGTAGTCATGGTTCCCTCTCGTAGTGGACCCTGAAAAAGCGGTATTCAACAATCCGACGGAGAGTGATGTCTGATTCTATAATGAATAATTCTTTATTTCAATTTTCTTCCTAGGTTAATATAAGATTTCGTAATTTTGAGGATCACTGGAACGTCTCCTTGCGTTTTAACACTAGAACGGCCATAGCGGTCATTTTGATCAGTAACAAATAAATATTTTTTTTATTCGAAACAGAAATTTCTTCATAAAATAAGTTAAATATATGTAACACAGAAATAAGGTAATTAAATTAGTTAAGTAATTTCAGATGTAAATTGTGGTGCAAAATATTTTTATCTTCTTTGAGTAAAATTTCCGCCCGTGCAAGTGTTAATGCATTGTAGTTGTATAGCTGCCACTGGCGACTATTTTTATATTATACTCGCACCACTATTCTAAAAAAATAATTTTGTGGTACATTTCTCTTGCACATGCTTTCAATTCGTATGTGAAAAAAATTGTTTTGCGAAAGTGGTGTGACATAGAATTAAATAATTGTCGCTAGTGGCTGGCTGTAGTTGAGGTTATTAACCCTTTGATTACGGGCCAAGATTGGAGACTATTTTTATAATACATCGTACTAAATTTAGAAAAAAATTCCTTTGGAGTAGATTTCTTATGAAAATATCCTGATATTGGCAGAGTAGTATGTGTATGGCAGTGGCTATTTTTCAAAAAATTGTGCAAATAGAATACAAAAATATTCCATTGGGACGCAGGTCAAATAATTAACAATTCATATTCTTGCGCAATCATACAATAAAATAACAATTTGAGTAGCTTAATTTTTATTATCTCACTGAAACGAAATTTGTTGAATTAAATGAAAACTTTATGGAACGTAATATATTAAAATTACTCTTCAGAGTTTGTACGCTTTTACCACAAATTTTAATAGAATTTTTCGCCTTATTTAAATACAGAAATGTATTACAAATCCTCGAATTAAACGAGGTGTCTATAATTTCTGCTATTTAAATATTAAATTGAAAAATTCAGTAAAGAAATTGTGCAACGAACCCTGCTCTTTTAATGGAATTCGTACATAATAAATAATCTACTAGCGGCAAATGCTATGTCTGATATACATTTTTCACTATATTTAAATATTCTTTTGATGAATGGTGAATGTATAAAATAGTTTTGAAAAATGGAATTAAAAAATGGCATAATTACCTATTTAACCAAATATGAATCATTCACATAAGATTTTTTTTTAAATTTCCAATTAACAAATAACATATTAACTATTAACAACCAATATTTCTACGAAATCCCAAAATCAGATAACAATTGGCAATTTTCATTAGATAACCCATACGAAATTTATGAATTAAAATTAGAGCTTTGTGTAACATATTGTAATTGAACTTCTCCCCTAATAAATTTTATACATGATAGATAATTTATCAGTTACAGTTATTTTTTCCTCTTTCATTTGATTAATTAGATTTGAATTTCCATGGTATATGAGGCAGTGTATAATTAAATTCATAAAAAAAAATCTTTAAAAACGGCATCTTCGCACATTTGCATCCTTCAGATGGAAAAATAAATGTTTATTTTTATAGAAAAATCATAATTTCTTGCGTGTCTAAGTAAACAAAATAAGAAAAAATAATTAAAAAAAGTCTTTAGAGTTTATAAATGTAATTTCTAAAATAATTGATTTAAATTACAAATTTTTAGGACGAATGTAGTTTCATTTTTTTTTTCACTTATAATATTTTAAATAAAAACTTAAAGGAATTATAGCAATTGAGAACTGATTTAGCAAGGGTTTTTGAGATAGTTTCATAAATTTATTTATTTAAAGAGAAACAACTGTATAATTTAAAAGAAGTTTTACTACTAATAAATGTTATTAAGCAATACACACAGTGTAGTGGTTATGTTTTCTGTTATTTATTCAAAGATACAAAAATATAATGCAAAAACAATATTGGAAAACTTTTTAAAATTGGTAACCACATTACTCAAATTTATTTATATCTTGAGAATATTTTATTTAATCCAAAAAGTGATTTATTTCAATATAAGTAAATTTATTGTAATTTCTATAATTATAAAAATCGGAACTTAGCGATTCAAACATTAAAACTATATAGACACAGTCATTACAAACATGTAGATAGCTATTTATTTTGTTAACAATAAACTGTGTATGCTTTCAACTAAACTTCCGTAAAATGCGAGTTAATTTGATACAGGTAAAGACGTTTCTAACAAGGAAATATATCTGATGTAATAATATATATTTAGTTTCATGTCCTTACGTGGAAAGTATTTGATTTCATTTATTAAAAATATTTCCAGGTTTGAAACGTATTTAACCTGGGTTATTAACTCATATTCTACGGAAAAATAGTGGGAGGTCGGCAGGCATGACTGTGGGTGTACGTATAGCTCCCAACGTTTACGCTTTTTACATACAACTATTTAATAGTAAATTTTGACTTACAAGGAGATGTTCCGAGGTCGGGGTCGCAGAATGAGGTGAATTTAAATGTATCGATAGGGTATAGTTAGTATATATTTTAATGAAAGCAATAAAACGTAAAACGGTTCAAAGCTTATATCGCAGTTTATAATCGGATAAATTTCTACTTTCAGCAAGCGGCTCCGCAGATTGGCTGGCAGCGCGCTGGATTCAAATATTTTCTGTTTCGGTTGGTATCCCAGTTAGACTTATTTTTCGCAGCGAAAATTTTTATCAAATACTTTCGAATGCAATTCAATTAAATATGTATAATCATTGAAATTTACGAAAAATATAAATGAAACACATATTTTGTAGCATAAAAGTGCAGTTTTTACTATGAAAGTTTGTATATTTAAATATATAATGAAAAGTAAAAGAAAAAAATAGGTAATTTATATTTCTATAGACCAGGCATGTTTTCTGTTTCTTTAAATTATTTATAGTTATTTAAATGAATAATTTACTATTTTTTACACAGAAATAAATTAAAGTACGTGATATAAATCAGTAATGTATTATTTTTATTGTTATTTAATATATACACATATTTTTAATATTTCATGATTTATTAAAAAATATTTTAAAAATTTTTAATACTTTTTTTTTTAATAACAGATTTTTGATTTTGTCTTTACTGCCTACGCAATAACCGTTTTTAGCAATTCAATATCTTTTTAGAACTTATTTTTAAGTATATGTAGAATTTCAAATTAAAAACGCGAGAATAATAAAATTCTATTAAATTTTATTGATATGAGTAAAACGTAAAATTGGTAGCTATGGTTTAGGTGGGATTGAAATTGTCACATGTGTCATATGTCACATGTCGAGACCGCCACTACTTCGTGAAAAAGGCGACGTGCTTGCCCGTCGAGGCGCCCTTCATTTTAACTCTATGCGGAGTGTTAATAGACCCGATCTCGGAAAGTGCCATCAGAAAAATTTAAGAGCTAAATTCGACAAGTTTAAGACTGTAGTAGAACACTTTTTATCTCAAAACGAAAACTTGAAATTACACATAATTTAAAATGTGTCCTCAAGAACTGTAAAGTTCTCTTAAATTTTACGTAAGTAGCTTAAGTAAATTGCGAAAGTTTTGAAAAATGCAAAAAGTAAGATTATGTTAATGACATAACACACTATTTTAAAAAAAGTTACAAATTTCAAATTCTGATCTAGTGGGAAAATTAGGAGATGGTTATTATTATTTTCTAAACAAAATTTTGTCTCTTTTGCAGAGGTTCCGTTTTCAATTGGTCCGTTTTCTGAATGTCGGTATTTCCAAAAAAATATACTTGTGATAGCAAATTAAACAGAAGCAATTGAAACAGAAATAACCTTCGACAGGTTTCTACAGAATTCCAAGGAAAATCTAAAAAGAAAATAGCTGAAAAAAAGTGGGTTTGAGAAATTGTCCAAGTGAGAGCCTGGCGTTCGTGGAAATGTATTTCTTACGTCCCAGTTCTAAATACATATATTTAAATTATTGTCATCGGGAATATTAGTTAGGAAGGCTAAAATTATCCATAATTTTAACTATGGAGAGGAGATTTTTTTCTCTCCACGAATACTTTCAAATACACATAAAATACAGTTATTTTGCAATATTTATAGTTTTGTGTAACTTTATATTTTTCTTTAAGATTGTGACCCCTAAAAGTTTTAAAAGCATTAACAAAAAACGCAAAATATAACTGCGAATTTATCTGGCACACCCCTTACTACAGCACAAAGAGCAAAATATACACATATACTGGAGACTACTGCATAAAGCATAATAAATATGCATAATTACATATACGGAAATGGGGAATTAAAATATAAGTCATCTGCATAATGAAGTCATAGATTTCAGATAATTAATTTCAGCAAACAAATGCTTCAACGTGTGAAATTTTAGTAAGAAATCTAATTATTAACAGAAGTGAAACATATGTTTTGTTGTGCAATTGAAAACTTAAGAATCTTGATACATTTTAAATTATTAAGAATTAAGCATTTAAGAGATAATATAAAGCATGAAATTTTCATTTTAAACAAAGACATTTTAAAATAAAATTTATCGGAATGTATTATATTGTAACTTTTTTAAAGCAAATAAAATAATAATATCAAATATATACACTTTTTATCTATGTCAGAAGATAAATTTAAAGTCGTTGCTTTAAGAAATCACATGTTTAGTTAAAATACTAAATGAAAAAAAATATATAATCTTTAAGTTAATCCTCTAAAAAATACAATGAAATAACAAGTGACAATAAATATTTTAAACTATTTATTAAAAACGTAAACGCGCTCAATTTTTTAATCAACTAAGTAAGTATACAGAATTGCCTCTCCATATAGAGACTGTTTTTCTGTTACTGCTGGAAAAAAAAAAAGAAGCCATCAATTTTAAATCACTCAATTTTTACTTTTCCACTCCTTTTAAAGACTTTTACGCCTTAACGATTTCCATCTCAAGTAAATATAATCCTCTTATCTTCTGAAACATGAAAATTTTGACTTTTTTTATAAATTGCCCTTTACTGCATGAGATGTTATTTTTCTAACAAAGAAAAGCTATTTAGGAATGCTGCGTACGTTTGATACATTTTAAAATAAGACTAACTAAGATTTAACTAAGAACATTTTGCAGAAGAAAGTCTTTCTGTGATCATTTTTCTGTTATTAAAAATGAAACTTAATGTATAATGTTCTTGTTTATTAATAGAGATTCTTTAAAAAGGCATTCAGTACCTGTTAGACGAGATAAAAATTATTTATTTAGTTTTAAATGGTTTTATATTTGAGAATGTGTGTGTGTGTGTGTGACAGATTTAAAAATTTATCTTAAAACATAACACTTTGTACACAAATTTAAAATGGCATCTTATTAGATATTTATTGATGGTTTTCTTATTTGTAATATTTATCTTAAAGCTCTAATTGTTTTCAATGCGCAATATGATAACATTATAGAGAAATATTGCAGTATTTGCTTTTATTATCGATATTCACATTCTTAAGCCTAACCTTAAGTTATTTTTCTCGAATTACGGCCAGAGGTATTAGTGCAATAATCAGTCATTTAACCCTTAATTGTATAGTAATGTAAATTTCCATCACTGTTTATTTAACTTGTAATAAATAAATCAACTTCTTCGCCACCACTATATTTATATAGAAATATTAATCCAGTAAATTTCCCGTGAACTATGTTGCTGAAAAAAGTTAAAAATCTATCTTAAAATTTCTGGTGTCTAATATTTAATATATGTATAAAAAACACATTTGTAAAAGAAAAACTCATGCAAAGAAGGGTTAAATACTGTTTGATAGTTGTCGGATAGAATTTATTAATTAGCACATCCATAGCTGCTAACTTTTACGCTTTTTTATTCCCACTAAAATTTAATAGAACTTTTTAACTTATTTAACATTCTATTACTATCCTTGTATCGGTAAGGTACAGTGACATTTTATTTGCTTACTGCAAAGAGAACTTAGTAGACGCTAACTTAGTATTTTTGTCTATTTTTTAGTGATTAAAGGGAAAAGAACATACATTTTTTGATAATTACTTACTCCCTTTCCCAGAAATATCACTGCATAAAGTGTATAAAAATGCAAATTACGTCATGTGATTTCACAGATACAACAACAGTAATAACGTAATTTTTTTGTTGGTTGGTAATCGCATGAAACTATGAATAAAGAGGAATTGACATATCCTCAAAACGGTGAAGCCTGAACTGTAACCGGTTACTCAGGGGTTGATTACCGCTGAGACAAACCTCACCCAGTAAATTTAAACTTACCCCATATTTAAATGCCTTATTCATGCCGAATTTCAACCATGATTAAGGAAAAATATACCTATTCGGTTTTAGCGGTAAATGTTTACCCCTGTTGTTCCGCGATATTGTAACTACATGTCCAATCCACCTGTGAGTGAAAGATATTATAACACCTCCGGTGCAAACTTCCACCAGTAAAAAATAATAGACATTTTTGACTTATTTTGAAAGAATATTTGGATGAATAAGTCGTTTAGATAATTCTGGAATTTCTATTAAAAACTGACGAAAGAGAGAGAAATGGGGAGTTTTCCAAAGCATTAATTATCCTCTGATGATCACATGTAAACAAACACAGCCGCCATCTGGTGACTACATCCTCAGTTACTTTACTGGCAACATGTAGATAATACACTACATGTCTCCTCTTTTTTTATTGATAGCTCATTTGGTAATCGAGTGTTAAACGTACATTTCGGCGAGTAAATAAGTCAAACAATACTTTATTTTTAGTGGTAACAAAAACGCGTAAAAAGTGGCATCTATGTTTATCTGTTTATGCTTCAACTTTCTTTCCTTCTTTCCTTCTAAATTTTTGCATTTTAAATTGTTAAAATAAATAGCTGTTTTTTAAATGTTTCAAACTATATACCTTGCAGGGAACACCGATGGGAACACCGATTTAATCGTGTATATTCAAATAAATTAACCACATTGAAATCACTTTCTTATTTGAATACAATCCTCGATAAAAAAAATTAACCCGGAAGAAGTCGGGCATAACCAGGATATGAATGGTTCTTACATCAGTTCCAGTAAATTCAAATAATAATCGTCGCCTTAATCAGTCGGAGAAAAATTTTATAAATTTTGCGATAAAGCAAGTTGAAGATTACTTTTCAAAAAACAGTGGTTAGAATTGTAAAAACCATACACACTCAGAGTATGTCATACCCGGCGTGACTACTTCCGGGTTAAATATAGTGTCCATTCCTATTGAATAAAAAAACCTTTATTAAAAATTAATTTAAAAAAAAATTAACCCGGAAGAAGTCGGGCATAACCAGGATATGAATGGTTCTTACATCAGTACCAATAAATTCAAATAATAAACGTCGCCTTAATCAGTCGGAGAAAAATGTTATAAATTTTGCGATAAAGCAAGTTGAAGATTACTTTTCCAAAAATAGTGGTTAAAATTGTAAAAACCATACGCACTCAGAGTATGTCATACCCGGCGTGACTACTTCCGGGTAAAATATAGTGTCCATTCCTATTGAATAAAAAAACCTTTATTAAAAAATTAATTTAAGTCAATTTATGTAAAATTAACTATTCTAGTTTAAAAAATATAATGCGCCATTTGAATAAGAGTGTTAGCATGAGTCATCAGCAGAGCCGTTGGATTATGTGAGTGGATGTTGAAATTTTGGGATGTATTTTTAATATTACTTTGTATTAAAATTCGTTTCCTATAATTAATTTCCTGCAAAATTTATAACACATTTTAAACAATTTACAGTTTAAGAGTTGTCATAAAGTTAAATGTTTCATTCTTCATTTAATGTCAGTAATAAAGGGGCCACATTTTTTAATACCGGTATTTCCTTAGAAAATATTTATTTTTAGATTTTTCTTTCTTTGGCAGAACCATCTTCGGAGGTAAATTTTTTCAGAAATGTTGTAGAAACCTACCATACCATTTTCTGTTACAAAATATTGGTATTCAGTTGGCGAACCATTTGGGAGCCCTGGAATAAAACTGACTGTGAGTATTTTATCTTCATCTATCAATTTATTTTCATGAGTATAATTTTTGTTATTTTTAAGAAGACAATTTGTGAATGTCTAATGTAGTTGTTTTATCATTTTTATTACGAACCAGGAATGGCGTCTTTTTTTATATTTAATCCATACCACAATTTACAAAAGCATTCCTTTGTGGTATATTTCTTTAAAAAATATCGTCGTATAAGAAAATAGAAATTATTATTTTTACGTAGTGGTACGAATAGAATAGAAAATATTCGCTGGGACGACATATGTCCCAACCCCATAATCAAAAAGTTAAAGAATAAAACAAAACGCTGGAACTCATTTAAAATACAAATCTTCTGAAATACCGCCGTATTTTTTAAATGTAATCTGAACTATACATAAAAAGAAAAATGAAAGAGAGAGATTGTGTGTGAAAGAGGGAGGACATGGAAAAAATAACAACGAAAGTGGAGAAGATATGAAGAATTTGAAGAGCTAAATTATGCTCTAGGCTTTGCATAGAATATATAGACATATTTGACTTTGCTACAAATTAATAAATATTTGAAATTGCTATGAAGCAAAATAAAGAAAAACATATTCACAAAGGGCCTATTCAAGTGTCAAATAACAGGATGCTTGTTACTACAATATCCGAATAGTAAACGTCGCCTTATATAATCGCGGAATATCTTAAACTAAATGAACCACAGATTACTATTCAGAAATGGAAGTAACCCAATGGTCACAGGATGGATTACCTTAATTTAATTTAACAAAGTAGAAATTAGTTGACGCTTTATACAGTAAATCTTTCAGAATGCTAATTTATTGCTGTATGATAAAAATTTGGTATGAGTCAACGTGACATTACCAAACATATGATGTCGATGTTACAGGGTGGCTAGGGTTCAGGGAAAAATACAGTCAAAAAAGTGAAAAACACCAGTATATTCTTATAGAAAAATTTGTGTTGATTATTCGATCAAATAATCAATTTGAATTTTTCTATAAGAATATACTGGTAGTTATCATTTTTTTTACTGTATTTTTCCCTGACCACTAGCCACCCTGTGTTAATACAAGTATATTATTCTTGATGCGAGTTGAGTTCATAAAATGCTGTAAGTTGTGCTCCTCGAAATATTTTTCTCATTTTAAGAACCAGCTAATCCCCAGTCTCTAAAACTTTACATATGTTTATCCTTTTCACAACAATTGTGATATATATGCCCATCCAATTTTTTGTTTCACTGATAGTTTTGATTTAATAAAAAAAATCGAATAATATCGCAATTTCAGTAATACTCTTCTCAAATATATAATTACATCTTTTTTTAATCGGACATTATATTGGCATGCATCTATTACTGTTTGCAATTACAAGGAAACTGGTATTTCAAAAGTTAGATAAATATTCGTAGAATATATTTAATGGTGATAGGGTACACTCGTTGTGAAAGACAAATTTTCTAACATTCTTATATTTGTAATATATACCCTTAAAATTTCCAGAATTAAAAATATATATATATATATATTGTTAGCCTATTTATATATAAAAAGATTATCGTTTTCCGCACAGTGTTTTGCCTTAACACTAGAACGGCTAAGAGCGGTATTTTGACCGTTACCAAATGAATATAATCTGATTTGAACCAGAAAATTCTTTTAAAAGTCAACTAAATATATACCTCACGCATTATATGTTGAATGGATAAGCTATATATTTTTAAATAAGAATTCTGCTGTGAAATAGTTTCATAAAACTTGAGTAAAATTTCCGGTCGTTCTAGTGTTAAAAGAGTTAAAAGTTTCAAAATCATGAACATTCTAATGTACAATAAATATTGATTGTTTTGGCATAGCAGCCAACTTCATTTTTGCCACATTAGGGAGGATATATATTCAAAATATCTTACACTTATTCCGACTAGTAAACTTCGCTTTATTTAATCACGGAATCTCTGTCAATAAATAAAACGAATATTACTAGTCCGAAAAATATGTTAAATATTTTGAATGAATAACTTAACCTGTCCGAGTCTCCCACCGTTCCTAAATTTTTCGAACTTTGCTACCACTATTTCAAATCAAAAAAAAATTCGTGGTAGTTTCCTTTAACATCTACAATAGCATCTACACATTTACATCTACATTTACATTACAATACACAATTTAACATCTATATCCTTTAACATCTACAATAAGATTATTGTTTTAAAATAGTTTTAACCAAGACTCCCTTAATAGATAAGACTTGACAATCCGGAGAAAGTCTATGGGAGAAAATGTCCGCGGTAATTGCCACTTATTAATTGACTTTCTCCGGAAAGTATCGCCGCCTGGTGGATACTACCGCAGAGTTGCCAAGTCTCCGGCTTTTTGAACACCAGTATATTTTTAGAGAAAATGTTGTTCTTTTAAATCCCAGAATTATCCGATCAAACAAAACAAAATTGTCTGTACTAAAAAACTGGTATCCAAAAAGAGAATAGAAAAATCTAGCAGCTCTGCTACCGCACAGCTGCCAACACTACTCTGCATACAAATACATTGATTAGAAACAATACCATTATTAACCCATTCGGGACCATGGGTGCATATATGCACCCTCAAAAAGGGCATACAGAATTTGTTTCAGGCACCAGTAAAAAATAAAAGTAATATTTGTTTTCTCTAATTAGAGCATTTTTGTGATAGTTTAAGTAAAGGTAGCTTTTTTTTTAAAAGTGGTGACAACCAAATAAAATTTGTGTAAAAGCCGCCGGTCCCGAAGGAGTTATGTACATTTATTTATAATATAAACACGAAAAAAGAAAATATTTTTGTTATATAATGAAAAAATATACAGGGTGTTTCAGTTAAACGTTTCAGAACTTCTAAGAGGGGTAGGGTACATCCTGACAACTCGAAATCATATAGCAGTGTGGGGTCGGAAATGCTTTCCTTAACCCTTTGCGGCGCAGAGAATTTCCATTGCTTAACTATTGAAATTAATGAGTGACACCAGAATTTGAAAACAAACTTTCTTGTAAATAAGAAAAAGCTATATTTCACGCAACTAATAAACCGTAATTTTTTTAACAAAAATTCTGGTATCAGTGAGGGTTTTGGGAATTAAAATTAAGTATGTTTATGAAACCACTTAATTTTAATTCCCAAAACCCTCACTGATACCAGAATTTTTGTTACAAAAAATACGGTTTATTAGTTGCGTGAAATATAGCTTTTTCATATTTACAAGAAAGTTAATTTTCAAATTCTGGTGTCAGTCATTAATTTCAATAGTTAAGCAATGGAAATTCTCTGCGCCGCACAGGGTTAAGGAAAGCATTTCCGACCCCACATTGCTATATGATTTCGAGTTGTCAGGATGTACCCTACCCCTCTTAAAAGTTCTGAAACGTTTAACTGAAACACCCTGTATATAAAGATAGAGTAACACTTACAGGCGGAGTTTTCCATTTAAAAGATGAATACTATCCATTGTGTTAATTATTTTTTATTTAATAAAATTTTGGTATTTTTTACGTGAAAATTCTGGTAGGTTTGTAGCTATGTTTTAGCAATGACGAAACTATTTTTCTCCGAAATATATTGATAAAAGTCTGCTTTACGTAAACGCTGAAATCCTAATAATATTATAAATCTGATTAAGTGCAAATGTTAGGCTGAAGCCAGCGTCAAAATGGAGCATTTAATGATCCTGTATCTTTGCATGTAGGCTGATTATAACCCTCAGATGAGCATAGGCTGGTTTTTGTTTATTTTATTCAAATATTTTTCTTAATAATTTAAAATTTCGTTATTTTCATTGAGAATAAATGGACATTTTTTCGTATAGCATTTTAAAATGGATAAATTTACTTTACTGTTGCCAATACTTTATCGTTGCCAAAACTAATTCAAAACCCGAAAAAATAATTTTTACTCAACAATTTAGTTTCAATTGAAAAATTTCCCGGGAAAAATGAAAATGAAAAAAAAATTAAAGAATTAAAAAGAAGATTAAATAATATTATTAGAAATAAAACGTACTTTTTTTTAGTTTTTGATAATAATACAAGGTTTCAATATGCGTAACTATAGGAAACAAGCGAATATGCCGTCATTTATCGAAAATAAAGCGGATATGCTTTGATTGGTGAAATAAAATGATCTTGGGTTTTTTCTTCACTTTTTTTCTTTTTTTTTTTCTTTTGTATGGTAACAATACTTGCCGTTTTACCGTCTGCGCACGGCTAATATAACTATACAGTATTTTTTATTTAAATTTTAAAAAAGTAAAAAAAAGTTTCAAAGGAAAATGGTTAGCAAATGTCAATAATATGCTCCGCAAAATTATCCATGTCGTAAATGATGTCATGGATAGCGAGAAATAGTGAGTTTCCATTCATAAAACTAAAAGAAATAACTCGATTACCTAAAAAAATAATGACGAATGTTAATAGTTCCATTTTTGTTGATAAAACCTAAAGATTTAATATTATTTCGTTAAAGTAACATAATTTTCCCTATGCCAGTATTGAAATTAATTGCCTGGAAAAGAAAATTAACAAGAAATATGTCATTAAAAAGGGAATTCTCTGGGGAAAAAGGAGACGTCATATTTGAAATAAAACGGGAATTTTCCAGTATGTTTTAAAATGAGTGTGAATCAATTCCTTACATTAATAATACAAGGATGAATAAGTATAGAAAGTAGATGAGTTTCACGCCATATTTATAGCGAAAAATTTAAATGTTTTGTTATCTATACTAATTATTAAGCATGAGTATCCGTTATTTCGTTCCGCATGAGTATCAGAGTTTTCTGCTAAAAATCACATCATAATTTTAAGAAAAGAAAAATGAACACGAATCTATTATATTAAAATCTGACCGTGTGTTTGTATTTCGCAACTACTCCTAGACTATCGAACGCAACGCGATTTGCTACCGGTTTAGCGAATACTGGTTATAATTGATACGAGGATATGTCACACAAACTATCAGAATTAAAAAAATTAAATTAAATGCCATTTTTTTTTTTGTAACGAAGTTTCTCTAAAAACGGAAAGTAACTTACTCCATATTTGTGTATAAAAAAGGAGAAATAAAACAGATCAGTATATTTTTTACACCATTTTCAAATTAAAACTGAAAAACAGAATTTATTTTCACTTTGAATAGATGGTGAAAACAAAATCTTGATTTCAGTAAATTATCCGAAAAATACAATCATATTTTCACATATTCAAACTTCATGAATCAATTTATTCTGGAGAACAAAAATTGCCTCCCAATACACTGTCATTTGGAAAACAAGATTTGTTTCAACTATATATTAAACCAAGGAGGCAGAATTGAATTTAAAGAAAAAGCATATACTATTTCTAATTAATGTTTTTTTTTTTTTTTTTTTTTTTTTTTTTTTGAAGGATGGCTGTTAAAACGTTTCACAAAGGCGTTAAAAGTAAAATTGTTTATTATGTAAAATTGACAATTCGTCTATTTCCACGATTTTATTTGGCCCTCCTTTTTGCATTGGTTGCAATTTCATTTTCGCGATTATTTGGCACAAAATTTCACCTTTTTAAGACTGAGTTACGTCAAGGTCCCTATAATAATAAATACCATTTTGTCTCCTATGAAATGTGATAAATAGTTAGTTAATTATTAACGTTTTTAATTATTGTGAGTAAAATATTTTGCTTAATTAATGTATTTATTCTTCTTTTAATTTTGCGTGAACGAAGTCACGGGTAACAGCTAGTATTTGTATAAACATTGACTGAAATAGTCTATGGTATATAAGGAAGATGAACAAACTAATATTTTGTGAAAATAATTGCTGGCTTTCTTTGTAATTTGCACTTCGCTTTTAACATTGTTCAAAGAATTTTTTTTAACTACAGCGCTGACTGTATAAAAGCCAAATATTGGACAATGCTGTAAAAAAATATCTGAAATTGCCTGTCGAATACGGGAGAAAATTGATTCTAAAAAGTAAAATATTGAAAGGATATTTACTGCTATGCATTCCGTGAGAAGTTTTAACTTTTATTCAGTAGACTAAAATTAATATTATTACAAGGTGCACGCCATAGCATGCAATAGGGAACTAGTATTTCAGATAAAATATACTGTTTAATATTTCCATCGTAGTATTCGTAATCAACTCCCTTAAACGTAAAATATGTGATTTTTTCTGAAATAATATAATGCGAAAAAATTTGCTAAAAAGTGGTGTAGAACTGTACCACCGCTCTTTGAATATTATGAATACACGCTGACACAAAAATGGCGACTGTCGCAGGTTGATTTTTTTAAGCGTTTGAACGGTCCCCTGAATTTTGAGATCTGTATTTCCTTTTACTTATTTAATCTCAGAAAAAAAGGCGGAAATAACTTTTAGAAATGATTGGTATTCAAATTCAAAGGATCGTTCAAACGCTGAAAAAATCCGTCTGTGATAGGCACCATTTTTGTGTTAGCGCGTATGCCTAGTATTCAGTGGTCGGTGACTGTACGGACACTAGAAATGTAAATCATTTTAAAATATCAATTTGTAAAAGTAAGGCTCCCACTGGTCCGTTTTTTGGAAATCAGTATTTTTTTAAAAGAAAATTGTGGTTGTTATTTGCAACAATTTCAACTAAAACGAAAGTTTCTACAAAATTTATAAATAGTGGTGTTCGAAAAGCGGACCGAGTGGGAGCCCTGTAAAATATGCTGTAAACGATTTAAACATTAGAATTTATCATTGCTTTGCTCCTGTAACAATTTTGGATTTGCCAACTACAGCGATAAATTAATGAACAGTCATCATGTTTCTAGTTCACACCATTCATTGTTTTTTGATTACTTGATTTTAGTGATGGATGCCTGTATAATACATTAAAAATTTATGTGACTTCATTTTAAGATTAGAACCGTTTCATGATGTAATCAAAATAAAGCGCTTAGCCTCCTCAGGCCCCTTGTAACACATGTGATACAAAAGTTTCAGATTTTTTTACAAAAGCTGGACGGCAGAAGCACTTTTGAGACCGGTTGTATCACATGTGAAACAAAATGAAAAACCTCTTTTCTTTTTTTCTTTAGCCGATAGATGGTAGTATCTCCCCACGATCAAAATTTTTAGAAGCGTTTTGGAAAGAAAACAGGATGTCGGCACGCCCTTGAAGTAAGTTTTATTTTATTATTTAAATATAAATAGTAAACTATTTTTAAGATATACATTTGGTATAAAAATGTACATTTTATCAATTAATACAAATAAAAAAGCTTTATAGTGAAATATTAAAAAATTAAAATCCTTAAAATTTGTTTGTATCACATGTGATACAATGAGACCCAAGGACGTTGGGTTCATGCTTTTTGAGTCAATGTTGTTTTGGTTTTTGAGTTGTGTTTTTATGTAGATTTAAAGGTTATTAGAAGCATTTTTTTTAGATATAAACTTAAAATGAGGTGTTTGCTTTTCAGTTTTACTTGTTAACTTTTTTACTTAGTTTTTTTTTTTACTTCCAAGTACAATATTTGACACAAGACGAAATCCTAGAGATCATGAAATGATTGGGGACAGAAACCGTCGAAGCAGGTGTAGAAATCTGAAATGCTCAGCTTTAACTATTGTACATTGCACAAACTGCAATGTTTTTTTTTGTGTGTTTTACTTCAACAAGAAATTGTTTCAAGGACTTCCATGAAAACAAAAAATGAATGTAATATTGCCACAATACACTAATAAAATTTATTTTTCAGTCAGAATTTATGTGTTGGATATATAGTCTGATTTAAACTCAGAATAAGGTGAATAAATTAATTTTACTTAAAACTTAAAAAAATTTCTCTTATAGCCTTTCACTCCTGATGTATTACATGTGACACATACCCACTAGCCCCTGGAGATTTTTACAAAAAATTTTAATTTCAATTGTATGCTTCATGAAGACCCAAGCAACTACCGTAATTTCCGGCGTATAATCCGCAGCTCAAAGAGTCGTTTTTCGACCCAGAAATATTATTTTATAAAATGTAACTTAAAATATCGCTGTAAATATTTAACTACAATTATTGAATAAAATTTCTGGGTCGAAAAACGACTCTTTGAGCTGCGGATTATACGCCGGAAATTACGGTATTTAAACAACTTCGGGTAAGTACCAATCTTTTATTTTTATCTCGAGGAGGTTAACCCCTTGGGGCAGATCTACGCGTATACGTGACGCATAAGGCGGTCAGAATCCTCGAATTTTCCCACCAGTAACTTTTTATTGTAAACTTTGCCTTATTTAATGAGAGCATTTCTGAGATTCAATTAGGCGAAAATTTCTGTTTTGAAAAACCGGTGGCAAAAGATTAAAAATTCTGTAAAGGACGCTCGTCGCGAAGGGGTTAAACTCCCCTTTTTAACACTTACCAACATACATGAAAAGTTTTTGGTTTGTCTGTCCGTGAGTCCATCTGTCCATCGATCCGTACAACTCTCGTAAATATACTTGGATTTCCCTGTATTTTTAAAAAAAAAATTATTGACGTTTAAGGTAGCAAGATCGCTATTGAAAATGAAGTGTCTAGCATTTATAGTTCATTCACAGGGGCAGTCAAAAGTATTCCGTTACATTGTGATCAATTGGAAAAAACTTTTCAAATGCATTTTGTTGATGTTACACCATTTCTAACATAATGTAATTGATATGCATTCATGCACTAAACCATGCTTTCTGTAGAATATCGGGTGCAAAGCATTAATTAATCATTTACAGGGTCACACAAAATAATTCTGTTACATAATGATTTACGTTGCAAAATCGTTTGCAGTATATTTTAATGATGGTAAACTATTGCAAACATAATGAAATTTATAGGCATTACTAAGGTGCAGTACAAGTTGCTTACTGAAAATATGTTGTGCATTGCATTTATTGTTCATTTACAGGGATACAGAAAATAATTCAGTTACAGTAATGTCTATGAGCGATAATTGATGGAAGTGCGTTTCATGTTCGGTTTGCTTTTTTAAGTTTTTCCGTAATACATAGTGTGTATAAATTCTGTTCTTCATATGCAGGGCTACAGAAAGGAATTAGTAAGTATTACAGACTATGGAAGAGAATTGCTTAAGAATATTTTTTAAGTATGTTATGAATTTTCCTGCTGAACTATATTTAGTATATTAATAGAAGTTTGTAGAATATAAATAAATTCATATACAGGGATACAGAAAGAAGAAGATACATTGCCGTTTATGGTTATTAATTACATTTAACGAAACATAGGCCGTTTTTGTTGTGTTATGCATTTTTTATCTTTATTAAATTTTAGCTTAATATGTGGCCTTTAGATAATATACAGGACTGTTCAAAAGAATTTGAGTGCATTTCGATCTACTGACAAAAATTTCTAACTGAATTAATTTATAGCATGCTATGAAGTAGGTATGCAAATCTATAGATAATACACAGAGATGCACAAGATAATTGGTTTACTTTTTTGATTATGGAAGGTAGTTGCTAAAACAGGTTTTTTTTAAACCTTTTATATACATATCTTCTTTCGGATTATTTAATGGTGAAGTTTCATTAAAGTTTTCTGTATATGTATGAAAGAGTTTCATAACCTATGCTTGACGCATGATTTTTAGTTCTTTTTTATCAATGTCGATTCGTATGTGAAAATATTCTGTTGTCCGGAAAATTCGTGACGGTGGGGAAAAATAATGCGTACCTGAAAATTCTGCCCGTTAATTATTAGAAATTTAGATATCGGAATCAATCTCTAATAATTAAATGATAGAATTTTCCGATGCATATTTATTTTCCCAACCGGCACGAAGTTTTCTGAGAAACCAATATTATTTTCATGTTATAAATAGTCAATGTCAAATGTCATTTTACCTTTGTTTCCAATAAAATAACTAATTTCTAGCCAGAGAATGAGAAACATTATTTGATATATATATATATATTACCTATACATATATACATATATATATATATATATATATATGTATGTATATTTAAATATTACCTATATTGTTATCTTAAATTAAATACATTTAATATAAATAAATGTCAAACTTGTGATATCTACGTGAATAACTGGCAAATAAAAACTGGAGCTGTGTCTAAAAATGTTTTTAATGAAAGCAAAATACCTATAACCATTTTGGTGATCTAAATTCTATTTCTTTTCGAAGTTAAAATAAAAGTTAGTAATGATACCCATTTGTTCAATATGTCCTAATTGGTTACAAAAGTTCAAACAAATTTTTATTTTCTTTAATGAAGATATTTCTTAAGAATATTCTTACAGTTGGAAATACATTTTACATATACGAAAACGTCACCGTTGTAATAAATTCAACCAATTTTAATAATATAATGTCATATTATATCAACATTTTTCAGAAATAATTGGAGTACTGCAGGAAAATTTTTGAAATTGTTATTTTTGTAAACTATTTGTAGATTGTTAGGACCTAGTTTCATTTAGCATTAGTTATAATTAACGGAAATGAATACTCAAATCTTTTTTTTTCTTGTTCAACACCAGACATTAAAATACTTATATGAAAAAATCAGTATTTTTGGAGCCTGCTCGAAACAATTTGGAATTGCCTAAAATTATAGTTGGAAGAGATTTAATTCTAGATATTTAACTCATTATACTCAAAATCATTCATTTAAAAACATTTTGTGAAGATTTATTTTTAAGCAATTTATTTCATTTCAAAAATATTGAAATATAGAGTGATCATTAGTGAAAGAAAAGATTACATAATACAGGGTGATTTTTTTAAAAGTTGTGAAAGTAAAACCCTATAACAAAAGAACCACTGATCCAAATGACCTAAAATTTTAGCAGTATGCTCCCAAAGCAATGGAATTTTTTTTGGCATGGTTTAAAAAAACTTAAAATCACACCGACAGATGGCGCTGTACATGCAGTAAAGTTGTGAGACGAACTTGCGCCCGGCACACGCATAATGGCGAAAACACGTGAAGTACGCACACCCCGTGTTCCTTATTCTATGGAAAACCTCGCAATGACTGCGCCATTGACGGACGGTGCGTTGTTAGTGAAACTGTATTATCAGAGTAATGACAGCCCAACAACTGCTCTTAAGAGATTTAGGACACTTAAGAATTTAAGAAAAGGACCAATGACGACAGAGGGCCTACGGAAGATGGTTTCTCAAAGTACCGTCCATTGTTTTCCTCCCACAGACGATATTCTTTGTTTCTGTTACTTTACAGCGCCATCTGTCGGTGCAATCTTAAGTTTTTTTAACCATGCCTAAAAAATTCCCATTGCTTTGGGAGCATACTGGTGAAATTTCAGGTCATTTGGAGCAGTAGTTCTTTTGTTATAGTGTTTTACTTTCACAACTTTAAAAAAAATCACCCTGTACATCAGCAGGGTTCGTACGGGTACCGTTACTTTTCCAGGTGACATACCAGTATATTTTTCTAAAAAAATACATCAAGTTCAAACGTGCGAAATTTCACCTTATTTAAGAAGAGATTATCTATAAGAAAATACTGGTACCGAATAATTTCTTCTTTGTCTTAAAATTCCAGGATCCGTACGAACCCTGATCAGGGTTCGTACGGACTCCTGGAATTTTCAGTAAAGGTACCAGTATTTTCTTATAGAAAAACTCGCCTTATGTAATCCTGCGATTACATAAGGCGAGTTTTTCTATAAGAAAATACTGGTTATTACCCTGAAATTTCAAGGAGTCCGTACGCATCCTGTACATAAAGTGTATGAAAAAGCAAAAATCATTCTCAAGAAAAGTCAATAAAACATTTCAAAGAGGCGTTTTTCTTAAAGCCCAAAAAACTATGTTCACAGGCAACGACATGAATGATGAAAGATAGATACCACGTCCTGATTTTTGAATTTTTCTCTTATGCATTATATGCCAGAACTCATATTAATACCTGCCCACAGCTATACCGTATTTTCCGGCGTATACTCCGCAGCTCAAAGAGTCGTTTTTCGACCCAGAAATATTATTTTATAAAATGTAACTTAAAAGATCGCTGTAAATATTTAACTACAATTATTGAATAAATATTCTGGTTCGAAAAACGATTCTTTCAGCTGCGGATTATACGCCGGAAATTACGGTACATTAAAATAAAATGTATGTCCTGCAAATTATTTATAAGACCATATTGCTTGTCTAGTGATTAGAGCACTATCGACTGCTCATAAGAATTTGGATTTAAATTCAAGTTCAAGCTTGAAATTTCTTAGTTGATCGGGGTCCACATTTCACAATGATTATATTCTGCTTACATCTTGTGTGAAAAAATTTAATATAGTTTTCCCAAAGAACTAAATTTAAATAGAAAAAGGTGAAAAAAAAAAACGTTCCGGAGAAACATCAGCTGGCCAAACCATCTAAAATGTCTCTACCCAATAACGAAAATTCTAGTAGCATAGAAAAAGCTGACAAAAAGGTAAATTGCACGCATGTAGCAATCATGTCTCTATCTACTGCAGCTGTAACTGTCATACTTTAATATTATTGTAGGTGAATATGGGCTTTGACTACATATATGGACATATACGTCCCGGTGTACTATTATTTTATTATATTCGTACTATTATCCTTTAAAACCTAATCTCTGTCATACACTTATACCACGATATTTTCAAGAGATGTCTACCACGAATACATTTTTTTGTAAATTTTGGTACGATTGAATAAAAAAATAGGCTCCTGTCCTTACCTGTAATGAAGGGGTTGAACGTCATTACAGAGTTGATAGTTCGATTCTTTTTTTACAAATTCAGACTGCTTAATTGCCAACATTTTTTAAAATAAAAATATTCACTTTATTTAATGCAGATTAACACCAGAAAACTCACCAGGAGTAAAGTTTCCGGGCGTTTTATTGTTAATTAAGGCGAATGTACTATTATAAAAATTGTTGGCAATCAACCAATTGGAATAAAATAAAAGTAGCAGACTGGCAATACTGCGACATTATCTATCTGTGTTTATATTTAATACTACATTTTGTTTTGCAAAATTCAGTTTATATATTGCCTGAAGCAAGACTCCCTTATCATAGATCAGACTTGACAATCCGGAGAAAGTCTATGGGAGAAAATGTCCGCGGTAATTGCCAACTTATTAATTGACTTTCTCCGGAAAGTATCGCCGCCTGGTGGATACTACCGCACAGTTGCCATGTTTCGGGCTTTTTGAACACCAGTATATTTTTAGAGAAAATGTTGTTCTTTTAAATCCCAGAATTCTCCGATCAAACAAAACAAAATTATCTCTACTAAAAAACTGGTATCCAAAAATATAATAGAAAAATCTATAGAAACATCTAGCTGGTCTGCTACCAACTCTTACGCTTTTTTCTTACCACTAAAATTTAATAGATTTTTTTTCGTCATGTAATCACACGATCTTGTCAATTTAATAAGATAAAATTTACTATAAAATTTTAGTGGTAGGAAAACTACTAGTTCATAAGCAAATGCATAGAACAAATGGAGCTGTGAAAAAATTTCGTGTGATTTCGTGTCGTAAATACTATTACTAACGATTGATGGCGTTAGTAGCAGGACAAGTATAGCGGTCAAAGGCAACTTGCTGATTGAGAGGTCTGATACTATGATAAGGAGGTCTTGGCCTGAAGTTGTAAAATATCCCTGAACAAGTTTTAAGATGATTTATTTTAAAATTGTGGCGAAATTCACAGTTGAGTTTAGGTAGAAAGCGTGTTTGTCATTTGTCAACAAATTGACAGTTTTATATTTTTTTTAAAGTGAGATTTTTATTGAGTCGCGCAAAAACAAAAGAAAACTAAATAACCACGTAGGTTCTATAATAAAAATAATGCTGTGTCCAATTATAGTTTCCAGTGACATGGATTTTCATCAAAAGTCGGGAACGTTGCCTTAATAAATCAATTCAGAGACAGATGACCTATGTAAGAGGATATACCACAAATTATCCGGATCAAAACTATTCTTTCGAAAAACATATTCAAGCAGGTTGTCTATCTAAATAAGGGGATCTATCTTTTTCAGGTTCGGAGCGAATTTCCCGAAAAATGTTTTCTCCCTACTTTTGCAATGACGAAAATTAAGAGAAGTTTGACCGTGGATAAGGAACCCTGTCATTAATTTAGAATATTATTTGATCTTTCTTATACCATTGATTGTACCATTATACTTTGCATTTAATTACATTTAGAGAAATAAAAAATACTTTTTAAATTAGTAATTGAAAAAAAAAGTATTTAAATATAATACGACAAATTTAAGCTTCCCAAATTAGCTTTGCCCCGATTTTGAAGTCGAGTTTTCATGTCTTTTACTCGTCATTTCTCCTTTATTACGTTCTGTCATAAAACAAATCCAAATCCATAAGTTTTGGTCATATTTTTTCGTCATAAGTTAGAAAACTATATTTCAAGTTTAGTTTGTAGAACTTTTTTTCCTGTATTAAAAAAATAGAAAAATGTAAACCCTTTAACTTGAGCAAAAGTTACCGTGGCTAAACCACGCAGGTATCGCCGGTCTACTTTTACGATTGTAATTTTACGATTTTTAACATCTGGTAAACTTCACGATAAGTGTACAAATATTAAGTGTACAAATTTTATAATTAGCATAATATAATAATAAATATTTTTTTTTGTCATTACAAAACTTTCTGGTCTCCTTAACGCCTTTGTGAAATCAAAAATCCTCTTTCTGCTCGTTTGTATAATTATGTATTTACATATTTTTGGTTAAAAGTCTGCCCTTCAAACCTGAAAAAAAACTCATCTATTTTCCCTGATACTAGCGCCTAGCTGTCCTTTTTTTCCAGTGCCCTTTTATAAGGTAAAATCCGGAATCGTACTCCCTGTAAGTTTTGAGTTAATCTAGCGCTGCACATAGCGTAAACATCTTTTGCCAGCCCAATATTCGAAAGGTAATATTCGATTCATTTAATAAATAGCAAAGAAATGTTCTGTGTAAAAGTAATGGTCTGTCTGAAATTACATTCATATTTAACTTACCCTCGCCATCGTTTAGCATAGTGGTCAACTTTTACGATTTAGTCATACCAGTAGTTTTAAAAAGAAAAAAAAATATTTTATCACCGAAAATTAAGGTTAAAAAAGCTATAATAATTACGGAGTGAAATATAGATATTGTTTTAACTTGAGTGAAATTCCCTGTATGTTTTGTGTTATTCTAGCGCTGCACATAGCGTAAACATCTTTTGCCAGCAAAAGGTACCGTAATTTCCGGCGTATAATCCGCAGCTCAAAGAGTCGTTTTTCGACCCAGAAATATTATTTTATAAAATGTAACTTAAAAGATCGCTGTAAATATTTAACTACAATTATTGAATAAAATTTCTGGGTCGAAAAACGACTCTTTGAGCTGCGGATTATACGCCGGAAATTACGGTATTTAAAAGGTAATATTCGACTCATTAAAAACCCCTTGAAGGGCACCGGTATATTATATATACCACTTAATTTTAATCCCAAAATGCCAGAATGACACCAGAATTTTATAATTAAATTTTGAATTTATAAGGTACACTTGTTTTAAAATTAATTCGTTCGTGAATCTTGGTGTCAATCAATCATTTCAATATTTTAGCTACAAGAGTACTTTGCCCCTGAAGGGGTTAATAAATAGCAAAGACTTGTTCTGTGTAAAAGTAGTGGTCTATCTGAAATTACCTTCAAATGTAACTTACCCTCGCCATCCTTTTGCATAGCGATCAACTTTTACAATTTTGTCATGACACTAGTTTTGAAAAGAAAATTTTTATTTTATCACTGAAAATTAAGGTTAAATAAGCTAAAGGTTTCTTGCCAACAACAGTGATAGGGAAAAGTGTAAAAGTTGGCAGCTATCATTTTATGTTCACTTGTTTTGTCGGCCATCACCATCAAAAATTCATTTTCTGGGAGTCTTCAAATAAATCTAAAGAAAACATTTTTTAATAATTTAACGATAGTTAGAGATCTGCTACAACAAGAAGAACGGTATGTAGCGTAAAATTTAATAAACTGTTTCTACAATACATTTTCATATTTTACTCAAATGATATAAGAATTAACGAAGTTTCTAAATACACGTTTAAAAATCAGTAATGTTTTTCCTATATTTTCTAATATTCTATATAAAGTTTACTATTATTTTCTTTTCTTTCCGAAGTATTAGACTACCTAATGAGGCTATTTTTGAATAATTAAGAGAATTTGCAATAGATTTAAAGTTCACAAACATTTGTTACGTCATTACACGCAGATAATCTCTTTGTAAAGATTTTAAATACGATATATAAACACTCTCTATCAGTGGGAATAAAGGATTCCAAACTATTACTAATTTTCATTGATAATTAGGTATTTAAGGATTAAATGTTTACACAAAAGATTATTCAAACCCCAACTTTTTGTGGAATGAATTTCTAAAAGTTTTATTTTAAATGTTTTATGTGTTTACTTGGTCATCCAAATTCTCTTAGAATGAATTTGCATGTTATATTTATGAACATAGTGTGATGATAATTTTGATTCATGAGAAAGACACTCTGTTAATCCGTAAATGTATATCTTTTATAAATGATCATTGGTATTGATAAATGCTAAATTTTCAAAATATGCTTGTTATAAGACATATAGTTTTATTTTACAAAGGAATAATGTTTTATAATTTACTTGTAACAGAATGAAATATGTTAATGTAATGTATTGAACTGTAATTTAAATTTTTAGTGGTGCATAAAATCCTTTTCTTGTTGATTTTTATATTAAAGCTCTATTTTCGGAGACTTGATTTTGTGAAAAAACAATGTTATTCATGTCTATACTTTTTAATGATAATATAAAGGTTCTAAAGATAAAAAATGACGTTTATTAAATAATTATATATAGTATGATGGATCCTATAATATTTTCATGCACAAAATGGTGAAAATCTTTAAAATTAAATGTTAATGTATGCAATATTGCTTAAAGGAATGATGCTGTGATTGTAGTTGTCGTATACATAAAAAATGCAACAAATTACTATCGGGAAAGATATAAATTATTGCCTTGAACACATCCACAATGTTGTCTGTGTACAAAAAAGACCCCACAGAGAGGCAATGTCGCTCTTAAAACTAGAACCGTAGGAAAGTTTACTCAAATTTTATAAAAATATTTGACACCAGAAATTTTATTTAAAACAGTTTAACTTACAGTTTATCAGTTTAATTTCCAGTTCGAATCAACATCTATTCATTTGGTACGGGTCAATGTGACCCGTCATCGCAGTTCTAGTGTTAAACCGTTATAACATTACAACTTAGAAGATGTTCAGATGACAGTGTTGCACTTAAACAATGCGTGCATTCTGTGTAGTTTTGATGTTATTTGCAGTTGCGTAGCCATGGTGGATGTCCAGAAGTTATCGATACTAATATTTGCAAGTAATATTATTCGCCTTATCATAATAGAGAAAATTCTGAAATTAAACTAGGCAAGAGTAACTTTACGAAAGTTATGATATCCGGCGAATCTGGACTACCCAACATAGCCAAGTCTCCTACGATCTGGCTTGTTCTTCATGCTTTTCAAGTGTAATATGTTCTTAATCTGGATTTGTAATTGAGATGTCCCTATTGCAGTGTAACTCTGGTATTAAAAATTTATTCTTGGGACAAGTAGAGCGTCTTCTAGGACTGTAGTTTGCTACCGCATTAGAATCGGACTGTGTAATGGAGAGGAATGAGGTGTTTCTGATTCTGGCTTCTTTGGCAAGTGTATCAGCTTATTAGAAGGTCGGCGAATACACCTTCCAAAAGGCAGGGCTCCCACTGGTCCGTTTTTTGAAAACCAGTATTTTTTTAGAAAGAAAATTGTGGTAGGTATTTGCAACAATTGCAACTAATACGAACTTTGAAGCTAGTTTCAACAAAATTTATAAAGAAGATTTTTCTTTAAAAAAAAGTGGTGTTCAAAAAACGGACCGAGTGGGAGCCCTGAAAAGGCCCATTGCCAACATTATTTCTGAAAAGTACACTTCGACTCATTTTATGTAAGAAGTTCAGTGATTAAATACGTAGAAGAAAACTGATCATTAAAAGTGTTGGAAATTGATCTTCTTGAACGCGGGTTTGCTATCGCTGGTTAATCATTCCACTGTATATCAACATGGTTTGGAACGTATTGGAGTGTGTATGATTTATTTTTTTCTTTAATTATACGCAGTCGAGAAAAAAGGCACATCTATTCTAAGCATCAATTGGTTACAGAAAAATCTTAAATAGCCATTCAACTCGAAATAATGTCTTCTTTCAAGTTATGTAAGAAAATAAACTGCTGCATAGTAAACAGTTTTTTTAGCATGACTCAAGAACTACAGAATGGTAGAATGAGCAGTAATTTTGGATCTGCAGATCGGATGCTTTTAGTAATCGATTTCTGTTTTAAAATATTATAGGTTACAATCCATATTCTTACGAAAATTTGTTTCAAAAACTAATTGGCCAAATGATTACCATTTTTGTGCTCTAAGATAAAGATTACCGGAACAGCCAAATGTGATATCAAAATTGAGGGTTGATATTATAAATTTTAGAGTTTGGTACAAATTTTGTATGACGACTAACCCTTAGGCTTATTTCTTTAACACAAATTTGTAGAAGACACAATTTCCAGTCGTATGGTTATTTTTTTAAAGAATTTGGCGATAAGAATGTATAGGGTGTTCCTTGCAGGCTGTACGTAAATGTAATTATTTTATGGATGAGTTTTGTTGCGCAATTCTTAATAGCTTCTACTTTAGATAGAATAACTAATTAAATGTTTTTGTAAAATGTTTAGTTTTACGTGTTAATTAAAGGATTGGTGATGGCTAGTTTTTGGTTTTAAAATAGGAACATCTGTATATGGGCATTATACTTGGGTATTACATTATTTAAGAAAACTTTTTGTTGTAAAATTTAGTTTAAAAACTGCATAAATTTTAAAAATAACTCTAAAAGTTTGTGTGATGAACCCTCTTAGCGTGAACGACATTTTAAAGTAAAATTTAAAATTATGTTTCTACGGTATATTTTATTATATTCTGAAATTATAACATAAGCACTGAATTAGTTTCTAACTAGACTTACAGAATAAATAATGATTTTCTATACTTAATAGTTTATTATATTATAATTGTTTGCTTTTCATCAGAAGTATTTATCTGTCTAATTAAGAATTTTTGACTAATTAGTAGGATTTTTAACACCTCTGTGGTTTGCGAACTTTTGTTACGTCATTATTTTCAGATAATCTCTTTTCAACGATTTTAAATACTAAATATAAACATCCAATAAGTTGAATAAAGAATTACGAAGTCTTACTAAGTTCCAACGATAATAAGATACTTTACGATTAAAAGTTCACGCAAAAATAAAATAATATTCAAAACCTTACTTTCCACGCGGTGAATTCTTAAAAGTTTAACTTTTAATGTTTACTAGTTTGTTTCTAGTTAATTTCTAGCTTATATACTAGTTCACATTGCATGTTATATCTAGGAACTTAGTAGGATGATAATCTAGTGCTGTGAAGAGTAGACTGTTAATCCTTAAAGGTATCGCCGGTATAACTGTTTCTTCATAATCGTTAATGAAAGTTTCAAATAAACTTGATATACTAAATATAGCATAATCTAAAAATAAATAATGATTTATAATTTACTGTCAAGTTTTTTAAATTATGTGAAAAATAATTGTTCAATATAATACAATTCTAATTATGTAATTAGTAATTTCTTAGTTTCTAAATACTCTTTAGGATAGGTTTACACAACTGCTGGCCCGCGGTCCACAAGTCAACCACAATTTTTCTATAGAATATTTTCTCTTATTTAATGAAAGAAACTTTGCTATTAAGTATGTTGAAGACTACCTTTTGAATATTGTATCGCAAATGATTTTCAGGAAAAATGGTTGTACCGCACTACTTTACAGATCATTGTTTTTTCATTTAGCACCTGGAAATTTCTGAGCACACAACTGAAAAGAATCTTGTTTTATACATTAATTTGCTACCTGTGCAGAGTAGAATAAAAATAACAGAATATATTGTTTCCTCTGTGACTCATCCTGGGAAAGCGGTAGAAATGTGTCAAAAAATTCAGTTATATGTTTGGAGACATAATTTCAGCATTATACTCCGTCCACTTGCCCTGTAGTTGTATCTATACATTGCCATATAGCGGGAATTTCATCTAAAGATTTTCATTAGTTGTTTGTTTACTATCAAGAACAGTCGTTTAGATCTGTAGTAACGCATTGTGTTGTAAAGGTCGTCACTTCGATGAATGTAGACTACCTAAAATTACCTACATAAACTTGCGTAAACGTCAAAACAAGTACATATGTTGTTTGTTTATTGTCAAAATGGTTGTTGATATTGTAAACAAAGCCAACAACATGGATTTTATTTCGTTATTGTACAGTATAATTGAAAATTTTATAACACGTACTGGCCAGGTCAGACTTTCCACAATTTTTGTTGTTTCTAGTGATTCATGTAATATGTTTAATAATTATCTTTCTATCAGGGTATTAGTTTATTGAATTAAAGATTTTTATGCTAATTAACAGCATTTTCAGAACCTTTTTCTCTCATAAAATACGTCTTATGAACTACTTATGGTTACGAATTACGCTTAGGTCATTACACTCACATAATCTCTCTTTTAAGATTGTAAGTGCTGTGACACTCATAAATTACACACTACACACTATATAATTACACACTACACTCATTAATTTTGGAAAAACCGATATTGGGAAAATGTAACTATACGAAAATATAGTTCGTAGACTATTCATTTCTTAAATTTTAAGTCGATCTGATAGCAAGAACTTACTTTTTTCCATTCGCTGAAGCGAACGCTGCCCCCATTACTCAGCACTCCTTGTAGTAGCTGTTTCGTTTTACTCGTGCAAGCAGGCTGGCCTGCTTAGAATATGAAACACATGCTAAATACAGAGTTGCCAAGTCTCCGGCCTTTTGTACACCAGTATATTCTTAGAAAAAATTTTGTCCTTTTAAATCGCTGAATACTCCGATCAAACAAAACAACATTTTCTGTACTAAATTACTGGTATCCAAAAATCCGGAAACTTGGCAGCTCTGTAAATAGCATAATTTTTATGAATTTTATGCAAATTTTATTTCATTTCAAAACTTTTAAATCGTTTTTTTCGAAACGACATTTTTTAAAGATACTGGAAATGATTCCAAACAAAGTTCTTAATGGATTTGACTGAAACTTTGTGAAATTGTAACTATTAGCCCTTGGACGAAATAATTTAAATTTTCATCAAAATTATTATTTTATGCACGTTAGAATAGCCAAATTTTGGGACAAAAAATAGCCTTATCCTTCAAACGGTCGCCTTTGTTTTTCAATCAACATACATTAATTTTCTTTGTTCAAAGATAATTTTATTTAACACTATATTAGTAAAATTGGTTGGTTTTGTTTATTTTAGATAAGCGGTTTCCGATTATCCAGTCCACCGCACACCACTTCCGTGGTGAGGTGTCACCGGTGTCGGACCATAACTCCGACAGTTTCCATTATTTGTGTACACAAAAATTCGTGAACAAACTGTAAGACGAATGTACCTTTCACCAAATTTTGTTGTTATCTGTGGTATACTTTTGCAGAATAGAAATGTCAAATATGACATCCGATTAGAGATATTGACTGGTGGCAGCCCTTAAAAACTAATTAAAAACATTTTACCTGTCGGAAGCTTCAACAATAATTAAATCCTTTACGATTAACGTTCACTCAAATCATAAAAAATATATAAAATCTAACTCTTCGTTAAAGATTAATTTTGATATCATATTTGTTCATTTTGTTTATTATTTTTCATATTCTACCATATTGTAACTGATATTCTACCTGAGTGAATTACATGTTATATCTAGAAAGTTACTATGATTATTATCTAGTTTTATGAGCAAAATTATCGCTTAATATTTAAACGTATATTTCGTATAAATAACCAATAAAAATTTGGTCATTCCATGTAAAATATGCAGATTTTGGAAAATTATTGTGCTGCACCAAATTTTAATTTCATGAAATATGTTACGTTAAATGTATAAAACTTAAAAACCCCCAAAATTGCTTTTTTATGTATATTAACCCCTTGAAGGGCACCGGTATATTATATATACCACTTAATTTTAATCGCAAAATGCGACATTGACACCAGAATTTTACAATCAAATTTTCAATTTATACGGTACATGAAGAAAAGCTTTTACTTATGTTATAATAAATTCGTACGTGAATCTTGGTGTCAATCTATCATTTCAATATTTTAGCTACAAGCAAAGCCATTAAATAATAAGTCCAGTCAGATAGTGTTAAATTTGTTAGCGACACACTAGCGCCAAACCTCTGCTGCGGAAGGAGGACAAAACAGAAGTCGGTCGCAGAGAAACGATACGATTTATTTATATAGATATTTTATACTATTTTTATCAATGTTTTGTTTTTGCACTTCCTTTAAAAGCTTGCTAATTATTAGGATCTTTTACATTAAAGCTCAAACTATAATGAAAAACAAAATGGTGGAAATTTACTGGGTTGATATTTCTATATAAATATAGTGGTGGCGAAGAAGTTGATTTATTTATTAAAAGTTAAATAAAAAGTGATGGAAATTTACATCACTATGCAATTAACCCTTTCCGGCACAGACAAATTCTGTTCGTAAAATGTGAAATTGCTGACTGACACCGGAATTTACAAACGACTTTCTTAGAAAATATGAACTCCTTATTTTAAGCTTTCATTTTAGAAGCAAAATTTTATTAAAATATTCTTGGTGCCGAATGCAGCACTCCCAACCGCTAGATGGCGCTATTTTCAACTTGCGAAAAGTTTCCCATTTATCTGACTGGGCTTATTATTTAATGGCTTTGGCTACAAGAGAACTTTGCCCCTGAAGGGGTTAAAAAAATTGCACATGTACCTCTGTTTACACTGTGGACGTAACTTTGAGGTTCAAAATCCTCTTCTGAGGCACAACTTAAATAAATTTAGCTTATATTAGTGCTGCACAACTTGTTTGTTTGAATATTATTTGCAACCACAATATTCGAACAAAATATAATTTTTTAGCTTTTTTTTTATTATTCGTATGTGAATTAGCAGTTGAATACATTAGAGCGCATATAAAATAATACTCATATGTGTTCTTTTTTCTAGACTGAACAAGATTTATGCTCTGCTTAAAAATCGGTTTTAGAGCCCAAAATTATGCTTATGAATTGCTAATTTTAGCCATTTGACAACTTCAAAGTAACTCGGAAGTACTTTTATTAAGTAATCCCATATTATTTCTTGTAATACCTATATACAATTACTTTGTGTTGAAAGGTTATTCTATGCCCGTCCACAAGAAAAACTTATCAAAGTTTGGGAAAATTAAAAAAATCGATTTTTTGCACCCCCAAATACTCATGTGGGGCAGTTGATAAAAGTTTCAAAATGCCATCATTAAGAATCGCTATTAATAAAATTTTTAAAAATTAAAAATCATTTTGTTAATATAAGAGATTGAAGAGTTAGGTGACATTGAAATAACGAAAAGCAACAACACTTCATCAACTCTGAAATATATATGCAGTATATTTGCCAGTAAATTTTATTGAAAATTTTTATAAGATACGAAATCTGTCATACAACTGAAAAAAAAAAAAAAAAAAAAAAAAAAAAACATTACCGTAATTTCCGGCGTATAAGCCGTAGCTCAAAGAGTCGTTTTTCGACCCAGAAATATTATTTTATAAAATGTAACTTAAAAGATAGCTGTAAATATTTAACTACCATTAATGCATAAAATTTCCGGGTCGAAAAACGACTCTTTGAGCTGCGGCTTATACGCCGGAAATTACGGTACTTGGGCAACGCTGGAAAATACTTAAAAAACAGAATAATTATCCCCACTTCAAAATAGATTCTTCATCGGTAGAGTATTTTTTGTCTGGTCCCATATGTTGTTCATTCCGGCATGTAATTTGAAGTTTATTGCATTGATAGTATATATTCTGTCCAGTCTGAAAAGGCAGTCTCCAAAGAGGTGCTAATGATCATATAATAACTCATTTAGATATGTTCGAGTATTGCATAGAAAATATAAAAATATTATTGCTTTTTATTTTTTTCAGCTTAAACTCCAAGTTGAGAAACATACAAATGTACGTGTGTCCAGAAGAAATATATTCTAAAGATACAAATTGTTTTGAATTGGAGGGGAAAAGTAATTGGACTGTTTCGTAAAGATTTACCTGTGTTGACCGAGTAGCGTTTTTATTTTTCTGTTTATTTAATTTTGGATAATTGTCATTATACATTTTATATCTTAAGAAAATTTTAGATACAGTTTTCAGGCAAATATATACTAAATACTTAGCATATTTCAGTGATGTCCTTTTTCGTTATCTTACAGTCATGCAACTCTTTAATCGATTAGAATTGCAACATGGGTTTCCATTTTTTTAATGAACATTAATAGGGATTCTTAATCATGATGTTATCATCTTGCGCATCAGACATTATTTGAATTTTTTTAGCCCCTGCCCTATATCGGGTTTTTGTGGTTCAAAAAATGAAATTTTTGAATTTCTACATTTCTTTAAAATAAAAATGACGAATAATGACAGCCAAGGGTTTCTCCCCCACAACCTATTGTATATAGTTGATTCACAAAAAAAGTGGGCTTATTAATGAAATTCCTTCATAATTTTTTCACGGTTATTTATAGTTGTTTTAGTTATTTAAAACCAGTAATACATGAACATAACTTTGAGGTTCAAAACCCTCTTCTTAGGCACGTCTTAAATCAATTTAGCTTATATTAGTGCGGCACAACCTATTTTTTTTAATGTCGTTTGCAACCACAATATTAGAGGGCTAACCTTTGACTTATTTACAAACAAAGTTTATGTCATTAAATAAGGCAATTAGTTCTGTTTAAAAACAGTGGTATCTTGATGGTCAGCGGTTGTGCACCCCTAGGCTACGCAAATGAAAGCAAATTGTTTATCCTTTGAAATGGACCTCTTTGTATTATTTTGCTCATTGTACAAACTCTACAGCCTTAAACAAAAGCTCACAAAATGATGTTTTTGGCTTGTCAACGGTGAGAACAACGGACTATATCTCATGAGCATTTTTTATAGGTATGCCACAAGAATTTTTGATGTTCTCAAGATTGGTGTTAAATCTCTTAACTTTAAATATAAACTAGCTCACTTTTAAAATCAGTGGGTTCATCAAATAATAAAAAAAGACTACTTATATAATATAGTAGCAAGTAAAACATTTAATTTTCACTCTCACAGAAACAAGTTACATATTCCGCATTCAAATATAAACAAAACTCAAACACTCGATTACATTCTTATGAGAAATTGACTGACGTCACTAGCGCCAGTGCGCTCACATTTGTCAAGAGAAAAATATTTAATGTCACTTAATGATTTAGGAAGTTATGCTTCGTTGTAGTTATTTTATTATCTTTCTATTTGAACATGTGTCCCTAACAATTGGTATATCTATTCCACCACATTTGATGAAAAGAAAATGTTTCAGCACGACCCATCTATTGATTTTAGATGAAATAATGACGCAAGAGTAAACGTTATATATTCAAATAAGTTGTTATACAGGGTATAGCTCTATTTTCCATATAAATACCGTTTTATAACTTACTTGCAACAGGCTTGTTGTTGTGTTAAAAATTAAAGTGGTGTATTGAAGCGAAATTAAATTTTGTTAGTGCTGCAGAAACTATTTCCATACTAAAATTAATCTGATAACATGATTATCAAAGTCTTCATTATGTTTAAAAATATTATTATAAAATGTTATCCAATTTTTTATAAAAATTGAAAGTTTCGAAAGGTTAAAAAAATGACACGTGTATTAAATAATTATGTTTGTCTTCCTAAATTCAATGATATTTTTATAAGAAAGTTTGAAATGTTGAAAATCTTTAAATGAATTATTGTGTTTAAGAAATGTTGAAAACCTTTAAAAGAATTATAGTTTTTAAGAAATGTTGAAAATCTTTAAAAGAATTATTAATTTTTATGAAATGTAAATATTGATTAAAAAAATCAAAAAACATATTAAATTAAGCGCAAAGACAGACTCACATAAAAAGACTCTATCTTTTTCAGAATCATTTATATACAGAGTGTTACCGAACTCTACCAAAAAAATTGTGGAATGATAAAACACGATAAGCAGTTATTTTTATGGATTCTGTGGTCACAAATCATTTACTTTATTCTAAAAGAACCCGAGTTTTCGTTCCCAAAATGAAGATTTTTAATGAAAATGTCAACAAATTTCTTTTATTTGAAATGTTCTAGCTACAAAACATATAATAGATGTGACCAACACAATAACTACCAAACCTTCCACTTTTAGAGTACCACGATAACAGACTAATAATTTCCATCGCTTTTAATGGGAAATTTCTATCATTAATATGGCAAATATATTTATTCAAAAATAGTGTTACTGAAAAATCGGAAGCCAATTATGTCTGTGTAGTAAAATGTAAATAATTCAAAACCGGACGTTGCATACTACGAAACTTTCGGCGAAAACAAAGTGTGGCATTTATCAGCATACCACGCACTAAGTAAACTTGTTTTGATATCATCGTATTACAGGGGAAGCAATCTAATATATTTTTCAATGTATTAAAATATCTTTATTGTTATTAAAATTATCAAAGGATACTGGTTCTTCATGGATTACAGAACAATGCATTTTCTCTGACTGTGTACGTAAACGGTTATTTCGGATATCATAGAATCGAATGTTTGTAGCAAAATAATGGAAAGTTTAGCCACACACTGAAATATCATGATAAAATTGGAAGAAGAAATACAGGGTGATTCATAAGTAAGTATATAACTTCCAGATGCTGTAAAACAAGAACACTGTAAGGTACTTTCCTCAAATGCGAGAAATAAGGTAGGTGTACTCTTATAGTTTTTCCCCTCTGCTGTGCGAAGTGGCGTAGGTGATATAACAAAGACGTTTGTCATATATCTTGCTTTCAGTTCAACTACACCCCCCCCCCCCAAAATTTAACAAGTTAACATAAACTTTTCCTTTCCTCTTCCAAAATCTAACAAGTTTGTATTGATTTCATGCTTCCCCTTCCCCCCCCCCCAAAATAGAGATAAATAATAAATTCATAAATAATCATTCATTACCCCCCCCCCCACACAAAATAAATAAATAATTATAAGAATAAATAAATATAGTTTATAGATTTTAAAGGTCTATAATTCCCCCCCCCCACCACCAAAATTCAATATTTTAACTAAAATCTATTTCTGATTTAATTTAGATAACGAATATATTTTCTTTATTCTAAAATGCAAGTCACTCGCATACATCAGAAACTTTTCAGTCCTTGACTTTGCGGTTATGCTAAAAATAAGTTACAAATGTTCATATATTTCTAATCCAACCGTTTTCTTCTCATGAAATCAAAAGTGCATCTGTCTTAAAACTTAGACAAAATATATAAGCAGCTGTGCTCTACTTATTAAAGTAATGTAACGTATAACCGATATTCTTTATGCAAGCATTAGCACTTCGCATCCGCTCTCAAAAGAATTAATTAAAATATCTCTCGCCCACATGTAAACGGTAATATGCAAGTTCATGTTTTTCACACCCTGTTATTAGATTCGAGTCATAAGTAACAGTTAATTGCAGCTGTCTTTTGCAAAGTCAAACGCCAATCCGAAAATCATTTTCTTTTCTTTTTCCTTGTTTCGTCTCCATGCAAGAATTCCTGCAACCCCCACCGCTCTCAAAACGAATGCATAATCATAGACAGAATCTAGCAGTTATCGTTTTTTTCCAATACGCTTCCGACATTAGTCTCCAAAAACTCTCTCGCCAAGTACTGGCGATTTTATCATGCTTTCCGCGCCAACACCCGTACATGTAACTTTTAAAACTTTATCACTTCGGCCGTTTGACTTGACCAGAGAAGTTGTAGAAAAGTTATCTTCGTTTTTGTAGGGTACCTCCCCTTGCTTCTTCGACTAACTTGCTCCTGTGTCTTATGATGCTTTGTTTTACGAAATAAACGCTTATGTCATCTACTTCTGCTTCTTCACTTCACCGGATTAACTGCGTAGTTTTATCTATATCCAGACCTTTTTCAGCTATGCAAAACTACTGACGGTATGGTACACATTAGCTACATATCTCTGTAATAGATCTTCAATAGCAAAAAATCCCTGTGACAGTTCTTGGTGCGTCTCAGCCGTATACTCTTCTCTAAGAGAAACCTTTTCCACTGTTTAAGGGGAGGTACCGGACTTCAACGCATATTTCTTTAACTGCAATGCACTGCGTCCTGTATTTACGTTAGCGCTACTTCCATATCATCGCTTCTACGCGCCCTCGATGCAGGATTATCTCCATCTTGATGTGGCAGGCACCTGGCCTGTGTGAAAGTGCTGCCCCCCCACCGCACCGTCGTCTGTGGAACCCCCCCCCCCCTCCGTTCCAGAGCGGACATGCTAGAGTCATCTCATCTGCGTTGACAACCTCTACCTGAAGCGCGCCACCCCCCCCCCCCATCTCTTCTGTCACCTGCTCTCTTATTGTCGCTGCCTGGAGTCCTTCTCCACCCCCCTCATCTCTTCAACAGTGTTTCCGAATGTGATCCGTGTGCAGTTTAAATACAAATATCTCTCCAACAGTGTTACTATAAGTGATCCATGTGCATTTTCAATCCAAGTGTTTCTTCAACAGTGTTACTATAAGTGATCCGTGTGCATTTTCAATCCAAGTGTTTCTTCAACAGTGTTACTAAAAGTAATCCGTGTGTTGCGTAATAGTTCGGGGATTAAACTGAAGGACTAAAGGGATTACTTCCTCGTGCATTTATTCCTCTTCTAAAAATACTTTTCATAGAATATTAACCCTTTAATAGCGGCCCAGGACTGGCGACTTTTTTTATATGCAATCGTACCACATTTAGAAAAGATATTTCTTTCTGACAGACTTCTTTTGAAAATATCCTAGTATAAGTTTATGGCAGAAAATAATATTTGAAAAGCGGTACGAATAGAATAAAATACATAATGCTCTGGGCCGTATTCGTTATGATCAAAAGGTGTAGTCAAAGGAGTCAAAAGGTGAAGGCCATACACACATATGGATTTTATTAGAGGCGAAGTATTAAATATTAGAGCGAAAAAAAATATGTGATAATTAAAATATCATAATTGTTCTAAACAGTGTTGCCGTTATTCTGATTTTTTTATTCAAATTTTTTTGCCACTAGTTTTTTGAGAAAGTAATAGTCGCCTTATTTAATGACATATTAAATAATGCGAATTACACATTTCTAAAAAAATGTTGCAAATCAAGTAATTTGAATTAAAATAAGTAGCCCACTCGCAGCACTGGTTCTAAACAAGGTGTTCGTTTATATTAAGTTGATGCAAACAGCGTTGCCAGTGGGCTACATTTTTATACTCAGTTTTCTTGATTGACAAGGGTTTTTTGAAAAAGTAACTTTTCCTGAAAGAAAGTCAGTGGCGTAGCTACACATTCAGCGCCGTGGAGCAAATAAAATTGGTACGCCCCTTGCCACTATAAAAACACTTCTGCTAGCTCTGTTTGAGGTTTAAACTCGTATATTATATTCTTATTTATATTTAAAACCCTGTTTTTTATTTAAAAAATAAAGTATTTTCATAATAAAATATTTGACGAAATAAATACAAATAAAATATTAAAATAAACTATAATTGTTTAAGTTCGGACTACCTACTGATTTTTACGACGAATTGAGCAGTATTTCCGATTTAAATGGTCCCATGGTCGCAGTGCAATCTACCACTAACTTCTGTTGTTCCTTTCAAGGCTTTTGAAGCAATATAGAATGCTAATAAAGAAACACACTATTGTGGAGATATTTTTAAGACGCGTTTTTTCCGTTTTCAGTACCGAAAGCTCTGAAAATTCATAAAATTCGAGATATAACTCGGTAAGATTTGATCGTACAAAAAATGAAAGTTTTGTTTTACTTGTTAGTGAATATAGGAAATTTTACTAAATTAATAGTTTTACTAAATATAGAACTTAGCGACAGTAAAAAAAAAAAAAAAAATCGTAATCATTAAAAAAATAACTACTTTGATATAAAGGATTTTAATAGGATCATAGTTGCCAACCTCCCGATTTTTTTCATACCAATATTTTTATGTAAAAATATTTGTTTTCTTTAATCATACAATTTCTGAAATTTAATAAAGAGAAAATTTCTGTAAGATTTTACTGGTATTCAAAAAATCGGGGCGTATCTATCCTACAAACAGGGGCGTAGCTACCGTGGAGCAGTTCGCTCCAACTGCTCCACGGTAGCTACGCCACTGAAGAAAGTTGTCCTAAGTTTTTTGAAACTTTGCGTTATTTAATGACAGAATAAATAAGGCGAAACCAAGACAAATTATAGCATTTCAGAAACGTAGAGCGAATTAAGAAATCTGGATTTTTAAAATGTAGCCAACTGGTAACACCGGAAGCTAAAGTTCTGTGCTAGTTTATTACCTATTTAAAACCATTTAGTACTGTAAAAATTTTAATACCTGATAATTTTATTTTACTTGCTTTCTTTGAACTGCCAGGTAAATCTATCAAGTATTAAAATTTTACCGCTATTAAAATACCACAGAACTTTTGCATCTACGTAATATATACATTTTGTAATTTCCCAAACACATAGTGTAGGTAAAGTAGTGGAAACATGATAAGTGTACGTGTGTGTGAGTAACCTCTATAACTTCAAAACAATACTTTTGATTAAGCTCCAATTGGGCGAATATGTTATAAGCCAGAGTAGCAAAAACTGTATATATCGTCGCTACCATGTCAAACTATCGACTGGGAAAAAATGCATTTTTCATTACTTTTAAAAATGAGCCGACTGTCACCACTAAATTTTAATAGGGTTTCAGGGTTGCAAATCAACAGGTTTGCCAGTTTGGACTCCTTTTCCATTCAGAAATTTTGAATCCATACCAGAAATTTAAAATAGAAATTTTTGTTTTACATAATGACAGCGTATTTCGGGATCACATAAAATAAAAACTGTTCTCTAAAAATTCCCGGTAGGAATTCGGCATGTCTGAATAAAAAGTGAGGGGTTAACTGGTAACCCTATTCTTTTTTTTTTAGGAATTTTATTAGTACCGTAATTTCCGGCGTATAATCCGCAGCTCAAAGAGTCGATTTTCGACCCAGAAATTTTATTCAATAATTGTAGTTAAATATTTACAGCGATCTTTTAAGTTACATTTTATAAAATAATATTTCTGGGTCGAAAAACGACTCTTTGAGCTGCGGATTATACGCCGGAAATTACGGTATTTTTATTAGGCCCCATTTTTACGAACCATTTTTAAAAGTAATGATTAACGCATTTTTTAATATTCGATAGTTTGACATGGTAGCGACGATATGTTCGTTCAAATCGATGAAAGGATGAGGTATTTAATTCCTTTCTGAACCATTTTGAATCTACTCTGTAACCGTTTCTACTAGGAAAAAAATGTGACAAGGTACAAGTGCCATATTACACCACTTTAATCAAGCATTAGTTTTGCAAAAGTAATCCTTCTGCTTTCAAACGTGAGGTGCAGTGGTTCAAATCTATCTAATTCTTTTGTGTCAGAAATATATATATATATATATATATATAATGGGTGCGTTGGAAAAATGTATACACATTTTGAGTGATTATAACTCCAGTTTTTATTCACATATAATTAATATTTAAATTGAAAAATAATCTACATAAAATGTATAACTTTTCCTTTTACCGCAAATGTTATTAATCATTACCGTTCTGGTCAATACACTGATTATAACGGTGGGCTATTGATTCACACAATTAGACAAACATTTCATTTGGTATTGTGTCGCATTCTTGTTAAATTGCGCTTCAGGAACGTTGTCTATGGACGTGTCAAACTTCGCATCAAATTTATCTTTTATCCCATGAATTGTACGTCGCCTGGATCGTCGTGTTGGATTTGCCTGAAATTTCCTGCCATATTGTTTTTGTATCTCTGCTACATTTTTATACTTACAATAGTAGTTTAGAATAAATTTTCTTTTTTCAAAAGTTAATCTTGGTCTACTCATTATTTTCAATTAATTACACTTTGAAAAGAAAGAAAAAATACTGGGTTGTTCGGAAAGTTCATTCCGTTTGGGAAAACCGATTCGTACCGGGAAATTCTGCCCGTCAATCGTTAGACATCGGAATTAATGTCTAATAGTTAAATGATAGAATTTTCCAGTACGAACCATACTTTCCCAAACGGAAATAACTTTCCGAACAACCAAATAGAAAGTTGTGACCCGCTAAACAGTTGATGTATGCATTTTTCTGACGCACCCTGTATATATATATTTATTTATTTAACTTTTACTCTTGTAAAATGTTATTCGGAATGTCGATGGGTGGTCACTGTAGGTTCTTCTAATTTAAGATATAAAAGTAAAATAATATTGATTATTTTCAAAAAGTTAGTAAGGATGATTAATATTTAATGATTTCTGCTACTTAACATTCCATTTTCTATTTTATACACTATTACTTTCTTTACAACTGTTAACATTTCAATAAAACCTAAAAGAAAGAAAACTTAGTTGCAGATTTAAATTATTAATTGATTTGCATGTTGAATTAAATTGTATTTCGCATGGAAGAATTAGTAAAAAGTTTTAAGTTCAATTTGAAATCAAAAGTTATATTTTAATCCTATTATTCAATTTTAAACATCGCATTTTAGAACGAAGTACTATTGAAGCGTATGCAGCATTTCAGAAGAATTACCAAATTAATGATTCAGGATGCTTCCTTATAGCAGAATTCTAAATTAAATTAACAACGCTTTTAGAAACCACGAAATTAATACTAGAAATTAATGAATATGGATTCATTTGATAATCCTTTTTAAATTTTAAACTGAATTTTTTGAAAAAAGAAAAACAATTTGCAAAATTTTAGAAAAAATAATATAGACACATTGTTACTAGCAAACCAGTCTCAGACTGATATAAGGGCAATATTGTATTCATTGTAAATTTTTTCAACGTAATGTCAATATTAGTTACAATATTATTTGATATTGGAAGTGTTTCCAATATAATATCAATACTGCAAAAAAATTGTTTTACGTCGTAAATTGTGTATTTCCAATAAAATTACAATACTGGATATTTGCAATAAAATGTTAATCCTGGAGAACAGATGAATATTTTGGCGTTTCTTTGGCGACATATTTCTTGACAAAATTGACACAATGTTCGAAAAATTCAGGAACACCCGAATTTTACCAGCAAATATTATTATTTAGACAAGTCCCCCACTATATATCCAAGATAAAGTAAATATTGTCCCAATATGGTTTTCAAGGTGCGTACATTTCAACGAAACATTTAGAGTACAAATTTCACCAAAATTATTTTTTTTAAGTTGGAAAATATGTGATTAAATAATACAATTGCAAATTCTGGAATTGAAATATTAAGTAAACATTTTTCTAATCTGAAATACTGGTGCAATACTCTTTGTAAATTCTAAAGAGTGTACACACCTTGTTGTTTTTATACACGGCGTTGGTAGCATTACTATTTTTTTCTGTTTATTGGTTCAATATACGAAAAATTATTCTGTAAGGAATTTTAATGTAAGAATTTTTTATAAGACGAAATTAAGTCACAAAAGTTTTAACACCGAAGCACAAAAAATTACGGCACGTTAATAGACGTAAGGCAAAAAAGTAAAACGTCAGAAAGAAGTTGTCGTAATTACATTACACAAAAGACATGTAACGCATTCAAAGTGAAAAATTACAAGATTGAAACCAGAAGACGGCGAGGTTACATGAAAACTCAAACTTCCACACGTCAAGTAATTATTTAACAATATCACCGTAGTAATTAAAAAATATCATAGACCACTTAAACATTAACTCTATTAATTATATATACATAAGCAGTTTTATCGAAAAGAAATATGCAGTATTTATAAAGATTATCTTTTATAACCGATTTAAAACTTTCCTAGGTTGTTATTCTTTAACTAAATAATATTACATCCAAACGAATCAAGTGACATAAAATTTCTGATAATAAATAAAACTTGTATACGATTTATTAGATGAATTTCTGGCCTCTCATTTTTTCGAATTCCACTTTTTTCAAAGAAAAATCTTCTTTTTATATTTTTCTTATAAATATTTTAGAAATATTCCCGGGAGGGGTTATTATTTGGTTTTGCAAATGTTGTATAAACCTAACACGAAAACTTTTATTCACAAATACTGTGTATTTAAAAAACAAACTAGTGGAAACCATGAAATTTGATAAAAATTGCAACATTTTTCTTAGATGCCAATGATTACGGATTTTGAGTACAAATATATTTTTAAAAATTCCTTCTCCTTTTAAAATAGAAGTTTCTACGCAAAAATATTCGATTAAATAAGTCAAAGAAAATGTTGGTATTCAAAATCAGTAACCGTAGGGGATTGTGTGATTTCTGCATAATGCCATTGTGTGTTTTTTCCACCGCCCCCTGAATACTAGGCCTGCGCGCTGAAAAAAAATGGCGGCTATCGCAGGCGGAATCGTTTGTACAGTCCCTCGAACTTCAACACCAATAATATCTAAAAGTTATCTTTGAATTATTTGATCTCCGAAAAACAAGGCGAAGAAAACTTTTAGAATTTATTGGTGTGGAATTTTGAGGGACCGTCCAAACGCTGAAAAAAAAAATCGGCCTGCGACAGCCGCCATTGTTCTCAGCGCTCAGGCCTAGTATTCAGGGGGCGGTGGTTTTTTCGCTGACGTACATAATCATTCCAGGAACAGATTTTCAGAAACTTTAATCCTTTGAAGGCCAGTGGAATATACTTTATATCACTTCATGTTAATCTAGATTTGCACCAAAATTTTTTAATAAAATTTTATTTTTTAAATTTTTTTAAATATGTTTCAAAATAGATTTCCTTATTTTCTAACTATTATTATTATTTTTAAATTCTGGTGTGAATTAAACATTACAGATACACAATTACTAGCCTCTTCAAGAGTTAACCCATTCGCTGTCAACAACGAGTATACTCGTGGTTTTTCAATCTAAAATTATGAATTCGCACCGAAAATTTCGAAAGAAGTATTTTTATTTTATGGAATCACGAAATGTCTGTAATTAAATAAAGTAAATATTGATATTAGTATTTTCTGGTATGAATTCAAACTTTCTAAATAAAATAAAATTCCGGTAATTTTAATCCGGTGGTGAACGTGTTAAAAGACACTGTTATGTAGAAAGATGATCATAAAATTAGTGTTTTATCTGATGAAATTAACTTTACATCACATTTTCGTAATTAAAAAAAACATTAAAAGAAAGAGTTTTAAAATGAAATTACAGGTTGGATTTTAAATATTTTTTTAATGATTTTTGAAAATGATTTTTAAAAACATTTTTTTTTAAATTTTTAAAGAAAACTTTGTCATTGAAAACGACGAAATTCAAACATAGATACATTAAAATGTCCCAGCATCTTTAATCCCTCGTGTATAAAGAATTTAGTATTAAACATTCATAAAATATTAAAATTAAATGCATGAAAACAAAATGATCATTGGAAGTATTCTTTAAATCATTGACAATAAAGAAAAATCATGCATAAAGCATAGATTATGAAACACTTTAGAAAACATCCAGAATGCTCTAGCGAAATAAGGTGAAATAAGATATTTTACTTAAACAATATAAAAAAAAATGCATAACACATTTTAAAGCTCAATTTAATTAATTATTGTGTATAGTTGAAAATATACTCGAATTCTTTTGTGTAGCACTGTATATGATCAATCGATATGTATATATATTACATAATTCAATCCAGTTAGTAAACGCAAAACACAGTTGAGATGACATCTTCAGAAATTTACGCCAATATACGGAAATATACACGAATTTGTTTGTACAATCCTGTATGTTACCTACAGATTTTTATAGGCACCAACTATTATGCTAAAATTTTATTAAAATTAAAAAAAAGTAACAGAACTATAAACGCACTTCCAGCAATTACTATCCATAGATGACAATGTATCCAGTTCTTTGCGTAGCCCTGTATATGAATTTGTTTCTTGTCTACTAACATCTTTCTGTGTAATAAATATAATTTAGCTAGAAAATGCATTCGACAAATAAACATAGCCGTTAAGCATATCACGTCTATAGAAATTAATAATTTCAAATTATTTTGCGTAGCCCTATATATGATCTATAGAACTTATACACGCCTTGCAATATGCAACAATTTAGTTAAACTTAAAAACTCAACCAAATGTTGATAACGCACTTCCATCAATTATCGCACATAGACAATTTTGTAACATTAAATGAACCCCTGTCGTCCCTAAACGTCCGGAGTTTACCGTGGTTGTCTTCGAACTTTGCGTAAATACGGGTTAGGATCCCTTAGAAAGACCCCCCACGGATGGTCCATCCCCCCACCGGCCTATATCCCTAGCGCAGATAATTGGCCGTAACAAATAACCAAATAACCAACCCTTTAACTCCTTCAGGGGCAACGTACTCTTGTAGCTAAAATATTGAAATGACTGATTTACACCAGGATTCACGAACGAATTTATTTCTAAATAAGTAAAAGCTTTTTCTCATTTACCTTAAAAATTCAAAATTTGATTATGAAATTCTGGTGTCAATGTGGCATTTTGGGATTAAAATTAAGTGGTATATATAATATACCCGTGCCCTTCAAGGGGTTAAATGAATTATAAATGTTACGCACTTCATATTCTATAGAAATAATCGTGTAATGCACCTCAGTAAAGTATATAATTTTAAATTTGTTTAAAATTTTGTAAAGTCATTCAAATACGCTGCAAACGATTTTTGTTAGTAGGCCATTATGTAATTGAATGCTTTTGTCTGACCCTGGAATGATTGATAATTCTTTGCGTTTCATATTCGAGAAACGCAAGGATCCCTTAGAAAGTGCATGCTTTATTGCATCTCATAAAGTCATAGCAATTTCATTATGCTTGAAATAGTGTATGTAACATTATTAAAATACATTAGAAGTGATTTTTCCTCATAGACATTTATGTAACGGAATTACTTTTAATGTCTCTGTAAATTACCTATAACTGCTACATACTTCGTCTTTGGTATGGAACATGCCATGGTAAATCTCAATGACATATAATAATAGCGTAGAAATCGAAGTATATCTTCGACAGTTAGAGCACGGAATGACAGACGGCCGGACATACAGTCAATGGAACTGAATTCATAAACACTATTCAACTATGTTGGACAGTGTTAAATTTCAAATTATCTATGCTTTATAAAAGAAATAAAAAATCTATAACATGATTTTAAAATACATTGGGGTTTTAAGCAAATAAATATATTAGTATATATTTTGCATAAAATTGATTTTCTAACAAGCAAATATTTTATTACATAAATATTCCTATTATATCAAAAAAATTATAAAAGAAATATTTTAATTACGAAAACAGAACATGATTTTTTTTCAAAATTACTTTTTTTAAATGATTTTTTATAATTTTTTAGAACAAACCTTAACTTTGAATACGAGGAAGATTAAACAAACATCCATAAAAATATTTCAGCGAATTTAATTACTCATGCATAACCAAATTAAGTTTTAAACATTGTACATAAAAAAAATTAAAACTAGACACAGTATTACAAAAAAAAAGTAAAAAGATTCTTTTCCGTTTAATCGCTTGTCTCTTAAGCAGTTTACTGAATCATTAAAGGGGAATAAAAATAATTTAAGTGAATTTAAAAAGACTCGTGAAATGACAATTGTAATTTCAAGAAGTATTATTAATCTCTCATTCAGAAAAAGATCGCTTCTGCGATACTACAGTTTTTTTTTTGGATTAGCATACAAATAGTGCAGTCTTTTGATATGACTATTAAGCTTTCTAGAGAGAAGACAAAATTGACAATTAAAATTAATGATGACTAATTTTCCTAAGAAAGTGCGTTAGGTAAATGGTTCACTCTGATTTTTGCATAGTACTTTTTTGCATTAATAATCCGCTCTAGGTATAAACAAGAACGCAAAATCATGAAATGACAATTATAATTTCAAGAAGTATTATTAACTCGCATTCAGCCAAAGATTAGTTCTGCGATACTAGCGTTTGTTTTGATTAGGTTACAAATAGTGCAGTTTTTATATACGACTATTAAGCTTTCTAGAGAGAAGACAACATTGACAATTAAAATTAGTGATAACTGATTTTCATAACAAAGAGTGTTAGGTGAATGATTCACTCTGACTTTTCATACTTTAATGCATTAACAGTCCGCCCTAGGTATAAACAAGAACGCAAAGTCAGGAAAAGACAATTGTAATTTCAAGATGCAGGCTTGCCAAGTCTCCGTATTTTTGAACACCAGTATTATTTTAGTGAAAATATTGTTCTTTTCAATTGCAGAATGTCCCGATTACATAAAACAACATTTTCTGTACAAAAATACTGGTATCCAAAAATCCGGAGACTTGGCAGCACTGCAAGATGTATTATTACTCTCATTCAACCAAAGATTGCTTCGGCGATACTAGCGTTTATTTGTATTAGCATACAAATAGTGCAGTCTTTTGATAGGACTATTAAGCTTTCTAGATAGATTACAAAATTGACAATTAAAATTAATGAATACTCATTTTCCTAACAAAGGGTGTTAGGTAAATGATTCACTTGGATTTTTGCATACTGTTTTTCATTAATAATCCGCCCTAGGTATAAACAATAGCGAAAAATCCTGAAATGACAATTGTAATTTTAAGAAGTATCATGAAACTCTCATTCAGCCAAAGATTGCTACTGCGATACTAGGGTTTATTTTGATTAGCATACAAATAGTGCAGTTTTTTATACGATTATTAAGCTTTCTAGAGAGAAGGCAAAATTGAAAATTGAATTAATGATGACTCATTTTCCTAACAAAAGATATTAAGAAAATGATTCACTCTGATTTTTTTCATAATTTGATGCATTTATAGTCCGGCCTAAGTATAAACAAGAAAGAAAAATCATGCATCAGACGTAGATTATGAACCAATGTCCAACACTAACAAAATATTAAGAAATTTCATTTTTTCATACAATGGAATGCGATATCTAAATAAGCAATTCATATAAAATATACCGCAAACGACTTTTTCCTATATACAATAATGTAACAGAATTATTTTGTGTGTCCCTCAAAACGAACTATAAATGCAACAAACTTAATTTTCATTACGGAACATTCTATAGTGAACCTCATTAATATATTAAAATTACATATCAATTACAGTATATTTACGAAAGTTAAAGCAAGGAGAGCCAAAGAGTTAAACGAATTTCGTAAACACGTTTCAACTATGTTGTAAAGTATTAAAAATACCTTATGAAATTTGGGAAGCTATACATTAACACGTTCACTGCCGGGTAAAAATTACCGGAATTTTATTTTATTTAGAAAGTTCGAATTCATACCAGAAAACACTAATAGCAGTATTTACTTTATTTAATTACAGACGTTTCGTGATTACACAAGATAAAACTTCTTATTTCAAATTTCCGGTACGAATTCGTAATTTTAGATTGAAAAACCACAAGTATACTCGTGGTTGGCAGCGAATGGGTTAAAAAAAGTTTTATTTTATTAAATGTTTCAAATGTTCACTGCCGAGTTAAAATTACCAGAATTTTATTTTATTTAGAAAGTTCGAATTCATACCAGAAAATACTAATAGCAATATTTACTTTATTTAATTACAGACATTTCGTGATTACATAAAATAAAAAATCTTCTTTCAAATTTCCGGTACGAATTCGTAATTTTAGATTTAAAAACCAGGAGCATACTCGAGGTTGGCAGTGAATGGGTTAAGCATTTTATAGATTTTATACGTACGCCGTACATTTTATCACTAAACTTATATTCTCGATCTTAATGCAGTGTGTCACATGACATTACACACTTCTTCTTTTATTAAACCTATTATTAATTAAGGAGTTTCTATAATATTTACGTTTTACAGGGTATCCACTTTTATCTTTGTCCAATGGCTAAATCATAAACATTAAAAAATATTTTTTAGAGAGATAGTTTCAATTGCAAAAAATGTTTCCAATAATTTATCTTATTGTATTAAAACACATTTAAGCCAAAGTAGTTGTTTTTGTAAATGTTACGAAATTTAATTTCTTATGCGATCCATGTGTCCTATAACTTATTTTTAGAAAAACTGTATCTGCGCTCTAACAAGTAATACAGTAAAACATACATTTTTGAACGTCTAAAATTACCAAATTATGATATGCGATAACATGGAAAATGGAGAAAGTTTTTCTTACCAGGAAAACACGCAATAGTGTAATAATGAAAAAATCGAAGTAAGCATCAATCGAAAGAGAATTATGAAACGTATTTTTGGATACATAAATCATTTGCCCTCGTCTTCTCGTTATCAAGATATAAAGTCATAAATTTTGCTAATTTATTTATTTAATTAAGGGAAAAATGCGTAGCTTTGATTCAGAAATTTTAATAACCAGATTAATATGAAATACAAAACATATTTAGATATAGTAATATAAAAATGAAAGAAGCCCGTAAAAAAATGATATTGCCAAATATGACACTGAACCAAAAAATGATTGAAAGTAGAAAATCGTGGTACCAAGTGAATTTTAACAGATTAAATCTAGTGCAATGATTACAATGATCAACACCTGCGAAAATTAAAATTGCAAGGGTGTTTCAAATGCAAGTGGCCTAGTTTGCACTAACCCAAACTTGTAACAAACATAGCGAATCATTTCAGAGTATTACGGCCTACTAAACTGGAAATAGACAAGGGACTGGAGTTTGATGAAGTTGTTACATTGAAAAGGTTAATGACTCCTCCTTCCATCATGTTAAATCAATAAATTAGCAAATTTTAAAACTTTATATCTCAATAATGGGGAGACGAGGACAAATGATTTATGCATCAAAAACATGTCTCATATTATAACTTTCGATTGCTGCGTATTTAGATTTTTTTCATTATTACACTAATAGCGTGGTTTCCTGGTAAATATAGGATACAGGGTAACATATGACCCAGAGGTAATTAAAATTTTTAACTTCAGAGAATTCTTTAAAAACATTTATTTTGACATAAATGACTTTTAATATGATGAAGAACAACTTCTAAAACATTTTTGTAGTTGCAACAATACCTCTAATGCTAATCGATAAGGATTTACCGCAGAGTTGCCAAGTCTCCGGATTTTTTCACACCAGTAATTTTTTAGAGAAAATGTTGTTCTTTTAAATCCCAAAATGCTCTGATTAAACAAAACAACATTTTCTGTACTAAATTACTGGTATCCAAAAAGCCGGAGACTTGGCAAGTCTGATTTACCGTAATTTCCGACGTATAATCCGCGTATCAAACAATCATGTTTCAACCCAGAAATTTAATTTTATGAAATGTAACTTACTAGATCGCTGTAAATATTTGACTTCAAATATGAAATGAAATTTCTGGGTTGAAACAGAATTGTTTGATCCAAGGATTATACACCGGAAATGACGGTATCTATAGTAGAACAATAAGCGTGCACACACTGTACATTAAAAATGTCATTAATGGACAGAGGCGTAGCGTCAAGGCGGGGGGGGGGCAGGATCACTTTATTGCCAGTATTTTTACATACTATATTTAGCCTTATTTGATTCATACACTTTAAAGATTAAATAAGGCCAAATGTAATATATAATTATACTGGTAGTAAAATGATCGTGTCCCCCCTGACGCTACGCCACTGTTAATGGGCAACAGATTTAATGAAAGACTCACCACATAAAGTCATACTATGATACTTTATAAGAAAAGTGAGAAGATGATTTAGGTGAAACATGCATGGCGTACATAACACATTGGTGACAGGTGGCGTTAATTCACGTCTTTTGAACATGTGTAATTCCGATCACGGGCGGTACTTTTACATTTTATGTAATTATGACTATAAATAAGTAATTAGTTAAATAAGAATAACAGAGTGGCTAGTGGTCAGGAGGAAATACAGTTAAAAAAAGTGATACACACCACTATATTCTTATAGAAAAATTCATGTTGGTTATTCGACCAAATAATCAAGATGAATTTCTCTATAGGAATATACTTGTGTTTATCACTTTTTTTCAACACTAGCCACCCTGAATAGTTATTTAAATTATTTCTAAAAAACGCAAAATTTGTATTTTTAAAATTGAAGTACCGTAATTTCCGGCGTATAACCCGTCGATCAAACAAGTGTTTCAATTATTTTTCAACACAGAAATTTTATTCAATAATTGAAGTTAAATATTTACAGAGATCTATTAATTTACATTTTATAAAATAAAATTTCTGGGTTAAGACAGAATTGTTTGATACGCTGATTAGATTATAGGCCGGAAATTACTTTACTATGCATGTGAACAGTTTGATTAGAAACAATACTATTATTATATACATTTATTTATACGTATAAACAAGAACAGAAAAAATCTATTTGCAAAATAATATAGTATGCAAGTATCACAAACCATTTACGGGGTTTCCTGTTTAAACGATGAAAACCATTCTTCCTCTATACGTTATGAATGCCCTAAAATATTCAAAAATCCAATCAGCTGTTACTGTCTTTTTTTTTTTTTTTTTTTTTTTTTTTTTACATATCAGACCATGTCTTACGGATTTTTTTAACTAGGTAGGACCTTTAAACCACAAAAGTAGGAAAAAAAGATGTGTATAACTTACCTATCCAATTTTCTTTGTCTGTATATGACAGTTACACCTTTGTAAAATATTTGGAAGATATCAAGCATTTTGAGCAATCGTTAGATCATTAAAAATCAAATTAAATACAGAAATTTATACAATGATTAGAAATATTAATTTGATTTTCAGGTTACGGTACTATGCATGTGAATACTTTGATTAGAAACAATACTATTATTATATATTTTATTTATACGTATGGACAAGAACAAAGAAAATCTATTTGTTAAATAATATAACATGCAAGTATAACAAACCATTTACGGTGTTTCCTGTTTAAAACATGAAAATCATTCTTCCTCTATGCTTTATGAATGCCATAAAATACTCAAAAATCCAATCAGCTGTTAGCGTCTTTTTTTTACATATCAGACAATGTGTTACGATTTTTTTTAAACTAGGTAGGACCCTTAAACAACAAAAGTAGATAAATATGATGTGTGTTATTTCCCTATCCAATTTCCATTGTCACTATATGACAGTTACACCTTTGTAAAATATCTGGAAGATATCAAGCATTTTGAGCATTCGTTAGATCATTAAAAATCACATTATAATTAATTTATAAAGAAAAGGATTTTTTAAAATGATTAGAAAAATTAATTTTATTTTCAGGCAAAGAAAAATATGTTTGTACATCTTTTTAATTAATTTTATTTTTTGGCAAATAAATGTTTTTGCATAAACAGTCATAGAATAAAGTAATTTCAAGGATATAGTTTAATTAAGAAAATCACATGAAAAACGTGAATTTAATTTTTTGTTATTTGAAAAATACTTCATAAAATTTATTTTTTATGAATAAAAAGAAATAGCATTTTAAATAATGAAACTGAAAAATACGAAAAATATTTGATTGAATTTAATCATCCTTTTATGAAGAATTTGACATTAAACACACATTAAAAAATTAAACTAGATCTAGGTTTTCAAAAGAAAGAAAAATAATACTCTTTCTCGTTTAATCGTTTTACTTTGAAACAGTTAACTGAGTCATTAAAGAGGAATGAAAATAAATGAAAAACATTTTAACAATCTTATTAAATGGCAGTTACAATTTCATGAAAGTATTATTAAAACCTCATTCAGCGAAACATTGCTTCTGCGTTACTTTCCTTTAATTTAATTAGCATATAAATAGGGAAGTCTTTTGTTAAATCTATTTATCGTTCTAAAGTGAAGAGTATTTGACAATTAAATTAAAAAGATGATGGAAAGATACGAGCTAATTCTCAAAGTCTATGACATTTACATATTCATAAAAAAGTGGTAGCTACAAAGAAAAATATAACATACATTTACGGCATTCGTGGTATCGTTAAAAATCACATTTTATTTACTTAACAATGGTAAAAATTATTATTATTATTTTTTTAAGGATACTTTTGTACAAATTTCCTTTTCTGGAAAATAATATTTTTGCATAAATTGCCGTTTTAAAATAAATGAAAACATAGTTTATTTACGAAAATTCTAAATCAATTTTTATATAGATTCTAATAATGCTTTTAAAACATATATATTTTGTAAATTGTTAAAATAAATTTTGACCTTGAATACGATAAAATATAATGAAGCGTAAAAATACTTAAATGAATTTATTTTCTGAATTATAAAAACAATCTTAATAAACATACCTAAAAAGTTAAAAATAGAAGAATGAATAAAATAATGGTACAATATTTTTTCCCTCATCAGCGTTTGACTCGGGAGAAACGTACTAATTCAATAAATACGAATGATAAGAGTTTAATTGAATGTAAAAATATCATTAAAAGAAGATTTTAATTTCATGAACTATTATTAATTATCGTTTATCAGAAGATTGCTTTTACATTACTACCGTATAATTAATTAACATGTAAATAGTGATCTCTTTTCTTACGACAATATATCTTTCTAGAGAGAAGAGTAATTGACTATTATAATGAGAAGTCAATGATAAAATTGTTTTCAAGAAATAATGAACTTTTATACTGATCGTGTATTAACAAATGCAAATACTATAAAAAAATGTGTCATAAAATAAAAATGTCTAAGTTTTACGCATTATGCAAATATCTAGAAGAAACCTATTTATTGTTTTTACCAAACAAATGCCTTACTGAATTTTTTTATCGAAATTTTACTCAACTTTTATAAAAATATTTTATACGAGAATTTATATTTAACACTAGAACTACCGGAAATTTTACTCAAGTTTTTTTAAATTATTCCACGCCAGAAATTTTATTTAAAACTACTTAACTTATTCATTTAACGTATTTCTATGAGTTTTATATTAAATTTATTTTTAAAAGAAATTTCTGATTTGAATCGGAATATGTTCATTTGGTAACCGTCAAAATGACGGCTCATAGTAGTTCTAGTATTAAAATTGTTTATATTATCTATTTAACTTATTTCTGTGTTATATATTGTTAACGTATTTTTTAAAGAAATTTCCTTTTCTAATCGAAATGTATTTATTTGTTAACGGACAAATTGACCGCTGTGGTTGTTATAGAGATGAAAGTACAAAAAATTTCCGAAATGTTTTTTAAACTAAACTCAAAAAATGCATTCAATAAAATGTTTCTTGTTTAGAAATGTAATTTTTATTCGTGCTGCTACCGCTATTTCAAGACTCTATATAAGGTTCCCACGTGCAAACTATAAAAAAAGAAGAAATAATCCTGCAATCATTTGTTGCCAAATTCCTATGGAATTGACAGTATTTGAAAATTTTAGAAATCAACTTCTGTAAAAAATTTTAGGGGACAAGCACTTTTGCGAATATTCATTACAATAATCATCAATTATGCAACACGTACATAAATTATAAATTTTAAGATTCTTGTTGTATGCAGCTTAGTTTCAGATTGTACAGTCCAAATGCAGATCCATATATAGCTGGACAGGAGAAAAAAACCCCTATAATTTATTGAAACACTTACCGCAGAAAAAAAAGAAAAGAACCATCAAGTTGAAAATTATGTGTTCTTTCAGTTTAAGTTTGGAAAAAGGCTTAGAGGGCCGTCTTATCAATAAATTATACCAAAATCATAAATTTTCAATAAGAACAATTAATTTCAACATCATATTTGAATATTTCAGAAAATTTTACAACAGGATGCCACACCGGAACGCATTTGGCGAAGTAGTTACGAATTATACAGATTTAAAGTTTGCATCTCCTGGTGTTAACTTAATTTTTAATTGCTGTCAAACAAACCGCAATGCATGCAGTATTTTAAGTATAACTTTTTCAATACTTCGTGGAATGAGCTGCAATTCTGTATTCACATATTTGAAGCTTCTAGAAATTGATTTCTGTTAATTTTTTTTATATATTACAATAAATATATTTTCGAATATTTCTTTTACACGTTTTAGAAAAAAATTAATATTAGAAAAATAATAAATTTATATCTTGTAACCCATAAAATTTTAACATATATCAATTTCTATCAGCATTAAATATGCGAATCCAAAATTACAGCTCATACTACCGAGTATCTTTTGAATTACGCTAAAAACGTAAATCATTGCAGTTCATTTTAAAGCTATTAAAAATTAATATAACACTTGTTTTGAAAATTTTGATTCTACATAATTCCTAAACTACTTCCCCGAATGATTTTCAGTGTTGTGTCCCAAAGTGAAAAATTCTGTGAAAACGAAATATGTCAAGTTGAGCAATTCGTATTGAAAATTCTAGAGTCTTGTACAATTCTTTTATGATGCCCTCTAAAATTTCTCCAGCCTAAATTGAAAGAAGATACAGTTCCCAATTGAATTGATTTTTCTTTTCTCTAACATTTCTCTACTATTTAATCATTTAAATCCTTTGATTGTCACAACGTTTTTTGAAATAGTTTGTTTTCGCCTTATTTATTTTGTCATTAAATAAGGGAAATATTGCTAATTAAAACAAGTGGTGGCAAACAAGATCTTTGAAAAAGAAAAAAAATAGTGGATTAGCAACATTGTAAGCTTGGCGATAAATTGGTAATTAAAATGCATGCTGTGTCATATTTTTTTTAATCTGCTGTCAGTGTTGCCAGTAGGCTACTTTTTTAATTCAGAATATTTTATTCCTAACACTTTGTTAAAATAGTATATTTGGCCTTATTCTCACATTATTTAATCTGACATTGAAGAAGGCAGACACTTCACTTCAAAAAAGTGGTGGCAATCAAACAATCCGAATTTTAAAAAAGTAGCCTACTGGCCACACTGCCTACTATACATTTAAAAGTACCGTAATTTCCGGCGTATAATCCGCAGCTCAAAGAGTCGTTTTTCGATCCAGAAATATTATTTTATAAAATGTAACTTAAAAGATCGCTGTAAATATTTAACTACAATTATTGAATAAAACTTCTGTGTCGAAAAACGACTCTTTGAGCTGCGGATTATACGCCGGAAATTACGGTATTATCATAGTAATTTTTCCTCAGAGTACAGAATCAAGCAAAAATTGGAAAAATCATTTCTGTTAAGAGTTGCTTTCAAAGCTATGCAGGCAGCTTCACTTCTAGAACTCCATTACATTTAATAAGGTCGATTGAACAAAAGATTTATATAAATATTTTTATGTTCAAAAATATCAATTTTGTTTCTGGTAGAAAAGTTTTATAAATAAAATTTATGACTGGATTTAACGTTTTCAGAACAGAAAAAGATCCATTCCAACTAATAGTTTAACAAGTGAAGGAGAAAAAAAAACTCACTAGCATTCCTGGATGTTCAAGTGAAACGTACCTATGTTAAACTTCAAACAACAGTTTACCGAAAACCGAATTCAAATATTTACATAATATCCAAATTTTCAAAAACCCCTTTTCTCTTTACAATATCCGGGATAAATACACATATTTATAGAGCATTGGGAATCTGTTCATCTAAAGATCTTTTAACCATGAAAATGATGTCATGGATAGTGAGAAATAGTTATTTTCAATCTTAAATCTAAAAGAAATAACTCGATTACCTAAAAAAATGACGAATGTTGATAGTCCCATTTTTGTTGATAAAATCTAAAGATTTAATATTATTTCGTTAAAGTACCATAATTTCCCCTATGCCACTATTGAAATGAATTGCCTGGAAAAGAAAATTAACAAGAATTATGTCATTAAAAATGGATTTCTCTGGGGAAAAAGAGACGTCATATTTGAAATAAAACGGGAATTTTCCAATAGGTTTTAAAATGAGTGTGAATCAATTCCTTACATTAATAATACAAGAATCAGTAAGTATAGAAAGTAGATGAGTTTCACGCCATATTTATAACAAAAAATTTAAATGTTTTTTTTATCTATACTGATTATTAAGCATGAGTATCCGTTAAATACAGATGAGAGTTTTCTGCTAAAAATAACATCATAATTTTAAGAAAAGGTAAATGAACACGAATCTATTATATTAAAATCCGACAATGTGTTTGTATTTCGCAACTACTCCTAGATTATGGAACGCAACGCAATTTACTTAATACCGGTCATCATTGATCCGAGGATGTCACACAAACTCTCAGAATTAAAAAAAAATAAATTAGATGCCGAGATTTTTTTAATGTAAATTTTAACGAAGTTTCTTTAAAAATAGAAAGTAAATTACTCCATATTTGTGGATAAAACAGGAGAAATAAAACAGATCAGTATATTTTTTACACCATTTTCTCATTAAAACTGGAAAACATAATTTATTTTCACTCTGAATAGATGGTGAAAACAAAATCTTGATTTCAGTAAATTATTCGAAAAATAAAAAGATATTTTCACATATTCAAAATTCATGAATCAATTTATTCTGGAGAACAAAAATTGTCTGTCAACATATTGTCATTTAGAAAACAAGATTTGTTTCATATATACATTAAACCAAGGAGGCAGAATTGAATTTAAAGAAAAATCATATACTATTTCCAATTAATATTTTTTTGAAGGATGGCTGTTAAAAGGTTTCACAAAAACGTTAAAAGTAAAATTATTTATCAGATAAAAGTGACATTTGTTTTTACCCAATTCATCTATTTCCACGATTTTATTTGGCCCTCCTTTTTGCATTGGTTGCAATTACATTTTTGCGATTATTTGGCACAAAATTTCCCTTTTTTAAGACTGAGTTATATCAAGGTCCCTATAACAAAAAATACCGTATTGTCTCCTATGAAATGTGATAAATAGTTAGTTAATTATTAACATTTTTAACTATCGGGAGTGAAATATTTTGCTTAATTAATGTATTGATTCTTCTTTTAATGTTGCGTGAACGAAGCCACGGGTAACAGCTAGTATTATATATATCCAATTTTAACACCTTCCAACCTAGTTAAAAAGTGTTTATGACTTCGGTTTGCCTGATGTCTGGCCGTCTGTCCGTGCTCTAACTCCCTTAAATACGCTCGGATTGCTTTGAAATTTTTATATGTTATTGTCGTTATCTATAGCATGTTCCCTATTTCAACTGAAGTGTGTAGCACTTATAGTTTTTTTACAGGGACAGTCAAAATTTTCCGTTACATTACGGCCAATGGGGAATAATCGTTTCAAGTTCATTTTGATGACGCTACGTCATTTAAAACACAATGAAACTGATATATAATTATGAAGTGCATTAAAACATGCTTTTTTAGAATATGGGGTGCAAAGCATTTATTATTCATTTACAGGGTAAAAAAAACTATGTTACACATCGTTCTATGGGGAAAAATCGTCTGCAGTGTAATTTAGTGATATTTCACTATTTCAAACATAATGAAAATTATATGCATTACTGAGGTGCACTATAAATTGCTCTCTTGTGTGCATTGCGTTTATTTACAGGAACACACAAAATATAATGGTTACAGTACATGTGCGATACTTACAGTCTATGTGTGATATGTGCATCTTCAACTTTGGTTTGCGTTTTTAAGTTTAACATTTTTTTCATAGTACGTGTGTGTTTATAAACTCGGTTTATCATATACAGGGCTACACAAGGGAATTCATAAGTATTACAGACTATGGGAGTGAATTGCTTAAGGGTAGTTTTTAATAGTGTTTACGCATTTGCCTGCTGAACTATATTTAGTAGACGAATAAAAGTTTGTGGAATATAAATAAATTCATATACAGGGCTACGCAAAATAGATACATTGTCTTTTACGTTTGGTAATTGCTGCAAGTGAACTTTAAGTTTTCTTTTAGCTTAATAGGTGGTGTGCACAAAAGTCTTCAAATGATATACAGGGCTCTACAAAAGATTTCGAGTGCATTTCCATCGATTGTCGAAAATTGCTATTCTAACTGAACTAAATTTTATCATACTATTTATCCACATCTATTTATCATATACAGAGCTGCACAAAATAATTCGACTAATTTTGACACTGGAAGGTAATTTCGAAAACTGTATTTTTCAATGTACTATATATTTTCTAAACTGTTTACTTACATAACTTCTTTCACCTTATTTAACGTTGAAGTTTCGTTACAGTTTTCTGGCTGTGTTGGAAAGTGTTTCATAATCTATGCGTGATGCATAATTTTTCGTTCTTGTTTAAATGATTCTTTCAGTGCTTCTAAATGGTTCGCTTTTTGGAAACCGGTATTTTCAGAAAAAAAATATTTTTAGATTTTTCTTGCAAATTCTTCAGAGATACGTTTAAGCGGATATGTGTTAAAAAACTACCATGAAATTTTCTGTTAAAAAAATATTGGTATTCAGTTGGCGGACCATTAAGGGAGTCCTGTGTTTTGATGTTCCTAAATCTGAATATATACCAGAAAAATATTTATTTTGTTATTTCCTTATATGAAATTACTTTAGTCTTTCGGCTGAAATTAAGTAAGCAATTAATTCTATGCAGCTAGGTATTTACATTTCAATACATTTTATAATATGGTTTGTCTCAAATATATACACAGGGGTGTTCACAAAATGTTCTACATTTGCTACCATTCTTTAAAAACAGAAAACCTTGCGGTGTAATTCCTTTACAGATTTTGGAATAATCTACCACGAAGATTTTTGATTTGAAATACTGTTACAAAATCATAGAAAATTTAGAAAAGTTAGGATCCCTGTATACAGCTTTGAAAGATGAAAATCTTTTTAATTTCCGAAAGTAAATAATAATTGAAATACAGATTATTAAACTTTAATGTAACTAATATCTAATGTAACTAATCCATAGCTACCAACGTTTACGCTTTTTACTTACCACTAAAATTTCATAGTAAATTTTTCCTTATTAAATCGCCGAAATCATGTGATTCAGTAATGTAAAAATTTCTATTAATATTTAGTGGTAAGAAAAAATCGTTAAATTTGGCAGCTATGCTAATCCTGTTCCAGAAAATTTTACCCTAGGATGCCACACGGGAACTCATTTAGTGAAGTTGTTACAAATTATTCATATTTAAAGTTTGCATCTCCTAATATTAACTTAATTTTTATTAGCTGTCAAACAAACTGCAATGCATGCAGTTTTTTAAGTATAACTTATAAAATTCTTCTTGGAATGAGCTGTAATTCTGTATTCACATATTTGAAGCTTCTAGAAATTGATTTATGTTACTTTTTTTTTTAATGTATATTACAATAAATATATTTTCGAATATTTATTTTACACGTTTAAAAAAAATTAATATTAGAAAAAAAAATTATATCTTGTAACCCATAAAATTTTAACAACAGATATCAATTTCTATCAGCATTAAATATGCAAATCCAAAATAACAGCTCATACTGCCGAGTATTTTTTGAATAACACTAAAAAGTTAAATCATTGCAGTTTATTTTACAGCCAGAGTTGCCAAGTCTCCGGCTTTTTGGACACCAGTATTTTAGTACAGAAAATGTTGTTTTATGTAATCGGAACATTATGCGATTTAAAAGAACAACATTTTCTCTAAGATAATACTGGTGTGCAAAAAGCCGGAGACTTGGCAAGTCTGTACAGCTATTAAAAATTAATTTAACACAAGTTTTGAAAATTTGTATTCTATACAATTCCTAAACTACTTCCCCGTATGAACTTCAAAATCCCAAGGTGCAATTTCTGTAAAACGGAAATAGGATGCAAAAATTGTAAATCACTTTTGTCACATGTTCCTTCCGAAGCAAAGCCATTAAATAATAAGCCCAGTCAGATAGTGTTAAATTTGTTAGCGACACACTAGCGCCAAACCTCTGCTGCGGAAGGAGGACAAAACAGAAGTGGGTCGCAGAGAAAAGATACGATTTATTTATATCGATATTTTATACGATTTTTATCGATGTTTTGCTTTTGCACTTCCTTTAAAAGCTTGCTAATTATTGGGATCTTTTAGATTAAAGCTAAAACTACAATGAAAAAAAAATGTGGAAATTTACTGGATTAATATTTCTATATAAATATAGTGGTGGCGAAGAAGTTGATTTATTTATTAAAAGTTAAATAAAAAGTGATGGAAATTTACATCACTATGCAATTAACCCTTTCCGGCACAGACAAATTATGTTCGTAAAATGTGAAATTACTGACTGATACCGGAATTTACAAACGACTTTCTTAGAAAATATGAACTCCTTATTTTAAGCTTTAATTTTAGAAGCAAAATTTTATTCAAATATTCTTGGTGCCGAATGCAGCACTCCGAACCGCTAGATGGCACTATTTTCAACTTGCGAAAAGTTTCCCATTTATCTGACTGGGCTTATTATTTAATGGCTTTGTTCCGAAGCTATTCAGACAACTTCACTTCTAGAACTCCATTACTTTCTCTAACGTATTTTAACAAGAAGAGGTACATGAATATTTGTATGTTCAAGAATATCAATTTCGTTTCTGGTAGAAAAGTTTTATAAATAATATTTATAACTGACTTTAACGATTTCAGAACAGAAAATGGTGCATGCATTCCAACTAATAATTTAACAATTGACGGTGAAGAACAACTCACTAGCATTCCTGGATGTTCAAGTGAAACGTACAGATGATAAACTTCAAACAACAGTTTATCGAATACCGAATTAAAATACTTACATAATATCCAAATTTTCAAAAAAAACTTTTCCTTATACAATATCAGTGATAAATACATATATCCATACAGCATTGGAAATCTGTTCATCTAAAGATATTTTAACTATTGAAATAAATAAGATTAAAGAAATGACAAGATATGTAGGATATCCTACAAAAACAATTAATAAATTAATCGGAAGTTCAATATCAAGATATAATACAATACAATTAGCCCAGAAGGATATGAAATTTACAAGTCCAATGCCATATATGAATGGGAAATTTTAAAATAAAAAGAGAGTTTTAGAAACTTGGATTAAACATACCAATAATCCCAGACTCCTCAATAATCAAATTAAAAAGACCAGAATAATAAACCAGTTATCAACCTCAGGAATATACAGAATAAAGTTTTAAGACAAGAAAGGATAAGAGGGTGCATATATATGTATGACAAGATGAAAAATAGAGGAAAGGATTAAAGAACATGAAAAAGATATCAGATTAAATGAAGAATCCACAGCTATAGCCCTACTAAATAAAAAATCCCTAACACAGATAAATTTGAAAGAAGTACAGAAACTTAGATATTACAACAACAAAAATAATACTTTAATGCGTGAAGCCATAGAAATATATGCAGAAAAAAAACAGATACTTGCAATGATCTTATGCATGCGACAACAGACAATAGATGGCGCTATGGTTACATTTTGAAAACACCAGGAAAGATAGAATGAAATCTAGAGGCGATGATGAAGATCAGAAAAAGTGAGGGTCCCCAAGACTATAGGTGAAAATACTTTTTTAGCACATATAAATGTTTTTAAAAGGACTGATTTCTTCCGTTTAGAAAAACGTAACGTATGTATCTGTAAATATCTACATTAGTTTTATGTATGTGAAATTTGTTTTTAATGTCTGTGAATGGTAGTATAGTGTGAAAATATATGTGGTTTTTATATAATTCACTTTCTATTGTTTTAGTTTAAAAATCTCAATTCTTAATAAAGGTGGGAGGGAAGTTTTTTATTTCGAGTAGTTTAAATAGTTGAAACAGTTTGTTTTCGCATTATTTTATCTGTCGTTAAATAAGGCAATTACTACTATTTAACCCCTTAATCGTCGCGCCCGATAAGTGTAGCGTACTTTTTAAAAATTCAAATTGCTTAATTACCACCAGTTTTTTTAAGTAGAAATATACCCCTAATTTAATGGGCAGATAAAATATTGCGAAAATAAAGTCTGTTACACTATTTTAAAAAACTGGTGGGAATCACACAATCTGAATAAAACAGGCGTATTCTACGATGCCCGTGAATGTCTCGGGCACGACTATTAAGGGGTTAAAAAATAGTGGCAATCACGTCAAAACATGTAAATCGCATTGTTTTGCGGAGTATACGCCGGAAATTACGGTACCTAAAGTGATCACGAAATATCTGTAAGAAAACATTTCTATTTGAAATTTCTGGTATGGATTCTGAATTTCTGAATGCAAATGGAGGCCAAAATGGCAACGCGGCTGAAGAATACTATTAAAATTTAGTGGTGACCATCGTCCCGTTTTTGAAAGTAATGAAAAATGCATTTTTTGCACATACGATAGTTTGCTATGGTGGCGACGATGTCAAATTGGAGTGTTCGTAATGAAAATCCTAGATTATGTTTCCACTTCTAGATTATGATGGCTTTTCAAGCATTTTAAGCATAAATTGAAGGAATACATGTTTCCCAGCTTAATGGCTGTTTTCGTTCCTCTCACAGTGTTGCCAGACAACCGCTACTTTTTATTCATTTATGCTGCTTGATTGCCACCATTTTTTGTAGTATTTTGTTTCGCATTATTTAATCTGTCCTAAAATAAGACAAATGTAATATTTGCCTTATTTTATGACATTTCAAAAACTGATTGCAATCAAGTTATTTGAATAAGAAAAACGTAGCGTTCTGGCAACACTGCAGTGTTGCCAGTGGACTACTGTTTTTTAATTCAATTTTCTTGTTTGCCACCAGTTTTTTGAGAAAGTAAAATTCGCCTAATTTAATGACAGATTAAATAAAAGGAAAAGAAGGCAATTTATACTATTTCAAAAAAGTGGTGCCAATCAAGCAATCTGAATTTTAAAAAAGTAGCCTACTGGCAACACTGTTCTGTTTGCGACAATTTGTTAATAAAATATATACCATGTTATCTTTTTGTTTGACCTACTGCGAATTTAAGATTCTTATCTTAATGAATTTGACATAGAATGATATAATACAGTATCAATAAATAAATTGAAATATCATCCCTTTTACACGCTGGAACCGAAGCTATTCAGACAACTTCATTTCTAAATCTGCGAAATTCGAGAATTCCGTAGAGAGTGAAAAAATACTGCTATATGAATCTTTTTATGTTCAAAACTATAATTTTTTTTTCCGGTATAAAAGTTTTATAAATAAAGTTTATGACCGCAGGGATTTCAAATGCTCCACATTTTGATTACCGGTATTTTCATACAAAAATTTTAGATTTAGATTTGTCTTGCAAATTTTGAAGAACCCACCTTCGGATGTAAATTTTGGCGTAAATGTTGTAGAAACCTACCATGAAATCTTTTATTAAAAATTATTGGTATTCAGTTGGTGGACCATTTTGGAGCCCTAGACTGACTTTAAAGTTTACGGACAAAAAAAACATCAATTTTTATGGCAAATTATAGTTTTTATATATTTCACATTCTATTGTTTTATTTTAAAGATGTGAATTCTTCAAATGGGGATAGAGGTTTTTTTTTCTCTTTATGTTATTCCCAATCGAAGACATTCATCACTCTTCTTTATCAACTGAATCAAAAAATAAATATTGTAATGGATAGTTTAAATATTAATCAGAATGGAAATAAATTTGGAGGTATTTATTTCTAAGTGTACGAAAGCGATTGCACAGCTGCCAACCTTTCAGTTTCTTTTAAGTCAGAAAAGCATTTTCAAGTAGAAATTTCATTTAATAAATGGTATGATATAACTAATCGTTTGTATTTGAATGTAGAAATGAAGTAACATTTTGTTGAAAAAATTAGATGTTCAATGTATATAGAATGTCTGATTTTAAAAACTGCAGGTGTGCCATGCCATAGATGCGAAAACTTCCGGTGAATCTGTTTTTTTTTTTAAAGTGAAATAAACATAATTCGAACAAGAAAAATTACTTTTGAAAATGCTTCTTGTTTCTACATAGATGTTTATTAACTTCTTTTATTTAAAAAAAAAAATCTGGTTTTAGTTGTTTTGAAAAAAAAAAAGAAGATTTGCAGGTAAGCTATGAGTTCAGTATTGCTGGTGGGCTACATTTTAACACTTTCCAACATAGTTAAAAAGTGTTTATGAATTTAGTTTGTCTGTGTGTCTGCCATCTGCCCGTGCTCTAACTCGCGTAAATATACTCGGATTGCTATGCATTTGATATATGTTATTGAGGTTTACTATGGCATGTTCGGTATTGAAAATTAAGTATGTAGCACTTATGCTTCGTGTACAGGGGCACTCAAAGGAATGCCGTTACATTAAAGTATATGGGCGAAAATCTTTTGCAGTGTATTTTAATGATGTTACATTATTTCAACTATATGTAAATTGATATACATCGCGAAGGGCACTACAAGATGTTTACTATCGAATATCGTGCGAGCAGCACTTATAATTCTTTTACAGGATAACTCAAAAGACTTCCGTTATATTATGGTCTATTGGGCAAAATCGTTTTTGATGCATTCTAATTATGTTACAAAATTACAAACATATTGAATTTGATATCATTTTCTAAGGTGTACTAAAACATGATTTTTATCAAACAAAGAGTGTAAATCATTAATTTACAGGTCCACATACAAATTATTCTGTTGCATAATGGTTAACGGAAAAACTGTTTGCAGCGTATTTTAATTATGTTATACTATTTGAAATATAATGAAATTGATATGCATTACTGAGGTTTATAGTACAGGATAATTGTTGTATAATATGATGCGCATAGCATTCATCGTTCATTTACACGCAAACGATTTCGGATACAGTACTTTATCCGAAATATTATCTATAAGCGATAATTTCTGGACGTGCGCCGTCAGTTAGATATGCGTTTAAGAAATTTTTGCATTATATGTGGTATGTATAAATACTATACATCATATACAGGGCACAAAACAATTCGTAAGCATTACTGTGTATTAGAGTAAATAGCTTAAAGTTTTTTTAATCGCGTTATACGTGTTGAACGTGAAATATATTTAGTATACTAAGATATATTTGTTGAATATAAATAAAATCATATACAGGGCCACGCAAAGAACTGAATACATGGCCGCCTGTGTATGATAATTTCTGATAAGTATGATTTCAATAGTTTTCAGCATGTTTTTGACTGAATTAAACTTTAGTAGCGGTTTTTGCGGCGTGTATAAAAATCTTACAGTAGTATAAAGCGCTTTACAAAATAATTCAAATATCTTTTCGTCTATTGGTAGAAACTGCTGAAGGTGAATTTTTAACTGTGTTATGTGAATTCCTATACTAAATTAAATTGCAGCATACTATATAGAGTATATACAAATCTATAGATTATATACAAGGCTGCACAGAAATGGGAGTACATTTCTGGCTATGGCCTGTAAATGCTAAGATCTGGTTTTCAAATGGGTTTTGAGTTTTCTAAAATGTTTATTTAGGTATTTTATTTACCTTATTAAACAGCGAAGGATTGTTAATGTATTCTGTTAGTGTTGGAAAGTGTTTTATAATCTATGCTTGATGAATTATTTTTCTTTCTCGTTTTCAAATTCCAATTGCTTAATTGGCACCATTTGAAATGGCATAATTCGCCTGGTTTTCGCCGTATTTAATCTGTCCCTAAATAAGGCGAATTTAACTTTCTCGAAAAACTGATGGTCTTCATGAAAATTGAATTAAAAAATGTATACCGCTGGCAACACTGTATGAGTCAGGTGAAAAATCTATGAATTTAGATGAAAAATTTTTAACACGAAAAATGATAAAACTTAAATTTTTATGTCTATTTTCCGGTACAAATAAAAGCTACTTTGTATAACTAAAAAAATATATCATTTGGTATAACTTGGTATGAATAAAATATAATTCGTAACACTTTTATTTCCTCACCCTACAATATATTATTCACTTTTATTTTCTGAAAAAATAGCTTTATACTTAACCGATTAATCGGCGGTTATATATACCCAGATGTGCCAAGATCTCACTAATCTTCCGTAACATGTGGGTTAATTTGATCCAGGTTTAATACGTTTCACACCAGAATTTTTTTTAGGAAATGAAATTAAATATATTCCACGTAGCAATCTGAAATTTAATAAATAAATATTCATCAAATAAATTTTCTAGTTCGAAACGTTTTTAAACTGGGTCAAATTAATCCACATATTACGGAAGATTAGAGGGAGCTAGGCCCATCTGCATATACCACTTAATTTTAATTCCAAACAGCCAAACTGCACCCATAATGTTTTATTAAATTTTCTTTTATAATGCACGTGATTTTTTTAAAAATTAATTTGCCTGTAAAGGTTGCTGTTATTAATTCATTTCAACATTTAACAATATAATTACTTGGCCCCTAAAGAGGTTAAAGTGTTAAAGTGTAAAGTTTTTAAATAATACTATTTTGTGACAAACAAACATTTATTTGTCTTAATCTAATTTCAAGAATACCATATTTCAGTAGAGAAAATCAAACATTAGGTGTAGCGGCATAAACAACAAATAAAAACGATTTATTTTAAAGATGAAAATAATATTTTGGAAAACCTGCGCTCCTTTATTAACCCAATGACGACTGTCCAGAAATGGCGTTTCATTTTACGTTAAATCGTATGACAATATACGAAATACAGTTCTTGAAAGTAGATTACGTTTGGTTTTATCGTAGTATAACAATATGGAAAACATTATTTTTCAAAACGTGGAACAAATAGAATGAAAAATATACTACTGGGACGTATATGTCCAACCCGCAATCAAAAGCAAAAGGTAAATAATTGTCAAGTAAAAATATATATATATATAATTTTTCGTGCTTAACTTTTCAGCGCAAGTAATTGTCTTTTTGGAATGTTGAATTTACTCCTCAATTCTTGAAATTTTTTATTTGGAAATAAGAAAATTCAATTTTACAGCTTTTTTCACCAAACATGTAAAAATAAATTTAGTTATGAAATTCTGATATAAAATGTGATTGAAATTAGGTGGCATAAAAAACACCAGACTTGAATCCGGGTTATGAAAAATTTTCTCTTTTTTTATTCAGTATGCTTGATTTCCACCACATTTTTGAAATAGTTACCGTATATGCACGCGTATATGTCGACCCCCCCAAATTCGAGATGAAAACACATTTAATACCAGTCATTCAGAACTGCTTTCTACGCTTTAAATAATTTAGAATTAAATGAGATTAAATAATGCGTAGAAAACCATTCTGAATTACTCAAAGCCATTAAATAATTAGCCCAGTCAGATAGTGTTAAATTTGTTAGCGACGCACTAGCGCCAAACCTCTGCTGCGGAAGGAGGACAAAACAAAAGTGGGTCGCAGAGAAACGATACGATTTATTTATATCGATATTTTATACGATTTTTATCGATGTTTTGTTTTTGCACTTCCTTTAAAAGCTTGCTAATGATTGGGATCTTTTACATTAAAGCTAAAACTATAATGAAAAAAAAATGTGGAAATTTACTGGATTAATATTTCTATATAAATATAGTGGTGGCGAATAAGTTGATTTATTTATTAAAAGTTAAATAAAAAGTGATGGAAATTTACATCACTATGCAATTAACCCTTTCCGGCACAGACAAATTTTGTTCGTAAAATGTGAAATTACTGACTGACACCGGAATTTACAAACGACTTTCTTAGAAAATACGAACTCCTTATTTTAAGCTTTAATTTTAGAAGCAAAATTTTATTAAAATATTCTTGGTGCCGAATGCAGCACTCCCAACCGCTAGATTGCGCTATTTTCAACTTGCGAAAAGTTTCCCATTTATCTGACTGTTCTTATTATTTAATGGCTTTGGAATTACTGGTATTAAACCTGTTTCTACCTCGAATTTGGGGGTTGACTTACATGCGGGTATATACGGTAATTGTTTTTTGTTTTTGTTCAATAAATTTTGAACGGACATTTCGAAATGAAAATTCATTTACATGTAAAACGATTTATGTGTCTCCAATAGATCTTGAGTTCTTCTACCTTGAAAAATAAAAAAAATAAAAAAAAAATACGTTAAACACATTATCTGTTTCAAAACGGGTTTTACTTGGTTCAAATTAACCCAGTTTCGCAGAACGTTGGCAACTATGTTAACCCCTTCATGGGCAAAGTACTCTTGTAGCTAAAATATTGAAATGATTGATTGACACCAGGATTCACGAACGAATATATTTTAAAATAGGTTAAAAGCTCTTACTCATGTACCTTATAAATCCAAAATTTGATTATAAAATTATGGTGTCATTGTGGCATTTTGGAATTAAAATTAAGTGGTATATATAATATACAGGTGCCCTTAAAGGGGTTAATGTAAAACATTGCACGGAAGAACGTTTGTTCAGCGAATGATGCTATGTACGAATGTTTAAAAATATCAGCCTCTGATGTAATGTGTGTTGATGTTCTTCGTTGTTTGTTTTTTTTTAATTTCTAAGGTATGTTTATTTTATGACAGTCTAATTTAATACGTTCCTCGTTATTTACCGTAATTTCCGGCGTATAATCCACAGCTCAAAGAATCGTTTTTCGACCCAGAAAATTTATTCAATAATTGTAGTTAAATATTTAAAGCGATCTTTTAAGTTACATTTTATAAAATAATATTTCTGGGTCGAAAAACGACTCTTTGAGCTGCGGATTATACGCCGGAAATTACGGTAGTTTAACCCTTTCAGGATCAAAAATATTATTTTTGCCAAAATATTAAATTAGTAGGATATCACAAGAATTTAAGAAAATAAGTATTTGAAAATAAGTAAATCTCTTTCTTCAGTTACATTAAATGACAATTCTTTTTTTTTTTTTTTTTTTTTTTTTTTTTTTTTTTTGTAAAATTCTTTTGCCATTTGGAACTTTGGAATTAAATTTAAGTGGTATAAAAATACAAGTGGGGAAGACCAAGCTATGCTCGGCCAAAATTAAATTTGAGTTCAAATATCATGACCCATGACCAAAATGACCCACTAATTGAATTTTCTCGAACATGTGACTTAGCCCAACAGTCTTCTCGTGCCCGAAAACCATAAGATGCAAAATTTGGTGTAAATAGTCGGATCTGTTTTTAAGATAAAATAGTTTGACCCATAATGACCCATGACCAAAATGACCCACTAATCGAAATTTCTCGAACATGTGACCTAGACTAATAGTCTTCTCGTTCCCTAAACCTGTAGGATGCTAAATTTATTTCAAATGCTGTGAGCCGTTTTTAAGATGAAATAGCTTGACCCATGATGACCCATGACCAAAATGACCCACTAATGGAATTTTATCGGACATGTGACCTAGCCCAACAGTCTTCTCGTGCCCGAAAACCATAGGTTGCAAAATTTAGTGTAAATAGTCTGAGCCGTTTTTAAGATAAAATACTTTGACCCATAATGACCCATTACCAAAATGTCCCACTAATTGAATTTTCTCGAACATGTGACCTAGCCCAACATTCTTCTCGTGCCCGAAAACCACAGGGCGCAAAAATTAGTGTAAATAGTCTGAGCCACTTTTTAGATAAATTTGCTTGACCCACAATGACCCAGAAATAACCCACTAATCAAATTTTCTCGGACATGTGACCTAGCCCAATGATTTTCTCGTGCCCGAAACTCGTAAGATACAAAATTTAGTCAAAATCGTTAGAGCAGTTTTTTAGATAAAATAAATTTGACCCGCGTTGACCCCAAAATAACCCAATAATTGAATTTTCTCGAACATGTGACCTAGCCCAACAGTCTTCTCGTGCCCGAAAAGCACATGACGCAAAATTTAGTGTGAATAGTCTGAGCCGCTTTTTAGATAAATTTGCTTGACCCACAATGACCCAGAAATGACCCACTAATCAAATTTTCTCGGACATGTGACCTAGCCCAATGATTTTCTCGTGCCCGAAACTCGTAAGATACAAAATTTAATCAAAATCGTTAGAGCAGTTTTTTAGATAAAATAAATTTGACCCGCGTTGACCCCAAAATAACCCACTAATCGAAAGTTCTCGAACATGTGACCCAGCCCAATAGTCTTCTCGTGTCCAAAAATGGTCAGATACAAAATTTCGTCAAAATCGTTTGAATCATTTTTTAGATACAATTAGCTTTACCATGACGCAAAATGACCTAAAATGACCCACTAATCTAATTTTCTCGAACATGTGACCCAGCCCAATGGTTTTCTGGTGATCCAAAACGGTAGGATACAAATCTTCGTCAAAATCGTTAGAGCCGTTTTTAAGATAAAATTTGCATATATATATATATATATATATATATATATATATATATATAACCACACACAAGATTTGCTCGTATTAGAATATATCGTCGCTACCATGTCAAACTATCGAATGTGAAAAATTGCATTTTTCATTACTTTTAAAAATGGGCCGATTGTCACCACTGACTTTTAAGAGGGTTACAGGGTTACAACATCACCAGGGTTGCCAGTTTTGCGCCCTTTTCCAATCAGAAATGTTGAATCCATACCAGAAATTTAATATAGACATTTTTTCTTTATATGATGACAGCCTATCTCGTAATTAAAAAAGTTAAAAAATTCCTCTCAAAATTTCCGGTATGAATTCGGCATCACGGAATAAAAAAGTAGGCCAAATTGGCAACCCTGTTCTTCACAGAAATTTTATTATTATTTTTACTGGGCAAAGAATTCTAATAAAATTTAGTGGTGACAATCGGCCCATTTTTAAAAGTAATGAAAAATGCATTTTTTCTTATTCGATAGTTTGACATGGTAGCGACGATATGATACCTCCGCCCTTCAACGAATTTTTTTTTTTTTATTAGAGACAAACGGTAATTATCAATGCATGCATATTATGACAATGCGGAAAACCTAACAGCTTAGATCGTTCTTGATTAAACTTGAAATGCCTCTGCTTACACAAACGGGGACGATAATATATGAAAATTCAATTTGTTCATAAATTTCAATTCAATTATAAAATTTTTATTTTCCCTTTTTATTTAATTTGTTTACTCAACTCTATATAAGATTAAGGTGAGTGTAATTATCCATATTTAATTGGCAAAATGGTTTAATAAAAATTGTGATTTACTGTTTTGTGAACAAGGGATTCAATTTAATTTTCTTTTCATACTTGAAGCATTTTTGTTCATCAAAGCCATATGCTAAACTAAAACTAAAAATATTTAATTGCTTCTTATTTTAGTTAAAATAACTTTGTATGAGTGTTTCTAAATGGAAACTTATTTACATGTTAAAATATTTATGTATCTCTACTAGAACTTGAATTCCTCTAAAATAATACACATGTAGAAAGTTTCATTTGTGAAAAGCATTACAGCGAGAGAGATTCAAAATAAAATGGAACTTTATGATGTAGCAAATGAATGATGAATCAAAGCGGCTATTTTGCTATAACAAGTAATAACTACAGAAGATCGATTTAATAGAAGATCTCTTATTTTTAAATAGTACGAATTAGATTTCATTTAACATTTAAAATTTTTGGCTACAAAACTGTTTATCAGACTTTAAAAAAAAAAAAAAAAATTAGAATTTTGCAGGTAGCCTGTAGTAGTAAAATAATAAGTTTGTTCATTTTATTATACCACGCATAGTAAAATAATATATTTTGTGCAATAACACATTTTATAACACACAAAACTAATTTCATGAATAATATTTTGTAAATTGATATCTTGCTAATTCAATTCGTCAAAATTTTACAAATCTCTCTTCCAAAATTGGTAAGATAAAACTTAATATTGATGTTCAATCAAGAATCTTCATAACTTTTGTTAAACGTGATGCAATTTCATTTTTATGCATTTTATAAAAGGTACACCGGAAAAAGACATTTTGAAGATTAGTGAAATTAAAATATTAATTTCTAATATACATATTTTCATAGCTACCCACTTTTTGTTTTTTTTTGCTTACCACTAATTTTTAAAAAATTATTTTTCTTTCTTAAACTCAGATGATGTCAATTCTGAATAGAATGGCACCATTTTCAAATTAATGTAATCAATTCTTGCAAAGTTGCGGCGAGTTTTATGAATAAATTGTCCAAAATTATACTTTTTGAGACAGCCCAACGTTATTACATTTACTTTACGTTCAAAACATGTTCTTTATATCATGTTTAATAATTTTAAACTTATTACCGTAATTTGCGGCGTATAATCCACGGATCAAACAATTCTGTTTCATCCCATACATTTTTTCAATAACTGAAGTCAAATATTACAGCGATCTTGTAAGTTACATTTTATAAAATAAAACTACTGGGTGATAACATGATTGTTTGATCCTCGGATTATACACTGGAAATTAAGCTAAATGTCTTCAAAATAGTAGTAATCATGCAATAAAGGGTATAGCCAGGTTTCATATTAAATTATGCCCTTGCGTCAACCAGATCTAGTCCTACATGAATCGATAGCCCTTCAATAGAGATGCGTTTTTGCCAAGTTTGAAGCATATATCTCCAACCCATGGGCAGTTATGACTCTTTATGTGCGTTTTGGAAAAAGTGCATTGTGAAGAAAGTAGTGATCGAATTTCCCCGAAAAAAATCAAGGATGTGTAATATTAAAATACAAATAGTGGATATTATTTTCAGATTATTTTCTGCAAAATAGCAAGTTTTATAGAAATTTTCTTGTTTTTAATTTAATTTTTTATTAAGAATATATCGAAATTTACCAGTGACCTCCTTCATGTTTTTACCAAAAATACTACGAGATATGATGTATATTTGGTGTGAGTTTCAACTGTCTACGCTGGGTGCATCATAGAAAAAAATATATTTACCAGGGGTGGGTAGAGTTGCAAGTTGCATGTGTTATTACAAGTTCATGCGCAGTTCTATGTACAGTTTACGCATGTAGATATGCTGTTGGTGGCAATCATCTGAAGGAAAGCATTTTGTTTTGTTAGTTGACAGTTGACTGATTTTGTTTTTAGTTTTCTGCGCAGTTTTACTTAACACATTGGTTTTCGTCTGTTAAACATGAAGCCCCGCCTATGGGCATTACATTTGCTTTTTCCATTATTTAACAAAAAAAAATTTCACCATGTGTTTCTATTATAAAAAGATGTATGTAATAGTGGTATTGTTTCTAATCGAACTATTAATATGCATAGTACTCTAATTGTAAAAATGCGAATTTTGTGTATTTTCTTTAAGAAATAATGTAACATATGAATCATAAAAGCACCGCCCATGGGCTGAATTATAGATCTCCAAAAGTCGTGAATTAATGTCTCCCGTTCAGGGCCTGATTGCCAACGGAATAATCTTCCACCAGTAAAAAGAAAGAGAAATTTCGTTCTTATTCAAGACAGTAATTTTGTTTTGTTACTGGAGCATTTAAATAAGGCAAAAATGTCTACTAAAATTTACTGGTGGAAGTTTTCCCCGATTGTGTTTCCCTCAGTGTGTTACTACTGATCTTCGATTTTGGTTCCAGTTTTTTTATATAAGGGTAATTTCACTTTCAGAGCCGGTTCCAACCGGTACCAAAATTGAAAATGTCCGCTTACAAAAAAACCATAACCAAAATGAAAAAAGTAAAAACTAACAACGTTAGAGATAGACCTCAGCTATCCTATGCAAAAAGAATCGTTTAAAAATATTAAAATGCGAGCGAGAAATCGCGCGATAACCTTCCCATAGACTTAACATTAGCTGGAGTGTTTCTTCGCGTGACTAGCGTAGGCTCTTAACGCTGTTTTCGATTAATCAATACAGTGTTAAGTCAAACTGAGCCGAAAATTATTAAAAAAATCCATCAACTGCCAACTAACAAAACTCAATTGAATCCTTCAAATGATTAATGCACATGATTATGCTTTAATTCACATCATAGACCCTTAAAGCAGCATCTTGCCGTTTTTTAAGCATAATTTGAAAACTACTTGGAAGAAAAATTTGAAATTTTGAATACACATAAAGCAGGACGTAATAAATATAAATCCATAAAAAAAATGTAGGTTGCAATTCATAATTTTTTCGAATATTAATTTCATAATTCGTAATTCATATTATAAAATTTTAAAAATTATAAATTTAACGTAGTTATGTTTGGGTTTTTGAGTTTTATAACCAAACAAAACGTTAGCACATTAGGATTTTAATTTCAGGAGATATTAATAAAAATATGAAAATGTAATTTAACATTAGAAGCTCTAAAATTTGAATGTTTATAACTCGAAAACTTATCATCCGAATGACTTAAAATTTTGTATCTAGGCATAGTTTGAACCAAAGATTTAAAATATCATGTCAAAAGTGGGTGTTGCTATTGAAAAAAATAAAGTTTAGGCTGGTTTTAATATGTAGAGGGCCCCTTAAGCAAATTTTAGATACATAATTTAAAAGTAGACTTTATTTCCAATCGTTTGGTACCAGTCACTTCCTTCTACTATACTTTGTTGCAGAGTTAGTGGGGGGTGTCCAGTTTTTTTTTCCACGACTGTACATAGAACTGTGTATGAACTTGTAATAACACACGCAATTTGCAACTACCCCATCCCTGGAACACATTTTTAATTCTTTTTCTATGATGCACCCATCGTAGAGAGCTTAAACTCACACCAAATATACATCATACCACGTAATATTTTTGGTAAAAACATGAAGGTGGTCACTGAAAATTTTCTATATATTCTTAATTAAAAAGTTAAATTAAAATCAAGAAAAATTTTATAAAACTGGCTATTTTGCAGAAAATAATCTGAAAATAATATCCACTATTTGTATTTTAATATTACACATCCTTGATATTTTTTCGAGGAAATTCGATCACTACTTTCTTCACAATGCACCTTTTTCCAAAACGCACATAAAGAGTCATAACTGCCCATGGGTTTGAGATATATGCTTCAAACTTGGCAGAAACACATCTCTATTGAAGGGCTATCGATTCATGTAGAACTCGGTCTGGTTGACTCAAGGGCATATTTTAATAGGAAACCTGGCTAGACCCTTTACATCTAATAATGTAGAATGTTCAACTTTTTACTCATAAAACCTGCCGTAACTTTGTAACTGATCATTTTATCGACTTGCGGATGGTGTTATTCGATTCAAAATTAAAAATATATAATAAACGATACCCTACTTGACCAATTTAAGAAATGTTAGGTTTCCCGCATCCCATAAGTTACATTCCCCACTTTTGTCCCCTCATCTCCTCCGAAAAAATTGTAAAACAACTTTAATTTGGTAGGACACATGAGAGCTTCTATTCTAGTGCCAAAACAAAGTCCATCCCAAATTTTGTTGAATGGCCATCATTTTTCGTACTATTGTCACCACTAAATTGTATTAGCATTCCTTGCCTAAATTTTATTAGTATAGTTCGACTAAATTAGATTAGCAATATTATTAGACTAAGAAATTTAAATATAGCGTTCATTAATGAAAATTGCATTTTTTAACATTCGATAGTTTTACATGGTAGCGATGCAATAAGCTAAGCGCATTGACTTTAGTCACACGCGATATAACAATTTTAAGAAATAATATTTAAGAAATAACAGAATCTTTATGGAACATTATTCAGAATGGAATTTATGGAATGTTATTATGTTCTCTTCAGAAATGTTATTCAGAAAAGCCGAATCTATACCGAAAATTTGGAAAGAAGAATTTTTACCATATATATAATCACGAAACTTCTGTCATTTAATACAGCAAAAATTACCATTCAGAACTTCTGGTATGAATTCTAATTTCTGAATAAAAACAATTGCGTAAATACACGTTGTGAATGCAAACGGATAACAAATAGCACTGGAAATATGAAGAGAACAAGATAAAAGAAATCCTTACAGATAGGGAATTTAAGAAAATTGAAAGTTATTAAAATTAATACTATAGACGTAGCAAAGGATGTTTCAAGATGTCCAGGTTTTCATTCTAAGTTGAGACGTAAAAAATGGAGTACGCGTCTTAAACTAATTTGTTACCGAACGAATTCAGGGTTGGATATATTTTAACCGTTTGAGTGCTGTGATATCGCAATAGCGCCGCAATGTATCTGCAGATCAAACAAATGTTGTTTCAACCCAGAGATTTTATTCAACAATTGAAATCATTTAATTTTTATTCAACAGTTGAAGTATTTACAGCGATCTAGTGAGTTACATTTTACAAGATAAAATTTCTGGGTTGAAACACAATTTGTTTGATCCGCAGATACATTACGGCGCTATCGCGCTTCGTAGCACTCAAACGGTTAAACTATCACGTCTCAAATGTTACTTCTTAAGCTGAGATAACAGCTTCTTTTCACGAACTTTAATTAACTCCCACTCAAGAAGCTCCGTTGTAACAGATGTATAAAAAATTCTACTATTTAAGAATATACATTTCGTTTCTGGTGGTATATTTATAAAATTATTTTAAGAGTGGATTTAACGTAAGGGTCTTAAATGTTTTTGCCTTAAGGTTGTTTGCACACCCAAATTACGAAATGAAATGTTCGTCTTGTTTAATCACAAAATTTCTGTCTTTAAATGAGGCATTTTTTAACACAAAAATAGTGATAGATCTATAGCACACTGGTGACAGTTATTATTATTATCTTATATTATTGTTTACGGTCCCTTTGAAATGCAGGTATATTGCATATTACTGTTTTTTGTATATTTTCGCCTTCTCTTGTTTAGCTTAAAGATGTAAATTTTATTTATAAATATTTATACGCTTATCAAAAATTAAAATATGGTTCTAGGAGGGCTAAATATTGGCCATTTCGTCCCACTGTGAGGCGACACTGTTAGACCAGCTTAAAATATGGCAGCAATGCATTGATATTCTATTGAATTTTCTAAATTGTTATTAAAAAAATAATGTATATTAGATATACATTTCCCGGAATAATAACATATATTTTTAGAAATATATTGGTATAATCAACTTTGTATTGCAGAAAGATATAGCAAATACTGCTTCAATTTTTTTGTGTCTATGGTATGTAATGCTGTAGATATGCGGGTTAAAATTCATTATTTTTAGAGATGTAAATGTGTTGTTTCAGAAATATGATAGTAATTTTCATAACATATCATAATTTGAAAATTAACCAGCTTACCATATATTCCCGCATATATATACCCGCGTCGATCCAACAATCCAGAGTAATAACAGGTTGAATACCAGTTTTTCCGAATAATTATCTTCATCTTTTTATTAGTAAAATAATTATGATGTCTGCGATTCAGAAAAGGGAAGATATATATTCAGAAATAATAATATCCAAACTTTTATTTCTCTTGAAATTGGCGGTTGACGTTTACTCGAGTATATACGGTAATGGTCAAAATTTGACAGCTGATAGATTCACACTTAACCCTTTGAAGGGCGGTGGGATATAATATATCCCACTTAATTTTAATTCCCAAACGCCACATTGACACCGGAACTTTCGAATCAAATTTTGTTTTTAAATTATACGTGAAGAACCGCTTTTAATTATTGGAAAATAAATTTATTGTTAAATCCCGGTGTCAGTCAATGATTTCGACATTTAAGAAACATAAGTACTTTGCCCCTGAAAGGGTTAATACATTAAAATCATATATAAAAACAATATATTCATTCACCAATAATTATTCTATCAATATTGTGAGCGATATGTATCCGTTATGTAAATCAGTGCAGTTTACTATTCTTTTCAAGGAGATATCCTATGTTAAATCTAAAGAATTAGTAGTATAATAGCTGACAACATTACTGTTTTGTTTATTAAATTAAAACAGAAATGTTATTCAATAAAATAAGTTGCTAAATTACCATATTGAAGAAGGAAACATTCAATTAAATATTTTCTCTTGTTCAAACTATGTTTGTTTGATTTGGATTAAACCAGATTTTTGGGAGCTACACAGCGATTCTTTATACAGTTTTTCGAACACTTTTTCGAACACCTATTTTATCACATTTTTTAGTACACTTTGAATCTCACTATTTGGAACAGTTTTTAGAATACGTCTGAGAACACTTCATTGTTCAAGCACACTTTCTAGCGCACTTTTTGAAAGCGGTGATTTCACAAGTGTGCCCAAATGTTCTCCCAATCTGTTCTCTAATATGTTGCCTAGTTTACATTTAACAAATATCCTGATCAGAACACTTTCGGTACACTTTCTTTATAGCGGAGCATATTCGAACACATTTCAGTACACATTAAAGTAACTGGAACTTTTTTGAATCAAAGTGTTCCATATGTGTTCCCAATGCAGCTTCTGCGTTAGACGTACCAACGCTGCCACAATTCATCATATAAAGCATAAATGTGGAAACCATTTATTAGTAACCAGTGTCTCCAGTTCACTACATTTTTTAAATTCAAATTTATTGCTTGCCCCCACTTATTTAAAGTAAAAATATTCGCCTTATTTAATACTACATTAGATAATGCGAAAAAAAGTGGTGAATTATGCTATTTAAAAAAAATGGTGGCAGTGAAACAATCTGTTAACGGATATTTAAAACTTACATAAAATGTCTGCATAAAAGAAATTTATTAACTTTTGCTTACCCTCAAGATAATTTTTGAAAATATACAGTAGAATACTAATTCTAGTATCAAATTGTACCTTAATTTCTTCTAAATTCACCGAACCTCAGTTAAGTGAAAAACATCAATACATTTTCATATATAACATGATAAATGTAAAATTTTTTAAAATTACAATTTCTTGCAATTTTTTTTTATTTTTAAAATAATTAAAATATTAAGGATTTCAAAGATTTTGGTTCAGTTAAATAAATACAGTACTATGATACAATTTGATACTAGAATTATGATTCTACTGTATGTTTTTCAACAGTTATTTTAGCAAGAGTCATTAAATTTCTCTTCTGCATTCATTTTGCAGTACTGTTAATTACATTGAAAAAATTGAATTGAATTGATCATGTTATTACTTTATTGTAACCACTGTAAACATTTTATTGTAAAATGAGAAAAACTTAATGATTTACCGTAATTTCCGGCGTATAATCCGCAGCTCAAAGAATCGTTTTTCGACCCAGAAAATTTATTCAATAATTGTAGTTAAATATTTACAGCGATCTTTTAAGTTACATTTTATAAAATACCGTAATTTCCGGCGTATAATCCGCAGCTCAAAGAGTCGTTTTTCGACCCAGAAATATTATTTTATAAAATGTAACTTAAAAGATCGCTGTAAATATTTAACTACAATTATTGAATAAAATTTCTGGGTCGAAAAACGACTCTTTGAGCTGCGGCTTATACGCCGGAAATTACGGTACGGTATTTCTGGGTCGAAAAACGACTCTTTGAGCTGTGGATTATACGCCAGAAATTACGGTATGTCGAGTCGCAAAAAGGTGGATTTTCGACTCAAAAAGTTCTACAATCCCTTAGTTGACAAACATTTAAAAATTTAGAGATAAATCCACAATATCTACATGATCTGCTAGCAAAGCGTGTAAATTTTACATGTCTTAAGTCTTTTTCTTATTTAGTTCAAAATTAATGCAAAATTTTATAAACCTTTGAATTTTATAAAAAGTTTCAAAACCCAATCATCCACCATGTCGAATCAAAAAGATTTTAAAGATAAAAATTTTTGAAGATGGATTTATGCGTCTTTTCTATATAGTTTACTACATACAAAATATTGGAAAGAAAACCATTTTTTGCCAAATTCCTATTGTATTGAATTTATTTGAAACTTTTACAAATGGATTTTAATTAACCCCTTAATCGTCGCGCTCTTTCAGTGTATGCTACTTTTAAAAAAGTCAGATTGCTTGATTACCACCAGTTTTTTTAAGTAGAGATGTTCGTCTTATTTAATAGATAGATAAAATAATGCGGGAATAAAGCAAATAAGCCTATTTAAAAAAAAAAAAAAAACTGGTGTGAATCAAACAATCTGAATAAAACATGCGCATACTACGCTGCCCGTGAATGTCTCGGGCACGACGATTAAGGGGTTAAAAAGATTTTAGTTAACAATGCCTATTTTTTTTTCGAATATAATTACAATATTTATAAATTATGAAACACATACATAACTTAAAGTTTTATAAAACTTGGTGTATGCAACGTAGTTCAACCTGTTACAGGCCAGATTCAGATCCAAGTGCGGTCAGCGAAAATAAATAAAGAAAGAAAAGGAAAAAAAAGGTAAGAAAAGGAAAAAAAAGGTAAGAAAAACAGCCCAAAGATTTTAAACAAGACATTATCGCAGAAGAAATCGAATATAGACATCATTTCGGAAATTATGTTTTCTTTCAATTTATGTTTGAAACTAAAAGATTAGCAGGACGTCTTCATAGCAAAACTATACAAAAATCTTAAATTTCCAATTTTGATATCACATTTGAATGTTTCAGAAAATGTTACCCTGGAATCTCATTGCAAGAAGTTTTAAATTTATACAGATTTAAAGTTTGGGACTCCTAATATTAAATTTATTTTTAATAGTCGTCAAACAAGCTGCAATGCGTGCAGTTTTCTAATCATAAATTTAAAAAGATGGTGGAATGAGCCGTAATTTGGTATTTAAATATTTGAAGCTTGTAGAAATTGATTTCTGTTAAATTTTTTATACGTTACAATACATACTTTCTTCGAATATTTATTTAATATTTAATTTATTTATGTAACATTCCAATAATATATGTAATGTAACCTACACAAAGTTTAACAGAAATCGATTTCTAGGAGTGTCAGGTATGCGACTTCTAAATAACAGCTCATTGCTCCGAGACATTTTTGAAGAATGCTTAAAAAGATACGTGCATTGCAGTTTATTTTACAGCCAATAAAATTGAGTTTAAAATTAGGAGTTCAAAATTTTAAATCTATATAATTCCTAAACTGTTCAAAAGAATGACATTCCGTTTTGTATCCTACGGTAGAATTTTCTGAAAAAAATAAATATGATGTCAAATTGGTTGTTTGTAATGAAAATTCTAGAGACTGGTACAATTTCTGTATGAAGACTGCCCCCTAAGTCTGTTTTATGCATAAATTGAAAGAAGATATAGTTCTCAATTGAATGGCTCCATTCGTTTTTCTAGAACGGTGGCCAGTTCCGTACTTTTTAGTGGTTTAGCTCACTTGATTTCCTCCATTTATGTAAATATTGGATTGTTTGAAAAGTTCTTTCCGTTTGGGAAAGTTGGTTCGTACCAGAAAATTCTATGATTTAATTATTAGACATTGATTCCGATATCTACTGTCTAATAATTGGCGGCCAGAATTTTCCGGTGTGAATTGGTTTTCCCAAACGGAAGGAACATTCCAAACAATCCCATAGTTTTTTTTTTTCGGCATATGTAATTTCTTATAATAAAAGGTACTTTAAAAAATTGGTGGCAATCAAGATATTTTCATAAAAGAAAAAGTAGCGGTCTCGCAACACTGTTCTCTTTCTGAAAATTTTTCAATTAAAATGTAGACGCGTCATTTATTCGTTCGGACGACAGTATGTTTAAAAACATTATAATTATAATTTTACCTCAGAATAAGGTGGAAAGCATAAATTAAAAAAAGTCAATTACTTTATGAGCTATCTCCGAAGCTATTCACACAACTTCATTTCTAGAACTGTCGATCCCATTAATAAATTAAATTAGCTAAAGGGATGAATCTAAATATTTTAATGTTCAAGTATATCAATTTAGTTTCTGGTAGAAAAGAATCATAAATAAAATGTATGACCGACTATAACGTTTACAGACCAGAAGTGATCCAGTTATATTGCAAATTAGACTTTTTATATATTTCACTTTCTATTCTTTTAGTTTAACTATTTTAAACCTTGAAATGGGGAGACAAGTTAAAAAAATTGTTATTCCCAATCGAGAACATTCGTCACTTTTCTTTATAAACTGAATTAAAGAACAGAATGTTGTAATGGGTAGTTTCAAAATTAATCAGAATACAAAAACATTTTGAAGGACTTATTTGTAAATTTACGCACAAGACTGCATCTTCCAACTTTGTTTTTAATTAAAAAAAAAAAAAAAAAAAAAAAAAAAAACATATTTATAGCGGAAATTCCATTTATTAAACGAAAAGATATAACCAGTGGCGTAGCGTCAGGGGGGGGCACGATCATTTTACTACCAGTATAATTATATACTACATTTAGCCTTATTTAATCTTTGGACGGTATGAATTAAATAAGGCCAAATATAGTATATAAAAATACTGGTAGTAAAGTGGTCCGTGCCCCCCTTGACGCTACGCCTCTGGATATAACTACTATGTAGAAACAATCTAACACAATCTAACAATTTTTACAAGAAAACTTAATGATTCAAAGTGTATAAAAAATGAATGGTTGACAGCTATAACATAGCTGACAAAATCCTTTTTTTTTCTTCAAGTCAAATAACATAATTCCAACAACAAAAAATACTTAAGGAAATGCTTTCCGTTTCTACGTAGATATTTATAAACATATTTTATTTTATAAAATTTCTTATTTTAGTTTTTTTTAACGGAATATTGGTCGGTATGAGCAATATGTTATGAGTGAGGTAGAGAATCTGTAAATTTATATGAAAATGTTTTAACACCAAAAATCATAAAACTTTTTTTATATCTATTTCACAGTATAAATAAAAGCTACTGGGTGCATTCTTCATATTTTTTCGTCAACCTCCACCTACTAATCGCTCAATCCATTTGGGCGTGTCTGACACATTTGCACAAAAATTTGCTTAACCGCTTTAATGCCATTGGTATATTCTGTATACTACATAATTATAATTCCGAACGGCGAAATGGCGCCCAGAATTTTTTTATTTAAAACTTTCTTTTTTAATATACTTGGATAAAATATTTTTTTTTAAACTTCCAAATAGATTTCTTCGAAAATTATGGTGTTATTCATTCACTTCACCATTTTAGCAATAGTGTATTACTTTGTCCCTGAAAAAGTTAAAACATTGTTGAAAACCTAAATTTTTAAACGAAACTCTTTTATGACAAATATAAATATATTTACCTTAATATAACAACATCGAATTTAAAGAATATCATTTTTGTGTAAAACAATAGTTATGTGTTGTGGTACCCGCAAAATATAAGAACAGTTTATTTTAAAATTTAAAATAACATTTTAGAAAATCGCAATGCTTTATTAACCGCTTCTTTTCGGACTAGGATTGGCGACTATAATCGCACCAGAATTTACAAAAAAAAATGATGTAGATTCTTCTTGATTATAGCCCAGTGACAAAGATTATTTTTCTAAACTTTCTACAAATAAAATATAAAATATTCCACTCGGACATATATTTTCGAAGCCGTAATCAAAGGGCTAAATGAAATAAATGTTGGAGAAGTACAGATATATTAATAAAATTGTTTGGTTTAGCTCTTTTAGGGACAAGTAGTTATGTTTCCGTATTGTTGAATTAAAATCAGAAATTAAAAATTGGAATACTGTGATGGGTATATTAATTATTATTGAAAATAAGAATATTTTGAGAGGATTATTTATAATTTTACGGACAAGATTGTGTTGCTGGTAAACATCAGGATTTTGATACTAAAAAGACATATTTCAAGAGAAAATTTCATTTAAATGAAACGATATAACTTTTATGTAGAAACAAGGTAATATACACAAGAAAAGTAATTAATGGTTTAAAGTAAATAGAATGTCTGATTTAAAAAAAAAACGAATGATTGCCAGCTATGGCATAGCTTTAAAACCTTCTTTTTTCATTTCAAAGAAACATGATTCGAACAAAAAAAATTACTTAAGAAAATCCTCCTTGGGGGGGGGGGCGTTGTATCTAAGTAGATATTTATAAACATCTTTTATTTTATAAAATTTCTTGTTTTAGTTGTTTTGAAAAAAGAAGAATTTTAGGTAAAATCTGAGTCAAATTGAAAATCTAGAAATTTAAATTAAAAATTTTTGCATACGAAAAATTATTAAACTTACATTTATACCGGTATTTCGCGTTACAAATAAAATCCACCCTGATGTATTTTTTATATTTTTTCTCCTCAACCTGCAACCAATTTGTTGCTAAATCCATGGGAGCATGTCCGACTTATTTTCACAAATATTTGCTTTCTACTTTAGCTGTTTAATGGGCGGTGGTATATTATTTATACAAATTGATTTTAATTCCAAACTGCTAAATGGCACTCATAATGTTTTATTAAAATATTCTTTTATAATGTACGTGAAGAATAAAACCATAATTATTCCTCATATTAATTTGTTAAATCTTGATGATATTCATTAATTTATGCATTTTATCAACATAACTACATTGCCTCTGAAAAGTCTAATGTGTTGAATGTCTAAATTTTTAAATAAAACTTTTATTTTCTTTTAGAAATAAAGATTTATTTGCCTTATAGAATTTCAAGAATATTATTTTTCTGTAAAAACAAAATATTACGTGTTGCGGGATCAGGGCTCCCACTGGTCCGTTTTTTGAAAACCAGTATTTTTAAGGGAAAATTTTCGTGGTAGGTTTTGGCAACAATTACAACAAAACCGACATTCTATGGACATTCTACTAAATTTATAAAGGACATTTTCCTGTTAAAAAAAGTGGTGTTCAAAAAGCGGACCGAGTGGGAGCCCTGCTGTATCCGAAACATTTTTTTTTTTTTTTGAAAAGAAGGTTTTTAAAATTCTGCTTAATAAATTCACTAAATTGAAACAAGACATAATTCCCAGTTGAAATATTATTTTTGCTTTTCGCTGTGACAATATAACAATACAAATGTTAGGATTGTCATCTCCTTGGCTGATTGTATGTTTCAGATTATTCTCTTAATTATTTTGCTTTATACGAGAAATACAGATACATGAATAAATCTAACAAACCAATTATTTTACATGCTTACTCCGAAGTTATTCAGGAAATTTCATTTCTAGAACTGATGAATGCAGTTCGTCGAAGCGCAACGAGATTTATATGAATATTTTCATGTTCAAGAATATAATTTTTTTCTGGTAGAAAAGTTTCATAAATGAATTTTATGACTTACTTTATTTACAAACCAAAATACGATCCAGTTGTATTGAAAGTTATAGTTTTTATATATTTCACTTTCCATTGTTTATGTCAAGCATAGAAATTGGGAGATATTTTTGTTTTCCATGTTTTTGTCTTATTCTGAATGTCGGACATTTGCAATTCTTCTTTTTATTTAACTGAATTCGAAAATGGAATATTGTAACGGGTAGTTTAACTAATAATCAGAATAAAAATATATTTTGAAAGATTTATTTCTAAGATTACGCACAAGAATGCATAGATGTTAGCACTGTAGTTTTTTTTGTAAATAATAACAATAAAAAGATATTTCAATTTATTTCATTTATTAAATGAAACATTAAAAATAATATTTAGAAGGAAAGTTTCATAACAAAAATAAAAATGTCTGATTTTAAAAAAACTGAAAGGTTGACCGCTATGCCGTAGCTCGATGTTTTTTTTTTTTTTTTTTCATGTCATATTAACGTAATTCGAACAAAAAATAATACTTAATGAAACGATTTTTCTTTCTAAGTAGATATATACTAACAATTTTATTTTTTTTTAATTTCTTATTTGATATATTTGAGAAAAAAACGGAAGATTGGTGGGTATCCTTTCAGGGTCAGGTAGAAAATCTAAAAAATTAAATGAAGAAATTTGAAAAAGAAAAATCATGAAACGTATATTTATACCTCTATTTAACGGTACAAATTAAAACTACCTGGATGTATTCTTTATGTATTTTTTTCCTCACAATAAATTTATTATTCGCTCAATCCATGGAGTCGTGTCCGACACATTTTCACAAAATATTGTTAACAGTTATACGCGCCAGTGGTATATTATTTATATTAATTTATTTTAATTGCCCGGAATTGTTTATTATTTTTTTTGCAACGTACGTGGATAACAGAATTTGTTTATTTTCAAATAATTTTCTTCAACTATATTTGCCAAATCGACGTTTGGAATTAAAATAAAGCTATATAATTAATAGACGACTGGCTCTTTAACCCTTTAACGGGCGGTGTCCACAAAAAAGGACACCTAATTTTAATTCCAAAACTGACAAACGGCACCAAGAATATTTAATGAAAATTTTCCTTTTATTAAATACCGGAAAATAAACAAGGTTATATTCTCTAATGAATTCGTTTGTAAATTCTGGTGTCAGTCCATTATTTCATCATTGTACAAACAGACTTATTCCGCCCCGGAAAGGGTTAAACGCTTAACATTTTTTTGTGAAAATATGTCGTACACGACCCCATGGATTGAGATAATAATAAATTGAGGATGAGGAAAAAATATATAAATAAAACATCCAGGTATTGTTTATTTGTTATTGCCCATTAAAAGTTAAAATATTGAAAGACCTAAATTTTTAAATTAGATTCATTTGTGAAAAACAAACGTTTATTTGTCTTAATTTAGCGGCATCAAATTTGAAGAATATCATTTTTTGTGTAAAGGGTTATGTAGTTATGTGTTACGCACGCACAATATATATAAAAAAATTATTTTAGATATGAAATTAATGTTTTAGAAAATCTGTGTCTGTGATACTCTTATAACCTTTTAATTACGTGACAAGACTGGCGATTATAACCCCGCGCACTAGAATTTACAAACAAACTTCTTCAATTTCCCTTTGATTCCTCTTGATTATAGCATAGTATAACTGTATGGCAAAGGTTATTTTTTAAAAATTGGTACGAATAGAATAATAAAATATTCTACTAAGACTTATCTGTCTGAAGACGTATTCAAAGGGCTAAGGTAAGTACATGTTGGACTATAATAATAAAGCAATAATATAATCGTTTAGGCTTAAATCCTTCAGGCACAGGTAACTGTTATCTGTATTGTTGAATTTAGACAAAAATTTCCGAAACAAATGTATCTGAAAATAAGTAAATGCAATTATAACGCTTTTATTTTCACTACATTTACAAAAGTAAAATTCTATTAAAACAAATCTCCTATAAATATTGATTAAAATTATGCGGGATAAAGTAATATTCCACCAATATTCATGCAGACTCTTTCAGTTTAATGATATTTTAGTTTCACATTGGTAAAACAAGTCGATACCTGTCTCAGTAGTCTTGATATTTTGCAGTTCTAGGTCAATAATTTCAATTCAAACCTGAAACTTAACAAATTATTACAAATGCATCTATTATTTCTTATTTTTTAATAATTTAGATCACTTTTAACACTTAAAGGACGGTGGGATATTTTTTATACCTCTTTTGAGATACATCATACAAGATTTACACCAGGATTTTTGAAAAAAAAAATTACTTTTATAACTTTTGCGGAAGCAAACTGTAAAACTGCATTACATTTTTTTTTCAAATATTTTATCGAAAATTATGCTGTGAATTCAACATGAGAGACTCAATTATTTACCTCTAAAAGGTTATGTATTCTACCGAGTTGTAGAATTGCCACATTGTTCTTCAATTTTTAACGATATTTTTAATTGTGTAGTATGTATAATTTAAACATTTCTAAGAAGTTGGTTTCTGCAATTTTCTCTACATTACCAATTTTATGCCTGAAAAGTAACAAACGGATCATACGCTTTTACCAAAAATTTTTAACAGACATTTTCTATTTAATATTTAAATGGAAGAAAATGTAGACGCCTCGTTTAATTGCAGGATTTGTATTAGGTTGAACAAAATGTTCTGGGAAATTTTTAATCTAATAGTTAACAGAATTTGTATCATATATAGGAGTACTAGTGGTATATCTATAGGAGTTCAGGAATTTCGGCTCCAAAATACCTATTGAACAGTATGACTTGTGTGTGTTGATCCGACAGTATTCGAAAAAAGGTCTAACGATTCTGAAAGCCATCGATGATATTAATGAGGGTGAATGTGCTGGTACGGCGACAAAATTGACTGTGGGCAGGTGGTTTAAGCGATTCGAAGAAGGCAATTTTAATCTCAAAGACATGCCTCGTTCTGGCCGGCTATCTGTTTTGGATGAATGTGACTTGGTAGCCGCTCAGTATTCACCGAGGACTTGTGATTTGGCTGCAGAGCTTGGTGTTTTGCAGCGGACCGTTGTCAACAAGTTACATCAATTTGACATTGTCCACAAGAAGCCTCGCCAGGATCCGCATGAGCTCACCGAAACCCAAGCCACCAAAAGAGACGAGATTTGTAGGCAATTGCTCAATAATCCATTGAATGACCGATTTTTGCAGAAAATTGTGACATCAAACGAGAAGTGGGTTTTCTTGGTCAATCACGATCGAAGGAAGCGTTGGGTTCAACAAGACCAGCATACGCCAGCAGTTCCAAAGCACAATGAATTCGCCAAGAAAGTCATGATCTGCGTGTGGTGCAACTTTGAAGGCGTTTTGCGTTTTGAGTTCTTTCCAAATGGTCGTGTCATCAATGCCAAGCTCTATTGCCAGAAGTTCGATCGGGTCTACGACAAATTGGTGCAGAAGTATCCAAGATTGGTCCGCCGAAAGCGCGCTTTGTTTCAGCAGGACAATGCCAAACCGCACGTGGCCCAGAGGAATTCTTCCACACCCCGCCTACAGTCCAGACGTGGCTCCATCCGAAGGCCTGTTTCGATCAATGCAACACTTTTTCAAGGACCGTCGATTTGAGTCCTTTAATGAAGTTGAAGAAACATGTCAAGAGTTTTTCGATTCCAAGGAGCCACCATGGTGCTTCTAGCAAATCCGGAATTTGGTAGAATGATGGCAGAAAGTCGTGGAATACGATGGTCTCTACTTTGAAGAATAGTCCTTGTTGCTTACGAATAGTCCTTGTTGTCAACGAGCAGGGAAGACCGAGCTATGCTCGGTCAAATTAGCTTTGAGCTGAAATAGCATGACCCATGACCAAAATGACCCCCTAACAAAATTTTCTCGAACATGTGACCAAGGCAAATTTTGTTCTCGTGCCCGAAACCCGTAGGATATAAAATTTAGTCAAAACAGCCTGAGCCGTTTTTTAGATAAAACTAGCTTGACCCACTAATCCGATTTTCTCGATCATATGACCTAGCCCAAAGATTTTCTCGTGCCTCAAAACCGTAGGATACAAAATATAGTTCAAATCGTCTGAGCTGTTTTTAAGGTAAAAATAGCTTGACCCATAATGACCCATGACCAAAATGACCAACTAATCGAAATTTCTTGAACATGTGACCTAGCCCAATAGTCTTCTCGTTCCCTAAAACTGTAAGATACTAAATTTAGTTCAAATCCTCTGAGTCGTTTTTAAGATATAAATAGCTTGACCCATAATGACCCATGACCAAAATGATCCACTAATCGAATTTTCTCGAACATGTGACCTAACCTAACAGTCTTCTCGTGCCCGAAACCGATAGGATGCAAAATTTATTCTAAATAGTCTGAGCCGTTTTTAAGATAAAATTAGCTTCACCCACAGTGACCCAAACATGACCCACTAATCGAATTTTCTCGGATATGTGACTTAACCCAATGATTTTCTCGTGCCCGAAACTCGTAGTATAAAAAAATTAATCAAAATCGTTAGAGCCGTTTTTTAGATAAAATTAACTTGACTCGTGTTGACCCAAAAATGACCAACTAATCGAAAGTTCTCGAACATGTGACCCAGTCTAATTGTCTTCTCGTGCCCGAAAATGGTAGGATACAAAATTTAGTCAAAATCGTTTGAACCGTTTTTTAGAACTAGCAAAACGAAACCAGATGCCACTAAAATTATGAAAAAGGAGAGAAAGAGTGCCCCCTAGCGGTGAAATGTGAAACTAAAACGAATTGGAGTAGGAAAAGATCACAAATAAAATGTTGAAATTTGTGTGTAAATGACCTAATTAGAAGACAAGAAAACAAAAAAACTAACTGTATAGTAACAAAAGCACCACATAGTGGTGGGGGCAAAAATTCGCTGATGAAGTTGCTTATAAAGGTTGTTCGAATGAAACAGAAATTTATGGAAGGATAGGAAGCCCAGGAGCCTAAAAAATTAAAAACCCAGAATAGAAAAACAACATAAAGCGGCAAAGAGGAAAAAATATCAAAATGACTGGCAAGAGTCCTTACTATCTCAGAAACTAAGACCCCTACCGAAAAATTAAAGCAATATTTAACGACGACGACATAATGAATATTTCTTTGTCCGGGATCATCGAATCAGTAATTTTCGATAAAGATAGCCATTTTCTGCACACGCACAGGAAAATCTTTAGTTCTACCACAAGGGTGTGCATTCTGTTCTAAATGAACTTCCGACACTTGTCTCCGCTGCCTACGCACCGTATAGAAGGCGTGCTGCACAATATTTTAGTTCCAGTTTCCACTGCCTGCGGCGAATTCAGTTTTAAACGGACCTCTTTCGGAACGAAATTCCTCGATTTGACCCTGCTGCCTACGGCACTGTATAGAAGGCGTGGCTTAAAATCTTTAAGATCCAATTTCCAAAGTCAGGAGGCGCCAAATCTATATTTTAATTCGTTATCTATAACTTAGTTAATTCATATTAAGTTGAATGAATCAATTCCCATTGAAATCGGTCCCATAGAACTCGAAAAAATTATCCCCCCCTGGAGATTAAGATTAAAAAATGGTGGTAACCAAAGGCTGAAAAATTATACCGAAGTTTATTTAGTACCTAGGGGACCTGGAAAGAAACTTGGAAAATATTTCGTTTGAGTCGGACCACTATTAAAAAAATTCTGATTTGGAAAGGAGAGTGAGTATCAATCAGAGCATTAACGCGATATTGAAATTACGACCGGTCAGCCCCCTCCCACCCTCAAAACTAAAGCAACGACCTTTGGCTTTAACGTTAATAATTATCGCCATCATTTCAAACAGAAACAAAATGACGTTTTTTTTTGTTTCATATATAAATACAATATGTTGACGTTGCTAATTTCTGAAGTCAAGTACATAAATGACTTCACGTTCATGCAAAAAGTCTAAAAATCACTTAAAACAAATAACGAAAAATTCCAAAATCGATGTACGAATTTCGAATAATTTTTATTGCAAAGAGAACAAAATTTACTGTATTGGGTTAAAAGATTGAAATTGGATTAATCTTAATAATGAAAAAAAAACGCCGCAAAACGCGAAGAAACGTTAAAAAACGCATAAGAGATTAAATGAAAAATGTCTAGTAAAAAAATCCAAATCGGGATAATTAATAACCCGCTCTTCCCTTTTAAAGTCATAATTTTTTTTTAATCTTTAAAAAATTAACAACCCTTTCCAAACTAAACAGTGAATAAAAATGACGACTTTGGATATAACCGAGAACGAAATGGGTGCAACCAAACAGCCAACCAATCAAGCATTCTGGGGAAAATATCTTAGTGGCAACGGAAAATTCAAAAATCGTTGTACGAATTCCAAATAAAATTTCTTGAAAAAAGGACGAAATTTGCTATATTGGGCTAAAAGATTGAAGACAGATTAAGGTTACTAATGTCGAAAAATCGTAGCGAAATATGAAAAAACGCTAAAAATCACATAAATAAATTAAATAAAAAAATAGAATGAAAAATTCCAAAATGAGACTTTGAGGTGCAAACCTACATACATAGAAGTACCTTCCTAGCTCTGCTTGCAGCGGCCTCTTCAAAACACAGCAGATAGACACACACACACATTCGCACACAAACTTCTTTCCTTATTATTATAAATTGATAGATAGATAGCAAATACGCAAATTAAAATCAATAAATATAGTATTGGAAACAAATCAGGGATGAAAGCGCTGCGCCGCAGTTGGCCAATTGTCACCATTACATATTAATAATTTTTGTCTCATCGTTTAATAACAGAATTTCTGTGATTTAATAAGGCGAAGAATACTATTCAATTTAGTGGTGATAATGGGCCCACTGTCTCGCAGTGCGTTCATCCCTGGCGACAAATATAAATACAATCAATACATATAAATACATATAAATACAATGAATAGATACAATATTTCTATTATTATTACATAGCTGCCAAATTATACACTTTTTTCTTACCGCTAAAATTCAATAATCAGTTTTGATTTTTTTACTCATCGAAATCTGCGTTTATCAAAGCTAATTTCTATATTAAGTTTTAAATGACTCGTACGATTTTACAGCAATTTTTTAATAGAAAATTTCTAATTAATATTTAAATAGCAGAAATTGCACACACCGCGTTTAATTGCAGGCTTTGTAATACTTCTCTGCATTTAGTTAAGATGAAAAATTATATTAAAAATTGTGGTAACCAAAATGTATAAATGTTGACAGCTGTGATATTGTAATATTTGTTTGATTTTAAACTCTATGCCTACCGAATTAAGTTGTCCAGGGAAATTCCACTACTGAATTTTAAATACAGCTATATTCCTAGTATTTACTTTAACTTGTTATTGAATTTCTGCTGTTAAATAAGGTTTACTCTACGTAAATAGTGCTATTTAAAAATAAATTGAGGTATTTCCCTGGCAAATCTGTACCGCAATCACACTAAATTTCTTGTTTAGGAATTGTATTTTAAAATGACATTTTAAAAATGTATATGTTCAATTTGTTGTAGTAATGGAATTTATAGAGACATAGAGAACTGCTTAAAGAAATCTTTGATGTTCAATTATTCTTTATTAATTTACAAATATCAAAGTTCTTTATATTAAAAAAATTACTTATCAAATAGAAAATAAATCCTCAAAATGTTTTAAACTTCTGAGTATAAATTTTCTCCGCTATAATGAAAAAAAACTTCAGTTAAACAGTTGATTATTTCTCTTTTAGAAAAAAATATTTTAAAATGTTTAAGTTTTAGTAGACACCGGAAACCACTTACTTGTAGGTACCGGAAGCGATTACCACTTTATAAATATCCATTTATTTAATCATAGAAACCTGCAGGATACTTGTTACCACTATTTGCAAATAATATTTTTTGCTGTATTTCATCATTTTATTTACTCTACACTGCGCAATGATGCATATATAAATGAAATAAAATTTAACCTTTAACAAATAAGTCCAGTTCCAGTGTACCACTATATCAGTGGTGTCCAAATTTTTTACCTAAAAGCAGATTGACACAACTTTTTTCAAATACAAATTTCCCCCTTATTTTAGCCCACGTTGTCTGCTATTATTCAATGATAATAATTCTGTTCCAAAATAGTGTTATCTCTGAAGCCTGTGGTCCGCTGGTTGGACACAGCTGCAATAAAATAAAATTATTTCCCTTATGTAATCACACAGGTCTGCTATTAAATAAGGGTAGGAATTGCATCTTAACACTTTGTTGACCGTCTACAGGTATACGCGTGTTTTAAAACCAATGTCATTTACTAAAAGCATGTCCTAAATACTTATTTCTGCCTATATAATTTTTACAGCATAAAATATTTCTAAAAAAGAATGTGTATTTATGCAATACATTTGATAATACATTGTTACACTGTAAGAAATTCACATACTGTAAGATATTTACTGATGTATAAGTTTGAAAAATTTAACTAGACATAGCGTATTCCAGAAAACGGGACTTATATTGACTCAAAATAAAAATTTCATATCATCGCTACCATGTCAAACTATCGAATATGAAAAATGCATTTTTCACTACTTTTAAAATTGGTCAAATTGTCATCACTAAATTTTATAAGAATTTTTCGCCAACTAATAATACTAATACAATTTTTGTGAAGAACAGGGTTGCTAGTTCGGCCGTTTTTGAAATTCAGAAATGCTGAATTGATACCGGAAATCTTTAGAAAAAAAATAGTTTGTGTAATCCCGAAGTGTCTGCTATTAACCGATTGAGTGCTGAAAATTCGGTCTATAATCCACGGAACAAACAATTGTGTTTCAACCCAGAAATTTTATCTTATAAAATGTAACTCACTAGATCGCTGTAAATACTTTAACTGCTGAAAAAAAATTAAATGATTTCAATTATTGAATAAAATTTCTGGGTTTAAACAAAATTTGTTTGATACGCAGATATATTGCGGAGCTATCGCGCTTCATAGCACTCAAACGGTTAAATAAGGTAAAAAAATTCTATTTGAAATTTCTGAATTAAAAAAAAGGAGGCCAAATTGACAATTCTCATGATGGATACTATTAAAATTTAGTGGGGATAATCGGCCCAATTTTAAAAGCAATGAAAAATGCATTTTTTCACATTCGATAGTTTGAAATTGCAGTGACGATATTAACACTCTGTGGACCGGCAATGCAATATGAAATTTGGGTTTTGAAACTATACAAGCCTCTCCTTTTTCTGAAAGGTCTTTGGTAAGTTCAATTCCTATCTAAATTTATTGAATTTATGCGATAGTAAGTACTTTATTTTATACAAAATAAATCTATTTAATAGAGTTTAACAAAATATCCCGAAATATATTATATAAATACATATTCGTTGTGATAAAAATTTACCAAACTTTTACGCACGAAAAAATACGTAAGCGGAACTAGGTATTCAGGACTTGCCTTTACTAAATGGTGTAGGTTTTAAAACAAGAACTACTCGTGAGCTGTCCACAAAGTGTTAAATTGCCGTTCAACAATGTGTTAAAATTTGTAGTATATAACGTTAAATATGAATAAAAAAATAATTCCCAAAGAAATAATTGTGCAGTGTAGTGTTAAATGTCAAAATTTTACTTTTCTTGATTGCTAAATGGCGTAAAATAAAAAAATTATAAACAGTAAAATACGTAATTACTATTTGTCATAAAGGTAAGCCGCGAAAATTCGATTTTTTGCTATATTTATAATATTATTATTTTTTAAATTAATATTCAATTTACTTATATAAATCAAATTAAGTTAGACTATATTATACAGTCTAATGGAATGCAGTAAACATTTTCGAAATAGAAAATTAAACATTTAAAGAATTATTTCTGTCATTAAGTAAATATAATTAGATTTTTCAGAACGCGACACAAGCTGTAATTTAGTGTCTTATGACATTTAACATTCACAGATATTTATATTTCAAAATTTCTTCCATTTAGATATTGTCCTCTCATTATTATCCTTTTCACTATAAAGATAAATAAACATTACAAAAGATTTTATAAAGAAAAGTATTTATATGCTAATGAAATTAAAAGTTGGTAATGCAATAGTAAACGTTGAATAAACGGCAATTTAATAATACTTTATTCAATTGCAATTGTAATTTAATATATATATATTTATTTTAACTGTCATCATTAAACTGTCATCGTTAAATTCATTAAAATATTTTTATTGGATATATTTTCTTTAATTGAGATCCAATTCAGTGTTCATTTACAAATTTTCTATAAAAATTGCCTTCGAAAAGAAATAATAAATATTTTTGTGTTTTAAAAATAGCGTTATAACTTTCCAATATATACTGCATTGCCGTGTTTCAACATATTGCTTTCAGGGGACGTTTTCACATTTTTACTAAAGCATTTTCACTTATCTTTTATGCATATTATTAGAAGTTATTACTAGTAAACTCATTTTAACTAGCAAAAAAAAAATATTATTATTCGTAAAATTTTAATGCTTTACATTTTTTTATACCCCTTTATTCTCCTTTAATTTACAATGACATGCACTGTTTCCTTATTATGTTTATAAGAGGCTATATAACTTTAATTATCGATTTAGCAATTAATTAATTAATTCTTTAGAAAAAAATAAAACGCATATATCGTCGGAATACAACTGGAAAAAGCACACATTCTCTTACATTATTACTTCTTCTTTTTCCATTATATTACAAAATTCAGGCTTAATTTTATTAAGTAGATCTAGCTGAATATATAAAATATAATCAAGACATTTGAAAGAAATCGCTGAAGTTTTAGCAATTTAAATACTCTCATGGAAAACAATTAACGTAAAAAAATCCATTAAAATATGTCAATGAATTTAATTAGTGATATATATATATATATATATATATATATATATATATACAGGGTGTTCCGTTAAAGGGGTCCAATATTAATAGGGGTAATAGAGGAGATCACATGGAGCATAAATCAGTATATAAAGCCTGGTCGGATCTCAATAGTTTTCAAGTTACAGCAAATAGAATGAAAATTCGGAAAATTGTAAAAGAACCCTCATTGCTAAACTATCGATAATGCTACATAAAAACGAAGCACATATTTAGAAAGAGCAGAAAAAAACCTACAAAATGACATCAATTGTATTAAAATAGCAATATTTATTGACGAGTTACAAGCCCTGAAACAGTGAAAAAAGTACGAAATCCAATATACATCAAAATAGTTAATCGTTAATTCCAAAAAGACAACTCTAGCTACAACAAGGAAAATGTAGTAAAATTTGGTCCATTCCGAAAACTTTCGAAAAAGCTTTCAATGAACCATATCGGTTTAATTGTGTGAGAGAAATTAATCAGTTTCTTAGTTACAACTCCGCTTTCTTTGACACTAGCAAAGGTTAAACTCCGCCCATCACGATTGGAAACACCGCCTTTTTAATTACTCTCAACTATACATTTTCGATCATGCTTCTTCTGAGATGCAACATTTTTAATTATTCAAGAGTTGAATGAACCAAAATAACTTTACAATAATAGTCTACATTTTAAAATGGTCTTTTATTGATATAAAGCTTGAGTTAAATTCCTTAAAATTAAACTGGTGGTGAAAATTCGGAAATAATTAAAAATATTGCGATTTGTAACTATGCAAGAAGTTTCAGTACATGTTTTACATGGACAATTATTGTATGTATATGTGCATCATAATTTATGATAGGAAATAATAATAACAAATAGCATAATAATTTTATTAATTATAAATTAAAAAAGACACTAAATTTTAAATTAATTCATACAAACTTTGTAATTTACAATTTGAGTACACCACAGTCTGTGACTTACAAAATACTGTGCCAAAAAGTGTTGAAAATAAAAGAAAAATGACAAATAAAGAATTACATTCCACGTACTTTATGACATATGTGAAGCATAGTCTTCTGGCCTGCGCTGCACAGTTCAATGTCGGAAGGCAGACGAACGGGCATTATTATAATAGGTGTTCGAAGTTGCGCCCATTAACAGAATCGCACAGCCGACAGCGACGTCGTAAAGATTGGCGAACACGCCGAAAAACTCCGACGGAGTTGGGAATGTCTCCTGCAGCGACAACGATTCGCGCTAGTAAATCCTCCGGTGTATCCACAGGCGTTTCATACACCAGCGATTTAATGTGTCCCCAAACAAAAAAGTCTAACGGATTGAGGTCTGGAGAGCGTGCAGGCCAAGCAACAGGTCCACTGCGTCCAATCCATTTCCCAGGATATGTTGAATTGAGGTGATTGCGAACACCTATGAAAAAATGTGCCGGTGCGCCATCGTGCATAAACCACATATTGTGGCGCAATGTTGCTGGCACATTTTGCAGTAACTGCGGTAAGATATCCCGTAGGAAAACCAAGTACGTACTGCCATTGAGTACATCTGGGAGTAAATATGGTCCTATGAGATAATCGCCGAGGACACCTGCCCATATGTTCACACTGAACTTTTGTTGTGCGTTTGACGGGAAAACAGTGTGCGGATTTGTATATGACCATGTGTGCACATTGTGCGTGTTTACCACGCCCTCTCTCGTAAATGTTGCTTCATCAGTAAATAAAATATTTTCCAGAAATTGTGGATTATTTTCTGTTACATTAAGCAACCAGCGTACGAATTCTGTCCGCTGAGCACAATCTGTTACTGATAACAGTTGTACCCGCTGCACATGAAAGGGGTGCATGTTTTCTGCACGCAGAACACGCCACACACTTTGGTGAGAGACACCGACTTCAGACGCAGCAGCTCGTGTACTCGTGGAGGGGTTATCTTTAAAAATATTCAGTACATCTTCTTCCATTGCAGGTGTTCGTACATGTCGAGGTTTCCCTGCATCAATGCTTGCTGTATTAAACGATCCAGTCTCCCGTAATCGTCTATCGATTTTTATGAAGAGTTTCGAACTTGGGCAACGTCTCCTTGGAAATTGCTCACGGTACATGCGCTGTGCTAGACATGCATTTCCATGAGCTTGCCCGTACATCAGATGCATGTCCGCATATTCTTCGTTAGAGTATTCCGGCATAATTATTATACATCAACTTACTACAATCCCACTTACAACAGCCTCCCTTTAACATAACGCCCACTGATGACTGCTGTTTTATTACACTTTTCTTCCTATACACATAGAAAATTTGCATAAAAAGTACTTCTTCTTCATCATCCTGAAAGTTCATGGAGGAATCGCAGCAGTCACGGAGTTTGCTTTAAGACAAGGCGAGAGCTGCACAATATGTCATTCACTTGACCAGACTGAATAATGAAAGGGTATTGATAGAGGTTGATCAGAAATGTATAATTGAAAGATATTAAAACGGGGTGTTTACAATCGTCATGGGTGGAGTTTCGCTCTTTCCGAGCGTGCAACAGTACAGAGTTGTAACTAGGGAACTGCTTGATTTCTCCCATACAATTAAACTGATATGGTTTATTGTCAGTTTCTTCGAAAACTTTCGGAATGGACCAAATTTTATAACATTTTCCTTGGTGTAGGTAGAGTTGCATTTTTGGAATTAACGATTAACTATTTTGCTAAATATTTGATTTTTTATTTTTTCACTGTTTCAGAGCTTGTAACTCGCCATTAATTCTCAATATTCTAAAACAACTTATGTCATTTCGTAGGATTTTTTCTGCTCTTTCTAAATATGTGCTTCGTTTTTATGTAGCATTATCGATAGTTTAGCAATGAGGTTTTTTTTACAAATTTCCGATTTTTCATTCTATTTGCTGTAACTTGAAAATTATTGAGATCCGGCTAGGCATTATATATTGAATTATGCTCCGTGTGATCTCCTCTATTACCCCTATTAATATTGTACCCCTTTAACGGAACACCCTGTATATATAAAGAAATTAGCGTTTTACTTTATAAACACATAGGTGCCAACCTCTCATTAATATTCCGTAATATGAGGGTTAATTTGACCCAGTTTAACAACGCTTCAAACCAGAAAAATTATTGGATGAATCTTTATTTATTCAATTTCAGTTTTCTACGTGAAATTTATTTAATTTCAATTCTTAAAAAAATTTCGGATGCGAAACGTGTTAAAGCTGGGTCAAATTAACCCGCATATTACGGAATATTAATAAGAGGTTGGAACCTATGTAAACAGTATGATAATTTAATTCAGAATTACAAAAAGAAAACATTATATTTATTTTTATTAATTTCATTTCCTTGTAACCGGTTGTAATTAGCAGAGACGTACTTTACTACCAGTATTTTTATATACTACATTTGGCCTTATTTAATTCATATCGTTCAAGGTTTAAATAAGACCAAATGTAGTATAAAATTATACTGGTAGTAAAATGATCGCCCCCCCCCTGACTCTACGCCACTGGTAATCCGGCCGTATTGATCCGATGTAAACAAACAACAGTCTTCATTTTTAACTACATCTGTGACTACATTGTCATTCGCAAATGGTAAACCACCCCATGCGTCATAAAGTCATGAAGCACAGGTGAGAATTACTAACGGTTTTCTGACAATAAATTCTTATAGCAATCACCGTATTTAATCGCAAAAATGCTGAGATTAAATAATGCGAAGAATACTATAATAATTTAATCGTAGCAAATATCGAAAAATTTGGCGTCTATGCGTCATGATTTTCTCGCTAACAAATAAAAGTTTTCTTAATATTTTAATTAAACGATGGGGCTTACTTACTAAATATTAGATTTAGTAAAATTTGAAACTAAATGTAACTTATTAATTTTTATTTTATTCATAATAAAACGAAACGCTAAAACATATTTTAATAGATTTTATTAACATAAAAATAAAATGTAAATATAATGAAATAACAAAAACTTATTACAAATGTAATTCTTCAAATAGTAATAACAATTTCTCGAATAGTAAAACGTTTCCTATCCATTTATTCACAACTATTTTTTCATTTAAAACTGAAATGTATTTTATGTTTTTTTTTAAATATTTGAAAAAAAAAAGCAGAAATCATATAATAAAAAGTTAGGTATTAACATGTAAAAATAATATTCTAACTTACAGTTAAAAAGTTTTACTGGAATTTTAAACTAAAAAAAAACGATTTATACATTCATTAAATTAAATACATTGGAGAAAAAATTTAAAACTGTAAAAGTTATTTTAAGCTTAGGACAAAATTTTTATGGAAAAAGCAATTTAAAGCATGAAATGACATTTATATGATTCCGATGAGTGATTGAGGTTCATAAGTCAAGAGAACAAGGAAAATATTTTTACTGAAACAGTTTAATGTCATTTATTTGACTAAGGTTACTTCATCTTTCCTTGGTGGATATTATATAATATACCGTTGATACATGAAATGTTGTTCCTTAGCAAAAAATAAAATAAAATAAAAATAAAAAGATTACAGGAAGATTTTTTTAAAAGATAAATAATTTATGATAATATCAGAATGTTTAATGATGCTCATTATATTTTAAACAGAGCGGTATGATGTATTTATTTCTGCATCCGTTATGTTCATTAATAAAGGTTAATTCAGCTTAATGTTTAAATGCCATGCTATGCAAAATAACATATTGAATCATTTTTAAATATGAAGCTATGAACTGATATTCGACGTGATTTTATATTAAACCAAAAGGAAGTGGTCACTTGGATTTCACAGCATTCTAGTGCTTCATTCCTGCACTAAACCGGTGTTCAAAAATTCATCAAAAAACTCAAAATGCCAGTAAATTTAATTGTGAGTACTCTGAAAAGAAATATGAATTTCGGTTTTAGCAAATAGGTTCCTGCAGCACAGTCTGAGGCTAACGTAAAAGACAGGCTGTTGCAGTAAGTTACACGTTCGTACGCTTTCGGATCGCTTGATTCACGTAATTCTCTACAAAATGATTGTTCAGCACTTTGTTTAATTTTAGTATTATTAATAACTGTTACACCCAACTCAGTTGGATAATGAGTCGTAGTTGATATCATACATTTTTTAGTAACATGTGTGAGTAAGCAAACTTTAAGATATGTTAAAAATCACCAGTGGCGTAGCTAGACTAGGGAGGGGGGGGGGGTCAAAATGCTCTGGATACCACTAATCTTTTAAAGTTTCCTTTGCTTTACTTAATTGGAGACCTTTCTTAAATATTCAAGGCAAAAAAAAACTTATCAATATTATTGGTTTCCAGGACATTTGGATCCCCTCTCTGGCTACGCCACCGAAATTCCCTGATATCTGGTGAGCATCACTTAGCTCCATATATAACAGGCATTCTGACTAGGTGGTAAGAAGCTTGGAAGGCTAATAGAGCATGCAAGGCAAATGTAAAAAATAGTTAGCGTTGTCAAGGTCAGATATTATTGTTCTCATTTACTTTTATCCTAATTTATGCTTCTATAATTAAGCTATGCTTATCTAATTAATAAATGATTGTCTAAACATGTAAGGGAATGTGATATAAACAGCATGTTTTGCCATGAATGCGAAATGAAATTATCCTCACTGTATCCTTCTGCGCTGACGACTGTAAATCATATTGGGGTATAGGAAGACAGATCTCCTTTTACATATGGAGATGATTGGTAAGAATGCATCTCTGAATATCTTAATATAACTTCGTTTTCTTAAAATACAGATTTCATACTAGATTTCTTTACTGTGCATAGTCGACCATGAAAAAGTGAAAATGAGAGGTTTTTATATTAAACTGTCAATATATTTACTAGCAATCATATAATGGAAAATGATCAACAGGTCTGACATAAAAAGAAAACAAATGGAGAATATTTTAGAAAAGAGAAAACTTTAATCCTTTGACAGGGTTCCTACAGTTTCAGGTAACTACAGTCTCAGCATTCTCTTATAGAAAAACTCGATTTATTAAATTGCGCGATTTCTTAAGGCGAGATTTTCTCTAAACAAATACGGGTGCAATTATCACCAAAAATCAGATAAATACCCTGACCTGTAGGAACCTTGTTCAATCTCTGCCATGCACGTATACTAGGATATTTTGTAGAGAAATCTATCACAAAGGCAATTTCTGTAAACTGTGGTACGATTAAATATAAAAATAGTCGCCAGTCCTGGCCCGTAATCTAAGGGTTAACACTAGAACTACCATGAGCCGTTATTTTGACAGTTACTAAATGAATATAGTCTGATTCAAACCAGAAAGTTCTTTTTAAAATAAATTAAATATAAAAATCACAGAAATACGTTAAATTAATAAGCTAAGTAGTTTTAAATAAAATTGCTAGTGTGAAATAGTTTTAAAAAACTTGAGTAAAATTTCCGGTAGTTCTAGTGTTAACAGGCATTGGGTAATTTTTTGCTGCACTGCTACGTAAAGAAATAACACTAGCCGATGAAAAATAATATACACACCAGTTTTTCTTTATAGTACTACTGAGATAAATTACAGAAATGCCACAGCGTGATGAAATCCGAATTATTATCGTAGATCAATCAAGAAAGCGGCTTTCTCAATCAGAGATTGTTCGCTGCTTATCAAGGATATTATTGTTAGAGCGTGCGTATTACGTGCTAAATTTGTTTGGCACACTAGGGCCACTTTCCTCTCCTGTGGACAGTTGTGACACAGAGTAAGACAGAGATCCAACTTCGCCTGAAAAGAGCAACTGCGGCGGATGACTTATAAACTAAATCATCGCTTTGGCGATTTTTTTCGTGATTTCCGTTAAATTGTAACCCTATTCAGCTTGACAGCTTTTGCTGTTGTCATTTGCACAAGTGCAAATTTTTGGCGTTCGCCATAGGCGTAGCGTCAAAGGGAGCACGATCACTTTACTACCAGTATTTTTATATAGTATATTTGGCCTTATTTAATTCATACCGTTCAAAGATTAAATAAGGCCAAATGTAGTTTATAATTTTACTGGTAGTAAAATGATCGTGACCCCCCCCCCTGACGCTACGCCACTGGCGTTTGCTATTTGATTTTTGAATCTTGATTAATATTTATTATTAAAATTACTCTTTGAAGATCAAATAGGTCATTATAATTTTAATAAAATGTAAGTTATGATTTATTTTCATGTTTTATTTTTGTTCTTGTTTTTCAAATTCCGTAATGTTTGAAATATTTTATATATATTCAGTGTTGACAGATTTTGCCGAAACGTCATGTTAAGGCTCACTGTGGAGACGCGAAAAGTTTTTGGTTTCCATCTGTCTGTTTTCCGTACAAATGGTCCGATTAGGTTGATTTTTAGTTGGTATGTTGGCCAGGTATCCGGAATTAACTGTATAGCCTTTGGTTAAATTTGGTTCATTCATTCGGAAAATATAGAACATTTTTTTAGGCCATAATGCTTTCCTATGGGGATGCAGATGATTTTTCAAATTTAATTTTTATCTGAAATGAAAATAGAATGTTTGCATAATTGATTTAGACGTAAAATTATGAATGCTAAATTTTCGGTATGGATTTCCAATACTTTTAAAATTTTGCCGATAAATTTAATTGAATTTAGAAATTAAATGCTTAAAATATTTGAAAATGTTTTTGCATCTGTTCGGAAATATAAACATCTTATTTTCATATTTTTTACAAATTTTAAAAGCGTTTATTTTTACTTTCCACTTTAATTTATTCGTTGCTGATGAATACCTGTTTATTTTTAAAATTAAAAGAATAAGCAATTCATCAGAATTTTACACTATCATTGTATAACACCGTGTTTAACCCCTTAATCGTAGCGCCCTTTAAGTGTAGGCTACTGTTTTAAAATTCAGATTGCTTGATTACCACCAGTTTTTTTAAGTAGAAATGTTCGTCTTGTTTAATAGACAGATAAAAATAATGCGAGAATAAAGCCAGTAACACTATTTTAAAAAATTGGTGGGAATCAAACAATCTGAATAAAACAGGCGTAGCCTATGCTGCCCGTGAATGTCTCGGGCGCGACGATTAAGGGGTTAACCTTCCTACCCTGAATGGGTCGAATAGACCCACTTCTATAATTTATTTAATTCGATTGGAACCAGATTTTTTAGTAAGTTAAATAAATGTAAGTTAAAGTAGTAGTAAAAGTAGTTGTGTAAGTAAAAAAAAAATAAGTTAAATAAGTGCTACACAAAGCTACGTTAAATAAGTATGTTAATCCATTTTCAAAAGCAAATTCTGGTGTGAAATGTTTTTATCAACGTTGAGTAAAATTTCAACAGGGTACGAAGGTTAATTTAACGATTCTAATTTCTGGAACATTCGAAGAATTTTATACGCTTATATATATGCATGCAATTGAAAAAATAATAATTGCGGATTGTACGATGTTAAATAATATCAAAAATAAGATTTAAATAACAAGCAGTCGCCGTTTTTTTCCCTTCCCTCATTTATCGCCAAGAAAGCGATATATAGCCGTTATTAGAAATCTCGCTTCTGTTATGGGCGTAGTTTCTGCGCCATCCGCAGATATCGACACTGTCTATGTGTAATCCCATGTTAAAGAAGTTACCATTGAAGTCTATGAGAGTTGATTCTCTGTTTAAATCTCCTTACTCTGTGGGTTGTGAGAACCAAAGCGTTGCATGCGTCATGTATGTGAATTTTGTTAACGTACATGAGCGAAATTTTTCTCTCCTGTGGTGTATTATCAAAACAGAATTGTATCTTAAAAATTTCTTAGTAAATCATAGACACCATTATCCCTCGAACTTCGCAGATGTCTGCATTTTAAATTTATGTTCCACGCATGATCTAATAACAAATCTTCGTCTCTGTTAATATTTTTCAATTTCATGTCAACTTTGTCATGTTTCTTGTTAAATCTTTCGTTTTTCAGCACGCAAAAAAGTCAGTCAGACGTAAGAAGGCGCTATTTTCAACTTACGAAATTTCTTCGTTTCATCTGCTCAAGCTTTACACTAGAATAGACTGCTTTTTACTCATGTCTTATAAAAATATTTCATACCAGAATTTTTATTTATTGGCTTATATCTTATATGTTGGCTTATTTGTTTAACTTTATTCTGTGTGGTAGATATTTAACATATCTTATGATAAAATTCCCTGTTCGAATCGAAACACTATTATTTGGTACCGGTCAAATTGACCGCTATGGCTGTTCTAGTATTAATACGCTGCTCAAAATAATTAGGGGAGCAGATGGTTTTAACGAAATTACGCAAATACTTTCACAGATAAGTAATTTAAATTAAATCATCTATAGTTTAAAGCGTAGCCAGAAAGCAGAAAAATAAAATTTCATATGTAAATCAAAGTTCAGGACGTCAAAAACTAGAAAAATGCGATAAGTGCAGAAATCGGGATTTCGCAGAAACGCCTGTTTCACTGTGTCAGTTGCGAAATTCAACTGCTAAGCTTTTTGTTTTGTTGCCCAGCATTATTCATATTTTTTTAACATGAGTTTATAATTAATTTTTATAATTATAAATATGCTTTGTTGTAGAAAAACCGCCGGGAACAGGATTAGGTATATTCATATTATTTCATAAAAAAGGTACATTTTAATCAGATAATTGTTAGGAATTTAGAAATAAAACCGTAATTCAGCGAGAATTAACGCCACTTCTCCAAAGAGGAGGCATGAGCTTCCACAATTGGTGCTCCAATGGAGTACAGTCTAAAGATCAGGAAATATTTCCCCTTGACAGAAATTCCGAGGAAATTGTGACAAAAACTTTAGGAATGCTATGGAATAGCTTCAGTGATACATTAACCTACAAGGTAAACATAAGTGAAAAACAAAACTTTACTGAAAGAGATGTCCTTTCACAAATAGCTCGTATCTATGACCCCCTTGGTCTACTCGGACCGGTGATAGCAAAGGCAAAAATCTTCATGCAACAACTGTGGCTACTCAATGTGGATTGGAACGAAAAACTACCTCCACACGTTTCTCAGCAATGGGAAAACGTCATCGCAACATTACCAGAATTAGAGACAATTAAAGTGCCAAGGTGTTTCTTAAAAGTGAACGTTAAATCTGTGGTGCTGAACGGTTACGCAGATGCTTCTTCTAAGGCGTACGGTGCAGTCATATATATTCAAACTATCTCCAACACTAATGAACTATCTAGTCAACTTCTTTGCAGCAAGTCCCGTGTTGCTCCGACGAAAGTAATGACAATTCCTAGATTGGAATTATCTGCATGTCTTCTTCTGACAAAATTGATTGGCCTTAAAACAACCTCTCGACTCCGTCCAGTTGTTCTCTGATTCAACTATAGCACTAGCTTGGATTGAAACTCCTCCAAATTTGTTAAAGACATTTGTGTGCAACAGAGTTTCGCAAATTCAGCAGTTATCAAAAAACTATAAGTGGTCTTACATTCCATTCGAGAGCAATCCAGCTGACATGGTTTCTAGGGGACTTGACGTAAAAGCTCTTGCTGCTAGTGAACTGTGGTGGCAAGGTCCACAACTTTCAACTGTTAGTGAACAATCTTTAGAGACTATTCGTATTCCAGATATTCTGTGTGACAATTTATATGTGAATGAACTGAAACCTCCTGCTAAAATGACTCTTTTTAACATTAATGACTCTAATTTTATGAATGATTTATTTAACTTAACTAATAATTTTTTGAAATTAATTAGAATTCTAGCCTTTATTTATAGATTTATTAGAAATTGTAAGGAGCGCGATAAATTAAAAGGTCCTCTTTCTGCCAACGAGATCCAGAAATCGGAAATTTACTTATTGAAATACATTCAGGAAAAGTATTTTACACATGAAATTGATGCCTTGAAAAAATGTTCTTCAGTCCCTCCTGCAAGTAAGTTAAAATTTCTGAATCCTTTTTTAGATTGTAATGAACTATTCAGAGCAGGTGGGAGACTCTCACATGCGAACATAAATTATAAAAGCAAATATCCCATAGTTTTGCCAGCAAAGGATAGGTTAACTAAACTTACTTTTCAATACTATCATCTTCGTGATTTTCATGTAGAACCCCATGCTCTTTTGAATGCTGTACGTCTAAAATATTGGCCACTTAGCGGCAGAAACATTGCACGTAAGGTTGTGCATGAATGTGTACAATGCTTCAAAGTCAAGCCCATAATGGCTAACCAGCTGATGGGGGATCTCCCTCCTGAGAGAGTAATACCTAGCTCTCCCTTTTCTAATGTCGGATTAGATCTATGTGGACCCTTTGAAATAAAATACAAGGGCCATAGAAAGGGTACCCTCCAAAAAATCTATGTAACTATATTTGTATGTAGGGTCACTAAGGCTGTACACTTGGATTCCGTTTCAGACTTAACATCTGAAGCAATAATTGCTACTTTAAAGCGATTTTTCTCTCGTCGTGGGAAAAGTTCAACAATTTTTAGCGACAACGCTACAAATTTTGTTGGGGCTTCAGCAGAACTTAAGCGTCTACGAAAACTACGAAGCGAATAGCGAAGAAATCTCTAACCTTTTGGCATCAGAGGGCATCTGCTGGAAATTTTCTCCTCCTAGAGCACCCAACTTCGGTGGCCTTTGGGAAGTGGGAGTTAAAGCATTTAAATATCATTTTAAGAGAGTAGTGGGTTCAGCTCATTTAACGTTAGATGAATTTCTAACGGTAATTGCACAAATCGAGAGCATATTAAATTCGCGGCCACTTTCTCCTTTGTCGACAGATGCCGAGAGTTTTGAAGTATTGACTCCTGGTCCCTTTCTCATAGGAAGACCGCTTAATGCGCTTCCAGAACCAAATTTATTGAGGTAAAGGATAACTTATTAAACAAATGGTAAAGAACACAAAAATTGGGGCAAATTATATGGAAGCGTTGGCAGAATAATTATCTTAGTTACTTACAACAACGAAACAAATGACTATTCAAAAGGCCAAATATTTTGCCAGGTATGTTGGTATTAGTAAAGGAATCACAACTTCCTATTTGCACTTGATCTCTAGGCCGTATTACTAAAGTAATCCCAGGTGCTGACAGACATGTCAGAGTAGTAGAGGTACGAACCGCGAAGGGCATTTTTAAAAGATCTGTATCTAAAATTAGTATTTTGCCCATGATAGATAATGAAATTAATGCTCAGTAACTATTTAATATTTATTATTATTATTATTATTAATTGTATATTTATTGTGATGGTTTTAATTGCTTATAATTGTATCATGTTGTTTTCTTTATTATCTGTGTTACATTTGTTATATATTGAAATACTTGTAATATTTCAACGCCGGGCGGGATGTTCCGTATCTATTGGCGATGGAACATTCCCCCCTCTCTCTTTTTTGTTTCTGGTAACCCGTTAATGTAACCTTGTGTGTCACGCATGTGTGCTCGGAACTCGGTGGCAAAAAGCCGCCGTTGCTGTCTTTCTCTTCATCGTATTTATTAACTAAATAAATACTGTAGTTTTTGATACAGTCCATTTGCTCTAAGTTCGCACAACTAGTACGAAACCTCCGCACAAATGGTTTGTCAAACACTGGTCTAGTGAACCCTTTACATCATTTGAACGTTAACACTGAACGCCCGGAAATTTTACCCAATTTTAAGAAATATTTTAAACCAGAATTTTCATTTAAATCTCTTTATCTTATTTTATGAATACATTTCTAGTTCAATCCAGATATAATTCTTTGCTATTGATTAAAATAACAGCTGTGGTGGTTCTAGAGTTAAGAGATTATGAAAAATCATTATACAAATTAACCCTCTCAGAATACAGGATAGGACAGGCGACTATTTTTTATATTCAATCGTACAAAAATTTTAAAAAACGTCTTTACGGTATATTTTACTTAAATATCCAAACATCGTAGTATAAATGTGTGGAAAGAGATTACATACCGCCGACTTTCAACTAAACTTCCGTACAATGTGAGTTAATTTGATCAAGATTTTAAGACGTTTCTAACCAGAAAATATATCTAAAAAATAATTAACGTAATTTCCGGCATATAATCCACGGTTCTGTTTTAACCCAGAAATCTTTCTCAATAGTTGAACTCAAATGTTTACAGCGATCTGGTAAGTAATATTTTCTGAAATTAAATTTCTGTGTATAAACATGATTTTTTGATCTGCAGATTATACGCCGAAAATTACGGTATATATTTAGTTTCGTGTTCTTACGTGGAACCTATTTAAATGCATTTCTTAAAACAAAATTCTGGTTTGTAAAGAGTTTAACCTCGGATATATTAACCTATATTGTACGGAAGTATAATGCGATGTTGGCAGGCAGAGTTGCCAAGCTACCAATATTCTTCCGTAATATGGAGCTTAATTTGACATAGTTTAACAACGTTTCGAACCAGAAAATGTATTTAATGAATCTTTATTCAGAGTTGCCAAGTCTCCGGATTTTTGAACACCAGTAATTTTTTTGAGAAAATGTTGTTCTTTTAAATTGCAAAATGCTTCGATTCAACAAAGCAACATTTTCTGTACTAAATTACTGGTATCCAAAAAGCCGGAGACTTGGCAGGTCTGCTTTATTTATTTAATTTCAGATTTCTACATAAAATTTATTAAATTTAATTTCTTTAAAAAATGCTGGTGAGAAACGTATTAAACGTGGGTCAAATTAAAGCACATATTACAGAAGATTTGTGGGAGTTTGGCAATTCTGTTGGTTGGTATGAGATTATTTGTCAAAAAGAAGTACGACTAGAATTAAAAAAATAGTCCACTGAGACGCATATGTCTCGAACCCTTGTAAACGTTTTAACTATTCTCTTACTTCAATACTCAATTGGAAAACACATGAGGATAATCTATTTTTCGCATTCTTTATACATTCCGATTTATTTAACTTATTACCGACAAATTGCATTAATTATTTAAGGAAAATTTGGGAAAATTCATTTTTTACTATCTAGCGAATGCTGAAACGTATCAAATTTTCATTCATTTTTTAAAGTCATTCCTTACTAATTGAGGTGCAATCGTCTGAATATCTAGATATTTTTTTTTACTTTTTCATATTCTGAGAAAAAATTATCCTTAAATGTTTCAATTAGCTTGATGAGATTTTCTACATGATTAATTTTGTTAAATTAGAAAAGCCTTTGTACAAAGAGTAGTTATACATCAAGTATCTTTTGGAGCGTTAATAAGTTTCTCTAATTTTTACTTATAATTAAAATGAAACGAATTAAATAAAAAATGAGCTTTGTAATTGTTCTTAGAATGCTATAAAGGTAATGACATAAAACTACAAAACATTTTTCTGGTGCGATAAATACAACTATTTTATTTACAAATCAATTATTAAAATTATATTTTACGTTACTAATATTCATTTTTCGCAAAATATAAGCAGATCAAAGTATAGCTAATTATAATATAAAAAAATTAAAAAACATTGATTAGCTCCAGCAGTTACTGAGTAAAATTCTCTTCAATATCATATGTCTTCCACTTGATTTTGCAATCGTTATAGCCTACTTAAAATAGCCCTACACTGCAAAAATAGGCGTTGTAATTTCAGACAATTTTTTCAAACTATATACATCCTAGAAGTTTCAATTTATTACACATGAGTGTCTTACTTTTATCATGGTATAAAAGAGCTGAGAAAAATGTCTGAATATTGATGATATGTCTAAAGTTAACACTAAATATATCACGAACCATTCATTTGACAAGTGCAAAATGGTATATTTCGATTTAAACAAGACATTTCTTTATAAAATTAAAAATAAAAATCGTAAATCACACAAAAAAGGCCAAATAAAAAAGTTAAACAATTTTAAATAAAACTTTTGATGTGAAATATTTTTTTTTAAAGTATGAGTAAATTCTCGGTATGTTTAGTGTTAACACATATAAAAGTTTATACATTTAGGAATACCAACACTTGTATCAAGACAGGGTGGCCACCAGTCATGCCATTTTAAAGAGAAAATACCGGTATACCTGTTCTACATATCTCTAAACTTGCTATGCATTAGTATCTAAAAATTTCCGTAACCAGTAGCCAACCTACAATATATGCAGGCATATTAGAGGATCTTATCAGATGCAAGCTGTTTAATATTTTTCTTATTTAATAAATTTCGTATTACCGTATTTTTTGGCTTATATTTCTCGGATCAAACAATTATGTTTCGAGCCATAAATATAATTTAATAATTCAAGTCCAATATTTACAGCGATACAGAAAGTTACATTTTATAAAATAAAACTTCTGTGTCAAAACATGATTGTTTGATCCGAGGATTATACTTCGGAAATTACGATACTTCATATAATGGGTAACGTTAGCTGTTTGATGCATTTTAGGATTATGAAATTACAAGAAATTATGATTACAAGAAAATCTAGCGCCAGAAATGTTTCATTTTTGATCATCAGCAGTAATACAATTCTTGATGATATATCATCAAATAATGAAAGAAATTAAGTGAAATCACAATCTAATATAATTTAATCAAATAAAGATAATTGCAGTATCTCAAATATTTTCCTTAAAGCCTAGCAAAAGTAGACTTGTGACATGCATACTATCTGTTGCAATGCAAGTACATCATCAGACTAAATTTAGAGGGATTCACATGTTTTTTTTTTTTTTTTTTTTTTTTTACGTTTATCAAATCTATGCAATTTACATAAAACACATCACAATTTTGCACATGCTGTGCAATTAAAAATAGCTGCATACCATAAAATGAAATGATTGAAATGAATGAAATTGCTTGATTGGTACCACTTCTTTTAACTGGTACAATTCGGTTTATTTTCTCCTTATTTAATCTATCATTAAATAAAGGGAATTTTACTTTCTCAACAAACTGGTGGCAATCGAGAAAAATGAATTAGAAAAAAAGTAGCCCACTGGCAACACTGATCAACAGGTCTGAAATAAAAAGAGAATGAATAGAGAATATTTTAGAAAAAAGACAAAACGTTAACACTTTGACAGTGTTCCTACAGTTTCATGAGGAATATCAATATTTTGTTATAGAAAAACTCGATTTACAAAATCGCGCGATTGCTTAAGGCGAGTTTTTCTCTAAACAAATACGGGTATGCTTCTGCCTAAAGTCAGAGAAATACCCTGACCTGTAGGAAAACCTGTTCAATCTCTGCCATGTACTTGTACTAGGATATTTTCAAAAGAAAACTATCGCAAAGAAGTTTTTGTAAACTGTGGTATGATCGAATATACAAATAGTCGCCAGTCCTGGACCGTAATCAAAGGGTTAATAGGTATTGGGTAATTTATACTGCACTAATACGTAACAAAATAACATTATCCGAAGGAAAATAATAGACGCACCAGTTTTTCTTTATAGTACTACTGCAATACATTTCAGATATGCCACAACGAGCGGTGTTTTTTTTTTTACACTCTGTATTTCGATCACGAAAGCGACTATCTCGATTTGAGGTTGTTCGCAGTCAAAGCCATTAAATAATAAGCCCAGTCAGAGAGTGTTAAATTTGTTAGCGACACACTAGCGCCAAACCTCTGCTGCGGAAGGAGGACAAAACAGAAGTGGGTCGCAGAGAAACGATACGATTTTTTTATATCGATGTTTTGTTTTTGCACTTCCTTTAAGAGCTTGCTATTGGGATCTTTTACATTAAATCTAAGACTATAATTAAAAAAAAAATGTGGAAATTTACTGGATTAATATTTCTATATAAATATAGTGGTGGCGAAGAAGTTGATTTATTTATTAAAAGTTAAATAAAAAGTGATGGAAATTTACATCACTATGCAATTAACCCTTTCCGGCATAGACAAATTATGTTCGTAAAATGTGAAATTACTGACTGACACCGGAATTTACAAACGACTTTCTTAGAAAATATGAACTCCTTATTTTAAGCTTTAATTTTAGAAGCAAAATTTTATTAAAATATTCTTGGTGCCGAATGCAGCACTCCCAACCGCTAGATGGCGCTATTTTCAATTTGCGAAAAGTTTCCCATTTATCTGACTGGGCTTATTATTTAATGGCTTTGTTCGCAGTACATCAAAGTGATTATGGTTAACGCGTGTTCATTACGTGTTAAATGTGCTAGTATCCGCTAGCGCCACTTTCCTCTCTTGCGGACTGTTGTCAAAACCGAATGTACTGTATGTAAATTTTGTTCACTAACATAGTCGCTACCATGTCAATCTATCTAATGTGAAAAGAGGCATTTGTCATTACTGTTAAAAATGAGTCTATTATCGCCACTAAATTTTAACAGTATATTTCACGAGGGTTGCCAGTCTGGCTTCCTTTTTCATTCAGAAATTTCGAATTCTTGCTAGAAATTTCAAACAGTAATTTTTCTTTACTTAATGACAGACATTTTGTGATTACGTTAACTAAAACTTTTTCTTGCAAAATGTGCGGTATGAATTCGGCATCTCTAAATAAAAAAGAAGGAAAAAATGGTAACACTGTTCTTCACATAAAATTTATAAGCATTCTTACTAGTCTAAGAATTCTAGTAAATTTTAGTGGTGACACTCGGCCCATTTTTAAAAGTAATTCAAAAATCGTTTTTTTCACGTTCGATAGTTCGACATGTCAGCCACAATATGAGCGCCAATTGACTTTCTTCTGGCGTGTTGTCGAAACAGATGTGCATCGCAAATAAAAAGCACCAAGTAAATCATACTTTCTATAATTTCTATTTTTTGCTGAAGCGTGCGTTTTCATTTCAAATTCGCCGCATTACCTAATTTTACATCTTTGTCTCGGTTAATATTTTTCAATTTCACTTAATCATTTAATTTTCAGCATGCAAAAAAGACAATCAGTCGTACGAAGGCGCGCTATTTTTAACTTACGAAATTTCTTTGTTTCATCTGCTCAGGCTTAATATATAAAGGCTTTGAAGTCAATACCTCAAAGAGTTCCCTTTCATTGAATGTTACAGCGTCAATCTTAAAGGTCGCATTGCCTCGAAAGGTAACCCTCGAAAGGTAACGTTATACAGATGACAGAGTCGTTTTCAAATTTATCGTATGCATTTCAATAATTTTAAATGATTTTTTTGCGTAAGATATCTGAGATCGGTCTTTAATTCGGTACCTTTTAATTTTTCGATTTTTGTTGCAGTTTTTCAGTGGCGATGCTTTTTCTTTCGAAACCGGTTTCAAAATGGAAAGTGACCTCATAAGAAAAAATATGTAACCAAAATTGAAAAAAATAAAAACTACATCATTCGAGGTTGACCTCAGATACACTATGCAAAGAAAAAAAAATATTTAAAACAGGCGTGTAAAAGTCCAGGCGCCAATGGGCTGATTCCTATCACTAAATTTTATTAGTATACTTCGTCCCTGTTAATGTATATGACGCATTTTACTCATTTGGAAATTCTGTGTACGGGGGCTGTATACAAAAATTAAAATTTGTATTTCTTTGAAATGAATCCACTGAAAATTTTAATCAATATCGTAAATTTCTTTACCTTTTTCTACGTAAATTGGTAATTTATAATATATGTCTATGATGAATATTTAAGGAGTAAAAGCCGAGTTCAATGTTTTTGGGAAACCCTATATACAGAGAGAAATCGACAAACATATATATACCGTATATACTCGTGTATAAGCCGACCCAAAAATTCGAGATGAAAAGAGATTTAATACCAATAATTTACAATGGTTTTCTCCGTCTTAAATAATTTAGAATTAAATGAGATTAAATAAGTTGTAGAAAACCACTTTGAATTACTGGTATTAAAAGTGTTTTTGTCTCGAATTTGGGGGTCGGCTTATACACGAGTATATACGGTATTCATTCTGTTACATATATACAGATAAATCGTTTGGCAGCAAAATATCTAACTTACAAACAAAATGAGATGAAAATTCTAATTCGATAAGAGAGATTGTTAATCAGAAAAGTTGGCATGCCACAAAGTTGTTTTGAATAAAGAGTTTATCGAGTATTAGGTGTTCAGCAGCTTGGCAGCTCTTTCCTATTCTTACTACTCTCGCCCATTTAAAAGATCCTTTGCATTTCTGCTAACTTTCATGCTTTCTTGTTACCACTGAAATTTAATCACAAAATATGCCCATTATTAGTGGTGGTAAACACGCACAACAGTAGGCCTATTGTTCCTAATAAATTTTAATAATTATAATTCTAATAATAACATTTAATAATTACTGCTGGAAGTTTTCTTTTTTGCTCTCCTTTCCCTTTTTAAGTCAGCGCCTCTGCACGAGTATATACGGTAATTGTTAAAACTTAATAGCTCATAGGTTCCCTTTGAAAGCATTAAATTAAATCAATATATGAAAACAATATATTCATTCAGCAACATTTATTGTAACAACACTGGGAGCAATAGTGATTCGTTAGGTAAAACATTGCAGGGAAGTAGGTTTTTTAGGCAGAGATGCTATGTGAAACTATAAAAATACGAGGGGTGTTTTTTAAGTAAGGGTCGTTTGAAAATAAAAACCAAACGAAAGGAAATTTTCAAATACCAGAATTATTTTCCGATTCTAGATTCATTTCTCTATTTTTCAACATCGTTGCCAAGTTTGTTTAACCCTTTCAGGGGCAAAGTACTTTCAGTACTAAAATGTTGAAATAAATGACTGGCACCGGAATTTACAAAAAAAATTATTTGGAAATTAGAAAAAGGCAATATTTCACATGCATATTAAATGGGAAAGAGTTTAGCAAAATTCTGGTGCCATTGTGGCGTTTGGGAATTAAAATTAAGTGGTTTCATAAACATACCATTGCCCCTGAAAGGGTTAAACACATATCATAACTTACAACTAGATTTTGAATACCCTCTTCATAGAAATTTGCCACCTGCTCCGATAACCAAGAGGTCACGGCCGTTTTCACGTCTTCGTCATCGTTGTAGTGGTTGTCGCCGAGATGATGTTTGCGAAAGCGGAAAAAATGGAAGTCGCTCTGCGCAAGGTCGGGGCTGTAGGGGGGGGGGGGGGTCCCAGAGGCGTAGCGTCAAGGGGGGCACGGACCACTTTACTACCAGAAATTTTATATACTATATTTGGCCTTATTTAATTCATACCGTCCAAAGATTTAATAAGGCTAAATGTAGTATATAATTATACTGGTAGTAAAATGATCGTGCCCCCCCTGACGCTACGCCACTGGGGGGTCCAAAACTTCCTAGTCAAAAGAATCCAATAAAGCTCGGGTCTGAGCTGCTGTGTGAGGCCTTTTATTGTCACGGAGATTCCCTCTGTCAGCATGCCGCTTTACGTATCACTAACCGTATCTCGCATGGGGCGGGCGATTCGATAATCTTGAACATTTTAAAGTCGCAGAACATACCGTACAGGTTAACTACACAGCCAGGGCCTGATTACCGACGGGGCACACTTCCACCAGTAAAATTCAATATAAATTTCCTTCTTATTAACTGCAAAATTCGTCTTATTATCATGCAAAATTACTGCCATTAATAAGTGAAAAAATTCTATTATTTTTTACTGGTGGAAGTGTGCCTCGTTGATAATCAGGCCCTGTACACAGCTGCAAGTGAGCACAGTTGTTCCCAAGAAATGCAAGAACACGACGCAAGCACTCCTTGCGGCGCGCGCGCGCCACCTATTTATTAGTTTATACAACAAAACGGCCTTTACTTAAAAAAAAACATGCTTCATATAATAACATAGTAGCTCCCAAATTTACATTCTTTTTTAATTAAATGAAGTCAGGAATTGTATAAAATATAATAACTTGGTATATAACCATATAGGAGGAAGAACCTTACATTAAACATATTTTCTCGTGTAACCCTCCGTCTAAAGTACCATCATTTCCGGCGTATAATCCGAGGATCGAACAATCATGTTTAGACCCAGAAATTTTATTTAATGATTGGAGTCAAATATTCACAGGGATCTAGTAATTTACATTTTATAAAATAAAATATGTGTGTTGAAACATCGCGTTATTTGATCTGCGGATTATATATGCGAAATATTATGGTACAAAAATGTTGTTAACATATAAAAGTACCTAATTTAAAAGTTGGAAATTTTATTTTCGATGTAAAGAGAAAAATTAGGTGGAAAGGTTTCAAGAAAGCCTCCATACATTGATCGATAACTCAAAATACTTGGTGAAATAAGCTGTAATCGCTGATGGAGATTAATTTGCATACGGACGTAGCTGGCACCATTTACGTTTCTTTTTCTACAACTAAATTTAATAGAAACTTTTACCTAACTTAATCGCATATTTATGCGATTTAAAAAGGTAAAATTTACTTTTAAATTTTACTAGTAAGAAAACACTTAAAAGTAGCAGCAATTATTCATTAGAATTTCGTTATGTTATTCAGTAGAATTTTAACAAGATATTATATTTTTTTAATCATGCATCATTTTTTTAATTTTGCCGTACTTTGTGGGTGGAAACTTACAAAAACAGAGCTAAAATCCATGTGAAAAACATTCTAAATCTTTAGAATTGCAGGTGATCAAAAAGCGCAATTTTGCACTTTTTAAAGAAATTTTGATGGTTTAAATAACCTTGCATAATTATTTAACTAATATAGATGAACATAACTTTAAATTTAAACACTTTTTCTGACAGATCATGTACATTTTGTCTATTTATCAGTTTTTTTGTTTTTTTTTAAAGTTTGAGTTCGTCAAATATTTTAAATAATCAGCAATTTTGCATATTGTAACACAAAAGGTACAATAAGTAATCATCAGCTCTTTGACAAGCAATAACGCACAAACTTTTTAACAGATATCGATTTATAGGAGCTTCAAATATGCGAATTTAAATTAACAGCTCATTCTTCCGAGTATATTTAAACCTTAAATGCCTAGTGTATGAAATTTCCAACACTTTTTGTTTATTTTTTAATAAGTAAATTAAGTTCTTCGGTACTATATTTATATGCCACTATATTTATATAGAAATATCAGTTTTGTAAAGATCGAATGGATATTCTAATAAATAAAATTAAAAATCTATCTTAAAATTTCTGGTGAGTAGTCCTTAATATAAGAATAAAAAAACACAATTCTATACGATATAATCAGGCATTTAAGGGTTTAAAATAAACTTTTTAAAAAAGGTACACCATTGCAATTTATTTTGCAGATATTAAAAATTAATTTAACATTAGGAAATCTGTTTAATTTCTAAAAAACTTCACCGAATGACTTCCCGTTTTGTATCTTAAGGTACAATTTTCTGAAAAATCAAAATATGATGTCAAAATTGGAGTTTTGTACCTACAATTCTAGAGTTTGGTACAATTTTTCTAAGAAAACGGTCCTATATGCTTTTGAAGCATTAATTAAAAGAAGACATAATTTACAATCAAATGACAATTTTTGCTTGTCGCTGTGACAAATAATTAAAATGTTAGACTTGTCATCTCCTTCTTTGGCCGACTGTAAAAGGGTTCGTACGCTTTTACCACAATTGTTTAATAGAATTAAATTTTTATATTCTAATAGAATTAGTTTCTATTTAATATTGAAAGAGCAGAAATTGTAGACGCCTCGTTTAGTAGCAGGATTTGATATACATTTCTGTATTTAAATATAGCAAAAAATTCGTTTAAAAATTTGTGGTAAAAACGTACGAAGCCTGTTAAAGTTTTAAATTGTCACGTTACAAATAATTATTTTGTATTTTACGAGTAGTACAAATGCCAGCATAAGACTAACAAATCAATTCTTTTACATGCTACTTAGGAAGCTAATTAGACAACTTCATATTTAGAACTTTCCTAACTGGAATAGTTATTCCCGTAGTCAACATCCCTTAGTCCTCATCTAAATGAATATTTTCGTATTCAAGGATATCAATTTTGTTTGTAGTGGAAACGTTTCATAAATAAATTTTATGACTGACTTTAACGTTTACAGACCATAATTTGATACAGTTTTATTGAAAATTATAGTTTTTATGTATTTCACTTTTTATTGTATTAGTTTAAAGATGTCAAGATATTTTTTATGTGAACTAGCCGACCCTGCGCAGAGTATCTGCACTCTAGTGCCTACTCTTTTAAATACTATATGCATATTAGAATACACGAATTTCAGCATTATATGTATAAATATCATCCATAAAAACTCCGCTTAGGACTATGAACGTTGAAATAAAAAATATATACACATCATAATATATGGACACCATTTAAATATATGAAAACAGAGGTATTTTTCCAGCATCGTGCATATAAAAAACACTTGCATGCACACAATAGTTGTTGGATACTCTTTAAAATTAAAAAATTGTACACATATTATATTGAAAATATCTACACCATTCACAATTAGGAAAATGTTTTTATCTTTTTTTTTTTTTTTTTTTTTTCTGCGTCGAAAACGTCTTTATATACACAATTGTAAATTTCAGAGCTCGGAGATATTATTACTAATTTTAATTGACAAATTGTTTGTCACTGTTAGTATGGCTCGTCCTTTAAGCTTTTATGGTGTCACCGTTGAAAAATCAATGTTACTGAAAAGTTGCTGCACTGGATCTTGTATATCTGGATAGCAAATTGGGGGAAACTCAATAGTTTTCGCACTTTGACATTCGCCAACCTGTAACAGCGAACTTGCTAATACTCTCTCTGTTTGAAAGGCATGCATATTTGCTGTGAGTTACATAATATAAAATATTCTCTTCTTTATGCAACTTGAAACTGTTAGTGATCTTGAACCTCTAAAAATATTAGGCAGGACTGACTTGACGGAAATCTCCACCCAATAAGATAATTTTATTCATTTATTATTATTATTTACTTGTTTTTACTCAATCTATATTATAAATAACAAATACGTGCATTCGTAACATTGACGTCATAACAATGCGTTCAACAATGAGGTTAAACTGCATAAGGTACAACAATGGAGTCAATGTTTTATTTAATAACAAAATGGCGCGTTTCTTGGTTTGATTTCGCACTTTATTTTCTTTCCTTTTTAGAAAGTAGCTAGTTTTTTAAAATAAATAAGAAAAAATGCCGGCCAATTTTTACAAAAATTGTATTTTCGGATGCAAAAAATTTTTCTACATAAGTGTGGTGACTTTTAAATCGATACCTCAAATACTTTTCTTAATATTCGCAAATTAGTGAAGACAAAACTCTCGTTGCCATCGGCAAATGATAAATAATCGCGATTTCTGTGCCACGTACGATATAGATAGATTTATGTCATTCGATTTTGTATCGTAAGGTGCAATTTTCTAAAAAAACGAAATATCACATCAAATTCGGTGTGGCATAATTTGTCTATGAAGATGGGCTTCTAGACTCTATAAAGAATAAATTGAAAGACGATATAGTTCCGAATTAAATGGATGTTTTCGTTTCTCTCAGAGTGTGTCCATTTCACCATTTTTTATTCATTTAGATTAATTGATTGCCACGTATTTTTGAAATATTTTGTTTTTGCCTTATTTAATCTCTCACAAAATATGACAGATAATACTATTTCAAAAATTGTGGCAATGAAGTTATTTGAAAACGAAAATAGTATATTCCGCCTTGTTTTTTGCCTTATTTAACACTTTGTTGACCGGCCACGAGTATACTTGTGATTTAAAACCAATGTCATTTACTAAAGGCGTGCCCTAATTACTTCTTTCTGCCTATGTAATTTTTACGGCTTAAAATCTGTATCAAAAAGAGTGTGTATTTAATAGATACATTTCGGAATACATTAATTGACTGAAAGAAATTTTAAATGGAATTCACATACTGTAAAAAATTCACTGATGTATAAGTTTGAAAAAGTTAACTAGACAAAAAGTTTACCAAAAAGTTTAAATAAATGTCGGCGCTTGTATTGTCACCAAACAAAAATTTCGAATTAAATTGCCGGTTAACAATGTGTTAATCTCTCATAAAATAAGGCAAATATTACTAATAAAAAATTTGATAGTAATTAGTATATTTTTATAAGAAAATGTAATGGACTGGCAAGACTGTTCTCTCTGCAACAATTTGGTAATTAAAATATATGCGGCAACATTTTTTTTTGTTGTTTTGACCGACTCTAAATTTAAAATTATTTCCCTAAAAATATTTTCATATAAAAAACGTGAAAGCATAAATTTGTCAAGCTAATTTATTCACATGCTAGTTCAGAAGCTATTCAGAGAGCCTCATTTCTTGATCATTTTTCGACATATGCATACAAAAAGTAGGTCTAAATGAATATTTTTAGTTTCAAGAATATCAATTTTGTTTCTGGTAGAAAAGTTTCATAAATAAAATTTATGAAATTAAGTTTTACAGTACAGAAAAAGCTGCAGTTGTATTTCATATTATAATTTTAATATATTTCACTTTTTATTCTTTTAGTTTAAACATGTCAAGTATTGAAAAGGGAAGAAAATTATTTTATTGTTATTCGCAGTCAACTACAATCGCAATTCTTTTTTACAGACTGAATTCGAAAATGGAATATTATAATGTGCAGTTTAAATATTAATCAGAATAGAAATATATTTTGAAAGATATGTTTGTAAATTTCAGTGCAAGAATGCATAGCCGTGCAACGAATAGCATAGATTGGATACCCTCCAGTTTTTTAAGACAAACAAACATATTTCTAAAGGAAATTTCATTTATCAAATGGAACGATATAACTAATATGTAGAAGGAATGTAACGTTTCACAACAGAAAATTAAAATTATGTAGCATGTCTGATATTAAAATAACAAAATTTTGGCAGCTATGCCATAGCTGAAAAACCTACCTTTTTCTTTCAAGTCAAATTAACATAATTGGAACAAGAAAAAATACTTAATAAAACGCTTCTTGTTTCTATGTAGATATTTATTAATATCGATTGTGTTTTTTTTTTAGTTTTCTTGTTTTCGTTGTTTTGAAAAAAATGAAAGATTTGTGGGTATGCTATAAGTGAGTCAGACAATCTATAAAAAATGAAAAAATCTAAACACCATAAAAAATAAAACGTATATTTAAACCTGTATTTTACGGTACATATAACAGCTACCAAGGATGTATTTCATAAAAGTTTTGTTCCTAATTCTCAACGTATCCGACACAGTTTGTTAACGATCACTTGTTGACAAATTTAAGGGCAAGTGGTATATTTTTATATTACTTAATATTAATTTAAACCGGCGAAATTGCTCCCAGTTTATTTTTTATTTTTTTTTTAATGTACGTGTGGAAAATAATTTATTTTCAAATCAGTTTGTTCATAAATTCTGATGTTACTCATTATTTTCAACTGTTTTACCTACTTGAAATGGTTAAAATGTTGAAAGCCTAACTTTTTAAACTAAGCTCTTTTATGACAAACAAACATTTATTTACCTTACTATAGCATCATCTAATTTCAAGAATATCAACTTTTGAGTAAATAAATTGCTGTGATTTGCGGTACTCGGAATATATATAGAGAGATTTTGGTTTAAATATGAAAAAAAAAAAGTTTTAGATAATCTGCAATGTTTATAATCTTTTGATTACGGGCCAGAACTGGCGACAATAATCACACTAGAGTATACAGTGATCTCAGTGGCGCACAAAATAACCAATTGACACCGATAAATTTAAATAGTATTTTCCGTCTTATTTAAAGACATAATTCCTGCGATTTTTTTTAGTCGAATAATAGCATTAGTTTTATTGGTGACAATTTTCCAAATGGTGTGCCAATGCTCCGTCGCTGAATATACCGTAATTTCCGGCGTATAATCCGCAGCTCAAAGAGTCGTTTTTCGACCCAGAAATATTATTTTATAAAATGTAACTTAAAAGATCGCTGTAAATTTTTAACTACAATTATTGAATAAAATTTCTGGGTCGAAAAACGACTCTTTGAGCTGCGCATTATACGCCGGAAATTACGGTACAAAAAGAATGTCTTTGTTGATGATTCCTCTTGATTTTTGGCTAGTATAACTGTATGTCAAAAATTATTTTTGAAAAGGTAGCAGGAATAGAATAAAAAATATTCCACTAGGACGTATCTGTCCGAAGCCGTTTTCAAAGAACTAAAATAATTATATTTTAGATAAGTATATCACAAATTAATACACTAGTTATCGCTTAAGGGGTTACATTCATCCCCAACTTTTGCAAAATGATTTAAAGTGATATCTCAATTATTAAGAAATATATGAGCAAAAATGTGAGTGCGCGCAAGACCGATAAAACCGACTTTGCTGGAATGATTTTACAAGAGATTCGTAGATGTAATTTAAAAAAAAAAAAAAAATAAATAAAAAAAATAAAAAAAATTTTTTTTAAATGAGCAGACTGAGGCAAAGGAGGGTCTTCAATATGTCTCAGGAACGGCAAATTAAGGGTAAGTTGAGAGAAAAAAAAGTATGTTTTGTCACCTAAATCTTTAAACGCTATTTTCTGGAAACTAAATTTTTCAACATGGGCAACGTTATAACTTAAACAATTTTTCACATGTTTTGGATAATATTTTCGTTTATCTACTCATAATTAAACTGCCTACGGGTCATCGAGCCATTTTTTGAAAATTTAAATTTTTACATTTTTTCAATAAATTTAAATGCAAAATTTCAGAAGAAAAATGAAAACTTTTTCAAAATAGCGCAATTTTTTCATTTTTCGAAAATTAAAAAAAATGAGCAGATAGCCCTTATCCAACCAGTGGAAACTGATATTTTAATATTTTTTATTTCTACAGGAAGTTAGGATGCTGCTCATCGAGCCCGGATACAGGGCAACGTAATTTGTGACCAAATTTAACAACAACAAAAAAATACTTAAATCAATAAAAACAGCCTGTAATTATTCCTTTTTTTCAATTACTTTTACCCGTTCCTAAAAGAAAATTCCAAAATATGTCAATGTTTCGCCGCCGAGAACGTATGTAAGCTCTTAACTCTTTCCGGTTTAATTAATTCTTTTATGTAATGTTGAATTTACAGAATAATTTCCATTAAAAAATTTTGAAAATAAGGAAATGGAATTTTTACGCTTTTTTTTTCACTACAGTTATAAAAGTAAAATTTCATTCAAACATTATGGTGTAAATCTTGATTAAAATTATACGGGATTAAAAAAAATATTCCAAAAACGTTCATAGAGTTAAACTATTACAGTTCAAAGTTATTTTACCGTAATTTACGGCGTATAATCCGCGGATCAAACAATCATATTTAGAACGAAAAATTTTATTTAATAATTGAAGTCAAATATTTTCAGCGATCTAGTAAGTTTCATTTTAGAAAATAAAATTTCTTTCTTAAAACATGATTATTTGATCCTCGGATTATGCGCCGTAAATTGCATTAGTTGCAATTTTGTGAAACACATCTCCATAGTTTTGATATTTTGCAGTTGCAGGTCAATATTTCCAACTGAGATCTGAAACTTAACAAATTATTACAAGTGCACCTATTATTTCATATTTTCAAAATAATTTGGATCACTACCCCTTCTCAACAAAATTTTACTTTTATAACTTTTCTGAAAACAAGTTGTAAAAATTCATTTCCATATTTTAATTGTTTTTTTTAATTCTGCTCTGAATTCATCATTTGAAACACACAATTACTTCTGCCTGAAAGGTTATATATTCCATTTAATTGTAGAACTACTATTTTGCTCGTCGATTTTGTACGAAATTTTTAATTGTGTAGGTGCAAATTCTGATTAAAATTATGTGGGATAAAAAAAAAATTGTAGTATTTCGTTGTATTTCGTTTCGATAATTTTCGCTACATTTCCTATTTTATGTCTGAAATGTAACATCTATCTGAAAATCGTAAATTGTTTTTAGTTAAAACTGTTAATTTTTCAAGTCAATATAAGTAAATTTTTATTTTTAAATGATCTTTCAATTCAATGTTTCCAATTGAAAATATCGACCTGAAAAATATTAAGATAGTTGCTTCTATATAAGAAATTACTTTAGTTTTTACGTGAAATTAAGAAAGCTATAAATTTTATGTCACTCGGTATTTATATATCAACAAATTTTATAAACGTGTTATTCTTATATGTATACTCAGGGGTCGGAGCGTTCTTAAAATGTACTACATTTGCTTACTAAGATTGTTTTCTTGTTGTGTATTCTTGTGAAATCATTATGGAGTTAGAAGAATTCTAAACTTATAATGTTATATAAATATTAAATATATAAATTATTAAATAATGTTGTAATAAATGCTAATGTTAAATTCAAGTGACAAACTTTAATTTATATTTTTCAAAAATAATGTTATTTGAAATTTTTGTTTTCGATGACATACAATGTATGTATGCAAACATATGATAGGATTTGTTTTTACTCAAAAACATAATTTTAATTTATAAAATTATTAACACGTTAACGGACACTTGCGGCTATAGCCGCCAAAGCGATCAAGTTCACAATGTGGCATGACGGCTATAGCCGCCCAAAACGAAACGGTCATTTTTAGACACTACGGCTATAGCAGTACAAATGTGCATTTACCGGCTTGCAAGTAGAAGCCCAGTGTCATGTTTTGGAAACAATTTTTTAGGTTGAAGTTCGTTTTCCACCTGTTATACGAGTTGCAGCTTCAGTATGCACGTGCAGGGTGGCTAGTGGTCAGGGAAAAATACAGTAAAAAATGGTAATTAACATTATATTCTTATAGAAAAATTCAAATTGATTATTTGATCGCATAATCAACATAAATTTTTCTATAAGAATATACTGGTGTATATCACTTTTTTTACTGTATTTTTCCCTGACCACTAGCCACTCTGACGTGGTTGTGAAGAGAGTAGTGCAACATAATTAAAGGTGCTGAATTAATCAAAATTAAGTTCATTTAAGCAGAAAGAGTAAAACTATACTTCTAATATTCTAAAAATTACAAAAACATATAGTGTCAATTTTCGAACTTCACTTGTTTCTACTGTCCGTCAATGTGTAATAAATTCATAATAATAAAATTATGATTGATGACCTACATAATATATTACTTTAGCGAAAATGGAATCGTCAAATACATGGGTGTGTATGTTAATTATTTTTGGTTTATATACTACAATTTTACTTTTCGAAGGTCTACATCTACAGGGACCATATGGCAGTACTGTCCAATCAATATAAATGAATAAATCCGAAAATCATTAAATTGTGGCGACTCATCCGTGCAGTGCTCTCTAACTGTTGCTGCTGTGGACACACTCTAGAGTCTAACTACCCTAGATTCGAGCAACCCATTCATGCAGTCACTCTAGCTGTTTCGACAGTGGACAAATTTCACCAGCGAGATCGACTAGAACTGAGATATGGAAGTACTCTACTTCGATGGCTCGGCTTTCCGATGCGAATTCTCTGATGACAGAATCGGACAGGTTGATAAGATGCAAGATCTCTCAAACAGGACTGTATTCATTAATTCTTTTCACAATGGCAACAGCCGAATGCTCTTGTATTTAAACTGGAAGTTATTGACAAGAAGGGAGTCTAACGAGGCCAGGAGATCATCACAGAGCTTTCTATGCACACTGGATATTACAGGCTTATGTGTGTCATGTAGCAGTGCAAAAAGCACGTTAATTTTATTTTATAAATTTCATAACTTATGTTCGTTAGGTTAATAAAAGAATTGGTTAACCTCCATTTGGTCTAGTTGTCTGTCTACATACTTTCACACGCAACAATATTAAGCTGTCGGTGACATTGTAGGGCTAAGTTCATGTTACAGCTATACTTACCCGCCTCGCCGCCTCTACAGATCTGGTGACCCCAGTGAGAAGTTCTATTGACGTGTGACCGCTCTGGACTAACTGAAACACATCTGTTTTCAAGTGAGCATGTTCCAATTCTTATTACATTAAGTATTTATTGTACCATATGCTTTCGCTATGCCTGAAGACGAAGTTTCTCGTATCGCATTTCGTGCACCCCCCGTTTGGAAATCTGATATAGACTTGTGGTTTCTTCAAGTAGAATATGGATTTGTTACGGCAGGAATTACTAACGACGATACAAAGTTTCATTGCGTTGTGGCTGCATTAGACACAGAGATTTTGTCTTATGTACGTGATCTAATCCGTACACCCCCTGCCACAAATGCGTATGAAACGTTAAAAGCTCGCATTACGGAACAATTTTCTCAATCTGAGAGTGTTCGTTTGAGAACGCTTTTACAAGATTGGCATTTAGTCGATAAACGCCCCTCTCAGCTATTACATGAAATGAAAACTCTCGCTACTGATAAAATATCAGAAGATGTTCTGCGTACACTTTGGCTTCAGCGTTTGCCAGTATCCGTTCATCAAATTTTGTCTATAAGTAAAGATAATCTAACCGATTTGGCTAAAATAGCTGATAAAATTTGTGACATTCCTGGTTTGGCACCAGTATTATCTGAAGTGAAAACATCTGGTATTTCCTCAGAACTTGATGGATTACAACGTCAAACCGACATACTCCATAAACGTTTGGATGACTTAACTCGGTCTACTACGCGGACACGTAGTTTAAGTAAGAACAAACCTCTTACACGTAATCGTTCCAGAAGTAGTTCTCGTGAAGCCAGGAACCAGAAATTATGTTGGTACCATTTTCGATTCGGAAATAAAGCTAAAAAATGTACAGGTTTGTGTAACTTCGCTAAGGAATTAGATACCACTTCGTGTTTTTTGGAAAAAATGACAAGTGTGCAACTCGTCTGTTTTTGTCAGATAGGAAATCAGGTTTCCGCTATTTGGTGGATACCGGTGCAGCTTGTAGTACGTTTCCCCGTGAACCTTTAGTGCATAAAACACCTGATACACATTTATCCTTATACGCTGCTAATGGATCAAAAATCTTAACTTATGGTACATGTCAGTTAACACTTGATCTTGGGTTACACAAACCACTAAAATGGACTTTTGTAATAGAAGAAGTAGATCGCCCTATCTTAGGTGCAGATTTTTTGCAACATTTTGGGTTAATTGTGGATATGAAAAACAGGAGAATCATTGATAGCATAGCTAAGCAATCCTCGAAAGGTGTTTTTCCGTCCGGAAATGCCCTGGTATTAAAAACAGTTTCCGGCATTACGGTTTATCATAAGCTGTTGCAGAAATACCCCAGCATTACTAACCCGGCTATGCTTCATGTCACTCGCAAACCTCATACTGTTACGCACACAATTTTGACAAAAGGTCCCCCTATTTTTTCGATACCCAGAAGATTATCTTATGAAAAGCTGCAAGTCGCTAAGAAAAAGTTTAAATCCTTAATGGCACAAGGTTTAATTAGACCATCAAAAAGTCCATGGGCGAGTCCAATCCATATGATACCTAAAAAGAATGGGGAATGGAGAATTTGTGGCGATTTTCGCCGCTTAAACTCTGTCACTGTTCCTGACCGCTATTCCCTCCCCCACATTCATGATTTCTCTTACGGCTTAACTGGAAAAAGTGTTTTTTTTATTGCATCTTATGAAAGCCTACCACCAGATTCCTTTAGACGAAGCATCCATCCAAAAGAGTGCCGTTACTACACCTTTTGGACTCTTTGAATATTTATTCATGTGTTTTGGTTTATCGAATGCAGCGCAAAGTTTCCAGCGCTTTATGGACGAAGTATTAAGAGGTCTTAATTGTTTCGTTTATCTAGATGATGTATTAGTAGCCTCGGAAAACGAGGAAACACATTTAAAAGATCTTGAAAAGATATTTGAACGTTTGCATTCTCATGGTTCAGTGCTTAACGTCGAAATATGCATCTTTGGCGTAAAGGAGTTACCATACTTGGGATTTTTAGTCAACAGTAAAGAATAGCTCCCTTTCCAGAAAAAGTCGATAAATTACTTAATTTTCCACTACCTAAAACTGTTAATGAATTACGTAGATTTTTAGCTATGATAAATTTTTATCATAAACATTTAAAAGGAACGGCATCTATTCAGGCTCCATTACACGACTTGTGTAAAGGAAAGAAAAAAAATGACAATACTCCCATTCATTGGACTGATGCAACTACGCAGTCTTTTGAACAATGTAAGAAAAGCATTGCAGACTCAACTTTGCAATTTCACTATGTGCCTGGGGCACAAGTTTTGTTACATGTTAATGCTTCGGATATCGGTATCGGTTCCGTATTACAACAAATTGTTAATGGCGATATTCAACCTCTCGCATTTTTTTCCCGTAAATTGACACCCACTGAACAAAAATATAGTACATATGATCGCGAATTGCTTGCAATTTATTGTACTATTAAGCATTTTCGTCATTTAATTGAAGGTCGTCAATTTACTGTATTTACCGATCATAAGCCACTAACTTTCGCCTTTGTAAATCAGAGTGACAATAGCTCACCTTGACATCAGCGACATTTGGAATACATTTCCCAATTTACTACAGACATTCGCTACATCCCTGAAAAGGATAATATAGTGGCTGACGCCTTCTCCCGTATTTCGGAAATTAAAGTGCCGGAGAGTATTGATTATCTCGACCTTGCAAAAGCCCAATGTGACGATACTGAATTGCGTTTACTTAGGGATTCTGACACCCTCAAAATGATTCCCCTTGAACTTTCTCCTTCCAAACTGCAACTTTGGTGTGATATATCGAAAGGAACTGCACGACCTTACGTACCGCCAAATTTTCGTTTACCCATTTTTATGATGCTGCATAATATATCGCATCCAGGTGTTAAAGGATCAGTCGACCTCATTCGAAAACGTTTTGTATGGAAAAATTTACGTAAGGATGTAACAGAGTATGCTCAAAAGTGCATCGCCTGTCAGAAAAGTAAAATACATCGTCATGTAAAATCTGAAATAGGACATTACCCACTCCCTAAATGTAGATTTTGACATATTCATCTAGATATCGTAGAGCCACTACCACCATCAAATGGATTTCGATACTGCTTAACTTGCATCGATCGATATACCAGATGGTCAGAAGTTTTTCCCATGGCAGATATAACTGCAGATACGATAGCTAGAACGTTTTATAATGGCTGGATTGTCCGATTCGGCGTCCCAGAATTCATAACTACGGACCAGGGTCGACAGTTCGAAAGCGACCTTTTTAAATCACTTGCGAAATTTCTTGGCGCACAAAAAACTCGCACTACAGCATATAACCCTTCCGCTAATGGCGTGATTGAAAATTTTCATCGTCGCCTTAAAAGTGCTATTAAATGCCACGCTACAGACAAATGGACAGAAATTTTGCCAACGATACTTTTGGGATTGCGAAGTGCATTCAAACCTGATTTGCATTCCTCCCCGGCGGAACTGGCTTACGGTTCCCCTCTTTGCCTTCCCGGTGAATTTGTTCGTTCCCAAACAACGAAACAGCCGGAACACCACGAATTCTTAAATTTACTCTGGGAAATGATGCACCGCCTCCGACCAGTTCCAACTTCACATCATACCAAAATGAATGTTTTTGTCCATCCTGAGCGAGGCTAACGAAAAAGACAGGCTACCGCGGTTCATTCCACTTTTCCTTTTTTACAGACCGCTAGAGTGACGTGATGCTCTTTTCGTACACCTTCATTGGTGCATTCGAGTTATCACGTGACTCCCGCGGTCTGTAAAAAAAGATATTTGTAAAGCACCGCGGTAGCCTTTCTTTTTCGTTAGCCTCGATCCTGAGTTGATGACGTCATCCCATGTCTTTCTCCGAAAAGAGTATGTTCGTAAACCTCTGGAACTACCCTACGATGGTCCTTATCCAGTTACGGAACGTAAGGACAAGTACTTTTCTGTCAATATTAATGGACGTGACACTCGTATTTCCATTAATCGACTCAAGCCTGCTTTTTTGTTTAATACCGCCGATCTGGACAACGATCCTACCTCATACGTTACTCGCAGTGGGCGCCATGTAAGATTTTTAATTACTTCCACAGATCTTGTTTAATCTTTTTCTTTTCGTCTTTCAGACTGGAGGGGGAGTACCTGTGGCGACTCATCCGTGCAGTACTCTCTTTCTGTTGCCGCTGTGGACACACCCTAGATTCGAGCAACCCATTCATGCAGTCACTCTAGCTGTTTCGACAGTGGACAAATTTCACCAGCGAGACCGACTAGAACTGAGATATGGAAGTACTCTACTTCTCGACACCCATTTCGATGACTCGGCTTTCCGATGCGAATTCTCTGATGACAGAATCGGACAGGTTGATAAGATGCAAGATCTCTCAAACAGGACTGTATTCATTAATTCTTTTCACAATGGCAACAGTCGAATGCTCTTGTATTTAAACTGGAAGTTATTGACAAGAAGGGAGTCTAACGAGGCCAGCATCACAGAGCTTTCTATGCAAACTGGATATTGCAGCCTTATGTGTGTCATGTAGCAGTGCAAAATCACGTTAATTTTATTTTATAAATTTCATAACTTATGTTCGTTAGGTTAATAAAAGAATTGGTTAACCTCCATTTGGTCTAGCTGTCCGTCTACATACTTTCACACGCAACAATATTAAGCTGTCGGTGACATTGTAGGGCTAAGTTCATGTTACAGCTATACTTATCCGCCTCGCCGCCTCTACAAAATTATGTCTCTATATATCGTAGCTACTATGTCAAACTAGTTTGGCAAGAAGGAAGGTCTTCTATGACATGTAAAGGAAAAAACCTGGAAATCATTAATTTTGTAATTCTATGTCTATTTATTACGTATTGCTCCATAATTGGGATTTTCAACAACGATCTTTTAAGGCCGTAATTTTTAATGACTAGTCATTTGATATTAAATTCAACTTGATATCCTCAGCCATTCCTGAGTGAAACACTCTTTACGAGGCTAACGAAAAAGAAAGACTACCACGTTGCTTAACGCGTATGATTTTTTAAAGACCGACGGAGTCACATGATGCTCGAATGCACCAATGCAGGTGTACGAAAAGAGCACACGTCACTCTAGCGATCTGCGGGGCTAACGAAAAAGAAAGACTACCGCGGTGCTTTACGCGTATCTTTTTTACAGACCGCCGGAGTCACGTGATGCTCGAATGCAGTGAAACCTGGAGGTTAGTGAACGGAATATTACGTTCTACACGCTTAGAGGGTTAAAAAATCGAATATTTCAACAATTTATGCGGCGATTCGATCAATCTTTCGTCGAATGTTTTTCCAGAAGCTAGGGAATCGTAATATTTAATACCCTCATGAACTCCGTAAATACTTTGCTTTTAAAATAAGCTGCGTTATCTAAAATTAGAGATGTAGGAATTCTGAAATTCCTGAAATAATTATTTAGCAGATTGATAATGGTCCGTAATTCTACATTTTTCAAAGGGACTGCTTCCAGTTATCTAGATATCGCATCTGTGATTATGGAAATAAATGAATGTTTTTTTTAAAAGTTGTATGTAATTATCCCGAGATATCACACTATAACACAGTTCCTAGTTTGTAATCTTTCACTGCTTTCCAGCGAACATCTCTAATACCTTAGTACCGTAATTATTTCGGACGCAAGTTGTGCCGAACCCTTCGGCCCGTCAGCTTGAAAAAAAGCCATGACACACTATTAACAAAAATAACACTTTATTTGACAGCAATAATAATGTTGGTTGGCAATGGAGCAAGTAGACTTAAAGATATTAAAAAATAAGCTTGAAACAATAAAGAGTTGACAGGGGGAATGATTTTCGCATTATATTTGCCAAACTCAAGCACTAGCTCAAAACATATTACCTACGCATATCGTTTATCGGTACCTCAGAAAAGGTCACTTAAATTCAATATAAAAATGTCACTACAAACACTGTAATATGCACTATAAAATGTCGTTTCAAAACATTTCAATGTCACTATCAAAGGGAACCCTGTGGATCCCAATACTCTTTCATTTTAAATACCAAACTTAAAATAAAAAATAGCGTGCGTAATTTGAAAAGTAAGGGAAAAATTAAATGATTTCGTTTCAAATAATAACTTCATAGACCGTGCAATTGTAGAATATTCTTATTTGTTTAGATAATGATCCTATGGAGCCGAAACATGTCAACAGTCTAATAAAACTTATTTTACTATTTATAAAGTTTTTATTTTACGCCGTTTAGCAAAAAAATATATAAATTGTTATATTTTTATATGAAAAAATATATAAGGAAATATTGCAACATGCGGTCCACCGTTTTCCAATCACTGCGTTTGATCATTTTTGCATACAGATTTATATATATTTACATGTGGTAGCCACCAATTTTGGAATTCATGTATATATTATATGGGCACACATGACGGATTTCTGATGTGATATAAATACAATTTTTTTTTTTTTTTTTTTTTTTTAATTTTTTTTTTTTTTAAATTTTGCTATCGTTATTTCAAACAAAATTTATTAACAGAAAATTATTAAAAAATTACCACTTCTACGTCTTTAGTATCCCTTTAACAAATTTTAATGTCATCAGGGTTCGTACAGATCAGGGATTTTTCCAGGAGTGTTACCAGTATTTTTGTATAGAAAAAGAAATATTGGTTAAACTTGCGAAACATCGCCTTCTTTAAAGGAGAGATTTTCTGTAAGAAAATACTAATACCGAACAATTTCCTGGTCGCAAAATTCCAGGAGCCGTACGAACCCTGTGTCATAAACTTCGGTGCATTAGTGTTTGAGAAAATTTATTTTTAAAAAAAATGAAAAAAATATATTTATCTAAAAAAATATAAATAATTATAAGGCGATGATTGGGAAATTTGCTTTTAAATACGTAGTAACATGTTAACGAAATGGACTGAAAGACATGTTGACCATCCTTATCCAGCCGTTTGAATTATCTTGTCCTAGAAAGTATATCCATTGCCACAATCCCAATATATAAATGATTTATTAAAACCGACTGTTGCTTATAAACAAATTTTAAAATCTAGAAACATCAGTATGAAGATGGTCTGTTATAAGTTATTCATACAACAAAATAGCAGATATTAATACAAAATGTTTGGTATCACACGATTATATACGACCGAATTGGGCTTGAGTGTTTTAGGAAAACTGAATATTCTATTGTTTAAAATACATTTAATAAGTTCGCCTGTCGAATTTCACCTGCATATGAATACATCTGTTGTCAGTTTTATCTTCAAAGTTCAAAATTTCTAGTTACGCGAAGTTAAAAAAAAGTCTTTAAAATTCAGAGTACTATTTGTTCGATATGTAAGCTGGGGAAAACCATTTTTTTCTATAATTATAAATTATTATTTTTCAATTAATATTCAAATTATTTATGTAAGTGAAATTAAAAATGCGTAACATCTTCTAATATGTAATAATTTTACGATTGACTATACAGTCTAATTGAATGTAGTAAACATTTTGGAAATAGAAAATTAAATTTTTAAAGAATTCTATCTATCAAAATAGTTGCTAGAAGTTAAGTATAATTAGATTTTTCAGAACGCGAAAAAAGCTATAATTTAGTGTTTTATTATTCTGTTAAATGCAAGTTTTACTATGACATTTAATATTCATAGATATTTATCTTTATAAATAGCTTCCATTTCGACATTGTTTTCTCATTATTACCCTTTTCACTAGAAAGATAAATACACATTACAAAAGATTTTATAAAGAAAAGCATTTATATGCTAATGAAATTAAACGTTGATAATGCAACAATAAACTTAGAATAAATGAGAATTTAATAATACTTTATGCAATTACAATTGTAATTTAATGAGTTTTTTTTTTTTTTTTTTTTTTACTTTATCTGTTTCATTATTGTTTGATGGCGCATCCATGATTAAACGTCAAACAAATAAAAGAAAAGATGATGTTTTTTTTTGTAATTCTGAATTTAATTTGCATATTTTTTTAAAGTTAAATGTGATTTTTTTTATGCATATCAGTAATTAAATTCATTAAAATAGTTTTAATAGATTTTTTCTTTAATTGTGATCTACGTCATTGCTCATTAATAATCTTGCCAAAATAGACTTTGAAAAAAAAAACTATTTTTGTGTTTTAAAAATCACGTGATTTTTCAAATTATACTGAACTGTTTTGGCTTATTTCTTTCAGGGGACGTTTGAACTTTTTTACTAAAGCATTTTCACATACCTTTTATGAATATTATTAGAAGTTATTACTAGATAAACTCATTTTACGTGGCAAACAAAAAAATGTATAATTTAAATGTTTTTCATAAAAAAAAAAAAAAAAAAAAAAAAAAAAAAAAAAAAAAAAACGATTTACAAATCCTTTCTTCTCCTTCAATTTAGAATGATATGCACTGTTATTTTATTTATGTTTATAAAGGTCTATATATCTTTAAGGCTCGATTTAGTATATAATTTGCTTTTTAGGAAAAAAGTAAAATACATATATCGTCGGAAAACAGCTGGAAAAACACACACACACTGTTACATTTATATATTTTTTCTTCCCATTATATTACAAAATCCAGACATAATTTAATAAGTAGAGCAGATATAAAATATAATCAAGACATTGTAAAATAATTTTTGAAGTTTTAGCAATTTCAAAAAGAGTGTTTGGAAAATAGCTTAAAAGTTGGCAGCTAATGGTATTAGTGTTTATGTATGTTCTCGTCTGCTCGTGCATACACCAGGATTCTGATCTTGTTTTTCACAAACTGAAATGACATTATAAAACACTTATATGTTACCACATATTATTCTCATATACGTTTATTAATTTTGAAAGATAAATAACGATATACGTCATTAAGTTGTGTAAATGTGTAAAATAAAAACTATAAAAACAGTAAAAATGCTTTAATAAACTGCGTATTTGTCGCTACCATGTGAAAGTATCGGATATGAAAAATGTATTTTTCATTATTTTAAAAATTGGATGATTGTGACTAGTAAATTTTATTAGAATTATTTGCCTAGTGAGAATAAAATTTCTATGAAGAACAGGGTAGCCAGTTTGGTCGTGTTGTTTTATTGAGATATGCCTAATTCATATTAATTCATTAATTTTTAGAAGAAATATTTTACTTTAAGTAATCACGAAATGGCTGTCCTTAACCCTTTCCGGCACAGTGGTCCCACTCCGGACACACCTAATTTTAATTCCAAACTTGCATTCGGCACCAAGAATATTTGAAATTTCTGGTATGGATTCGTAATCTATATATATATATATATATATATAAGTCGTTCTTGGTATGTATGTTTCTTATACAAATCTACATTTTCTTTCCGATTTGAACAAAACTTGATGTACATACGCATTGGAACACGAATTAATGTCAACTTTAAAATTTCCTCAGACCGTTCTATATTACTTATTTCTAACATCTCCCATAGTTTATCATTAAATAAATCTTTTTTTTTTTCAATTTCTAATGTAATTTCATTCTCGTTGCCATAAAAAGAAACTGCGTATGGACAATATTTTTAGAACCCAATAAAAATTCAGATTCTCTCACTATAATTTGAACTGACGATATTTTGGACAGATAATGCATTTTTTTTTCGTTTAAATGACATAGTACATTTTTTAAATGTGTTGGGAGATAAAAATAAATAACTTAGCTCCTAATTTTACAAAGGTAAATTGTTTTCACTGGTTTGTTAATATTAAAGTAAATTTTCCAAGAAATAAAAACATAGTCTCTTCATATTCAAACGTCATGATTCAATTTATTCTACATAATCAAAAATTGTCTGTCAAATATTGACATTTAGAAATCATTGCGTCGTAACTTTTTTCAGCTTGAGCTTCAACCAAAGACGCATATTTAAGCTCCTTGGATTTAGGTGGACAATAATTGCCCACTATTAATAAAAATTGGATTTAAAGAAAACAATATAGTATTTTCCATTAATTATTCTTTCAAAAAAGGTATTAAAAGTAACATGGTCTATCGGAGAAAAATGACGTATTTTGTTTCATGTAAAACATTCATTTTAATTTTAAAACTAATATATATATATTTAATAAGTACAAAAAAGTGGTATTATTTTCAGTTCATCAGCTTCGAAATTAATGTCCAATTCTTAAAAGAATAACACATTTTTGAGAAATAATGTTTTGCATCAAAAATCACATAATTTCAAAACGTGATTTTAGGAAATTCTTTTTAAAGTACATTGTAAATACAAATTCTTAGTCAAATTTAGTGTTTAATAATAGTAATGATTAAGTTTTTTATGAGACGCCACGCCCTCAAGTAAAGGCGTATTTCTCAACTATTTGTAGGCAAAAAGTAAGTAATTATTGCATAGTTAGTAAATCATAATGTATTATTTTCTACACGTAATATAATGTATTATAACTACTTGAAAATTACAAGAAATCTACGAAACTTCAAGCAATTTAGCTCATCGTTTTGCATACGTTAAGTTGAGTAGATACGCAACAAACCAGTTTGTTGACAAATATGCACATCTAAATATAAAAATGAAAATTTGACTGTCTGCACTTATATACAAATCCACAGCTTGGAAATCAGAGTTGTGAAATATTACGTACAAGTATGTTAAAACAAGACTGATGCAACTAAAGTAATCCGGAGAATCAAAATAAATTATAGATAATATTTAATTAATAAAAAACCACCAATCTAACAGGCATTTTCTATAAAATTTAAACGTTTTTTTATAACAGTTGCCAACAATCAAAAATCCACTATAAAAATTTTTTCACAACAATTAATTTTCTATTGAAATATTTGCACGTGTAAAATGAAAATAAAATAAAAAGTTTCAACAATTAAAAAGAATATCAATATGACGTCATAGTGGAAGTATAACAGAGACTTTCAAACATTTCACAATAATCCTAGAAGTATGAGTATGAGTGAGTACAGAAAGCAGGTGGATATGTCGTCCTTACAAAATTAAAAAGAAAATGAAAATGACGTTATATTGGAAGTTTAAAGGATTTTTGAAATATTTCATAATCATACAAAGAGAGTATCAATATGAATAATTACAGAAAGCAAGTGGATATAATGTTATCAGGTGAATATAACGTCGTATGAGTTTGCGGAACGTATTAAATCATGATAAAAACCTGATTATGGAAATATTGACTTATTTTAACATTTTGAAGTTCTCTATACAACATGTTTAATTTTGAAATTGATTTATCTAAACAAATATTCTTAAAATCCCGGAAAACGTTGGATACTTCAGCTAGTTTCTGAATGAAAAATGAGGCCAAACTGGCAACGCTGGTGAAGAATACTATTAAAATTTATTGTTGACAATCGGTCTATTTTTAAAAGTAATGAAAAATGCATTTTTTCACATTCGATAGTTTGACATGGTAGCAACGATATGTTCGTCTTCATCGAAGTCATTATCAAAACAAATAATTATATTCTATAGTTCCACGACCTACGATGTTAAAATTTGAAACGCCATCATTCCTTTTTGCGTACTCTCTCAGATTACGCATGTTATTTTATTTTATTTTTACATTGATGTTTATTTCCATATTTATCCCCATGGAGTAACCCAATTCATAATTTTTGTAAGTTAAAAGACACTGTATTGTTACATATTGAATTTTTATGTATTACAATCTCTATGATTTCTGTTATAAGGGACGGATAGTATAGATTGTAGGGGAAAGCTTACTTTCATTGAAATTAATTTCTGTAGTTTCTTCTTGATATAATCTTGCTAGGGCTTTGGTTTTTCTATTATACTTCATACCAGTTATATGCTCATTTTCCTATACCAGAATTTGTTGCTAGTCATACCTATGTAGTAATTATTTGCTCTTTTTACTTTATTAAATGATATTTCATATACTCCTGAATAGTTTTCAAAATCAATAGGGCTAATTTTAGTGCAAATTATATCCTTTAATTTCGGAGGGTTTTGACTCTGAAGCAGATATTGAAATATTTATGTCTGTATTTTAATTTCTTAAAAAAAGCTTATGAAATATTGAAGAGTATAAAGTCTGTATCTTTGAGAATGTAATTCGTGTTTAGACTTATCATTGTAGCTCAGATGTTAGGGACAAAAAAAAAAGCAGAATTCGGAATTAAATAGGCGAAAGCTGGAAATAGTTTCAAACTCTTTCGTTTATGTCTTTAATGGTCATACTTAGTTTTCCTCCTCGTACTAGGTGACCGTTAGCCGTTATGTGCAGATTTATATAGTCGACAAACACGTTTTTTAATTACCATAACAATATCTCAAAACAATTAACTCTATCAAAAAGATTGTAAATACATATATTATAGCTCTTACAATTCTGAGTAAAATGAGTACCCACACTTAATATCTTTGTTGAACATTAAGCTTAGACCTCTATTTCAAAGTTTTTCTAAATCGCTAATCAAGAGTTTAAAACCAGAACAGACCAAGTTATCAGTTCACCCTACCTCCAATTTTTATATACATGTATTTTTTTTTAATTTATTGAAGCCTTCACGATGTTTTTGTAATTATTTTATGGCTTTAGTTTAGATATTTGATTATTATGATTTAACATCTTCATTACGGGCTAAGATTGGTGACTATTTTTGTATTCACTAATACCACAATTTACAAATAAATTTCTTCGTGGTAAATTTCTTTTGAAAGTATCCTAGTGTAACTGTATGCAGAGATTATTTCTGAAAAGTAGTGCGAATAGTATAAAGAAATATTGGCTGGGTTGATACATGTCTCAGACCCGTAACCAACGGTTTAACAGAGAAAAACATGACTGGAAAGATTCAGCGATATTTGAGAGAGATATATATAACAAAAACATTCATGTTAAGCACTTATTCTGCAACATAATAACTGAAGTAATATATACAGTAAAAAAACTTTTATGTCATTTTCATTTTTTTAGATGTTGAAGGTGTGTCATAATCATCAATCTCAGTTTGTTCATTGTCACTTTTCACCGGTTCACACTCTACTTCAATAAGTCAACTTCTTCTGAAATTACTTTCACCATCATGATATCCAGTGTTGCCAGTGGGCTACTTTTTTATATTCAGTTTCCTCGATTGCCACCAGTTATTTGAGAAACTGAAAATTGCCTTATTTAAAGGCAGATTAAATAAGGCGAAAAGGAGGCGAATTATACTATTTCAAAAAAGTGGTGCCAATAAAGCAATCTGAATATAAAAAAGTAGCCCACTGGCAACACTGAAGATATCGATATCCACCTCTTGATTTGCTGAGTTAAGACCGAGTATTCAGGGGGCAGTGGCTGAGTTAGTAGTGATGTCATAACCTGCCGGAGAGTTGGTATATGCTTGATATTTGCAGTGGCAGCAAATTGTAGAACGATTGATGCAAGCTTTCCTACAGATGCAGGTCCCGATAAATGTCTTTCATTTTAATTGGATTGTACAGGAAAATTGTGACAAACAGGTGTCAAATTTCGCATAAGAGGCTTTCTACAATTAAATTCTTATAGCAATTTTAGTCGTATTTAATAACAGAAATGTTGGGATTAAATAAGGCAAATAATGCTATAATGATTTAGTAGTAGCATCTATGCGTCATTATTTTCACGCTGACCAATCATATATATATATATATATATATATATATATATATATATTAAATAATGGGGTTTATTTATGAAATATTTGATTTAGTAAAATTTGTAACTGAATGTAACTCATTTTTGGGAAAAAAAAACTAATTTATATTTATAATCAAACGAAACGCTAAAACATATATTTTAATAGATTTTTTTTAACATAAAAATAAAATGAAAATATAATGAAATAACAAACACTAACTGCAAATGTAATTCATAAAAAAATAATATCACGTTCTCGAAATATAAAACGTTCCCTCGCCATTTGTTCACAACTATTTTTTTTCTTTTAAAATTAAAATGAATTTTATGCGTTTTAAATATTTGAAAAAAGAAGGAAAAATCAAATAAGAATAAGCTATGTATTGACATGTAAAAAATAATTATCTAACTTACAGCGAAATAGTTTTACTGGAATTTTAAACTAAAACAAACTTATACATTCATTAACGTAAATACATTGAAGCAAAAATACGTTTAAAAATTAGAAGCAGAAAATATTATTCTAAGCTTAGGACAATATTTTTACGGAAAAAGCAATTTAAAGAATGAAATGACATTTATATGATTTATATGAGTGATTTGAGGTTCATAAGTCAAGAGAACAAGGAAAATATTTTACTAAAACTGTTTGATGTCATTTATTTGACTAAAGCTATTTCATCTTTCCTTGGTGGGTATTCCATGACAAAATGTTATTCTTTCGCAAAAATAAATAAAAAAAATAAATAAAAATTACAAGAAGAAAATAAAAATTTTTAAGATAAGTAATTTATGATTTTATCAGAATGTGTAATGATGATTATTATATTTTAAACCGAATGGAGTGATGTATTTATTTTTCCTTCCGTTATGTTGTTTATTAAAGAATAATTGAGCTCAATGTTTAAATGTGATGCTATGCAATATGACATATTGAGCGATTTTTAAATAAGAAGCAATTAATTGTAGTCTAATTGAGTTTTGCTAGATATACTACGTGACTTTATTTTAAATTAAAAAGAAGTCGTAATTCAGATTTCGCAATTTTCTAGTGTTTCATTTCTGTACTACACCAATGTCCAAAAGTTCAGCAAAAAGCTCAAAATGCCAGTAAATTTAATTGTGTGTATTCCAAAAAAATTATTTGCACATGAGTTTTAGCAAATAGGTAGGGGAGAGTGGTGTACCTTGGACATATGTGTACCTCGGACCTCTGCTAATTATAGCTTTACCTGTTTAGATAATTACATAACAACATTTGTAGTTTAAATATATGCCACAAGAGGTCTCATTTAAGTTCTTGGCATTTGTTTAGAAGCTCAACTAATTGTACAATTTTTGAAAAAAGAAATTCACCTTTCAAAAGTAAGTTTTTCTTAGATATTTCTATATTATTTTTATACTAAAACATATCTAATTATTTTTAAATGAGGGCTATGCATTATAAAGCAATGTGTTCTAGCTACTACTCCATGTACTTTAAACAAAGTTAGGTCTAACCTTAACATCATTATTGGCAGTTTTGTTTTTAAGTGTCAAGTGGTGTACCTTGAACCTAATAAAAGTGGTGTACCTTGGACTGGTCCAAGGTACACCATCTAAATATCATTTCAGAGAATAAAATGCATATGTTGAAAAATCTTTTTAAAATTCAAGTAAAATGCTTTCTTTCAAATTAGTATTTTATTTAAAGTCTATTTACAAGTTAGGACTACTTTGTGATAAATTTTATATATGTATATGGTTTATGTTAACCCCATAATTTTAACTATATTGATACAAATGTTTTACAGGTGCATCTAAAAATTTAAAATATGTTTTTAATAGCAACTTGGTTTATTTTAAATAGTTATGGTTTAATGATTACATCAGTTTTGCTTTCAACCTAGTTGTAAAAAAAAACAGAAAAAATAAAACAAAGTAAAACAATACAACTTCCTACTAAGCCATCTAAAAAGAGGCCTTATTATTATTCAACAGAATCTAAAGACGAGGATATAGACGATTTATTTGAGGAATCTGGTTTTTCAGAGGAAGACTTTGGTGAACTGGAAGATTCAGATAATATTCAGATTGGTGCTTTTGTGCTAGTGAAGTTTGCTGGTAAAAAAAGTATTAAATACTTTATTGCTGAAATTATTTAAATTACTGATAATGTATATGAAGTACAATATCTAAAAAGAGATCAAAACTCTTAGAAGTTCAAAAGAGAAGTTCCTACTGTTTATGAAGTTGACAAAAATTATATCAGTTCAAGCTGCCACATCCAATATTGCCTGGTGGATTTGAAAGGTAGCTCAAGAAGTTAACATTTGGAATTGACTTATCTAATAACAATCTTGGCTAAAATTAAGTGTTATTACAAATATAAATAAGTTTTAATGTCTTTTGTATTTATAATAAGTGTAATTGCTCTGAGGTTTTATGTCTATTTAGACTTATCTTATTTTTTAAACCTAATAATAAATGAAATGTATCCTTTTATTGCTTTTAAGGGAAAAAATTATATATGTAGCTTCTTGATTAATAAATGTGGATTTTTTCACTAAAAAACAAGTTTTTTTTTCCACTTGTTAGTAATGGGACCAAGGTACACCACTAGTGGTGTACCTCGGTCCTATTTTCATTTTATTTTTCATTCAAAAAATTTCATGGAAATTATTTATATAAAAATTTAAGACAAATATATGTTGTTTGTAACAACATAAAGTTTTATAAAATCTTTTCTTTTTTTAATTTTGGCGATTTCTTTTAAAACTAAAAATTAAAAAGTCAAAATAGGTCCGAGGTACACCACCTTCTCCTACTATCTCTACAGCACAGTCCGAGGCTAGCGTAAAAGACAGACTGCCGCACTACGTTACACGTTCGCCTATTTTTCGATAACTTGAGTCACGTGATGCTCTTTTTGTTAAGCAAGTGCACGAAAAGTACCAATGCTGGTGCATGAAAAAGCATCATGTGATTATAGTGGTCTGAAGGAAGCCGGCCACGAGACGTGCCGCTGCAGACTGTATTATCCATTAACCTCAAGCACAGTCGATGTGACGTCATATTGACATCACAAGTGTAAGTCACTAGGGTGAACCAAATGTGATATCTTTCATTCGTTTCATTATTACTATCAAGTGATTGCAATTTTTGACTCCACTGGGAAATCGACTGTTGATTTGCGAAGAATTACCAAGTGATGTTACAGTGAAGTCACTTTGAGACTATTTTGTGACGCTCATTTGGAGGATCCATTATAAATTAATGATGAACGTTGCATTTTACTGAGCCACTTAATAGCACTACAACGTAGTCATATATTTTTGTTGCAGATGACTGACTCTTGAAGGCTCAACTATTACTGAAGACTCAAGTTAAAATAAGTGCTCCTTTGTGACAATGGCTTCATATTGCTGAAACCTGAGGCCGCGTCAAAAAACAACTATCATTTTGACTTGACAATATAGACTCCATATGATGGTCACACGAGTGCCACAGTGTAATTTCGTTGTAAAGTGAAAAAGTCACATGCCTGAAGACTCGTCAGTGGAAAAGCCAAATAACGGTCACTTGAGAATAACAATAGGGCAAATAAAATATATCACATTTCAGTTCACTGCAGTCATTAAGACACTTGTGACCATTTATGACGTCTAGGAAACGTCATATCTTCTGTCTCTACTATTACATTGCTTTCTCTTTGCTACACCAGCCCTTTATATCATTTTTTGAATACTCACAAAATTGAAAAAATTACCAATTTATATATGAAGTTTAACTTTTGGAAAACAAAGTACTATATTAATAAATAAATTTGTTTCATTTTCCAAAAGATTTTATAACAAGTGTTCTCCTATTTCGAAGTCTCCAATTTACTACCATATACAGATAGAAATTCAATAACAGCCAACTTTTGCACATTATCAATTTTAGCACTATAATTTATTAATAAATTATTATTTATTTAATCCCTGAAATCTGTGATTAAATAAGCTAAAGATTTCTATTAAATTTCTGTGGTAACAAAAAGCGTAAAAGTTATCACATATGAAAATACTCGCTTTATAACAGCAATGTAAAAACCTTTTGTCTGAAAATAAATTTTCCCCACATTTTTCGAAATATACTTTATACCTCATTTAATTGCAATAGTTCTGTTATTAATAACGATGAATCGATAAAAGTGGCCGCTGTCGCAGGTTAGATACCCCTGCTTTGCGTAATAGGGGATTTTCCGATGTAATTAAGTGAATGTTGTAATACTGAATAAATAATTTATATATTTATTTTTCTTTATAGTTACTATTATTATTATTTACCGTATATACTCGTGTATAAGCCGACCCCCAAAACCGAGATTCAAAAAAGTTTAACACCAGTAATTCAGAATAATTTTCTACGCCCTGCTTTATCTCATTTAATTGTGAATTATGTAAGACGAAGAACATTATTGTAAAATACTGGTATTAAACATGTTTTCATCAGGAATTTTGGGGTCGGCTTATACACGAGTATATTCGGTACTTATTTATTTTCCAAGCAAATGATCCCTATACTGATAAACTGTTTATAGAGACTTTTTATAACATTTTATTATGAACGTTTAGAAGAAGAACTGAATAACAAACAGATGCAAAATTGGTCTTCAATCTGTATGTCCCGCGAACGACAGAGCTACTAACAATTTAAAATTAATGTTTCATTTTTTAATGAAACTTTCAGTTTTAATTAGATGAAAAATTCCGATTGGAAATTGCGGTGTGAAACGATTTTCAAGGAAAAATGTTTATAACTCTTGACGTACAACATGATAATTTGATGACACTTGATTACCGTAATTTCCGGCGTATAATCCGCAGCTCAAAGAGTCGTTTTTCGACCCAGAAATATTATTTTATAAAATGTAACTTAAAAGATCGCTGTAAATATTTAACTACAATTATTGAATAAAATTTCTGGGTCAAAAAACGACTCTTTGAGCTGCGGATTATACGCCGGAAATTACGGTAATAGTAAATTCTACACGAGGAAAAATTTCGCTTTGTATTGATTAGCGAATCCCAGCTGAAATAAGCATTTAAAATTAGTTTGGAACACAAATTAAGAAAATTTCAAAGAGGGTAAACATAAGTACTATTAAAATAGACTAGTAATTAATTGGTATATTATGACTTAGATTTTTTAATTGATCAACAATGATAAAATATTTCTCATAGGCGTTTGTATTTTAAAGTTACATGTTGAATCAAAGTAACTGTTTCATGTTTATTTGTATACGTATATGCAATAGAATAAAAAATTATGATTATTACTAAAAATGCGATTATGTAAACATAGATGAAAAAAAATTATAAATAAAAAACGCGTATGAAAATTATGGTGTCCAGATAACTTTGGAAATGATAATATAAAAACTCATGATTTTGTTCAGTGCAGAGTACCGTTAAGGTATCACTATTTTGGAATAGTACATTTTCTATTCTTTGTGTAAACAAATTTTGCAATTAAATAAGATTTTTATTCCGTCAGACTAAAAATGGTTTGGAAACCTACAGTCTGGTAAAACTTTTACATCATTTGAACCTTACATGTAGACACGCCGGTAATTGTATAAAAAGATAGTTTCATAAAAATATTATAAAACAGAATTTTCATTTAAGTCAATTTAATTTATTTTATGAAGACATTTATAGTTCAATAGAGATATAGTAACCGTATATACTGGCGTATAAGTTGAGGAATTTCTGACAATTTTCGGCAAGCAAATTAGGGGGGTCGACTTATACGCGAGTCAATTAAAACAACAACAACAAAAAAAAATCAAATACTGCCAAAATTCTGGCTTTTTATGTGTAAAAATAATAAAATAATATTTAAGATATAAAAATAATAATAATTTATCATTAAAAAATATTTCATAGATTTGTTTTTGTTTACTTACCACTTTTTCGCATTAGCGAATCTCTCATACCATATGTAATGCATATAGAAAGTTAAATTTTTGGCTTGATTTTATGCAAAATTGAAGTAAAACCTTTGGGTGTCGAATTAATACGCGGGGTTTTTGATTTTTTCCAGAATTTTCATTTAAAAGTTAAGGGGTCGACTTATACGCGAGTATATACGGTATTTGTTATTTGCCAAAAGGACCGCCGTTGTCGTTCTAGTGTTTCGATTTTGAAAAATAACTAAACAAATGAATTTTTTATTACGGGATAGGACAGGCGAATATACCGGGTGATTATAATTAAAGTTACGATTTCAAAAATCGATAATTTAATTTTAAAACTAATGGTCAGAATGACTTGATATTTTAGCAGAACAATCGTGAGGCAATGGAATTTTGTTTGGCGAAGGAAAAAAATAATTCCAAATTGTGCCGATAGATGGCGTTGTCAGGGTAATGTCAGGGGAAAGACCAAAAATGTATTCTTGAACCCTTTCCGGCTCGGGGTAAATTTGTTTGCAAAATGATGAAATAATAGTCTGACACCGGAATTTACAAACGAATCCATTAGTAAAAAGAAACGTGCTTATTTTCTGGTTCTTAATGAAAGGAAAATTTTAATTAAATATTCTTGGTGCTGCTTGTCACTTTTAGAATTACAATTGGGTGTCCTTTTTTGTGACCACCGCCCGTTAAAGGGTTAAACATAGGAATGATGTTGCCAAAAGGAAAAAAATAGAGTTCAGAGATTTACTAAAAATTTATTAGCGAAAAGACAAGACTACGTGTTTACAGCGACGACAGCGATAATGAAAAAAAAGAAAAAAAAAGAGCTTCATGGAACAAACACCTTACTGATTATTAAGGCATAAGTTGCTCAATATGCCCTCCGCCTTGTTCCGCTACTAATTGGAAGCGCAAAACGGCATGCTCCACAACAGATCGGAGGGTATCTGTACTAATGCAATGGGTGTGTTGTGTGATGCTTGCCTTCAAGTCGGCTAGATTCTGAATCCGCCCGCTATAAACAACATTCTTCAGGTACCCCCAAAGCCAGAAATCACACGGGTTTAAGTCGGGGTATCGTGGCGGCCACGTTGTTGGAAAATGGCGGCTTATGATCCTATCATCTCCGAAATTATCACTCAGTAGCTGCTTCACAGTAGTAGCAATGTGCGGAGGAGCGCCATCTTGCATGAATATTATACGATCCACACACTGACGCTGTTGAAGTGCCGGAAGAACATGGTTACGCAAAAGTGCTTCATACCGCTTGCCAGTAACTGTGCAGGTAACGGGACCCGCAGGTGTGATCTCCTCGAAGAAAAATGGACCGGCGATAAACGCTGCCGTTATTCCGCACCACACAGTGACCTTTTCAGACTGAAGAGGTAATGGCTGTAGCTGGGACGGATTCTTGGTCGCCCATATCCTGCAATTTTGCGTATTTACAGAACCTTGCAAATGAAAGTGGGCTTCGTCAGACCACAGAATGTTCCATGGCCATCCGTTGTCCACTTCCATCCGGGCAAGAAATTGTAGTGCAAAAGATTGACGTGCTTCCAGGTCAGCAGGTAGCAACTCCTGCACATGAGTTATCTTGTACGGATAACAGCGTAAGACGTTCCGTAGGACTTTACGCACCGTGCTGTTCGGCATATCAGGCATTCGGCCAATCCCCCTTGCATTGCTGATTCCAGCATCACTGTCAATATGTTCCTGTAATGCTGTAGCCACATCTTCCACTGCCGCAGCTGAAACTGGTTTCCTTCTTCTACCCCGTTTAACGTCAAATGAACCGGTCTCTTCGAATTTAGCAATCATTTTTTGCAGACCATTTGTTGTTATTGGACCTTTTTTTATGGATTTTAATGTCCGAAACTTCCTAATAGCTGTAAGTGCGCAGTCATCGTTCTTATAAAAAAGCTTCAAGAGCAGAGCGCGATCCTTCATAGTCAGAGTCATGATGAAGCATTCAGGCAAAGAGCTGCTGCTCTGCATTTTTATGGTTGCTATGTCTGCGGTGCGCATGTCACGTATTAGTAATTTGCATATCTTCAGACAATGTGAACCCAGACAGCGCCATCTATGGGCACATTTTGAAACTTTTTTTTTTTCCTTCGCCAAACAAAATTCCATTGCCTCACGATTGTTCTGCTAAAATATCAAGTCAATCTGAACAGTAGTTTTAATTAAAATTATCGATTTTTGAAATCGTAACTTTAATTATAATCACCCGGTATTTAATTAAAATTTTCCTTTCATTAAGAACCAGAAAAATAAGCAAGTTTCTTTTTACTAATGGATTCGTTTGTAAATTCCGGTGTCAGTCTATTATTTCATCATTTTGCAAACAAATTTACTCCGCGCCGGAAAGGGTTCAAGAATACATTTTTGGTCTTTCCCGTGACATTACCCTGACAACGCCATCTATCGGCACAATTTGGAACTATTTTTTTCCTTCGCCAAACAAAATTCCATGGCCTCACGATTGTTCTGCTAAAATATCAAGTCATTCTGACCAGTAGTTTTAAAATTATCGATTTTTGAAATCGTAACTTTAATTATAATCACTCGGTATTTTATAATCGTAACAAAATTGATAGAATACGTCTTTATAGATGCTTTCGCGTAAATATCCTAGTATAAATGTGTGGAATGTATTATTTGTAAAAAAAACAAAACACGAATAGATTTAAAATAATAGATAACCGTTTTACAAGTGTTAATTATTCTCTTATTACAATTTTCAATTGGAATTCACATGATGATAATCTATTTGATATAATGTTTTAACATTCTGATATATTCAGCTAATTGCTGACATACTACATTAATTCTTGAAAGAAAATTTGGAATAAATCATCTTTTACCATCTAACGGATGCTCAAATGTATAACATTTTTCATTCATTTTTTTAAGTCATTAATTATTAATTGACGAGCAATCGTCTGAATATCTATAGATTTTTTAAACTTTTTTAATATTCAGAGAAAAAAATATCCTTAGAAGTTTCAATTAGCTTGATGAGATTTTCTTCATGATTAATTTCGTTAAATTAGAAATCTCTTTGTAAAATGACTAGATATACATCAAGTATCTTTTTGAATATTGGTATATGTCTGTAATTTTTCCTTATAATTTAAATGTAACGAATTAAATAGAAAATGAGCTTTGTAATTCTTCTAAAAATGCTATAAAGGTAATGACGTAAAACTGTAAGATTAATTTTGTTTTGATGCGATAAATAAAAGTTCATTTGTTTATATTAAAATTACTAAAATTCATTTTCCATTATTAAAATTCATTTCTCGTTACTAAAATTCATTTTCCGTTATCAATATTCATTTTCCTGAAAAACAAGTATAGCGAAGACTAGATAATTATAATATGAAAAGTAAATTAAAAAAATATTTCATTCGCTTCAGTAGTTCCTGAGTAAACAGTTCTTCAATACCATCTCTTTTTTATTTGATTTTGAAATCGTTATTGCCTTTTTAAAATAGGCATCTTAATTTCAGGCATATTTTTGAAACTTTATACATCATACATGTTTCAATTTATAACACATGAGCGTCTTACCTTTATCATGGTATAAATATACTGAGAAAAATATCTGAATATTGGTGATATGTCTAACAGTTTACAATAAATATATCACGAACCGATTATTTGACAAGTACAACAGCAAACAATTTCGATTCGAAACAGAAGTTTCTTTATGAAATATTAAAAATAAAATCACACAGAAATAAGCTAAATAAATAAAGAAAACAGATTTAAATAAAACTTCTGGTGTTAAATATTCTTTTAAAACAGAAGTAAAATTCTCGGTACATTTAGTGTCAGCACATATAAAAGTTTATAAATGTAGAAAGTCCAACACTTCTATCAATACAGGGTGACCAACGGTCATGCCATGTTTCAGGAGAAATACCTGTATACTTGCCCTATATATCCGTATACCTGATTTCGGATATATACCAGAATATCATATATTTTGTACTAATATGTGTGGGCAAGCAAGATTTAAGATAAGTAAAAATCATTTATTTATGGTGTGCATGCATCTCTAAATCTCGTCATATAACTTCGTTTTCTTAAAATATCGATTTTACATTAGACTTTTTTATTGCGCATAATCGACCAGGAGAAATTTAAAATGAGAGTTTTTATCTAAATGTGGCAATATATTTACAGACAATCATATGACAAAGAATGATCAACAGGTCCGAAAAGAAAAAAAGAAAAGAAATGGATAATATTTTAGAAAAGCGAAATCATTAAACATTTTACTACAGGTCACGACATATGCGTCCCAGTGGACTATTTTTTTGTATTCTAATCATAGCAAACATCTTCCATGCACAAGTACTAGCATATTTTCAAGAGGAATCTATCACAAATAAAATTTTTGTAAACTGTGGTAAGATTTCACATAAAAATAGTCGCCATTCCTCGACCCTAATCGGAGGGTTAACAGGTATGTGGTAATTTATGTTGGACTACTACGCAACAAAATAACATTATCCAAAGGGAAATAATACACGCACCAGTTTTTTTTATGGTACTATTGCAATAAATTACAGAAATGCCACAACGCGCGAGAGTAATAAGACTTGATTGTCGATCACGAAAGCGACTCACTCGAACTGAGATTGTTCGCAGTGAATCAGGCAGATTTTACTTAGAGCGTCGCATTGCTTTTTATTATTTTCACTGCCGGGTTAAATTTACCAGAATTTTATTTTATTTAGAAAGTTCCAATTCATACCAGAAAATACTAATAGCAATATTTACTTTATTTAACTACAGACATTTTGTTATTACATAAAATACAAATTCTTCTTTCGAAATTTCCGGAAAATTCGTAATTTTTGATTGAAAAACCACGAGTATACATGGTTGGCAGCGAATGGGTTAAATTTTTTCGTGCGCACTATCACCGCTTTCCTCTTCTGCGGACGTTTGTCAAAACTAAAACATTTAGTGCGCACCATATGTAATTATTTTCTCTTATATGAGCGATATTTTTCTCTCTTGTGGCGAATTGTCGAAACAGAAGTTTTCATTTAAAAAAACCTACAATCTACTAGTAAATCATATGTTCCATTATCCCCCTGATTTAGGTTGCGCATTAAATTTATGCTCTCCGCATGTCTTAAAAACATCTCAATCTCACTAGATTAATTGTAACAGAATTGTTCAAATTTCCAAATGCACGAAAAATAGACCGAACTTTTTTCCGTCCAGTTGAAAAATTACAGCTTGTCTTACTCTCGGTTAATATTTTTCAATTTCACTTTCTGATTTTTCTGGTTTAATATTTCCTTTTTCAGTATGCAAAAAATACAATCAGACGTAAGAAGGTGCTATTTTCAACATACGAAATTTCTTCGTTTCATCTACTCAGGCTTAATATTCAGGCTTTGAAGTCAATACATCAAAGAGTTAACGAGTTCATTTTTATTGAATGTTATAGCGTCAATCTTAAAACCCGCAAAGTCACGCAAAGACCTTCTCAAGATAAAGTTATACCGATGACAGTGTCATTTTCAAATTTTTCGTTTGCATTTCAATATTTTTAAATGATTTTTTTTCCATACGATATCTGAGATGGATCTCTAACTGGTACTTGTTTACTTTTTCGATTCTTGTTGTAGTTTTATTATGACGATGCTTTCATTTTTGAAACCGGTTATAAAATAGAAATTGACATCATAAAAAAAATCTTTAACTAATATTGAAAAAATAAAAAAAAATACAGTAATTTCCGGCGTATAATCCGTGGATCAAACAATGATGTTTCGACCCAGAAATTTTATTTTAAATAATGTAATTTACTAGATCGCTGTAAGTATTTGATTTCAATTATTGAATAAATTTTCTGGGTTAAAACACAATTGTTTGATCCCGGAATATACGCCAGAAATTACGGTAATCCGTTAGAGACTGAACTCAGATATACAATGCAAAAAAAAAATTTTAAATATTAAAGTGTAAACAAAAATTTGAAAAGGAACCCTGCCATTGATTTAACATTAGCTTCCGTGTGTCTTACGCGTAGCTAGTGTAGGATCTAAACATTAGATTTCTACATAGACACAGGAGCCCCAGAGTTGGTGGTCTAGAAAACCAGTTCAAGTGCCAGAAAATGTACTTTTTTTCAAACAAATGAAATAAAACTGTGCAACGCACTGGCGTAAAATTTTACAAGTCACGACATGTATCTCACTCATCCGTCATGTTAATAAAATGAATATAAATGAACAAGTTTATCATTTATATATTCATCTTTAGATCTTACTTCATATCTGCCTGAAGAAAACCAACAAATGGCGCTATATGCTTTTCTGAGGATATTTGTTTCCTTGAAATTTTTAAATATCGTATAAAATGTATGTTTTGCGGTAAAAATTTTAAGGTTTTAAGAATTTCGTGAACATCGTGAACCATTGCCAATCATGCCAATCAAGCTTTCGGATCAATAATGGTGTCACTAACGATACTGAAATCTCTGAAAGGATTACTCTGCTGTTGTTCGTTACACAACGAGCTTTTGACGCATGAAACTTTCGCAAATACTAGTTATTTATCTGGATTAATTGCCGATTAATCTAAAGTTTGATATATATGATGAAGATATCGGCTTAAAATATAGTTAACCCATTAAGGACAAGCGTCACCATATGGTAACGGAATAGCTGCCAATCATTTTGCTGTTTAAGTACCAGTATTCTATAAGAAAAATATTAACTTTATTGGATGACAGAAATTACGCAATAAAAAGGGACCAAAGTTGCTATACTAAAAATTTTGCAAGAAATGCAATTTTTGCATTTTAAAGAGAAAAATAATTCCGTCATTAATGGGTTAATAATGGCCGCTTTTGTCTGAAAATAAGAGATACATATGATGAAATTTCTCGTTTTAAGTGTCGGAAATTATGAGACATTTCATATGTGAAAAATGACTGAAATAAGTCATTTTTATCATATAACTTATCCATCCTTATCATGCTATTTTTTGTCTCAATTTCAGACATATGAATTAACAATGCTGCTTTTTTTGTGGCAGTAAATAAGATAAGATATTAAAAATGCATTTAAAAACATGTTGGAATTTTTTTTATATCTATATTTTTTTCTCGAAAGGTTTTATTAGTCATGCTAGTTCACCCGCGAGAGATAGAGCTACCACTAATTTAAAATGTAGAATTTTGCCTTATTTAACGAGAGAAACATTGAGATTTAATTAGATGAAAAATTCCTATTGACTATTGTGCTATGAAACTATTTTCATGGGAAAGTTTTTGGACAGTTTATTTAAATGATGATGATGTGATGACTCTGAATTAAAAAACAAATTATATACGAGGAAAAATACCACTGCGTATACATTATCGAATTCCAGAAGCAATTAGCGTTTAAAATTAGTTTAAATCATAAATTAAAAATATTAACAAAGCGGTCGGAAATTTTACTCAAGTTTTCAAAGATATTTTAAACTAGAATTTTCTTATAAATCGATTTAACTTATTTTATAAAGACATTTCTAGTTCAGTGGAGATCTATTTATTTGTTATTAGTCAAAATGACTGCTGTGGTCTTTCTACAGGGTTCGTACGTTTTTACCACGTTTTTTTAATAGAATTTTCGCCTTGTTTAAATGCAGAGAAGTATTACAAATCCTGCAATTAAACGAGGCGTCTGCTATTTCTGCTCTTTATATATTAAATAGAAATTTTCTATTAAAAAACTGTTAAAAGCGTCCGAACCCTGTTCTAATGTTAAGATATTTTGAAAAAAGAAGTACACAAATTAACTATCTGATTACGGGATAGCGTAGGCGACTATTTTTTATATTCAATGGTACTAAAATTTAAAAAAAAAGTCTGTACGGCGATTTCTCTGATATATCTTTGTATAAATGCGTGGCACTGAGTATTTGTCAAAAAGAAGTAGAATAGAATTTAAAAAAATAGTACACTGGGACATGTCCCGAAACTTTTTAAAAGTGTAAATTATAAGATATTAAAAATGCACTTAACCCGGCAGAAATCGCGCATATTTAGGATATGAATAGTTTTTACTTTGTCACCGATAAATACAAACAATAATTCTCAACTTATTTAGTCAGTGACAACTGTTATAAATTGTAGGATAAAATACGCTAAAGATTACTTTTCGAAAAGTAGTGGTGATAATTGTAAAATCCGTACGCACTCGGGGTATGTCATACCCCATGCGACTTCTCCCGGGTTAAATACGGCTTGAAAAAATTATTTTATTTATGAATTTTTTTCTCGTCATGTTAGTTTACTTTTCCCCTATGATATTTGAATATTTTTGATAACATATACCACATTAAAATAAAACGAAAAAGCTAGCCATTATGTTAATTATTCAAGATTTTTTAAACATTTTTCGTGACTGCATACCGATTTTAAATTAAAATATTAGTTAGATACTTTTGCAGTAAATGAATCTAATTTTGGGACGCCGATTTCACGCGGACGAAGGAAGTAATCAAACATACTTCCCCAATAAATTTTAAAACGTTTTTCTGCCATATTTAACCACTGTGTTTTATATAACTAAGACAAAAACAACATTTTAACTTTAGCGGTGGGAATTTTCTTAATCAACATCGTTTCCCCCGTTAAGTGGGTCACCAAAGTTTTACTTAAGTAGAGAGTAACTGGCAGTCTGAGAGCTAGGAATTTCATAAAACTATGTATGTATATACAAGTTTTAAATTTCCAACTGGACGAAAAATGTCCGGGCCAGGATTCGAACCTGGGATCGCTTGGCTGAAGCCGCCACGCTCTACCACTGAGCTATCCCGGTCGAATCTGGAGGGCATAGTTCATCCAGTTAACCTTATTGATCAAAGCATCTGGTCTGATATTTTAATCAGCTCAACAGAAAAGATCGCAGGTAATGGAACTCCAGTAAACGCTGGATACGTGAATACACTGGATTATTTTTTAACACAATTATTTCAAATTGGTAAAGTAATCATACAAGTTGTAAATTTCCAACTGGACGAAAAATGTCCGGGCCAGGATTCGAACCTGGGATCGCTTGGCTGAAGCCGCCACGCTCTACCACTGAGCTATCCCGGTTGAGATTCGACCGGGATAGCTCAGTGGTAGAGCGTGGCGGCTTCAGTCAAGCGATCCCAGGTTCGAATCCTGGCCCGGACATTTTTCGTCCAGTTGGAAATTTACAACTTGTATGATTACTTTACCAATTTGAAATAATTGTGTTAAAAAATAATCCAGTGTATGTATGTATATGTACTAACACTACTATGAATACCATTCTTAAAAATTAAAACCTGTACAAAAGTCTTCAAATTAAAAATCATAACAGAAATCTAAAACATACTGTTGTAATAATTATGTATATTTTAGTTTAATTTTTCTTTATTAAATCTGCACAACGTTGCCAGAATTATGTAAAATTATTATTTATCTATATTGTAATCCTCCCTGTTATTTAGTGCGCTGGGAAGTACGCCGGATATTGATATTAGAGCAGAACTTCTGTGTTTACAGTTTTGCTGATAACACAGTATAAACATTAAAAATTACGTTATTTATAAAGGTTTTCAATATACCGGGTTGCCATAACTAAAACACCCCTACTCCGACTCCTTTATATACTGAACTACTGAGTGTATAAGCTTCAAATTTTTTGCATGTACAATTCAAGACATGCGGAAATAGATTACACGAAAATAATTTGGTTTCAGAAATCGCTGATAGATGGTGCTGTACAGCTGTACATATGCTGAAAATACATATTGTAAACACTTTTTATTAGAACCTCCTAAAAATTCATGTGATAAGTACCTGATCAACGCAGGAAATGCTGCTCAATATGGTTCTTTTCTTGAAGATGAAAATCTGCTGTCTGTAGAGAGCTTGTTCAATCGAAAATCGTAACTGATTGATTGAGATACTTATCATATGCAGAATGTATCATTCTGCATATGATAAGCGAGCGAATGTGGAAATACGCTAGCGAATGTGGTAAATAGGACTACTTAATCCACTATGAAAAGTATTTTTGTTTCAATGAATCGCTTGGATTTTTTAAGGCAAAAAAACGCCCCAGCAAAGTCGACCACTATTCTGAACCATCGACCCTTGAATACTAGGCCTGTGTGTTAAAAGAAAAATGGCGGCTGTCGTAGGCGGATTTTTCTTCAGCGTTATTACGGTCTCTTCAGTTTAAATACAAATAATTTTTAAAAATTTTCTCCGATTTATTTTTCTGAGATCAAATATGTCTTAGAAATCTTTCAGAAATTATTGGTGGGTAAATTCAGGTTACAGTACAAATGCTTAAAAAAATCCGCCTACGACAGCCGCCATTTTCCTGTTAGCAAGTAGGCCTAGTATTCAAGAAGCGACTCCTGGTACAGGCAGCTTCAGTGCAGTGACTAGAATTTTAACTGATTCCCCTAGGCGACTTGTACTCGCTACAATCAGAGATAAGTTTGACGCAGATGGAAACTATTCAAAATGTTCACAAGCAACTTTTCAGAAGGCCACGTTTATCAATAAACCCCACAAATGTAGATAGGTTGATTGAAATCTAAACCATTTATTGCGTTCGTAATGAAGGGTTATGTATCCTGCTCATTAATAACGTAATGATTCATTATTGTATTTCCGTTTCAAAATTCGCAAGAAAGTGTGTGTTAATAAAATATTAATTTATAGACATTTACATTTTGTGCATATATGTCTATATATACAGGGTGAATCTAAACTCTTGGGCAAAACTTTAAGGGGTGATAGTACTCATCAAGACAAGCAATATTAAATAGGAAACTAAGGGTCCCAAACGTCTTTCAAAAAGGATAGGCGCCATTAAAGTTTAGGGTCCAAAATTTCAAATGATTATAAAAAACGGAAAAAGTGGTCGATTCGTTTGCGGTTTTCGCTAAAACTATTCTTTATGTCAGTATTTTCTTAAAAATAAATTTTAAAGATAAAGTTTAAAAAATGCCGATAGACGGCACTTTAGACTTTGGAGTAACGAACAACAATTTTTTACCGTTATTTTTGTATCTCATTTAATGCTTTCAAAAGTAACTTAAATTATGAGCTCAAAATCTGAATCGTTGGGAGTGGTTAAGTAGCGCAAGCTGAACTGTGTTGCGGAGTTGAAATTTGAACACCCCTCCCTCCTGAACACAGTTCAGTTATTCCCGACCCGATCTTTGTGTCGTAGACCAGGCAGAAACTACTACCATTTACGCGTAAAATAAACGATAGACATACCGTAATTTCCGGCGTATAATCCGCGGATCAAACAATTCGGTTTCAACCCAGAACTTTTATTCAATAATTGAAGTCAAATATTTACAGCGATCAAGTAAGTAACATTTTATAAAATAAAATTTCTGAGTCAAAACATGATTGTTTGGTCCGCGGATTATACACCGGAAATTACGGTAACTGCCGATATTCCGTTATTTTTAAGTCGATAAATATACCGTAATTTCCGGCGTATAATCCGCAGCTCAAAGAGTCGTTTTTCGACCCAGAAATTTTATTCAATAATTGTAGTTAAATATTTACAACGATCTTTTAAGTTACATTTTATAAAATAATATTTCTGGGTCGAAAAACGACTCTTTGAGCTGCGGATTATACGCCGGAAATTACGGTAAGTTGCATCATAAAATTCATTTAGTAAAATTATTTAATAAATTTTCTTCTTTCTATGTGGTATTTATTAGATTTCATTTCGTAAGTAAAATTCCTGGTTCTAATTGTATGTATTTGAATTTATAAAAACTGAAAGCTATCAACTCTGAATAAGGTATTAACGATAGCAATCTATTACTTCGTAAAGTATAGAGATTAGCAATTTCCATTATCGGGCAAACTTATAAATTATCTTACCTTGTAAAAATTTTCCATTTCGACTAGAAGCTTTCTTGATTTTTTTTCTTTTTGTGAAGATATAACTTTTCATGCATGAACAATATTTCATAAAATAAATACGAAGGAGCTTAGTCAAATATGTGACATTAAAGTCTTTCAATAATATTTCTTTCTTGTTCTCAGTAACTTATGAACCTCAATCACTCATCTGAATTACATAAATGTCATTTCATGCTTTAAATTGCTTTTTCCTTAAAAATATTTTCCCCTTAAGCTTGATACTTTTTTATGTTTCTAATGTTTAAACGTATTTTAGATGATGGATTTTCAGGTAAACGAGTGAAATATTATTATTTATTTCTAAAATATGAAATTTCTTATTTCTTTTGTTTGTTTTTTGAAACTCACCGTTATATTAAAAATAATTTGGTTGATAATTTTACGTGTTTATACTTGTAAAATTCTGCCTGCTTAAATTGAATTTGGCAGATCATTGGCTTTGACCGGATATTTTGATTTTGAAATTGATTATCAGACCAGAGGTTATCGTGATAAAACATAATACCCGTAGGATTCTTCAACAATATACAGGGTTATTAAAATTAATTATCCGATTTCAAAATTCCATATTTTGAAGAAAATGATAACTATACATAGTACAAAGGTAAAATATGGAAGTTTTATATTGCGAACAATAGATTTGTTCTAGTGTGTTCTTCGTGAAGCTATTTCAGAAAAGATATTTTATTGGGGTGTTCGGAAAGTTTTTTCTGTTTGGGAAAGTTGGTTCGTAGTGGAAAATGTTTTCATTTAATTATTAGACATTGATTCCGATATAATACTATTCATAGTTGTTATCATTAGTTTGAGAGCAGTGGATGTCTTTGTAAATGGAAAAGTTCAGGGCGACCAGACGCAGTGGCGTAGCGTAAGGGGGGGGGTGCTCGATCACATTACTAACAGTATAATTATAAAAATATATAGAAAAATCTATATAATATGAAAGTCAAATTCACCCAATAAAATATTTATAAAGCACAATGTAAACACATTGATAAGTTACGTTACTATCGAGGTGCAATAAATAAAAATACAGCTTTAAAACATTAAAACTGTAAGATGTTAAAATAGCATGAGCTTTCGGCTAAACATTAGCCTTCCTCAGATGAACAACAAGCAGTTGAAGAGACGCCGCTCCGAAATGGCGCGTCGTTTTGGACAGGCTAGGAATGGGCGAAACCAAACGGACATGAAATGAAGGGGGTGACTGAAGTCCGGATGATACCATTACCAGCTGGGGTGGGTCAGGAGAAACCGAAAATCCCAGTGATACCTAGTATATTGTACCATAAACGAGGGATCTGATAAGATAATACATCATTACATGCATTATCACCTCTTTTAAAAATCTCTAGGGATTCTCTGATTATACAACTATTATACTGTGAACCTCGTGAAATAATTTTAGCTTTACTGAAAAATATATCAATATCTTTGGCCTGATTTAAACTGGATATTCCGAAAGTTGATCAATTAATTTAAATTTACTTCTTATGATCGACTTTAAGGCTAAAAAATCCAATTTAAATGCAACTGAAGGAATATCGACTTTAAGGCTAAAAAATCCAATTTAAATGCAACTGTATTTACCCTATTGTTTCAAAATGTACAGCACCAGCCTACACAATAGAGAAATCATTTGTACCACTACTTAAATCAATGCTACCCCCCACTGAGCATGTAGTCAATTCTACTGCAGATTTAGTTAGCATAATTAAAGGCTTTAAACTGGAAGATAACAGCATTCTAGCAAGTTTTGATATTAAATCTCTGTATCCTTCTATTGATGTTCAGGAAGTTAAACCTATTATTGAAAATAGCATTATAAATAACCCAGCTTATAATGACAGTATTAAACATACTCTGATTTCCAGTATAAACTTAATTACTAACCGCAACGTTTTCTTATTTAACGGATGTTATTATAAACAATCTGAGGGAGCCCCTATGGGTTCACCTATCTCTGGATTACTGGCAGAATTAAAATTACGACCTCTGGAAAAACGCATAATTTCTACATCCCCCTTTAAACCTGCATTATGGGTTAGATATGTCGATGACATACTACTCATATGGAATCACGGTATCTCTGCATTGAATGATTTTCTGGCGCATGCCAACAGTATAGATAGAAATATACAATTTACTTGTGAAATTGAAGAAAATAGTTCATTACCATTTTTAGACATAGAACTTATTAAAAATATTTCAACACGTAGCATTGATAGGAAAGTTTATAGAAAACCTTGCAGATCCAATAACACAATATCATACAATAGTAATGTTCCGCTTAATTACAAAGCAGCAGCATATCGATTTTATATCAAAAGGGCGTTTAAGGTTAGTTCAGAATGTTATTTAAATGAAGAGTTGAACAAAATTAAAGTGATTGCATATGAAAATGGTTTTTCAAACAAATTTATTAATAAGTTAATTTATGAGTACAGAAATAAACAAGCTACAATAGTTAAAAAGGATATGCAATCTTCAAAATTCTACAGTATAGATTATATCCCGCATCTGTTTGAGCGGATTAAATACGCATTAAAGAAATATAATGTAACTCTTATCGCTAAACCCCCAACCAAGCTTAAATATTTGGTACACAGAATGATCGACCCTATTGATAACAGAGATAAATCTGGCATTTATATTATTCCTTTTAAAGTTAATGACAGTTCTAAAATATATTCATATATAGGCATGACAACTCGCAAATTAAAAGAAAGGATTAAAGAGCATACAGCTGATATGAAAAAAGGTAAATTATCCACTGCTTTATCCAGTTTAAATCAGGCCAAAGATATTGATATATTTTTCAGTAAAACTAAAATTATTTCACGAGGTTCACAGTATAATAGTTGCATAATCAGAGAGTCCCTAGAGATTTTGAAAAGAGGTGATAATGCATGTAATGATGTATTATCTTATCAGATCCCTCGTTTATGGTACAATATACTAGGTATCACTGGGATTTTCGGTTTCTCCTGACCCACCCCAGCTGGTAATGGTATCATCCGGACTTCAGTCACCCCCTTCATTTCATGTCCGTTTGGTTTCGCCCATTCCTAGCCTGTCCAAAACGCGCCATTTCGGAGCGGCGTCTCTTCGACTGCTTGTTGTTCATCTGAGGAAGGCTAATGTTTAGTCGAAAGCTCATGATATTTTAACATCTTACAGTTTTAATGTTTTGAAGCTGTATTTTGGATTTATTGCACCTCGATAGTAACGTAACTTATCAATGTGTTTACATTGTGCTTTATAAGTATAATTATATACTACATTTGGCCTTATTTAATCTTTGAACGTTATAAATTAAATACGGCCAAATGCAGTATATAAAAATACTGCTATTAAACCTTTCGCTATGCCACTGACCAGGCGTATCTGCGAAAAATGTTTATAGAGTGTGAGACGCTTTTCTACGAAGCCCAAAGACATCGAATGTTTCCGCCAGTCTAGGACTGGGCATTTCTATATCACACTTTACAACGTGTTTGACAGGTATTTAAGTACCATCTTTACATTATACGTGTAACTAAAAGAAGTTATATCGAACACGTGTAAAAAAACTTTGTATTCATGTATAATCACCGCTCAGTTAGAATTTCGTAAAAAGTACCGAATTAATCCACCTACGGCTCAGAGTGATGTTAGTCGGTATCATCAGTTTTAGAGCAGAGTATGTCTTTGTAAAGGGTAAGTTCAGGGCAACCAGGCGTATCTGCGAAAAATTAATAGAATTTATTATCAATCTGTGTCGTTTATATATGAAAATATAGCATTTTTAAATTGGATGAATCATTTTGAATAACCCTGTATTTACAAATACAAAAGTAGTGAATTATCACTTACTAGACAGCGTACAACCAATAGAGTGAAAAGATGTCCAGTCCGGGGATCGAACCCGGAACCCTTGGTATATTACGCACCAACGCTTGACCGTTTTGAGTTGGACGATATCCTGTCTAGCATTTATCACTCTAATATGTCACGGCTACAACTTTGCAACACAAGATGGAACGTCAGTCATGAGCACAACTGTAGTCGCATACATGAGACAAATTAATCCCAGTATCGGCGAATTTATATAACTAATTAAATTTTGAGCAGTGATGAAATTACGCTAGAAATTAATGAATACAAAGGATGAGAATTATCACTTCCGAGTGAGACAGCAAGAAAATGCTAGAATGGATAGTGTTAGAATGCTAGACTGGATGTCGTCCAGATAACTGAAAATGTTGGTGCGTAATATACCAAAGGTTCCGGGTTCGGTCTAGACATTTTTTCTCTCTATTGGTTGTACGTTCTGTAGTAAGTGATAATATCAAATCTTTGTACTCATTAATTTCGAGCGTATTTTCAGCTCTTCTGAAAATTTCAGTAGTAATATATTTATAATTATACAAAATATTAAATTAATTATATCAGATTAATTCACGCTACTAGATTCAGAAAGCCCATATACGATAATAGATATCCTTGAAACTTGAAGGATGATACAAAAATTCCTGCTAAATAGTTCTTTAAATCAATTGTCATTCGGCAATTTAAAAGAAATATTACTTGTTAATGGAAAAAAGTTACGTCTTTTTTAATTGCCGTATCCTGCCGTAAATGTCTGTAATAAGTTTGAAATACATTACGGTTAATTTGGAATTTCCTGTTGTTCTTGAAACAAAAGTAGTTGTAAAAACTAGCTTCAATGAAAATTAATATTTTTTTGGCTAGGCTTCGCAATCATTTAATTTATTTGGCATTAATGTAATTAAACACATAATAAAAGGTGCTTACTTTATGCTTACAACTATGAAAAATAGCTGTTTTTTTTTTCTGTGTAATATTTTTCAGATTTTATATTCTCGCATATTAAAGAAAATTGTATTAGCTATGAGAATAAAATAAAAAGCATTTTTATTCAAACTGGAAAACAAGTATTATAAGCTGATGTGCTTCAATTACGTATTTTTTTTAAAAAATACTATACATTTGTAAACATTAGTTTTTTGTGATTTTTTGCATAAATATATTTCTATTTCCAGTTTTCTTAAAAGGACTATTGGTTCAAAATTCTGAAATGTAATAAAGAAAACAGTATGAAAGTGATAAAAAAAACCTGGTTTGCCCAAAACGTATCTCAGACTTGATGTAATTCAGAAGTCTCCAACCTTTTTGCCGGAAAGTCATTTGTCACTACTCTTCAAATTCATATTTTACCTTATTTAATCGCAAAGTTTCTGTCATTAAAAAAATTCTATATGATAATAGTTGAAGCTCCGCGTGCTGCAGGTTGAACATTCATCTTATAAGTAGAGGAACCTTATCATGTTCCTCTACTTATATCGGGTTATCCGATATAAGTAGACAATAATAATAATAATAATAATAATAATAAGTACACAAAAAAATACATTACTTATTTTTATCTGGCTCTTTGTCTAATTTTAATTAAAGTCAGAAACTTCTTTTTCTTTTTAAAATTACTGGGAGTTAAAGGCATTCATTAGGCAAATCTATTGATAGGCATAATGAATGATTTATTTCATTGCAATGAATCATTTGCCCATGCGCAAAAGCATAATTGCCAACATTCGTATATTTTTAATGAATCACTACCACTGATTTTTTAAACAAAAAAGAAGGAAAAGTACAGTTGAAAAAATTCTTATTTCTTTTAACCAATTTCCTCCAAAAAATTGCAAAAAAAAAAAAAAAAAAAATACATTACTTATTTTTATCTGGCTCTTTGTCTAATTTTAATTAAAGTCATAAACTTCTTTTTCTTTTTAAAATTACTGGGAGTTAAAGAATTAAAAAAAATATATTGAAGTTTGACTTATTTTAATATCAAAATCAGTCATTCTGCACATCACTATTCAAAACCCCTTCTGTAATAAAAATAAAACATGCGGGATTTCTTTGAATTTTTAGTAGAAACTTTTATATCTCCGTAAATATACGGGCTATCCTTACCCAAATGCGTGGCAACGTTGCACAGGGAGTATATGAAAATTTGTTACAGCTACCGATCATTTCGAGATTTTTATAATATTATCGCAATTATTAAATTTTTAATTCTTTGTTGGTCTCCTAATTGCCATTTTGACTATATCTTCATTCAATAATTTGAAGTAAAACATGTTTTTTACAATGGCAAATTTCCTCGAGAAATTAATAAAATTCTTTTAGATATTTCACGAAGTGCCTAACTTCATGTGTCTGACCACTTTTGATCATATAATGTATATTGTGTAAAATGTGTATTCTTCTAACATACTTCCCACTCCGTCATAACAAGTTGTCGAGTGTGACTCAACAACGCTTGTCGCAACCGCTATTTCAAAATTCATCTATGGAAAAACAACTGATATAAAAGTTTTTTTTCAAGAATTACTGAACTGATTACAATAATTTTAAAATAATCTTGGCAGTAGATAAAATATAATTGATTCCCAATAAGTAAAAACAATAAAACCATGTGATTTAAAAATCTAGCAAATCTAGGTTTTTCTTTAATTGACGTTATTAAACGAGAATAAATTTTTTAGAAAAACAAAACGATCGAAAAATAGCGAATTCTAAAAAAAATTTTTAAAAAGCATATCCGTTAGCTCTAAAGGATGATTACTGATATATCAACTGCTTTTCATGGGTTTTTGAAACTGCTGTTATGACTTAAACGACAGAGTTCGAAAAAAAGGCAGATTCATTATTAATTGGAATATGAAAATGAAGTTAAAAATAAAAGGCTTTTGAAAATTAAAAGCCTTTGTCTTATTTAATGAAAGATTAAATAATGCGAGAATACAAACAATTAACCTATATTAAAAAAATGGCGGGATTCATACAATTTTAATTTAAAAATTAGCCTATTGATAACACTGTACAGGGATGCCGGTGGAATATTTAATTAGAAATTGTACTTAGACCTGAAATACTATAATCAATTAAAAGCATTTTCATTTTTTCAGTTAATATTGTGTTTTTTTGCTTATAATCTTGTGTCCTGCGTCTTGTTTAAAAACACTATAAATTGCCTTTTTCTTTATTATGTTTTAGAGAATTTATGAAAAGACAGATACTTTTGTTTTCTGGTACTTTCAACTATTATACAGATTCCATACCTTTTTATAGCTATAGAAGCTTTCCATGATATTGAAATTAGTGACAACCGACATACCGGTAGTATAGTAAAACAGAAAATTCCTTTGGGTTCAGATTTACTCCACCGCATGTATCCGTTAGTAGAGCACTACATGTTCAATTTCTCATGGATAAGTTTGCCATAAACGACTTTTTATATTGAATACCACTATTTCCAAACTATAATCTTCCTTTTACATTTTTAATTGAAATCTGTGCATTTTTGGACGTAGTATAAGCGTATACTACCGAAAAGCAGTTGGCTGCGACAGCATTTTTCCCCCTAAATTTTTAGGAAAATTAATTAATTCATTTTATTGTTAGAAACTGGACTTGAAGCACTTGTGATCGTGACTAGCAATTCAAGTTTAGCCAAAATATCAGATTCCTCAAAAATTGCACATGGCACATCTATGCTTTTAGGTGTCAGTTGCAGCTTTATGACGTAATTACCGTCGTTTAATCAACGGTTCAAACAAACGTATTTAGACAAAGCAATTTTTTAATGATTGAACAGGGTTCCTAGAGTTTCAGGTAACATACCAGTAGTATTTGCTTATAGAAAATCTCGACTTATGTAATCGCGCGGTTGCATAAGGCGAGTTTTTCTCCAAGTAAATACAGGTAGGATTCTGACCTAAAGTGTCGACATGTAGGAACCCTGTTGAAGTCAAACATGTATCACGATCGAAAGCACTGTTGCCATCGGGCTATTTTTTTAAAATTCGGATTGATTGATTGGCACCACTTTTTTGAAATGGTATAATTCGCCAAATTTAATCTGTCATTAAATAAGGCGAATTTTACTTTCTCAAAACACTGATGGCAATAATTGAATTTAAAAAATGTAGCCCACTGGGAACTCCTAGAAGGGGTGTCCAGGCGTAGAAGATTCTATAGTCTGTCTCAAAAGTTTAAGAACTCTGCAAATCCGGTTTAAAATAATTGAAGAAGAAAATATTTTATGCTAATTTACAATAAATACTCGACATTTAATTAAAATAAAATAAAATAAGCCATTTTGGGTGGTTAAAATAAAAAATATATTTATTTTTATTTAATTTTTCTTGTTTCTTGAAGAAACGCTGTCTCAAAAGTTTAAGCACTTTATGCAAATTTTTTTAGAAAAACGGGATTGGCCTTGTGTAATGACGTTGTATGACATCATATTGCACTTTTAGAAAAGTATAAAAGGTGGAAAAATTATTTTCCCTCGTTTTAAAAATGCCAACGGGTAAAAAATTCACAAAATGTGAGATTTTGAAAGTTTTTAAATTGAAATCGCAAAATAAAATTGTTTCTGAAATTGCAAAAGTTTTAAATCGATCAAAGCGAGGTATATATCAAGTACTCTCTAGAAATGATAATTTAAAGCGGAAACCAAGATGTGGACGACCACGTATGACGACTGTTCAGACTGATCGGTGAATACAGAAATTGGTATTTAACCCTCTAAGCGTGTGGAACGTAATATTCCGTTCACTAAGCTCCAGGTTTCACTGCAATACATGCAATGTTTAAGATAATATAATTCTATAGATTTAATGAATTTTCAAAACATTGAAGAATGATTAATACTCTCAAGGGTTACATTTATATTTATAATTAAGTTTTATTTATAATGCTGAAAGAATCATATTTTTTAGCATTTAAAACAAATTGCAGAGTAAACAATTTTACAATTTTACCCTTTTTTAAAACGCTCAGAGGGCTAGACAAAATATGTCCATACGGCAAATTAAAAATAAACTCAGTTTACAGGTGCCCAAAGACACTGTACATAGACGTATTAACGATGACATCATACTAAAGAAAATGGCTCGCAAACCGTCTCTCAAATTACATCACAAACAGGCAAGAATGAACTGGGATAAAAAACACATGCCCTACGGGGACAAATGGCTTACTGTTTTATTCAGCGATGAGAAAAGTGGAACTTAGATCGCCCTGATGGTTGGAACGCGTATTGGCATTGTTTATGAAAGGTACCAAGGGCATATTTCAGCAGGCAGCAAGGTGGTAAATCTGTTATGGTTTGGGGGGCTTTTGGATTCAATAGCCAGACCTCTCTGACTTTTCCAAAAGGAAGACAAGATTAAAAAAAGTATCAAGAGACGCTAAGCCAACATTTGCTTCCATTCGGTGACATTTTAGGGGGTCCTGAATGGACTTTTCAACAAGACAATGCCTCAATGCACGTATCACATTCTACAAAACTTTGGCTTTCTCAGAAAAATTTTAAAGTTCTTGACTGGCCAGCTTTAAGTCCAGACTTAAACCCGATTGAGAATGTCTGGGGTATTTTAACCCGCTAGGTTTACGGCAATGGAAAGCAGTATGACTCTATTGAGGAGCTCCAAGAGGCTATTGAAAAATCAAGGTACTCTTTGCCACCAGAAACCCTGTAAAAACTAATAATTTCGATGGACGCACGTTTATTTGAACTAATTCGAAATCGCGGAAAAATAATTTTTGTAAGTAAAAGTTCTTTAAAAATTATAAATCTGGTTGTTTTTGACACAGAGTAAGGAGATTTAAACAGAGAATCAACTCTCATAGACTTCAATGGTAACTTCTTTAACATGGGATTACGCATAGACGGTGGCGATATCTGCGGATGACGCAGAAACTACGCCCATAACAGAAGCGAGGTTTCTAATAACGGCTATGTATCGCTTTCTTGGCGACAAATGAGGGAAGGGGAAAAAAAACGACGACTGCTTGTTGCTGCTTGTTATTTAAATCTTATTTTTGATATTATTTAACATCGTACAATCCGCAATTATTATTTTTTCAATTGCATGCATATTTATAAGCATATAAAATTCTTCGAATGTTCAAGAAATTAGAATCATTAAGTTAACCTTCGTACCCTGTTGAAATTATACTCAATGTTGGTAAAAACATTTCACACCAGTATTTGTTTTTGAAAATGACTTAACATATTTATTTAACGTAGTTTTGTGTAGCATTTATTTAATTTACTTTTTTTTTTACTTACACTGCTACTTTTACCACTACTGACATTTATTTAACTTATTAAAAAATCTGGTTCCAATCGAATTAAATAAATTATAGAAGTGGGTCTATTCGACCCATTCAGGGTAGGAAGGTTAAACATGGTGTTATACAATGATAGTGTAAAATTCTCATGAATTGCTTATTCTTTTAATTTTAAAAATAAACAGGTATTCATCAGCAACGAAAAAATTCAAGTGGAAAGTAAAAATAAACGCTTTTAAAATTTGTAAAAAATATGAAAATAAGATGTTTATATTTCCCGAACAGATGCAAAAACATTTTCAAATATTTTAAGCAATTAATTTCTAAATTCTATTAAATTTATCGGCAAAATTTTAAAAGTATTGGAAATCCATATCGAAAATTTAGCATTCATAATTTTACGTCTAAATCCATTATGTAAACATTCTATTTTCATTTCAGATAAAAATGAAATTTGAAAAATCGTCTGCATCCCCATACGAAAGCATTATGGCCTAAAAAACTGTTCTATATCTTCCGAATGAATGAACCAAATTTAACCAAAGGCTATACAGCTAATTCCGGATACCTGGCCAACATACCAACTAAAAGACAACCTAATCGGACCATTTGTACGGAAAACAGACAGATGGAAACCAAAAACTTTTCGCGTCTTCACAGTGAGCCTTAACATGACGTTTCGGCAAAAATCTCTCAACACTGAATATATATATAAAATATTTCAAACATTACGGAACTTGAAAAACAAGAACAAACATAACACATGAAAATAAATCATAACTTACATTTTGAAGAATTATAATGACCTATTTGATCTTCAAAGAGCAATTTTAATAATAAATATTAATCAAGAATCAAAAATCAAATAGCGAACGCCAAAAATTTGCACTTGTGGTATGAAGCTGAATAGGGTTACAATTAACACGTTCGCTGCCAAGCTAAAAATGCCGGAATTTTCATTTTATTTAGAAAGTTCAAATTCATAACAGAAAAAACTAATAGTTTTACTAATAGTTTACTTTGTTTTATTACAGACATTTCATGATTACATAAAATAAAAATCCTTCTTTTGAAATTTTCGGTACGAATAACTAATTTTAGATTAAACAAACGTAGATAGCACTACGAGTATACTCGTAGTTGGCAGCGAACGTGTTAAACGGAAATCACGAAAAAAATCGCCAAAGCGATGATTTAGTTTATAAGTCATCCGCCGCAGTCGCTCTTTTCAGGCGAAGTTGGATCTCTGTCTTACTCTGTGGTTTTTGACATTGTGCATAAACCTTTGAGACAATGTTTTTTGAACATTTTTTTATTATATTTTTTACAATTATGTAATTTATTTTTTTCTACTTTTGATATCATTTATTTAAATAATGTTGCGAAATCTGCAAATAAAAAAAAATTTTTATTCATTCTAACTTTTTATAATTCTTTGAAAATCGACATTTTATGCTTGTGCTTAAACTTTTGAGACAGACCTTACTATTTTTGTATAGAATAAATCATCTTATTTACTGACAGATATTTTGAGATTCATTATGGTGAAAATTATGATTCAAAAAATTAAGTGACAAATGACTTAGAGGTAAAATGATCTTGCTTCAATTTAAGAATTATTTCTAAACGTCTTGTTAAGCAAAGTACGGAAAATATTTAATACTTTGGACATGATTATTAGATCAAGCTTGTTATTTAATTTTTTTTTAAATAATTTTTTTTTATTGTAGCTTTTTAGAATAGTAACATGATATACACTTTTATAAATATTAGCAGAAACTTTATTGAGACTTAACTGAAAAAACGTAACAATATTAAATTTCATCTCCAATTTTGTGTCAAGACTAAAAATATCATAAAATAAAAGAGTCCGAAGCTGAAAATAAATTTTTTTACAAGAGTAATATATAAAAATCTCCAATAATTTCACTTGCAGAAATAAAAATCATTTTCTAGCATAAATAAGCAAGCTTCAAATAACTTTTTAAAAAGTTATTAAAATATATTTTGTACATTACTTTTCACAATCATTATGCAAAATACATATTTATTCCATAAGCTATTTAGCAGTTTATTTATAGATTATTTTCTGTTGTATACGCCTTTAAATTTTCTTTTTAATTGCCTTTTTAATGCTTCAAATGGAATAAAGAAAATATTTCTTTCGAAGTTTTATACGATTTAACGGCACAATACTTTCTTCCTGAAGAAATAATTAATATTTAACTCGATAAAAATGCAACTTAATCCATAATGCATTTTTTTTACAGTCTTTTGGTTACTTTTTCTGTAATGCATAAAATTTTGAAAAATGCGTTGCGTTTAAAAAAAATTTATAACAATTTTTCTATAAAAAGTATACTAGTGGCTAAATATTTATTAATTTTAGTAAAATGGGTAAAATAATCTTCCTACGAAGAGAAAAATAATTGTTTTTATTACCGTCTTCATTAAAACATTAAGCCCGGGAAACCTATAGTTACATGGAACTATGAATAAAGAGCAATTGACGTTTATCACCGCCCCCTGAGTAATAGGTCTACGCGCTGGCACAAAAATGGCGGTTGTCGTAGGCGGGATGTTTAAGCGACTGTACAGCCCCCTTAATTTCCACATCAGTAATTTCTAAAAGTTTTCTTTACCTTATTTGATCTTAGAAAAATAAGGCGACGAAAACGTTTATAATTTATTGGTGTTAAAATTGGAGGGACCTGACAATTGTTGAATAAAAAATACGCCTACGACAGCCGCCATTTTTGTGTCAGCGTGCAGGCCTAATATTCAGGGGGCAATGCATATACTTAAAATCATGAAGCTTCAACCATAACCGGTTCCTCAGGACTTATTACCGGCAGGGCAAATTCCCACCAGTAAATTCGTAGAAATTTTCTCCTTATTTAAACTCTTCATAGAATTTCTGTTATAATTAAGGCAAAAATTTGTTTTGGCTGGTAGAAATTTTCAAAGGGGTAGTCAGGTCTTGTGGTTCTTTCATATTGTAACTAAATAAATAATCCAACTGTGAATGACAGTGAACAGGAACATCATACCGTCAGGCCAAATTTCCACCAGTGAAAAGAATAGAAATTTTTACTTTATTTATGCCCGAAATTTTGAATGAATAAGGTATTTAAATGAGACCAAAATTTCTATTGAAATTTACTGCTGGCAATTTGCCCTTGCAGTAATTGGGCATTGTTGATCCGATGTAAACAAACAACAGCAATCATCTTGTGAAAGCGTTTCCGTTACCTCACTCGCATCTGGTAAACACTACACTGTATGCCTCCTCCTCTTTATTCACAGCTTCATCTATACTAATATTATAAAGTAGTAAAGATTGTTTGTCTGTTTGTTTGTTTATTTGTTTGTAGGGGGTAATCTCTGAAACTACCGAAGCGATTTCAAAAGTGATGGTGGCAAATTGATGGTGACAATCCCTGCTCCAACATAGGCTATATTTTATGTCGGTACCACTACCCACAGGGGGTGCCGAAGCGGAAAACGTTCTAAAATTTCGATTTTTTTTTATACTGAGGGGGCTAGAAATTTGAAATTTGGCATTGTAGTTACTTATAAGATGTAAATGCTTTCTAAGAACAAATTCTAAAAAAATCGAAATTTAAAAGGGTGAGATGAGCGAAAAGTGTTCTAAAAACATTCTAAATTACAATTTCAATGGAATATCTGGAACTACAGAACCATTTTCAAAAATAATGGTTGCAAATTGATGGTAACAGTCTCTGCTGTAACATAGGCTATATTTTATGTCAGTGCCACTACCACAGGGGGGGGGAGGGGTGCAAGAGCGAAAACCGTTCTAAAATTTCGATTTTTTTTATACTGAAGGAGCTAGAAACAGGAAATTTGGCATGGTAGTTACTTATAAGATGTAAATGCTCTCTAAGAACAAATTCTCAAAAAATTCGAAATTTAAAACTGTGAGATGAGCGAAAAGCGTTCTAAAAACATTCTAAATTACAATTTCCATGGAATCTCTGGAACTACCGAACCCTTTTCAAAAGTGATGGTGGCAAATTTTTGATGACATTCCCTGCTCAAACATAGGCTATATTCTACGTCTGTGCCTCTAATCCCAGGGTGGTGCAGGAGCGAAAAATGTTGTAAAATTGCATTTTTTTTTTATACTGAAAGAGCTAGAAATTTGAAATTTGGCATTGTAGTTACTTATAAGATGTAAATGCTCTCTAAGAACAAAAAAAAAAAAGAAAAAAAAAAAAATCGAAATTTAAAAGGGTGAGATAAGCAAAAAGCGTTCTAAAAACATTCTAAATTACAATATTTAAATGGAATCTCTGGAACCACAGAACCGATAATGGTGACAATCCCTACTGCAACGTAGGCTATATTTTATGTCGGTGCCACTAACCCCATTGGAGTGCAAAATGAAAAATGTTCGAAAATTGCGACTTTTTTTATACTGAAGGAGCTAGAAATTTTAAATTTGGCATTGTAATTACTTATAAGATATAAATGCTCTCTAAGAATAAATTAAAAAAATTCGAATTTTAAAAGGGTGAAATGAGCGAAAAGCGTTCTAAAATCATTCTAAATTACAATTTCTATGGAATCTCTGGAACTACAGAACCGATTGCAAAAGTGATGGTGACAATCCTTGCTCCAACATCCTCTTTAATATAAAACTATGCGTTGCTGACGACTAGGTTTTTCGCTAATCTTTGTCATAGATTAATTTTGGAAAATGAAACATTTGAAGTTACTGAAAAAAACAACAGCTCGAAAAGTATTTGTCAGAAAATTGTTAGACACACTGCGTTTGAAAGTTAAAAAATTGTATATTTCTTGATATAAATTTCAAATCTAATGATTATGCCATTTTTCAAGTATTGAATTTCAAAAATTGCCAAATTTCACAATGGAGTACCATAGCGAAACCTTCACGCGTAAAAAATAATGATAAGGGCGACGTGTCTTTACGTGCATATTGGCTATAGCACGAGTCACAAATTATAGTAGCCTTATTATTCTGTAAAAATATAAAAGTGAATTATGAAATGTCAATATTTTGTTTGATTAAAGGTTCGTTAAGATAAATTGAGCAGCGTAGCGGGCGTAGCTTGCTAGTTATTAATAAAGCTAGAAGAGTATAGGACAATTTTTTTTGTTTCTACCAGAAATACCAAATAATAATCTTCGGCGTAAATTTCTTTAACATATTCAATAGAATTATATCAAGTAGATAATTGTTTCGGAAAAAAATGGTGGAAACAGAAAAATATTTTCTTTACGATTAGAGCCATTTACTTTAGGGTTCTGGGATATAAAATGTTAAAATAATTAAAGTGTATTATTTTTTATTTAAAATTTTCAGTTATTTAAACTATGACATCGAACATATTAATATAAAAGCATTACAAAATGGAATATTTTTCCTACTAAAGTAAATTTAACGTCCTCTAATAATATTACTTTCACAAAACTATTAATTTTCTGAATAAATAAAAAAAACCCTTTAAATAACTTCTTTGGAGCTTATTGAAATATATTTCAGGCATTTCTCTTCACAATAATTAATCTAAATACATAATGCTCTTTTTTTAAAAGGGTCCTTAGAATAGTTTATTTATGCGTTATTTTCTTTAGATAATCCATTAAATTTTCTTCCTAATAATCTTGTTAAATGCTTCCCATGGAATAAAATATGTTTCTTTCTATTTGTTACGAGATTTAATGGCCCAATACTTTGTTCGTGAAGAAATAATTAATATTTAGCTTGTTAATAAAACTAACTTAGGCTTAATAAAAATAATGTGTCTTTTTCTCTTTAATTCGGTTACTTTCTTTTGGCATCAACTTTAGAAAATGAGAAAGTTTCTTTTTTATACATTATAACACTTTTATTATAAATTATGACTAAATCAGTATTGCTAAGTTGGGCAATATTTTATTTAGAATATCTACTACTATTTCAGAACAGTAATCTTCGTTTTATTTAATGCAACCATTCCGTGATTATACCGTCATACCAATATAATTATTCTTTAATCCATCAGCTGACATATTAAAGTGTTATTTTATTGGTATGACTAATAGGAAATTTATTTGTATCAAGGAACATATTGCTGATATAAAGTACAATAAGAAAACTACAGCACTTGCAAGATTAAAACAAGAAAAATTCATTCAGATCAGTTTCACTGAAAGCAAAATAATTTTTACCTCTAATTTTTTACCATATCCATCATAAGAAAAAATTTGAGATTGTGACACGTAAAAATACAGTATGTAATGACACAACATATTTTATCTCGCCAAAACTATGGATCAAGTTATTGCAAGATGATGATTATAAAGATATACATCAGAGAAAGAATACTAACTTGAGAAATCTAGAGATGACACTGCAAAACAATGCATAATAGATCATGTTTCATTGGGGTGGGATATTTTTAGTTGCCCGGAGGAAAGCTCCAGTCGTGCCGAAACAGGTAGCCGTTTTGCAAAAGACTTATTAACATGTGTTTTTTTATGGTTTTTATGTAACGCCTTTTACCATTTATCGAAAGAATGCATCTATGAACAAAAAATGCTTTTATGGCATGTTAATTAAAATAATCCAACAGTGTACTATTTTATTTACAATTTTCCATTCTTTAAATACAATGTGCCCATTAAATTCATGCCCAATTTTATTAACTTCAGAACAGGACAACTATAATCATAAACGTGATGTCTGAATTTTGTAAAGTGACTATGCTCCACTACGCGATGAGATCGTCTACAGTGCCAATTACAAACTGCGGAGTTACAGTTATAAATCTGCTCTCGATAACCATGCTTTGTATTGTAAACTTTTCTTCTCCTTGATTATCGCATAAAGTCTTCCGATTAGATAAGATAAAGATAACTTTTCAACATTAGTGGTATCCAGAGTCTCTGTATCCCCCTCACCTTGGCTACGCCACTGCTTCTTGTTAAACAAAATACAGAACTTGCTTAATACTTAGTCTATGTCTTGGTTTATGTATAATACTAGTTCCTTATCTCGAAAACGGTACGAGTTTTTTTTTTAATTATTCATAAAAATCCGTAAATTGTGTTACAATTTTGAACCAAACTTTATTTGAAAACACATCTGTTTTCTATTCAGTGGCGTAGCTACCGTGGAGCAGTTGGAGCGAACTGCTCCACGGTAGCTACGCCCCTGTTTGTAGGATAGATACGCCCCGATTTTTTGAATACCAGTAAAATCTTACAGAAATTTTCTCTTTATTAAATTTCAGAAATTGTACGATTAAAGAAAACATATATTTTTACATAAAAATATTGGTATGAAAAAAATCGGGAGGTTGGCAACTATGATCCTATTAAAATCCTTTATATCAAAGTAGTTATTTTTTTAAAGATTACGAAATTTATTTATTTTTTTTTTTACTGTCGCTAAGTTCTATATTTAGTAAAACTATTAATTTACTAAAATTTTCTATATTCACTAACAAGTAAAACAAAACTTTCATTTTTTGTACGATCAAAACTTACCGAGTTATAATAACTCGAATTTTATGAATTTTCAGAGCTTTCGGTACTGAAAACGGAAAAAACGCGTCTTAAAAATATCTCGACAATAGTGTGTTTCTTTATTAGCATTCTATATTGCTTCAAAAGCCTTGAAAGGAACAACAGAAGTTAGTGGTAAATTGCACTGCGCCCATGGGACCATTTAAATCGGAAATACTGCTCAATTCGTCGTAAAAATCAGTAGGTAGTCCGAACTTAAACAATTATAGTTTATTTTAATATTCTATTTGTATTTATTTGTCAAATATTTTATTATGAAAATACTTTATTTTTTAAATAAAAAACAGGGTTTTAAATATAAATAAGAATATAATATACGAGTTTAAACCTCAAACAGAGCTAGCAGAAGTGTTTTTATAGTGGCAAGGGGCGTACCAATTTTATTTGCTCCAGGGCGCTGAATGTGTAGCTACGCCACTGTTTCTATTATGTGCTGTAAAACAACGAAATATTTAGAAATAAAGATACAGACTATAAATGAATATGCCTACTGATAAAATCCAGAAAAAAAGCACTTACAAATTAATTTTACAAAACTGTAAATCAAATTTTCAAAAAATCCTCACGAAGTGTTCTCGGGTAGACCTTGAAGTAACTCCCTGCCCAATGTAGTAACGCTGACATAATCCAACAGTCAGTGAGAGCGTATACAGACAGACTCACAATTCATTGCGTCTCTATATTACAGAAGATAGACGATTAAGGCGGTACTAAAAAAAAAAAAAATTCTATTCAACAACGTCAAAGATTCTGACACATTTTCGCAGTCATTTTTAAGTGTAAAAGCATGCAAATTTCAGGCAAGATTTTTTATTTGATTTAAAATCGAACAGATATTTAAATGTTTCGATAAATGAATTACATCTTGAGTGATAAGTGACTGTTTTCTTATGAAAGCGGGTTTTTGTTTTCCAAAAATGTCGTGACCGGAAATTTGGTTCGAAACCACAAATATGACAGCATTTTCTGAATGCCTTTACCGCAAAATTGAAAGAATGTTCGGTTACTTATTTTCTGAGTGAGAGTTCTTGTTACTATGATACGTTTCTGAAGAAAAACAGATTCAAAAAGTTGGCAGAAAGTACCGTAATTGTCGGCGTATAATCTGCGGATCAAACAATCATGTTTCGACCCAGAAATTTTATTTTATGAAATGTAACTTTCCAGATCTTCAGTTATCGAATAAAATTTCTGGGTCAAAACATTATAGTTTGATCCTCGGATTATACGCCGGAAATTACGGTATCCATTTTGGATTTCAGAACAACTTTGAGTAACAGTATTAAGTTTTTCGTCAGTGACATAGCCAGGGAAGCAGTCCAAATGCTCTGGATAACCATGCTCTGTATTGTAAAGTTTTCTTCTTTTTGATTATCGCAGAAAGTTTTCCGATTACATAAGGCACAGATAACTTTACAATATTAGTGGTAGCCAGAGCCTCTGTATCCCCATTACCATGGCTACGCCACTGCTTCTTGTTAAACAAAATACAGAACTTGTTTAATACTCCTGATATATCAGCGTTTGCATGGGTTCTTACTTTTGAATACCACTATTCTGTAAAGAAAATTTCGCTATATATAATCGCAGAATCTTGCAAAATATAGCTAATATTACGTTTCAAAATTTGTAGTATTCTGAAGTTACTTGTACGAACCCTGTACATGTTTTAGATGAAGCTTGTGGTTTTATTTTAGTATAATATAAAAAAAACATATAGCACCATATAGCAATATATAGCAATAAAGCAGCTGTTTTGTGATAACAATTCCTGGGGCACCACTTGTTTCCCATTTTCGGTATTTGCAAACATAAATCTCCGGGTATATTTCTTTGACAATATTTGTACAAAGACTACCCTGACTAGTGTTGGGAAAAGTATTAATCACAAAACGGACGATTATCTACACGAGGAATATAGGCCCTAGGGGACTGCCCTCCGTGTAGGGCCTTTATAAGGAAACCTAACCAGCATATCCGCTGTTTACGCACGGTTGTCCAAGGTTCGAAGAAAACCACGGAAAACGACGATCGAATAGGCCGAAGGCGACGATTGGGTTCGCACCCAGCACCTCTCGTCTACCAGTTTTGAAAGCAAAACCTCTCGGCCTTTGGTGGGGTTAAACGGTCCAAGGAACTCTGTAAAATGAGGCATTATTTGCAAACATTAATAAAAAACTTTCATACGTCATAATTAAAATTATATAACAATGTTAATTTTTATTTCAATTTTCTATTATTCAAGCCATGATACCAAAGAAAAATGTGTCCCAAAATAAAGAGATTTTTGTCCTTCAAAATCTATTTCCTTCTTTTTCTTCATTCTTTTTTTCATCTTTAAGTTTAAATATCTCTAAAAATTTTAATTGCGTAAGATACAATTATTTTATGCAAAATAAAATTAGCTTTGAAATAACTTATTGAAGCTATTTAAAATATATTTTATACATTACTATTCACAATTTTTAACCTAAATATTATAGTGGTATTTTTTAGAAAGCTGTTAAATTTTTCATTTATGCTTTGTTTCCTTTCGGAAATCCCATTAAATTTTCTTTTAGTTTAATTTCTTTAGAAATAGACATATTCCAATAACTTCATTTATATCTATCTATCTATATATATATACAGCTATATATATATATATATATATATATATGTGTGTGTATAATGAAAATATTATCACATACAATATACCGAAATACTGAATGAATTCGAACTTAATTGGGACTATGTATTGTTCTGGCCAGTAACGTAGATAAAATCTTTAACCAAGTATATGCTGTTCTTATAGTTTGTTTACAGATTACACAGAAGCAAAAAACATGCAAAAATTGTTATCACGATAACGACCGTATGACTGCACTAATTCGAATCTAATTGGGACAGTGTTATTCAACCTGTATGTATCTTAGATGAGATCGTTAATCATATATATTTTATATTTTGTTTATCAGAACATATAAAAGATGAAAACATGCAATATTTGTCAACACGATAACGATCGAAATGCTGAATAAATTCGGATCTAATTGGACTGTGTATTGATTCTGCAAGCACCTTGGATGAGTTATTTAATAAATATGTAGCTATTATAGCTTGTTTACAGGGACATACAAAAGCAAAACCCGCTATTCTCATCACAATACTGAAACAATTGAAACATAGCTGCATACCTGCCAACTTTCAACTAAACGTCCGTACAATGTGAGTTAATTTGATCCAGGTTAAAGACGTTTCTAACCAGAAAATATATCTGAAAAAAAAAATATATATTTAGTTTCATGTTCTTTTGCGGAACTTATTTGAATGCATTTCTTGAAACAAATTCTGGTTTGTAATGTGTTTAACTTTGGTTAAATTAACCTACATTGTACGAAAATTTAGTGCAATTTTGGCAGGTATGTAGCAGGGGTAGTGTGAAGCCTTCTTGAAGACTGTTGAATGAATTCATTAAGTACGTTGCTCTTATAAATTATTTAAAAGGACACACAGAAGTATCTGATGGCATTCATTCAACATTTTGGGTTATATTATAGCCTACGGAAGATTTTTTTCAATGATTTTAAAAACGCTTTAACATTTTTTATATAATTGTCTCATACCTATTAAATTAATCTAGTAATCCTAAATTAAAATTTCCTTGCAAACTACCTTTCTCGCCATAATGACAAACTTAAAAGGAGTGAGACCAAGTTGTTTAATTTGTATTAATTCTGCTATACGTACCTTAAATAATAAAGAAATCAGCCTACTCTTTCGACTGAGCCGAAAATATTTATTTAATGTGCTTGTTAAATGCTTTCCATGTAAAAAAGAAATATGTTTCTATTTACGTTTTACGAAGATTTAATGGCCCAATACTCTATCCGTGTAGAAATATGTATAGTTAACTCGTTAATAAAAGTAACTTATCCCATAGAGAGTTCTATACAACTCAATAAACTATTTTCGTAAGGGTTATTTCACATGTAAGAGAATTAATATCTCTTTATTAAGTTTAATCTCTCTGTGAATGACAATATAATTGTTTTCATTGCATCTTAATTAAAAAAATTCAAAATTGTTTTTTTAATTCATTTTTCTTTTACCTAAACACATAAAACCGAAAATAATTGGAAAACAATGTCCTACAATGAAAATGTTTTTTTCTATTATCTATTTCTACTATCTATTTAACTATCTCTAGAAATTTTGCTTGCACAAACAAAAATTTGTAATATAATAAAAGCGAACTTTTCAAATAACTTCTTGAAAGCTTATTAACATTTATTTAATGTATTACTCTTCACAGTAATTACTCTAAAAATATTATATTCTTTTTTTAATACCTTTTAGTAGTTTATTTATGCATTATTTTCTTTTGAAAACTCCATTAAATATTCTATTTAGTATTCTTGTTAAATGCTTCCAATAGAATGAAATATGTTTCTTTCTAAGTTATACGCGATTTATTGCTCCAATACTCCGTTCATGAAGACATAATTAATATTTAAATCGTTAATAATAGTAAGTTAGTTTATAGAATGTTCCGTTTTTCTGTGTTTCTTTTTTTGTTTAGCAATTGAACTTCAGAAAATGCGCAAGCTTTCTTCTTTACATGCATTACATTACTTGCATTGTAAATAGAATGCTAATGATTTACCATTAATTAAGCTTATCAAAATTTAAAAATAATCATTTAATGAATAAAACAAAACTTTATTTTGCTATGTAGACATTTGGTTTTAGCAGGGAGAAAGTTAAAATGTTTATAATTAAGCATGCTTCTACTGGTAAAGTGGCCAAAAGAAGATAGTATATATATTTTTTTACTTTTACCCTGTAAATGCTTGTAGCAATCGAATACATTTTTAAAATTAAGAAAAAAAATACTCTTAAAATAAAAATTTATTCGCTTGTGTGCGCAATTTTTCAAAGTATGTTCAATAATCACCAAATTGTAGACAATAGAAACCTAAAAAGGTAATTGTAGGAATTCTCTTTTGCTCTGTTTTATAAATAAAAAATAGTACAGAGGCCCGTCTCCATATTAAAATAAATAGCAAAAGTAATGCCCAATTCAATAGTCATGTCCAAATTAGATATCATATATCGATTCTTGAGTAAATTATTACTTCTGACACCAAGATTGAAGTAGTTTTTGTGATAAAGTTTAGGAATTACATGAAAGGTCAATGGGGGGGGGGGGGGATTTACCATATCTATCATCTCCTGATAGACAAAAACAGGTCGTTTTTTCCCGTTTGGCCAAATTAAGCGGTTTCAGAATAATAATATTTACCTTTTTTAATGTCAGACATTTCGTGATTAAATAAAGCGAACGGTTTAGAAATTCTGGTGGGCATTTCGATATAAATACGCACTAAATTTTCAATACTTTTCTTTTCCTTACATGCGTAGGCTTTCATAGTTTTTCATACTTAGGGTTCGTCTATTAATTAAAAATTTTCGAGGTTTATGTATATGAAAGAGCAACAGTTTCTGCACATTTAAAAATAACCGGTATAGAAAAAATCCTATAACTACGCTAGTTATGACTAGAATCTTTCCAGGTGATCCCTACGTAAGCAATGCATAAAATAGGGGTGCACTACCGCGGGTCACCAAGATACCACATTTTTTACGCAGAAAAATTTGCCAATATTTATATATCGCTGACCAGGCCCCTATTTGTCGGGCTTGCGGCCTAGCTTGTCGAGTTAGTACCTGGACACGGGGCGATATTCACCTGATCACAGCATGGCTGTGATTCACCTGTCAAGAGCTTTGTTGGCATTGCTGCAGTTCTCTTTTGTGGTTTGTTACAGTTTTCTTTATTTGCCATGTTGGCCGGTTACTTACAGTGGGTTTGCTTGTCAAGAGGTGGTCTCGCAATTTAGAGTCTTCATCAGGTGACGAGACCTTCACCTGATTATGCACCTCCAGAGGTATAATTCATAGGGAACACGGAGGACTTTACACCTACGACAGATTTTACATGCATCATGTGCCGTTAGCGTACATGGCGTATTTTTAGCTGGCGGCGAGCCTCGAGCACGCGACCTTCCGGGTACGGGTCCGATGCTCTACCAACTGGGCCACCGCTGCCACTCTATCTATCAGCAGCTCCATACTCGAAGGGGTAGCCTGAAAGGGAATGTGGTTAAACATATTTATTATACTTACAAAAAAGAAGCTATAGCTAACTAGACTACTATTAATGATTACTTAATTATTAAACTAACAATAGAAATACAGTTCCTTACATTGCTAACGTTACCTAGGCCATTAATTAATTTTTACTGAACTATTAAACGTTACTGTTACAAACAATACCCTAAAGGTTAACTAGGTTAACCAAAATTATATATAGCTCTTAACAGAAAAATAGGTTTTTATAAGTTAACTTAATTACAACTATGTGGATACTGCTTAACTAAAATTAATGGGAACTTAAAATTAAAGTTTATAATCTGACAGTGACAACCGATGTATAAACTAAAATGGATATTTATAACTCAAGAATTACTTAGAAATGTTAATTTCACCTGAGCTTCTCTGTTATACTACTTGCCTGCTACTTAACTCTATCTAGCCTGGAGATATTGTTCTTAAATTACTATAATAATAATACCATAGCTGGGGAATTAGTTTTTACTAGTGTTACTAAATCTAAAAGTTAAGTTTTAACCTAATTAATTAACTAGTCTATACCTAAAATAATGTTTTGGGAATTGTCAGTGTTTTATAGCCGTTGTTATTGCCTGTGTCTCTTCCTTGTTTTTGTGCGCTTGATGGTTGTCGGCGCATCACTATCTTGATAAGGTATCACTTTCACAGTTTTTGCCGCTTTTATGGGCTTGTTACTTTTTTTTGGTGTGGGAGGAGGGGGGGCTGTTATCACTATCAGGGTTTGATAATGTTGTTTTAAATGATGTATGTAAAAGTTTCTTAGGGGGCCATCTACACATCAGTACACACCCAAACTTTGTTTTTTTCAATGTGAAGACCAGATTTTGACACGATATATTTTAAATCTTCAGTTCAAGCTATGCCTAGATACCAAATTTCATGACATTTCTACGATTAGTTTCAGAGATATTAATTATTTTAAAATGATCATATTTTAGGGGTAGTATCCAAATTGAAGTTCGGTACTCGATTGTTGAAATTGAACAGAATAATTAAGTCACTTCTATTAATGTATTATTTCTTGCCAATATGATCATTTTACTCACATATGTTTCGGTTATATACGGTAAAATACGGTAAAATTTAAATTTTAAATGCGCCTAAAGCAGGACATAATGTATATAAATGCGTCAAATAAATTGTAGGTTGCAATATATATATTTTTCGATTATTAATTTCATAATTCATAATTCACAATATACAATTATGAAAATCTCAAAATCAAAGTATTTATGTTTCCATTTTTTTGTATTATAACCAAACAAAAAAATACACATTAGGATTATAATTTCAGGAGATATTAGTAAAAATATGAAAATGTAATTTTACATTAGAAGTTATAAATTTAGAATTTTTATAAATCAAATCACTTGAAATTTGGTATCTAGGCTTAGTGTAAACCGAATATTTAAAATATCGTGCCCAAATTGAGTGTTGTCGTTGAAAAAAACAAAGTTTGCGCTGTTTTTAATATGTAGATGGCCCCCTAACCAAATTTGTATACATCATTTAAAAGTAGACTTAATTTCCAATCGTTTGGTACCAGTAACTTTATTCTACGATAAGTTGTTTCGGAGTTAGTGAGGGTGTTCATTTTTTTTCCACGACTGTACGTGCTTTCACATTTTAGCACGAAAACATCACAAAAAAGTTCTTATATTCAATTTTGTAAATATCTAAGGTTATGATAAATTTAAAGCCTCATTTACGTGATTAAAATTTTTTTTATATCATTTGCAGTGTATCTTCATAACATCATTCATGTTAACCTAACACTCCTCTAATGTATTTGTTTATTGTAATTGTGTTTCTAACTAATTGTGTTAAACTAATTAAGTTATCTGGGATGAAATTTGTGTTTCTTACATAAATATTTCTAATATGTTTATCTGAGTAGCTATGAAATTGTAATGAAATTTTACTCACGTACCAGAAAACATTTGAAAATATTTTAGATATTTGTAACACTGACAATGTTACAAAAATAATCTATTTTGGAAAAGTTGTTTACAATTTTTACGTTGACCCTTTAGGAATAAAAAATAAAAACGCGGAAAAACGGATTAGAAATTCTATTTGGAAAAAAATCTTGGGGCAGTGTTTTACACATCACAAGTATATACAAAAATGTGTCTTTAAAATGCAAATTAAGGAAGTCTTAAAATATATTTACTCTTAACCGGTTCGTGAGATTCTTGGATAATTTTCTTAAAAGTGTTTTAATCAGTCTTGTTTACAAAGTGAATTTTTAAGTTCACAAATAATTAATTAAAGCTGCAATGTTTTAGAAATCTGTAATGAAATAGAGGGGATTGAAGTAAAGAACGTAATCTTGTAAAATGTATCTCTTTTTCATGTAGAAAAAAAGTAACGTTAATCACTTTTTTTTTCGCATCGGAAAAAGCTAACTGGATGCTTCTTTTTCATTGTTTAGAAGGCATAGCTGTGAACTTTCGCGATTTTTTGTCACTACTATTTCCGAATATTAATATTCGCCTTAATTAATACCAATTAAATCTTTCTGCTATTAAATAAGGGGAATATTACTACTTGAAAATAGCGGCGATATATTTGGAGAACCTGGCAAAAATTAGACGGCTATTAACGTATCCAGTATAAAAAATATAATACAAACTATTTCTACAAAATCAAATATTTTCTTATTCAATATGTTCTTTCATAATACTTAAAACAGAAATAACCTCTGTACCATTTTATCACGGATTAAGATTGCCGACAATTTTTATATTCAATTGTACCACAATTTACCGAAAAATACTTTCTGTTAAATTTATCTTGAAAATATCTTAGTATAAGTGTAAGGTAGAGAATCAAATTTAAAAGAGATACACTGGGACGTATATGTCCCAACCCGTAGTTAAAGTGTTAATTTAAGAGCGTTAAGGATGAACATGTTATCTTTATGGTCTAATTTAAATGTGGAATGTGCCTTTTGTCTGTACTAATGTATTTGAAGACATCAAATCTTCAAATAAAGTGTTTTCTGTGGAACAACCTGTTATGCTAACGGATAACCGCCACCTTTTAAGCTTTTTTGTTACCACTAGAGTGATAAAAAATTATATTTAAAGAGAGTTTAAAGGTTGAAAAATCTTGTAATTTTTCAACATCAGAAAAACATGCTTCATTTTTGAATTCTGGTTTTGGGTTAGACAAGCGGCTGCGAATATTTTTAGAATAATTAAACAAAATGGTGTCCAAAAAGTGTAAAAAAATCTGTTCTGACTTTAAAGGATTCAAAGATTCAGAAGCCACAGCGATAGCAAAACTTGCGTTTCTCCCCACCACTATTTATTAACAGTACAATTTAAAGAACATTTCTATCTCACGTGTTAAATACATTTCCCACGAATTTTATTGCTTATAAAAATGGTGGAACGAATTTATCTTATTCTGAATATTATGGAAAACAACATTTGGTATATTTATGCAGTTAGAAGTGCGAGTCTAAAACTAGTATTTCTGGAATTACCTATTGGTCTACAGAAACTGTGGACACCCTGTATATTATGAATATATTATGCATGACTTTGTGTAATGTAATACTCTTGTATTTTAATGTAAAATATATTTATAATAAAACTATCGATAAAATAATTAGGAATATTATGCAATCCATATTGTAGGAGGCAGAGTAAGATAACAAACAAAAACTAGTCGTTGAGGGCCACCGTAATACTCACCCATCATAGATATGTATAATATAAAATATGAAAATAAAACATGTGAAAATAAAACAACGATTACAAGACTTACCCTATACTACGTATGATGGGTAAGTAAAAAATACGACAATGAAAAGTTAATTGTTTGTCATTACTTCAAAAATATTTAATTCTATATTTAAACTTTGAAAATTTTTCCGACCATTCAAGTCAAGACATTTATTAAAAATCTATCTCCATGATGTCTGAAAAAAATCGGAATTTTGGTTCCTTTTCAGTTTATAATGTTAATCAATATTTTTTTTGGTATTTTTATGTCAAAAGCAAATAATATTTAAAAAAAATTCAAAAATCATACAGTGGACACAGAAGCTCTTATACTGAAATGAATTATATGTATTTTAAAATCTGCTTTATGATTAAATTATTTTCTTATAAGTAGCGGACAAAATATTGCATCACCTAGAATTATACAGCGTTTGCAATTTGTAAACTATTTATAAAATGCATTGCAATTCGAATAAAATTGTGATTTAATGACGTCATAAACTTTAAATATTGTATTACTGAATTGCGTAAAAGAAACATCCTTATAACTCCAAAAATGATAATCATATTAACTAAGCGTTTACTGCGTCAAATTAAGCGTCTCATTTCCAATTAAAATATATCTTTGAATTGAAATGTGAATGAAATACAGGGTCATGAAAAATCAAAGAGTGTGTGAAAATATGATTACAAATATCTCGGCAACTAATTATCCGATCGATTTCCTTCTTTATGTAAAATTTATGTTTTTTTATTGTGTTCTATATTCATTCCTTAAAATAAACAATTTCGAAAATTGTTATATACCTTTTATCAGAACGAATATTTCGAGAGTCCGAAGAAAATAGTTCCAGATAATCGAGGTTACTGAAATTCAATAAGCTTCTTCCCATTATTACATACTAAGTGCATACCAAATTTCAAGTCTCTATCTCAATTTGTTCGGGAGGTAGAGCGTTTACAAACACACACACAGAATTAAAGACAGACGGACGGCAATTTTTTTTCTAAAAATATGGTTTTTGGAATCTCTAGTGTCTGAAACGTGTAAATCCGTCAATTTTGTTTTCGATTTTCAAAAGGATTACAAGACTTACCCTATAATACGTATGATGGGTAAGTAAAAAATACGACAATGAAAAGTCAATTGCTGGTCATTACTTCAAAAATATTTAATTCTATATTTAAACTTTGAAAATTATTTCGACCATTTGAGTGCAAGATATTTATTAAAATTCTATCTCCATGATGTCTGAGAAAATCTGAATTTTGATTCCTTTTCAGTTTAAAAAGTTAATCAATATTATTTTTTTATGTCAAAAGCAAATAATATTTTTAAAAAAAAATTCAAAAATCATACAGTGGACACAGAAGCTATTATACTGAAATTAATTATATGTATTTTAAAATCTGCTTTATGATTAAGTTATTTTTTTATAAGTAGCGGACAAAATATTGCATCACCTAGAATTATACAGATTTTGCAATTTTAACGCACTATTTTGGTTTGTCTAAAATTAATTTAGTTACTTAAAAACAACGTATGGCATCATTGTACGTCAGTATTTTATCGTACAACCGTTACGAAGCAATGCATCAACCAGCTTTCATAAATAGAGAGTCAAAATGAAAGAACGGACATTTGACGTGATATTTTACGATCTAAAAGCTTGTTTCCATACTTTTAGTTCTCACCCCATGAATAAAGTGTGGGAGGAAGGTAAAGAAGAGTTTTGAACCAGTGTGATCCCGAAAAACATACGATGCCATCAGTCTACAATTGCTAGAGTGATTAAACTGAATCGTAAAACTCGAATGCCGAGAGAATAACCTGATCAGGCCGGAAGACAGTTAGTACAACGATTGAAAACAATATCTGAATTTTATGTATCTCCGTAATCGTCATGCAAGTGCTTTCCGTTTAAAGATTGAATTTTAAAACGCCTGTGGTGTTAATCTATGTGAACGAACTGTCCAAAGACGTCTTACGTAATGTGGTCTGAATGCTTATAGCTTACTAAAAAAGCCTTTATTTACAAAAAAATGCAGAAGTGAATTCCTTGGGTGAAAAAAAAAACATGTTTCATATACAAGGGCTCCGCAGGACTCAGTACTTGTTTCGGACAAATCGAAGCTCCACTTCTATGTATCGGATGGTAAGCAGTATGTTAGTAGACGAAACAGTGAAGCATATTATTAAGACCGCATTTCGCCAGGGCTACACTAGATACCGGGCTTGCTCATTCATTATCATGACGTCACAAATGGTGGCTGGCCGCGACAATAGACATACAGCGATTGGTACAAACCGATGGGCGCGTCGCTTTCTACCAATCGCTGGTCTCGACCAGCCACTATTTGTGACGTCATGAGAATGAATGAGCAAGCCCGGTATCTAGTGTTGCCCTGATTTCGCCGACTGTGAAATTGCCAGTGAGCCAAATCGTCCGGGGAAGCATATCCGGCATAGGGGTTTCTGAAATTATTACTAAACATCTGTTTTAACCAGAATTTTGGAGGAGTGGTTAAAAACGGGATAATTTTAGAGTTCCAGAAAAATGCATTTTTGACATACGGCAAGATTGGTAAGTAGAATGTATATTTTTCATTAATGATTTTCTTGCGTAATTTTTAAGTTTTTATCTCCACAATGTAACATATATTAATAAAGTAATTTTCCCCTTTTTCTCCACTTTAGGTGCAGACCTATCTGAAAAAATCTGGTATTAGAGCTATGAAGTGAACTGAGAAACTTTTTGATTTTAATCCCATTAAAAAATTGTTTGTTTTTTGTGAGTGCTAAAATTGCTAAAAAGAAGCAGACTAGTTGGTACAATGAAAGTGGAAAAGTTTACATGAGGATTGATTTCTGGCATTGCGAATCGCTGCAAGGCTGTCATCGCCGCTTGCGAAGCATCTAAAAGAACTAAATGATCATTTTGCGTAAAATCATATCAACGGGCATATAACATGCTGCAGTTATGTATAATTTATTATTATCGATTGCAATTGTGGTCAAGTACTTTGTTACATATTTTGATAAAAATTACATTTTTTCCCTTTCAGAACTTATTCAGAATAATTAACTGTTTAAATAAACTAATTTTTGTGAAGATTAATCTTAACTATGGGTTTATTTTAATGTAACATCATTATTTTTATATGGAACATAAACATAAAACACATTGTTTGCACACTTTTCCATTTTTTCACAGGTGATGCAGTATTTTGGTCCGCCACTGTATTTGATTTTATGTACTATATAACGCATACCATTTCAAAACTTGATGAAGTGTGTGCTTTAGTAACTAAAAATTGAAATACTTATTTCCGTTCATGGACCTTTTCTGTCTCAGTTAAAGACATATAGAATAGGAAAAAAAGTTGGGAACCGAATGATAATGTAGACTGTGTCATTCATTATTTTATAAATAACAACATTACTCTCTATTTTGCATTACTTTATGAAGAAAACACCAATCTCCTCAACGCTATGGTGCCAATTTCATATTTCGTGACAAGGCGCACTCGGATGCTTTATAACGTATGTCCCGGTCGAGTAGTGAGCCTAGCGCGGAACGACCACGATTTAGCTCCCTATGCATGATCGATACTTATTTTATCGACTTCAAACAGATGAAAATTTGAGTGAACATTGCATAAATATGAAGGCGAACTGCGAAATTCCAGAGTGGCAGCACAGGGAGCTAACGACTGAGCTACAGTGCGTTCATTGCGTTAAGATCTTTGAGATTTTGTTTTATTTAATAATTCTTTTTAATACAATAAAAATCGAGAAAATGCAAGACATAAAGTTGCAATATAACGTTTTAATTATTTCGTATATTACTCAATAAGGGGAAGACAAGCATTTTTATTTGATACTAGCAAGCTACGCCCACTACGCTGGTCAATTTCTTATAACGAACTTTTAATGAAACAAAATATTGACATTTCATAATTCACTTTTATATTTTAACAGAATAATAAGGCTACTAAAATTTGCGACTCGTGCTATAGCCAATATACACGCCAGGACACGTCGAACTTATCATTATCTTTTTACGCATGAAGGTTTTGCTATGGTACTCCATTGTGAAATTTGGTAATTTTTCAAATTCAATATTTGAAAAGTGGCATAATCATTAGATATGAAATTTATATCAAGAAAAATACAATTTTTTACCTTTCAAACGCAGTTTGCTTAACAATTTTCAGACAAATACTTTTCAAGCTTTTATTTTTTTTTTTTCAGAAGATTCAAATGTTTCATTTTCCGAGATTAATCTGTGGCAACAATTAGCAAAAAACCCAGTCGTCAGCAACGCATAGTTTTTTATTAAAGTGGCCTGTTGGAGCAGGGATTGTCACCACCAATTTGCCACCATCACTTTTGAAATCGGTTTTGTAGTTCCAGAGATTCCATAGAAATTGTAATTTAGAATTAATTTAGAACGCTCTTCGCTTATTTCACCCTTTAAAAATTCGAATTTTTTAAAAAATTTGTTCTTAAAGTGCATTTACATCTTATAAGTAACTACAATGCCAAATTTCAAATTTCTAGCTACTTCAGTGTAAACAAAATCGCAATTTTAGAACGTTTTTCGCTCCTGCGATCCCTGGAGTTAGTGGCACCGACAAAAAATATAGCCTATGTTGGAGCAGGGGTTGTCACCACCAATTTGCCACCATCACTTTTGAAATCGGTTTGGTAGTTCCAGAGATTTCATAGAAATTGTAATTTAGAATGTTTTTAGAACGCTTTTCGCTGATTTCACCCTTTTAAATTTCGAATTTTTTTAAATTTTATTTTTAGAGAGCATTTACATCTTATAAGTAACTACAATGCCAAATTTCAAATTTCTAGCTCCTTCAGTATGAAAAAAATCGCAATTTTAGAACGTTTTTCAATCTTGCACCCCCCGGTGGTTAGTGACACCGACATAAAATATAGCCTATGTTGGAGCAGGGGTTGTCACCATCAATTTGCCACCATCACTTTTGAAATCGGTTCGGTAGTTCTAGAGATTCCATAGAAATTGTAATTTAGAATGTTTTTAGAACGCTTTTCGCTCATTTCACCCTTTTAAATTTCCAATTTTTTTTTAATTTTATACTTAGAGAGCATTTACATCTTATAAGTAACTACAATGCCAAATTTCAAATTTCTAGCTCCTTCAGTATGAAAAAAATCGCAATTTTAGAACGTTTTTCAATCTTGCACCCCCCGGGGGTTAGTGACACCGACATAAAATATAGCCTATGTTGGAGCAGGGGTTGTCCCCATCAATTTTCCACCATCACTTTTGAAATCGGTTCGGTAGTTCCATAGATTCCATATATATTGTAATTTAGAATGTTTTTAGAACGCTTTTCGCTCATTTCACCCTTTTAAATTTCGATTTTTTTATTTTGTTTTTAGAGAACATTTACATCTTGTAAGTAACTACCATACCAATTTTCAAATTTCTAGCTCCTTCAGTATGAAAAAAATCGCAATTTTAGTACGTTTTTCGCTCTTGCACCACTCTGGGGTTAGTCGCACCGACATAAAATATAGCCTATGTTGGAGCAGGGATTGTCACCATCAATTTCCCACCATCACTTTTGAAATCGGTTCGGTAGTTCCAGAGATTACCCCCTACAAACAAACAAACAAAAAAACAATCTTTACTTCTTTATAATATTAGTATAGATATGCTAAAAAGTTCTCGAAAGGATTAGCAAGTACTTCAACCTTTCTTTTTATTAATCATTTTATTATCTTTTTATGAGTCAGAAAAAAATGTTTCACTTTGAGGCGAGCAATCTAAACTCACTATACTATGCAAAAACATTACGCTGTAATTTAAATTTTACTCTGCTTCTATTTAAAAGAAATTTCTCTCTTGAAAGAATCTCGAAAGCTTAATTGAATTTCAGTGGGTAATCTAATATTAACTGACTAGATAAAAAATAATTTGCACATGTTTAAATAAACTTATCCGAGTAGTTCTTTCTGAAACAATTTTGAAATAAGAAGAAATGTTGAAAGATAAAATATTATATCTAATTTAATAAAAAAATAAATTATTCTATTGTGACAGATATTGTCCAATTATGTTAAAATACTTCCTCTACAAAATTCCCTAAACGCAATTTTTTTTTTTAAACTAGACCTATATTTACTTGCGACAAAATAAATATTAATTATTCTTCACTAAAGTGTAAATTTTGAGTGAAAATGTTTCACTATTTCTTTCGCGAAAATTTTATGACTTCACGGTATTAGCCAGAACGCTCAAGCGACCATATACCTCATTCATATAACATCTAAATTTTCTAAAATATTATGGCAGGTGAATAATGTATTAACCATGTGAATCAGAAATGAATGATCTTTTGCTCTTATTGCATGAAAAATGTATTTTCATTTAAATTGCACTGCATATTATTATGTAGTTTTCTGAATATACGGTAAAAGTTGAAGACTATTACCTCGGATAATTGCGGATAAAACAACCATGCTTCGACACACATTTTATAGTATAAAATGTAACTTACTTGATTGCTGTAAGTATTGACTTCAATTATTAAGTAAAATTTCTAGGTCTAAACGTGACTGTTTGATCCCGGATTATATGTCCGGAAATTATGGTATACAGAAAAAATGTAAAATAAAATATGGAAGAATCAGAATTTAGATTAACACATTGCGAAACAATTATCCAGTTGCTGTATAAGATCAAATAAATATTTCTGCATCAGAAATTTTAATTTAAATAAGAATTTAACTGTAAACCAACAAATACAGGTTATTCTGGAAGTGATCCACAAAAATGTATCGGGCCAGTAGCATCAAAGGTATTAAGACGACCCTGTTCAAAATATACCGTAATTTCCGGCGTATAATCCGCAGCTCAAAGAATCGTTTTTCGACCCAGAAAATTTATTCAATAATTGTAGTTAAATATTTACAGTGATTTTTTAAGTTACATTTTATAAAATAATATTTCTGGGTCGAGAAACGACTCTTTGAGCTGCGGAATATACGCCGGAAATTACGGTACTTTTTCTTATTTCCAAAGGTATTTAAAATTCCATTATGATCACGATGTGATCACATCGTTGGGGTTTACAGGGCGCATTTGTGACGTAATATACATGACTTGCAGTGACGTAATTGTGATGTCAAGAAAATTTTAATAAATGTCAGAAAACTACAGAATAAGTTTTTTAAGACACCACCCTGGCTTTAAATGAATAGAAGAACGAATGGTTAATACGTGAAACCGAGCTGTACTCCCACAACGGTTGCCGAATCCTGAAGCGTATTTATAAAGAATGTGGATTCCATCGCAATAAAGTAACCGTTCTTCGTCGCTATAGAAAACGATTCGACATATTTCCAATTCACGGGAGTAAATTAAAATATCCCTACAACACCTCCATTCCGTGTGTATTTCTAAAGTAATCCCCATATGTTACTTTCCTTAACAATTTGACAAAACAAATTTCATATATATATATTTCTTTCTAACGAATCGGGAAGGCTGCTTGCATACAAGGATTTAATATATAAGAATTGATGATTAAGATTACAAATAGAAAATTATTTAAAAACACAAAGTCCTTATGTTTGACGAAATGGATTTTGAGGCGCATTAGAACCTGTCTTCGTCTATCCGGAATCAAATATGCAGACCTCTACGTTTGATAGCTTACACAGCCATCGCATGAAAAACCTCACAAACATACAAAGCCACCCGACTTTACAGTTATTATTATTGTTTTTTTCTTTAAATGTCATATCCTAAATCAAACACAACAACGACAAAAGCAAAGATTGCAGTGAAAGTATTTTTTTAATATAAACTGAAAAAACAAAAAATAACTGGTGAGAAATGAAAAACTTCTTACTTACATGACCAAGTACTGAGAAAAAACAATGCTACTGAAATTCATTTATGATAAATGAGCATAAATAATTAATTTTTCTTGACATACTAAATTAAGTTAAAACAAAAATATAAATGTCACTGAAACGCATTCTTATAAAGAAATATCATGATCTTCATTTTTTAGGATAAAACAACACGTGACCATTCAAAAAGAACATTAATTTCATCAACTCAGTTAATATTGGAATAAAAATTAATTAAATTTATTTTTTGAGCATGTAATTCTAAAAAATGCTCTTCCTTTGAAGCCTTCAGGCAATAAATCTCTTTTGAGTGAGCTTAACTCATCACTTTGTGAGTAATATGTATATATTATTACACGTGTGAAATGATATATAAGTAGTATAACGACTGTAGAGTGACAAAAGAAAACAGAAAACATGAAAAAATTTATTTTGTTTGTCTGTGAAATTTTTTGTTAGCAGCTAGAAAAAAAAGGGTCATCAATTTCTTGCGTTACTGTCGAAGCGTTTATTTTTTGTCTTTAGCAATAATATGAGAATGTTCTTGTCTCCACAAATACATATATTTTAAGAAAACGAGGTTTTTTTAAAGATAAAATTGAATTGAAGTTTTTTTAGACCCGCAAAGAATGTGAAAATGTTGAAAAATTGCATTTGTGTCTACTATAACAATTTTAAAATAACCACACGATATTTTCTGATTCAAGAAGACTTGTTACATTATAACAATATAAATTTTTAAAGTTTATTTTATTTGCACTAAAAATTTCCCAGAATCAATAACTGCAGCATTATCAATCTTTTAATATTTTTTTATTTTTAAAAAATTAAGATTCGTAGACTCCTTAGAATTTCCAAATATTACGGCACGAGATTAAAAATTGCAGCCTGATATTTTCTCTCAGATTAAAATTTTATCCGAGATTTGTCTCACAAATTGCATTATTTTTCTATGAATCAATAAAGGGAAAATTCTATTTGAAATTTGTGGTAAAAATCTATGCACCCTAGATACATATATAATTTTTTATATCCAAATAATTTAAAATATATTTTTGGGGAAAAATATTTGAGTGTTCAGAAGAATACACTGACCATTAGCTCTAAATATACCAACAGCTGGTCATTTGACTGGTATCAAATGAAAATATTTCGATTCGAACCAGAAATTTCTTCAAAAAATAATTAAAATATAAGTCACAAAGAAATACGTTAAATAAAATTGTTAAACATATTTTAATAAAATTCTGGTGTGAAATATTCTTATAAAGCATGATTAAAATTCCCGTATACTATTTAGTGTTAACCGTTTGAGTGCTATGAAGCGCGATAGCGCCGCAATGTATCTGCGGATCAAACAAATTTTGTTTCAACCCAAAAATTTTATTCAATAATTGAAATCATTTAATTTTTATTCAACAGTTGAAGTACTTACAGCGATCTAGTGAGTTACATTTTATAAGATAAAATTTCTGGGTTGAAACACAATTTGTTTGATCCTAAAATACATTGCGGCGCTATCGCGCTTCATAGCTCTCAAACGGTTAAACACTTTTGGATATTACGATGTTTAATACAATTTTAACATTCAGATGATCGAAATATATCTATTTTATGATCAAGTTCCTACTGAGCGCATCAAACAAATTTTAAATATAATTAAACAAGAACTAAAAATTATGCGTGACGCATAAATTATGAAACACTTTCCAACACATCAAGAAACCTGTAACAAAACTTCGCCGTTAAATAAGGTAAAAGAAGATATGTAAGTAAACGGTATAGGAAATATAGCGCAATAGTTTTATTTCTCTTCAAGACAATTTCATAACCTTACTACTTTTGAGTACGACTATTTATTTCCAAAGAGAATATTCGCTTTATTTAATGACAAAATATTGCGCTATATTATCTATATTAATAAAAGAAAGTTTCGCTCTGTGTGTGTGTCCGTGTGTGTGTCTGTTGGCGATGGCTAGCAAAATCTAGCCCACCTAGAAGTCTGGAAATTTAGGTATGGATAGTCCAAGGTCTGGTCATGTGCACCTGAGCATCTGATAATTAGCCTAGATATTAATTAGATTCTAATTAACCATCGCTTCTAAAATGTCATCTTTTAAATCAAAATGGCGAAAGAAACGAACAGGCGCATTGGATTTGCAACCGGAAATGAACGAATTCGAAATTACTTTACTAATTAGAGAATTAAAAAAAAACTAATTGAGATATCAATTTGAAAATTTTTGAGCATATGTAAAAAAAAAATATTCTCTATCTGACTATGTGATTTTTGAAAAATTCGGTCGGTAATTTTTTTTTAATTTATGCAAAAAACTGCCACAAATCTGCCGGCGCCAGTGAAAACGATCCGAGAAAGTTTCAGACAGGGATCTGCTTTCATTAAAAACTGAACTACAAAAAGATCTGTTTCTCGGGCCGATTCCTCCATTTACTTTGCGAAAATGAAAGGAAATAATTGCCAATTTTTACTAATGAACAAAAATTTAGGTAACTGATTAAGATATAGATTTCAAATTTGGGTCGGGAAGGGGTGTCATCTGCCGGCTATTTTAGCGTAGCGTCTTCGTTATGTTCTATTTATCAGAAAAATAAAATTATTTTTTTAATGATCGCGTTAATGTAGGTGAAGGTGGTTTTCTTGAACAAATTATTCGTTATATTTGCGGATATGGAGAGGGAGGGGGTTGACGCCTTGCACTGAGTTTGTTATTAATCCAGGCCCGGGCAACGCCGGGCGGGTAGCAAGTTATTATATAAAAGGAAGTTTAGTATTCGGAAATAGAGCTGACCTTGACAGGTGGCCACCCTGTATACAGTTTTGCATTAGTTCAAGTAAACAATAAATAAAGATTACTAGATGTTTAAAAATTAACGCATTTAAAAAAATTGCTTATTCATTAAATATCAGTTGTAGAAACTATGATTTTGCAATTCCATGCACTTTTAAGCAAAGTTTGTTTAGGTTATCGGCTAGTTTCACCTGAAAGGATTTTGGTAAAGATGTAACTTTTGTATTACTTTATAAAATTTATTTCAAATTGTAAATTTTTAATTGCTAAAACACGATTTAAATAACAAGTAAGATTTAACCAAGAGTGTAATAGTGAAAAATAAAATAATAATTTATGAGAATAAATTAAAAACACATCAAGTTTTTCGAAAATTTATACGAGAATATTTTTTGTATAATAATAGTAAATATGCTTCAAGATAAAATGTAAAGTACAAAAAGAAATGCAGAGTTTGTTAATAAAATTTATTAATCTATGCAATGAAAACAAGATGTTACTTGTTTTAAAAATGGGATAAACAAAATAAAACAAAAACAAATAAAATACGTCTCCAGGATATTTAATTTTAAAATAAAAGTTATTTTATGTCTAAGGAAAATATGAATTTGTAACAAAAATTGAGAAGCATTAAACTTAAATAATAATAGTGGATAAAAAGGATTTACGTGGAAATATTATAAGCTTACTAATCCAAATGTATTTGAAAGCATTTACTTTGTCAATAACGCAAGATGTTTGTGTTTGATTTAGAATTTCCCATGCACTTTTCTATGCTTTTTTTTTACTTGCTTTATTTTTATTGGTGAAAAAAAGAAAGAAAGAAAAGAAAGCACTGTAGTCTGGATAAAAATTTGGTATTTAGTTCTAAATAAGTAAAATCAAAACATCTGAAAATTAATTTTTATGATTTTTGGGTGCTCCATCAAATGTCTAAGCTTAGCTGCAAGTTTTGCACTTTTATTATCACTAAAATTTAACAGTAAATTTCGCCTTTCTAATTGGCAAAATCTGCAATTAAATAAATAATAAATTTCTTTTAAATATTGCTGGTTGCTAAAATGCGTACAAATTGGCCACCATGCGTAAGGCTGGGCCAAGAATTTACCACTAATTTATAGTAAAATAATTTTCCTTATTTAACTACAAAAACCTTGTGATTAAATAAGACACATATTATCTATAGGAATATGCCGTAGTAAACGACTTTCAAGCAAAAAAAAGTGTGAAATTATAATTTTAAGTATATGAAAATCATTTTAAGTAATTCTGTAAGATTTCTTTCCAAATGTAAAATTTCTAAATGATCTCAACATTTAAGATAGGAGTAGGAAACCGGCAAGAAGTTACTAACCACTTTTTTCGAATAGCAACTTTTGGTTTCGAATAAATCCATTTAACTTATTTCTATTCGAAAAACAGCAGTAAACAAATAGGCCGTTTGTTAGGGGAATTAATATGGCGATGAGTACAGCAATTGTAGCAAAAACAGGCACACGTGGGCGACTCCTTATGTAAGCATACAGTAAAAAAATCATATTCTGATTGCATTCATATTCTGAAAGAAGGCATTATTCCGAGTCTAATGACACTTTTGGGGAGGTTTTATCGTACACGGTCCCCTATTTTTTTATTTTTTTACACTGAACGTTCAAATGCTGAATTTTTTCGATTTTCCTTTTACCCGTTATCATTAAAACAATTGACGTTGGTGCGATTTTCAATATGTAAAACACTCCTATTTCAAGAAATGCATTCATATTCTGAAAGAAATCATTATTCCGAGTCTAATAACATCTTTCGTGAGATTTTATCGTATATAGTCCGCGAATTTTTCTTTTTTTTTTTACATTGAATGTATAAATACTGTAATTTTATGAATTTCCTTTTACCAGATATCATTTTAAAAATTTATGTTGGTGAGATTTTCTTTGTGTAGACGATTCCTATTTAAATAATTGCATTTATATTCTGACGGTACGCGAATTATTTTTTTTTTACATTGAACGTACAAGTATTGTAATTTTACGATTTTCCTTTTACAACGTAATACAATGAACTCTCGATTATTCGAGTTCACCAGGAGAGGACGCACGGACAATAGAAAAACACGGATAATCCGAAAATTCCTTTTCATTAAAGAAGAAATTTACATCAGTAAAAAAATATAACAAGAACGAAAAATCATGCGTCAAGTATATATTATGAAACACTTTCCAACACAGCCAGAAAACTGTAACGATATTTTACCGTTAAATAAGTTGAAAGAAGATATGTAAGTAAACAGTTTAGAAAACATATAACACATTGAAAAATACAGTTTTCGAAATTACTTTCCAGTGTCATAAATGTAGTCAAATTATTTTGTGCAGCCCTGTATAGGATTAGTAGATATGGATATATAGCATCCTGCAGTGTAGTTCAATTAGAACATTCACATTTAGAAATTTTCGCCAATCGATGGAAATGCACTCGAAATCTTTTGTACAGCCCTTTATATTATCTGAAGAATTTTGTACACACCACATATTAAGCTAAAAGGCAACATAAACTCACTCGCAGCAATTAACAACCGTAAACGACAATACATCTTTTTCTTTGCGTAGCCCTGTATATGAATTTATTTATATTCCACAAATTTCTATTTGTCTACTAAATTGTTCAGCAGGAAATGCGTAACACAATTAAAAAAATCTCTTATAAAATTCACTCCCACAGTCTGTAATACTTACGAATTCCCTTGTGTAGCCCTGTATACGATCAACCGAGTTTATAAACACACATCACGTTCTACGAAAAAAAATTATTTTTGAACTTAACAACGAAAACCAAAGTTGGAAACGCACTTATCACACATAGACTGTAAATATCGTACATCAACTTTAACCGATATCTTTTGCGTATCCCAGTAAAAAAAAACGCAATGCATACCACACTTTCAAGAGAGAAATCTATAGTGCACCTCAGTAATGCATGCAATTTCCATTATGTTTCAAATAGCAAAATATCCCTAAATTACATTGCAAACGATTTTTCCCCATAGAACAATGTGTAAGAGAGTTCATTTCTTTGGCCCTGTAAATGAATAATAAATGCTTTGCACCCTATATTCTACAAAAAGCACGTTTTAATGCGCTTCATAATTGTATATCAATTTCATCATGTTTCAAATGGCGTCGCATCATCAAAATGCGCTTGAAACGATTATTCATATATTCTAATACGAGCAAATCTTGTGTGTGGTTATATATATATATATATATATATATATATATATATATATATATATATATATATATATGCAAATTTTATCTTAAAAATGGCTCAAACGATTTTGACGAAATTTTGTATTCTACCGTTTTGGGGCACCAGAAAACCATTGGGCTAGGACACATGTTCGAGAAAATTCGATTTGTAGGCCATTTTAGGTCATTTTGGGTCATAGTCTAGCTAATTATATCTAAAAAACGGTTCAAACGATCTTGACGAAATTTTGTATCCGACCAGTTTCGGGCACGAGAAGACTATTGGTCTGGGTCGCATGTTCGAGAACTTTCGATTAGTGGGTCACTTTTGGGTGAACGCGGGTCAAATTAATTTTATCTAAAAAACGGCTATAACGATTTTGATTAAATTTTGTGTCCTACGAGTTTTGAGCACGATAAAATCATTGGGCTAGATCACATGTCCGAGAAAATTCGATTAGTGGGTCATTTCTGGGTCATTGTGGGTCAAGATCGAAAAAGCGGCTCAATTTACACAAAATTTTGCATCCAATTGTTTTCGGGCACGAGAAGAATGTTGGACTACGTCACATGTTCGAGAAAATTCAATTAGTGTGTCATTTTGGGTCTTGGTCAAGCTAATTGTATCTAAAAAACGGTTCAAACGATTTTGACGAAATTTTGTATCCGACTATTTTCGGGCACGAGAAGACTATTGGGCTGGGTCACATGTTCGAGAACTTTCGATAAGTGGGTCATTTTTGGGTCAAAGCGGGTCAAATTAATTTTATCTAAAAACGGCTCTAACGATTTTGATTAAATTTTGTATCCTACGAGTTTCGGGCACGCGAAAATCATTGGGCTAGGTCACATGTTCGAGAAAATTTGATTAGTGGGTCATTTCTGGGTCATTGTGGGTCAAGATCTAAAAAGCGGCTCAATTTACACAAAATTTTGCATCCTATGGTTTTCGGGCACGAGAAGACTGCTTCGCTAAGTCACATGTTCGAGAAAATTTAATTAGTGGGTCATTTTGGTCATGGGTCATCATATCTGAACTCAAATTTAATTTTGACCGAGCATAGCTCGGTCTTCCCTGCTCGTTCCCATTAACTGTAATGTAACGGAATAATTTGACAGTCTCTGTAAAAAAAACTATAAGTGCTACACACTTCAGTTGAGATAGAAACCATGCTATAGTAAATGACAATAACATATAAAAATATCAGGTCAATCCAAGTATATTTATGCGAGTTAGAGCACGGACAGGCGGCCAGACGGCAGACAAACCGAATTCATAAACATTTTTCAACTAGGTTGGAAAGTGTTAAAAATTACTTATATTTCCATGCTGTATAACATCAAACTAAAAAATTTCCTTTTAATATTTGCTGCTTAAAATTTTTTTAATGCGTCTTTGCTTCTACTGTTTGTTCATCTATTGACGTATATCGACACATATTTTGCGAACCACAGTAATGTCACCGTGATCAAATCCGCTTTGTACAGTACATATCACGTACAGTTTGTACTCTATTTGACAATCCTTTGCTAATTTGCTAGCTGTTCATTTTCAAGTTTTTCAACAATTTCTACTTTTTGTTTAACACTTAAAAAGTTTCGTTGTCGTTTCACACCAATCATTTTTAAGAATAAAAAAATTTTCAGGCTACTAACTGACGATAAAAAAGACGCTAAAACTAAAGGATCACATACGAAAGTGAGAGAAAACATCTGAAAGGCTATTGTACAAATCACATTCCGATCCCCCACCTTCCCTTCAACCCCATGACTTCAAATAGATTCCACAGCGTTCGATTTGACCTCTACGCACTTCACAATACTATCAGCTAAACCGTGCAAGATTCTAATTCACATGCATGATAATTTACATGCATGATAAGCGTAAAAATGTTTCTATTTATTTTTTTTTTGTGAATCGGGAATGAGCACGGACATTCCGCAAACTGGATAATTTGCGCACGGATAATTGTGAGTATACTCTAATTAGCGTTAGATATGTCATATATTTATGCACCCGCAGACAGTTATTTTACAGTATAAATGCTGTTTTCAATTAAAGTAGTACATAATCCCCTTTCTAAGTTTATGTACCGTAGAAATACTCTCCTCATACCGTAAAGAATTAAAAATTGTACAAATACTGAAATATTTACAGTACACATACTGAAATTTTACGAATTTATTTTTGCAGTTTGGTGAGCAATATACTAAATATATTAGCTGAAGGGAGGACGGGACACTGACAGAGAGTGTGGTATAGGTAATTTGCGAATACTCCTTTCGATTTTCACGGAGTCTGGGACCACTTTTTCTGATAATAAAATTTTCATTTAATATTTAAATACTACAATTCACAAAAAAACTCGTTTATTTTCATGTTTTGTAAATATTATCTGACATCACAATCTTTTCTGATCTACAGTTAAATTGATACATATATTCTTTTTAAGTTTTATGTACCGTAGATATATAGCCCTTATACCGTAAGGAATCAAACTGGCACATATGCTATTAAATTTTCTGATCATATACAAACATGTTTAGAATTTTATTTTTACATTATATGGACGATGATAAGCTATATACTAAATATACTACGTCACGTATAGGAAGGAAAGGGTCACTGAGAGAGGTGAGGAATAAATAGACAATGTGCGAATATTCCTTGGAATACCCAAGGAGTCTGGTACTCTCTTTTCTGAATAGAACATTTTTATTTATAATTTCAATAGCAGAATTTGTAAATACCACGCTAAATTTCATGTTTAGCAAAAATTTTCGAAAATTAAATAAGGCAAAAACTTCGATAAAAAAATTTTGGTAGAAGTGTACGCATCCTGAGTATAGGACATGAAACATTTTTTATTTTACTGTGTTTTTAAACAGCTACAAATGTTTAATGTCATAATTTCAAATTGTTTTTGCAATGTTGATCATATTTTTAATATTTACTTTGCAATAAATGACAAATTCATTTTCAAAATATATCTTACTACGTATATTTGATGCAGAAAAATTAGATTTTTGCAGCGAAAAATGTGTTAATTTTTTGTGGAAAGTACAATAATAAATACAAATCATGCTTTTTATTTAGTTTAAATCTGGGAAGTATGGTATACTGTTCGTTAAAGTGTAAATTCCTCATATTTTGCTTCTATTTTAGATGTATGTCTCACTCCCCCTGTTTATATGCCCCATTACTTCATAACTGAAGGGAGGGGTATACAAAACTTTCAGATTTTTAAAATTATCTGGAAATTAACGTTTTAAAATATTTTTACTTATCTTATAGATTTTTTTTTCGTTTGAGATAACAGTCAATATTATTATAGCACAATTGTATTCAAAACTGAGAATATAATGAATAAGAAATTTTGTGAAAATCGTCCCATTACCTCCTCCACCATATTTTTAAAAAGAAAGTTTTCGAGTCCATTCCTAATGACAGTGTACTGTATATTAGCTAAGGAAATAACACAAAATATAAAACATATTATTTATTATTATAAAATATTATTTGTATTTACTTTGTTTTTGAAAATAGAAAATTCATGTAAAAATAATTAAATTATTCAATGAAAACTTTTAAACAGGCATATATTTCGGAAAAATAATATTCGCCTTATTTACTCGTAGGTATCTGGGATTAAATTAGCAAAATAATACTTTAAAAAATGGTATTTAAATTGTTAGCAGCCTAGTATAAATTATATTTTAATTGCGCATGTATAATTGGAAAAGCAATATTCGCCTTATTTATTCGCATTTATCTGGGATTAAATAAGGAAAAGAATACTTTTCGAAAAAAAATGGTATTCAGATTGTTAGGAACCTAGTGTAAATTATAATTTAATTGCGCATATATAATTAAAAAATTCTTTTAAGAAATTATTTATGAAAGTTTAGGATGAACTTTTTGGAAGATTATAAACTAAAACAATCGAAAACATTAATTCTGAATTAGCGAATACGAGCTTCATTAAAACGATAAAATATGAATCTCATATTTATTAATGGCGTGTACATGGTATACCAGATAATTGGAACAATAGTCACGTACTAGAGTAATGGGAAACGCACGAGGTCATTTGAATTTTTGTGCTTTTTAAGTAACTTTTAATTCTCAAAGGATTATGCTCTGAAAAATTGCACCAATGTGAGTTATTCATGCTAAAAAAACACAGTTTAGCGTGTAAGTATTTAGTTACCATCGTAATGATTTCAAATAAAGGAAGAATAATATGAATTTGGAAATTGCAAAGTACAAAAGTAAAGCTAGAGATTTTCGTGAAATAAATGAAACAATACATTATTTAGCAAATTTCAGGGAATGAAAATAGCGAGAAAATGTGAGTAACATTGTAGTATAATACATTTAAAGAAGGAGTCACGTTTTGAACCAATTCCAACACAAAATGTTTGTTTTGTAAAAGATAGAAGTACTATGATATTAGGAAAGTGGAGAAAATAATAACAGTTTCATATTAACTTTAATATGCATTAAATATCAAATGACTTACAAAATATTTGTATATGAGATAAATTACTCTCCTGTTAATTTCAAGAAAGTGCGTTATATACAAGGTGTCCGAAAATTCTGGAAACTGTCGAATAACTAGAGAAATATACATGGGATTAAAAAACGGAAAATACGTATTCAATATTTCTGAAAAATCTATTTAGGGATATAAACGTTAACCCCCAACTTTCCCCTTTTGGGGGAAACGGGGAAACTTTGAAATCTTAAATGATAACCCCCCCCCTTTTTAATTGCATATTCGGATTCAACGGGAAAATATGCGTAACTTTTGTATTTATTTCTTTTTCAGAAAATCGTAGATGGCGCTGTAATGGAGAAAAATGCAGTGAGAATTGTGTTCCACTGAAAAGTCTGGAAACGGTCGAGTAACTCGAAAAATATACATAGGATTGAAAAACTGAAATATGCATGTTCAATAGTTTTGAAAATTCTATTTTGGATTATCAAAGTTTCCAAACCCCGACTCTTCCCCCTACGGGGGAAGGGGGCAACTTTGAAATCTTAAATGATAACAACACATTTTTATTGCTCATTCGGATTTTACGGGCAAAAATACGTAACTTTTTATTTAACATTTACTTTCGAAAATCGTAGATGGCGCTGTAATCGAGTAAAATGCAGTGAGAATCGTTTCGATTGAAAAGTCTGGAAACGGTCGAATAACTCGAGAAATATACATCGGATTGAAAAACGGATAAATACGCGTTCAATATTTTAGAAAAATGACAACTTTGATATCGTAAATAGATTTTTCTAAAATTTTGAACACGTATTTTTCTGTTTTTCAATCCCCCCAGAGGGCAAAGTTGGGGGAACAGCTTTGATATATTTAAATAGATTTTTCAAAAATATTGAACATGTATTTTTCCGTTTATCAATCCGATGTATATTTCTCAAGGTATTCGACCGTTTCCATACTTTTCAATGCAAACGATTGTCACTGCATTTTACTCGATTACAGCGCCATCTACGATTTTCTGAAAAAAAAATTTAAATACCTAGCTAGGTATTTTTTCCCGCAGAATCAGAATCAGAATCTGCAATAAAAAAGGGGAGGTCATAATTTAAGATTTAAAAGTTACCCCCTTTACCCCAGGGGCAGAGTTGGGGGGGGGGTAACTTTGATATAAAAAGTTGTAAATCCCATCTCTAAATAGATTTTTCAGAAATATGGAACATATATTTTCCGTTTTTCAATTCGATGTATATTTCTCGAGTTATTTGACCGTTTCCAGACTTTTCGGACACCCTGTGTAACAGAGATTTTTGACCGTTCCGTCAGCGTTTTTTAGTATAACCGTTCGCATAGCTAAAAAATTCTATTGTAGATAAAAATATGCAGTTTATCCACGTAAAAGAAGGTAAGCACAGGGTTAGACGACAGATAAGTTTATTTCGTAAAAAGGCATCATTAAGTAAAGTAGCAAGAAAGTCATGAAGCAAGGGGAGGTACCATTCGAAAAACGAAAGAACGTTACAACTTCTCTGGTCAAGCGTAAAGGCAGAAGTGATAAAGTGTGAAAAGTTACATGTACGGGTGTTGGCGCGGAAAACATGATAATATCGCCAGTACTTGGCGAGAGAGCTTTTAGAGAATAATGTTGGAAGCATGTGGGAAAAAGCGATAAATGCTACTTTCTGTCTATGATTATACATTCGTTTGAGAGTGGGGGGGTGTAAAGATTCTTCCATGGAGACAAAAAAGAAAAAGAAAAGTTAATAATTTTTGAGGATGGTCGCTTGTTGTGCCGAGAATACAGCTGCTTTTTGTCGGTTACATGTGGCTGGAATATAATAACTGGGTGTGAAAAGTATGAGCTTGCATATTACAATTTACATGTGGGAATGCAATCTTTCTAATTAATTCTTTTGAGAGCGGATGAGAAGTGCTAATGCATGCAAAAAGTTTGTTAGCTATACGTTACTTTAATTTAAACAAGTGGAGCACAGCTGCATATATATTTTGTCTAAGCTTTAAGGCAGATGCACTTTTGATTTCATGAGAAGAAAACGGTTGGGTTAGAAACGTGTGAACACTTATGACTTTTAACATAACCGCAAAGATTTGTAAAACTTTCTAATGTCTGCGAATAATGACTTGCATTTTAGAATAAAGAAAATCAGATTCGTTATCTAAATTGATTCAGAAACGGATTTAGTTAACATATTGATTTTTTTTATGGGGGGGGGGGGGGGTAACTACAGAACATTTAAAATCTCTAAACTATATTTATTTATTCTTATAATTATTTATTTTATTTTATTTTTTTTTTTGGGGGGGGGGAGATGAATGAATATTTATGAATTTATTATTTATCTCTATTTTTCGGGGGGAGAGAAGGGGAAGCCTGAAATCAATAGTAGCTTGTTAGATTTTGGAAGAGGAATGGAAAAGTTTATGTTAGCTTGTTAAATTTTGGGGGGGGGTAGTTGAACTGGAAGCAAGATATATGACAAACGTCTTTGTCATATATATCACCCCATTGACCAGAAAAGCTGTACTGTTTACAGTACAGTTTAAAAAAATACAATACAATTATACTCTCCCCAAGCTTAAAATAATACATACATAACATAAAACAAAATACTTGTAAATCATATGGCTTGCAACAGTATAAAGGATTTTGTTACTTCATTAGTCCGTAACCAGGCTATAAGACATAAAACATAGTGCACTACATTCGAAGATTTTTTTTTTATTTCTTCGTCCTTTTCTTTTATTTTCTGTTTTGTTGTGGTACCAGTAAAAATTAGTCGAAATAGACATGTCTAATGATAATTGAGTACAAAATTTTACTCATTTCTTAATTTTCTTTCACTTAACTACAAAGTTTGATACTTAAGTATGATATGAATCACAAATGAAAACAATTAAAAAAAATAAACACAATATAGCACATAACATAAACATATATCTTTAAAATGAACTTGAATTGTATGAAGAAAAGTGAAAATGGTTTAACTCAAGTGTATTCTAATAAAAATTGCTTGAGAAACAAAAATGTTAAAAAATTCGTGCAAGCACAGGATGGTAAAAAAAGGGATGCATATGGCATGCCCATAAAAAGGGGACCGCCCTTAATCTTGTCAAAGGACAAGTGTTATGGCTCAGGCTTAGGGCCTTACGCCTTAGGTGAGTAGGGCAGTAATGAGAGTTCACATCATTACAACATGAACTCCCTGCTCCCCAATGAAGATCACACTGATCCCCACACAGGAGAACGATTCGGGAACACATGTACTTTTGGGAAAAGGGAATATTGTGAATTAGTAAACTAAATCACAATTGTCTCTCTAAACACAATCTGGTGAGGTGTGGTAATCTAAGGGCAAAAATTTAGAACGGTACCACTAGCCTGAAGGGGAAGAATTATTAAAAAATAAAAAAAACAAGATACAAGTAGATTTTATGCATATCCAAATGTATTGACAGTCCTAGAGTGTTGAGAGACCTAAAATATGTCGTAATCGGGTATGATGAAGTGAAACTGTACAAGTCATGTAAGCGAATACATTAAGTTTGTTTGAGAAAACTTTTTTTTTATTTAAAAGACATTATTTATTTAAAATATTTGCAATTTTTGTCTGCGGTAGGAAAAAGATCCAAACATGGTGGTAAAAGTTAGTTGATTGTGAAAATTTTCTGGTACGTTAATCTGGTGGTAGGCTTGATGAAAGTCGAGTGTTGTAAAGAATGTGTAAGAGGACAGATTAGCGATGATGTTTTGAATTTTTGGTAGTGGGTAAGATGAGCCTTGTATTACAGTGTATTTAACATTCGAAGGTCAAGTGCGAGGCGAAATTTTCTTTACCAGTACCGTCTGGTTTCTTCCTGACAAGTAACATAGGGCAAGCCCATTCCGAGCAATGTCTTTGTATAATTCCAGCTTCAAGTAATTGATTAATTTGATCTAATGCATCTTTTTGTAATGCCTGAGGTATTGGAAAAGGAAGTGTTTTTTTGGGATAATAATTAATAAATTTCAAATCTGGAAGTATTTTATCTGTATGCCCAAGTGTATTTAGAGATTTTGAAAATACAGGACAATATTTGAATAACATGTTTTTCAAAATTTCAGCCTCATTGGTTGGTAAGTGTTCAAGATTAAAATCAGTTGCAGACAAGTCTTCTTTTCTTTTTTTGAGAATTTCTTTGGAAGCCTGAATGAGATTTAGAAAATGTTGATTTGAGTCATCTCGACTAATTTTATCTGGGGAGTACTCAATAATTTCCTCGACCTCAAAAAGTTGACCTATTTTAGTTTCTTTTTGAAGGTGAATGGAATTAGCAGAATTGTTTTTAACCGAGATCAGGAAAAATGTATATTGTTGTGGAATTTTTCTTTTTCGCTTTGGATTTTTGGATTTCACTGTAGCATCAAATCCTATTAAGTTGTCAATGGGTGAATAGTATTGAAATAAATAATCTTTTTCTGTGATAATGGTATCTGTGAAAACTGAAATCCATTTTTGTTCCTGAGGGTCTAAGGAAACTCTACGTGTTAAAGACACAGTTTGATTTTTGAAGGAGGTGGGTTGTGTACTACATTGATTTATCTCAGAAGATGGAGTAGTTTGTTTGTTTACTAAAGGAATCGATAAAGTGTTGTCAATATGAATAAGATTTTTGACCGTATTTACAACAATATTGAATCTTTTGATGAAATCATAGCCAATAATACCTTGGAAACTAGATGAATCTGGTATGTCTACTATGTAGAAGTGGTGATTGAAGTTTTTATGCTGGAGTTTAATAGAGGTTCTAATACATGCGGAAAAATCTACATCAGAATTGACTGTTTTGATGACAACACCAGTTGATAATCTCTTATATTTTAAAATTGTTTTCAATTCGTCAAATAGTGATTGTGAGAGCAACGAAATTGTACTGCCTGTGTCGCAAAGTAGAACAATATCCTTTTTAGCAATTGTGGCCTTTACAAGGGGGAGTGATGTCGAGTCTTTAATTACATTATAAATGATTTTTGTAGTATTGTTTTCGTATTGTTCTGTGTTTGTTTGTGTGACAAAGACGTTTGTCATACCCTGTATAGCTTTTACGTGACGTTTTGCTCTTTTTACATTAAAAAATTAAACCTCCATGACACATGGAAGATGCTACACCCCTTGGAAATTCCATGGAATTTGTCACCGCTTTTGAAGAACAGACATTTCCTATTAAATAGTTAAATTAAGAAGTCGCAATCTCCACGTTTATTCACAGAAATTTAACATTGTTTTGTGGTTGTATAACGCGAAAGTTCTATTGCAAATTTGTGGTACTATTATACGCATCCTGAACATGGATAATCAATTTATTATTAAGTTATTTCTGCACAATTTCTTTAACATTCTATATGCATGTATTTGTTTAAAACTGTTTACTCAGTTTGAGAACATAAGAATTATATGTACACAATAAAATAAATCTGCGTATGTCACCTTCTAATAAAAAAAATACAGAAAAATTTCCTTTAGTACACGATTTCTCTTATAGCAATAGCTGAAACCATTATCTTCCGACGAAAACTTGGCTGATGATATTGCAAATTGCAAATCCGATTGTAAGAGAACAGAAACTTACTAAAAAACACAAGTGGTACAGGTATTTTTTATTTAATTAAGCAATTGTTCTTCTAGTTGCCGGTCACCATAATTAAGAAATGCATTCATCTTTATTTCTGTTATTCATCGGCCAACTTATAGTCAACGAAAAATATATTGAAATTGGACTCATTTACTTATACATCTATTGTACACTTCCTTTTGAATATTACACTTACACGCTGACTTGAAAATAGCAAGTGTGATATTCTGATTTTTTCAGCGTTTGTACTGTCCCTTGAATTTTAAGACCAGTAATGTATAAAAGTTTTCTTCGTCTTAATTTTTGGCAGCAAGATAATAGCGAAGAAGGATTTTTGAAGGAAACTGTTGTTCAAGTTCAAGGGATCGGGCAAAAAGCTGAAATTATCTGCCTACGAGAACAGCCATTATTGTGTCAGCACGTAGTCGTAGTATTCAGAGATCTGTCAACAGAAGACTAGGACACATAAAAGTAAAATGTTGGCGCCATCTCTATAAACAGTGTTGTATACAAAATCCGTAATAAATACATATTTAATTTAATACAATTCACATATTTCTGAATATTAGCTACCCAATCTCGGTATCTTTTACGGAGAGCTCTTATGTTGGTTTGTTCGATTCCCGTGCCAGCAAGCTGACACTATTTTATAATAGAAAATTTTCCCTTATTTAATGACAAAAACTTTCAAATTAAATAAGGCAATTATTATATTTCAGAATTTCCGACGACAAACGGTTTTCAGGCAAAAAAGTTAAAGGTCCCAATTCTAACGTTTCACAAAATCAACTACTGTTGCTGCTCTTTTTTCCCTCTCTGTATTGATTTTCATTTATCATTTACGTGACGAGTTTTCGTACTGACTACAGTCATACAGAGGTGCCAAGCTATCATTCAAATTCCGTAATATGTGGATTAATTGGACCCAGGTTTAACACGTTTCAAACCAGAATTTTTCTCAAGAAATGAATTGAAATAAATTCAACGTAGAAACCCGAAAATAAATAAATAAAGATTCATCCAATGATTTCTCTGGTTTAACCCTTCTTTGCATGAGTTTTTCTTTTATAATTGTTTTTTTATACATATATTAAATATTAAATACCAGAAATTTTAAGATAGATTTTTAACTTTGTTCAGCAACATAGTTCACGGGAAATTTACTAGATTAATATTTCTATATAAATATAGTGGTGGCGAAGACGTTGATTTATTTATTAAAAGTTAAATAAACAGTGATGGAAATTCCCATCACAATGCAAAGAAGGGTTAAAGCGTTGTTAAACTGGGTTAGATTAAACCAAAGCCATTAAATAATAAGCCCAGTCAGACAAATGGGAAACTTTTCGCAAGTTGAAAATAGCGCCATCTAGCGGTTGGGAGTGCTGCATTCGGCACCAAGAATATTTTAATAAAATTTTGCTTCTAAAATTAAAGCTTAAAATAAAGAGTTCATATTTTCTAAGAAAGTCGTTTGTAAATTCCGGTGTCAGTCAGTAATTTCACATTTTACGAACATAATTTGTCTGTGCCGGAAAGGGTTAATTGCATAGTGATGTAAATTTCCATCACTTTTTATTTAACTTTTAAAAAATAAATCAACTTCTTCGCCACCACTATATTTATATAGAAATATTAATCCAGTAAATTTCCACATTTTTTTTCATTATAGTTTCAAATTTAATGTAAAAGGTCCCAATACTTAGCAAGCTTTTAAATGAAGTGCAAAAACAAAACATCGATAAAAATCGTATAAAATATCGATATAAATAAATCGTATCGTTTCTCTGCGACCCACTTATGTTTTGTCCTCCTTCCGCAGCAGAGGTTTGGCGCTAGTGTGTCGCTAACAAATTTAACACTATCTGACTGGGCTTATTATTTAATGGCTTTGGATTAAACCACGCATTACGGAAGATTAGTGGGAACTTGGCACCTCTGGTTACATAAGACGTTTTAACCCATTAAATATTGACACCCGTTTGTTTTTAGGATAAATATTCGCTTGATCTGATGCAAAATACACCATGATAAAGTCAACCCTTAGGTTGCTATAATATAAAAGTGGTGGGAATCGCAATATTTGTATTTTATTGAGAAAAATAATTCGGTCCTTAATGGGTTAATTTGAAAAAAAAAAAAAAATGTATTATTTAATTAAATTATGCTTACAATGTAAAAGTTTTTACATTTCCTATTTATAAAACATTCGAACGCAAGTAACTCTGTTGCTGCAATGTTGAAAATTAACCAGAATAACGAACAATATTATTTGAAAACAACAAACAAATTAAGTTTTTTCACGTAAATCATAAAAGGAAATTGTATTCAAAATTTCAAGTACATTTTTGATTAAAATTAAGTAGTTTAAATTATAGCCAACACACTTTATAAAACGTTAAACGCTTTCGCAATGTAGCAAACAGAGGCGTGTCAAGGGGGGGGGCACAATCACTTTACTAGCCTTATTTTAGTATAATATATTTGGCCTTATTTAATTCATACCGTTCAAAGATTAAATAAGGCCAAATGTAGTATATTATTATACTGGTAGTAAAATCATCGTGCCCCCCCCCCCCTTGATGCTGCGCCACTGGTAGCAAATAATTCAACATTTCTTAAATGAATAGTTTCATTCCAAAATTGGTAACATGGTGAAGATATATACTTTTGTTTACATATTTTTATTACAACATAGTTTTTGACATATTGTTATTACCATATTGTCGTTACCATTCCCGTTTGAACAGGAAGTGTCTTAAAAATCATAAATTTCCATCATAAAAAAAAATCCGGGATTTCACATATACTAAAATATTCTTTGCCGCACCAACATGGGTATTTATTTTACACACTATTTCAGCCGCACGTTTACTAATGAGCATTAAGAAGGTTGGAGCCGAAAGTTCTAAAAAGTTTTGTTTGCCTTGATATTTACCTGTTATCCTGATGTTTACCCTAATGTTTACTTTTTGTTTATCTGTTTCATAAAAAAAGAAACATCCGTCTATATTCAAAGATCTTATACCGTAATTTCCGGCGTATAATCCGCAGCTCAAAGAGTCGTTTTTCGACATACAAATTTTTTTCAATAATTGTAGTTAAATATTTACAGCGATCTTTAAAGTTACATTTTATAAAATAATATTTCTGGGTCGAAAAACGTCTCTTTGAGCTGCGGATTATACGCCGGAAATTACGGTACATAGAAATCACAAAAATCTGATAGTGTAGGGTCTTCCGTTTGCGAGTGAAATAACTTAGGATGTAGTCACAAGCAGTGGCGTAGCGTCAGGGGGGGCACGATCATTTTACAACCAGTATAATTATATACTACAGTTAGCCTTATTTAATCTTTGAACGGTATGAATTAAATAAGGCCAAATATAGTATATAAAAATACTGGTAGTAAAGTGATCCGTGCCCCCCTTGACGCTACGCCTCTGGTCACAAGATGACGACAGTTGTTTGTTTACATTGTATCAGGTGCTCGACAAGGTAAACTTTCACCAGTAAAAACCAAAAATAAATTTTTGTCTTATTTAAGACATAAATTGGTGCAAATAATGCGTTTAAATAAAGCGTAAATTTATCTTAAAATTTTCTGGTGGCAGTTTACCTCATTGGTAATTCTATTTACTGACATTGACAGGTAGTTTGGTTATGTTGTCACGAAATGGAGCAAGGAAACCAGTGTTGCCAATTCGTTCATGTTTTAAAATCAGATTACTTGATTGTAGAGTTTTTGTCGTAGAAATTGATATCTCATTTCCGTAGGCGTTAGCGAAACAGAGACGGCGGGGAAACACTTCCACCCCTTCAGGCAAACTTCCACTACCAATTTTAAAATGTTATTTTTGTCTTATTAAATCACAATGATTAAGCAAGACAAAAATACATTTCAAAATTAACCCGGGAGAAGTCGCATGGGGTATGACATACCCCGAGTCCGTACGGATTTTACAATTATCAGCACTACTTTTCGAAAAGTAATCTTTAGCGTATTTTATCCTACAATTTCTAACAGTTGTCACTGACTAAATAAGTTGAGAAGTATTGTTTGTATTTATTGGTGACAAAGTAAAAACTATTCATACCCTAGATATGCGCGATTTCTCCCGGGTTAATGGTTTAAGTATGCCTGATACTATTTCGTTTGCATGACGTAGGCGCCTATGACTGCCACTTTTTCCAAACCACCACCCCCTGAATACTAGGCCTGGAGAAAATGGCGGCTGTCGCAAGCGAAATCGTTTGTACAGACCCTCGAACTTCAACACCAATAATATCTAAAGTTATCTTTGACTTATTTGATCTCAGATAAATAAGGCGAAGAACACTTTTAGAAATTATTGGTGTGGAATTTCGAAGGGTTTGTTCAAACGCTGAAAAAAAAATCGGCCTGCGACCGCCGCCATTTTTGCCAGCGCGCAGGCTAGTATTCAGGGGGCGGTGTCCAAACTAAAATTTCGTCGTAGATTGCAATTTAAAATGATCAAGAAATATACTTTAAATTTTTTCTACTGACAACCTTACCGTCAAAGAAAATTCTGAATTAGTTTTAGAGGCATGTTTTGTCTGGTCTCATTTGGCAAACAAGTTCAAAGTGTTAATAAGGTGTGATGAAGGCATTTTTTGTAGTTCATGAGTTTTTCGTTTTAATAATGCTTTTTCTGTAAAATTTTCTAGAAGTTTCATTGTACACATACGGTACGGTTCACATTTGTATGCGGTCCACAGCTGAGTTGTTGGAAAACCCTGTTTTAGATTAATCATTTACAAATAGCTGATAGCTTTTTTTTCTAATATATGCCTTATTCCATCTGTAATTTATACGATTGTATAATACTAAGTTTTATATTTTGAAAATGGTCTAGAAATATACTTTAAAGATTTTGTTCCGAAAAACTGGCAGTCACAGAGAGAGACAAGCTTTGTCTGGTCTCACATGACAAACGAGTTCAAAGTGTTAATAAGGATTGATGGAGGCAATTTTTTGTAGTTCATGAAGATTTTGTTTTTAATAATGATTTCTTCTGTAAAATGTTCTAGCATTTCTACTGTACAAATACGTTGCAGTTCAGTTATGTACGCTGTCAACGGTTGAGAAGTTGGAAACCCCTGTTCTAGGTAATACATTTACAAATACAGGGCTCCCACTGGTCCGTTTTCTGAAAACCAGTATTTTTCTAGAAAGAAAATTATGGTAGGTATTTGCAACAATTGCAACTAAAACGAACTTCGAAGTTAGTTTCTATAAAATTTATAAAGAAGATTTTTCTTGAAAAAAAAAGTGGTGTTCAAAAAACGGACCGAGTGGGAGCCCTGCAAATAGATGATAGCGTTTAATCTTTTCCTAATGTTTGCCTTATTTCATCTGCAATTTCTGCGATTAAATAATAATAAGGTTCCTCTTTTAAAAAAGGTTATTACATAAAAGCATAAAAGTTGACTGCTAGGATGTACGTATTAATGAAGAAAAACATGAAAAAATAAATATACAATCACAATTTGGATAAACTTATTTACTTACTTTCTGAGAAATTTTAAGTGAAATCAAAAGACATTTTGTTATTAACCTTTTATGCTAAAATGGTACTTCTAAGTACTATTAAATAAAACTTATTATAAAATGTATTTAACCCATGATATGTCGCGAATACCCAGAGTATGAATGATTTTTACATTATCAACAATAAATTCAAATAATAATAATCACCTTATTTCTACGGTCACATTTGTTACAAATTCTGCGATAAAGTAGGTTGAAGATTTCCTTTCGAAATGTAGTGGTATCAATTGTAAAAACCGTACGTACCATGGGTATGTCATACTAGACACGACTGCTCACTGGCCTCTATACCGTCTATTAGTATAAATAAATTTTACTTTTCATAAAAAATTCTTTGCTCGATCACATCTAGAAAGCACGGCGAATCCATCGAAGCTAAATATTTTTTAACGTGTTTATTTGCTAAAGCATTTATATAGGCGAATTTCTTATTTAAAATGTTATATGGAAAACTTGCAACTACAAAACCCTTACTGCAAATATAACAACTAAAACTACTGATTTATTAAATGAGTTTTAATGAAAAAACTTATTCAAATTTCATATAATTATTCTGGTTATTTTTTTATATACAGTCAGACCTAAGGGACATAATAATTACCGTAATTTCCGGCGTATAATCCGCAGATCAAAGAGTCGTTTTTCGACCCAGAAATATTATTTTATAAAATGTAACTTAAAAGATCACTGTAAATATTTAACTACAATTATTGAATAAAATTTCTGGGTCGATAAACGACTCTTTGAGCTGCGGATTATACGCCGGAAATTACGGTAACGTGATGCAATTTCTTGATTCATTATTAAAGAGATAGAGTGCTAAAAATAAATTAAATAAATCATTTTTGTCAAAGAAATATAAAAAAGAATGAATGATCGAAATAAATATTTAAAAAACAAAAAATTGTATTCAATAAAAGTCCTCCAAATTAATTTACTTCGATTTTTTCAATAAACAATTTTATATAACATGCAAATTATGCAGTTCCTTTATGCATCGACGTATGACTAAGTCATTCATTCGAATATCAAAATCCTTAATTATGCCCATCACTAGTTGGAATAGACACCGATATAATGGGGACGAAATGAAATCACTCTTTCGTGGAGATCCAGCCGTTAACCCCTTAAGCACCACGACGTACCTGCGTACGTCACGAACACCTCTATCTGAAATACCAGAACGTACGTGCGTACGTCCAGGTTGCGAGTTTCGCCTTTTTTTTAATTTAAAATTTTGAATTCATACCAGAAATGTATAGTAGTAATTTGTATTTTATGTAATGACAGACCTTTTTCGTGTTTGCATAAATTAAAATTATTCTTTTAGAATTTCCGGTATGAATGTTGTATTTTTGAGGATTTTTGATGAAGTTTAACATAGCTGGTATTCAGCATACTCTCACTAAATTGAATATGGTGCTTAAGGGGTTAAGCATAGGAACTTTTCTCCACGAGGGGAAATGTTTATTGAAAAATCATATTTTAGAATACAGATGTTCAATATCACATACGAGATTAAAATAAAATTAGTACAAAGTCAGTTTTTATAATACTAGCCAGCATCACAACATTTCTTAATATTAAAAAAAAAAAAAAAAAAAAAAAAAAAAAAAAAAAAAAAAAAAAAAAAAAACGTGGTAAAGACACTGCTTCTGCACCCCTGAAAATACTTAAACTTAAAACAAGACACTATGCGTCATGTCAGATTGTGATAAATATTAAAAAAAAATGTGATATAAGAAAAAAATATAAAAGAAAAGGTGGCAATCAGGAAATCTTCCACCACTAACTTTAAAATATTATTTTTGTCTTAATTAATTACAAAATATTGTAATTGAAAAGGGCTGAAAAAACATTTGTCATACCACTTCTAAATTTCAATGTACTGGTAGACAGCATACGGTGTCTTACCGCAATACTTTTCAATACTTGATCCCATTACTTGGCCTAGTTGAGCATCCTTTCATCAAAATATGCAAAACACATTTTAGAAATTTCGCAAATTTTCGTTGCTGGTTTTTCATACGTTTGCCATAACAATAGAAAAGTCAGTTAGCAGAACTGATATATAATCTCTACCAGCCATGAATATCGGAATCGTAAACATCGGAAACAAGACTTCTGAAAAAATCTGAATAATTTTTACTTGGAAATAAGAGAGTTTAGTATCACGTATTAATATAGCCACCTCAAAAAAAAAAATAAACTAAAAAATTTAGAACAGAAAGTTTTCAGCTCTATCTTCTGGAAATTTAACCTCTTGTAACATAAACATAAACATAAACATGTAACATAAACATTTTGACCAACAAAATAAGACTAAAATTCGATTTCGCTTAATATTTCACTTTTTAATATTTGAAGGTTTATCCTGTACGATTTAAACAATATTTTTTTTGCATTTTCTTAGAATTTATATAACTTAAACAAGCTCAAACTTCGTATTATTCGCAGTTTTCGATGAAAAATACGAATTTTCTTCCAAGTTTACCTCAATTTTTAATATATTTTTTAATATTTTACTGAGCGCAACTTTGCAACACTTTTATTTTTACATATATTGTACATTTTGATGTATTTTAAAATATATGTAAAGAAGAAAGTGTTGCACGATTGCTCTCATATAAATAATTGAGGTAAAATTAGGAGAAATTGCATATTTTTAATCAAAAACTACGAATAATACGAATTCTGAGATTGTATAAACCATATAAATCCGAACAAAATGCAAACACTATTGTTGAAATCGTACACGATAAACCTTCAATTAATAAAAAGTGAAATAATTAAGTCAGTATAACAAAATCGAGTTTAAGTGCAGTGTTGCCAGTGGGCTACTTTTTTAAAATTTAGATTGCTTGATTGGCACAACTTTTTTCAAATGGTATAATTCGTGTTCTTGTCGCTTTATTTAATCTGTCATTAAATAAGACGAAATTTAATTCCTCAAAAAACTGGTGGCAATCAAGAAAACTGAATTAAAAAAAAGTAGCCCACTGGCAACACTGTTAAGTGTTATTTCTTGGGCCAAAAATACAGCTTATGGACCCTGATCTTTTTCTGCTTCAGAATTCTGTTTATTTTTATTTATTTTTTCAAATAAAACCTAGAAGGCGGGGAGGTATGTAAACACACTCATCAGCTGGTGTCTCCATCAATTAACCTGTTAACCCTTTAACGTTCATTGGTTTCCCCACGAAACCACAAAACTTTAATTACGAAACTCAACATTGACAGCAGAATTTTAATAGAAATGTTTTTTATTTAGTATATATGTGAAATATCGCTTTTTTCTTATATAAAAATAAATTTGTTCATAATTTCCGGTGTCAACCATTTATTTCAACATCTTAGCAATTGAAGTGCTTTATCCGTTAAAGGGTTAACCGGAGTATAAACTTTTGTTCAACTCGTTTCAAAATCGGGACTTTTTTCTTCATATTGATAAGTACCGTAATTTCCGGCGTATAATCCGCAGCTCAAAGAATCGTTTTTCGACCCAGAAAATTTATTCAATAATTGTAGTTAAATATTTAAAGCGATCTTTTAAGCTACATTTTATAAAATAATATTTCTGGGTCGAAAAACGACTCTTTGAGCTGCGGATTATACGCCGGAAATTACGGTAATATCATCAGTGCCTGATTACCAACGACTTCCACCAGTAAAAAATAATAGCAATTTTTTCCTTATTTATGGCAGCAATTTTACACGAATAGGACGTTTTCAGAAGACTAAAATTTCTATTAAATTTTACTGGTGGAAGGTGCCTTGTCGATAATCAGTAATGCGTTCAAAATATTTCGGCAAATTTCTATGACGAAAAATGTCGTCATGCCCATTGCAGTAGTAGTTCGTGTATGACAAAATATTTCGTCATACCCAGAGTACAGGTTAATTATTTCAAAACGTGTACAGAACTCTAATTAAATTAATGTGACATAATTATTCTTCTCAAGAGCAAAATATTATCATTTTTAGTGTTTTTAAGTTAAATCAATCAAAAATTTAAATTGTCCCTCATCTTGAAGAAATCGATTGCTCCAAAGTGCAGTGCCATTTCTTTTGACATATTTATGAGAGAAATACTCAATTTCCACTTTCTTTATTTTTCAATGCATTGTGTTCCAGACACATAATCAATACATTAAAATGCTGCCTCGAAAAAAGATATTTAAAGAAAATTATCATCTTGGAATTTTCATTGTCTCTTACAAGGAGAAACAGAATTTATTTATTTTCATAAGCTACTTTTAATCAATTTAATAATAATAAAATTAAAAGCTCAATTTAATAAATTTAATAAAATTAAAAGCTCAAAGTTCAATTATAAGTTAAATTTGATAAACAATAAAACAAAACAAAACAAAACAAAAGAAATATGGACATGACCTCTATTCAGATGTGTTTAATATACATTTATATTGACAAATCAATGGGGACGTTTTTTACACTTTTACATATAACTTAGTTTTGTACTTAAATGGTCAGTGGCGTAGCGTCAGGGGGGGGGGGCACGATCATTTTACTACCAGTATAATTATATACTACCTTTAGCCTTATTTAATCTTTGAACGGTATGAATTAAATAGGGACAAATATAGTATATAAAAATACTGGTAGTAAAGTGGTCCGTGCCCCCCTTGACGCTACGCCTCTGTAAATGGTATATAACCTAAATTTTTCAATTAGCTATTTGGGTATGATGTCATACACTCACGCAAAGTTTTTTTTTTTTTTTAATTCGTTTTAAAAAGGAAAAAAGTCGCCAAAGTTTGAGGATTTTTTCCTTTAATGGTAAACTGGCTATTGTATTAAGTTAATGGTTTGGCGCGTTTTTAGTAATCATGCCAATCAAAAAGCCGCCAAACATTTGTGCGTGAATGTAACACATCTGTTCCAACTATTTTTATGTTCAACCAGTCTTTATCTGTCTTAATATAGCAGCATCAATTTGCTGAAAAATCAGCTTCATGTTTAAAAAATATCACGCCCGCAACAGAATATTAATATTTTTTTAATGTATGAAAATTATGATTTAACTTTCGAAGCTGTTACATTATAATAGGTAAACGTAGTTTAAAAGTAAAAATATTAATAAATTTGGGATTTAAACATTTTAAATACAAAGCTAATTTATGTGTAAAAATGTCAGACATATGCCTACACACATATGCATGGATTGAGGAATAGAGAAATACAGGTTGTTTAAAAAATATGTACATATTTTTAATCACATTCGAACGAACTCCCACTACATGACCTTGTATATTTGTTTATACGATATATAAAGTTTACAGTTTTTAGGGATTAAAAAAATCAGAACATTGATTTCTATAACAGTGTTTCTACTGGTCCGTTTTTCCATTACCAGTCCATTTGAAGAAAAGGTTTTGTGGAAGGTATTTACAATTTTTACAAGAGAAATAACCACCCGGGTTCATTTAGGTATTTGTAAAATTTGCACGAAAATATAAAAATAAACTATTTCTATGGTAAAAGTGGTATTCAAAAACGGACCGAGTAGAAGCCCTGCTATAAACATAACAATATATATATATATATATATATATATATATATGAGATATTTACCTAAATACCGCATAATAAATACAAATTTAAAATCCTTCCAGATTTTAAATAGCACTATTTATTAAAAAATATATTCGCTTATGTAATCGCAGAATTCTGCAATTAAATAAAGCAAATATTTCTTTTTTAAAATGTGGTATTGGAAAATTGGGAGACTTGACAACTACGCAAATACCGATTTTATTAGTTAAGTGATTGTATCGAAACAGACACAGATAAAGACTTCTTTTACTGGAATAACAAAATAAATCTTACATTGTCAATCATAAAATTAAAAACCTTGCCATACGCCAGACTGTATTCATTTAGTTCGATTCTTTTTATGAAATATTTTCTTGTACATTTTAGAATAATTAAAAAATATAATATGTCGTACAGTTTCTCTTTCAAATAACATGAGTTAACAATGTATTAAGAGAATTCGGGATCAATACAGGATATATTTATAGATAATAAATTTTATTTTAAGTACTTTTCGATAACGAGATGCAAAATATTCTAAAACCAATTACTTTTGCTAGATTATTTCGGAAAATTACCCCTTAATTTATAATCTTGTAGCGTATTATAGTGGATTTTATTCAAAGCCAATTTGCCTCAACAGGAGGAATATTCATTAATTCTCATTTAATTACGACTGTTTAATAATTTATATCTAAGAAAAACAAACAAACTTTAACAGGAAATTCCATCACATTTTATTCAAATCTTCTTTTTTAAGCTCATTAATTTAATTTGAAAAAAAAAAAAAACTACCAAGAGTTAATTGAAAATGAAACAGCTTACCTTTAAGGCTGTCAGGGGACAATTCTTTCTGTTGCTAAAATGTTAAAATGATTGACTGCTACCAGAATTAAAAAAAATAGATTTGAAAATGAGTACCGTATATACTCGTGTGTAAGTCGAACCCACTCCTCCCAATTCTTACGCAAAATTTTGAAAAAAAATTGAATTTTCGTATAGAAGTCGAACCACATTTCTGGTAGTATGTTGAAACATGATTTGTAATCGAGGATAAAAAATAAATAAATTTTCATTAAATTATTAAAAGTTTCTAATCAAACTTTTTTTTTTTAAACTTAGAGTATTAAAACTGTATAATTATGTAAAACTGAACTTTTTTGAAACCTATTCACATCAATTTAATGGTACTTAAAAAGAAAAAAATTCTTTGAAAAATCTATTCAAGCCTTATTTACAAGGGTAAACAACTTCTTAGACTGCTAAAAAATAGTACTTCTTTGTATTGTAGGACTTTTAAGAGAGAAATCTAGAAGCATTTTCAAGTTGAACTCTTTTAAAGAAGGGGATTAAAACGTTGAAAGGAATGCCTCTGTATTGAAGGGAATTCTATCCCAAGAGAAAATGGGTGAAAAACTATTAGAGGCACATTATTGTTGAGCTTTTTTTGTCAATCACAGGGAAATGACCATTATCCGCTTTTATATCTCTCTCCAATCTCTATATATTTTTTTATAGACCCATATGTGATTACTTAAAAGACTTGCCTATTCGCCGATTATCTAAAAAAAAATCACTCCGCTATTTCACACTTCTACCGGAGTGTGATGTCACGTGCAAAGTCCCAAAGTCCCATAATAGGAGTCTGTCAAAAGATACATAACAAACACTCTAACGTTCTTCCTTTAAATGCATTGTTGCACGAGTTCCAGTAAGCTCTATCTTTCGTTAAAATTTTTGGATTTCACGATGAACAACATTTTTTTTTTTATTACTGGTATATAAGTAGACCCCCATTTTCAACTCTCAAAGGGTATAGTCAGGTTTCCTATTAAAATATGCCCTTGAGTCAACCAGATCGAGTCCTACATGAATCGATAGACCTTCAATAGAGATGCGCTGTTGCAAAGTTTAAAGTATATATTTAAAACCCATGGGCAGTTATGACTCTTTATGTGTATTTTGGAAAAAGGTGCATTGTGAAAAAAGTAGTGATCGAATTTCCCCGAAAAAAAAATCAGGGATGTGTAATATTAAAATATAAATAGTGGATATTATTTTCAGATTATTTTCTGCAAAATAGCCAGTTTTATAAATTTTTTTCTTGTTTTTAATTTAACTTTTTAATTAAGAATATATCGAAAATTTTCAGTGACTACTTTCATGTTTTTACCAAAAATACTACGAGGTATGATGTATATTTGGTTTGAGTTTCAAATCTCTACGTGCATCATAGAAAAAAAATATTTTCCATGGGTGGGGAGAGTTTCAAGTTGCACGTGTTATTAGAAGTTCATCGCAGTTCTATGTACAGTTTACGCATGTAGCTTTGTTGTTGGTGGCAATCATCTGAAGGAAAGAATTTTGTTTTGTTAGTTGACAGTTGACTGATTTTGTTTTTAGATTTCTGCGCAGTTTTACTTAACACATTGCTTTTCGTCTTTAAACATGAAGCCCCGCCTATGGGGTTTTTTTTCCATTATTTAACAAAAATTTTATCACCATGTGTTTCTATTTTAAAAAGATGTATGTAATAGTGGTATTGTTTCTAATCGAACTATTAATATGCATAGTACTCTAATGTAAAAATTTGAATTTTGCGTATTTTCTTTGAGAAATATAGTAACATATGAAACAAAAAAGGACCTCCCATGGGCTGAATTACAGATCTCCACGACGTGAATTCATCTCTCCCGTGCAGAGCCTGATTACCAACGGGATAATTTTCCAGCAGTAAAATTGAAGAAAATTTCTTATTCAAAACAGTAATTGTTTGTGACTAGAGCAATTAAATAAGGCAAAAATTTCTACTAAAATTTATTGGTTGGAGTTTTTCCCGATTATGTTTTCCTCAATGTGTTAACACTGTTTTCGATTAATCAGCAGCAGTGTTAAGTCAAACTAAACCGAAAACTATTAAAAAAATCCGTCAACTGCCAACTAACAAAATACAATTGTATTATTCAAATGATTGCCACCAACAACATAACTATATACATAAACTGTACATAGAACTGTGTATGAACTTGTAATAACACACGCAATTTGCAACTCTCCCATCCCTAGAACACATTTTTAATTCTTTTCTATGATGCACCCATCATAGAGAGTTGAAACTCACACCAAATATACACCATACCTCGTAGTAGTTTTCGTAAAAACATGAAGGTGGTCACTGAAAAATTTCGATATATTCTTAATTAAAAAGTGCAATTGAAAAGAAGAAAAAATTAATAAAACTGGCTATTTTGCAGAAACAAATCTGAAAATAATATCCACTGTTTGTATTTTAATATTAGACAACCCTGATTTTTTTCGGGGAAATTTGACCACTGCTTTCTTCACAATGCACATTTTCCCAAAACGCACATGAAGAGTCAAAACTGCCCATGGGTTTGAGATGTATGCTTCAAACTTGGAAAAAAAGGCATATCTACTGAATGGCTATCGATTCCTGTAGAACTCAATCTGGTTGATTCAAGGACATATTTTACTAGGAAACCTGGCTACACCCTTTTGACTAAAATTCTTCGACTTATACACGAATATATACGGTAAAAATTTATCATTACATAGATTATAACTTTTTTTTTCAATTATTCTGGTGCAACTTCTTTAATTAACAGTTATAAATTCTTGGTTTGTTTTTTCAAAGTAGATATACTTTTCCTAAAAAGTGGAAGTCACAGGGCTCCCAAATAGTCCGCCAACTGAATACCAATATTTTTTAATAGAAAATTTCATGGTAGGTTTCTTTAGTATTTCCGCAAAATTTTACCTCCGAAGGTTGTTTTTGCAAAATATGCAAGAAAAATCTAAAAGTAAAACCTTTTTAAGAAATTACCGGTATTCGGTTGGCGGACAATTTGGAAGCCCTGAAGTCATGTCTGGTAGGGGATAATGGCATCTGCAGCATTTAGTAACCCCACCTGTATTTTTAAGCTGTAATCATGACCGCCATGAAAAAGAGTGAAGAGGGATGAGAGAGCAATTTCCTCTCATTTGATTTTCAAATTTAACTAACTATTTTTTTTTTCTCCGGTTTTACACAAACATAGCAAAATGTATTTTTTAAAAATAATTTAACACTTAGTATCACCGCGTCACATCTCTGAAAAATACACAAAACTTAATGTTACTTATACTGTGGACTTTAATAATTACCGTAATTTCCGGCGTATAATCCGCAGCTCAAAGAATCGTTTTTCGACCCAGAAAATTTATTCAATAATTGTAGTTAAATATTTAAAGCGATCTTTTAAGCTACATTTTATAAAATAATATTTCTGGGTCGAAAAACGACTCTTTGAGCTGCGGATTATACGCCGGAAATTACGGTAATTTTATTTATTGATGCTATCTTTCATCTCAAAAGTTAATATAAATTGTTCATAGATTTCTCAACAGACGGCGATACTGAGTTAATTTGTCCTACTAAAGTTTTATTTATCAGTTGATCAGTTTCACATCGTTATTTTTAATATAAACTTTATAGTTTTTGTCAATTTAAAAAGGCTGGAGACGTCCAAAAATGGATCAATTTTCAATTACAAAATTGAGAGTATTTGTGAGAAATATGGAATTTTCTGTTTGTTGCAGATGTGAAAAAATTTACCTCTTAGTCAATTATTTATTTATTTTTGTTCTAAAACTAAGCTTACGTTCTCTACTTAAGTTCTATAATTTTGTTTTGTAAATTTGTTTAAATTATATTTTACATGCATAAAGTTATGTATTCCAACATCCGAGTAAATTATTTTTAAATCGAAGTTGTTGAGTCACAAATAGTTAAAAAGGGGGAAATAACAATTTTCCATTAGGGGTCTCCCCCATAAACCCCCTTGGCAGTTAATTTCCAGTCCTGGTTTTTTATATTTATGTGTTTAAAATTTATATTAAACCGTAGGTTCTTAGCAGTGTTGAATTCAAGGGGTGGCGCGATCCCTAGGATTTTGAATTTTGAACTACATTTGCTTTTACTCCTATTAAATCATAATAAAAATGTATTTCTTTCGAGTAACCTAAAATAATTAAACATTAAAAGATAGAGAGACTGATCATTTTCCGTGTGTAAGGGGCTTTTCCCGCTAAATCTTCCATGGCAATTAATTTTAGTTCTGTTTTTCTTTTTATGTTTTTGTGTTTAAAATTTATCTCATACATGGATTTCATTATATTGTTGAATTCAGGGGTAGTCGGAGGAACATCCTCGCCGGTACATTCCACTCTTCACTGGGGTATGTTAAGTTTTATGCTCTTTTTAATAGTTAAAAAGTCAAGTTCCTCTGGAACTTAATAATGCCCCCTGATGAAAAAGACATTATTACCTAAATTATCTTTATTGAAAACGCTAGTAGAAATTTATTTTTGAATACTCCATATTTATTGATTGTTAATTTTTTGTATTCAGGGTTCGGACGGATCAGGAAATTTTCCAGGAGAGTCAACAGTACTGTTTTATAGAAAAATAAATCTAGGTTAAACTAGCGAAACTTCGGCTTCTTTTAAGGATTGATTTTCTGTAAGAAAATATTGGTACCAAAGAATTTCCTGGTCACAAACCGAACTAACCCTGTGTATTGCTTTTTATGTTGATATTTTTTTAAACTCTTGCACGGGAGTTTTTATGAAAAAAATCCTTAGTTCAGCTCATTTCACGTTTATATTTATTCCAGTTTATAAACGATGCGGACCACAAGCTTATCTTTCAAAATCTTGCACCTCCCTGTATTCCCTGGACCTTGTTCCCAATTCTTCAATGACTTATTATAAAAATAAGCAGTATGAGTCCCAAGGGAATAGGGGGAAAGCTTTTTTCTACCTGTCTCCCCTCTTCCCTCTTTATGCGGCCTTATCTTAAACGTAGTTTGAATTTAAGTTAGATACCATAATGTGCAATAATAAATGAAACCTTCAAGTAAAACCTTCATATTATCTACAACCTTCATTTCCATTTTCCTTCAAAATACATGAAGTGATCGCAACAAAATATTTCAAGTCATTGAAGGTAAATCTCATGATATAAACTGCAAGAAACCTTTAACAAATATTTATTTTATTATATTTTTTTGTAAAGAATCCTGTATGTTCCAGTTTCCTTCAAAATATCCACAGAAACCTTCAAAATAACTGCCAAACCTTAAAAAGGTTATAAAATTCCAATATGAGATCATAGAGATCTCACCGTTTACTTAATAGGTGATAAGACAATTTAAAAGACACAAAGATGTTAAAATGTTTACAAAAAGATGTTAAAAAGTTGTTTAACTGTCCAAGTACTTTCGGACGGCTATCGCCGCCATCATCATAGGGAGCGAAAATTCTTACTGACTGCCGTCTTCGCATCTGAACTCCAGCTTCACCTTGAGGTGGAAAAGTCCATTGTTTTTTGGATGTTATCTGAGATGGTTTCCATGGATACGCTGAAAGATAATGTAAGCAACTTTGTAAACTATGCGAACAAAAGGAGGGGGGAGGGGTTCGTATACTTTATCTTCTAATATTTAGGACATTAAACATTATATTGGGTATATTGTACCCTTGTATGTACCCCCTCCCCCCTCCTTTTGTTCGCATAGTTCACAAAGTTGCTTACACTATCTTAAAGCGTATACATGGAAACCAACTCAGATAACACCCAAAAAACAATGGACTTTTCCACCTCAAGGCGAAGCTGGAGTTCAGATGTGTAAGACGACATTCAGTAAGAATTTTTGCTCCCTGATGATGGCGGCAATAGCCGGCCGAAAGTACTAGGACAGTTTAACAACTTTTTAACATATTTTTGTAAACATTTTAACATTTTTGTGTCTTTTAAATTGTCTTCTCACCTATTAAGTAAACGTTGAGATCTGTATGATCTCATATTGGAAATTTATAAATAAAGCAACGTGAAAATTGCATTTCGGCCTATGTGTTTTGGCTTAAAAAGGTTTTTTGCTGATTTTTTTTTTCAAATGAAATTAAGTGTAGATTTTAAATTGCCGTAGAAATATATAATTTAAAAAATATTATTTGACAATGTGGTACGAATAGAAAAAGTCGTCGCCTGTAGTAACCCTGTTTATGAAAACATAGGTAAAACATTAACGAAATCGTATGTGATTTATGTAAAAAGAAATTCTATTATTTCAAAAAAACTTTTGCATACACCGCATTCGTTAATTTTTAATTGATTAAATCTACATATTGTCATATATTATTTTTTGTGCTTAAATGTTTAGTACATTTGTTGCTTTTTTTTACAGAGTTATTTTTTTACAGAGTTTTCAATTTAATGGAGATAACTTTTAAGTAAAGCTATTTTTTTACATTTTAGTTTATAACAATGAAGAAAATTGCTTTGACAGTTAAAAACTGTCACCGTAAACATATTTTGGGAAACTATTGTTTTGTTTTTAAAAATTTCAACTGACGACATGGTTTTATTATAATTAATTTTTATCATGGTCTTGTAAAACTTTTGAAATATTAAGATACATTATTTTATATTTTATCATTGAGCGAAAATATTTTTCAGAATAAGCTTGTTCATTCAAAGCATATATGTTTAGCAACATACGAAATAAGAAAGAAAAATTTTTTTGAAATACAAAACGTCCTTTTTTGGTTATGTTAAGGAAAAATGATGTCAGTTAGAATAAGCTCTTTTCTTAATACTTTTTTACAAGTGAATGTTTCAATGATTCTTGTTTAAAACATTTTTTTAACTGGCTGTCGACATTTTTCTACATTTAGTGTGTTTATGTTGCTATTTTCATGTACCTGTTTATGTTTAAAAATTTAATGAAAAAAAATACAATTTCAAAACCGCCATTATCATGTCTATTGTATAAGCTTAACAAATCTGCTAGACAAAGAGTATAAAAAACCTTTCACATGAATGTTTTACTATTTTTGTGAGAGTAAGTAAATATATGCTTTCTTACGTTATAAAATGAAAACATCGTGTAACTGAAATTTATTGTTCATGAAAATAGTAAAAAAAGTAAGAATCTTTCGTAGCTCCATTTTCCTTAACGAGCTTAACATTTAAAACAAAATGTTAACATAAGAAGAAAATACCTAGAAACAAAAACATATTTTGATTTTTTTTTCGTGAGAAATATTTAAATTTAACTGAACAAAATACAAAATCAACATTCCTGTACGATGAGATGTCATAAATAATAAATCTAAGTTTAAATAGTAAACTTTGCATTTCCCTGTTTACATTTAGAAAAGTCTAAAGCAATAAATACCATTCGTCCAGAGGAAAAAAGAAGATCTGTCGAAAATAATATAGCCAAATTAGCCTATTTTACATTAAAAAAATAAATTACCGTGCTACCAGAATTTTTGTTTAGAAATGTTTGTTATGTATATCCACGAAATGTCTGTTATTAAATAAAACAAAAAGATACTATACAGAAATTCTATTACGGCGGTAGTTTTTTTTTTAAACTAAATAAAAGATCTAAGACTGATTGGGTTACACTGGGCCAGATCAGGGTAGCCATCATAGTCTCGTATTTTATTCAGAAATTCCAATTTCATAACAGAAATACCGAATAGCAGTGCCGTCTCGTGACTAGCTTTATTTAGGGTACCAAATGCACGGCTGCTAAATTTATTCTTTTCTTACCACTAATATTCAAAGTGAATACTTTATTTTTTTTTAACTGGCAGAAAGTTCTGCCATTAAACAAGGAAATGATTTCTTGAAAAAAAATAATGGTATGAATATAATTTGTATTTCAGGCATGCATAGTGCCCCAAAGAAAGACAATCACGAGCCGCTACTGCCGAATAGTAATTTGTTTTTTAATGACCGAGAGTTCACAATTACATAAGGCAAAAATTCTTATTTTGGTATTTCTGGTATCAAATCGGAATGTCTGAATAAAAATGGTGGCCAAACTGGCAACACTGGTCTGGATATCACATACGCCCATTACGTAGTACAGAGATGGTGAACCGGCGTGTGAAGAGGCCAACTGCCACAAGATTTTCAGAAAAAATATGTTCCACTTATTTAATGAAAGAAATTCTGAGGTTCAATAAGGCAATGAAAACCATTCCTGAAAAATGAAGGAAATTGACCTTCTGGAACGAGAATTCAAAGTCCCTGACATTGTAAGTCTTACCATCCAGTGTGTGGAATACTACTTTTACAGAGATTTACAATTCGTCTTATTGTATCTTATTGTATCGTATTGTATCCTCGCAGAATCCTGCAATTAATTAAAGTGAAAATTACTATGCAGAAAATACGGTACACTAAAATAAGCACATCTGCGCACCTGGACATCATTAACACTTTACCAGTGTCGCTGAAATTTGCATGTTTTTTAATATTAAGATTAAATTTGATTGGTGATTTATTTGATTCTCTGACATAAAACCCGAATTGAGTTCGTTTTTTCTCGAATACATATTTAAATATATAATTTAATATTACCATAATATTTTTATTATACTTGTGAGTAGGCGAACCTTGCTATACTGTTAAAGGGTTAAAAATACCGACCAATTTCTAATAAAATGAATTATAATTATGAAATAATATACACAGATGAGGAATTTGTAATGACTTGCAATTTTCTTGCACGGTAAAATCTGTTTATATTGCAATACGTTCTGGCTAAAATATTTTATTTGTTTCTATTTGAAATAGACACTCACTATAATTCTAAATAACACACAAAAAGTTTTCTCCATGGATCGTTCAGGAATTTATTTTATTCAAAATATATACCAATATTTCAGAATATAAATATTAGCTTTTTATAGCTTTATTAGCGTTATTAATAAAGCGAAGATTAGGGAGAATGCAGTGTTGGCAAACTTGTCGAAGAACTTGGCAAAGTCGCTACTTTTTTAAAATTCAGATTGTTTAATTGCCACCAGTTTTTTAAGTAGAAATATTCACTTTTTTTAATGTCAGATGGAATAAGGTGAATTATACTTTTTTCTAAAAGTGGTGGCAATCAAAAATCTGAATTATTAGAAATTAGCTGACTGGCAACACTGGGCGACTGGGGAAGTTTCACCAACTTTTATCTAAAGTGCTCTTAATTTGTGTTTGAAATGCAATAAATCTGTGTGCCTCATATAATTTCCTAGTTATGTACACTATATTTTTACTGCGTCAAAATGCTACAAATACATGAAAACTTTTTTTTTTTTTTTTTACTTAACCCATTAAGGACCTAATCATTTTTCTCAATAAAATACAAATATTGCGATTCACACAACTTTTATATTATAGCAACATAAGAGTGACTTTATCATGGTGTTTCTTGCATCGAATAAAACGAATATTTCTCCTAAAAACAAACTGGTGTTACCTTAAAACCTGGTGTAAGAAACATAATGTTGCGAAAACGCAACGTCAGTCTTTAATGGGTTTAGTAAGGTGTCACACAAAATATACATATAAAACAAGAAAACCACTGACATGTTTTGGTTTCATTCGAGAAAAAAAAACGGAATCATATGACTACAACATCAATCAAGACGAATAACACTGGACAACAAAATACATAGAACGAGCAAAACACATAAATGCCCCCTATTATCAATAATGAAAAATAACCAAAGACATCAATTTAAGATTGTTTACTCTCGTGCCCCCCCCCTACTCAAGTTTTTTTTTAAATATTTATTTAGTAATTCCAATCATAAATGTGGAATATTATAGGAAAAGGTATCATTGTAGAAGCGTCCTAAGAAAAATTTTATTGTTCCTAGAAGTATCCCTAATCAATGAACTTTCGAAAATACAATAGAAATAATATTATGAAGATAATTATTTCAGAATAATAATAGGAAAAGTACAATGATTCCATATCCTATACGCAGCAAACACTCTAATCTGGATAACCGAAGCTATATGACGTAAAATTATGCACGCGTTGTAATTCAAAGGTTTCAGCACTGTTTTTACAACTTCATGGGTAGTTCTTAGACAGAGTTGCCAAGTCTCCGGATTTTTGCACACCAGTAATTTTTTAGAGAAAATGTTGTTCTTTTAGATCGTAAAAATGCACTGATTAAATAAAACAACATTTTCTGTACTAAATTACTGGTATCCAAAAGCCGGAGACTTGGCAAGTCTGCTTAGAGATTACTCAATTTCTTGAACTCTCTATCTGTGATCCTTAGACTGAATTACTACACCCAAATGAATCCTAGTCGTATTTTGACGATATATTATTCTGGTTAGAATTGGGTTGTTGTGCTTATGAAAATTACAATTTAAATTAATAATTTATTTAGTTTAATACCGTAATTTCCGGCATATAATCCGCAGCTCAAAGAGTCGTTTTTCGACCCAGAAATATTATTTTATAAAATGTAACTTAAAAGATCGCTGTAAATATTTAACTACAATTATTGAATAAATTTTCTGGGTCGAAAAACGATTCTTTGAGCTGCGGATTATACGCCGGAAATTACGGTAAGTGGATTCGATAATCAGTAACAATAGATGAAAACAAAATCTTTTAATTTTCTCCGTATGTGTAATTATTCTGTACTGTATAAAGCTATCATGATGTTTGTGACGTTTTTTTTTGCGATCACTTATATAATGGTAAAAAAAGTGCAATTAAAAGAGTGAGATAACATAAGTAGTATAATAAAGCAATACAACATATTTCTTACATTCTTGCTCATATAAATTCAAGATTAGAGTTGATCAGAGATTTAACTTGTACTAAATTAATATGATAATAATACTAGAAATTTATTATTCTCCCCAACGTTGCCAGATACATGTTAACGATTGGTTCCTCTATAACTTATATATGACATATACCCATTTTCTACTAGCACGAAACGTTTTAGAAACTTGACAATTTTGAATACGTCAGTTTAATTTAGTTTTTAATGAATGGTTTTCTGCCCCTATTCTGGATAAAGAACACAGCAGAGGACGGCTGTAAAGCATTGAAGTAAAAAATTATTAATTAATGTGTATGTAAGCCAATTTTGATCCAGGGCTTGCTCACAGACAAGGTAAACGTTCACCACTTTTTTCGAAAAGTTTTTTTTTCTTTAATTAAAAGTGAGAGTCTCCAATTAAATAAGACGGAATCACTTTTTGAAAATACAGGTGAATTTATGACAGGCTTCTCACTCGTTTTTGACTTTTAGCTGACCGAATAATGTCTTTGATTATGATAAACCTCTTCTTCATGTCAAAGAAGACCATTTACTCAATCCTCTTAAATGATGTCAAAAACAGGTTAAATTAAATGCTTTAATGTCACGAACATATCACGCAAGTTTCAAACAACTGAACTTACTAACTTGATAAAAAGACGAATCATTTTGGTAGGTAGGTTAATGGCAAATTTCTGCTTCACAATATTGAATCACAACTTTTTGACATTTAAATATATTTACTAAAATAAAACGAAGTCGAAATCCACAGTTGTATATTATCAATCAAAATGGATCCATAATTTGTAAGGATTTAAGCAGAAATAATTTAAATTAACGAAAGATTTAAATTTTCTAAAAATATTTTGTGAAATTAAAATTTAAACTGATTCGAGAGCCACTGATGCTTAATTTTTAAAATGAAATTGAAAGTTGCTATACATTTAAAATTAATATCTATAAAGAAATACAGCCAAACCCATTTAAGACGCGTCTCCAGGAACTGGACAAAAGTCGCATAATAACTGGGATGGCGTATTACATGACTTGCATAATGTTGCATGAAACTGAGCTTATTTACATATGTAATCATCTAACTCAGACATGCTCAAAAAAAAAAAATTCGCCGGTCGCAAACATATGTTTGTGACGTCAGGCGAGCCGCAACTCATTTATATAATGGTAAAAAAAGTGTAATTAAAAGAGTGAGATAACATAAGTAGTATAATAAAGCAATACAACAGAGTAACAATACAACAGTAGGGTTGAATGCTTGTCGCGAAAGAAATGTCACCAAAAAATTTTAACACCACTATTTTCAAACAAGTATTTTCGTTATACATTTCTATTTCAAAGGTCCTTTCTATCCAAGGATTTTTTTGTTTTAAAATAGCAGTGTAGGAATTGTTTGGTGCCAGTTTTTTTCCGCGATAAACGTTTATACCTAAAGAACAGTATTAATTTTCTAATAAATATAAAACGTATTTATATAACAGAAGAAAGTTTCCACGTTCTAAAGAAAAACAATCAGGTGATTTCTGTTATAAATTAGTCTTTTGCTGAATGTAAAACTTTTTTTATTTGTAGAAATATTTAGTGCAAACTTAATTTGAAATAATGTTTGATTAATAATGAAGATAAAGAAAATTTTACACGACTGTTGTACAAATACAACTACATGTAAAAAGATATTTTGGCTAAGAAAACGGCATTAAGATGTTTTAATATATTTTTAAATTAAATTAAAAATATCGAGGCAGATTTTACCTTCCCGTGAAAATATAAAAAATAACTGTTAAGGTCTTAATTTTTTTTTATTCCTATCTCAATTTTTTCTAAATAGGGCAGAGTGGGGTGATTATTGGTCACTTTTCATAAAGATCCATATAACTCAGTAACAAATTGAATTGAAACAAAAATTTTATACCTGCAGAAAGAGAATCCAATCCCTAACAATCTTCATTAGTTTTATTTTTTTTTAAATTATATATAATATTAATAAAATTTAAAAATGTCTGACCAATAATAACCCCGGCAATGGGGTGATTATTGGTCAGGGATGGGGTGATTATTGGTCATTGTTTTATGATCAAATACCAACATATTAAACACTCAAAAATTTAATAAATGATTAAATGAAACATTCTTGGAATAAATTTAATACTTTATATTGTTTGTAAATATAAACAGAGTTATGAAAAATGGTATAAAATAAAGAACATTACTAAAATGGTTGGAACTTCAAATATATTTCACAAAATAATACATTTATTTACGAAATACTTTTGTATTTAAGGTATGCAGCTTGCATTTCATCTTCCTCAATCTGAAATTGCCCTGTACCATAGAGTCTAACTGGTCCATAAAACACAAAGGGGTGCTTCACTGGCGCAAGATCCGTTTTCTTTAGCCAGCGATAATTTCTGCAGACTTTTCCAAAAATTTGCAAGACAAAATATCATCCTGAATACTAATAACACGCCCGATGTATGGCATCTGTTCAAAGTAGACAGCATAGTACTTCTCTACACATATGGCTTTATGTATTTTCCTTAATTTATTTGTAGCTGAAATATCAGAATCTTTTTTTTTTTTTTTTTTTTTTTTTTTTTTGCAGTTGCGGAATTTCCTCAGCTTCACCCGTTTCTACTTCTATATCTATATCCGTATCTTGTGTGCATGCCTGTGTTTTTTTCTAGTCTCAGAGGATGATGCTACTGCATCTTCAGCTGTTCTTGTTTAATGTTTAATGTTAATTCTTTTTTGATTCTTTTTCATCTTTTTCTTTTTTAACTTTTTCACACAATTTAACCCCTTCGGGACCGGCGACAAATTTTATTCGGTTGGCACCACCTTTTTTTAAAAAAGCTACCTTTACTTAAACTATCACAAAAATGCTCTAATTAAGAAAGCAAATATTACTTTTATTTTTTACTGGTGCCTAAAACAAATTCTGTATGCTCTTTTTGAGGGTGCATATATGCACCCATGATCCCGAACGGGTTAATGAAATCCTCGTTCGTGATAACTGCTGCATTTGTACTGTAAAAGATGTTCATTATCTAAATATACAAGTTAAATTTTCAAACTCACCCCAATTTCTCTTCAAGAAATGGATAAACAAAGGCTCAGTTATTTCAAATGTAATTTGTGTAAGAGGTTGCTGAAAAAATCAAAACAATGTGGTTCACTCTTAAAGTGTTGCCACATGAACTTGAAAAAACTTTTGAATGCAGACACTGCCATCTAAAACTGACAAATATTAAACATTTCTGCACTATTTGTGAGTTTATACGTAATTTTTAAGCTAAAATTACATGACCAAGAATCACCCCATGTATATAGGGTGATGTTTAGCCCTCTATTTCCCTAATGTATGTACTCATACAGTGTTCATATACATACATACGTATTCTATGCATATTTCTCTTTCTATATAACCTTTCTAGATCATCATGTAGCTAAATTTCATATTACAGGCACCTTATGAAAAAAAGCATGATTTTGTAATCCCTTATTTTTTGCTAATGTTTTATACATATGTCTAGTTAAAATATTTTTTCTCATTAAATTATGTTTTGAACCAAAATATCGTTTGTGTTACTGAATAACAATGAAATTGTCTAACAACCAGTATTTGTTTTTCTTCCAATTTTATCATTAGTATTAATGAAAATTTAACTGACCAAGAATCACCCCTGTCTGCCCTACGTTCAAGTTACCTGACATCAATTTTGAAGCCAAAGACTATATCGATTTTATAAATTGGGCTGAAGTGACCAGTGTTGCCAGTGAGCTACTTTTTTTAAATTCAGTTTTCTTGATTGCCACCCGTTTTTTGAGAAAGTAAAATTTGCCTTGTTTAATGACAGAATAAATAAGGCGAAAACAAGGCTAATAATACCATTTCAAAAAAAGTGGTGCCAATCAAGCAATCTGAATTTTAAGAAAGTAGCCCACTGGCAACACTGGAACCGTGACAGAACCACCATTAACTAAGTAATTACATCATAATATTCTTACAAAGTGTATCCTAAATCCAAAGGCAATAGATGAAGACATCTTACCTAAGATTAAACTATTCGCTTGTCACAATCAAGCCACTGAAAGATGTGTGAAACTCTTTACTTAGGCTTTTTCAGCTGTTTGTGGTCCTTTGAGACGCGATGGTTTCATTAAAACTTGTCTGGAGTCTCTGAAAAAAATGCCAGTTTTTTAAACCAAAAATCAGTATGGACTACTATAAAATGGTAACTTCGTTGCTTGTAAATTGTAATAGTAAATTATTTTTACCTTATTACAATAGTTCTTAAAAAATAATAATAAATAATATTTTCTTACATAGGTTAAGTAAAAAATATAAAACAATTACATTTACCAAAATTTCATATATTTAAAAAAAGGATAGTCTAGGAGTTAGTATAATAAAAGCGAATTTGATATAAATATTACATAATTTTACTATAAATATATAATAATAATTATAATAATTCGATGATCATCCTTTTAAATTAAATTATTATTAATAGTTTGAATATTTGAGGGAAAAAATGGAAAATTGCACAACTTTTACGTTTTTTTCTCAATATTCAATGACCTTGGGCCAGTATTTAATATTACTATTTTTCAAATATATTTTATATTTAGAATGAGGATATGATAGAGCAACTTTCCCACACCACCCCAATTTGATTTGGTGAAAAAAAAATCATAGGCGAGCGCTTTTACGTTTTTTCTCAATATTCAATGACCTTGGGGCAGTATTTAATATTAATATTTTTCAAAGATATTTTATATTCAGAATGAGGATATGATAGAGCAACTCTCCCATACCGTCCCATTTTGATTTGGAGAAAAAAAATATTTTTCCTTCGGCGAGCGCTCCACCCGACTTTATATTCACAGTGCAGTTTTGCAATACATAAATGTTACTATATAGTGATGAAGTTTTTGAATTATGTAGGCTGTTCGATGATGGAGATAGTCTATAATGTTATATTACAATGATGGAGAAAATTTGTATTCATTAACACTTTGCATGAGGAAAACTGTGATCACAGTCAGTCCTTAATTCTGGCAGATGCTTTATTCTAAAATTCCGAATTCTTACAATAAAATTTTAAATAGTAATTTTATTTTATCCACGAAAGTTCAATCATCTTATAATGCAAAAATAACTATTCAAACTTTCTGTTGATAGTTTGGAATTTCCCACTTGACACCAGTGTTGCCAGTGGGCTACTTTTTTTTAATTCAGTTTTCTTGATTGCTACCAGTTTTTTGAGAAAGTAAAATTCGTCTAATTTAACGACAGATTAAATAAAGGAAAATAAGGCAATTTATACCATTTCAAAAAAGTGGTGCCAATCAAGCAATCTGAATTTTTAAAAAGTAGCCTACTGGCAACACTGCTTGACACCCATTTGACATAACATGACAATTTCGGGTCAGTGTTGCCAGTGGGCTACTTTTTTAAAATTCAGATTACTTGATTTGCACCACTTTTTCAAAATCGTATAAATCGCGTCGTTTTCACCTTATTTAATCTGTCATAAAATAAGTCGAAATTTACTTTCTAATAAAACTGATGCTAATCAAGAAAACTGAATTTTAAAAAGGTAGCCCACTGGAAACACTGTTTCGGCTTTACAGAACGTATCATTAGAACGAAACTTAAAAAAAAAAAATGAAAATTGGAACATCTGCTCAACTTATCTGTGAACATACATAACATGTTTAAACGTCTTTATTTTAACCCTTTAACGAACATTGGTTTCCCTATGAAACCACAAAACTTTAATTACGAAATTCAACAATGACAGCAGAATTTTAATAGAAATTTTTTCCATTTATTATGTATGTGAAATATGGCTTTTTTCTTATATACAGATAAATTTGTTCATAATTTCCGGTGTCAATCATTTATTTCAACATTTTAGCAATTGGAGTGCTTTATCTGTTGAAGGGTTAAGGCGGTTTCACAATTGAAATTTTCAGTTTAATTATTTCATTGTTTTTTTTTTTGTAATTGAAGGGGAGTGAAATTATAAGATAAAATTCAATATTTTCTCGTAAAAATATCACAAATAAGTGTGTCAGGACATTATATGAAAACATAAGCTGTATTTAACATAGATGTTAAATTTTAATTACATTATGTCTTGTTTATTACCAAGAAAGTGAATGTTCTAAATTCCTAGGGCTGTCGAGAGCTACCACTATTTTGGTATAGAAACTTTTTGTCTTATTTAATGACAGACTTTCTGCGTTTAAATAAGACGAAAATTACTATTCTCAAAAATCAGTGACAAATGAATTCCCGACAAGGAGTTTAGATACCCATGCCTTAACACCTGAACACGTTCAGTAGCTTAAAACGCACTTCCAGGAATTATTGTTAACAGACAGTAGAGAATTATTTTGTGTGTCCCTGTAAATGAACGATGACTGCTATGAACACAATATTCTGTAGTAAGCCTCTTGTAATGCACATTAGTGATAGATATAAATTTCAATGCGTTTAAAATAGTGAAACATTATTTAATTAAACCGCAAACGATTTTTCTCCATAGACGTAATGTAACGGTTTTCTTTTGACTGTCCCTGTAAAGTAACTATAAGAGCTATGCACACCATATTCCATATTATGCTTTTTGTAATGCACCTTAGTGATATATATCAATTACACTGTGTTTGGAATTGTGGAACATCATTAAAATAAACCGCAAATGTTTTTCCCCATAGACCGTAATGTAACGGAAATCTTTTGAGTGTCCCTGTAAAAAAGCTACAAGTGCTACACACTTGAGATGAAATAGGGATCATGCTACAGATAACGACAATAACATATAAAAATTGCAGGGCATACCGAGCATATTTACTGGAGTTAGAGCACGGACAGACGGCAGACGGCCAGACAAACCGAAGTCATAAACACTTTTCAACAAGGTTGGAAAGTGTTAATAAAAATCAGCTTCATCCATCACCAAACAAATCCATATTTTTATTTTTGTTTTTATTTATTATTATTTTTATGCTCTTAAAAAAAAAAAAAAAAAAAAAAAAAAAAAAAAAAAAAAACCTATCATTTCAGCACCAGTTGGACATAGCCATATTTTGGTCACTTTTTTCATTTTATAAAACTTTTATTTTTTAAATGTAATTTATAGTTGGTGTTTAACTTATTTTTATCATTTTTTCGCTTTTTTAGTAAATTTTTGCCCTTTTTTGCACATTTTCATAAAAACAAAAAATTTTAGTCTCGACCCTAAAAACTAGTTAATCACTTAATTAACCGGCACTTGCACTTTGACGGTACTCGGGGACTTTATGCCGTCATTGACGTCGGGTCCCGAGGAACTTGTGCAGGTGGGAACATCACTTCAAACACTTTACTTTGCGATAGTTCCTAAACTACACTTACAAAAACCACAAAAATCTGTTTTTAAACATTTCACTAACCGTACTCTCGCCTCCACTCAAAATAATAATTATTTTCACATTTTAGAAAACTTAACTTTTTCACGCACAGCCCAAAATTCAAACTTTTTAAAATTCTTAACTTTCCACACATACGATTATCAAATAAACTGGGTTTCTAAACAAACACATTTTTCTTTTCTACTTTTCAAAAAAATTGCAAACTTCACATGTAAATTTATTGAGTTATTACACGTTTTTCATCCAATATTTACACTCTTTCTTCCCCTCGTAAATCCGGCTAAGTCTCGTTCATTCTCACTATAAATCATGTTTTCTAGTAATGCTTGCTTCCCTATTCAATCGTATATGTTCAGTTTCCTTTTTGCATCATTTTAATTTCTTCATGTTTGTCGTTTTATTTTATAAGTTTTTCTGCGCTGAAAATCCATCAAATTCTGGACCCCTCTTCCATTTTCTTATGTTTTTTCTAACACCTAACTGCGAACTCAGTCTGTTTTTCGAGCACTTGTCCACAGCAATCCCCACTCTCTTCCAAAACACCGTACTCTACCATATCTTTAACAAATATCAAATCAAGTAAACCTAACTTTAACTGTTCAACACCTCTCTTGTACTTTAAAAATATTTCCATCATCCAGACTTGAACGTTCACGCCGGCAAATTTGTAGTAGAACACCTAACTCGAACCCAACTTTTATTTTATTATCTTAATTAACTTTGTATCATTTTTAAGCTTTTTAGTGAAACTTAGCCGGATTTTTGTCATTTTTTGCACTTTTTCACGAAAACAAAATTTTCATTCTCGACCCCAAAAACTTGTCAAACACATAATTTTCTTAATCAATATCCATTCTCTGCAATTTTTCTCTAAAATTCAAAAATGTTTTCAGAGTACGGCACCTGCACTTCGACGGTACTCGGGGACTTCATGCCGTCTTTGACGTAGAGTCCCTGGGAACCGGTGCAGGTTTGAACACCACTTCAAACATTTTCCTTCGCAATAATTCCTAAACTACACATATAAAAATCACAAAACTCAGTTTTTTAAACTTTTCACAAACCGTACTCTTACCTCCACTCAAAATAATAAATATTTCCAGATTTTAAAATTATTAACTTTTTTCACGCACAGCTCAAAATTCAAACTTTTTAAAATTCTTAACTTTCCACACATACGATTAGCAAATAAACTGGGTTTCTAAGCAAACACATTTTTCTTTCCTACTTTTCTTAAAAATTTCAAACTTCACATGTAAATTTAATCAGTACAAAAACCCTTAACGTGTTAAAAGTTGTGACGCAGCACTTTCTTTTGGCTCTATGAATTTTAAATATTGGGCTTAAAAGCAATGATATCAAATTTTAGTGACGCTATGTTAATAATTTTTTTTAAATCATAATTTTCTTTTTAGTTTTATTTATATTCACAGGTGCAATTATTATCTTAATATGAAAAAATATATAAAATTTATTCGCTGATGCTTTTTCATTCACATCTCTCATGAATTCAAAATATGGGTTTTAAAAGAAATGATATCAAAATTTGAGTGACACCTTGACGTGAATTTAATAGGACTGTTTTAAAATTCAATTTAAATTATTTTTGGTTTGTCGTCTAAAGTATATTTACACATACAATCAATACTTTTAATTGTTCAATACACTTTTAAATATATTACTTTCACTGAGCCTATATTATGTATTGAAATGTATCTATTTCAATAAATTGATTTATCTTCTGTGTCACGCTATCCAACATCATAAGTAAAATTTATGTAAATTTTTGCGTCATAGTATCCAAACAAAGGGAAATGTATGCAAGTGGATAATATGACGCAAAATAATCATTTACACTATTTTATATGAAGGGGTTATATGAATAAGCGATATAAGCAGATCCATAACCCATATGCAACCGATTGGTTGGTTGGCATGGCTAGAGACTTTGCCCACTGTATACTAGCAAAAAACCAATTTCTTATTAAAATATTGAAATCATAAATACCAATATAATAAATACCTATCGAATTTTGTACATGTAATTACGAATTTCTCGTTTTTTAACATTTTCCAACCTAGTTGAAAAGAGTTTATGACTTCGGTTTGTCTGGCCGTATGGCCGTCTGCCGTCTTGCCGTCTGTCCGTCTGTCCGTGCTCTAACTCCCGTAAATATGCTCGGATTGCTCTGCAATTTGTATATGTTATTGTCGTTATCTATAGCATGTTCCCTATTTCAACGGAAGTGTGTAGCACTTATAGTTTTTTTACAGGGACACTCCAAAGAATTCCGTTACATTGCGGTCTATGGGGAAAATCATTTGCGGTTTATTTAAATAATGTTTCACTATTTTAAACGCATTGAAATTTATATATATCACTAAGGTGCATTAAAAGAAGCTTAATACGGAATAGGGTGTGCATAGCACTTATAGTTACTATACAGGGACAGTCAAAAGAATTCCGTTACATTACGTCTACGGAGAAAAACCGTCTGCGGTTTATTTAAATAATATTTCATTGTTTTAAACGCATTGAAATTTATGTATATCACTAAGGTGCATTACAAGAGGCTTACTACAGAACATTGTGTGCATTGCAGTCATCGTTCATTTACAGGGACACACTAAAGAATTCTCTACTGTCTGTTACCAATAATTCCTGGAAGTGCGTTTTAAGTTACTGAACGCGATTTTAATTTTAACTCGCTTTTTGTCTATTACGTGGTGTGTATAAATTCTGTAGATCCTAAACAGGGAAGCACAAAAGTTCGCCAACTCATTTCCGTTATTGACAGAAACACCAGACGGAGAATTGTGCTACGCGTTTCCTAACTGAACTAAAATTTAGCATCCTATGTAGTATATATACAAATCTATAGATCATATACAAGGCTGAATAAAAGTATTCGGATATTTTTCCGAATATTGTATATGTTGGAAATTCCTGAAATTATGTTTTTAAATATGTTATGCGTTTTCCAAATTGTTTACTTAGATGTTATCTTTTAGCTTATTAAACGGTATGATTTGTAAAATTATATTGGAAGCGTTGGAAAGTGTTGCATAATCTATGCTTGACGCATGATTTTTCGTTCTTGTTTTTAAAATGAAAGATAATTCATTTTTCGACCAAATGTAGATTAAAAATATGAATTGTTTGCATCCGAACAAGAAAGAAAAAAAATTAACCATAATTTAATTTAATACATATTTTGGAATGTATAATAAATTGTTTTCGTATAAAAAAAAAAAAGAATCTAAATAGTTTTTGAATGATATGGAGATGCTTTAACTTTTAACTGTAACCGTGATAGCGATGAACACCCTTACTGCGCAGTAATAAAAAGTAGTGAAAAGTCCCAAAATCCGTAATGTTATTCAATGCTAAAAAGCATAAGAAAAGAGTCCGATTTTGAAACTGGATTATATAAAAAACAAGACTTTTCCTACGTTAACTCAAAATCTTATTCGCTTCATCTAAAACCGATTAATATAATATATTAATTTTAAAAAAATCCTTCGATCAATTTTCGAGATAACAACTATGTGCCCATTACACCATTACATCTCCCATTTTCGCTTAAAAATTGATTTCCAGATCTCAAAATCTACTGAATGTAGAAATCTGTAAATTTCAGAATAGAGTTAGACCGGAGACATAAGACTAATGTGAAAAAATCGGACCGATATGCCTCATATTTGCTGAGATATTAAATGTCGGCGTTTCGATTTTCCTTTGATGTCCTGCTAGCTGTATATATGAGAGTGACAGAATCTTCGGTTTTGGGCTTACGGTTTTCGGTTTTTCGCTGCGTCACTCGAGAAACTACCGTCTCTCATGATGAGTTATTACATGTTTTTCATCCTTTGTTTACACTCTTTCTTCTCCTCGTAAATCCGGCTAAGTCTCGTTTTATCTCACTATAAATTGTGCTTTCTAGTTACACTTGTTTCTCCATTCAATCGTATATGTTCAGTTTACCTTTTGCATCATATTATTTTTTCAAATTTATCGTTTTATTTTTTTAATTTTTCCGTGCTGAAAATCCATCAAAGTCTGGACCCCTCTTCGATTTTCTTATGTTTTTTCTAACACCTAACTGCGAACGCAGTCTGTTTTTCGAGTATACCTAACTTTAATTTTCAGCACTTTTCTTGTACTTCAAAATTTTATCCCCCAACCATACTTAAACTTTTTCGCATGCAATTTTGTAGCAGAACACCTAACTCGTACCAATTTTCATCTTTTCTTCTTTATTCCCAAAAACTCGTAATTTTTCAATGACATCGTAAATCATATTTGGTCTCTTTATTTTTCTCATTATTATGCTTTTTAAAATTTAGTCATTTCAGCACCAGTTGGACATGGACATTTTTTGTCACTTTTTGCTTTTTGAAAGCTTGAATATTGTCAATGTCTTTGCAATTTACAGTAGATCTTTAACTTATTTTTTTCATTTTTAAGCTTTTTTAGTGGAACTTAGCCGGACTTTTGCCCTTTTTTCCACTTTTTCATAATAGCAAAAATTTTCAATCTCGACGCTACAACTCGTCAAACACATAATTATCTAAATTATAATCCATTCCCTGCAATATTTTTCTAAAACTCAAAATTTTTCGAGTACGGCACCTGCACTTCGACGGTACTCGGGGACTTTTTGCCGTCATTAACGTCGGGTCCCGAGGAACTGATGCAGGAGGGAACATAACTTCTAACACTTAACTTTGCAATAATTCCTAATCTACACATATAAAAATCACAAATATCAGTTTTTTAAACACTTCACAAACCGTACTCTTACCTCCACTCAAAGTAATAATTCTTTTCGCCTTTTTAAATTTTTAACTTTTTTCACACACAGCTAAAAATTTCAAACTTTTTAAAATTCTTAACTTTCCACACATACGATTATCAAATAAACTGGGTTTCTAAGCAAACACATTTATCTTTTCTACTTTTCATAAAAATTTAATACTTCACATGCAATTTTATTGAACACCGTACTCAACCATATCCTTAACAAATATCAAATCAAGCATATCTAACTTTAACTTTTCAGCACTTTTCTTGTACTTAAAAAAAAAAAAAAATCCAAACTTTTTCGCAGGCACTTCTGTAGTAGAACACCTATCTCGAACCCAACTTTCATCTTTTCATCTTTATTCACAAAACTTGTAAATTTTTTAATGACATCGCAAATCATAGTTGGTATCTAACTGATTTTTCTCTTTTTTATGCTTATTAGTAACTTAACCCTTTCCGGCTCAGTGGTCCCACTCCGGGCACACCTAATTTTAATTCCAAACTTGCATTCGGCACCAACAGCATTTTAATAAAATTTTGTTTCTATAATGAAAGCTTAAAATTAGGAGTTCATATTTTCTAAAAAAGTCGTTTGTAAATTCCGGTGTCAGTCAGAAATGTCTCATTTTACGAACAGAATTTGTCTGTGCCGGAAAGGGTTAATCATTTCAGCATTATTATCATTTTTTAAGCTTTTTTAGTGTTACTTAGTCGGATTTTTGCCCATTTTCCCACTTTTTCATAATAACAAATATTTTCAATCTTGACCCTAAAAACTTGTCAACTCATAACTATCTTAATTAAAATCAATTCCCTGCAATATTTTTCTCAAATTAAAAATTTTTCCGAGTACGGTACCTGCACTTTGACGGTACTCGGGGACTTTATGCCGTCATTGACGTCAGGTCCCGAGGAATCGGTACAGATGTTCCGCAGATAGCTCCGTTAATCTCGTTGGACTGTATTTCGTTAAGAAACTAAGATGATCATTTCGTACTCAATAAAAAGTGGAGTTAAAACTTAACTAATTACATTTATTTACAAGGAGAACAAAATTGACTGGCAGTGGTTGGTACACTGCGCTTACGTCTCAAGCAAAAACATCACTACTGGCGGGAATGGGAATCCGCTCCGCTCATCATCCCGTCTTGAGTGCTCGGCAGCGCCCCCTGGATAACAAAATGTTCTACGGAGGAAACACTCCCCCGGGGATTGTAATGCAATTTCAATATACATTCACATATAAATTTGCAAAAATTATTATATAAGAAAAAATTATAAGATATAACAACTTACATACACAATAATAATACAATCATAAATGCACTATAATTCAACATTACATACAGAAATAATATATACCTTAAAAATTGCTTAAAGAAAGAAAAGAAATATGTTACTGAACTGGTAATATACAGACATCTCTGACATTTCTCTTATAAATTCGTCCGTCTGGTAACCGTAAGTTTACGGTTCGTATTATATTGTCCCTTCCCTTAAAAATTTCAACTATCCTTCCAACCTGCCATTTGGTGGAAGGTAAATTTTCCTGCTTTATTAGTACTAAAGTTCCTTTCTGTACATCATCCTTTTTAAATTTCCATTTCCCCCTCTGCTGCAGATTATTTAAATAATCGCGCTTCCAAGTCTTCCAAATTTGTTGACTAAATTTGGTGATTCTCTGCCATTTTGCTAATCTATTTTCATTAATGTTATCTAAAGGTGGTTCGGAGATCGAACTGATAGGTCTACCGATTAAAAAATGAGAGGGTGTCAAGGTTTCAAAATTTTCGAAATCTGAGGACAGGCGGGGTAAGGGGACGGGAGTTCAAAACTCCCTCAATTTCCGCTAGTATAGTAAGAAACTCTTCTAAGGTTAATTTTTGATCACCTATTACCCGTTTTAAATGAAACTTGAATGATTTTACAGCCGCCTCTCAGAGGCCACCAAAATTCTGGGATTTGGGGGGAATAAATTCCCATTTGACACCTTCATGGGTTAAAAAATTACACAATTCCTCATCTGGGAAACTAATCAGTTTATGCAATTTTTTCAACTCTATGTCAGCTCCGATGAACGTTTTTGCATTAGCCGATAGGATTTTTGCACATTTTCCCCTTCTGCCAAAGAAACGTTTTAGACTAGCTATAAAAGCCTGAGTTGTGAGATCTGAAACAAAGTCCAGGTGTATTGCCTTGGTGCATAAACACACATACACTACGACATAAATTTTATTCAATACGCCCTTCCTTTGATTTTTAAATTTAATAGAAAATGGGCCACAGTAATCCAGACCTGTCACCGAAAATACAAAGTTTGGTCTCACACGTTCTCCCGGCAGATCAGCCATTAATTGGGAGCTGACAACAGGTTTATTCTTGAAGCATGTCACACATTTGTGAACAATGCTTCGGCAATTATTCCTGCCATTAAGTGGCCAAAATTTTTGTCTTACATGGAAAAGCAACGCTTGTGGGCCTAAATGAAAGTATTTGAGATGGAAGTAATTTAAAATAATATCCGTTAACTTATGATTTGCAGGCAACACAATTGGAAACTTTGAGTTAAGCGGCAAATCTGCATGTGCTAAACGGCCGCCAACTCTAATTAATCCATCCTCTCCTACAAATACGTTTAAGGAAGATAATCTACTTTTATTGTTAACAGGCTTACCTTTTTCGAGACATTTTAATCCTTCCCTAAATTCCCCCCTTTGTGCTGACCGAATTAGAAACGATTCAGCCTCTCTCACCTCGTCGAGGGATAGTGGTCCACTTCTTCTCTTCAGTCTATTACGACAGTTAAAGGTGAATCTAAAAATAAAACTCATTATACGAATTAATTTTACAAAATTATTAGTACATGCAAAAATATGATTAATTAACTGTTTATCGTGAGAAATAGTTAATGTAACAAAATCATCATCAATAATGTTCACGGAGTCTCTTTTTAGTTCGTTTATATATATGTCCTTGTTAGGAATCACTAAAGTCTGGTCGTTGTTACACTGATCTAAGTCTTTCAAAAACTCTGGTCCAGTCCACCATTTGGAACTCTGAACGAGAAGGTCACACTTGACACCTCTTGTTAGCAAATCTGTAGGATTCTCGGACCCTGCACAGTGAAACCACCTGGATGGGTCTGTCAGAGCTTGGATTTCCTTTACACGGTTCGACACAAATGACTTCCACCTGTTTGTAGAGCCTTTGATCCAGTACAAAACAATCTGCGAATCTGTCCACAAATACATAGATGATGGTCCCTTGCGGTCTAGTACCGTTTTTACTTCACAAGTTAAGCGTGCAGCAAGTAATGCTGCTAGAAGTTCAAGTCTAGGAAGTGACACTTTTTTCAATGGTGCCACTCTGGATTTTGATGTAATCAAATTTAAGGAAGATTCACTTAGTGAATCAATTTGTAGATACACGGAAGCACCGTATGCCTTTGGACTGGCATCGGCAAAGGTATGCAAAGTTAGGGTGTAATTGGAGTCATCGGGAAACTGAAAAATGTTCCTTTGAATTTTTAGATTTCTCAACTGGGGAAGTTCGGAACACCATTGTTCCCACGTCTTTGTAATATCGGAGGGCAGTTCTTCATCCCACGTTAAACACCTACTCCACAGTTCTTGAAATAAACATTTAATTCGTATTGTATACAGAGAAATTAGACCCAGAGGGTCAAATATTCTACCTGCAACTTGTAATACAAAACGTTTTGTATTTTTTGCGTTACGCAAAAATTCGAGCAAATTATCAATATCTATCAAAAGTATATCTTGCTTGGGTTGTCACGATATCCCCAAAACCTTATGTATTGTAGTATCCTCAAAAGGTTGTGGCATAGTACTAAATCCACGATTATCCCATATTTCCATTAACAGTTTATTGTTCGAAATCCACTTCCGTAAATTCATGCTAGCTTCCTTCATTATTTTATGAGATTGTTCCGAAATGTTCACCGCATCTTCGACTGTGTCTGTCCCGGTTATTAAGTCGTCCACATAAATACAATTGTGGAGTACTTCTGTCGTTATTGGATATTCCGTTTCAAATTTGTTAAAATGATGCTTAATTGTAGCAGATAGCAAAAATGGGCTTGAGTTCAAGCCAAATGTTAGGCGTAAAAATCTGTAGACGATAACATTAAATGCGTCATTGTCGACAGGATTCTTATCTATAAACAAGAATCTCAGAACATCCCTGTCCATGTCGTTTATGGCAATTTGTAGAAAAGCCTTCTCTATATCTGCTAGAAAGGCAATTTTGTTTAGTCTGAAAAAAATCAATAAGTGAAAAATATTAGGGTTTAAATTAGTTCCTGCGTCAAGGCAGTCGTTCAAAGACAATTGTCCTGCTTCATGGGAACTTGCGTCAAAAACTATTCGACGTTTAGTATAAACACTATCTTCTCTAAATACTGTATGGTGCGGTAAGTAAAAAACTGGTTTATCTGAAGGGTTTTCTAAATTGGGTACACTTTCAATTATGTTCATCTCTAAATACTCATTCAAAATATTGCAATATTGTTCGTATAATTTTGTATCACGTTTCATTCTTTTTATAAGACCTGAGAGTCGCGCTTCGGCGGTTTTATAATTATTTTCTAAATGGTTCCAATCCCTTGTCCAAGGGAGACTGATTTCATATCTATTATTTTCAAAACGCACAGTTTCATGAAATTTTTCTAAAATTTTCTCGTTTTTAACATTGTTTGGGTCATCTTTAATTCCCAACGTCTCTAAGTCCCAAAAGGTTTTCAAATCTAATTCATCTTGATTTTCTATTAAATGGCATGTGAATTTACTTTCATTTCTATCTTGTATTGTTCCACCCGCGATCCATCCTAAATGAGAATTTTGTAAAATTACAGAAGTTTTAGGAATTTTTATTTGACCAGCTAATAACAATTCGTAATATACATCTGCTCCTAATAACACTTGAATTCGCTGAGGTTCAAAAAATCTTGGGTTCGCATAGGTTAAATTCTGTGGTAAGTGCAGATTAGAAATGTCTACGGCGCTTGAAGGGGTTAAATCAGTGATTTTAGGAACCAAAAACATGTTGGATATTTTTTTAAAACTTCTATCCTTGTTGGAAATTTCTACATTTATTCTGCTTTTAATTTTACAGACAGAATCATTTAATCCAGTAATTAATGACTTGACCTTATATTTTTGCAACCCTAACATATCTGCTACAGAAAACGTGGCCAATGAGACATTACTCGCAGTATCAAGAATCGCAATACAAGGAAAAAAAGAATTATTACTTCCCCTTAAATAAATCACAGCTGTCGAAATCAACCCATTATAACTGGAGCAAGACGAATTTTGATCATAATTGTTTTGACAGCTCAATGTTAACGCATTTGTGGTGGGTTCTATTGAATTAGAATTTACGTTATCTTCCGTTTTCAACTGCGGTTCATTTGCAATACAATTAACTTGCCTATTTTCATAAGCAGGTTTCGAAAAATTAGCTCCATGAAGAGAACTATGATGGTTGGAGTAACAAATCCTACACTTATTATTTAATTTGTTACTTCGATTAACAGCGTGAGATAACGATAAACAGTTATAACATAACTTCAACTTCCTTCTTGGTTCAATTTCTCTTGAACCGATAAATCTAAGTACCTTTGACATGGAAATATCATATGAGGTTGTTTACATAATGCGCAATTAAATTTGTCATTCTGTAATACTAAACTTTTTTGTTTCTGAGTAATTTCATACCTAGGTTTCGTAACGGTGTTGCTTTTTTGTATGTTTTCGAGAGCTTGATCTCTTTTCAGTAAAAAATCAATAAAAATATTCCATTCAGGCAAGTCGTTACAACTAAGACTCATTTCAAATGCCTTTCTTGACTCGTCATCGATTCTTTGTAACACAAAATACATTAAAATTGATTCCGATAAATTATTATTTTCTAGTCCCAATTGTTTCAGAGCCCTCAAATGACTCAATAAATTATCTACCAGACTGCGTATTTCTTTCGCATTTTCAATTTTTATTTTGTTGTTACTCAATAATTCAGAAATATGAGAATTTACAATTAACCGTTTGTTTTCAAAGCTTCGAATAAGGAAGAATAAGAATCATCAATATTTTGTAATTGTTTCACAGGGCCTGTTAAAGCCGATTGTAAATAATATAATTTTTGAGCATCATTTAATTCGTCATTGCTATCAATCAAGGTGGTGAATTGTAGTTTAAAATTAAACCACTCTGTGTAACGTCCCGAAAATTGGGGTAAATTAATTGACGGCAATTTAATTTTTGACTCATTAGCATTAATTCTATCATTATTATTTTGACATTCAACATTAGAAACACAAGGCTTTATTAAATCAAGAAAACTTACTTCGAGAACTTCTACCTGTTCTTCTATCTCCGTCAAGGAATTTTCAAATTCCGGTAACTCATCATCAGAAATTACCGAATACGACTCGTTGCGTAACTCATCTGTTTTCTTTTTTAACGTTTGAAGTGCATTGAACTTTAGTTCCAATTCTTTCTGGCCAAGTTTTGATTTTATTGCATTTGATATACGTGTAACTTGGCTGCGTATGTTTCCGCGTTTCCGATTGAGGATCACAGTACCTTTAATAGTAGCCATTATAATTATCTATAACTACATACAAAAATCCAAGGGCGATGATTCCTTACAGTGTTCTAAATGAGCGCTGGGGCTCGACGGACCAAAACATGTTCCGTAGATAGCTCCGTTAATCTCGTTGGACTGTATTTCGTTAAGAAACTAAGATGATCATTTCGTACTCAATAAAAAGTGGAGTTAAAACTTAACTAATTACATTTATTTACAAGGAGAACAAAATTGACTGGCAGTGGTTGGTACATTGCGCTTACGTCTCAAGCAAAAACATCACTACTGGCGGGAATGGGAATCCGCTCCGCGCATCATCCCGTCTTGAGCGCTCGGCAGCGCCCCCTGGATAACAAAATGTTCTACGGAGGAAACAGGTGGGAACATCAATCCAAACACTTAACTTAGCAATAATTCCTGAACTATACATACAATAATCACAAAAATCAGTTTTTAAACATTTCACGAACCTTACTCTTTCCTCCACTCAAAATAATAATTCTTTTCACATTTTAAATTCTTAACTTTTTAACACATAGCTCGAAACGCCAAAAAAAAAAAGAGAGAAAGAGGGAAGGAAAAATAATTTTTTTTTCTTTTTTTTCAGAGAAAAGTTTAGAGAAAGTTTTTTTTGTATGTCTTTAGTTCCTGCCACCTGTCGCGTGGAGCTTTGCCCGGCAGGACCAGCCATTGGCGAAGCTTGTACTGCCACGTTTAATCCATGTGTGCCGGGGAAGACATTAAATGCTCTCAGCCGAGTAGTCTTCCTCAGGCATTCAAATATTAAAATATCACCTCAATTATTTATGAAAAAAAGATAAAAGAATTGAAATAAAACAAATTTATTTCCAAAATAAGTTTCAAATATGATTAGATTTCAATATCTTGAATAGTACTGGATTTGTACAATACTTACAATACTAGTGCTGAGTTTGTTTTAATAGATCAAAATGACCTTTCCCGATTTCGAAACCTAGCTAGATGGATTTCTCGTGCTCAAATTAGTATATGCTACACGTTTCGTGTAAATCGTTTGAGTATTTTTCCATTTATAACAAAAAACATTTTCAGCGGTGAGTTTGTTTTACCCTGTAAAAACGAATTTTCTTGTATTCGGAATCTAGCTAGATCTTTTTCTTGTGCTCTATTTAGTATAGGGGGCAAGTCTCGTGAAAATCTTCCCAGTTGTTTACGATATCATTCATATTCGGGAAAATCCCTTGCTCGTTTAATATATATGAATAATCGGGAAAATCCCTTGCTCGTTTAATATATATGAATAATCGGGAAAATCCCTTGCTCGTTTAATATATATGAATTTGGCGACAGCAATTTGGTCAACAGGATAACTAACAAGTACCAATTGTATATATAGTGCTACGAATATTGTAAATAGTTAGTGTTTGTGCTTAAAAATAATATAAATATTTCAATTAAGCTCTATTCATAAGCTAATATTATTTTTTGTTGCATTGCGATATCTTAATTTGTTCATTTTTTGCAAACGAGTAAAAGCTATTGGATTTCAATGGGAGTCTATGGAAATTTGGCGAGATACTGGAAATAGCGCCAAGTTGGCAGCTAATTTTGGCTGCCAAGTTGGCGCCAAACTTGGCGACAGACCAGGTTCCCTACCCTTGGTACCCCCCCCCCCCCAATAGCGCCCATCCTATCTAAATTCTCTACTTTCATGTTAATTCCCCCTCTGACCAATCAGATACGTTTCGCGGTATCGACGCAGATTTTCATTGGTTCATTTCCAAAACATTACTTTTTTTATATATAGAAGGCTCGTGGTAGAAAATGTTTCATAATATATGCCGGATGCATGATTTTTCGTTCTTGTTGTACCATATTTCTACTGTGTGTGATAAAAATTGTCTTCTGTGGTACATATTTAGTGTTGCGGGTATTAATAACAATTTATAATTTCTGATTTACATTCTGTTTACGTGGGAAAGTGTTTCATAATCTATGCCAGCTGCATAATTTTTCATTCTTATTGTGTGTGATAAAAACTGTCTTTCATCGTACATATTTAGGGTTGCGGGTATTAATTAATAAAATTTAAAATTTGTGAATAATAATAATAAATCTTCATGCCAGAAAGTGTTTTATAATCGATGCCGGATGCATGATTTTTCGGTCTTGTTGTATCAAATTTCTACTGTGTCTGATAAAAATTGTCTTTTATGGTGCATATTGAAAATGTGCCATTGAAATTACACGTAATTGTATCTATAAGTTCTCAATTATAATTATAATTACACCGTAATCATAATCATAGCATTATAGTTATGATTACAATCCTAATTAAATTTCAAATTCAGATTATGATTACATGTACCGTAATTTCCGGCGTATAAGCCGCAGCTCAAAGAGTCGTTTTTCGACCCAGAAATATTATTTTATAAAATGTAACTTAAAAGATCGCTGTAAATATTTAACCACAATTATTGAATAAAATTTCTGGGTCGAAAAACGACTCTTTGTGCTGCGGCTTATACGCCGGAAATTACGGTAATTGAAATTATAATCTGTTACATGCAATTATATTGTAATCAGATTACAGATTAATCAGATTTTTCCCAACTCTGTGTAATAATAATCATAGCATTTATAATTACAATTACAATCCTAATTGAATTTCAAATTCAGATTATGATTACATGTAATTGAAATTATAATATGTTACATGCAATTATATTGTAATCAGATTACATATTAATCAGATTTGAATTTTCCCAACTCTGTGTAATCATAATCATAGCATTTATAATTACAATTACAATCCTAATTGAATTTCAAATTCAGATTATGATTACATGTAATTGAAATTATAATCTGTTACATGCAATTATATTGTAATCAGATTACAGATTAATCAGATTGCAAATTTGCCCAACTCTGATGTTAACAATTGGTCTTACTTCATCTTATATATGAAATATACACATTCTCTAGTAGCACGCAACGTTTTAGAAACGTCAAAATTTTGAACATATCTGTTTATTTTCTTTCTTAAAGCATGTTTCTCTGCACCTATTCTGGATGATGAACACTATGTAGGACGACTGTACCACACTGAAATAAAATATCTTTAATTAATGATTATGTCATTGAACTTTGACTCAGGGCCTGATTGATGACTATGCAAATTTCCACCATGTTTTTAGAAAAGTGTTTTTTTTTTTTTAAATGTAACATTAGCTAATTAAATAAGACGAAAATAATTTATTGAATACATCGGTGAACATTTGCTCAGCCTTCTCACTCGTTTTTGGACTTTTAGCTGACCGATTAAAGTCTTAGATTATGATTACCCTCTGCTTGATGGCGAAGAATTTCATTTACTGAATCGGAACAAATGATGTAAAAACAGGTTAAATTAAATGCATTAATTCTACGAACATATCTCGCAAGATTCAAACAACTGCACTAAGTAACTTGAGAAAAGTAAGGTTAATTTTGTTAAGTAGGTTTTTGGGAACATTGTGCTTTACAAGAGTTAAGCACAACTGTTAAATATATTTCCTAAAATGAATCGAAGTCGAAAACCATAATTGCTTACTATCAATCAAAATGGATGCATAATTTATAAATATTTAAACAAAAATCATTTAAATAAAAGAAATTGTTTAAATTTTCAAAACATATTTTGTAAATTAGAAATTTAAACTTATTCGAGAGCCACTGAAGTACAGCGCCTAGAATACATAGTGTGGAAAACGGTTTCACTGTTTATTAATTACAAATTTTCGAATTCAAACCGGAAATTCTGAAACAAGAATTTTTATTTTAAGAAGTCACGAAATATCTGCCATTAAGTAACGAAAAGAACATTATAGGGAATTTCTGGTATGAATGCGAAATTTCAAAATTTCAAAAATGCCAAACTGGTATTGCTTTAAAATGGGCTAAAAGATTGTAGCCGATAAACGTGTAACGATGCGGTACAATAATAAAGCGATCGCAGCGACATCTGCTTTATAAATAGATTTACTTCTAGCAAAGGAAATCGTTTCACTATTGACAACATGGAATTAATTTATGTTAGAAAAATCTTCTTGTAAGTGTATATTTCAGATACCACTATTTTAGTATAGAAACTTTTTGTCTTATTTAATGTCAGATTTTCTGCGTTTAAATAAGACGAAAATTATTATTATCAAAAATTGGTGACAAATGAATTCCCGACAAGGAGTTTAGATATCCATGCCTTAAGACCTGAACGGCTGTGGTATATTATTTATACCATTTAATTTTACTCTATATTTGTGTTAGAATTTTGAATGAAATTTTCCTGTTATAATTTACGTGAAAAAAATCGATTATTTATTTTCAAATAAAATTATGTTCAAAAATTCGGTTAAGTGTTTAACATTAAATGAGCCACTACGAATGGGGGAAAACATTAGAAATAGATATACTTTTGAAGTTAGTTTTTTATCATATCAGGGAATTAATCTTTTCAACTCTTCTAGCACAGATTCATCTTTTGATATGCTAAATAGTGGTAGTTTCTAGTTTGCTGTCTTGTATCGAGTACTGCAACCAGGCCCAAAAAAATGTGTATCACGATTTTTGGCCATGATCAATATCATTCATACTTCCAAATCTTGTGAAAATTACTATCCAAGTCAAAGGAAATAGGGTATAATTTAATTATTTAGAATATTTACGACCAGCTGTAACGTTTTCTGAGTTCAATTCTTATACAGTATTTGCGTTGAAAAGATCGAGCAGACAGTGGCGTAGCCATAGAGGGGGGGGGGGTGTTCCAAGTGCTTTGTGAACCAGTAATATTATAAAAGTTTTCTTTACCTTCAATATCGCAGAAAATCCTCCGATTAGATAAGGCAAACATATTTTAATAAAATTAGTGGTAACCGAACCATCTGGACCTCCACCCTGTCTACGCCACTGCTAGAAGATATTGCTGCGATGGACACGTTATCGTTTCATCATCGTTCTACATTTATCGGATTCAATTTTTGTACTATTTTGTAGCCGTTTTCCACACTATGTATTCTAGGCGCTGTAACCGAAGCTTAATTTTCAAAATGTATTTAAAGTTGTTATTCTTTTAAAATTAATATTTATAAAGAAATAAAACAGAACCCGGTTAATACACGGTTCAAGGGACTGGACAGATTTTGCGTAATAAATGTGATAGCTTATTATACGTGATTTGCATAATGGCGCGACAAATTGAGCTTATTTACACATCTAATCTTCTAAATGAATTTAGAGCATTAGTTTATATGTTTACGGCTGAACATTGCTCCTTTAGGCGTGTTTAGATTAAAATTTAACAGTATTCAAATTTAACTCTTGCTTTGTTTTAATAGGATTGATTGAAATAATAACTGAAAAAAAATATGGATTCAAATAAGTCTGTAAATTCGATTAATACGTTAAAACCTACAATACAACAACAAAAATAATTTTCCAGCTAGCCAAAATTTTTTTGCACAAACGAAAAAAATTAAATCCTTGCAAAACAACACAGTTATGAAAATCATATATAACACTTTCGATAATGAATAACCTTATAAGTTGCCCTTATTCGAGTGGTTCGCAGGAAATTAGCTCTTTTATTATAAAAACACCTGACTGGTCATGCCAGTAATGCCAAATATGTTGTCATGTACTCTGACTCATGCGGCGGCCAAACCCGCAACATAAAAATGGTTCTATTTCTTATGAAACACCTGCAAACTCAGAGTGGTAGCACTGAAACAATTGACTTAAAGTTCCTTGTGCCAGGACACAGTTACCTTCCAAATAATTCTGATTTTTCTTATATTGAGAAAAGAGCAAAACTAGTTCCAACACCTTTTGTACAAAAGATTGGTACGATATTATTCTTGACAGCAGGAAAATAAACAAGTACCCTAATTTCCGGCGTATAATCCGCAGCTCAAAGAATCGTTTTTCGACCCAGAAAATTTATTCAATAATTGTAGTTAAATATTTACAGCGATCTTTTAAGTTACATTTTATAAAATAATATTTCTGGGTCGAAAAACGACTCTTTGAGCTGCGGATTATACGCAGGAAATTACGGTATTTCCTCACATAAATGAAGCATGAAGATTTCTATTCAACGGAAATTCTAGAAAAATCTATCACCAACAGGAAAAATTATGTTGACGGTGAACCAGTTAACTTGTTGAAAATGAGATAGATCAAGTTTGAGAAGGCCGAACCATTTGCTATCGAATATAAAATTAATTTCTTACCAGGGATACAATTTGGAAAATAAACAAAAAAAAAAAAAAAAGAAAAATGATAACGGTTGGCCTTTAGAAAGCCTTGTAAATGTTCCGCAAGATATACTTTATCCAACATCAAGACCGATCACCATGGGAAAAAAGAAGGATATGATGGACATCTTAAAGTATATACTCCCTCTTCATCACCAGCATTATAGAGGTCTTAAAGGAGTATCCAACAAGCTGAATCCGACAATGATGACTACTGTATCTTTTACGCAAAATAGAGTAATTTGCATTTCGGGACGTAATTTCAACACATTTTCGAAAACTCAGGATATCAGTTTTATTACTTGCAATAATACTGGTTACTTTTTCATGTAAATAGTTTTTGTTCTGTGCGACTTTGTTTAATAAAATTACCTGTATACAGCCACTCAGATTTTCTTTCAATACCTTTCAGTTCGCAATGTGACTAACTCCATACAAAGTAGCTTTTTGTTCAAACTTTTTTCAAATATTTTTCTACATTTTTATACAGTGCTGAAAAGTTACCCTTGATTATTACAAAATTAATGAGTTTAATCAAAATATGCTGAAAAAATAATAGCGTTTCTTATAGATACATAACTTTAACTGTTTATACTGAACATTTTGATTTGATGGAGTTATTCGGGTTGCGTTCTGAACGCCTCATTTATCAGTCGGAAACACCACACCAAAAGGAATCCTACAGTTTTCTTTTGGCAATATATTTTTCTAGTTATAATCGGGTTGGTGTGTTCATGAAGTTACATTTAATAAAATAAATTCATTTGTCTTCGTCACAACGTTGACATGTACATGTTAACAGTTGGTCCCTATATATCTTATATAAGAAATATACACAGTCACTAATAGAATGCAACGTTTTAGAAATTTCAAAATTTTAATACATCAGTTTAATTTTCTTTTTAATGTATGTTTTACTGTGTCTATTCTGGATGATGAACACCACGCAGTAAGTCTGTACACATTGAAGTAAAAAATCATTAATAAATTTGAAGTTTCTTGATTAATAAATGTGTAAGTCAACTTTCACTAAGGGCCTAATTACAGACTAGGCTTTCGTACGCTTATACCAAACTTTTTTAAGAGAATTTTTCTATTTAATATTTAAATAGTAGAAATGTGGACGCCCCGTTTAATTGCAGGGTTTGTAATACTCTTCTGCATTTAAATAATGCGAAAAATTCTATTAAAAATTTGGTAAATGCGTACAAACCCTGCAACTAGACAAACTTTCAGCACTTTTTTAAAAAGTAATTTTCTTTATTTAAAATTAAGATTCTGCAATTAAATTAGACGAAAATAACTTTTCAAAATATAGTTGATATTTTTCCAATTCTTCTCACTTTTAGACTTTTAGCTGTCCGAATAAAATATTTGACAATGATTATCCTCTGCTTCATGGCAATGAAGACCATTTACTTAATACTCCTAAATGATAAAAACAACAAGATACATTTAATGTTTTAATACCACGAAGATATCATGCAAGATTCAAACAACTGCACTTAGTAACTTGAAAAAAAGACGGTGAATTTTGGTAGGTAGGTTTATGCCAACTTCTTACTTTACAATACCGAAACACCACCGTATGGCACTTAATTATATTTCCTGAAGTAAACCGAAGTCGAAATTCCCAAACATTTACTATCAATCGTAATGAGTCCTTAGTTCAGAACGATTTAAATAGAAATACTTTAAATAAACGAAAAGTTTTAAATAAAAAAAAAACATTTTGTAAATACAAAAAATAATCTGATTGTACTGTATAAATTAGAAACTTGAAATTTTGTGTACATACAGCTGAATACCAACTGTCACACTGAAAATCATAAAACTTTGAAAATGTATTCAACAGTGCAAGGTATTAATTAAAATTAAAACCCTAAAAACCCAATCATTAACCGAAAAAATATTCATCTAAAGCGTTGGATTTAATCTACCCGCAAAATAATAATAATAATAATAATAATAATAAATAATCATTCTGAAACTCCAGAAGAGGGGTAAGCGTTTCCGTAGCCATATCATTGCAATGGCGATAGCCGATTGGGCGATTTCAAAGACACACCTATCTCATAAACTATTCTACCTAGAGCTCCTATAACCCAGGTTGAATCATACCGCCATTTAATGCCCCAACGGTCCAAACACCAAACTGAATCTCCGCCATTTTAGAGCCCATCTGAACAGGAGGCAGTGACTCAATATATCATAGGGTTACCTATTTGGCGACTTTACCACTATCTGCAGTTGACGATCCATTTTCTTTTCCTTTCTTCATTAGCCGGGAACCTAAACGTTCGACATTTGCCGTAATTTCCGGCGTATAATCCGCAGCTCAAAGAATCGTTTTTCGACCCAGAAAATTTATTCAATAATTGTAGTTAAATATTTACAGTGATCTTTTAAGTTACATTTTATAAAATAATATTTCTGGGTCGAAAAACGACTCTTTGAGCTGCGGATTATACGCCGGAAATTACGATATGCCTGGTGTGATTTTTACAATTTGGAGCAGCACGCTAACCCATAATTTCGATTAAATTATAAAAATAATCTGTAAACAAACGCTCGGTCAAACGGTTAGTGTTAGCGTAACGGCGGCAGAGAAGCAGTGTCAGGTCTTTTAAATACGGCAACCCTTGTGACCCAAGCTCTGGAAATCGAAGTAATGCTGAGCTAGGTCACAATATGGCGGTAATTTTGGGAAACAAAATGGATATGCATCAGCTCCCTATATAGGAGCCTTAATTCTACCCAGAAACATGAAATTTCGAACAAAAATTTAGAAAAAAAAAAGAAAAAAACTTTCAGAAGTTCTAATTTTTTTAATTACTCCCACTAGAAGTGTAAATATCAATTGAAAAACGATTTGAATAAATTTGTTTAATTTTGCTTTCATTGGAAAACCACAGATGAACAGTTTGATACCTGCTTACACAGCTCAAAGTTGGCGGACTAGGCATTTTTCAGGCTCTATAGATTTTTTTATTATTATTTCATTTAACGACTTGAAATTATGTCATATATTATGATCGATGCGCATCGCGATTGCCGTAATATTCATTATAAAATATAGTAGTGATATAACATACGTTAAAAAGCTTCACTAACAATGAATAAATGCATCTCCAACCTTAAAATGTTTTATGAGAAATCTGTGCAAGCATTAAAGTGACGTTATTTGTAACAGCAACTGTCGGAATGGACAAGGATTCGGGTTTTATTCGTACCTGTCCTTACTCGCTTCATGTTTTAGTCAATGGCATACATAGAGAATTCAGTATTGAGACATGAGTTCGTCACCCAATGCACGCATTGAACATCAGCTTCGTTTTATGTAAAAAAGGTTTCCCGGAAGCGGGAATTAACATTGTTTTTGTTTTGACATGATATCAATAATATATGTACTGAAGCTGCATTCTATCCAGACAACGGACCAATTCTGGTTTTTAATTCCTGTATTGTTTCTCGGGGATACTTTAGTTAGTTTTGTGTTAGGTCTTTAATTACGCCCTGACCGATGTTCTGGGACACACTGTTTGAATATGGTGTCAAAACATTGACATGCACGTTTTTAGTAATCATTACTTTAAATAAATGTGCAAAATTGATCTTATTGAAGATATCAACCAATATATAATTTGAAAATTTGTGGAAGCACGCAGATTTTCCACCATTTTACATCAGTTAAATCTTCGCTTCCACAAAAGAATATTTGTATACGATTCCATACCGATTTTTAAATCTGTCCGATCATCCACTTGACGGTTAAAATAATTTGTTAAAAACATTTGTTATCCGAAAAGCTTTCTATTTCACCACTGACCTTCAAGAGATATGTTCAAAGCTCGAGCTCGAGTATACCACTCAAAAAATATCTTTTATCCGCAATCGTATTTCTTGGTTTTTATCTTGATTCTCTTGGACAAATAAACAACTGCAAATTTTCTCGATTGTATCTGGATTTTTTTAACAGGATACATAACATCCATTCCGAAATATCTATTGATTTTTTGAATACTTTTTTTTAAATACCCTTCAGAGTCAGATTTTTGTACAACGTCTAATTTACCTGACTTAATGTCTACCTTTGGATTCTATGGCTCTCCATATTAAAATAAAAATTGCTAAAACATGACAACACAATAACAGACGACTTAACTCCACGAAACTCGCGGTGCAAATAACTAACTGGCCATAAATTAACCCCTTAATCGTCGTGCCCGAGACATTCATGGACAGCGTAGGTTACGCCTGTTTTATTCAAATTGTTTGATTCCCACCAGTTTTTTAAAATAGTTTTATTGGCTTTATTCTTGCATTATCTTATCTGTCTATTAAATAAGACGAACATTTCTACTTAAAAAAACTGGTGGTAAACAAGCAATCTGAATTTTTAAAAAGTAGCCTACACTTAAAGTGCGCGACGATTAAGGGGTTAAATAAAAGCAGGCACACATCCAAAAAAAGTAACGAAGAAAAAGAGTTGAGAATGAAAGACTGTTTACCTTTCTATTGAAATTTGTTTAAAAGCACATAGTTCTAGGGAGGCTGTATTTACTACATTGAACGAGAAAAATAAAACAAGAATCGACAACATATGCCGCATAAAGAAGGAAGAATAAGTAACAAAAAGCAACATCAATTCACTTAACTTTTTCTACATCAGTAAAAACATACACGAAGGGAAATACAAATAATATTATGACGCGGGATCAAAGAATAGTCACAGTGTTGCTAATTAAGCGAGATTTGTTATATTAAAAAATCTACCACTATTTCCCAATAGTAATATTCGCCTTAATTAATATGTTATCACATAAGGTGAATATTACGATTCAGAAATTATAGGAACTATCTGAATGAAACAATCCCACCAAAATTTTCAACATTAGAGAGTGACGGTAGTTATATTTTGGTCCATCGTGTGTGCATTCATACGCTTATTCTGCTTTCCAGAAACATTATTTTCGATTCTCAGGGATCGTCACATATAGGACGAATTTTATTGTTCCTAGAAGTATCCCTGATCAATAATCTTCAACAAATATCTTTAGCAAATACAACAGAAATATATAATGAAGGTAATTATTTCATAATACAAGGTTCTGACGCTTTTCTCACAAATTTTTAATAGAATTTTTCTATTTAATATTTAAATAGCAGAAATTACAGACGCCTCGCTTAATTCCAGGATTTTTAAGGATATTTGAATAAGGCGACTGATTCTATTAATAATTGTGGTAAAATAGTACGAACCCTGTAATAATGACATGAACAATAAAATTTCTAATATACGCGGCGGAAACTCCATTCTGGAAGAACAACGAAGCCATCAGACCGAAAATAAGTTACACGTCGTAATACAAATGTTTCAACACTATTTTCGTAAATCCATGAGTAGTCATTATTGACCACTCATTTTCTCGAACTCTCAACGTTGCAGTTTCAGAATATAAATATAAAACGCTTCAAATTAATCCTACAGTCTTATTTTGGCAATAATTTTTTTCTGGTTATAAGCGGGTTGTTGTGTTTATGAAATTGCACTTGTTAAAACAAATTCATTATTCTTCGCACCAACGTCCCCAGATATATATTAACAACTGGTCTCTTGATTATAGATGAAATATACACATTCCCTTGTAGAACTCAACGTTTGAGGGATTTCAAAATTTTGAATACATCAGTTTAGTTTCGTTTATAATGCATGTTTTTCTGCACCCATTCTGGATCATGAACACAACGGAGGACGGCCCTAACACATTTAGGTAAAAAATCTTTAATTAAAAAGTATGTAAGTCAACTTTGAATCAAGGCCTGATTACGGACTAGGCAAATTTTCACCACTTTTTTTGAAAAGTATTTATAATTTATTTAAAATTAAGATTCTGCAATTAAATAATACAAAAGTCACTTTTTGAATAGATCGTTGATCTTTTGCCCAGGGTTCTGAATCTTTTTTGACTTTTAGCTGACCGAATAAAGTCTTTGATTATGATTACCCTGTGCTCTATGGCAAAGAAGACCATTTATTCAAGCCCCTTAAATGATGTAAAAAACAAGTTAAATTAGATGATTTAATTCCACGAATATATGGCGCAAGATTCAAACAACTGCACTCAGTAACTTGACAAAAAGAAGGACGGTTAATTTTAGTAGGTAGGTTTATGGTAAATTTGTCAGTTACAATACTTATGCAAAACTGTTTGACACTTAACCCTTTCAGGCGCAGTGGTATGTTTATGAAACCGCTTAATTTTAATTCAAAAAAGCGACAATGGCGCCCGAATTTTGCTAAAATATTTTCCATTTAATATGTATGTGATATAATATGTATGTGAAATATAATCTTTCTCTTATTTCTAAATAAACTTGATCGTAAATTCTGGTGTCAGTCATTTATGTCAACAATTTAGTACTGAAAGTACTTTGCTCCTGAATGTGTTAAATATACTTCCTAACATAGAACGAAGTAGAAATCCACAATTGTATAATATAAATCAAAATGGATACATATTTTTTAAAATTATTTAAACAGAAATAATTTAAATAAGCTAAATGGTTTTAATTTTCAAAATCATTTTGTATATTCAAAAATGAAAATAATTATAGAGACATAGAAGTTGATTTTGAAAATGTAATCGAAAGTTGCTATTCATTTAAAATTAATTTTTATAAAGAAATACAGCCGAAGTCGATTAATACACGGTTCAAAGGACAAAATTTGCGTATTAAGTGGAATAGCGTAATATACATGGTTTGTATAATGGTGCACCAAACTGAGCTTATTTACACATCTAATCGTCTATATTAACTTAGAGCTTTAGTTCATACGTTTACGGTCGAAAATTGTTCCTTTTACGCATGTATAGACTAAAATTTAAGAGTTTTGAAATTTAACTCATGGTCTGTTTTTATAGGACCGACTTAAATAATAGCTGAAAAAAAATCTGAATTCAAATAAGACTCTATATTCAATTAATACGTTATAACAAAAAATAAAAACAAAAGAAAATATTTTCTTGTTAGGCTAATTTTTGTTGCACTAACGAAAATTATCAAATCCTTTTAGAACAACCCAGTTTTTAAATCATATTTTAGACATACGATATTTATTAACCTTATAATCATTCCTTACATTTTAATGTAGTAAAACAAATGTATCCTTATTAATCTTTTAAAAAATATTGTTATGAAAGCAAAACATCGACAAAGCATAAAAATCATAAAAATCATAAAAGAAATGTACAACCACAGTCGCATATATTCAGTCTACAAGAGTTTCAGTCTTTATTTTTCTTTTGTCCCGGTCATTCTTTACATCTGCCATCTGTCTTTCGTCAAATGCAGGGCTGCCAACTACTACGCTTATTTCGAATGAAATAATTATTTTAGTACCGGATATTTCACTTAACAAACGCATTAAGTTATAAAATACTGCATGCCAATAAATAAATTCAGTATAAAATTTATTAAACATTTTTCTGGTTAAAAACATGAATATTTGATTTAAAAAGGCGTAGACGTTGGCAACCCTGCAAATGTCATCTACAGGGTGTTTTTTTTTAAACTGACACTATTCAGAGCCGTCTGTAGCTCGTTCTAATAACTGGATTGACACAAAATTTTGTGAATGGACTAAGAAAACCATGGGAAAAAATATTCCAACAAAAAAAACAATTAGTTCCAATCACCACCGATAGGGGGAAATGTGGCGCTGTGGTCATTTATGCAACTGGGAATTAGCATAAAATACGGGCAAAAAATGCAAATGCAAATGTTTACTTACGCAAGCGACAGTAGCGCCAATAGTTTAAGTTATAGATGCATGCGAAAAACACCGAGAAACAATTTCAGCTCAGGTTGAAAATGAATCTCACTTTACCGCAGCGCGCGTTACTTGTGAAGTTCTTATATTGTAACCAGTACAATGCACCAGCCGCTCTTCGTTTACTTAGAACACGCCATAAACTGCGCAAAGGACCTTTATCCGTTAATGTACTGAAAGCAATGATTCTGAAATTCGAAGAAATAGGCTCGCTAGCAGTTCGGTCAGGCAGAGGACGTAAACCGGTGGCAGAAAAAGTGATAATGTATGTTTCAACTGCGATCAACGAAATGGAGAGTGTAAATGATGAATAAAACGTGGCATTTTATCCAAATTATTAATTTTGTCTGTTTCTGATGGGTTTTTTTTCAATGTACAGCGCCACATTTCCCCCTATCTGTGGTGATTGGAACTAATTTTTTTTTGTTGGAATCTTTTTTCCCATGGTTTTCTTAGTCCATTCACAAAATTTTGTGTCAATCCAGTTATTAGAAAGAGCTACAGACGGCTCTGAATAGTGTCCGTTTAAAAAAAAACACCCTGTATTGTGATCGATGCGAATCGCGATTGCTATAACATTCATTATAAAATATAGTAGTGATACAGGATACATTAAGAAACTTCACTGACAATGTATAAATACATCTCTAACCATAATAATTATTATGAGGCATCTGAGCAAGACTTTAAAGTGACATTATTAGCAACAGCAGACAATAGATGGGGATTCGGGTTCTCTTCGTACTTACCCTTACATGGTCAGTTGGTTGGTTGATTTTATGATGGCCGATTATCTACTCGAGGGATATAGGATCGTGGGGGACATTCTAAGGGATACTAACCCGTATTTACGGCAAGATTCCAAGTAAACCACGTAAAAATCCGAACGGTTAGGTCGATGAGCGCGACAGGGGTTTGAACCCAGCAACTCCCGTCTGCCAGCTTTGAGAGCAAAACCTCTCAGCCACTGATGGGGCTGTCCTTACGTGATTCCTTTTTGGAGTCATGGGCATGCATACAGGGTTCATACGGTTTTACCACAGTTTTGTAACAGAATTTTTCTATTTAATATTTAAATAGCAAAAATTGAAGATGCCTCGTTTTATTACATGATTTGTAACACTTTTCTGCATTTAAATAAGTCGAAAAATTCTATTAAAAAATTGTGGTAACACATACGAACCCTGACATAGAAATATATTTCTTGCGTCTTTGATAATGTTTGCTAAACTTGGTAAGCCTATTCTACTGATGCCTTCTATGTCATTTAGTATTCGAGCACCGCCCCCTGAATACTAGGCCTTCGCGCTGACAAAAATGGCGGCGGTCGCAGGCCGATTTTTTTTCGGCGTTCGAACGGTTCCTCGAAATTCCACAAGAATAATTTCTAAAAGTTTTCTTCGCCTTGTTTTTCTGAGATCAAATAAGTCAAAGATAACTTTTAGATATTATTGGTGTTGAAGTTCGAGGGACTGTACAAACGATTCCGCCTGCGACAACCGCAATTTTCTCCAGCACGCATGCCTAGTATTCAGGGGGCGGTGCTTCGTCGAAGATTTGTTTTTCACAATACATTTAATCCCCGTAATTCGGTATTGAGAAAGGTGGTCGTTATTCATTTCTCGATTTGAGCATCAGTTTTGTTTGATGTAAAACTGGCCTCCCGGATACCGGAAATAGAATTATGTTTGATTTGAAGCTATATGTATATGTACTGAGGCTACATACTATACAGAAAACTGACAAATGTCGATTTTTAATTTATGTATTGTTTCTCGGGGAACCGATGATCTAGATACTTTTTCAGTTTTGGGTTAGGGACTTAATTATGCCCTAATCGATGTTCTGGGACATACTGTTCGAATGTGGTGTCAAAACATCGATATGCACTTTTTAAAAAGTCGAATGTTCTTCGGGTGGGTTGGACAGGTCTCCACAAATAACATTACCTTCCAATTTTTCTCCTGCATTTGTAGGTTGGCTTTGCACATGTATGAAACATAAAAATCAATAGGTCACACAAGTCTGCTACCGGTTATAGTCACAGAGCAAAGTCTTCATTCATTTAAAGTTTTGGAAGTTTCGAGATTTACTAATCAGAAAGATCTTACTTTTTTTTCGTGATGACTGCATTTCTTCCGAAAAGCACTCGATCGTTACTGAACAACCCTCCAGTTTATTTGTCCCTTTTCATAGTGAAAGATTTATCAGTCAATTATTAATTACATTAAAGAAAAGTGTAAATCTCTTATTGTTTTATCAGTCATCAATTAGGAAACAATGCACAACTAGCATTGCGTAATATTGTACATATAAATGAAAATGCAATAAAATATTTCAAAATTAGTATAAAGTTAAAAGACTTACAAACACCATAGAAATATAAATATGTAGAATGCGTTTCAAAAGAACACAGATTGTCTTTTACATACTCAAAAAACATGCTACAATACTGAAAGCAGCAGTCACATTGGGTAAAGGTTAAAGCATTTGGAATTCAAATATGTATAATTCTGAATACTTCGGGAGTGCTATTCGGAAGCAGTACTCTATTTCTTAACCGGGTTTGTATGCTTTCACCACAATTTTTAATAGAATTTTTTGACTTATTTAAATGCAGAAAATCTTCATTTAAACGAGGCGTCTGCATTTTCTGCAATCGAAATATTAAATAGAACTTTTCTATTAAAAAATTGTGGTAACAGCGTACGAATCCTGTTTAAATTAAAACAAATCTACCAAAACAGCACTACTGATATTTATTTTTGTTTGATTATAAGAATTCTTTTTTTTAAAACAAAAATTCACATAGAATGTCAGTTTGAGGAAAAACTACAAATCTTCTTTAATACACATATAGTTAATATACTAGTATGAATTAATAGTTTAGATTTTTGTTTATTACAATATTACTTTATCCTTCGCGTTTTTTTTCACGGGTGAATTAAAAAAGTGAAATGACTTTCATTAACTATTACAACCAAATTTTGATTTTAAAATGTGACTATGAAACAATAGTCAGTATTCATTTATTTAACTTTTTATTTTATTGTTCTGCCAACATTGTTAGTGTATTTAAATTTAAAATAATGCCATCGAACGTCGCAGAGAATCATTAATATGTTAATGCTTCATTGATTATATTATTCATAACAATACTTTCTGTCCTCCACTTTCTGTAATTTTATACTTCCCAATTAATTTAAATTTTAAATGAAGAGTAACTTTCGATCATATTTTAAAATATTAAGCCTCACTGATTCCCCTACACAGTACAAATTTAGAATAATTTAAAAAATATTTTTATGAAAAAATATTTTAGAAACTTAAAATTATTGTGTCTTAACTTTATATAAAATATGCGTTCAGTTTTGATAAATATCAAACTTTTGTGGTTTTTGACTTTACATAATTTAACAAAGAAATTTATAATAACGTTTCTGAAATATATGTTTTATCTGTTTTAAATTTATTGCAAAGAATCCCCATGTTTTGTTAGGCGGGAAAGAGGGGCAGTGGCTTAGCCAGGGAGAGGGTCCAAATGCTCTGGATACCAGTAATATTGTAAAGTTTTCTAACCCTTGATTATCGCAGAAAATTCTCCGATTAGGTAAGGCAAAGAAAACTTTAAAAAATTAGTGGTATCCAGAGCATCTGGACACCCATCCTGGCTACGCCACTGACGGGAAGTGGATATCGGTGTAACGACCGTTCAATTTAGACCTTTTATTTTGTTTGTGTTTGGCAAAAGAATTGGTAATTTGTTTTCATACGGAAATCGCAATTAGATTAGACAATCAAACAAATCATGTAAGAACAAACTCCATGAAAATAAAATTTTTCTAACCATCATGAAGTTCAAAATACGGAAATTAATTGTAGCTTTCATCACAGGACTCTTCTGATTGGTGGTGCAGCTGCTTAGTTGCGTTAGTTGGAAAGTAACAAACAAGAGTTTAAATATTTTAATCTGGCAAACCATACCATAATTTCCGGCCTATAATCCGCGGAACACACAATTATGTTTCGACCCAGATATTTTATTTAATAATTGAAATCAAATATTTACAGCGATCTAGTAAGTTACATTATATAAAATAAAATTGCTGGGTCGAAACATAATTGTTTGATCCGGAAAATTCGGTACTTTATTGTATATTTTTACATTCCTGTGTTATTTTCTAAATACTCAAACCTTTGATTACATGCCAGGACTGGTAACTATTTTTATATTCAATCGTACAGAAATTTAGATTAAGAAATATTGGTATATTTCGTTTTTATAGATACTAGTAAATGTTCGGCAGATATATTTTTTAAAAGTACCGTATTTTCCGGCGTATAATCCGCGGATCAAACAATCATATTTCGACCCAGAAATTTTATTTTATAAAATGTAACTTATTAGATCGCTGTAAATATTTGACTTCAATTACTGAATAAAATTTCTGGGATGAAACAGAATTGTTTGAACCGCGGATTATAGGTCGGAAATTACGGTAGTACTAATAGAATAGAAAAAAAAGTCCACTAGACGAATATATCCCGTCCAGAGCGATTGCTCTTACAGCGTGCTCAGTACGTATGAAATTTGTTAGCGCACAATCGCACCACATTGCTCTCCTGCGGCCGGTTGTCAAAACCGAAGCGTTGTGTGCGCACCATATGTAAATTTTGTTCCCATACATGACAGCCATTTTACTCTCTTCCGACTAGTTGTCAAAAAAGAAATTCGTCGAAAATAAAAAAAATACTAATAGTAATTCATAGTTTCTACACATCGTTTAAGCCCATCCATCCAGTGATGTCTTTAGGCAACTTTCTTTTAAATTCAGGTTGCTTGATTGCACAACTTTTTTTTAATTGCATAATTCGCCTTGTTTAATCTGTCCTTAAATAGGGTGATTTAACTCCTTCAAAAACCTAGCATCTGCCAAGAAAATTTATTGAACAGAAGCGTGGATTATGAACTCAATGCGTGCAATTTACCTAGTTATTGGTTTTCGTCTCGATTAGTACTTTTTAATTTCACTTTGTGATTTTTCTGGTTTAAAATTTTCTTTTCCAGCACAAAAAGAGACAATTGTAGCAAGAGAGCGCTATTTTCAACTTGCGAAATTTCCATCGGTGCCGACCTCTCATTAATATTCCGTAATATGCGGGTTAATTTTATCCAGGTTTAACACGTTTCGCACCAGAATTTTTTTAAAGAAATGAATTCAAATGAATTAAACGTAGAAACCTGAAATTGAATAAATAAAGATTTATCCAATATTTTTTCTGGTTTGAAGCGATGTTAAACTGGGTCAAATTAACCCGCATATTACGAAATATTAATGAGAGGTTGGCACCTATGAATTTCTCTTACTCATCTGCTCAGGCTTAGTATATAAAAGCTTTGGAAGGTATACTATTAATCCTTAATTGCATAGCGATGTAAATTTCCATCACTGCTTATTTAACTTTTAATAAATAAATCAACTTCTTCGCCACCACTATATTTATACAGAAATATTAATGCAGTAAATTTCCCGTGAACTATGTTGCTGGACAAAGTTAAAAATCTATCTTAAAATTTCTGGTGCCTAATATTTAATATATGTATAAAAAACACAATTGTAAAAGAAAAACCCATGCAAAGAAGGCTTAAAATAGCCCTATTGTAATACATACCTTACTATACTCGTGTACTTGTAATACTCGTAATAAAGTAATTCAGCATGCCACTATTGAAATGTCATCATTTTCATTCATCTCTTTATCATCTAGAAGGCTTCCCAGGACTTTGACCATTTGAGCATCTAACAAGGAAAGTCTCCATAAGCGCATACTGAGAAAAATTTGAAAAAAATTACAGAATATCCTTCTCACGAGGATATATATGTTTATAAAATTTCTGCGGAACCTCGATATAATTTCCATAAAATAATAATAATAATTTCATGTATTTGATGATTTATTTCTGGTTGGCGACACAATGAAATAGAAAAAAAAAGGCTTTAATGATAAATACTCTTTTAGGAAAAACTTTTTCTACACTTCATACTGAACTAGTTTAAGTAAGTTTAACTTAATAAAAAAAAATTATAACTACGGCTTTGCCATATACATTCACATGTATATATAAAGCAAATAAACGATCGCATTCTACGGTTTAAAACAAAATTTAAATTGATTGAAAACGCTTTAGACTAAAAATTAAGTTCCTATTTTGAGCATTGTATATTTTACTTCTATATTGCTAGTGTCGGAGACAACAGACGAAAAGGATTGTTGCCATGGAAACAGCAACTTATTCAGTCTCAAAATGCATAATGAAGAAAGCGTTCTTAATCTGTATCTGTACGTTACTGTTAAAAACCTTTAAAACTTATTCAGCCTGCGAAACGATGTATAATTACTTCAGCAACTCAAAACTTGTACATATATTGTATAAGCTTATAGTAAAAATAATAAACTATTTAAGCGTTTAATTTTAAATTCACAAAGTATTGAACATTTAAACACTGATGTAAACAGGAATTTTGAAGTCCATAAAAATCGCTTGCATTTGGCGAGGAAAAAGTACTGCTCGCCAAATCGCCTCTTTTTTGCGCCAAAGAGAGATTTATAGAGAATTTAACCCCTTAATCGTCGCGTCCGATAAGCGTAGGCTACTTTTTTTTTTAAATTCTGATTGCTTGATTGCCACCAATTTTTTTAAGTAGAAATATTCTGATAACTTAGTGGCAGATAAAATAATGCGAGCGTAAAACCAATTACACTATTCTAAGAAACTGGTGGGAATCAAACAGTCTGAATTTTAAAAAGGTAGCCTATACTGCCCGTGAATGTATCGGGCGTGATAATCAAGGGTTTAATAGCAAATAGCATAAAATAAACTCTCCATATTCTATCGTAGAAAACATAAGTATGTAATACGCTTAGATTTATTAATGAAATAAACAAAATTGGATTTTAAAATATAAAGATATTAATTAGCTACTTTGAAGAAACTATGCTAATATCCCATTGCTTTTATAAATGATTCGATAGCAGAGTACATAGCGGTTCTTATTTTTAAATATCATTATTTTCAAATAGTATTCGTTCCTTATTTAATCTCAGAATACTGTAATTTTGTAATTCGTACAATACTATTCGTATACTGGTAATGAAATACGGACCATTACGCAACATTGATATTTATTTCTACTACTTCAAAAGAAAAATATCCGTACCACATATTACTTACAACATTTATAAGAAATAGGTGTCATGAGTAACATATTATGTTCAGGTTCTAAATGCGACCAAAATGTACTTTTAGTGTATATTCCCATGTGTCGGAGGAACAGAAATTGAAGGTCCGTTCGCAATAACAAGGCAAGTGACTTAATTATTGAGACCAAGACTCCCTTGTCATAGATCAGACTTGACAATCCGGAGAAAGTCTATGGGAGAAAATGTCCGCGGTAATTGCCAACTTATTCATTGACTTTCTCCGGAAAGTATCGCCGCCTGGCGGATACTACCGCACAGTTGCCATGTTTCGGGCTTTTTGAACACCAGTATATCTTTAGAGAAAATGTTGTTCTTTTAAATCCCAGAATTTTCCGATCAAACAAAACAAAATTCTCTCTACTAAAAAACTGGTATCCAAAAAGATAATAGAAAAATCTATAGAAAAATCTAGCTGGTCTGCTACCGCATAGCTGCCAACTTTTACGTTTTTTTCTTACCACTAAAATTTAGTAGAATTATTTTCGTCATGTAATCACATGATATTGTCAATTTAATAAGATAAAATTTACTATAAAATTTTAGCGGTAGGAAAACTACTAGTTCATAAGCAAATGCATAGAACAAATGGAGCTGTGAAAAAATTTTGTGTTATTTCGTGCCGTAAATACTATTACTGACGATTGATGGCGCTAGTAGCAGGACAAGTATAGCGGTCAAAGGCAACTTGCTGATTGAGAGGTCTGATACTATGATAAGGAGATCTTGATTGATACACCATGTAAGGCTTGTCGACCTACCTTGCCATTCCTTAGCCTTAGCTCTATTTCTTATTTGAACCGTCCGTCATGACTTTTAGAAACTTTTTCAACTCTCACGTGCTTAAGTTTCCCAATTCTGATAACAAGAATGAGGGCAGCATTAAGACTTTTTTTTAAACAAAAAACGCTAAGATGATTTCATATTTTGTAAATTGCTGTGTTCACTATATAAAAGTTGTAAAAAAAGTCATTATGGGTTCCAAATGGACTTTTTCTTTTACCCAAAACCATAGGATATGCAATAATAAGGAAAGTGTTCAGTTTTCAGATTTATATGATGTAGTATTCAGTACATAAGGAAATATAAATTTTATGATCATAAGCAAAGGTAAAGATCCTAGAAAACCCTTCTTAACTGGAATGTATGAAAAGAAGTTATATTCTAAATTAAAATATTGGAAGTAAATTTAAAAGCCTTGTAGCGGAAAACTCCATTTTGCAATTGCCTTGTTATTGCAGAGAGGCCCCTCATTACATGTATTAATAATTTTTATTTTTTTGTTTTTTCCCGATTAAAAAAAAACGATTATGTCTGATTTTTTTATATTTTTTTTTTAATACAGAAGTTATGATTTCTGTAATAATGTCCAGATCATTCTGAAATTTTCGTATTCTGATAGGTATTGTACGTCATTTGTCTTCCTGCATATATGTAGTCGTCAAAATCGTCGTAATAATTTCCATAGAATACATATCAAAAATAGATTCTGAGAAATAGATTGTATGAGGATAAATTTCGAACATTTTTGATGACCTAAACATAAAATTTTTGCTTGAAATTTTGAAATGGTTTTCAATTAATTGGCTGAAAAATATGTGAAGTTTATTTTTCTCTACACCTTGGTTAGTTTTCATTCTTTTCAAAACGAGAATAAATCACAAACCTTTCTTTAAAATTTTCGATAGAGCTTTTGAACCAGTTTTCAGTATTTTAGCCATCGCTTATGATAAAATTTAATTTTTAAAATTTAGCTCTTTATATATAATACTGTTCTGGATATTCTGACTACATTATCCCATTCCTCTGAACATGCTTCGGCTTCATCGGAGCCATTATTAAAACAAATACAAATGTTCTACAATTGCACGGTCTATGAAGTTAGTATTTGAAACGTGATCATTTAATTTGTCACGTACTTGTTTTAAATTACGCGATTTTGGTTCAGGTTTCGGATTGACGTTAAATATAATTTTTTGATTCGGTTTGGGAGTTATCCGACCCACGTGGTACCATAACGGACAGAACAGAACTTACATTATATAAAAAGTACATTTTTTATTTCAGCAACTTTGCTTTTCTTATTTTACATAATAATATAAATTAATAACGACAAACAACTCAGCGGCCTTCAGGCCAATTTCAGGAGGCCAGTGTTGGAATTTGACATTAGTATATTGGATGTTTTGACCTCTTGTGTAAATTACTATTATTCTGAGTATGAACAAATCAAGTTTTTTCGTAGGTTTATAATATAAAATTCTTGGGTTACTCCAGTCTTTCGCAACTGTATTCTTGAGAAATAGCAGACGTACCACCCATGAAATTTCCAGGAAAGATTGTCCAGTTCTGTGTACTATTTTGGATATTTTCAAAGAATTAGTAAATCAAACCCGATGACAGAATATAAATAGAGAGGCAGACTAAATTGACCACGAAACGTAAGGATTGCATGGTCATTTGTATGTCCTTAATAAGAAGATCGTAAACGGAAGCTGAATTGTAAAATTAATATAATTCATCAAACACGCATGTATCTTTATTTATTGATATTTGTAGGAATAATATCAGATGATAAATATCGGATAAATGCATATGTAAAGCAGAAAAAGAAGAAATTATTTATGATCAGTTCCTTGTTCCAAGAAAAATAAGACTTGGACGCATGAAAGTTGTATTGAGATGTAAAACAACAGTTTGACTAAGAATAATGAGACTACATCTGTACAGTGCCAATCTTTTGAAAGAAAACACAAACGTTGTACTCAACCAAAAATAAACTGCTTTACATCAGTTTGTAAATTTCAAGCAATACTGTTGGCCTTCGTTAGATTTACATGGCACATTAATTGGATATACATATATTTAATAATATTTTTCCCTCACCTCTGAATTTCATTGACTTTATCAATTCCAAGCAATAACTAGGGCTAGCCTAAGGGTTCCTAAAATTTTCTCACTTTGCTATCAATATTTTGTAACGATAATCTTTATTGTAGACTTCTATTGCAGCAGTGTTGCCAGTGGGCTACTTTCTTAAAATTCAGATTGCTTGATTGGCACCACTTTTCTGAAATGGTATTATTAGCCTTGTTTTGCCTTATTTATTCTGTCATTAAACAAGGCAAATTTTACTTTCTCAAAAAACTGGTGGCAATCAAGAAAACTGAATTTTAAAAAAGTAGCCCACTGGCAACACTGTATTGCAGGCGTCAAAGGAACCTACCACAAATATATTTTATTTCATATAGTGGGAGGAAATACAGGAAAATATAGAAACGCTTCAAACCCTGCAATAATACAGAATGTCACTGGTCAAATAACGTGTTCAGATATAGTTCAAACATAAGGGTTAAAAATCATTTTATTGCTCAGCACATTGTTTGGATTAAAATCTGATACAAAAACTGTGGGTGACATTCATTTAAAAATTTCATTTAGCTGTAAGCAACTTCTTAAAAAGTCTTATTAACTCTTAGACTCAACGTGGGACACTATGCCCCAGTGCAACTTCAAAAATTACCACTGGACACAACAGTCCCTAAAACGATTGGAAAACCATGTCTGCTTGTATCACTGGTCTCTCACGTTCATTTGGGATCGTAGTTGACCCTTTTCTCGGTAGATGGCAGCCCAAGTCGGGTCTTAGCATGTTATCGTAGCAAAAAAAAAATGGTAGTCAAGGGGTTAAGATTACAATTTCTGTAACAAACATTCATCAAGTTCATCCATATATGAGAAATAGATAGATTCTTTGTTCAATATTTAAGCAATACGCATTACTAATGAAACACTTAAGGTACATTTTAGTGAAGCATTAACTCTTAAATTTCTTTTCTATTAAGATTACTTTGATGAGCATATTGTTTTTTACTTTTACTTATAGTTCCTTTTCTTTTGCAATATTATAATTCAATGCAGCATAATACCTTAAAATATAAACCTCTTTACTGAAAAAAGCAGAAAGCTGTACTTGTAAGTGATCTATGCTTCGGTTATTGCAAAATGAAATAAATGGTGTTTTTAAAAGTAAATTAATAATAATTTATCCAAAATAAACATATAAAAAAAAACTTCAGATTATATTACATACAAATAACAAAATTACAATGTTTTATCGTATTTTGTAGAGAACAATTCTTATCTGTTCAAGTCTACTTCAATAAAACTATTTTATTCAGGAAAATTAATGCACTTCCAGTGTGATAAAAAATATTGTTTTATAAAGTAGCACTCTTACAAATACAATTAAAATTGTGAAGTCTTCATGTTTCACGGAAGTTAGTTGTGATTTATCTCATTATTAATTCATTAATTTAGAACAATGCCAGCAGAAGTTTTCATTTTCAGTTGTGTCCATAAAAAGAAAGAATATAAACTTTTAATAGAAAAAGGGATTTAATTAACGTTAATAATTATTGCAAAGGAAAACTTCGTAAGATCATTTTATTACGCATTAATCAGATTTACTTTATTTTCGAAATACATGTTGCAATTTCTTATATTGTTGCATTAGCTCTTCAAATATCTTTGGTAAAAAGCAAATTCATTAAAAGAGTTCAGCAAAAAAATATCGGTAATAAAGATTATTTTAATTTCAAATGTGACATATGTTAATTAATGATAGATAATATCATAGTTGCTAAATTTTACGTTTTTCTCCTACCACTATTTCTAAGTCGAAAAATTTGCATTATTCAATTCTAAATTTAGGCGATTTTAAAAGGCACGTTTTTGTTCAAAAATAGCGGTGGGAAATAAGCGTAAATGTTGGCAGATATATAACACGTTAATTTAAAATGTTTATAGGATAACTTTTCCTCTTCTGTGTCTATCTATTTTACTCGAGGAAAATACATTTTTTTCGTGTGTGTGTTTCTAAAAACATTAACAAAAATACTATAACGTTTTATGATAAATTATAAAAAACATTTATTAGAAAAAATATTCAATTAAATGCCATCTTAATCTAATTAAATGAGTTCCTATATATGTAACTTAATTAACATGATTGAACATCTTTAATTATGTTACGCACATAACGAAATAAAAAAAACATTCATATGCCTTATTAATTAAGTTTAACCTAACTCAGGCGTATTATGTCATTTAAAAATTTCAACAATAGGTATATATTTTCTTTGTTCTTTTATAAATGAATTACGCCATTTTAATATAAGTAGAATAACCGTTTCAGTATAAAGGATGTACTAAAAAATATATTCGGATTGTTTTATTTTTATTTTTATTTTAATTAAAATTTTTTTTGGGGGGCGGGGGGGGGATGTAATACATGTTGAGACAAAAAACTCATGCCTCCTAAATGGTACTTTTAATAACAGTATTTCTTTTAAAAAACCTTTCGTAGTATGTTTCTAAATCATTTGACATAGGAATAATTTTCGGGGTACGTTTCTGCAAAATTTGCAAGAAAAATCGGAACAGAAGTGTTACACTCACGCACAGATGTTTGGCGACTTTTTGATTGGCGTGATTTCCAAACCCGCGCCAAACCAATAACTTAATACAATAGCCAGGTTACCATTACAGAAAAAAATCCTTAAAATTTGGTGACTTTTTTCCTTTTTATAACGGATTTAACAAAAAAAAAAAAAAAAAAAAAAAAAAAGGTGCGTGTGTGTAAGACATCATAGCCGAAAAATCTAACAAGGTTTTTGTTAGAAAAAGTGGTGTTCAATAAACAGACCATTTGGGAGCACTGAAAAATTTAAGAAAAATTACCAGGATTGCAATCCAATTAGTCTGTCAAAAATATGAGGTGTCTCCCAATTGGTGCATAGAGAGGGAAACAGTGTGTGAAAATTTTCCGGGACATTAGTAAAAAGAGGTCATTTGCACGGATAAAATCTATTATTTACACTGGGTATACTCTTTCTCACTATTAATTTCAAGTATTTTTTATGGAATATTTTATTTAATTTGGAGTATTTTAACAAAGTGTTAGAATTACTTTGTTATAATACAAAAGCGCATCTTCGATTTTAACGAAACTTTTTTTGGTTAAAGTACATACTTTGTACATTATATTGTAATTTTTTGGTTGGTGTAAATATAATATTACTATATTAATATATTTTTTAAAAGAATTTTTGTCTATTTTTCTATATTAAAAATTGCATAAAATGTGAAAAAAATAGAGAAAAAGGTGTAAATATGGGCACCCCTTCCGAAGTCGCTATGGGAGGTGCTGAAGACTTGCCACCAGCACTGTAGATTGTGTCATTTGATGATATGAGATAGAACTGAGCAGTTGGAATCATTCTTTCAACTAGTGGAGATGCAGCGTGAGTTATTGTGTGGAATGGTGTTTATTCTGGACTGCAAACTTTTGAAACCTATCTGAAATCGATTTATTTTCATGTTCTTATGGTTAGTTTAAAATAATTTTACATTGATATCCAGAAAGCGGAGGTCCTAAGCTACTTTCAAAAACACGCATTTAGTCACTCACGTCTTTAGGTTACATGTGAAAGAGACCATCTTTCTTAGATGGCATTGGTGTAAATATGGGCCCCATTTTAGGTGCTTCTAAAACACTTCAATATTCCCCGGGAACTTCAAATGCAGTTTCTCTGTTCAATATATCTCTTCTTCCCAACATTAAGAAGAGAACCATTATTCGTTGACGCAAAGGAACAAGGTCCAGCCTCATCACTGGATCACTATATAAAAATCAATTGACCAAGTCGGTTGACAAAAGTTCTCTCAAGAAGACGACCTTGAGTTTTCCCGTGGTAACAGACCGACCAAGGGACAGGGGTGGGAAGACTAAAAGCTCCAAAAAAAAAGAACCCCGTATAGTGTGGAATCCGGATTTTGGGTAAACGGATACATAGCTGCCGCGTCACAAGTACGATATGTATATAATTAGGAATAGCAGTAACCTAGAATAAAACGTAGGTATGGCAGAACAATAGAAGTTTTGATTACCACATTGTTTAAGGCACATTCTTTTATTGCGCAGTTGACTCGGTGACAGGGTTCGTTATACAGGCAATAATCACTGAATAGGAGGCTTACAAATTAAAGTTAACACAGAGGCAGTAGAGGTAAGAGTGATACAAATTGTTTCAAACATAATTTGCACTTATCATTTTGGCGTGCGGTTTTCGTTATCTGCCGCCAACATATACAATGAATTTGGCGATACTCATGCAAGAAACAAAGTATTTTGGAGAGTTAAATGGAGTAATTCGAAAAATGACAGACCCTGCACAAGATTCGTGGGAAGAGAGGGTTGTACAATTTTTTGTAATTACTGAGGTACTGACCGGGCCTGTATGATTGAAATGGAATGCACGAACGTTAGAAATTAGACAATACTGCGTGCTAAATTTAGATATTGGTTACATATGAGAAATGAAAAAAAAATCGTTAGGGAGAGGACCGCATGGAAGGGAGTAGAAAGAAAGCAGTTACTTTATCTTTCTTTTTTTTTATTTATTCGCAAATGCCGGCTGGTGTGAAAAGGAAGAGAAAAATGCAGAATATGGGTGCGAATACATACTTCTTTTCTGCAGGCTGAGAAATGAAACTGACATGTTAGAAAAATGCGTAATATAAATTAAGTGAAACCGCACTGAATTAAAAACGGATATTAAATTTTAATAAGCAAAACTGGAGAAGAATGGCTCCGCTGGAGAAGAATGACGCCGCTCCGAAATGGCCATTTCGGACGTCTCCTCGACTGATTGTTGTTCATCTGAGGAAGGCTAATGTTTATCCGAAAGCTCATGAAATTTTAACATCTTACAGTTTTAATGTTTTGAAGCTGTATTTTGATTTATTGCACCTCGATAGTAACGTAACTTATCAATGTGTTTACATTGTGCTTTATAAATATTTTATTGGGTGAATTTGACGTTCGTATTATATAGATTTTTCTATATATTTTTATTACTTATATTGTTAATCAAATTGGAACATTACTGCTCATAAGAACATGTTGAACAGTACCATCTAATAACCATATCATATTGAAGCGTCTTATACTGGAGAGGCTCATAAGCGCCGTTTTCAGGGGGTGAAGTAGTTAATCAGGTATACTACCACCACTATTTCTTTAAATGTTTCTCTCTCCCCCCTCCTCCATATCACTGTGTTTAATTAAGCCAAAAATAACATTTTAAAGTCAGTGGTGAAAGTTTTCCCGACTGCATCTGTCGCCCTTGTTTAGTTGCCGTTTGTGGAAATACGAAAGAAAAATTACTGTGCACCAATGGGAATTTCCTCTATATCAGTGGTACCCACCACATTTTGCTAAAAATATTCTCAGACCCGTGTTTTCTATAAGTAATACTTTAATGACTTGATAATTTTGATAATGATAATAATACTTTAATAAAGTATTATTTAATGACTGGTTTTGTGGTTAAATAAGGCGAAAAATTCTTTTGAAAATAAAGTGGTAACATAGTGACTCGCGGACTATATAATGAGTACAACTGCTCTAGTGAAAAACTTAAAATTAAGATAATAAATTGCTTCCTGTTTTTCTAAAACGCCAAAATAAATAAATGTAATACAGGGGGAACCAAATGTCTTGCCCTGAGTATAATAATTCATTACAAAATAATCGCTTGTATAATAATGTAACTTGTTCTATCATTGGATAAGGCAGTTTTATTAGTTTTTTGTGCAATAGATGGAGCGATTGCTCCTTGAAGAGTTACTCAGTGTTCCTTTTTTAAGGAAGACATCATTTTCGACCGAAACTACTCCTCTGGATTTTTTCTTTTGGGGCTCCATCAAGGACAATGTATTTGCCACACCAATTGCTTACATCAAAGAACTGAAGACTATGATACAAGATGCTGTGTGTACTGTAGCAGAAGACATGTTAAAGAACACTTGGTGGAAACCAGAATACCGCTTAGACATTCTCCGAGCTACCAAAGGGACACACGTTGAAATTTATTGATTTTCGTGGTCTTATAAAAAAAATTATAACAGTACTTACAATCTATCCAAACAAATATATATCTAATTATAATAGTTTGAGCACAGTAAATATTAAAATCAGGGTAAAACTTTTGGTTCACCCTATATATTCAGATAATCGTTGATTTTTTTTCAATGCCTTCATGTCTGAAAAATAAAGGTTTCAATTTATAAATTTGAAATTTGGGACAAGCCATTGTAATGGCAAATACAAATTTTCCATTTCTTTAAAGAATGAATTTATTTTTCATATTTAAACTAGCGCACAATATAGTGCTTTAAAAATAACCATTAAAATTAACTATTATCTGAGAAATACCCGTTTGCGACTTCTATTTCAAACTTTGTACCATATTTGGAAAGTAGACACATTTTCATTTCATGTGATACCTCTCGCAAATGTCTGCGATATTATGGTGATAAAATAGTTTGTTTTTTTATGACTCTTCTTAAGATCAAATATATTATTTGAAAAATTTTAATAGAAATCCGTAAATTTTATAAAAACATAGATGCATTGAAAATTGCTATCAGTTTTTCATTCTTATTAACTTAAATATAAAAATATATACTTGTCTAAAAGAGAGAAGTTATTTCGAATAAATTTTTAATTTCATTGAAATTACGCTAAACAGAGCTTAAATTATATAAAAAGTAAATTTTATATTTGAGCAACACACTCTTTTTTATATTATATATTGCTAAACATAAATATTTCGAGTGAACAAGCTTTGTCTAAATAGATTTTCCGTCAACAATAAAACGTAAGAAAAACTCATCTTAATTCTTTAAAAGTTTTACAAAACAAGGTAAAAAGTACTTACGATGAAAAATATTACTTCAAAATTTTTAAAAGAAAGCAATAGATTTTATAAAAACATAGCTACGGTGGAAAGTTTTATCCGTTAAAGCAATTTTCTTCATTGTTATTAACTTAAATATAAAAATTCGCTGTTCTAAAAGAAAAAGAATTTCTGATAAACTTAAAATTGAATACATCTATAAAAAAGTTTCCCAAATGACTCTTATTTTCAAAATAAGTAAAGATTTTTTAAAAACTTGTACCTGCTAGCATTTGAAAATCAAACAAAAATAAAAGTTCTTAAAGATTATAAAATCTACTTTCGGTACTTTAAAGAAATAATATTTATTGGGTTTGAGGTTTAATTTTTGTTATTATTTCGAGAAATATTAAATAGATTTATTGAGAAAATGTGCTAACATTAAGATTTTGGAATATAGATAGAATTATACAGAATTTGAAAAAATGTACTAGTGATTGGTTTTGAATTGGCTGGTAAATAGCATATGAGCCCATTTTACGCCAACAGTTTATAAAAGGGCTGTCCAATCTGACACTCGCGGTGTACCAAAAATTTCTTAGAGGTTCTGCTTTATTTAATCAGAGATATTCGGAGATTAAATAAGGCAGATATTTCGGTAAGAATTTTCTGGTGTATTGCGGGCGTCATGATGTACAGCCCTGGTACTGTAATTTCGCGTGTGTGCGCCGCACCTCAGACAATTCGATTTCCTGCCAGAATTTATTTTAAATAAAATGTGATTTACTTCTGCTTGACACTTATTTGACTTCTTATTTTCAATAAAATTTACGGTTTGAAAAATACTTAACTAAGGTGCGGCGCATACGCGCGAAATTACGGTATATGAGATAATGCATTGTACAGGTACACGATATAAATATATCATTAAATATCACGTAAAATCAAAGTGTAATGTCACATTTGCATTTAGTAGTAAACCAATATGGACAAATAAATCTGCCAAAACATCTGTGTTTAAATGAGGCAAAAATAAATATTTATATGAATAATCGCTATTGCAAATTACGGTAACAAAAACGCGTAAAAATTATTGCTTACATTGGATATATCTTGAACAATATTTCGCATTATACACTGACCCGATATATCTTGTCAATATATACTTAAATGCCGAATTAATGGGGGGTCACAGAAGCAATCATGCAAACTTCCACCACTGAATTTTAAATGTTATTTTGGTCTTCGTTAATCACAGTTATTAAACAAAACCTTTTCAAAATTAGTGGTGATAGTGTCTATTATTGCTTCCTTCACCCCGGTGAAGTCGACGCCTATAATACGCAATATTATGAAGAAATATTTAACCATTTCATTGATAAATTTCCCAACATTAAACCAATATATTTTGCACTATTGTCATTTTATCACAAACATTTCAAAGCAAAGCCTGTACGTATGGGATAGCGTCATTTCGTTCAAAATATGTCTAATGTAAAGCTGCTATTTAACTAATATTGGTTTTCAAAGGAACTATTTCCGATGACTGCAATATTGGCGCCAATATAATACAAAACTGGCACTACAAAGGATGTGAATTTCGTTTCACTATGCTAAACAGCGTACAACCAACAGAGTGAAAAATGTGTCCAGACCGGGGTTCGAAAACAAATACCTTGGTATAGCGCTCCAAGTGCTTTACCATTTAGGCCATTTGGACAACATCCAGTCTGGCATTTTCCCCTTATAAATACGTTGACAAGGCTGCAACTTCGCAGTGTAAGATAGAATGTCAAATATGAGCACACTATTCAGTGGCGTACGTGAGACGAATAAGTACCCAACATCGGATAAGATATCTAAATTTCCAATGAAATGTTCAGTAGGACTGAGCACGCCATAAATATTTAAATGGCACTACAGAGGATGTGAATTTCTTTTGACTTTGCTAAACAGCATACAATCAACAGAGTGAAAATTGTGTCCAGACCGGGGATCGAACACAGATACTTTGGTACAGCGCACCAAGTGCTTTACCATTTAAGCCATCTATACGACATCAAGTCTGGCATTATTCACTTATATTAAAATTTTGCTACTAGGGTAAATTTATCTTCATTCAAAAATTTACACTCAAGGCATTTATCGAGAAGTCATGTACAATTTTTTATTTTTCCTTGATAGATTATAAGTTATAGGTAACATTGACCTTTTCATTTTTTTTATTTAGAAAAGCGATTCCAATAAGCCATTAAGAAAAACTAATTGATGTGATAAATTTTTCTGTACTAAGTGACAAACAAAACGAATAGAAGATAAATTATTTTAAATTATTTTTCTGGATACTTTTTTAAGGTATTGATTATGTGTCTGGAACACAATGCAATGAAAAATGGAAGAAAGTAAAAATTGAGTATTTCCCTCATAAATATGTCGAAAGAAACGCCACTGCACTTTGATGTTATCGATATTTTTCAAAATGAAAGAGACAGTTCTAATTTTTGATTGACTTATTTGGACTTTAAAAACGCTGAAAAAAGGTTAAAGTTTTGCAATTGCCTGAATACATGTGTCATACTGATTTAATTATAATTCTATGCACATTTTGTAAAACTTAATTATACATGAAAGCATGTTATTTTTTCATTTAAGTGCACTAGAAATAAAATAATAACACGGTATATTTATTTTTAAATGACTTATTAAATAACATTTTCTAAAAAAACGCATGGTACCATGTTTGTATTATGACTTGAAAAAAGAGGAAGATTGGACAGCTATGTACATTCAGTGTATATATAAAAATAAAAAGGATACACTTGCATTTATTCGCAAAAAGTTTGCCATAAATCACAACAAAGGAATATTTAGTCGCATAATAATTTCTATTTAACACTACAAATACATTTTTGAAATGGGGTCATCTATATATGGAAGCCCCACCAGTGGCTGAGAGGTTCAGCTCTCAAAGCTGGTAGACGGGAGATTCTGGATTCGAACCATTGTCGCGCTCGTCGACCTAGCCGTTCGGAGTTTTTCGTGGTTTTCTTCTAACCTTGCTGTAAATACAGGTTAGGATCCCTTAGAAAGACCCCCACGGAAGGCATCTCCCTAGGGCCTGTATCCCTCGTGAAAATAATCATAAAATCAAGCAACTATATATTGAAATTTGCACCAACTTTTGTAAAAAAAAACGCGAATTAGTGTAACACCCATTTTTTACGTATTCATAACTGCTAACGTTTACGCTTATTTATTAGCAGTAAAATTTATTGGTAAATATTTCCTTATTTAATTGTCTAAATCTGCAATTAAACAACTCGAAAATTTCTATTACATTTCAGTAATAACAAAAAGTGTGACTGTTGGGAGCTATGCATATTTGATTCCTTGGATCAAGGCATTCCGGAAAAGGAATATAATTTTAATTTTATTAAATCTCCATAGAGATATAAGAGAACATATATGAGCAGGGCTCCCAAATGGTCCGCTTTTTTAATACCAGTATTCTATTAGAAAATTTTTATTTTTATATTTTTCTTGCAAATTTTGCTAAAACCACCTGCGGAGGTAAATTTTTGCGGAAATGTTGTAGAAATCTTCCACAAAATTTTCTGTTAAAAAACAGTGGTGTTCAGTTGGCGGACCATTTGGGAGCCCTGTATGAGGGAAAAATTATCCAAAAATTAACAGGAAAACTTACAGATTCACACCAGTAAAATTGTTTAAGCAATTTATGTATAAAAAAAAAAACTATTACCTCCCAAATTTTATTTCAAAGCATATGTTACATACATTTGATTGTTGGTGCTTTCGATTTTAATGTATGCGATGGAACGGTAGCAGAAATGCTCCCTTTAGACTTTCTAAAGTTTAAAATTTTCTGTATATCAGAAAATAATGATTGGAATGAAATGTACATTTACATACCAATGTTTTTGAAGTTACCCTTATGTTTCTGCAAATATTGATGTATGTCATATTTCATAATATTTTATATGAATTTATTAATATTTTCTCAATTAACCCCTTCAGGGGCAAAGTACTCTTGTAGCTAGAAGCTTGAAATGATTGATTGACACCAGAATTCACGAACGAATTTATTTTAAAAGTTGTAAAAGCTTTTCCTCATTTACCTTATAAATTCAAAATTTGATTATAAAATTCTGATGTCATTGTGGCATTTTGGGATTAAAATTAAGTGGTATATATAATATACCGATGCCCTTCAAAGGGTTAACCTTTACACGAGGTCTCAGACAGCATCTGTCCAAGTTTTCATGTATTCTCGGACGGATGCTGTCTGAGTAACAGATGCTGCCCCGTGTAAAGGTTAAAATTATGCTTTTCAGTAAAAAAAATACCAAAATCATTTTTAGGTCCAATCAATATATCTAACGGAAAACAAAAATTTTAAAACGGATGATTTTTTTTTTTTGAAAATATAAGTTAAATTTCGTTACGTGAATTTAACATTAGCATACTCAGATTTTTAACTCTTCTAAACTCCAAGGCGATTTAAAAAAATACTTAAAACCATACTTTTATGGGTTTATTTGATCCAAGGAACTACAGAACTGTTTTAAATGTGTGTGCCAATCATTGAAAAAATTAATTTGGTACAATTTTTAATATGTTCAACACCAATAGTTCAAACATTGCATTTAAATTTTAACATTTTTACAAGTCAAATGCCAACTTTGGTGTCGTTTTATCGTAATAGTCTCAAAATAAAAGCATGTGTATCTTTTATTTTACAAGGACTGTACATTGCTTACGTATTTTTTTTACCATTCAGAATCAAATCAAGTCTGTTGCCTGTAATGTTGAAAGCTCACCAAAATTTATTTCATTAGAATCCAGGGTTCGTACGCATTTACCACAATTTTTAATTGAATTATTTGCCTTATTTAAATAAAACAAGTATTAGAAATCCTGCAATTGAACGAGGCGTCTGCAATTTCAGCTATTTAAATATTAAACAGAAATTTTCTACTAAAAATTGTGGTAAAAGCGTACGAATCTTCAATTCTTTGGAAAATAACGAAATATTTATTTTAAGTAAATTATAAAAAATTTTTTTTTTTTTTATTTCAGACAAATTTTTCAAGTTAAGAATTAAAACTAAATATTGTTAAAATTTTACAGATGTCTATCAAAGTGTTAAGTTATACAAGTTTTTCTAATTATAGTTATATTAATACATTACAAATACATTTAAAATATTCAGTTTGTTTGTGTTTGTAAGTTTCAGTTCACTATCAAATAGTATTACCGGCGGGCAAACTTCCACTAGTAAATTTAAATAGGAATTTTCTCCTTGTTTAAACGTCTTATTAATGCAGAATTTCTATCATAATTAAAGCAAAATGTTCTATTCCTTTTTATTGATGGAAGTTTGTCCCAGCGTCATACTGGACCTGCGGTTCCTCCATATTGTGACTACATAAACAATACTCCTGTCCAGCGATGAAACAACAGAAAAAACTGGGCACCACTGGGACGATTGTCACCACAAACATTTTAGTATTCGTCGCCTAATAAGAATACTAATAAAATATAAGCAAATAATACTAAAACATTTAGTGATGACAATCGACCCATTGGCCCTCAGTTTTTACACCCCTGCTCCTGTCACTGTCAGTGAAAGAGATTATCATACACCGCACAGTGGGGCGTTTTGATGATCTAGGTGGACAAATTCATTTTTCCGATTATCTCGGAATTTAACAAGACCGCGTATACTGGTAGCTGAATGTTTCTTTTGTCGAGATCCGTAGGAGTTTTATCGAAAAAACCCGATGTGTTGATTAACTAGGACCGTAAAGAAGGCAGTTGATTTGAGAGACTTTCAACAGTTGCATTATTTTTCTGTAAGTTCGAAAGCAAGTCGTGACTTTTCTGTTTTATTTGAAAGCAGGTGTTTACTGGACATATGTCACATGTTAGCACATGATTTAACCTATTGTTGTTTTAAAATAAGCGCCATCTTATTTTCAAAATTCATCTTGACTTTTAATTCAGTATTAAGCATTATTAAGCAATAAGCATTTCTTAAAATCAAAGTGCCATTCCTAAAGTATTGAAAACTTAAGACAGATCCTGCGAAAGTTTGCGAATCATTAAGTTATATTAACTTGAAGTGTGCGTCTGAGTGTTTAATTCAAATCTTGCAAGTCAATTTTCACCACTTTTAATTATCCGATTGAGCTGAAACTTTGAATACATGTGTAGTTTCAATGACAATACAATTTTATAATTTAAAAAATAATAATAATGTAAGTAATAATATATTAATAATAATAATATTAATATTAATAATATAAATAATTAAATAAGTCTAATATTTATCATTGTTTGGTTATTTTATTACTGATACATTCGAAAACCCAGCAAAACCTAATTAAACTTCAACGCAATAATATTTTCCACCTAGATCCTCAAAACGCCCCACTGTGCACCGGGGCCAACTTCCACCAGTAAAACCGAATAAATATTTTTGCTTTATTTATGACAGACATTTTGCAAAAGTAATCGTTCAAATAAAGCGAAACTTTCTATTCAAATTTACTGGCGGAAAATTGTCCCTGCAGTAATCAGACGCTATTAATCGGATTTTAATCCAAATTGTAATTTTTAGTGGAAACGGACAGATTTCATATTTACTGGTTTAAAATGCTTGTAAAGTTTTGCTGAATGCAAAAGAAATTATTCTCCACAAAATTAGCTCATTTTAAGGAGGGCAGCGTAATATATTATAAAAATGTTCTACTAAAATTGTTTATCATAAAAAAACATTCTTAATTAGAACAGCGCTTCAGATAACAGCATTCAATTATACCAACTCCAGTATATGCAATGAATTTGAGTATATATTTTAAAATTGAGAATAACTGATATTTTTATTGCGTGCATATTTTAACAATCGTTGAGAAGTTTAAAATCTAGCTTCATATCCCGCGCTTAATGTCGTTGCCTGTTTGTTATACTAGCTGTAAATTCATGGATCCTTCTTCAGATTTTAATAAATAAATGATCAGAATAATTTAATTAAAAATAATGTAAATTAGTGCATTCTACTAAAGAAAAGAAACTTTAAATCAACTTTAAATCCTTTATGAAGCGAATTTAGTGAGGGCGGTCAGATGCTTAATAACAAACAATGTTAATAATGAATATTTTAAAATTTTTAGTACGTATAAATTTATATATTTTCTATTCCCTCACGTCAGAAAATTTAAAAGAAACACGCAGAGGCTGGAAATATACTCAAAGAAAACAAAATATTTCATTAAAGTAAGAAAATAAATATAAAAATTTAAGAGGTTTATCTGACACTCAAAAGCCAAGTTTATTTAGCTTTCCCTGATCTCTAGAGTATCGAAGTATATATTTCTAAAAGAACGATTTTGATATTTGCGTTTACTTCATTTTATCCAAATCATGAAAGATTTTTTTCAGGCTTTGTTTAAAAAGAGCTTTTGTGAAATTATTTTTAAAGCAAAAGATTCTGATAATAAAAACCACATGAGCTATTAAAAAAATTAATTACCTTTTATGGCAATTGGGGGCCTATTAAAATATATATAACTAGTTATAAAATCTAAAATCACATAGTATTTCTTCTTACAAAACTTAAAACAATGTTTTGCAATAGAATAAAAAAAATTGCTTTAAATCACAAATTAGAAAATGTTTTTAACCTGTTAACTGGGTATGACGAAATATTTCATCATACACGAACTACTACTTCAATGAGCATGACAACATTTATCGTCATGCAAATTTGTCGTAATATTTTGAATATTTCCCCTAGTAAAAATTTTATAGAAATTTTCGTCTTATTAAAACTCCATGCAAAATTACTGCCATGAATAATGGAAAAAATTACATTATTTTTTACTAGCGGAAGTATGCCCCGTTGGTAATCAGGACCTGATGATATTACTTATCACTATGAAGAAAAAAGTCCCCATTGTAAAATGACCTGAACAAAAGTTTATTCTCCGGTTAACAGGTTAATAGACTTCTGAAAAAAGGAGGTTTTACAAATCATTTCTATATATTATAGTATTTGTCTGTTTATAACTTTTGATAGTAAATTCCTATTTTGATAATTATTTTATTGTTGGATATAGCTACTTGTAGTGGCTGACTCATTATAAATTTTATCAGGATCCAAAAACGATATGCTTGTCATATTGCCCGTTTTCTTGTCTTTTTCTGATATTCTTGCATACAAATTGACTAATTGCCACGAAATTTTATTATGTTACGGAAAACACGATCATCACTACGAACCTCTGACACAAATCCTCGTATAAATTATAACTAGTACCAGTCAATTAGTAATAATGTATATTATGCGATGCTTAAAGTTTGCTTACCAGGAAACATGGCCATAGTGTAATAATGAAAAAAAAAATCTAAGTAAGCAGCAATCGAAATAGCATAGTGAAATGTGTCTTTTAACTCATAAATCATTTGCCATCGTTTCCTCTATATCGAGTTATAAAGTCTTAAAGTTTGCCAATTTGTTTGTTTAATTTAGGGGAAAAGGCATGGTTAATATAAAATACAAATCATATTTAGATATAGTAATATAAAAATGAAAGGTGCCCGGAAAAAATGCTATGGACAAATATGGTACTGAACCAAAAAATGATTGAAGCATAGAAAATAGTGGCACCAAGAATATTTCATGAACTTAATTTTAATACAGTGATTACAATGGTCTACCTCAATCGAAAAAAGTTGCAAGGGCGTTTCAAATGGAAGTCAACCAGTTTGCGCAGATCCAGGCTTGTACCAAGCATTCCAAATCATGTCGGATTATTGCGGCATTATTAGCACTAAACCGGAATGGACTTGTGACTGGACTTAGATGTTGTTGTTACGTTGAAAACGTATCCATCCTATTATATCCCCTTCCATCCTATTAAATCAATAAATTAGCAAACTTTAAGACGTTTTATCTCGATAACGGGAGACGAGGGCAAATGAGTTATGCGACAAAAAACATTTTTCACTATGCTTTTTCGATTGCTGCTTATTTAGATTTTCTTTTCAATATTACACTAACGGCGTGGTTTCCTGGTTAGAAGGGGCGGGTGTCCAAATATAGAAATTGTACCAAATGAAAATGAAAAATCAATACTAACACCAATTTAACTTTGATTGCCAAACAAGACGTCATTTGGTCAATTCGTTTAAGATTTATGCAGGTTTAAAGTTTGAACTTTCCAATGTTAATATATTTTTTAATAATTTCAAGAGAGATTTTTATAAGGTAGATTTTTATAAATAAATTTTTGTTTTACGCTGTTTCCAAGAAAAAATCTTTGTAGTAGATTTTTACATTTACAAGAGAAATATATTATGAAGAATATTATTTGGAAATAGTGGTACCTTTAAATTGACCACACTGACATCTTTAATTGAAAACATAAATTGCGTTACAAGATTAAATTTTACATTCAAATTAATATCAAGTATTTCTAGCATATGTGTTGTTTGTATACCAGCTAAATCTTGTTTATTATTATTGGTTACCTATTAAAAATTCAGGTGCTTATGGTGTAGCTCTTTATTGAGCACATGAAAGAGATATTTGATAAATAATAATGATCAATCTAGTTTTTCTTTTTACGAAACTAATTCGAGCACTGGATTTTACTAATGTTACACTGCAAAATTACTTTTTAGCATATGCTTCATATATAGTCTAAATATAACTCAAGACCAATACGTTATGTGTACCGAAAATTTAGTCCGTTTAGGAAATGAAAGAAACAAAACATTCTTCACACTTCCGAATATGGTCCAAATGGTTTGTTGAGACGAGTTAAGCTTTTCCGCAATGTCCGATGTTGTCAAAAATGAATGTTGCTCTATCCTGATACTGATAATACACTCATTGATCAAAGATGGCCAACCAGAGCGTGTCTTATCATTAAGGTCGAAATTACCCACGTACAATTTTCCAAACCATCTTATGCACGCTCTATCCGAAACTGCATCTCCACCAAAATGTTTCACTAAATTTCGACACGCTTCTGTAGCATTTATCACTTGTTTGAATTCGTACAAAATACAATGTCGTAAATTAACTTTATCAGTAGCCATAGTTACCCGTCTTACTTAATAATGACACGAGACATTCTTGTTTCCGTTAATTTAGAAAAGCACATGTGGATAAATTCATTGATAAAGACAGACAGCCATATATGTCTCAAATAAACACATGAAAGCGTGTTGAAACACCTCGCTTTTAATTCTAAGCCAACGCGCTGACACAAAAAAGGTGGCTGTCGTAGGCGAATTATTTTCAGCGTTAATACGGTCCCTTTAACTTGGATACCAATATTTTTTTTACATTTTTCTCCGCCTTACTTTTCTGATATTAAATATGTCAAAGAAAACTTTTAGAAAATATTGGTGTGTAAGTTCAGGGACCGTTCAAATGCTTAAAAAAATCCCCCTACGACAGCCGCCATTTTTGTGTCAGCGCGTAGACCTAGTGTTCAAATGGCGGTGGTTAAAGCTTGAAAGAACATTATCGGACAGAGCTTATCTGTAGACTTGATAAAATTACGTATTTCTATCGTAATTAGTTAAATTTATATCAGTTTGTTTTGTCTGAGAATTAATTGTTTTTAGCACTGTTAATTTAAAGTTAAGCTACAATTATGGACGCGTAACTATTGTATTGTTTATTTTTATTTCTATCTAAACGATCAGTTTATATAATAGCTACGCTCAAACAATTTAACAGGATTGTTGATATCAGATCAGTATTTCCCGGGAAAAGGGTAATTCAATATCAGCTGTTTTCCTTAGAACAAAATAGAAATATGTATTTTAAAGTATATAATTAATGTATATAATGCATTTTATTGTATATAATATGTATATGAATTTTATGTGTTTGAAAATCCAAACATTGGATGTTTGTATATATTTATGAATAATAAAGTAAAAAGTAACTTGTTTTAAAATAAGAGAGAACTATTCATATCCTTCTATGAAAAGTAATATAGTTTTGTCTATAGCTATGTATAAATTCATCGTTCGGCAAGAATTAAAAATAAGAAATGCAATAAATGTGTGGTTTTGCAAACTAAACATTCCAGTTCATTTTTAATTAACGTTACTGAAAAGGAATGAAGTTTTCAGAAAAATAAAAAGATCAAAATATAGCTAATTACAATACAAAGGAAAAAAATAATATGTAAATCGCTTCAGTTATTCCCGAGAAAAAGGTACGTCGATATCAAGTATTTTCCATACAGTTTCAAAACTGCTCTCGCAATATAGATTCTTTAGGTATGTTCCAATTATTTGTAGAGAATAACTGGATCTAAAATTTGTAAAAATTACAGATAACAAAAGCTCAGTCATTGACTCCCAAAATCCTCACATATTTAACCGTTTGACTATAGGTTGGGGCCAAGACCTCCTTATCATAGTATCAGACCTCTCAATCAGCAAGTTGCCTTTGACCGATATACTTGTCCTGCTACTAGCGCCATCAATCGTCAGTAATAATATTTACGACACGAAATCACACGAAATTTTTTCACAGCTCCATTTGTTCTACGCTTTTGCTTATGAACTAGTAGTTTTCCTACCACTAAAATTTTATAGTAAATTTAATCTTATTAAATTGACAAGATCGTGCGATTACATGACGAAAAAAATTCTATTAAATTTTAGTGGTAAGAAAAAAGTGTAAGAGTTGGCAGCTATGCGGTAGCAGACCAGCTAGATTTTTCTATAGATTTTTCTATTATATTTTTGGATACCAGTTTTTTAGTAGAGACAATTTTGTTTTGTTTGATCGGAGAATTCTGGGATTTAAAAGAACAAAATTTTCTCTAAAAATATACTGGTGTTCTAAAAGCCCGAAACATGGCAACTGTGCGGTAGTATCCACCAGGCGGCGATACTTTCCGGAGAAAGTCAATTAATAAGCTGACAATTACCGCGGACATTTTCTCCCATAGACTTTCTCTGGATTGTCAAGTCTGATCTATGATAAGGGAGTCTTGGTTGGGGCATTGTGTTTGACAACGCATTCCATTAGACTATTTTACGTTCTATTCGTACGGCTTTTGGAAAAATAATCCCTACCTTGCACTTATACTAGGCTTTTTTCAAGCATAATCTACCACAAAGAAAATTGTTTGTAAAATATGGTGCCTTTGATTATAAAAATAGTAACCAGTCCGGGCCCGTAATCAAAAGGTATAACAAGTTCTACAAATAATGAGACTTCTGTAAATAACTTTTAGTGAAAAGAAAATAATTCCATGAACTATATTAATAAATAAATACATTACTATGTGCTTTTAAAATTATTTAGTCATATCAACCAAATAATAATGGTCTCAAAGATTATTTAAATTTACATTGCTTCTCTTTTATGATAGTTCTAATTTATTTATATTCCCTTCAAGTGAAACACTGCCCATACATTATTAAAAATCCTCTTATTAATGGTAGTATTTTTATTTGCACCGATGCAGATAATAATTAGGGAAAAAAGCCTATTCTATCTGAAATGAATGGATATGATATTTAGATTAGTTCTTTAAGCATGCACTGAGAGAAACTTCTAAATGGGGTTGTATGAAAAATTTGAATTGAATACAAATTAGTTCAGGATGCATACGGGTGCTTACTTTTGCATATGCGTAAATCCGAAAAGAAATCTTTGTTTTATTTTATCGACGATTCTTTTCATTAAAAATGGCGAAGATAACTTTTCTAAAATACTGGTATTCAAAAGTAAGCACCCATACGAATCATATTAGTTCTTTTAAAACTTGCACCCCATTTCATGAGCTATGCTGAAAATGTAGTTTTAAATAACGCGAAACTAAATTTAAATAACATTAGAAATATCTATTTATCTTGTAAATAATCGAAGAAAATATTACAAATCGTCGCTACCGTGTGAAACTATTGAATGTGAAAAAATGCATATTTCATTACTTTTAAAAAATTGCCAAATTCCGCCACTAAATTTTATTAAACTTCTTCGACTTGTAAGAATATTCATAAAATTTCTGAGATCAAGGTTGCCAGTTTGGTCTTCTTTTTATTCAGATATGCCGAACGGATAACGGAAATTTTCAGATTTTTTTTTTTACTTTAAATAATGACGAAATGCATGCCATTAAATAAATCAAAAATTTATATTTGAAAATTCTGGTGTGGATTCGGAATATCTGAATGATGAAGGGGACCAAACTGGCAACCCTTCTGAACAATACGATTCAAATTTAGTTGTGACAATCGGCCAATTTTTAAAGGTAATGACAAATGTATTTTTTCATATTCAATAGTTTGACATGGTAGCGACGAAATATCTAATAGAACTTGATATAAAATTTTTAAAAATAACAAATAACCACCCATTAATATCTTGGGAATTAATCCTGGAATACCTTACATATTTAAGAAATTTCACTAGTAATAAAATTTATATTTTATGAATTTATTTATTACTTACTGTAATACGTAGGATTATTTTAGTTTCAATATAAAAAAATATTGAAACTAAATTAATCCTACGCATTACAGTAAGTAATAAGTAAATTAATATGGGATTTTAAATACGCTTGTTCAGATCGACAAAGGAAACATTTGTCAGAAAGACTATTTAGGTTTAACTTTCTTCCCTTTATTATTGTTCTAATTTATTTATTTCTTCTTTAAGAAAAACATTGTTCATATACTATGAAAAAAATGTCGATTCCTTATAATAAAACTATGTTATTCATGCTGTTATTTTGTATTTGTTGCGATGCAGATTAATTAGGAAAATAACAGTCAATTTTAACCGAAATGTATGTATATGATATTTAGATTAGCTCTTTAAGCACAGACAGAAAGTTTTAAATTGTGTGTCATGAAAGTTTTGAATTAAATCCAAACCACTTATTGTAAAAATTACAAATGTGAGTTCGATTTAATGAGTAAGATAGAAATTGTAGTTATAAATAACATATAATTAAAGTCAAGTAACATCAAATACATCGATTTATCTTTGAATTTCCATTAAGTTATCTAAAGAAAGTTGGTGGTCTTTGAAATTGGAATTGTAATTTCAAAAGTTGTGCTATAAATGACATTCTTATCATTATCTGAATGAAAGTTTCATGTTATTTCTTTAAAGATTATAATTATCTCTAGAATACCATTAAGTATTACTGATTTTAAATTTAATTAAAAATATATTAACAGATATAATGCTTTTCCCAAGGAGGATATGATATTAACACTTTGAGGACGGGTGTTTTTCGTGTTTTATACAGGACGCCACACCTATGGGATTACTTGCATGTTAAATTGCATTACTTAACAAAAATATTTTATTTCACATTGTCTTTATATTATAAATGAATGTATATAATAATGGTATTATCAATAATCGAAATATTTATATGCGAAGTACTCTAATTGTAAAAATACGAATTTTGTGTATGTTTTTTGAGAAATAGTGTAACATATAAAACGGAAAAGTCCCTCTCATGGGTGGAATTACAGATGTCCAAAAGACGTGAATTCATGTCTGCCGTCCTCAATGTGTTACGACATCTGAAACTGCAAGGATTGCTTTCGGTAGGATTTTGAGCTTATTTCACTCAAATTTATTTTATTTTTTGTAGTTTTTCTGGAAACGCAGCATAAATATACATCAGTCGTCTGGAAGAACCCTCTATCAGGTTATGTATAAATAAAATTCCATACCCAAGATGTGCAGCCTGTTATTTGGTTGTCCGAAAAACATTAGCGAAATCATCTGTGATTATTTCTGTTTAAAACTTAATAATATGACACCGAAATTTTATTAAAATTTCGATTGTTAACTAAAAGTTAAAATAAACATACAGATTCAATAATTCAATAATACACGTAACTTAAATGTAAGCTTCGCTATAACATAAAATAGATATTTGCAGCTTCCAAAACATAGAACATATTTTTTCAATGGTAAAAATAAATAACTGCAACAACAAGCAACTTGTATATATTATACAAAAAATAATAAATATTTCATCGTTTAAGTTTAAATTCATTAGTATTGAGCATTCGAATAATCCTTTTACAAACAATTTAAAATGCATTAAAATCGTTTGCGTTTGGCGAAGGAAAAATGTTGCTTGTCAAAACGTGTGTTTTTTTGTCAAATACTCGAAAGTATTTTATTTTTTTGCAGATTTTCTACTGGGATTCGGCAGCTAAATTTCACTGTTCCTTTATTACATACATGTGTAGCTTCATTAGCATGTTTTTCAAAATTTTCTGAGTATGCGCTTTAACCCTTTCAGGGGCAAGCAATTGTGCTCCTGTAATGTCGAATTCACACCGGTATTTACGAAAGAATTTAGTTCAAAATAAGGAAAAGCAATTTTTCAACTTTATCCCGTCAAAGTAAAAAAAGTAAAATTTAATTAAAAGTTTCTGGTTTGAATCGTATTAAAATTAGATGGTATATAATATATACCACCGCCCCTCAAAGGGTTAAGGAGACCTTCCTTGTTAGTCATAGTTTCAACGGATTTTATACAACGCTCCTAAGTACTCGAGAAATAGGGGGTCTAATATTATAACACAACATTAATACTTACTTTGTAACGGAACTACTACGTTGGTCGTAGCTCAGTTGTTATGGCACCTGCTCGTTGATCCGCGTGCCCGGGTTCGAGCCCGGAACGCGATACGTTTTGTTTTTCTCATTTTTTTGTTTTATAAATGTTTCTTGTAATTATAATTTAATAATCTCACAATTAAACATGTTAATATCGTACATTAATTAAAATGCTAACATATTTAAATTTAAATTTAGAATTTTTGATTTTTAAAGCATTATTAAACATTTCTCATCATTTAAAGAGATTTAAAAAAATGAATCTATTATTGAGTAGTAAAAATTCCAAAATCGTTACAAAATCATAAAGTGTTTTATTAATAAAATCATAAAAATTACAATCTTTAATATGCAAAAAATATGCTGTAATTTTATTATTATGCTAATTTTTAATATAATTATGCTACTTACATTAAAATCAGAGTAGTATTATCATCGCATTGACTTCCCTAGTTAAGGCAATATATAAATAACGTTTCTTTAAAATCACGAATGGACACAATTGTACAATATCATTGCATCAATAAAGCATATATACAAGTGATTTTAAAAAAAATAACCTTTTAATAATGTTTTATACATCAATTTAGTTACAAAAAAAAAAAAAAAAAAAAAAAAAAAAAAAAAAAAAAGGTAACATTATGTTTAATGTACAATATTATAAATTTTAATTGCGATTATTAAATTATAATTACAAGTATATTTATAAAATCGAAACCGCATGCTTCAACGTGCACGTACACCAAATAGTGTTTCATATTGTCCAATAGAGTAAACGTTAGAAGATTCAGAACACTTTACGTTATTGTATGAAAACCCTGTTTAAGAATTTTATAAAAATATATAAAAAAAATTTTTTAATTTTCATTGAAGTTTTAAGTCAAAAGAATGAATTTTTAATATTTTAATTATTTGTTAACAGCGCATTTTTTTAAAAGTGCTGTAAGTCTTTTGCCATGAAATTGTCCAAAAATTTGGCAGGCAAACATACGTTAAACAGTCGTAGCGATTAAATCCAAATTGTTAAAAATAAACATTATAAACAAGATAAAATATGAATAACATTTTAATAATGGCATGTATATGCTTTATTAGTGTATTGAAACAATAGTCACGCACATATATAATGAGAAAAGTACGTGGGCATTTGAATTTAATGGTTTTAAGTAATTTTTCATTCTCAAAGGATTATGCTCTGAAAAATTCAACCCCAGTAAATTACGCATCATAATGAAACATAGTTAAGCGTACGTTTATTTCATTCCCTTCGTAAGCGTAATGTTTCCAAGTAAAGGAAGAAAACTATGTATTTTGAAATTCTACTTAAATACATATATACACAGATTCCATGAATCATATGAAATAATGAATTCTTTAACGAAATTCTGTTAGGAAACAAACAAAATCAAACATATAAATTTAGATATGTATGGTAGAAAATCTAATGCATAAACAGCTTTCTAAACAAAATCTTTTTTCAAGCATAACAAACATTCCTTTCATGTTCACATTAATTACTTTTGTTTTATAATATTACCTCCTATTGAAACGGTGTTGCTCTTTTTTCTTTTATTTATAAGTATACTAATATTATAAAGATGTAACGTTTGTAAAATGCTTGAGCTATTATAAACTAGTCGTTGGGGGCCGCCGTAATACTTACCCATCATGTATATGTATAATGTAAAATATTAAAATAAAAATGTGTAAACTACTTATAAAATGCATTGCAATTCAAATAAAATCGTGGCTTGATGACGTCATAAAAAGGATCGATTACTGAATTGCTTGAAAGAGGTTTTTCCTTATAACTCCAAAAATAATACTCCTATTAACTAGCGGTTTATTGCATCTGATTAAGCGTCAAATTTCCAATTCAAATATATCTTTGAAGTGAAATTTGGATGAAATACAGGGTCATGAAAAATCGAAGAGTGTGGAAAATAGGATTACAAATATCTCGGCAACTCATTATCCGATCGACTTCATGTTTTATGCAAAATTTATGTTTTTTTATTGTTTTTTATATTTACTACTTAAAATAAACAATTTCGAAAATTTTTATATACCTTTCATCAGAACGAATATTTCGAGAGTACGAAAAAAAATGTTCCGGTTAATCGAGGTTTTTGAAATAAAATAGGCTTCTTCCCATTATTACATACTAAGTACATACCAAATTGCAAGTCTCTATCTCAATTTGTTCGGGAGATAGAGCGTTTACAGACACACAGACACACACACACAGACACACACACACACAGACACACACACACACAGACACACAGACGGACGACATTTTTTTTTTCTAAAAATATGTTTTTTTGAATATCCAGTGTCTGAAACGTGTAAATCCGTCAAAAAAATTTTTCGATTTTCAAAACGATTACAAGACTTACCCTATACTACGTATGATGGGTAAGTAAAACATAGTCACAGAATCCCGATTTACCTTATAATCCAAACAAATAACTAAAAACTACATAAATGTTCTAAAGACATGTATATAATTTTATTAAAAACTTGTCTGAAGACGTTTAAAAGATCATACTTCATATGCAAAACTGTATTTTCATATAAAACTGAGCACTTTCGAGCAAACACTTGCTGATCATCAGGGTTACAAATGAACACAAATACACAATGACAAAATCTAGTGAAATACATCGTTTAACTGCTGGGTAATGAAAAAAACATTAAAACAAACTAGCAGAGGGGAAGGATGTGATAATCATATTTCATTTTGATCAATTCCTAAGAGTCTATACCATAACTTCAGAATATTGTAGGATATTGAATAATTGCATGTTTATTTTACATAACATTTGTATGGATTCATTAATTATTGATTGGTTTGTTTTAATGGTTATAAAAAGAGCCACGTTAATGCTACGTATTTCAACAAATATCCAATACAAAGCCGCTCAAATTGAACAAAGACTTTTCCCCTCATAATTTAGTTTTACCCGAATTCCCTCTATTTATATATATATACATGTGTGTGAGTAGTGTGTGTGTGTGTGTGTATGACGTGCACTGTTTTGAAATGCGCGTCTTGGAAAAAATGAATAAAAATATCCATTACGCTGGAAGAGAAAAATGGAACAAAAATAATGATAAGAATATTTTTAGTTACTAACTTCTCATTGTTCTTTAAATCAGATCTGTCCGATCGAGTCCATACTTTTCATTGTGAATTGCTTGGATATTTCACTTGCGACTTTTTTATTTGTTATTATTTGCATTTCTTTATTGCATATTAAAACTATAAAGTAATGTATATTACTAAAAAAAACCTAAGATAACAAAATATATTTATACAATTATTTATTAACACTTTCCGGCACAGAGGTCCCACTCATTCAGAGGTGGCTCAGAGGTCAGACTCAGAGGTCAATTATTAGACATTAGATTTCGGAATTAATATCTAATAATTAAGTAATAGAATTTTCCGGTACGAACAAACTTTCCCAAACGGAAGGAACTTTCCGAACAACACAATAGATATCTGAACGTGGCGTCGTGATGGGAAAATAGCAATATTGTGGCATGGACATGATTTATTTTTAATACACATGATTGATGACGAACAAGAGCAATGATTCTATATAATGAGAGGGGCTCTTGCGTGATTTTGAATGTACAAAATTCTGAACAAGCGTCTCAAAATATGTTAATGTTGTTTATTGTGGCATAATCAAACGTTCTTTTCCTGTACACCAGTGAACTACACGAGTGGCTGAGAAGTTCTGCTCTCAAAACTGGTAATCGGGAGCTGCTGGATTCAAACCCCTGTCGCGCTCGTTGACCTAACTGTTCGGAGTTTTCCGTGACTTTCTTTTAATCTTGTCGTAAATACGGGTTAGGATCCCTTAGAAAGACCCCCACGGTGGACACTCTCCCCTAGGGCCTATATCTCTCGAGTTGATAATTGGTCGTAATAAAATCAACCAACCAACATGCGCACCTGTGTGTCATGGTACAACGATTGAAAATAAAAACCTTATATTTATATCTTCATAAATGTTATTTAGAAACCTAACATGCCTACTAAAAACATTCAGTTACACTGTGAATACATTTCATATATTATCAATTGTATTTTTTCAAAAAATTTTTTGAAGCAGCTTTTAAGTAACCCGCGCATTTAAAAGTCATAAAAATACATTTCTACTTGCTTAAAATGTGATTTGTTGGAATTGATTTTAAAAATATTTAACCAGTTTTAAGTTCTTTTTATCCTTTATTTTCCAGAACAAGTGCATTTTTTTATTTCATGTGAAAATAAAAAAACCCAGTATACAAAAATTAAAGAAATATTCCAAATCAAACAATTTACATAAGTGACAAAGTAAATATATATTCAATTATTTTGGATTACACAGCTTATATAAATCCCTGGTAGAGCCTTTATATCTCCCAATATTAATGCTTGGGAATTTTTGTTTTAAATGTGTATTTTACAAAATATTAAATCGTTCTTCATTTTAAATTAAGATAGTTTGTAGGCGGTTTTTTTATTTAGTAATAGGCAACTTTTTTTTATGATTTTCAGTTTTATTTATATTGAAAATAACTAAAACTTCGTGTTCGTTTTACAGATCAATATTTTTTTGTAAAACACTGTCATTTTACTTAGACTTATCTTTTTGCTCTAACGTAACTAATTATTTTTGTATAAATTTATAAAATTTTTATACAGCCTTGTTCAAATGTATTGATCACCCCTACTCTTTTAACACCTTAACTGTGTAGCCCGAACTCAGTTCTGGCAAGAACAGTTTGCTTGTTTTGTTACTAAAAGCTTTTGCACACCAGTAATTATTTAACGCAACCTTCGCTTTATTAATCGGCAGACCATTTTCGATTACAAAAAGCAAATATTTTAGTACGGAAAAAGTGGTGTACTATGCCAATTTTTTGTTTATGGTGTCAAAATACCTCCCACAGTTGAGGGGTTAAGCCCTTTCCGGCACAGTGGTCCCACTCCGGGCACACCTAATTTGAATTCCAAACTTGCATTCGACACCAAGAATATTTTAATAAAATTTTGCTTCTACAAGGAAAGCTTAAAATAAGGAGTTCTTATTTTCTAAAAAAGTCGTTTGTAAATTCCGGTGACAGTCAGTAATTTCGCATTTTACGAACAGAATTTGTCTGTGCCGGAAAGGGTTAATATATCTTTAAAATAGTCGGATATAAAAGTTTACAGAAACTTTGCACAGAATTATGAATATCTCTTTAAAGTTCTTACTGTTTAAATAAACAGTCAGCAAACAGCGAACAACTCAAATTTTAATTAACCCTTTTAATAAAATCATTTGCTTTATTTTTTAACACTAAACTTACTGCACGACAACTGCGCCGGATTCACGTGGCGAAATACACAATAAGGGCTATTTATGCAACTAATTTTAAAAGTTTTTTGTCCTATTTAATCACTGTGATTAATTCAGACAAAAATAACATTTTAAAATGAGTGGTAAAAGTTTTCCTGATTTGTCCATGTCGCCTTCGTTAAGTCGATGAAGTCTTAAACGAATACGTTTTGTGTGGATACTTATCAAGGAGCAAATAAGGAAAAATACCAAATACAGATGAGATGTTTCGCAAGGAGAAATCACTGATTATCGAAGAGTCAAACTTGCAGTGGTAACATTTAACAGAAATTTTCTTCTCATTTTAACATCTTATTCCCGCAGAGATTCTCTCAATGCTAATAAAAAAAGTTTCGCTCTGTGAGTGTGTGCGATGTCTAGCAAAATCTACCGGACATAGAAGTCTAGTTAGTCCAAAAATCTCTCTCTCCAGGTGCACCTAAGGATCAGAATTTTAATACTTTAAAAATTAGCCTAGATATTGAATAAAAATCCATTAAGCATCGCATCAAAAACTCATTAGAATGCGCTTCGAAAACGGCTGTTTTTATCGTAACCGCAAAAGAAATTACCATTTTGGTAATTATAGACATCAAAATATTCTCATTTTCACTTATCCTCGAATATTAAAAATCTATCGGAGGTATCGGTTCAAAACTCACGGTATACACATAGGTAATTTTTGCAATTACAAAAATTAAAATTTTTTGAAAATCGGAATGTAGCTTTTCTTTATTTCAGCCAAAACCTGACCAGACTCGAGAATCGGACCCAGACAGTTGGGTTGGGTTGATTATTGACGACCAATTATCTACACTAGGGATATAGGCCCGGGGGGAGTGCCCTTCGTGGGGGTCTTTCTAAGGGAACCTAATCCGTATTTACGCATGGATAAATCCACGGTTCGAAGAAAACCACGAAAATTCCGAACGATTAGGCCGACGGGCGCGACCGGGATCGAACCCAGCACCTCCCGTCTACCAGCTTCGAGAGCACAACCTCTCAGCCACTGGTGGGGCCTCGGACCCAGACAGAAAAAACGGTTACTGTAAATGGTGGCTGCCAGATTGAAAGTCAACTCACAGTTTTACGGATCTGTTAAAATGAATAAAACTATTATATTTATAGATTTAATATTAGAGGTATAGACGTACAAATATCGCACTTTCAAAAAATCAAAATTTATAAAATTCGATGCGTAACTTTTCGAAATATTAATTAACCGCTGGAGTTGCGCGTTTTGATAATTCCACGCTACGAAATATTATCATTTTCACAATATAAAATGGCGGAATAGACACTTTTACACCTCTATAAAATAATTAAAGCTATCCCATTTACCGTTTTGAAAATTACACATCTATGCACAGAAAGTTACGCTAAAAACGGACAGGTAATTTCATAAAGATCTGATGATTACGAGTGAATTAATTCATATTTGATTAAATTGATCGCATAAAAAAAGAATTTATTTCAATATCTCATTTCTTAGACTCGTGACATTTGTCTCTCAGCTGTTGAAGGGATGAAGATATAAAAAAGATAATTAGAAGTTTTAAGTATGAATTTTAAATTGTATACAAATTTCTAAAACTATATAAGATACGGTTTTGAATTGGGGTATGACGCAAAACAATATGTTGATTAAGATTTCGAACGATTGAAAACTTCGGCCAGCAAGTTTTTATTTTATAAAAATCCTGATTTTTATTGATAATAAATAAAAATAAATAAAAACCATTGTCAAAAAATTTTGACAATGGCATTAATACTTAAAGAAAAAGTTTGTATTTTTTATATTCACTTGAATGGTGGAGGAGGGGATACGGCCTTTTATTAAATATCGCATTTAGACAACGTGGCACATATTAATACAGTAGACATTTGCGGGCTTCGTCCCCTATCGGAAAAATGAAAGTAATTAATAATGAAACGTTTGTGTTTGTTATATAGGGAGTGGGAACTATTTTTTAATAATTATCCCATTTAGTCCACATGACAGATATTATTATGATACATCAGAATAGCGAGCTTCGCCCTCTACCGGACCACTACCGTAATTTCTGGCGTATAATCCGCAGCTCAAAGAGTCGTTTTGCGACCCAGAAATTTTATTCAATAATTGTAGTTAAATATTTACAGCGATCTTTTAAGTTACATTTTATAAAATAATATTTCTGGGTCGAAAAACGACTCTTTGATCTGCGGATTATACGCCGGAAATTACGGTAATTTACATCGAAGTTTTCTTAAACAGTTTATTTATTATATTTGCGGGAATGGGGAGGGGAGGTAAAATGCTTTTTATTAAATACGGCTTTGACCGCTATCGGGACAATGAAAGCAATTAATAAACAAACATTTGTATTTGTTATATGAGAAGGGTACGAACTACCTATTATTATATATCGCATTTAGTCCACATGACAAATATCATTATGGCAGGGTCAAATGACCTTAGCCCGCTATCGGGCCCCAAATTTATATCGGAATTTTCTTTACCAGATTAGTCGTTATATTTGCAGGGATAGAGAGGGAGGGGGTTTAAAGACTTTTTATTAAAAATCGAATTTATTGCACTTCACCGCGCGCCCACTGACGGCGGGTTTTTCATTACTTGACCGTCTTTTTATAAAATCCACATGTACTGCTCTGATTTCGACAGAACTAATTCCATTTAACAAATTTAACATTTTTAGTTTCAAACGCTAGTTTCATACGTTGCTATTATATAAAGAGAATACCGGATTTTTCGAAAAACAGTTTTCGTAAAAAATAAATTTACGTTCTTAATAGCAGTACAAAATCCGTATTCCGCTTATTCCCGTCGACAGAAAAAGTTAGTGATTTGTTGTTGAGCACTTGACTGCGCGCCCACTGGGGGCCCCTCCATAAACTGTGGTTTTTATGAGTAACTCCGCTAATAATGTTTCGAGCTTCTCCAAAACAGTTCCATTTTGCTAAATTAGCATAATAATCACCATTCCTAGCTTCAAAGTGTATTTCTAGAAAAGTGTAACCAGAATTTTCGAATAATATTCTAAGCTAATATTAACATTAAACTTTACAAAATCATTCATATATTTAATTTTGTACTGTTTAACATTAATATAGTTTCAAGATGAATGTTACGTTCGGAAAATATAGTTAGTAATCTATTTGTTTTATTTAAATATCAGCGAAATTTGAGATTATGTTCCTAACTTAACCAAATGAATCAATCTTTGAAGAATAGATATTCAATACATATCTGACATCAATCCACAATAATCATTGAAGATTTAAAAAAATCATAGTGGAAAAGATAAAACTATAAAAATGTAAAATAGAATATGTCTAGAGTCCAAACCGAAAAAAGTTGTATATTGTGATAGTTCTTTATGCCATATAAAAGCATGCTAAAATAAAACTACTTACAAAACAAAATATTTAATTACACAGAGTTACCAACTATTTTGGATGTTATCTACCATTATTCAGGGTTCGTACGATTTTACCACAATTTTTAATAGAATTTTTCTATTTAATATTTAAATTGCACAAATTGTAGACGCTTTGTTTAATTGCAGGATTTGTAATACTTTTCTACATTTAAATAAGCTGAAAAATTATATCAAAAAATTGTGGTAAACGCGTAAGAATCCTGATTATTATTAAAACTTGCCTCATTTAATCTAAAAAAATCAAAGATTGAAGAATGCAAAAATTAATATCAATATATAGTGGTAGCAAAAATCCGTAATAGTTTGCAGCTATTATTACATTTATAAGAAATTTCATGAAAACTGAAATAGATTCACTTTTGATTAGTTTGTATTTAACGGGCATTTTCCATCTAGCAATGGAATAATTTCGTGTTACATAGAAACGCATACATTATAACGAAATAAAATTTTTAATCTGCATGAAATGAAATGTTTAATACATATTGAAAGAGATTATATATCTACACTGAAATATGTTTTTGAAAATATTTATATATTGTTACTATTTTGCAGTACAAAATATACTTCCTACAAAAACATAAGTAAGGAAACTCTCTTCTTAAAGAGGGAAAAAAAAGTTTTAGTTCTTTTATTTCTGAAGGAATTTCCTTTCATGTCAAAATCTAATCTTCAATCACATTATTGTGAATTTACACAAAAGAAACAATAAGGTTTCAAGGATAATGCATGCGTCTAGACTTAACATGCATTCTTCACCAAACAATAGAATTAAAAACAAGCGGACTGTCTGTCATTAAGTATTTAAATACGAATCTGTAAATTATTTTTTAAAACAGGCTTTTATATTTGAATTCGAACCGTGGCAAGAATTTACATTTTATAGCATATTTTTGGTAAAATTTGATTTTTTTAATCTCAAAATATATACGAACGAACAAAGCAAATTTTTCTGTTAAAACATAGTGACTGCAAAAGTCCATAATATACGCAGCTATACATTTTATACATTTTTAGGAAACTTCATTATATTTGAAATACATTTAAGTTTGAATAGTTATTCATGCATAGAAAGTATAGAAAAAATTCATCTTACACTATAAAAAAATCTGTAATTTTAACAGAAAAATATTATGTTTTTTACAGAAAAAATCTGTTTTAAAGAAAAACAGTTTTTTCAGTAAAACAAAAGTGGATTCTTTAATATTTACAGAAAAAAACCTATATTTTTTACAGAAAAAAACTGTTTTAATGAAAATATACAGACATTTTCTGTAAATTAAACAGTTCCCACTGGCGCCAAAATTGACAGTTTTTTTTTATGTCAATTTGAGATTTTGTTACAGTGTACACAGAGGCGTAGCGTCAAGGGGGGGGGGCAGGATCACTTTACTACCAGTATTTTTATATACTATATTTGGCCTTATTTTATTCATACCGTTCAAAGATAAAATAAGGCCAAATGTAATATATAATTATACTGGTAGTAAAATGGTTGTCCCCCCCTGACTCTACGCCACTTATCTTACATAGAAATACATACATCATAACGTAATGAAAAATACATTTGCATGAAAGAAAATGTTTAATACATATCATGTAGCTGCACTGAAATACATATTTGAAAATAATTATACATTTCAAGTATTTTGCAAAATATTTTTCAAAAGAAACTTCCTACAAAAACATACGGAAGAATATCCTCTTCATAAAAAAAAGTTTCAATTCTTTCATTTCTGAAAAAAATTTCTTTTCATGTGTAAAAATAATAAAAAAAAAATCCTAAATCACATTATTAGGAAATTCCACTAAAGAAAAGAAACGGTAAGATTCGAATGATAATGCATGCATTTAGACTTAGCATGCATTATTCTTAAACAATCAATAGAAAAAAAAAGCAAGCAGACAGTCTGTCTTCATGTATTTAAATACGAATCTTTGAAAATGAAATTTTATACTTAAATTCAAATCTTGGCATGGATTAACTTTTTGATAGCATTGAATAATTTTCCCTTTTAATGTTTCATTTTAATTTGAGCAATACTTAAAGAATATGATATGAACTGAAAAGTTAGACGTATAAAAAAATATATATAATGCATGTAAAAATTCTAAAAATACATATATAATGTATATAAAAATACTAAAAATACATATACATAGGGATCAAATAGCATTTTTCAGGATTTTTCTTTTTCTGAAATCCAGAAATTCATTTAAGTTGAAAAGTACTTTAAAATTACTTATAAAAACAACTCTTCAAAAATTTAATAAATAATATACAATAAATTTTGTTTAGCTTTCATTAGAAAGAACAAGAGGCAATGAATGAGAAAGTTAGAAAAATAGTTTTTAAAAAAAAACATACATAAGCAAACTATCTTCATATTGAGATTCCACGAAAGATATAGCGGTAAATGCCAAATTTTACTCATTTTTATCTTTAAAATTTAATAGTAAATTTTGCCTTATTTAATTGCCGAAATCTACGATTTAAAAAAGTACGAATTTCTATCAAGTTTAACTTGTAATAAAAAAGCGTAAATTTTGGCAGCTATGTTTAACTGTCCTTCGTTTTTGTGGAATAACTTTTGATGTGACATAATAAAAAAATACTAAATTTTCAAGTATTTTTTTATGAAATTTCCTAATAGCTTATATGCATTTCAGTTCAAATGATAATGCACGAGTCTATTTTGAAAGAAGCACTTTTCAACAAACAAGGAAAAAATAATTCAAACATATTTTCTGTCCACAAATAATGTGATCAATTACCTAAAACATGACTAAAATACTTAAATAGTGTTAAACATTTACATTAAAATCATCTATTACTTTCGGCTACATACCTAGCCTTCACCAGGATTTAGGATTCAAAACGATGTTAACGTCACTTGTCTGGTTCTCACTCGTAAAATGGCACGAAGCGTGTCATTTTACGAGTACTTTTAGGTAATTGATCACATCATTTGTGTATTTTTATACTGTTTTACAAAGATTACTTTTATACTGCATTCCGAACTAGTTTATTTTAAATACTTTATATATTTAACACTTAATATATCGGGACATTGACTGAAGTTTTATTAAAAATATTTCACACCAGAACTTTTATTTAAAACTATTTAACCTAGTTCTATCTAATTTAAATTTTATATATTTTATGAAGAAATGTCTAGTTTGAATTAAAATATTTTCATTTGGTACCGGTCAAATGACCGGTTGGTGGTATATTTAGTGTTAATTAGGAATGTTTGTATTGATATGAAAATATCCTTATACACATAGCTGCCAAATTTACGCTTCTTCTTATCACTAAAATTTTGCTTGATCGACGAAATATCTCCTTAACCCCTTCGGCCCTGACTTTTTTTTTAAACAGATAAAAATTATATGGCAGATTAAATAAGCTTAAATAGGCATAAATAACTATAAAATGAAGTATTATAACATTTTAATAATTAGTAAACTAATTAAAAAATGTTCTAATAATAGGACACCAGGCTTAAATTGAACAAAATGAGCAATTTTATTTCCTGTGCACATTTACAGTGGCAACCATTCGTCATCAGATTCTTCTAAATCTACATCTTCTAGGTCAGAATCCTCCAGTTTATTTAAAATTTCAACAGCATCATTAAGAGATAACTTTTTAAATCGGAAATCTCCTGGAAAAAAAAAACTTATATGCATTCAGTAAAATATTACATATAAATAATACATTAATTATAATAAATAATATATTGATATATTTTTTGCATAAATAATGTAATTAATAGTTATTAACCCTTCTTTGCATGAGTTTTTCTTTTACAATTGTATTTTTTATACATATATTAAATATTAGACACCAGAAATTTTAAGATAGATTTTTAACTTTGTTCAGCAACATAGTTCACGGGAATTTTACTGGATTAATATTTCTATATAAATATAGTGGTGGCGAAGAAGTTGATTTATTTATTAAAAGGTAAATAAACAGTGATGGGAATTTACATCACTATGCAATTAAGGGTTAATTATATTTTTCAAATATAATTTGTATATAAATTAGTACAATGTTATTATAGACAAAAATCAGTTATTTATAAAACAGATTCTTTAGTTTTCTGCTATAGACGTCTGATCCACTAATAATATAACAAACATGAAAATACACTTTTGTTAGCACTAAGGCCTCATGTCCTAGTACTAGAACAAATGTTTGATTATCATTTGCAACGCAATTTCTCATTATTTTTTTAAGTTAGATGACTAATATAGATAGAAAAATCTTCAATTTATAAAATATAATTAACAAAAAAGTAGTAAATTAAAAATAATATTTTTATTGAGAAGATTAAAAATGTCTACTTACGTTTTGCCGGTAAACTGTTAGAAGCCGCCATTAATTTGCTTACAGGTGCATCTGCTGCCATCTGTGATATCAAAAATGAGATTTAATTGTTAATCTGCAATGTATTATTAGTAGGACACCGGGTTTTAAACTTATAATTCTTAAAAATAAATAATTTGGGGCCATGTAAAGATGCGTTCTAATAGTAGGACGCCGGGGCCGAAGGGGTTAAAAAGTCAAAAATTTATTTTATATTATAATACACAGTTCGTACGCTATTACCACAATTTTAGTAGAATTTTTTATTTAATATTTAAATAGGAGAACGCCGTGTTTAATTGCTGGATTTTTAATGCTTTTCTCCATTTCAATAAGGCGAAAGTGTCTATTTAAAAATTGTTTTAAAAGCATACGAACCCTGTAATATTACCGTAATTTCCGGCGTATAATCCGCAGCTCAAAGAGTCGTTTTTCGAACCAGAAATATTATTTTATAAAATGTAACTTAAAAGATCGCTGTAAATATTTAACTACAATTATTGAATAAAATTTCTGGGTCGAAAAACGACTCTTTGAGCTGCGGATTATACGCCGGAAATTACGGTAACAAAAAAGCATAAAATTTGGCAGCTATGAGCACTGCAAATGAACACTTCGAGAGTAATTTAGATTTGATAATGTCGTGGTGGTTCATTGATGAGGAAAATTTTTAACATTAAAAAAATTGTGGGTAGTATTGAAATACATCTCCTATCATTTATCTTTTATTTTGCGTTGTGCAATACACAAAGAATTCGAAATGAAATAATAATTTAGACTTACAATTCAGGGTCTAAATATATACCGTAATTTCCGGCGTATAATCCGCAGCTCAAAGAGTCGTTTTTCGACTCAGAAATATTATTTTATAAAAAGATCGCTGTAAATATTTAACTACAATTATTGAATAAAATTTCTGGGTCGAAAAACGACTCTTTGAGCTGCGGATTATACGCCGGAAATTACGGTAACAAAAAAGCATAAAATTTGGCAGCTATGAGCACTGCAAATGAACACTTCGAGAGTAATTTAGATTTGATAATGTCGTGGTGGTTCATTGATGAGGAAAATTTTTAACATTAAAAAAATTGTGGGTAGTATTGAAATACATCTCCTATCATTTATCTTTTATTTTGCGTTGTGCAATACACAAAGAATTCGAAATGAAATAATAATTTAGACTTACAATTCAGGGTCTAAATATATACCGTAATTTCCGGCGTATAATCCGCAGCTCAAAGAGTCGTTTTTCGACCCAGAAATATTATTTTATAAAAAGATCGCTGTAAATATTTAACTACAATTATTGAATAAAATTTCTGGGTCGAAAAACGACTCTTTGAGCTGCGGATTATACGCCGGAAATTACGGTAACAAAAAAGCATAAAATTTGGCAGCTATGAGCACTGCAAATGAACACTTCGAGAGTAATTTAGATTTGATAATGTCGTGGTGGTTCATTGATGAGGAAAATTTTTAACATTAAAAAAATTGTGGGTAGGATTGAAATACATCTCCTATCATTTATCTTTTATTTTGCGTTGTGCAATACACAAAGAATTCGAAATGAAATAATAATTTTGACTTACAATTCAGGGTCTAAATATATACCGTAATTTCCGGCGTATAATCCGCAGCTCAAAGAGTCGTTTTTCGACCCAGAAATATTATTTTATAAAAAGATCGCTGTAAATATTTAACTACAATTATTGAATAAAATTTCTGGGTCGAAAAACGACTCTTTGAGCTGCGGATTATACGCCGGAAATTACGGTAACAAAAAAGCATAAAATTTGGCAGCTATGAGCACTGCAAATGAACACTTCGAGAGTAATTTAGATTTGATAATGTCGTGGTGGTTCATTGATGAGGAAAATTTTTAACATTAAAAAAATTGTGGGTAGGATTGAAATACATCTCCTATCATTTATCTTTTATTTTGCGTTGTGCAATACACAAAGAATTCGAAATGAAATAATAATTTAGACTTACAATTCAGGGTCTAAATATATACCGTAATTTCCGGCGTATAATCCGCAGCTCAAAGAGTCGTTTTTCGACCCAGAAATATTATTTTATAAAAAGATCGCTGTAAATATTTAACTACAATTATTGAATAAAATTTCTGGGTCGAAAAACGACTCTTTGAGCTGCGGATTATACGCCGGAAATTACGGTAACAAAAAAGCATAAAATTTGGCAGCTATGGTCACTGCAAATGAACACTTCGAGAGTAATTTAGATTTGATAATGTCGTGGTGGTTCATTGATGAGGAAAATTTTTAACATTAAAAAAATTGTGGGTAGGATTGAAATACATCTCCTATCATTTATCTTTTATTTTGCGTTGTGCAATACACAAAGAATTCGAAATGAAATAATAATTTAGACTTACAATTCAGGGTCTAAATATATACCGTAATTTCCGGCGTATAATCCGCAGCTCAAAGAGTCGTTTTTCGACCCAGAAATATTATTTTATAAAAAGATCGCTGTAAATATTTAACTACAATTATTGAATAAAATTTCTGGGTCGAAAAACGACTCTTTGAGCTGCGGATTATACGCCGGAAATTACGGTAACAAAAAAGCATAAAATTTGGCAGCTATGAGCACTGCAAATGAACACTTCGAGAGTAATTTAGATTTGATAATGTCGTGGTGGTTCATTGATGAGGAAAATTTTTAACATTAAAAAAATTGTGGGTAGGATTGAAATACATCTCCTATCATTTATCTTTTATTTTGCGTTGTGCAATACACAAAGAATTCGAAATGAAATAATAATTTAGACTTACAATTCAGGGTCTAAATATATACCGTAATTTCCGGCGTATAATCCGCAGCTCAAAGAGTCGTTTTTCGACCCAGAAATATTATTTTATAAAAAGATCGCTGTAAATATTTAACTACAATTATTGAATAAAATTTCTGGGTCGAAAAACGACTCTTTGAGCTGCGGATTATACGCCGGAAATTACGGTAACAAAAAAGCATAAAATTTGGCAGCTATGAGCACTGCAAATGAACACTTCGAGAGTAATTTAGATTTGATAATGTCGTGGTGGTTCATTGATGAGGAAAATTTTTAACATTAAAAAAATTGTGGGTAGGATTGAAATACATCTCCTATCATTTATCTTTTATTTTGCGTTGTGCAATACACAAAGAATTCGAAATGAAATAATAATTTAGACTTACAATTCAGGGTCTAAATATATACCGTAATTTCCGGCGTATAATCCGCAGCTCAAAGAGTCGTTTTTCGACCCAGAAATATTATTTTATAAAAAGATCGCTGTAAATATTTAACTACAATTATTGAATAAAATTTCTGGGTCGAAAAACGACTCTTTGAGCTGCGGATTATACGCCGGAAATTACGGTAACAAAAAAGCATAAAATTTGGCAGCTATGAGCACTGCAAATGAACACTTCGAGAGTAATTTAGATTTGATAATGTCGTGGTGGTTCATTGATGAGGAAAATTTTTAACATTAAAAAAATTGTGGGTAGGATTGAAATACATCTCCTATCATTTATCTTTTATTTTGCGTTGTGCAATACACAAAGAATTCGAAATGAAATAATAATTTAGACTTACAATTCAGGGTCTAAATATATACCGTAATTTCCGGCGTATAATCCGCAGCTCAAAGAGTCGTTTTTCGACCCAGAAATATTATTTTATAAAATGTAACTTAAAAGATCGCTGTAAATATTTAACTACAATTATTGAATAAAATTTCTGGGTCGAAAAACGACTCTTTGAGCTGCGGATTATACGCCGGAAATTACGGTATATGTCCATTTCTAAGAAAATTTTCTTCATAAAGAGATTTAAAAAAAGATAGGTATCTTTCATGTTTTAATAAATATTATTTGACGTGGAATAGTTTAAAAAAAATTATCAATTACATTTTTGAGTCGTTTCATTAAATTTGAGAGTACATCCCGTCCAACTGGTAATACGGGGCCTCCCAAATGGTCCGCTTTTTAATACCAGTATTTTAGTAGAAAAATTTTATTTTTAGATTTTTCTTGCAAATTTTGCCAAAACGACCGGCGGAGGTAAATTTTTGCGGAAATGTTGTAGAAATCTTCCACGAAATTTTCTGTTAAAAAACAGTGGTGTTCAGTTGGCGGACCATTTGGGAGCCCTGGTAATACGTGTATCTGCATTTAATATATACCCATCATCAAATAATGGGAAAAATGTAATTTTTAGCTTCTCAAATAATTGACCCAATTGAAATGTTTATTTTATATTAATCTAAAATGAATAATTCCGAATATATTCCAACAATTTTTCGAATCAAAAACATGTTTTTAATTCGGAAAATTATATTAATAAATTCATATTAAAATATATGTATTTGACCTACATTAACTTACATTACATTACCTATATTATGACCTACATTATCACCTACATTAAAAGAATGGGTGTCGTCCAAAACATGACACTCATTTAAAAGCTCATTTAAATGTTCGCGCATTTTTTTTAGTAATAGGCTGTACAATGGATATAAATTATTTGAAATCAACTGAAAAATGAGTGTTTAATTGTATAAATACAAATACATAGTTTTCAAGGGTTGCGGATTTTGAATAGCAATACACGCCTTTTTCAAAAAAAAAAAAAAAATCGGCGATTAAATAATCAAAGATTATTATACGAAAACTGTAGCATTCAAAATTCATAATCCTTACCAGATATGGTTATGGAATAAAAATACAAATAATATTTCCAATTTTACATGTTTAAAATATCATATTTCAAATGATGCAAATTTTTTATGTACCGTGAAAAAATACTTTTATTTTAAATCAAATAAATAAAACATTTTTAATCTTGTTTAGTTGCAACTGGCAAAATCTATACTAGATGAATGAGAACATTGAAAATGACAAAGAGAGAAATAAATGTGTTTTTTTCTTTCAAAAAGATACATAAACAGTTTTTTCACATATTGAGATTCTAAAAGATATAACTTTCACTTTTTCAGAAATGTCGTTTGATGTTGCATATTTTAAAATATCAAAATCTGCAATTACTTCCTCAAAAAGTTTCATAAATTCTTAGATTCCATGCAGCAGAAATGATGATGTACGCGTTAATGCTGCTAAATATTGTAGTTCAATGTTAAATTTTACGATTTGTTAAATAAATAGATAAATCACAAAATCGTTTTTTTTACTTTCAAAACAAATCTTTGATTCAACCTCGGAAATGATTTCAACTTTCACCAAAAAATGAATATATTCAACAGCAAAATAAAAGAAACATATCTATGAACTCTCAATAAAATGCCTTAGAACAAAAGAAAATTCACCTGCTCATCTAGGGTTTTGAACACTGGTTGCAATCCAAGAGTTGCCAGGTTGAAACTCGGGTTAGCCTTGGTTGTTCCTAGTTTGACCTTTTTTTTTTTAACATATCGTCGCTACCATGTCAAAATATCGCGTATGAAAAAATGCATTTTTTATTACTTTTAAAAATGCGCCGATTTTCACCGCTATATTTTATTAGAATTATTTGCCTAGTAAAAATAATAATAACATTTCTGTGAAGAACAGGGTTGCCATTTTGGTCTCCTTTTCTATTCAGAAATGCCTAATTCAAACCGGAAATTTTTAAGAAAAATTTTCATGGTAAGTAGTCACGAAATAGGCTGTCATTATATAAACAAAAAATGTTTATTTTAAATTTGTGATATTTATTCAAAATTTCTGAATAGAAAATTAGGACAAGCTGGCAATGTTGCAACCCTGCAATCTTATTATAGTTTAGTGGTGACAATCGGCCCATTTTTGAAAGTAATGAAAAATGCATTTTTTTACATTCGATAGTTTGACGTGGTAGTGAGGATATGTCTCGGACAGATCAATCCTTGTTTGCAAAGGATCCCCTATACAAAATTATGGTTCATCCTAAAATATATTTATGATTTAATACTGTGCAATTACATAGTTTAGGTAAATTTCTAAATAATGGTTCGTCTTTTTAAGTTTTAATCTACTACGAGACCAAAATATGTTTTAACAAAGCATGAAATTTTTAATAGTGTTCATTTTATCCTTAAATGCCTAGAGTATCAAATTTCTAGCACTTTTTATTTAACTTTTAATACATAAATCAAGTTCTTCACAACCACTATATTTATATCGAAGTATTAATCTTCTAAAAATCACATAAACATGCTACTAAATAAAGTTAAAAATACATTTTTAAATTTCTAGTATCTAATCCTTAACCCTTCAATGCAAGAATTTTTCTTTTAGAAATGTGCTTTTTTCAACTATGTTAACCCTTTAACGGATAAAGCACTTCAATTGCTAAGGTGTTGAAATAAATGATTGACACCGGAAATTATGACCAAACTTATTTTTATATAATAAAAAAGCGATATTTCACATATATAATAAATGAAAAACATTTCTATTAAAATTCTGCTGTCATTGTTGAGTTTCGTAATTAAAGTTTTATGGTTTCGTGGGGAAACCAATGAACGTTAAAGGGTTAAGTTGATTTATATTTTGACAGGATTAATTTTTCGATATAAATATAGTGGTTGTGAAGAACTTGATTTGTAAATAAATAAAAAGTGTTAAATAAAAAGTTTTGCAAATTTGATACTCTAGGCATTTAAGGGTTAAATACAAATTCTTCATCAAACAATAAAAAAAAAGTCAACAGACATTTTGTCTCCAAGCATTTAATTATGGATGATTGCATTATTTTGAATATGAACTTACTCATATCAACTTTAAACGTTGAAAGAGATTTAGTTTTGATATTATCTAGGTTGATTGATGCGGAACAAATGTGACATTTAAAAAATGTGACATGAATGGAATGCATGTCAGCCTGTTTTATCTTTAATTTTACTTGGGAATTTGAAATGAACTGCAAATTTAGTCGTATAATTCATGGTATATATACATACACAAACATATCTAAGCAAACTTTCTCCATAAAGAGATTTTTAAAAGATATAACGCTGTTTTATTTTCGAAGTGGTGTGGTATATTTAAAAAAGCCGAAATCTTCAATTTCATTCTTAAGAAATTCCATAAAATCTGAGACGCTTTGAGTTCAAATGATAATGCATGCGTCTGGATTTAATAGGCATTCTTCATCAAACAATGAAAAAAGTCAAACAAATTTCCCTTCTTCAAGTATTCAAGTGTTTAAATAAGAATCTTTACATTATTTTCAATATCAGCTTTTATTTTGAATTCAAAATTGTGAAAGGAGTTTACTTTTTGCAGTATATAGGTTCAATGATGATGGAAGAATTTTACTGTATGAGAATGACAATATAATATGCAATGCATCTCATTTACTTTTACGCTTTGTATTAGAGAATTAAAAATGAGCCGCAAGCTATAAATATTATAAATATAATGCATGTTGAGAAAGCAGTAAAACATTGTTTCTTAACTTAAGCATAATCATATTTAAATGCACTAAAATATGGTAAAAAACACTAAAACTGTATTAGAACTAAATATACAGGGAGTTCCAAAAGTCCTTTACACATTTTAAAATTCAATAAAAGATCAAGAAACTGGCGTACACCGGTTTAGACGAAAATGCTTCTTACAATCTGAAATATTGTTCAAGCAAATAAACATATTAGTTCCAAAAATTTTTCATAGATGGTGCTGTTTCTGGAAAGTTATCGAATAGGTAGAATAATTTTATACATAACAATGGCGAAAGACACACAATGCGTATGCACAGTTTTTGTCTATGGCAAGACACATTCCAGAAGTTAACAATACTCGCAAGTTCGATTAGACGAGTGAGGATGGATAGACGAGTATTGTTAACTCTTCTGGAATGGGGAATGCAATAGTTCGGACAAACACTGTGCATACTAATTGTGCAATTTTTGACATTGTTATGTATAAAGGCATTCTACCTACTCGAAAACTTTCCAGAAGCAGCGCCATCTATGAGCAATTTTTGGAACTATTTTTTATTTGCTTAAGAGCCTACGCTAGTCATCCGAAGAAACTCGAACGCTAATGTTAAGTCTATGGGAAGGTTCTTGACAGATTTCTCGCTCGCATTTTAATATTTATAAATGAAATTTTTTGCATAGGATAGCTGAGGCCAATCCCTAACGTTGTTAGTTTTTACTTTTTAGATTTTGGTTCCAGTTTTTTTATATAAGTGTACTTTCACTTTCAGAACCAGTTCGAACTGGTTCTGAAATTGAAAATGTCTGAATATAAAAAAACTCTAACTAATATATAAAAAAAAAGTAAAGACTAAGAAAGTTATGGATCGGCCTCAGCTATCCTATGGAAAAAATCATTTAAAATTGTTAAAATGTGAGCGAGATATCTGTCAAGAACATTTCCATAGATTTAGCATTAGCTTGAGTGTTTCTTCCCGTGACTAGTGTAGACTCTTAAACAAAATTTTTAACCACAAGAAATATTTTTATCCAAACCGCACACTCGTACGCCAATTTCTTGATATTTTAATAAATTTTAAAAAGCGTCATGAATTTTGAGTCACCCTGTACATCAAACACTGGGCATTTGGAAGGTATCACATGAAAATATTTTGATTCGAATCAGACATTTCTTCATAAAATAAATAAAATATAAATTACACAAAAATGTTAAATAAATAAATTTAATAAATTTAAATAAAAAATCTAATGTGAAATATTTTTTATAAAACTCGAGTAAAATTCACGGTATGTTTAGTGTTAATTAAATTGTGCTATGTAACTAATTCGCGTTACATGTTTCAAACAGTTTTCTACAGAAACACATGTAAGTAATCTTGTTCATAAAGAGATTTAAAAAAGGTATGGCTTTTCAGGTTCGAAAAAATATCTTTTGATCTAATAAAATCAAAATCAAAATAAAATAATAAAATCAAAATAATGTATACAATGTATACAAAATTGTATACATTAATAAAAAATTTAAAAAAATTCGAGAAGTCATTCTATTCTAATCAACCACCCCCTGAATACTAGGTCTACGCACTGACACAAAAATGGCGGGTGTCGGATTTTTTTAAGCATTTGTACGGTCCCGAAGTTTACACACCAATGATTTCAAAAAGTTTTCTTTGAAGTTTTTAATATCAGAAAAATAAAGCGGATATATAACAGTGTTGCCAGTGGTCTAACTTTGTTTAATGAAGATTGCTTGATTGACACTACTTTTTGAAATAGTATAATTCCTCTTGTTTTCGCCTTATTTGATATGCCATGAAATAAGGCGAATTTTACTTTCTCAAAAACCTGGTAGCAATCAAGAAAAACCGCATTAAAAACTAGTTGTTGGGGGCCACCGTAATACTTACCCATCATGGATATGCATTATGTAAAATATTAAAATAAAAATGTGTAAACTACTTATAAAATGCATTGCAATTCAAATAAAATCGTGGCTTGATGACGTCACAAACTTTAAAGGCTCGATTACTGAATTGCTTGAAAGAAACATCCTTATAACTCCAAAAATAATAATCCTATTAACTAGCAGTTTATTGCATCTGATTAAGCGTCAAATTTCCAATTAAAATATATCTTTGAAGTGAAATTTGGATGAAATACAGGGTCATGAAAAATCGAAGAGTGTGGACAATAGGATTCCAAATATCTCGGCAACTAATTATCCGATCGACTTCATGCTTTATGCAAAATTTATGTTTTTTTATTGTCTTTTATAGTCACTCCTTAAAATAAACAATTTCGAAAATTTTTATGTACCTTTTATCAGAACGAATAGTTCGAAAGTCTGAAAAAAATAGTTCCGGTTAATCGAGGTTATTGAAATGAAATAGGCTTCTTCCCATTATTACATACTAAGTACATACCAAATTGCAAGTTTCTATCTTAATTTTTTCGGGAGATAGAGCGTTTACAGACACACAGACACACAGACACACGGACACACAGACACCCAGAAACACAGACGGACGGCAAATTTTTTTTTCTAAAAATATGTTTTTCGGAATCTTCAGTGTCTGAAACGTGTAAATCCGTCAATTTTTTTTTCGATTTTCAAAACGATTACAAGACTTACCCTATACTACGTATGATGGGTAAGTAAAAGCGGAGAACACTAGCGAGGTAAACATTTAAAAGTTATTCGTATTCAAATTGCACGGACCGTACTAACGCTGTAAAAAATTGCCTACGACAGCCGCTATTTTTGTGTCAGCGCATAGGCCTAGTATTAACAGGGCGGTGTCCAATCATAAGACATATTTTTCTGTATAGCTGCCAACTTTTACGCTTTTCTCACCACAAACATTTAATAGTAAATTTTGCTTTGCTTAATCGCCGAGATTTAAGACTAAATAAGACAAAATTGTCTGTTAAATTTCAGTGGTAACATAAAACGTAAAAGTTTGTACCTAAACGTCTGGAAGTGTATACTTGACAATGAAAATGCACACACAATGACAAACTTTAAACTATATAATTTTTTTAAATACTTAAATAGTAATATTTGTATTGCTTTGAAAACGAGCTTATATATATTAACTTAAATCTTTGAAAGGAATTCACATTCAATAGTATGTAATTTTAATGTTAAGAAAGAATAATTTTTTTAAGAAAAACAATTTACAGATGTCACAGCGTCCTCTATTTTCTAAATATGAGCAAACATTATTGTCAAAATATATTCTTCATGGTAGCTTACTTATGCACATGATAAAGAAATCTACTACGATGTTTATAATTTGGCAATTGTGGTAGCAAATATATAAAAGAATATAGGATTCGGCGACCTCTAAATTTCTTTTTACGCTTTATATTATTTTACATAAAGAATTAAATTGAATTGAATATTTTAATTTATAATTCTTGGTATAAGAACACACATGTTGGAATAAAAATGAATGAAATTTTTGAGAATGCTTTATTGTTTATCAAAATCTATGTAAAGTGAAACTCTCATTTGGTGTAAAATATATATAAAATAAAGTAAAATAAAGCACACTTTAAACTAAAATTTCTATTACGTTAAATCAATTGGACTAATATATGTGAAAAATGGGAAAATTAAACTGTAAATAATATAAATATTAATGGATAGTCAATGTGCGTACACTCTTGGCTTTACCAAAAAGTATGGTATGAAAATTTCTGTTGTAGTGTTAATTTTTATGTATTATTTTCTATTTCATATTTAACCCTTTCAAGGACAAAGTACTTATTTTACTAAAATATTGAAATATTTGAATGACGCCAGAATTTAAGAACAAATCTATTTTAAAATGAATAAAAGCTTTTCATTGCGAATATTATGAAAGCAAAATTTTATAAAAAAATTTCTGGGTGTTACTTGGCAATTTGTAATTAAAATTAAGCGTTCGCGACTTGCAAACACCGCCCTTGAAAGGGTTAAATCACTGTCACAAAAGCCGCATTTAATAGCAGAATTTGTAATATTTTCTCGCGATTAAAAATAAAACAAAAAATTCTATTAAAATTTTGTGGTACTAATTTACTCATACTGAAATTATAGAGGTGGAGTAAGTGTCAATTTGTTTTAGCGATTTATATAAATGAAGCTATTGCATGTCGTATTTTCCATTAAAAATTAAAGAAGTTATAATTCCTTCCATTTTTACTGCTATATTGATTTTGTTTTCAAAATACAGAGATAGGCAATTTTGCAACAGGTGATTTTTTAATGTACTGCCGCATATTTTATAGCTCTCTGATGCCAATTCTTTATTAATAAAAATATTCTACGTGAAAAATTATTTATCCATAATTGTCAACCTCCCAATTTTTTTAATATTTGTAAAATCTTACAAAAATTTTCGCTTTATTTAAATGCAGAATTCGTACGATTATATAAAACAAATATTTAAACGTAAAAATATCTGTATGAAAAAAAATCTGGAGGTTGGCAACTATGCTTATCTCCTTTCCATTATTAGCGTGCATTTCAGGAATATCTCTTTTATTCAGAAACACCAGATTCAAGCCGTAAATTCTGAATAGTACTTTCAGATTCATTGAATGACTGACGTTCCTTGGTTACATAAAGTAAAATTTCTTCTTTAGGAATTTACGGTACGGATACGGAATTTCTGAAAAAATAAAGAAATTCTTGACATAGACACATATATGCGCTAATGAAGCAAATAGGTTAAAGGTTATCCACAAATATGTGTAGGCTTCCCTAGTCATGAAATCTTTTTATTAATTGTAACTGAATGTTAAATTTATATTTAGAAATTTACATTAAAAGGTCTTAACATAAATGTTTTTATAGAATTACCGTTGATTTATTTATGAGAAATAAATATTTTGTTTACTAAAATATTAAATTTACATGTTCCGTACATTTTAACATTTAAAAATTTAACACTACAGTATTTTTTTTTATTTTAGGGAAAATTTCAAGTTAATCAAACGGACTTGCAATATTACAATGACGCTTCTCCTCAAATATCGTATTCTCATTAGACTCGTGTGTGATTTTTCAAAACATATCAAAGTTTAAAAGGTGGTTTACAATTTTTCGATATATTCTCTTTTCTACTGAGATTCAAAAGATTTTATTTCTATATAATTATTATCAATCACAAGAAGAAATTTTTATTACTAATAACAGAAAGATAAAACTCTTCAACTATAATATAAAAATATGATTACACTTTTTTTACATCATTTTATTTATTTTTTAGTATGAAGGATATCTTACTAGTCTAGTAGTAGAATATTTCAACATCAAAACATAAACAGGCATTTCTTTTTTTCTCGTTCTTCTGTGGTTGTAGAATAATTATATTGCTTATTATTAATTTTAGAATTATAATAATATATCACTGAGTACACTGCTTGGAATTTCCAAGGTGTATGGCACAATATTTAAGATTATAAGTTTTGTGTAATATTTAATTTTTGTATGTGTAATATTTAATTGGCAGAATGTGTAGACACCTTTTTAAATCGTAAAATGTGTATTATTTTTCTGTGATTCAATAAGCTAAAAAATTGTATTAAAAACTGTGGTAGAACTCTACGCATCCTGTATATGCGTATTACACATAAAGCAAAGTTGTAATCTCACCAAAATCAGTTTATTTTCTGAAGAATTCGGAGAGAAAAACATCTCCTATTATTGAATGCTTAAAACATAATTAATGTTTTTAATTACCCAGTTAACCCTTTGACAACGGATTGCGACATATACGTCCCGGTGGATATTTTTTAAATCCTAATCCTATCCCTTTTTGAAGAATAATCTCTACTATCAGGGCTCCCACTGGTCTGTTTTTTAAAAACTAATATTTTTTTAGAAAGGAAATTGTGGTAGGTATTTGCATCAATTGCAAATTAAAACGAACTTCGAAGTTAGTTTCTACAAAATTTATAAAGAGGATTTTTCTTTTAAAAAAAAGCGTTGTTCAACCAGTCTTGCCCGGTAATCGAAGTGTTAATGCTCATTTTGGATTATGGCTTTTTTTACACAAAATAGGCTGACACAATATTTTTAGAGGCTTTTTCCCTGGCATTTTGAATTAGGCTTAACCTAATCCAGAGTACCAAACATAAAAATAGATAATTGTTTTATTTTGATGCATGCTTATAATCATTCATTAAAGCAGAAATATGTTTTAACACTTTGTAAAAAAAAGTCAGATTTAGATTTACTGTAAGAGCTTTTTCAAGTTAATGTAGCAATAAACATGCAGAATTTTAAATTTTTCATTCAACGTTGGATTCTGGATAAAATATCTGAAGAAATAATACATAGCACTAGCAATTCATTTAGAAATTAACGGATAATTTGAAAAATGTGAACTATCAGAGTTTAACCCTTTCAGGGGCAAGCACTTGTGCTCCTGTAACGTTGAATTCCCACCGGAATTTAGGAAAGAATTTAGTTCAAACTAAGAATAAGCAATTTTTAAACTATTTCTCGTCAAAGTTAAAAAAAAAAATAATTAAAAGTTTCTGGTTTGAATCGGATTAAAATTAGGTGGTATATAATATATACCACCGCCCCTCAAAGGGTTAAAATCATTATTTTTTTTTTTCTGCTGATGTTTGTATAAATATACAGAGTGTCTCTTTTTATAGGTGACAAATAGCTAATTCTTAACCGTTTGTTGTACGTTGCTGTCAGATTTAATAGTTTTTGAAGCAACCAACAATTGAGCAGGTTTTAATGATAATTTATCCGGATACAAAGCGAAAGAAGGGTTGCCTTTATTGTTGAAAAATATTTATGAAAAACCGGTTACTACTATTACCAGTTCTACTATTTTTAGCTCTTTAGTTGTCTTTTTAAAACGATCATCTTTCATAGATTTATCGGAGGAGAAATTGTTGCCAGGAAAGATTTTTTATAAGCTGTGTATAAAAAGTTGGTGATGTTCTTGATCGTTTTCACACTAGGGATTTAGTGTTGCCAGTAGGCTACTTTCTTTAAATTCAGATTGGTTGATTGCCAACAAATTTTTGAAGTAGAAATATTCCCCTTATTTAATGTCAGATTAAATAATGCGACAATGAGATCAATTATAATATTTTAAAAAAGTTGTAGGAATCAATCTGAATTTAAAATTTATCCTACTGGCTACACCAGTGTTGCCAGTGGGCTACTTTTTTTTAAATTCAGATTACTTGATTGGCACCAGTTTTTTGAAACGGTATAATTCGCTTTATTTCTGCTCTATTTAGTCTGTCATTAAATAAGACGAATCTTACTTGCTCAAAAAACTGGTGTCAATCAAGAGAATGTAATTAAAAAAAATAGCCCACCGGCAACACTGGGCTACACTGTGATTCTATTCTGGATGATTACTGGTAGCCATCCGACGGAAAATTATGTACACTTCGTAATACAAACGTTTCAGTATTTCTTTCCTAATTACATTCGCAGTCCTTAGAGATTATTCAATTTCTTTAACCCTCTCTCTCTTGGACTTTAAATCGGAATCACCACATCAAAATGAATCCTACAGTATTATTTTGGCAATATATTTTTCTGGTTATAAACGAGTTGTTGTGTTTTTGAAATTACACTTGATAAAATAAATGCGAAAATTCTAGTCTGGACACCACCCACTGAATACTAGGTCTGAGCGCTGACACAAAAATTTCTGCAGAATTTTTGCCGATCCCACCGAAGCTAGCATATGGAAGAAAATACGAGCTTCTGATTGGTTGAATAATTTAAAGAGCAATTGTTGTTTATAAATAAATCGTTCTGAATGTGGATGTACAGTCGAGGAAAAAAGAAACTGATCACCCCCCACTAACTCTGCAACTATCATCTGTGAAACTATCATCTCTCATAGATTTATCGGAGGAGAAATTGTTGCCAGGAAAGATTTTTTATGAGCTGTGTATAAAAAGTTGGTGATATTCTTGATCGTTTTCACACTATGGATTTAGTGTTGCCAGTAGTCTACTTTCTTTAAATTCAGATTGGTTGATTGCCAACACTTTTTTGAAGTAGAAATACTCCCCTTATTTAATGACAGATTAAATAATGCGTCAATGAGACCAATTATAATATTTTAAAAAAGTTGTAGGAATCAATCTGAATTTAAAATTTATCTTACTGGCTACAATGTGATTCTATTCTGGATGATCATTGGTAGCCATCCGACGGAAAATTATGTACACTTCATAATTCAAATGTTTCAACATTTCTTTCCTATTTACGTTGGCAGTCCTTCAGACTACTCAATTTCTTTAACCCTCTCTCTCTTGGACTTTAGAACGGAATCACAACATCAAAATGAATCCTTCAGTCTTATTTTGGCAATATATTTTTCTGGTTAAAAGTGGGTTGTTGTGTTTTTGAAATTACACTTGATAAAAGAATTGCGAAAATTCTAGTCTGAATACCACCCACTGAATACTAGTCCTGAGCGCTGACACAAAAATTTCTGCAGTCGTAGGCGGAATTTTTTCAGCATGTGTACGGTCTCTTGAAATTGAATACTATTAATTTCTAAAAGTTTTCTCCGCCTTAGTTTCCTGAGATTCAATAAGTCAAAGAAAACTTTTAGAAAATACTGGGGTGTAAAATTAGGAGACCGTAAAAAGGTTTTACAAAATCCGCCTACGATCGCCGCCATTTTTGTATCGGCGCTCAGGCCGCAAGCATTTTTGCCGATCCCACCAAAGATAGCATAGGGAAGAAAATACGAGCTTCTGATTGGTTGAATAATTTAAATGGGAATTGTTGTTTGTAAATAAATCGTTCTGAATGTGGATGTACGTATTAGGGGCGTATATGTGCATATCATGTTAAAATAATAATAAGAAGAAATGGTAATTTTAATTTTATTATTATTTTTTTAAGTAATACATAACAATTGAGTTTATAAATATCGCGTAATTGACGCCATAATAAAAAGCAAATGTGATTATTGTGTTTATATGAGTATAAAAATCGTGCTGAAGTTTTAAATATTAATAGCTATAAACATCGGTATGATAAATATATATCCTGATATAATGAAATGATTCCCTCGTATTATTCTATTTTTTTCCCCTTGACCATCAGATTCTCATGTAATTTTTGAACAAATATCTTTATTTCTATAATCATTTCATACTTAATTAAAAGAAATTATGCACTTTGCAGTAAGTATATACAATCAATTTTCTCAACTATTCACTCAAGCGAAGTATTTGAGAAAAAGAAATCTTTTGTTTGTCAATATGTCGGATTATTTTTTAATTGTTATTACTAAATTTATGAATTAAGTTTGCTGGTACGTTTCTCGACCTTCTGAAATAAATGAAACATTTAGTACTATAGGAATACATTATCTGGAAGAAGACTAGTATATCAAAGGAAATGAGAACTATAACATGAACGAAATAAGTAGATAACAATTATTCCCCTTAAAGATTTCATCACGAAAGAAAGATATTGCATAATTTTTTTTTTAACCTACCTTAGAAAAAAACATCATCACTAACTTCTTTAACTCATTTATGCCTAGCGTCCCAATTTTGAAACGCTTTAGTAAAATCGGAAAAAGTGCATTCCACACCACTTTATTTTTAATAGAAATTTGGTGTCTTATTTTATTGAGGATCCTCGATAAAATAAGACACCAAATTTCTATAAAAAATAAAGTTGTGTGAAATGAACTTTTTCCCATTTTACTAAAGCATCGACGCTAGGCAGAAATGGGTTAATTCTAAATTCCAGAAAATCTTTCTTTTTATTTATTAATAAATAAGTAAAATTAGAAGGAAATTTATCAAAATCCATCTTCTAAAAGGTTTTCATACAGAAACTGATGAATAAATAAACGTAAACTCAAAAATGAACCAAAATAAAATGCTCTTTAAATTATTCAACCAATCAGAAGCCCGTATTTTCTTCCCTATGCTTGCTTCGGTGGGATCGGCAAAAATGGAGTTCGCATGGGGCGATTCAGGGGGCGGTGGTCTGGATGATACTGGAAGATATCCGATGGAAATTTAGTTACACGTCGCAATTCAAATGCTTCAAGACTAATTTTGTAATTCCATGAGCAGTCCTTAAAGACAGCCCAGTTTCTTGAACTGGTGTCACTAATCCATAGTTATCACTGTGAAACACCACACCAAATAAATCCTACAGTCTTATTTTGGTAATATATTTTTCTGGATAAAAGCGGTCTGTGTTTTTAGCACTTTCCAACCTAGTTGAAAAGTGCTTATGACTTCGGTTTGTCTGGCCGTATGGCCGTCTGCCGTCTGCCGTATGCCGTCTGTCCGTGCTCTAACTCCCGTAAATATGCTCGGATTGCTCTGCAATTTTTATATGTTATTGTCGTTATCTATAGCATGTTCCCTATTTCAACGGAAGTGTGTAGCACTTATAGTTTTATTACAGGGACACTCAAAAGAATTCCGTTACATTGCGGTCTATGGCGAAAAATCATTTGCGGTTTATTTAAATAATGTTTCAGTATTTTAAACGCATTGAAATTTAAATATATCACTAAGGTGCATTAGAAGAAGCTTAACCCCTTAATCGTCGCGCCCTTTATGTGTAGGCTACTTTTTAAAAATTCATATTGTTTGATTACCACCAGTTTTTTAAGTAGAAATGTTCATCTTATTTAATAGACAGATAAAATAATGCAAGAATAAAGCCAATAACACTATTTTAAGAAACTGGTGGGAATCAAACAATCTGAATAAAACAGGCGTAACCTACGCTGCCCGTGAATGTCTCGGGCACGACGATTAAGGGGTTAATATGGAATAGGGTGTGCATAGCACTTATAGTTACTTTACAGGGACAGTCAAAATAATTCCGTTACATGACGTCTATGGAGAAAAATCGTCTGCGGTTTATTTAAATAATGTTTCACTATTTTAAACGCATTGAAATTTATATATATATATATCTAAGGTGCATTACAAGAGGCTTACTACAGAATAGTGTGTGTATAGCAGGCATCGTTCATTTACAGGGACACACAAAAGAATTCTCTACTCTCTGTTAACACTAATTCCTGGAAGTGCGTTTTAAGTTACTAAACGCGATATTAATTTTAACTCGCTTTTTGTCTATTACGTGGTGTGTATAAATTCTGTAGATCCTATACAGGGCAGCACAAAAGTTCGCGAACACATTTCCGTTTATTGACAGAAACTCCAGAAAGATAATTTTAAACTGTGCTACGCGTTTCCTAACTAAACTAAAATTTAGCATCCTAGCATATACAATTCTATAGATCATATACAGTGCCGAATAAAAGTATTCGGATATTTTTCCGAATATTGTATCTGTTGGAAATTCCTGAAATTATGTTTTTAAATATGTTATGCGTTTTCCAAATTGTTTACTTAGATGTTATCTTTTAGCTTATTAAACGGTATGTTTTGTAAAATTATTTTGGAAGCGTTGGAAAGTGCTACATAATCTATGCTTGACGCATGATTTTTCGTTCTTGTTTCAATTACACTTGATAAAAGAAATTCATTGTTATTTGCCCGAACGTTGCCAGATATGTGCTAACAGTTCCCTATATATCTTATCTATGAAATATAAACATTCTCTTGTACAATGCATCGTTTTAGAAACTTGAAAATTTTGAATACATCAGAAGTTGAGGCAATATCTCACGGAAAATTGGTTCAAATGACGAGTTTGCTCAAACATTGTCAGAAAAATTGTCAAATTTGATAGCAACTGTAGAATTAAAATTCCGATTGCAAAAATATTTCACATGTTGTTTTTCAGCATATGAAAATCCCCTTGTGTCAGAATAATTATTTTTAAAAAGTTACGAAGCACAAATTTTTATACTGTTCCTGATATAAGTTATATAAGTTATCTTTAGGAATTCTGTATCCTTGTTCTATGAACGGAAATAGCATAACTTCCATTCTTCTATGAACAAAAGTAAGTTATAATATACGAGCAGGGAAGACCGAGCTATGCTTGGTCAAAATTAGTTTTGAGTTCAAATATCATGACCAAAATGACCCATTAATCGAATTTTCTTGAACCTCTTGACCTAGCCCAATAGTCTTCTCGTTCCCGAAAAGTGTAGGATACTAAATTTAGTCCAAATAGTCTGAGCCGTTTTTAAACTAAAAATAACTTGACCCATAATGACTCATGATCAAAATAACCCACTATTCGAAATTTCTCGAACATGTGACCTAGCCCAATAGTCTTCTCGTTCCCTAAAACGGTAGGATACTAAATTTAGTTCCAGTCATCTGATCCACTTTTAAGATAAAAATAGCTTGACCCATAAAGACCCATGACCAAATGACCCAATATTCAAATTTTCTCGAACATGTGACCTAGCCCAACAGACTTCTCGTGCCCGAAAACCACAGGATGCAAAATTTAGTCAAAATATTCTGAGCGGTTTTTTAGATAAAATCAGCTTGACACACAGTGACCCAAAAATGACCCACTAATTGGATTTTCTCGAGCATGTGACCTAGATGACCAATGATTTTCTCGTGCCTCAAAACCGTAGGATACAAAATTTATTTCAAATTGTCTCAGCCATTTTTAAGATAAAAATAGCTTGACCCAGAATGACCCATTACCAAAACGACACACTAATCATATTTGCTCTAACATGTGACCTAGCCCAACAGTCTTCTAGTGCCCGAAAAGTACCTCACCCCTTGTCGCGCATGCCGGAGGGTTCAACTTCGCTGATTTTGGATTTTTTTTTATAAAACATTAATAAAGTTACCGGTAAGGACATAAATTCTCTACAGACTTGGCTCCTCGACTGAGAATTCCCTCTTAGGCAGTGAAGTAAACCAGGATATCGTCCGGGTAGCTCAGTAGGAAGAGCATTGACACGACAAGCCAATGACCCAGGTTCAATTTCTTTCCTGGACATTTTTCCCTTAGTTGGAAAAAACTCAACTATGGTACTCCAACCTTGAAGATGATTTATCTTTAGTTGATTAATTTACTTCTCTTCATTATGAGATAAGTATTATAACTAATTGAATTGACAGACAGAAGGTGCTTCCACTCCTGAGAATTTTCAAGAAGTATGGCATCACTTTTCAAATTAAAAATCATCACTTAAAAGTTTTCATTCGAATGAACCCTTCTAGTAACTTTGGGGACTTATTCACCCCATTATTTTTTCTTTTGAAGTTTTTTTTATATTTCGAAGCAGCAAAAATATATATTTCAAACTTAATATACCGTATATACTCGTGTATAAGCCAACCCCAAAATTCCTGATGAAAACATGTTTAATACCAGTATTTTACAATAATGTTCTTCGTCTTAGATAATTCACAATTAAATTAGATAAAGCAGGGCGTAGAAAATTATTCTGAATTACTGGTGTTAAACTTTTTTGCATCTCGGTTTTGGGGGTCGGCTTATACACGAGTATATACGGTATCAAATCAAATAGACGCCTAACAGGAGGAAGCTAAATTTAATATAATTAAATTTCTAGTTTAAATCATGCAAATCTAAGATCGATCGTCGAAATTTAAAACCTGGAACTTGGAGAGTTAAACAATCTCCGGCGCTTATGCGGTAAATTTGTGATATTTTTCTGTAATTAAAATGGTATAAAATTCTTTTCAAAAAATATGCTAGAGCAGAAAGCACCCTGTAGATAAAAGTAAGTGAGTCTGACAGCCTTCGTGTTTCTGAAATGTTTTTATTTAATGAATTTACATTATTTGAGACAGAAGATAAGACAGATAATTTATGAAGAACAGAACAAATTCAAATATAAGAATACATAAATACAATTAAAAAACTGTAAAAAAATAATTAAATTTCTGTCAGAGTTATACTAATGAAACTTTTCTCCAGAGATCAAAGATTATGAAAACCATTTATTCGTTACTAATTTTGTACCCGAAGGAAATTTAATGTTTCGTGAATATAAAAGAAATAACACGGGAAGAGCATTTTAATTTTGCTAGAATATTTTATAGCTGTCAGTCTAGACTTTATTTTCAATAGAGTAGTGCATTCATTATGGGGATTTATTTAAAAGCTGTACAATAAAGCATCCCTATTACAAGAACTCCTGATCCGGAAAATTGGATTTTTGTGAAATTTCCGAAACGTTTTCAATATTAAAAATATAAATATAAAAAAGACTTAGCGTTTCATCCCAAATTCATGCAAATAAGGACAAAAGTATTCAGCGTTTAATATAAAACAATATTTTAATTTTAACCCTTAGTGAACAAATACCTCCATATTCGCGACAACACATTTTAATTTTCCAAATATGTTGCTTCAAATTAGCATTACATGTGCACCACTTTTTCTGGTACATTTATTTTAATTATTTATTTTCTGAAGTTTTGAGATTAGATATGGCGGAAAATTCTGTGCAAAAATAGTGGTGCACAGTTAGAAAGAACTCATTTGGGCAGTAAAAATTGGTTGTCGTGAATTAATCGACATTTGAAGGGGTTAGAATGACAGTGGAGTAAGTCAAAATTTAGTAATTTGAGAAATGAAGGGTTTTGTAAAACATGTTGTATTGCCGATGCATTGAGTGATCCAATTTTTTTTGGCCCACTAGCGACTTCCTAAGTGAACTATGACTTATTTGACTGGCACATTGAATATAAATTAATATACGCTCAGTGTAAATATGGTTATCTCGATTTTTAAAAATTTTTGACTTACTCCACTTTCATTCTAACCCCCTCAATTGTTATTTAACCCTTTTAGAGTCAAGTAATTGTGTTCCTGAAATGTGGAATTCACATCAGAATTTTGAAAAAAATTTGGTTGAAAATAACAAAATGCAATTTTACAGCTTTTATTCACCAAAGTTGTAAACATGAAACTTATTTATAACATTCTGGTGCGAATCATGATCAAAATTAGGTGGGATAAAATATATCCCACCGCCATTCAAGGGGTTAACAAATTGGAAGGCGGTGATTAATATTTGAACCACTTAATTTTAATCCCAAATCTCACATTGGCATCAGAATTTTTGAATAGAAAATTTCCTTTTATTAAGTGTGTGAAGAAAAGCTTTTTCTTAATTCCGAATAAATTTGTTTGTAAATTTTTGGAATGAATTAATCGTTTCAGCATTTTACGAATATAAGTTACTTTGCTCTTGAATGAGTTAAGAGTTAAAGAAAAGTAAAATATCGTGAGAAGTGACAAATATGCCAAAATTTGCTTTAAGGGTACACAATTTTACAATTTTATTTTTTGTTTATAAATATTCTTAAATCATTTTTTTCTTTCAAATGTACATGTATATTACTTTTCAAATAAAGATTCTTTTTTTAAATATTTAAAGTTTTATTTTTAACCCCTTAACTGTGGGAGGTATTTTGACACCACTTTTTCCGTACTAAAATATTTGGTTTGTATAATGGAAAACGGTCTGCCGATTAATAAAGCGAAGTTTGCGTTAAATAATTACTGGTGTGCAAAAGCTTTTAGTAACAAAACAAGCAAACTGTTCTTGCCCGAACTGAGTTCGGGCTACACTGTTAAGGGGTTAACCCTTCTTTGCATGAGTTTTTCTTTTACAATTGTGTTTTTTTATACATATATTAAATATTAGACATCAGAAATTTTAAGATAGATTTTTAACTTTGTTCAGCAACATAGTTCACGGGGAAATTTACTGGATTAATATTTCTATATAAATATAGTGGTGGCGAAGAAGTTGATTTATTTATTAAAAGTTAAATAAACAGTGATGGAAATTTACATCACTATGCAATTAAGAGTTAAACATAAACATTATTAACACAGCTGCATCATTAGTTTATATTTGCGCTCATTTAAAGGATTTATTTTTATTCAGAAATCACGAATTGACACCAGAAATTTTAATAGTATTTTTTTATTTACTTAAGTAAAACTTTTCGAGATTAGATGAATTAAAATTATTCTTTCGGAATTTCCGGTATGCATTCAGAATTTCTGAATAATAATAAAAAAAAGAAATTCCGAAAATGCATGCATATATGCGCTAATGAGGCAAATTTGTGGTACTTTTCTGTTATACCAACACCATTTTTGCCCCGCGTATTAATTGGCGTAAAACAAAATAGACGTGGAATGAATCATTTGAAAAGAATAATAACATTGTTGGCACGGAATTGAGCATTTACAAATACAACATTTGAAATTAGAGTTTCATGAACTATTTTATTAAATCAATACAAATATACACTTAAAAAAGAACAAATAAATATTATAGGTACAATAAAATAATAAAATAAAACCCAATTTAAACTGTAAACATGAAATTGTAAATGCCATAGCACTGCAGTAAACATTTCATTTCTTAAATGAAGACATTCGTGTTTTTTTTTTTTTTTTTTTTAGAAATTTTTATCCAAAGTCCTGAAACAATTTTATTGCAGCTTCCTCATCATAGCGTAACTACCGCCAAATGGTAACATACATCTCAGAGTCAATAATAAATATTTTCTATTCGAAAAATAGTAATTTAAGATGTTTTGTGAGGTTCGATTAAAAAGTAATATTTAAAAAAAGATTCAGGTTCAATAAATAGCAAATACGAATGTTTGGCACGGTTTGAGATAAAAATCCTATGCAGGGTCTGAGTTGATATATATGGCGCATTTGCCTACATTTTGGCGTGATGTTGGTATAACTGAAAAGTACCAAATTTACTACCGTAATTTCCGGCGTATAATCCGCAGCTCAAAGAGTCGTTTTTCGACCCAGAAATTTTATTCAATAATTGTAGTTAAATATTTACAGCGATCTTTTAAGTTACATTTTATAAAATAATATTTCTGGGTCGAAAAACGACTCTTTAAGCTGCGGATTATACGCCGGAAATTACGGTACCGCATTCGCATCGAGTAGTTTTTCCATAAACCTTCGTATAAAATGGGATTTTTTAAACATATTAACATATTCGCGACGATACAAGCTTCTCCCTCTCTAAAAGCCTTTTATAAATTGTTTCCTAGATAGTTTTCTCAAGTTCATGCATCAGTAAATATCATTCAATGTACTGATTGGTTATACAAAGCCTTACAATCTAAAAAAATATGTACAACATAACATAAATACATATTCTAAAAGGTAGGAGCCGCGTCTTTATTCAATGAGGTTTTTTGTATAAAAACAAGAATTTTTATTTCCCAACAACAATGCTTATTACTTACTATCATACGTAGTCATAGGGTTAGTCTTGTAATTGTTTTGAAAATCGAAAAAAAAAATTGACGGATTTACACGTTTCAGACACTGGATATTCCGAAAAACATATTTTTTGAAAAAATAATTGCCGTCCGTCTGTATGTGCGTTTGTCTGTGTGTCTGCTCTAACTCCCGAACGAATTGAGATAGAGACTTGAAATTTGGTATGTACTTAGTGTGTAATAATGGGAAGAAGCTTATTGAATTTCAGTAACCTCGATCATTTGGAACTAATTTTTTCGGACCCTCGAAATATTCGTTCTGATAAAAGGTACATAAAAATTTTTGAAATTGTTTATTTTAAGTAGTGAATATAAACGACAATAAAAAAAAACATAAATTTTGCATCAAGAATGAAATCGATCGGATATTTGCCGAGATATTTGTAATACTATTTCCCACACTCTTCGATCTTTTATGACCCTGTATTTCATTCAAATTTCAATTCAAAGATATATTTTCATTGGAAATTAGACGCTTAATCCGACGCAGTAAACCGATAGTTAATATGATTGTCAATTTTGGTGTTATAAGGATGTTTCTTTTACGCAAGTCAGTAATAGAGCAGTTAAAGTTTATGACGTCATCAAGACACGATTTTATTCGATTTGCAATGCTTTTTATAAATAGTTTACGCATGTTTTAGTTTCATATTTTATATTATGCATGGCCCCCAACGACTAGTTTTTTTAAACACGAGAATTCTTGTTTCCTGATGCGAATGTGTTAACACATTGCTGACGGGAGATGGGAATTCACGTGTTTCGGACATGTTTAGTTGCGTCAACGTTCAATACTTTTCCTTTTATGTGTTACACTATTTCTCAAATAATATACACTTAATTCGTATTTTAACAATTAGAGTACTAGGTATATAAATAGTACTTCGATTAGAAACAATACCATTATTACATACATTCATTTATAACATAAATACAAACAGAAAAAATATTTTTGTTCAATAATGTAACATGCAAGTATAACGCCCTTCCCCAATATGCAGGGTTTCCTGATTAAAAGACTAAAAGTAGCCTTCATCAATGTTTTAAATTTCGACAATCTAAAATCTTCTGAAAGAATAAAACTTTTTGTATAAATTTGTCATGTCGTTGCCACCGGTAATATGACTTTAGCGTTACTCCCGTACAGCAGGATTCGTACGCTTTTACCACAATTTTTTAAAGAATTTTTCTATTTAATATTTAATAGCAGAAATTGTAGACGCCTTGTTTATTTGCAGGATTTGTAATACTTTTCTGCATTTAAATAAGGCGAAAAATTCTATTAAACAAACTTGTTAAAACCGTATGGACCCGTTTTTTTCTTTTAGATGACGTTTACGTCATTTTATTCAAAAATTAAAAGCAAGAAATATAAAATTGTGATATTTTCAAGATTTTTGTGTCGCGATCAACAATAAAGCTTGTTTTTATTTGAGCTCTTTGAGAGTGAAATAACGTAACTACGTGTGAAAATTTTTCACCTGTCAGTTCCTGAAAACAAACCACAAAATAGGTACCCGTTAATGTTATACTTTTACTTATATAACTGATTAATTGACCTCAGCTGCGGCTCGTTAGGGACCTCACTGTCACATTAACTATTGATAATTTCGTAAACGAAATTTCTCCTTGTTGAATCCTAGAACATCCTACGTTTATATAAGATCAAATTTAACACTAAAGGATCAGGGTCCATAAGCCGTATTTTAGGCCCACGAAATATGACTAAAAATTGATATTGTTATATTGACTTAATTATTTGATTTTTAATGTTAGAAGGTTTATACTGTACGATTTCAACAATAGTTTTTGCATTTTGCTTGGATTTATATGATTTCAAAGTTCGTATTATTCATAGTTTTTGATGAAAAGTACGCAATTTCTCTTAATTTTACCTCAATTATTTATATGAGCGCAATCATGCAGCACTTTCTTCTTTACATATATTATAAAATACATCAAAATGTACAATATATATAAAGATAAATGTGCTGCAAAGCTGCACTCATAGTAAATTATTAAAAATGGAGAGTTAAGTAACTGCATTCCTTCACGTCACTAAGAGACTTTAGGATGCAGCAACGTGTTTAAATGTGCTAAAATGAACGTAACTATTGCTAATGTGAAGGAATGTAGTTATTAGCAATAGTTAAGTTTATTTTAGCACGTTTAAACACGTTGATGCATCCAAAAGTCTCTTAGTGAAGTGAAGAAATGCAGTTACTTAACTCTCTCTTATTAATATTTTACTATGAGCGCAACTTTGCAACACTTTTATTTTTACGTATATTGTACATTTTGATTTATTTTATAATATACTCAATGAAGAATGTGTTGCACGATTGCACTCATATAAATAATTGAGGTAAAATTAGGAGAAATTGCGTATTTTTCATCAAAAACTACAAATAATGCGAAATTTTAACTTGTGTAAGTCATACACTATATTGCCAAAGGTGATCGGTCACTTGCGATTTTAGACGTTTTGTTAACTATCTAGAAAAATACATGAGGAATTAACCTGAAACTGCAAGTGTGTAAGCAGTATGGTATAGGTTATATATTTCCGCGAAGATTTTTTCGCGAAACCTAATAGGGGACTGTCAACAAAATATCAAACAAAACAAATATCTTTTGGATAACCCTGTAAAAACTATTGTAGCAAAGGTCTCAAAAAGTCTCAAAATCATAGCTTGAAAATTCTGAAAATTATCGTCGATAGAGTAAGCTCGAAATCCGTTGTTCCCAAAAGGAAGCAAAAATATGAGGGGTTGTATCCAAATATAGTAGTACGTGCAATATTGTGTACGCTATCTTGGCACTAATCAACAGATATTTGATACAACCCCTCATCTTTTTGCTTCTTTTGGGAACAACGGATTTCGAGCTTATTCTATCGACGATAATTTTCAGAATTTTCAATCTATGATTTTGAGACCTTCACAAAAGTTGCTCTATATACTTAGCTAATACATTATGAATATTATATTTTGATTGCATGCGCGCATGCACAGTGAAACATTTTTTAGTAAACCTGCTCATTTTTCATTCAATTTTTATTATTTTTAAATTCTGATTACATTGTATTATGCACAATGTAGTTTGTCATATTTTCTGAAAATAACTTTTTTTTATATTAAGAACTCTGCAAATTATAAGCAAAAAACTAGGCGAAATTTGGGACTGTTTTTATAAAAACCTTAATTTCTCTACGAGTATACATGCTATTCTCATAAAAATGAACACAGTATATTACAATAAGCCACTTATTAATAATCTAGTGTTTGAATGCCTTTACTACATTCGTTTTTACAGGGTTATCCAAAAGATATTCGTTTTTTTTCAGTTTGTTGACAGTCCCCTATGGGGTTTCGTGAAAAAATCTTCGCGGAAATATATAACCTATACTATACTGTTTACACACCTGAGGTTTCAGTTTAATTCCTCAAGTATTTTTCTAGATAGTTAACAAAACGTCTAAAATCGCAAGGGACCGGTCACCTTTGGCAATATAGTGTATAAATCCGAGCAAAATGCAAAACCTATTGTTGAAATCGTACAGGACCTTCTAATATCAAAAAGTGAAATAATTAAGTCAGTATAGTAAAATCGAATTTTAGTCTTATTTCATGGGCCAAAAACACGGCTTATCGACCCTGATCGTTTTTGGTAGAATAAAATTGTTATAAATTTTTGAAAAACTCCACTACCGTATCTTAATCATAACTTTCTTATATTTTTAATTGATATATCTGAATAAAACAATTTCTTGCAAATTAAAAAATATATAAATAAAGATTTTGTATTTTTTTCATATAAAATACATTGTTATTTAGCTTTATAAAATAAAGTGGTTCTGGTTTAACCAAAATTATAATAAATACTTTAATTAATTAATTAACTAATTAATTAATTTTTAATTTAAGACTTTAATTCAAAATTATACTGTTTAAATATTTTCAAAGCATGGAGATATATAGACTGTAATATTTTTTTCACGTAAGTTGTTAAGTATCTTCTGATATATCTTTCCTTCTCCAGCGGGTGCGAGATTCTGATCTCAAATCTGTGGTAGTTGGGGAGGTGCTGGATACGAACTCATATATCGCTCGTCGGCCAAACAGTTCAGTTGTTTCCATGGTTTTCTTGGAAAATTGTATAAATACGGGTTAGGTTCCCTTTAAAAGAGCTTCCCAGCTCCGCCTGTATACCTCCCGCAGACAATTATCCGTAACAAATACAAAAAATCCAATATGTTATCTATAAACAAATTTGAAAAATATCTGTGTGTTAATATAAATAAAAATTTATATTACCAATTACATATTTGTTAAACTATTGAAAAAAGCATCAGACATTTTATTAATCGAATATTTTAACACATTCGATTAATCATATTACATCCTTTAAAAAAAATTTAACGAGGTTTTTTCATTCAAATATTTGTATTTAAAAAAAATATATATGTCCAAATTATTTTTTATCTAGTCAGTTAATTTTAGACTACCCACAGAAATTCAATTGAGCTTGCGAATTTATTTCAAAGAAAAAAATTAAGTAGAAACAAAATAAAATTCAAATTACAGGGTAATGTTTTGATTAATATATGGTGTTTGAATTACATTATGCTTGATTAGAAAATTCTTTCTAATCTGAAAAAATAGAAAAGTTGAAGCATATGTTAAATCTTTTAACAGTTTTATTTACTAAAATATGAAATTATTGTGCTTGTCATTATCTTACAAAGCGGTATGGAATATATTTAAAATATTTTATCAAAACTTTCTATTCCTATAGACATTACATGAATGTTCAGATTTTTCAATAATTAAATAAACATCAATTTCCCAAGCATATAGCGTAAAAAAGAAAGAAATCTCATATAATATTAAATTTAAAATCACTAAGAAAATTTGAAATGTCATTCACTTTCCCAGCACTTTTTATTCGGTTTATGTTTTAACAAGAAAGAAAGGAAAATAATATTTATAAAGGAATGTCTTTTATTTAATCTTTATTTTTTGCGCAGTAGATTGACAATGGTATGACATAGTCATGGTTCCTAAATGGTCTTGAATACCAGTATTCTCTGAGAAAAAAATTCTTTTATGATTTTTCTTGCAAATTTCGTAGAAACGAACTCTGAAGGTTATTTCTATTGCAAATATTGTAGAAACCTACCACGAAAATTTTTCTTAAAATATACTGGTATTGATAACGCGGACCATTTGAGAGCCTTTCATAGCAAGTAAAATCCATAAGTTTGAAGATGGTATTTTCTTTAAACACATACGGGATGATCTTTATGAGGACTCGTGGGGAATTTATGTAAAAACTATTTTGAATAGCAATATTCGTCTTATTTAATCGTAAATTGTCTGGGATTGAATAAGGCGCATATTACTATACGGAAATATTGCTCATATGTAGCCTTTGCTAATCTACCTACAGCTCATCACTGGATGGACGATGCATTTACACTAATTTATTACTGTACTAGCGATTACCCTACTGCAACCTTTTTGACTGTAACTGAGACGGATATACAGGGTGGATATAATTCAAGTGATCGCGTTTGAAGGTACAAGCTAAGCTATTTGGTAATTATACTGTTTAGTGCATGCGGACATAAATACTGCAATTACAAAAAAAAATGAAATTTTTCATCAGCTGTATATCATTAAATAAAAAAAAAAGAAAAGGAAAAGGAAAATAGAAAATTTCCTACCAGCTAACTTTTGAAACTTTTTCCTAGCTAATTTCACACGAGTCTGACTTAAGGTTTTAGCCATGAAAAGCCTTATGAGCGCTAAACTTTTAGCCAAATAACGCCACGCTCTGATAATAATGTGTTTTTGATCAAAATGGTAGTAATTATATCACTGCTATAAAAAATTATCGTCGTCTCAAAAGATATTGATTTAAAATGAGTTGTTTTTGTTAATATTTGCTAATAAAACATCCGTGACATGTAAGCGTCATCCATTGGTAAAATTTCGAAAAAATCATTTTTATTCCATAACTTATTTCCACGTACTCTAAATCAGGGAAGTCCAACCTTTTCCCCATAAAATCAATTATCAACACTTTTTCGGGACAAAAAAAGTTGCTTTCATGAGTCATAAAACTTCTGTCTTTAAATAAAGTGAAGTATTTTGCACGAAAATACTTGTAGTTGTGCGGCTCGCGTGTCACAGGTTGGACACACCTGTTCTAAATAATATAAATACTTTTAAAAATGCTTTTAAAAATATTCCAAATTGTTTATCTTGTGGACTTCAAACACGTGGAGGCTTGCATTAGGCTAATTAGGCACACATAGGCTTGCTTTAGGCTTACTTACATTTAGAATTAACCATAAAAGGCATTTTTATGGGCAGATGTGAGCTAGATTTAATTCTTGACAGCCAAAAATGGTATGGAAAGGTTAGCTTCTGGCTATCTTTTATTCATTATGATTTTTAGTGGCTTATATGTGGCTAGTTTCCGTTAATAATTGCCATTTACATTAAAATTGTGGCCGGTTTTAGGCAATCTATCATTTATGAATAACCGTTAGTGGCCTAATTATGGGGATCATATTGTATTTCTGGACAATTTAGTTGCGGCCTGATTATGGCCGGTGTGATAATTTTTTGACGTTGCCGTTACGAACGATGATAGCGGGCTCCAATCGCACAGTTTGGGACATGGTGCAACGCCTAGAGAAACGGTTTCACCGTTTTTTAATTCAAAATTTTTGAATTCAAATCGTAAATTCTGAAACAAGAAACTTTACTTTAAGAAGTCACGAACGATCTGCCATTAAGTAAGGAAAAGAACATTATAGGGAATTTCTGGTATGAATGCGAAATTTCGGAATTTAAAAAAAAGCCAAACTGGTAATGCTTTAAAAAGTGCTAACAAATTGCACCCGATAAACGTGCAACGATGCGGTACAATAATAGGGCGATCGCAGGGACATCTGCTTTAAAAATAGATTTACTTCTAGCAAAAATAACCGTTTCACTATCGACAACATGAACATGATTTCTGTTAATAAAATCTTCTATGTAAATGTATATTTGAGATGTAACTGATTTTGAAGTTATTTTTCTATCATATGAGGGAATTAACCTTTTCCACTCTTCTAGCGAAGATTCATCGTTTGGTATGCTAAATAGGGATAGTTTCTAGTTTTCTGTCTTGTATCGAGTACTGCAACCAGGCACAAAAGAATGCGTATGACGTTTTTTGACCATGATCAATATCATTCATATTTCAAACGGTATGAAAATAACTATCCAAGTCAAAGGAAATAGAGTATAATTTATTTAAAATATTTACCTCTAGCTACAACGTTTTCTCAGTTCGATTCTTATACAATTTTTGCGTTGGAAAGAGCTAGCAGATAATGGCGTAGCCAGAGAGGGGGTCCAAACGCTCAGGAAACAAGTAATATTATAAAGCTTTCTTCGCCTTCAATATCGCAGAAAATTCTCCGATTTGATAAGGCAAAAATATTTTTATAAAATTAGTGCTATCCAAACCAAGACCTCCTTATCATAGTATCAGACCTCTCAATCAGCAAGTTTCCTATGACCGCTATACTTGTCCTGCTACTAGCGCCATCAATCGTCAGTAATAGGAGTATTTACGACACGAAATAACACGAAATTTTTCACAGCTCCATTTGTTCTATGCATTTGCTTATGAACTAGTATCGGTAGCATAGCTGCCAACTTTTACGCTTTTTCCTACCACTAAAATTTTATAGTAAATTTTATCTTATTAAATTGACAAGATCGTGTGATTACATGATGAAAAAAATTCTATTAAATTTTAGTGGTACCAAAAAAGCGTAAAAGTTGGCAGCTGTGCGGTAGCAGAGCTGCTAGATTTTTCTATAGATTTTTCTATTCTCTTTTTGGATACCAGTTTTTTAGTACAGACAATTTTGTTTTGTTTGATTGGAGAATTCAGGGATTTAAAAGTCTGGGATTGTCAAGTCTAATCTATGATAAGGGAGTCTTGATCCAAACCATCTGGACCTCCACCCTGTCTACGCCACTGCTAGAAGATGTCGCTGCGATCGACCCCTTATCTTTTCAGCATCGTTCTACATTTATCAGATTCAATTTTTTAGTACTATTTTGTAGCCATTTTCCACACTATGTATTCTAGGCGCTGTAGCCAAGTCCAACGTAACCATCAGTGGCCCGCATGTTCTGTGACTTTTGGGCCTGGTCTTAAAAATTAAAGTCAAAAAGTAAATATGCGTCGATAAGATCCATTAAGGTTCAGTCCCAACAATGACAAGTACTGTTTTCTTGATCATGGGCCCTGATGTACTGTCAGCATATATCCCTGTCAGGTGGTCGGCCTAAAGCGGAATATTGTTTAGTTCCCAAGCGATCTTGGTAATCATTTTATGTATCCCTAAGGGATGAAAATTTCAGTGAACCTTGCTCATACCGGAGAAAGACTGCGGACTTCTTGCGTGGCAGTTAGACGCGCTGACCACTACACCAAATATTAAATTCAGTCATAAAAATTATTTATGAAATTATTATACAAGAAATAAAATTGGTACTCTTGAATATTAAAATATTAATTTGTACCTAATTTTCGTTCGCCCTTTGTTGTAGATTATGAGTTCTAGAAATCAAGTTGTCTGAAAAACTTCGGAACTGACGTGTAAAAAAAACGTTTGTTAAATTACCGCTTGCATCTGTACTACTCGCGAAATGCAAAATTATTAACATAATAATTTAAAACGTAGAGTCAACCAATTCAGTGTTGTCAGTGCATTGCTTTTTTAAAACACTTCTGATTTCTTGATTCCACCACTGTTTTTGAAACGATATAATTTGAGTTATTTTCACGTACTTAATCTTTCATTACATAAGGCGAATTTTACTTTCTCAAAAATCTGGTGTCAATCAAGAAAACTACATTAAAAAAGTAGCCAACTGGCAAAACTGAGACAAATAAGAATATGACACTACATACATTTTAAACATGACGCTTCAGACATTTTAATTACTAAAAATTGTGATATTTTCGAGATTTTTGTGTCGCGATGAACAATAAAGCTTGTTTTTATTTGAGCTCTTTGAGATTGAAATAACTTAGCTACGTTTGAATTTCTTAAACCTGTCAGCTCCTGAAAATAAGCCACAAAATAGGTACCGCTAATGTTATACTTATGTTTACTTAACCCTTTCCAGTGCAGAATAAATTTGTTTGTAAAATAATGAAATAATGGACTGGCACCAGATTTCACAAGCGATTTCCTTAGAAAAGAATAATTTGCTGATTTTCCCTTACTTTATAAAAGGAAAATTTTAATTAAATATTCTTGGTGCCGTTTGTCAGTTTTGGAATTAAAATTAGGTGTCCTGTTTTGTGACCACCGCCCGCTAAAGGATTAATTGACCTCAGCTGCGACTCGACAGGGATTTCACAATCGCTTGAACTAAGGATAATTTCGTAAACTAAATTTCTTCTTGTGGATTCCTAGAACATCATACGTTTAAATAAGATCAAATTTAATATACTAAATTTTTGGTAGTATAAAATTGGTATAAATTTTTGAGAAACTTCACTACAGTATCTAAATCCTAATTTTCTTATATTTTTAATTGATAAATCTGAATAAAACAATTTCTTGAAAATTGAAAAAATATAAACAGAGATTTTGTATTCTTTTCATATAAATTAAATTATTATGTAGCATTATAAAATAAAGAGGTTCAATTTTAATTAAAATTATAATGTTTAAATATGTTCAAAGCATTGAGATATACAGAATGTAATATTTTTCTCACGAAAGTTGTTAAATATCTTCTGATATTTCTTTATTCCTCTAGCGGGTGAGAGGTTCTTCTCTTAATTCTGTGGTGGATGGGAAGGTGAACGAAGGGTACGAACCCATATATCTGTCGTCGGCCGAACAGTTCAGACGTTTCCGTAGTTTTCTAGGAACCTTGTGTAAATACAGGTTAGGTTCGTTATAAATGAGCTTCCCAGCTCAGCCTATATAACTCGCGCAGATAATCAACCGTAACAAATACAAAAAATTCAATATGTTATCTCTAAACAAATTAGGAAAGTACGTGTTAATATAAATAAAAAATATGTATTTATTTATTTTTAATTGCATATAGGCTAAACTATGGAAAAAGCATCAGACATTTTATAAATCAAATATTTTAAAACATTTGCTTAATCATGTTACAATCATTTTTTTTGTTATTGTTGTTGAAATAAAATAAATATTACGTGGTATGGATCAATAGTTCTTCTTATTTCTAAAATTTAATAGAAGGAATTTTCATTCAAATATTTGTATATTTTTTTAAATATGTCCAAATGATTTTTTATCAATTCATTTAATTTTATATTACCCATAGAAATTCAATTAAGCTGCCGAGTTTATGTCAAAGAAAAAAAATTATGTAGAAGCAAAATAAAATTCGAATTACAGGGTGATGTTCTGCTTAGTATATGGCGTTTGAATTACATTATGCTTGATTAGAAAATTCCTTTTAATCTTAACAATTAGAAAAGTTGAAGTATATGTTACAACTTTTAACCCCTTAAGTGGTTTGCCCGTACACCGTACGCGCAAAAAGAGTTTGCTTGTTCTGTTATACAAATCATTGGGCCACAACTAATTTTTAAACGCAAGATTCGATTTATTTTTAGAAAAATTTTTATTAGAAAATTTTCGATTATACAAGTCAAATATTTAGTTTGGGAAAAGTGGTTTTTTGTCCATATTTTTAGTTTATTGTATAAAAAAAAAGAACCTGTTAAGGGGTTAACAGTTTTATTTACTAAAATATGAAATTATTGTACTTGTCATTATCTTACAAATATCTTACTTATTTTAAATATAGTGCATACCACATATTTAAAATATTTTATCAGAACATTTTCCTCCTATAGACATTACAAGATTTTGCAGATTTTTGTATAATGTAATGAAAATGAATTTTCAAAGCATATAGCGTAAAAAAGAAAGAAATCTCATATAGTAATAAATTTAAAATCACTAAGAAAATTTGAAGTGTTATTCAGTTTCCCAATACCTTTTATTCCGTTTCTGTTTAACAAGAAAGAATGTAATATAAAATTTATAAATGAATGTATTTTATTTAATCTTTATTTTTTGTACAGTAGATTGAGAATGATATGACATAGTTAGGACTCCCAAATGGTCCGCTTTCTGAATACCAGTATTTTATAAGGAAAATTTTCTGTTTAGATTTTTCTTGCAAATTTCGTGAAAACCGACCTTGAAGGTTATTTCTATTGCAAATGTTGTAGACACCTACTACGAAACTTTTTCTCAGAATATCAGACTTGTCAAGTCTCCGGCTTTTTGTTTACCAGTATGTTCTTATAGAAAATGTTATCTTTCAAATCGAAGAATTCTGTGATTAAGCAAAACAATATTTACTGTACTAAAAAACTGGTATTCAAAAAGCCGTAGACTTGGCAAGTCTGGAATATACTGGTATTCAAAACGTGGACCATTTGGGAGCCCTGCATAGTAAGCTAAATCCATAAGTTTGACGATGGTGTTTTTCTTTAACCCGGGAGCAGTCGCACGGGGTATGACATACTCAAGATGCGTATTGTTTTTACAATTGTCACCACTAATTTTTGAAAAGTAATCTACAATTTACATTATCATAGAATTTGTAACAATTGTCTGAGACTGAGTAAGGTGATGATTATTAATTGTATTTATTGGTGACAATGTTAAAAGCATTCATTATCTGGGTATACGCGATTTCTCCCGAGTTAAACACATAAGGGATGGTTTCTATGAAGACTCTATGAAGACTATTTTGAAGATTTCTATGAAGACTATTTTGAATAGTAATATTCGCCTTATTTAATCGCGAATTTTCTGAGATTAAATAAGACGAAGATTACTATACGAAAATATTGGTAATATGTAACCTTTGCTTATCCACCTATAGCTCATCATAGGATGGACGATGTAATTACACTATTTTATTAGTGTACAATCCGTTATATTACTGCAACCATTTTGACTGTAACTTCGACGGATATACAGGGTGGACATAATATAAAGTGCTCGTGTTTGTGGTGCTCTACAAGCTAAGCAATTTTGAAGTTTTTAAAAAATATTTGGTATTTATAGTGTTTAACGCGTGCGGAAACAAGCTATGCCAGAAAAAAAAATCCAACAGCTGTATGTCATTAAAATAAAATAAAAAGAAATGAAAAACAGAGAATATCCTACCAGCTAACATTTAAAACTTTTCCCTAGCTAATTTTACATGATTTTAATTTAAGGTTTTAACCATGAAAAGCCTTATGAGTACTAAACTTTTAGCCAAAAAAAGCCGCGCTCTGTTACTAAAGTGTTTGTTATCAAAATGATAGTAATTATATCACTGCTACGAAAGATTATCGTCGTATCAAAAGATATTGATTAAAAATGAGTTATTTTTAAAATTCATTAAGATACAACTAAATGTAAATATATTGCTTGAAGGTGCGTAAAAACATACATAAAAACATTTAAAAGCACATTAAAGTCCTTTTAAAAAATTCAAAAACGTTTTCAGATCTCAGATCTGCTTGATGTTCTTTTATTCTGTCCCGAAATTTCCTCATTGTCATACCTATGTACATAAAATCTTTGTCATCTTTCTTGAATGGTATAATAAATAGACACCACACTGCGTTAGCAAGATTAGCGCAAACTGAACCTATAAAAGTTGATTTCAATAGATCCAAAATTATATTCCTCACAAATAATCACCTGGAAACAATCATAAGAGAGTCTCTAGAAATAATGTCTAAAAAAGAAATAGTCTGTAACGATGTATTATCATATGATATCCACGCAGTCTGGAATGAATTAATGCATCATTGATTACCTTTCCCATCCCACCTTATTTCCAAAACCTTGAAGTAAAATAGTTTATTCCGGGCAAGCAAGAAAACGCAAAGAGATAACAACTCAACTCAAAAATTTAGTTTTTCCACTGATGATGACCGAGTTTCGGTTGAAAACGTTTTGGAATTTTTTAAAAGGACTTTAATGTGCTTTTAAATGTTTTTATGTATGTTTTTACGCACCTTCAAGCAATATATTTACATTTAGTTGTATCTTAATGAATTTTAGCTATTAAACAAGGTGAATTTGCACTGAAATTTTAACTTTTATTGAGTTATTTTTGTTAATATTTAATACTAATAGAAGATCCGTAACATGTAAGCGCCATCCGTTGGTAAAATTTCGAACTAATCATTTTTATTCCATAACTCATTTCCACGTACTCTAAATCAGAAATGTCCAACCGTTTCCCCATAAAATAGATTAATACCACTTTTTCGGGACAAAAAATGTTGCTTTTATAAGTCGCAAAACTTCAATCTAAATATAATGAAACGCAGTATAACGATCCCGGTGTGCATCCATTCATTTTACCAATCGGCTATAAGATGAAGCCATGTTAGGCTTAGTTTCGTTTTGAAATGTATGTGAGAAAACATACCAGCCTAAATACGAATCTCTTCCATCTCAAGTCACTCCTGTTAAGCATATTTTTCTATAATGCATTCAAAACTAACAAAATTTCAATGATTTGCGTAATCGACAAACCATTTTCGAAGTCTTTTGTAATTTTGGTAATGTAACCAAACAGAAGCTGGTAGAAATGAACAATGACTTTCATAGGATTTTTTTACAAAACATTTGTCTAGAATAATATATAACTACTGCAATATATTATTTTGTTATAATAAATTAATAAGTTTAATTGAATAATTTATGAATATATTTTTTTTAACAGAAAGCAAAATTATTATCATTAATACGGCCTTGAACAAATTTCTAGATAGCAGATATCTGGTGTCGCCATCTATTATTACAAATGAGTATTAAAGTTTTTATTTGTAATACTGGATGTTATGAAAATAATCGTGATAAAATTATTAATAGAAGTCTTTAAAATGTTTTCAAATTTCAAATCCTAATTTAATTGCGGTTGGGGCTAGAAATTAACATCATTAGTAAATTTTAGATCAAACAGTCTGGTAAGTTTTGTTAACAACAGAACCAGAAAATTTTAATTAACCCTTCCTAGGACGGCTAATTACACTAGTCTTTAAATAAAGTGAAAAATACTGTACAAAAATACTAGTAGCTGTGCGGCCTGCGAGCCACATGTTGGACACCCTTGCTCTAAATAGTATAAATACTTTTAAAAATGCTTTTAAAAATATTCCAAATAGTTTATCTTGTAGAGCTCGTCTAACCCGTTAACTTTAAATATGGTCAGCGTGTAGATAATTATAGTTCGGTTAACAGTGGTTTTGCTCTATATTGATGATTATATGTTTCAAAGAATACAGCTGTCAATCTTACTGTAGGTTCGAAAATAAAAAAATATATTTATCCGTAGATTTCTGGCTAATTTTGTATACATTTAAACAATTTATCCGTAGATTTCTGGCTAATTTTGTATACATTTAAACAATTTATCCGTAGATTTCTGGCTAATTTTGTATACATTTAAACATTTTTGGAAACAGCGCAGATAGTTAAAGAAATAAAAACCAGAAAATCTTTAAGTGAGTACAAAAATAGACATGCATTTTTTAATATTTATAAGCAAAAATTTTGATTACTAAGAACAGTATCATGAAAATACTAATACCACCTATGCACGTCTAACAGACGTGTATGATACTTGGAAAATTAAATATATTGAAAATTCGTGGTATTATTCAGACAGGATTTATATGGGGGCTTACTTTTGAATATCAGAAAACCCAGTAAAATAATATCAGTATGAAATTTCGAAAAGAAATCTTTGTCGTATTGTAACAGAGAATCCTCAAATTAAATATGATGAGTATAAATTTTCTGAAATAACGGTATTGAACAATAAGTAACCCTACGAACAATGAATGAGAAAAAAACAATGTGATGGAGTGATTACACTGTAAACAAGAACGAAAAGTCATGTGTCAAGCATACATTATGAAACACTTTCCAACACATTAAGAATACTCTAAAAAGACTTCCCCATTTAATGAGGTTGACGTCTAAGTAAACTATTTGGTAAACGCATGACACATTTGAAACCCGATGTCAGCAATTACCGCCAATAGTCGGAAAAGCCTCCCAATTCTTCTGTACAGTCCTGTATAGGATCTATAGATTTGTATATATACTATATAATATGCAACAATTTACTTCAATTAGGAAACGCATAGCACAGTTGGAAATTCCCCTACAGAAAATTACGGGAATAAACGGAAATGTAGCCGAGATATTTTAGGCTACCTCATATAGGATGAATAGAATTTATATACAACTGGTAATATGCAAAATAATAGTTACATTCAAAAACGAGTACCACAACTAAAAACGAACTTCCTGAAATTATTATTGATAGATTTTACTGTAACTGAATTATTTTGTGTAACCCTGTAAATGCACGATGAATGCTATGCGCATCATATGCTATACTAAGAATCTTGTAAAGCGCTTCAATTATATATATCACTTTCAATATGTCTGAGATAGTATAACATCATTAAAATACACCGCAAACTATATTTCCTCATAGGCTGTATTGCAGCGGAATACTTTTGAGTGTCCCTGTAAATGAACTATAAATGCTACACACTTCATTTTCTATACCGAACATGTGAAAGTAATTTATTTACGCGAGTTACAGGTCGGACAGACGGCAAACGGCAGACAGACAAATGGAATTCATAAATACTTCTCAACTATGTTGGAAAGTGTTAAAAAAAGACCAATTTTTCTTAATCTATAAAAATATAATATAACCACGAATGAACGAATATAATATAACCTTTTCCGAGTTACTAAACGAATTCGAAAAAAGTTCCTTTATCTTTACAAATCTCAGAAACTGAGAAAGTTTCGAGATTTAAAGAGGAATTCGTGTAAACAAGGTTTCTTTTGCTGCCCATATGTTTCAAAAATTTTTTCGAGTAGCTTTAATAATACATTAATCAATTTTCACAAACTCGATTTTAGGTTTTTCGGAAGCTATCAATTCTCAAGTACATATATTCAGCTGTGTAACTGAATTTACAGATGCAATTGTAACGAAATAATATTGAGATTAATCTTAATATTAAAGCTGTTAATTTAGCATGTTTGTCTGTTAAACATGGAAATATTCACTTGAGAATTGAAGGAATCGAAAAACATGTAATCTGGGTAAGGAAAAACTGATTAATATACTCTAAAACGTACTCGGAAACGTTTGTAGCGTTTGTTTTTATAAATGCTTCTTTAACCCTTCTTTGCATGAGTTTTTCTTTTACAATTGTGTTTTTTTATACATATATTAAATATTAGACACCAGAAATTTTAAGATAGATTTTTAACTTTGATCAGCAACATGGTTCACGGGAAATTTACTGGATTAATATTTCTACATAAATATAGTGTTGGCGAAGAAGTTGATCTATTTATTAAAAGTTAAATAAAAAGTGATGGAAATTTACATCACTATGCAATTAGGGGTTAAATATCGCAATTCTAATAGATTCTGTGGTGTCTAAAGATAATGAAATTCTTTCCGGAATCGTAGGTAACTCCGAAAAGATTATTTCTTTTCTGATTCCATTATATTTTAGTAGATGCAGAAATATTTGTCTTTTTTTACAATGTAGTGATAATATTGCTTTTTTTATAAAAAGTTAATGTAAAATAATGACGCATTATCCACATATTCAAAGTTTTATTTTCAAAATGTTTTTAAATTAACTGTGTACGATTTTTGAGTACCACTATTGTAATTCCGAATAACGATATTCACTTTTCTTAATGGTTAAATTTTACGATTCAATAAGACTAAGATTGCTATTCGGAAAGAGTTGTACTGAAATATTGGAAGTATTGGAAGCTATTCGTTGTGTTTAAAAATTTTATGATGAAACTGGAGAAACTTTGTAATCCCTTTGCGTCATTCGACATCAACAAGAATAAGTCTAATTGCATCGTTAAAAATCATGTTTTTGTTTCCTAGAATATTTATTCCACTCTCGCTTTCACTCATAATTAGATTTCATGCCTCTACAAAATATCTGGGATAAAATCACACACCATAAATGATTTTTATCCCTTTACAACACTCACAGTAAAATGGTATGTGAGGGTGTTAGAGTGATATTAGAGTATATCAATATTTATTAATTTGAAAAATGAAGGGTCTTGTGAAACTTGTCGTATTGCCGTTGCATTAAGTGGTTTAACTTGTTTTGCCCGCTAGCCACTCCCTTAGTGAACTATGACTTATGTGACTGTTACACTGAATAGAAATTAATATACGTTGAGAGAAAATATGATTATCTAGGTTTTTCAAATTTTTGACTTACTCTTCTGTCATTCTAACCTCCTGATATGATGTAGATGGTATAAATACAGGGGGACCCATCAAGACTGACCAAACTCTCCACAACGGTCCACAGCTTTTGAGAAAAATGCAAAAGTAAAGTATGACGTCATATCCGGTGCAAGAAAAAACTTTATTGGAAACATGAATATCGGTATAATCACGAACGGAATACATTATCGCCAAGCGAAGATTAACAGTAGTTACTAGATGCAGCCTTTTAAATACGATTCAAATGACAGTTTCATGGCTCCCAAATAGTACGCTTTTTGAATACTGTGATTTTTTTAGAAAAATTTTATTTTTAGATTTTTCTTGCATATTTTGCAGAATCTACCTGCGGAGTTAAATTTCTACGGAAGTGTTGTAGAAACTCACAATGAAATTTTCTGTTAAAAAATACTGGTATTCAGTTGGCGGACCATTTGGGAGCCCTGTAGTTTGAATTCATTCCACAACGCACGCAAGCTTGCCTCGATATGCGCGTTGAATATTTTTGGCATCTTCGTCTACAAACATATGTAAATACCTATGTTCATGTTACCAATAATTTTTTTTCATAGCGCCGGGTATGACGTCATACTTTTCTTTCGCATTTTTTCAAACGCTATGGTTCGTAGAGGTTTAGTTCTTTGGGCATTTTTTGTGCACTCGAAGCGAGGAATCTGGCTGTGCAGAGTTTGGACGGTCTTGATGTGACACCTGTATAGAGAATTGGAAAACAACAGAACTGTGTTTTTCGACATTGTGTAAAAACTTTTAAAACTTTTTCGTATGTACCTGTTTAATATTTTGGATTTTAATAATGACTTACCACATTCCCAGTTTTTTTTTCACGAATATTTTCTGTATGTGTAAACAACTGCGGTTGCTTTAGTTTCCAGCGTTTAACAGATGATTAAAATTTTTGACTTGACAGATCATTGCACTCTCTTATTAGAGTATTATTGGGACGCAGTTAGGTAAAAGATGCCAGAAATCGAAAAACGACATACCTGTGGTGGTGTACTATTACGGCCGAATTGCTACGAGAGAGATATAAGCCGAGGGGGATTGCCCAACGTGGGGGATTCATTATAAAGGATCCTAACCCGTATTTATGTCAAGGTTTGAAGAAACTCACGGAAACCGCCGAAAGGTTAGGTCACGCCTAACTGCTTTGCAGAATCTCTGAGCCGCTAGTGGCCAACGACATATTCAAAAGTACTGTATTCCAATAAAATTTAAATACCGTAATAACGTTGTATTAAACGTAGCATTAAAATACAAACCAAAAATTCATCTGAGCAGTCCCTCTCAGGCGATCGAACCAAATATGTGTATTTCAGAACGGTACTTTGAAAACTATGGGTATATGTTGGCAAATATAGTAAGAATGCTTAAAAAACGTTCAATTCTTTTCAAAAAAGACAAATATTTAACTTTCAAGAATTTATAGATTTATCAACAAAATAACTTATATTCGCATTTATGATACGTAGTAATACATTGCAAAATAAAGTAACTGTGTTAAAATACAGAGAGAAAAATTTAATCTAAACTCACTATAAAATGTTTAGCTATATAAATGTTTATTATCCTCTTCCAAAAAACTGAAATGAAAAATTACTCATATTTCGTTCTTTGAAAATTTTTGAAATAATGAATAGAGCAGAAGTATAAAGAAAACTTTCCACTTCTTTCTGATTTATTTTATTTATCTTTTCCATTTGCAATAAAAATGTTTCATTTTCAAGTCGCAAAAGGAGAGGTTTAAAATTTCGGTATGATTGTTGAAGTTTTATTTAAAATGCTGCGTTAAGCAAAGAATTTTATATTTTATAAAACTGCTCAAAATAGCTGTATGTTATATGTATCATACAACAACAGTTATTTTCTTTTTTCCAAATTCTACCATACATATATTATATATGTATATATATGCATATATATATATATATATATATATATATATATATATATATATATATATATATATATATATATATAGATTTATATATATAGATGTACAATACATACCGGTATATATATATATATATATATACCGGTTGTTCCACACGTTCGATAAATCTTTAAAAAATTATTAACAAAAAGAGAACAATGCTAAAAAATTGCAGTCTGCACGAATGAGATTAGAGAGAGATTGGATTTTTTTTATAATAAAAAAAGTTTTGGTTCAAAAAGTTACCGATAGATGACACAGTCATGCATAATATGAAGCAGATGTATGCAATTTAGAGTTATCGTAAAAGACCCGGTTGTTTGGACACTGTCAGAAATGGATACTTAAATTTCACGAAATTTTCTTCATTTTTGACCATACCGTTTGCTGGGAAATGCTCCGAGCGAGTATTTTGTCAAATTGAGTAAATTAATTTCTTCACTTGTTTGAGGATACAAATTTCGTCAAATTGCTTGATCGAAAGTGTAAAAAATGCCGGTGGTGCCATCTATTGATAATTTTAGAAGCATCTGTACTTATTGACACTGGAAAAAAAATTACTCCGCTCATCTCAAGTTTTCAACGGGATTCGAACGTGCGGCCTTGTGTATTGGAGGCGAATGCGCTGCCTACCTCACCGACGGGACTTGCGTAAATGTGATTTTAAATGTATCTACGGGATTTTGCTGCGTGTTTATATTTTTAGAAGGTAGATTGTATTTTTATCGGTGCTGTTATAATTTCTGCATGTTTTAATTAATAAGGGTAGATTATTATTACGGGTTTTCTATGGTTAATAAATAATTAGCATATGGCTTGATTAATATAATTTATAAGAGAAATTTCCTTTGTTCAATGAATGAATAGAAATGGTCTAATTAATTTATTGGTCAGAAATAATAAATTTTGAAGTGCATATTTGAGGAGAACTTATCAATTTTAGATGCTAAGTTTTTAACACGTTAATGTTTATAGAGTGGGGGGGGAGGTATCAGTTATGCATATTTTTAATTTGATTGTTATAGGAATATATTTCTTAAATGAAAAAGAGCTCCTGAAATTTTGAATTTTTTTTCAACGATTTCGTAACAACAAAAATAATAATAAACATTCCTGAACATGTTAACAGCTAAACAATTAACTAATGCAGAAACAATACCTACACACATTTAGTATTAACTGAAAGCGCTTTTCTAAAAATAAATTGTGACAGGAAGAACATAAACGTATATCTGCTTACTAAAATCGCGGAATTTGAGGAGGTACAGCGAGTCCCTCTGTAAACAGCTTAAAATGCCTTTCCTTAATATGCATTGAGTTTGACTGTGAATGGGGAAACAGTTTCGTCAAATATTTGAGAGTTTCCATTTCATTCAAAATCAAGTGATTTTGGGACGAAATGATTGCAAAAATGATGATATATAGCTCAAGAATTGCTGAATCGTCAAATTTGAGAGTTTTATTTTTGGCAGTGAGGAAGCAGTTTCGTCAGATATTTGAGTTTTCGCGTTTCGTTAAAAACCACGTGACTTTGTGACGAAATGATTGTCAAAAATAACGAAATAAAGCTCAAGGATTGCCGAATCGTCAAAATTGAGCGTTTTATTTCTGAGAGGCTTCAGTGTTTGACAGGCTTTATTATCCCAGCACATAAAATGGGTCCTGTTCCAGTCTTTACACTTTTTGCCGTACCGAAATTTTGAAATGCGCTGGTGGCTGATTCCCTGTTCTTCTAAAACAGCTTAACCAACAACATCTATTAAAGATATTTTAATTCTGGCATAGAATGAAGAATCTATGTGCATCGAGGCATTTTACTGACAGCCTGATTTACATAATCTACTTCATATTATGAATGCCAGCGCCGTCTATCGGTTAATTTTTTAACCTCAACTTTTTTGTTAATAAAAGTAAACCAACCTCCTTCCAATCCCATTCGTGCAAACCACAATTTTGTAGCATCATTTTTTCCTTTTAATGAATTTTTAAAGTTTTAAACGATTTGTAGCGTGTACGGTATATACAGGAACTTCAGGTATTGGCTAATTCCTGGCGTGAATGTAGTGTAAGTCACATAACTGCAAAAGTTTACGGTTCTTGGCCACCAGTTTTCTTTTATTAAATTCTTCACTGTATTTAATTGTGGATATATAGGATAATTATGTCAAATTTTCTTGTACTATAATACTGATGTTCAAACACCGGCAGCCATTTACATCTCTGTGACTGAAACTACACCCACGCGTAGAATTAGCCTATTATGGAGTGGTCGGGTAATATGGAATACTAACGTTTCTCTTTGGGGACGTGTTGCTACCAAGCAGCATTATCATTAACAACTTAAGAACGTTATCAGAGTGTCTGTCGGAGCGTGTCGTTAGTCGGTCGGCATCTGGGAGCGTTGTGGGAATAAACATTAATTGTTTGTGTTTGAAAATTTTCAAGAAGTAAGTTTTCAATACTTTGTATTCATTACTAGAAATACTATTTTTACATAAACTAATCATTATGTACACCCAAATATTAACAGTTTATCATGTAAGGCTCGTTTTTTAGTTCATGATTCCGGGCAATAAACAGGGGGTATTTTTGCAAACTGACGAGATCAGGTTATATGGAATACCCTTAAATGTAGTGGCGCAGACACCAATTCTTATATTGTGATATGTGCATGAAAACTAAACTATATTAACTGACTTTCTAGGTACTATATTTTAATAATGTTACCTTGATACTGTTAAATTGTATTTTTCCAAAATTTTGTTCGGTTTTTCTTTTCCTTTTTTTCATTTTTAACACTATATTCCGTATTATATGACGATCCCATAGTACTCCCCTAAATGTTGTTTATTATTATTATTATTTGTTTTTATGTGATAAAATGTCGTAAAATTATTTTCGTCTACAAATAACTAATCACAGATAGTTAAAGTTTGTGTTTGTGTTCAATTTTCGGGTTTAAAACAATATCGAACTGCCTCAAACATAAATGGTATTCCATAAAACCCGAAATTCCACCCCCCTCTCCCTCTGTATATATTTATATATATATACCAAGCGAAACGCGGAACGATGGAATTCTATCTAAAAAATTAACGGATGTATAGAGGAAAAATAGAGTAGTTTTTATAATTTATTAATCAATTTATCTGACATGGATTGAACAAGAAATGTCGGTTTTTCGAGACAATCGATTCTCAGGTAAACATTTTCATTTTCAACAAACATGTTTAAAAGTCAAATATGCTAAATTAACATTGTTAAATGCACATTATTTTCTTAATATTGCATGTATAAATTCTGTTATGCAGCCTAAATTTTTACTTGAGAACAGATACAATCCGTAAAACCGATATTTCGTGTTGGTACAAGTTTAAGAAAACTGATTAATACACTTCTAAATCTACTGGAAAAAGTTTTCCAAAATTACGGACAGAAAAAGAAAATTTTGTTTCAGAAATGCTTGTTTAACCCTTTGATTACGAATTAGGACTGGTGGATTTTTATATTCACTCGTACTACAATTTATAAACAAATTTCTTTGTAGTAGATTTCTCTTAAAATTATCCTAGTATTAAGTGTATCACAGAGATTATATTTCAAAAAGTAGTGCGAGTAGAATACAGATATAGTCGTCGGTACGACTATATGCTGTTAATGGGCCTTACATATGATCGTTTCTCTACGTCAGAGGTTCCCAAAGTGTGCTCCGCGGAGCCCTTGGGGCTGCGCCTATACTTTTCAGGGGCTCCGCGGCATTCCAGGGAAATAAACAGAACATGAAAGAAATTAGCATATTGCAAGGGAAAATATTTTCGAAAGAATGTAGGAATTTGTGTGTGTGTGTCAAAAATAAATACATTGGGTTGAAAAATACTATAATATGTTTTTTAAATCACAGAAAAATTTGCATTATACATGTATCCATTTTCTATATAATATTTTTGGTTTGAAATACTTTATTTTATGTTTCTGCATTTGATGTGTTTTAAAAATTCGATTAAAAAAACCTATAAGAAATAGTATTCTGAATCGAATGCACAACGTTGATCGAAAGAGCAAACGCGTGCCAGTGCTGTTATTTCTGCTTGCCGAAAAAGGGAGAATAGGTTTGTTCTTTGGATTTCCGCCTATTCATATATTTATACTTAGTTCTTTTAGGTAGATTTCGTAAGAAATACTACATATTGCATTCTCCCCTAAGTTGAATTTTTGAAAATTTTTTGCATATCTATGCCGATCATGACTCCCAGAACCCAAAACCACCCCCAGTTCAAAACTTTATCTATCTATCTATCTATTTATGTCACTTTTTTACGGACACGATAACTCGAATAATTCTTCACAAATCTTTTCCAAACTGATACATAAAATCAAGGGGCATAAAATCTCGGTCAAGTTCGTTCATGGGCAAAATCGAACCAAGGGGGGGAGGGAAAAGGGGGCTTTTTGTGAAAACAGAAAAAAACCCATAACGTCTTAATTATAATACGTATCGAATCCGTTTAAAGTTATTATTACTTCTACAAAAAAGGACCGAAATTTATGTATAACGAATTTTTGATATAATTAAAAATGGCCCCAAGGGTGGGTGGGAAAGGGGGGGGGTTTAGAAGAAAAAAATTCATATTTTCGTCAATTTACAAGCTATCAAATCCGCTTAAATTTATTATAAATCCTCTTACTATTATCTAAAACTTTTATATTGAGAAGTTTTTTATAGGACCAACCGTTATAGCAAAAAACAAATTAAAAACAAAAAAATCCCTGCCGGCTCCGCCTGCGAACAAGTTAGATTTCGAAGTGGGCGGTCCCTTATGGAACCCAACTGCGGCATCATGGAAAAAAGGTCCTTTCTTCCGCAATTGCCAACAAACAGGCGCCCCACGGTCTGCGTCTTCGAAATCTACCTGTACCTGTAGGCCAAACCGTCAGGGATTTTTTTAGTTAGTAACCAGGTTCTAACTGTGTATAAATATTTCTATTTTTTATAGCTTTAAGTTCTTTAATCTGTTTATGTTATTTGTATATGTCAAATTTCTGTACTGTTTTTCATAGTAAAGCAATGTTTGTCAATTAAAAAGCCTCATTTTTGTAACGTCTTGTATCGTTTAATAAACCCCTCATTAGATTCCTTTAAAATTTGTATACGTTGTGTATATAGCTTCCTTTTTTTCTTTTTGTAACTTTAATTCCTTTAATCTGTTTATTTTATTTTTATCAATTCTTAGTTATTTAATTTTTTATGCTAATTTACATAATTCTACTTAATTTTTAAAGCAATGTATGTTGCTTAAAACGCATTTTTTAACATCTTAACAACCCCCTCTTTAAAATTTTGTTTTAATTGGTCTCGGCATTGGCTAAGATTCTTATGTTATGATGCCACTTTTTCCTATCAGAAATAAGGTTGTACCAATTTAAAAAATATATATTGATTCTTTACATTTGTCATCACACTAACAATCTAAACTTTTGCTCGGCTCCACCCCTTGCTTAGACTTTTCGTCAATGGGTACCCGCCCTTGTATAAATTTAACCCCACCCATACATTCCGTATTGTTAGAGTAAAGTATTTCTTCTAGTTGCAGTTCTTTTAACGTGTAGTTTTTAACCGTATCTATTTTGAGGCAAAAACAATGGTGAAAGAAAGTTTCTTTCAAAACTATAGTTAAAAGCTGAATACTTCAAATAAAACCTCCTAAAAAAGTGACCAATGCTGCACATAAAAATACAGGTTACAGACATTTCCCCGCCCACTTAAACAGTAAAACGATGATCTGCCTCTAAATATATTTTTAAAAAATGGTTCAAAAGAAGAAGACAAGAAGCGATTCGTTTTCCTTGCATGTTTAGAAGTACTAGAAACGTAAAGAAGACCGAAAAAAGAATCCGTAATCGCATGATTCTGTTACGGGTGGGCGAGACTAGTGAAAATGTGTTATATAATTACTCATGGGCGACAGAACCTACGTATTTTCTTTCGTTTTTCGAGTAGCCTATTGGGATTATAAAAAAGACTCTATTTATAAACGAAAACTGTTCAACTTACCTTTTTTCTGTGTGTGTGTTGTTTTTGCCATAAATAATAATAGTTTCACGTAAGCCCCAATGCAATGCATGTTCCGGACAGGGTTACCATTTTGATCTTTAATTCAGAGTTCATACTGGAAATCCCGAAAGAATATTTTTTATTTAAAAAATGGATGCCATTAATCCTTAACAGTATTGCTCGAACGTCACTTAGGTAAGAAGAGTTTGTTTTCTTCGTTACTAAAAGCTTTTAGAAACCACAATTTTTTAAATATAACTTTTGATGTATTTGGCGGACAAATCTCGATAATACAAGGCGGATGTTTTAATCCCAAAAAGTTGTTTTTAGTCTTTATTTTTGTTTTATTGTGTCCAATAATAGTAGTATAAAATAAAACTGTTAAGGGGGGTAAATAATAGAAAATTTGATTTGCAAAATTTCTAGTATGAATTCAGAATTTCTGTATCAAGAAAAGGGCCAAACTGAGAACCTTGGCCCCATGTTGGAAACTACTGGTTCGGACTCTTAACCAGCATATATTTCTTTGCTCCTTAGGCATAAAAAATAGTTTGTAAACCATAGAGTACCGTGGGATTAAGGGGCTCCGCCTTAGAAATTCTTCCCAAAAAGGGCTCCGCGAGCCCAAAAGTTTGGGAACCACTGCTCTACGCGTTTGATCTTACATGATTGCACGGGCTTCCTTATTTCTATTCTGAGATTTTAAATCTTTATTTATTATCACTTTCTTTTTCTTTGGCATAAATTTTATTTTTTGAATATTTTTCTATTTAAAGAATTAGATCATCTGGAAAGTTCTGCGAAATTTGATATACCGGGTGGTAATAATGTAAGTATCTCTATTTGGAGCTGTCTGTAACTTGAACGAATAACGGGAATGAAACCTAAATCGGTACACTTCCTATCCGAGAAGGGGGGAGAAGAATGGAACAATAAAAAAAATAATTGCAATAATCGCCGACAGATGGCGCTTTTGAGTGTGAAATGTAATGTGTAATATTGTGTACCGTAGAGGTGTCGCAAACCACATTCTACAATAAACCGCATATAACCACATTCAATGTGACATTATCCAATAAATTAGGTTTGCCATCCTGTTTGACGCCTTAATTCTTTGTTATTGTATTACACATTCCATTTCACACTCAGTAGTGCCATCTACCGGTGATTATTGCAATTATTTTTTTATTGTTTCATTCTTCTTTCCCCTTCTCGAATAATAAGTCCACCGATTTTGGTTTTATTCGGACTATTCCTTCGAGAAACAGACAGCTCCAAATATAGATGCATAACGCTACATAATTCATAAATGCCACATTCCCACTGAAATTTTCTAATAAAACTTTCTTTTATGATGTACGTGAAGAAACCTCTTTTACCTATTTCGGAATAAATTTGTTTATAAATTCTGGTGACATTAAATCATTTCAACATTATCTGCAGAGAAGTATACCGCAGAACTTTCCTAATGACCCAATATATTTTATTTTTTTACAATTAAAATAAAATAGTTATTTAAAAATTTCTAATTAGCAATATTAATTCATTAAAATGTTCATTGATGTTCTAAAAAATAAGTTTCATTCTTCAGAAGTAAATCACATTATTCATTTCAGTTAATTATATTTCATTTATTTTTACAATTGATATTTTTCATAGAACATCAACAAATTAGTTATACTTTTCAAAATGTATGAGAAACAAACATTAATATTTCACCAATTACGAAATACGAAAATCCTCTTTGTATATTCAGAAGATTTTTGTTGCGCTTTCTTTAGTAAATATACTTATAGACATACAAAATATATATGACGAAATAATCGTCTGTCCCATATGGATGTATTTCATCATACATTTCCTATTTTCCATTATCTACAAACATAATTAAATCAAAAAATAACATGAAATTTTTGTAATTTTGAAGCATATTAACAGAGGTTGTAAACATAATCGGACTTTTAATATAATTTTAGTAATTATACTACATAAACAAATATTTTATGTTAAATATTAAAAAGTAAAGAAAGCTTATTTGCGAAACTAATTAATAAATTCCGTTTAATGACCAAAATTTCCTTAATGACAAAAATGTAAATTAACTGATCAGATCAATTAAAAAAGAATGATCAAAATGAAGACAATGTAAAGAAAAAATAGAAAACTGCCTTAATAGAGATTTTGGTTACGTGCCAAAAAGGCTTATAGTATTAAACACTTTTTGCTTTTGCTTTTTAAATATATATTTTGCCTAGTTAAACTAAAAGTAAAGACAATTGTTTCTTAATTTAAGAAAATATAATATAAACAAGAACGAAGATATACAATATTGTCTTCTGAATTACCTATGATTTCGAAAAGCATTATTTATTATCTTTAAAATTCTCAGAAACCAATATTTTTTTCGTGATTTAAAGACGCATTTTTTATATTTAAATTTTGAGATTAACCCTTAATTGCATATTGATGTAAATTTCCATCACTGTTTATTTAACTTTTGATAAATAAATCAACTTCTTCGCCACGACTATATTTATATAGAGATATTAATCCAGTAAATTTCCCGTGAACTATGTTGCTGAACAAAGTTAAAAATCTATCTTAAAATTTCTGGTGTCTAATATTTAATATATGTATAAAAAAACACAATTGCAAAAGAAAAACTCATGCAAAGAAGGGTTAAAATATGCAAGTTTCTTTGGCTGTTACTGATTTTTTGAAACTTTTCCGAGTAGTTTTTATGTTTTCTCAACCAAAAATATAGGTTTTTAGGATTCTTTCAACTCTCAAGTAAACATTTGCAGATTCAAAATTGTTTTACAGACAAACATGAAAAATTAACAGCATTAATGTTAACATTAAAATTAGTAATATTTTGTTACTCTTGCATCTATAAATTCAATTACCCTAATTAATTTCCGGAGTATAATCCGCGGAACAAACAATCATGTTTCGATCCAGAAATTTTATTTTAAATTAAAATGTTTCTTAGTAGATCGCTGTAAATATTTGACTTCAATTATTGGGTAAAATTTCTGGGTACAAACATCATAGTTTGATCTGCGGATTACATACCGTAAATTACAGTACGCATATGTAAATGTTTATTTGAGAATTAGTAGCATCCTAAAAACCGATATTCCGGTTTCAGAAAACTGATTAACACACAATAAAAATACTCGGAAAAGATTCCGAAAATCAGTGACAAAAAAGAAATTCCTTTTTATTAAATGCTTCTTGAAATCTCGAAATTGTTTTGGTTTAAGAGGTTTCTAGAGATAAAGAACGCTTTTCTTAATCTTAATTATGTCGGTGGAGATTATTCATACTTTTTGTTCTTGATTATATTATATTTTCGTAAATTAAAAATCATTTGTCTTTTTACAGTGTATTGCATAAATAAAAAATAAAACTTGCAGGTGACGCAGTTATTTATGTATTCATATGACAATCTCTTTGTCACGTTCCTTACTCCCCTTTTCATAAAAGTCGTGCCTCTATATTTTCTATAATCAGATTTCCTTTCCATTCCATGAAGTTTTATGTCAAACATATTTTTAAAAATGAGATTTAAAACTAATTATTAAGATGTGGTTACAAGAAATATATAATATATCTGAAATGAAAAATCACGTTTTATTTAGCAAATTAAATTAATCGCCGTGAGTTATGCTGTACTCTCTGCTGTAAATTCCAATACAAATACAGAATTAAAAATTACATCTATATGGTTTCCTGAAATGAAAGAGTGACAACGGTAATATCTGAAGAATAATTGAATTACAGGAAATTTTAATTATAGAATACTTGAATTACAGTTAATGTGTAACATAAAACCTATACATAATTACGACTGATATTGATGCATTGATCGCAGTGCTTATGAAAGGAGTTGAAGGCTTCAGTATCGAATTCCTGTGTTGAATACGATTTCATTTTTCATCTATGATCAGCACTTCATTGTAACAGGTGAACCGTTTACCATTCAGAAATTATTTTAAGGGGCCGAATACATGGAAGTCACATGGAGAGATATCAAAGCTGTACGAAGGATGTTTGAGAAGTTCCCATCGAATTTTTTTCATAAAATCAAGGATTTTCTTTTCCGCATATGGCCAGCGATGTCCTGGAGCATCACTATCCCTTTCTAGAACTTCTTTCTGTGCTTGTTTTTAAGGGCCTATTTAAGTTTCAGAAACACTGTTAGGCACCTTGAAGAAATTGGAAAATAAATCTTTGGAGGAATTCATCATACACCCGAACACAAAAAAACTTTCCACAACTGAGAGAACAGAATGTGAAGACGTTCGCTATGATAACAAAATGGAAAAAACACTATTGTGCCAAAATCTAGGCAGATCTCTGCACAAGACAATTTTCTCAGTTTCCTATTATACCGAATGGCTTCACCTTCTGTTTTCGCCGTTGTAAAATGTCTTAGATTGCCGCTAAATAGTTGTCGTATTGTTACTACAAAAAGTCCCATAAAATCGTCTACTTACAGCGTTTTGAAACTCGAGATAAATAGAAAATATAATTTTTCGGCTATAACTTAGCTTCCCCCCATTTCAAGCTTTATCTGCAATTTTTATTTTAAAATCTAAATAAAGTATAATTAAAACCATATTGTCAAAGTCAAATTAAGTTAATATAGAAATAAAAGATATAATAGTTTAAAATCAATAAAATCCAACATCAAATAGTAATAATTTTAAAGCCAAAAAATATAACATCAATCAAATGATAATTCAAATAAACAATAAATTTACAGCCAGTAAACTGAGAAGAGTTGATAAAAATGATAATGAAACTACAAAGTCGCGAAACTTAACAAATTCGTGCACCTGTAAATACATAAATCAAACATAAATCAAATAGTGAAAAGAAGGGAAAGGGGACTTTATAAATTTAATTAAACTATTTATTGTATGATAGACTTACTTGACTGATCACAGTAGCATGTACTTTACTTAGCAACACATCACAGCAAAAATTGAATATTTGGTGGGCAAATATGTCGAAATTAATCACAACTATGATTATTATATTCACATAAAGATTTAAATACAAAAAAAATCTAGTTTAAACATTAGAAAGAAAGACAATAGCCATGGTATAGGTTATAATATTAAGTTAGCTTTTACCGAAATAATAAATTTGAAAAATACATTGTGAATTGCATCAACTTGTTTGTCGACGACAAAGAAGGGATAATCCGTAGTGGCAGGTGGGATATCTGGCTTGTTCCAATTTATGTAGGAGAGGTTACATTCTTTTTCTTTTCAGGCATCAATCTACTTCAATTGCTCGGTTGGCAGGGCATTAGCCGTCCGTCTATTTTAGGCATGTGCAGCTCTGTCACAATCTCAGTTTCCATCCGTTAGGTCGCTATCGGTACCGTCCACATAGTTAGAGGGACTCAGATAGGAAAAAAAGATTAGCCCCACACGAGGAGATAAAGAAGCATCTTTCAGAGCAAATAAATGAAAGTGATAGTTATAGTGATTATTTTCTCATATGAGGGGAAACAATGGTCTCATATTTTGTTGGAGGAATCCGTGTGGGAAGACAGGCCTATTTGCTCTCACTCGTTACCATTCCTTTTAGCTTCTGAACAGACGAGGAAAGCATTCTTGATCCCCCCCCCCTAAATAGCATAATAATATTGCGTCCCTCTCTGAGCTCAAAAATATTGTTGAGAATGAAAAAAAATTTACTTTGATCCAAATGTCCAAAACATAATTTTATTGTTCCAGTGGGCCCTGTGCTATTCTAATAGATATTGCGTACTTAAAATTATTTTTTTAAAGCTTACATACTACAAAAGTATATTTACATTAAAATAATTATTTTTAGAATTGTTATAAAAATTTCCGTTCATAGATACCTATATGACTATAATTACTTCTTGTTTAAATATGTTGGCGCAGCATGTTCCTAAAGGGACTTTGTGCCATTAAATGTCTTGATTACAACCAACTTGTTTAAATATGGTGGCTACAAAGTAATATTTATTACATGTATTAATTAGTATGCATTATTTAAAATATAAATTAAATATGAAATGGTTTCTCTGAGTTTGTTCAAAAGAAATACGTAGACATGTATCCACAAACATATTTACCTACTTCGATCAGGTACAATACTGCTACAGTAAAAGACTCCTTTTCATTTAGGTACACCACATAAATTGACGAATCTTCCATTTTCAGTATCCTTTAACTTTTTCCAAAAATGCTTTTCTACAGGGAAAAAATCTTATAAAATTTGTAATTTTACGGGATGTAAAATTGTTTTGCAGAAATCTTGTAATTAACTTCATTAACATATTTAATTAAAACTGAAAATTCACCATCATACTATAAACACGGTTCCCCCAAAAAGTTTTGTAACTGCGCCAATTAATTCTGTTAAAGCAAAGATACTAACTCCTAAAATAAACTGAAACTTTAAAATATGGTAATGTTTTCTATTTCGTATGAACTGTGGTGCTATTTTTTACTTCTTCATAGCGGGAGGTGGCGGGCAAAGTTCAGATTTTTTTCTTTTAAGATTTACGCTAAAAAGCACCTAAATATTTTCTTTTAAGATTTATCTTTATCCCCATTTTGCTTGGGTTTGAACACCGCGACAAATACTTTGAAAACATATTTTTAAAAATAGTTTATTAAATCTATTACCAATTAAAAATAATTCAGACTATTACATGCAGATATCACCACCAAAACAAATCTCCGTAAAATTATTTCAAAGATTCCAAAATCCCTAAAATTCTTATAGTCTTACATCAGACCTTTTCGCTTTCTTATCTTTCCCACCCTTGATAACGTCACCTCCATATTCCGGAATAACTTCACCACTTCCCCTTCACCACTACTTGCTAATGCTCTAGGTGTCTTTATAATTGCAATCTTTCTCTACAATTTGAAAAAAAATTTAGAATTATTCTGATGCTAAAAAAACAATCGAGACTCCTCTCCATGATCGGGTATTTTTATCACAAATATAATTACATTTTTCGATGATTGAAAGCAAAAACTGCAACGTTTCTGAAGCATGAAAAAGCAACAACAAAATAATAATAATATTGTCAAAATTACATGTGAGGTATGCTAACTAGTAAGCAACGCAACTTAGTACACGTAACAGTAACTTCGAAACAATAAGTGACTGCAGTGGATTTTACGATATATTCTAAATTAAATTTCCCTTTTTAATTCTCTAGGACCACGTTTTTACTTCAATGGTGTGTTTTACTTTTGTGTCTTCTAAATCCGTTCAAAATTTTAAGCTACTTGATACCATCAGAATTTCCCAGAGGAAGTGCGTGAAATTAAAATTTTCTTTCAGAATATGACTTTTTTCGAATGTAGGCTGTAGTCAATTCCAAATCTGAAATCCTTTTAATCTAACGTTTATACTTGCAAGAGATCTGAAGAGCCACTAAACACTTTATTTTCATAGAGATAAGCAGGAGTTATTGGCAACATTTGTATGTCTGTAGGTTACGATTTGCATTAATATAAATAAATTACAGTATGCTAGTATAAAATAAATTTGCACGACAAACACATCAAATGAAAAGGAATGTGTCACAAGTGTTGTCATCATCAAAAATTAAAGTATAGATTTGATCCAGGCCTTATTGGTTAAAGTAATATCATATATAAGTAACTCATTAGTATTTATAACTAATTGTTATCATGGTCACAATATCCACTTAATTATTCAAGAGCAGATCTGAAGTAAACAAACCCCGCAGGTGTCCCCGTAATATATTCCCACAGATAAAATATCCAGATATAATATTTTATTCTATCCTTGTAGTTAACGTTAAGAAGTAGTATTTTATATATCTCTATACATCAGACAGACCATATTCAGTTTTGGATTGGTTATATCCATATGATAACACGTCTCATTCTTCAATTAAAATAATACCCTGGTATGTTCATCTTATAAGACATTTCTTGTCAGTTTAAATTGTCGGATTAAAAAAACTCCTATGTTTAGAAATCTTAATTTGTGTTTAGATAGAAGTTACAGTTATCATGAGCAAATTTAATTTTGATTCCCAAATTTTTATCAAAAGTTTTCTAAACGGTATCGCCGTTTTTATAGTTTTTATAGCCTTCTAATGTGTCTCAGACAAATATCTGTCTACAATTAAGACCAAATCTCTCGATAACTTATAAAGCAGTTCTGTAAAATTACCACAACAATTCTATAATTCATTTTTATAATGACATTGGTAAGGGTATTTTGATCTTCCTCACAGTATACTGTGCTCATTTTAAGTTTCCTTTCACTGTTTATTTTTCATATGCCGTTATGCCAGTCAGTTAACCCCTTGAAGGCACCGGTATATTATATATACCGATTAATTTTAATACAGAAATGGCACAATAGCACCAGAATTTTATAACCAAATTTTGAATTTATAAGTACAAGAGGAAAAGATTTTAGTTATTTTAAAATACATTTGTTCGTGAGTCCTGGTGTCAATCAATCATTTCAATATTTTAGCTACAAGAGTGCTTTGCCCCTGAAGGGGTTAAATACATTTGAGAAATACATATGTTATCTCACGTCCAGAAAATAAAAATAAACCAACTTATCGTGTTGTAATGCAGGCAATTCTTTATTCAATTGTGACCTTTTTACACATATGCATTAATTTCTAATAAAAAAAAATCCTACTTTTTACAATTTATATAGCTTACTGAAAAAAATAATTTTGTTTACTATTTTTTATGCTAAAAGTGTATAAATCTTTTACAGATTATCTGAGGGAAAAACTGTTTCCCTCATAAAATATAAGATAATGTGATTATAAGGGTTCATCGTCTAGCGACAAATGATGCTATATTTAACTTAGCTACCTTTTATGCATGCTATGCACCTCCTTGTTCTACATATGCTTTACGCCCATGATATATAACATCAATAAAATACAATGTGACTAAATGTGTAGTTTAGTAGTGGTGGTCTAAGTAAACAATTTCCTCTGTAGTTTTAACCCGGGAGAAATCGCGCATATCTAGGGTATGAATAGTTTTTACTTTGTCACCAATAAATACAAACAATAATTCTCAACTTATTTAATCAGTGACAACTGTTACAATTTGTAGGATAAAATACGCTAAAGATTACTTTTCGAAAAGTAGTGGTGATAATTGTAAAATCCGTACGCACTCGGGGTATGTCATACACCATGCGACTTCTCCCGGGTTAATGGTTTTGCTTTAGAGGTGAAAACATTTTCTTTGAAAAACCTAGTTTTATGTAGCGCCACATAATTGCGATGAATTTGGAAATATCTCTCTACATTTAAACTTTTTTACTTCTTTATAGTTTCCTTTCAACATGCTTTTTAATCGCAACAAATTTTCTCTGAGCTGATACGTCTGTATAATATTGTTTTCACTTTAAAAAGAGAAAATCCTTCGATGATTTTTATAGTGAAGCAGATAAGAAACAGAAAATTGTCAATGTTGCTCCAGAAACTCTTCATATTGAAAGTAAGTTTAATTTATGACAGTGTTCGTACGCTTTTGCCAAAAAATTTTTAATAGAATTTTTCTATTTATTATTTAAATAGCAGAAATTGTAGACGCCAAGTTTAATTGCGGGATTTGTAATACTTTTCTGTATTTAAATAAGGCAAAAAAAATTATTAAAAAATTGTGGTAAAAACGTACGAAACCTGTATTTATTAATAGCGTTTCAAAAACATTTTTTAAAGAATTAAATGTATTGTTTAAATACATGCCATCTTTTTCCTCTCAGCATATACCTTGCAGGATTAAAGAAAAAGAAAGAAGTACATATTTTGACGTTTATTTTATGTAGTACGGTAAAAATTTTCAGTTATTTACGGATCTTTTTTTTAGTACTTTTCAATTAATACAGTTTTTCGCTATGAAAAAGAAGTGTTAAAAAAACGAAGCTAATCTCAACTTTTTAAGAATAAAAAAAAATAATTGTTAATCTCTGAAAAAGAATAAAAGGAATATCTTCAAAGAATATTCTTAAAAATTATTTTGAAGAATATATTCAAAACAATTTTAATGATTTCTCGAAAACTCCTTTTTTTAGAAAAATGTTTAATCTGAGATAATTGGCATAAAAAGTAAAACTTTATTTTTTTAAATACTTATTTAAAGAAAAAATGAAAGTATATGTTATTTACTTGTTAAAAAATAAGAAAATTTTCTCATTACCTAAAATACATACGAAAAACTTAATTATTGGTTCAGAGATTATTCCTACCGCTTATGAAAACCATGCGATGCGCTTTGGATGATATATTCTCACACGACATTTTAATATTATTTTTAAAAATTCAAATGTATATGAAAGTTTAATTATTTTCAAATTTCACCAAAAATTTTACTTTATTTTTATTTACTTTATTTAAATTATACTTTATTTTATAATTTTTTTTCAATTTCGAGAGACATGAAACAAACAACTTCTAAGAGGGGACATAACGTCTCAATTTTTTAAAAATTGAAAGATATTGAAATAAAATTAGATTTAATTTACATTACCATAAAAAAATATAAGGAAACTAGCACGACGAATAACCGAAAAAGACCGCGCGGCAAACGTTCAGTTCTCAAAAATGTAGAAAAAGAATAAGAACATAAGTGCCAAGGGTTACGAGTGTGGAATGCCAATAATTCATCATAGAATTACCTTATTTAATCGTAGAAATTAGCGGTTAAATAAGGTGCATTCTACTTTTAAATTATTGCGGTACTAAATATTCATAACATTTGGCACCTATGATAAGAAATATAATTAAGAGATGTGGGCAAATACCAGCGAGAAAGTCATCTCTGAACTGCATATATTTCGAGAAAACATTAGAAATATCCTGTAACATGACTTTAAATTCATTTCTTATGAAAAAAATAATATTCCTTAATTTCCTTAAAATTGTAAAGAAAAGAGAAGAAAGAATACACCCTTGCATGGCACCCAGGGGATGAATTTATTTACTCACATGAAAAATTATTTGTTTTAGAAAACCTCTGGATTCGCAAAATGATTAAATGTGGTATATATAAACTACGAAAAATTTCCGAGTAAGAACTGCTCGCACATATCAAAATGCCTCTTCTTTAACCCCTTAACTGTGTAGCCCGAACTCAGTTCGGGCAAGAACAGTTTGCTTGTTTTGTTACTAAAAGCTTTTGCACACCAGTAATAATTTAACGCAACCTTCGTTTTATTAATCGGCAGACCATTTTCGATTACACAAAGCAAATATTTTAGTAAGGAAAAAGTGGTGTATTGTGCCTATTTTTAGTTTATGGTGTCAAAATACCTCCCAGAGTTAAGGGGTTAATGGTCTGACAACGAGAGGTTCCGAGGCCAGCGTCACAGAATACGGTGAACCTTTGTGTATCGAGAGAGTATAGTTATTATATAAATATATGAAAGCCACATAAAGTGCAATACCCAAAGGGACTTGTGAAAAAAGGTCTCAAAGCTTACATCACAGATTAAAATTGGATAAATTTCTTACTTTGTCAAGCGTCTTCGAAGCCTAGTCGGGATGTCGCTGGTTTCGAGATTTTTGTGTCTGGGTTCAAATCCCCAGCTTGACTTATTTTTCACAGCGAAAACTTTTATCAATTACTTTTGAACTACAATTGAAAAAATATCTATAATCATTGACATTTATGAAAAATATAAATTAGATATATATTTTGTATCATATAAATACAGTTTTAACTATGAAGTTATGCATGTTTAAATATTTAATGGAAAGAAAAAAAAATAGGCAATTTGTATTTATATAGACCAGAAATTTTAGCTGTTATTTTGAATTATTTAGAGTTATTTAGATGAATAATCTTTTTTGTTGTTTAAAATGTTTATATAATACAGTTTACTTATATAGATACAAATTAAAATATGAAATTTTGCATGTTTACATATTTATTGAAAAGTAAAGTCAAAATAAATAAATAAGTAAATAAATAAAAAGTAGGCAATTGGTACTCCTACAGATCATAAAATTGTACTCGTTTTTAAAGTTATTTACTATTATTTACATAAATAAAATACTATTTTTTCATATTAAAATAAATTAAAATATGTCGCATAAAATTATAACACGCTGCTTTAATTAAAATTTTTCAGTTAGTATTAATAGTATTTCAGTCATAATAGTACTTCAAAATATATCTATTTTAAACAACTAATTTTTAAATTTTGAATTTTTTTAATCTTGTATTTTTTAAACCTTGTATTATTAGAATAACTGTCCACGTACTTAAAAATAAGTTCTAAAAAGATATTGAATTACTAAAAATAGTTATTACATAGGCAGTAAAAACAAAAACAAACATCGGAGATTTTAAAAAAATCATAAAACAATATATATTTAAATATAAAAATCATGAAATATTTAAAATATTTATATAATAAAATAATACATTATAGATTTATATCACGTTCTTTAATATATTTCTCTGTGAAAAATAGTAAATTATTCATTTAAATAACCATAAATAATTCAAAATAACAGCAAAAATTTCTCGTCTATAGAAATATTAATTGTCTACATTTTTAAATATTTAAACATGCAGAATTTCATAGTTAAAGCTGTATGTATATGATACAAAACATATATTTATTTAATTTATATTTTTCGTAAATTTCAAGGATTAAAGATAATTTTTCAATTGTAGTGCAAAAGTAATTGATAAAAATTTTCGCTGTAAAAAATAAGTCAAGCTGAGGATTTGAACCCACACACAAAAATCTCGAATCTAGCGACATACCGACCAGGTTAGGAAAACGCTTGGCATAAAAAGAAATTTATCAAATAATAAACTGTGACGTAAAGTTTCAGAACTTTTTTCTCAAGACCCCTTGGGTATTGCACTTTATGGCTTTCATATAGTTACATACTCAGACTAACTGTACTCTAGTGATACACAAAGGTTCACCGCATTCTGTGATGCTGAGTTCGGAAGCCCTCCATGTGAGGGGACAGGGTGGCAATATGTGACAGGGGTAAGATATCTATTAGGTATCTTTCATTACAAAAAGCTACCTATTGCAGCCGTTCGGAGGAAAGCAATTCCAAAAAATTTTGGTATATTTTCACCGATCATGACTCCCAGACCCCCAGACCAAATGTTGATATATATATATATATATATATATATATATATATATATATATATATATATATATATATATATATATATATATATATATATATATATATATATATATATATATATATATATGTATATGGCATATGTCATTCTGTACATCTCTTACTTATGAACCTATTTGGATGTAACTGAGTATGTGTATAGGGCATACTAAGGTCTCGACCAAGTTCTTTGGCTAGTTTCATCCGCCATCTTGTTTCAAAATGCAGTCTGTTAAAAATTTAAAATTTTTAAAAATTCAAAAAAATGTACAAAAAATTATAAATTTACAAAAATATATTACCGTTAAGTGTTAGAACGTGATACAAGTGTTCTGGAACATTTTTTGTTTTTACTATATAATAAAAAATGGCTGAGATATAGCAGTTTGAAATTCTAGGATGGCTGAGATTTTTAAACAATCTGATATTTGTTATGCTGTAACTCTTCCGCATTAAACCCCCTGGGATCATTTTGAATGGAGTTACATGTTATTCAAACTAAACAAAAACGGGATCCTTCTTCCGAATAACCCATGGATCATTTTGAATGGAGTTACATGTTAGTCAAACTATACAAAACAGGATTATTCTTCCGAATAACCCACTGGATCAGGGCTCGAAATGGAAAAAATTACGAACCGGAACGCTATTTCAAAATTAATGTTGACTATTTTTTTTTGAAAGTATAGACAGCTTTATTTTTAACCATACAAAAACGTTTTTTAAAATACATGCAATATTCTAAACAATAAAAAAAGTTACAGAGGGCGCAATAAGCTTTTGCCGATGACAACAAGCGGAGTGTAAACAAATTACGTGTTTCTGGTAAGGCCTAAATTCAGACTGTTTGCATCTTTGTTATATCAAAAGATTAAAATTAAAAAGCTTGGATGTGTGGCCTGTCATTTTTATTTAGTCACTCAAAAAATGAGTTGAATGTAGGATCGTGATCACTGCATGAAATATGAGTATGGACTATAAACAAAACATCAACAGTTAATTGTTTCACACTGCGCATAACTTTAACGCAGGTCGCCAAGCCCGTAGCGAGAATTTAGCTGAAAACTGTGCTAAATTCATTGGCATCTGTTATATTTTCCTTCGAAGAAGGAATTTCATTTTAGTCTAGGATTACAACTCTCTAAAGTAACATAAAAGTTAATTTTATTTATTTATTTATTTTTTTTGTGGTAAAAGATTGAATTATATTTTTAGCTTGGGACTTTTCTTTTTATCTAAATCTTCATTAAGGTGGATTTATTTTGAGCTTTTGGCATGTTACGTTCCATAATTTACACACAAAACGAGACAATTTTCATCATATGGCAAGATCAGTAAAGATTTCTTTTTTTTACTAGTGATATGACGAATTAATCACATTTGTTCTTAATTTCAGGAACTATTCCTTAAATAAAACCAATCTGTAAATTATCAGAAAATAACATAACTTAATGTGACAATAAAAGGATTTAAGTATTATATTTTATATTATAGCCCTTTGAATTTTTTTCTCATTTATGAAATAAATTATGTACCTTTTAACTATGTATTTCTCGCAAATAAAAAAGCTAAATTTTTATTCCAATAATTAATTTTGTAAAGAAAATAGTTCTATTAAATTCTGTATCTATACTAATAAAAGGAGATAGTTTGCTTGCCTGTCTGTCTGCGCGTGTGTGCGATGGCTAGCGAAATCTACCGCACGTAGAACTCTGAAAATTCAGTTAAGGATAGTCCAAGGCAGATCCTGGTGCACCTGAGGATAGGATTTTTCATTTTTTGATAATAAGCCGAGTCTTTAATTAAAAACTCATCGAAAAGGGATTCTTTATTTGCGAATCGTTAAACGCCACGCATGCTCAGTTTCGAGTTTTCCGAAGCGACCAAAAATACAAAAAGCAAAGTGCGAACCGTCGGGTGTAGCTTGTGGACCCAATTTTCGCTCTATCGAGTGAGATCTATACCAACTGTCCGGAATTAGTTAACAGTCTTGTCATGTCCATTATTGGATGAGTGCGATATGCAACTGGTCTTACACCAAATTGAACAACATACTTTTCTGATCAAAACGCCACCTTTGGTTTAAAAAAATATTAATATTAACCCTTTGAAAAACTTATTTTCCGTACACCATTTTGCGATTTCTGCTATTTTTAAAAATCCGTATCCGCGCTTCCAATCAAAATAGAAAAAAAATAAAAATACTAGAACATATTTACGTTTATTCCCGTATCAAAATCTGCAATCCGTTTTAAAAATACAAGTATTCCCTTGGAAGAAAATTCGTTTAAAAAACTCACTTTTGCGAATTCATTTTATCTGCAACGTTTAAAATTGTATACCGGCTTCGTAAATGAAAAAAAGATACAAACCACAGACATATAACTACATCTACGTTCATTTCCGGTTATGACGAAACCTTCGATTTCAAAAAAATATTAATATTAACTTTTCCAAAATCGTTCTTTTCTGAACGCCGTTTCGCGATTTTCGCAATCTTTAAAGATCTATCTCAGCGCTTCTGTTCAAGATGTGAAAAAATTAAAAATACCAGACTACATCTATGTTCATTTCATTTCTAAATCTGTAATCCATTTTGGAAAATATGAATATTAACACTTCGAAAAAAAAATCGTTTCTGAAAGTCACTTACACGAATTTAATATTTTTGCGACATGTTTAAAAATCGGCACCGGCTTCGAAAAATAAAATACAAACAAACTAAAGATACCAAACCATATCTACATAGATTTGTCTTTAAAAAACCGTTGTTCGGTTTTTAAATGTATCAATATTAATCCTTTTAAAAACTTCGTTTCCGTAAGTTACTTTCACTTTTCCGTGTTTTGTGCAATGTTTGTTCTGCCTCCGAAATTTTTAATGGAAATACGAAATTACAAATAACACACGCTTAAAGGATGTTCATTCAACTTTAAAAATAAATCTTCATTTTCAAAACATACGAATATTAAACCTTTGGAAAATAATATTTTCCAATAGTCACTTTTGGCGAATTTCATTTTATATACCCATAGGATTAATATTATACACATTTTGATTAAATAAACGCCAATTTAATTTTAACAATAGCTCTGAAATTTTAATGAGATACACTAACCTTTTAGCTAATGATAGAGTATGAATTTGGTTTAGAAAGTTTGAGATTCAGAGAAGGGGGGGGGGGGATAATCAGTTTGAAAATTTAAAAAAAATTGTAAACACTGCGCACTTTTACTTACACTAATAGCGTAAACTTTTTTTGCGCTACTGCTCTAAAATTTTAATACCTTAAATTTATTTACAAATTACCACCACGGAATTTTCGGAGCGCGGCGTTTTGCGTGATGGTTCTTGCTACGTCCCTTTTATACCGAGACACTAGCGGAAGCCAGGAAGAAAGAGAAAAATTGAAACCGGACAAATTAAAAAGGTAAAATGAACAAATGAGGAATGAGGGAATGAATGAATCATCTCGAAATGAGGAAAGGATTGTGCTCCGGGTTTTGAAGCTATCGATGAACCCCTGCGTCTTCGAGCTCTATGTTCGACTCCAAAAAATCAAACTAATGTACTTCAATACCAATAACCTTTCAGGTGTTATTCCAGTAAAATTTTGGTTTTTATATAATAACATTTAGAGGTAAAATACCGTAATTTCCGGCGTATAATCCGCAGCTCAAAGAGTCGTTTTTCAATCTAGAAATTTTATTCAATAATTGTAGTTAAATATTTACAGCGATCTTTTAAGTTACATTTTATAAAATAATATTTCTGGGTCGAAAAACGACTCTTTGAGCTGCGGATTATACGCCGGAAATTACGGTAATCAGTTTGAAAAAAAATCCAATAGGACTCCAATGTGGAAAAAATTAATTTAAAAAAAAGTTTGGAAGAAACAATTTTGCAACGAAATATCGGTTTTAGCACGCAAATTATTCACAGGCTTGAGTAATATTATATTTTTAACTCGCAAAAATGTCAAAGCGTTTGGACATTAAGAACTGTTTTCTTTAAAATTAAATGACTCGATGTGGAACAATAACAAAAAAAAAAAAAAAAAAAAAAAAAAAACAGAGAGAGAGAGGAAAAAAAAACACTTTTTAGCTGTCGATAGCAAAATAATTATGTTCGTTTGGAAAGCTTTTCGTTTAAACATATAAAAACATTCAATATTGATTTTAGGTATATTTAAGGCTATTATCACGGACCCGGGCAACGCCGGGTGGGTCAGTTAAAAATATATAATTTTTTTTAAATGTACGTAGCCAAGTATGTAAAAGGTTCAGTTTTCACCAAAAGTTACTATAGCAGTCGCTTTACAGCCGTGGGTATGGGGGGTGGCTTATCACAGTGATGTTAAGTGTATCACACCGCACATTCTATCTATATTTATTTGGATGAACCTGGATTAGAACGGAAATATTTATGTTTTTCAACATGTTTCAACTGTAACAACATGTTTTAATAATTGTATGAACCGGAACAATATTTACCATAATTTCACGAACCGGAACAATATTTGTCATGATTTCACGAACTGGAACAATATTTGTCTGATTTCACGAACCAGTTACATGTTAGTCAAACTAAACAAAAACAGAATCCTTCTTCCGAATTAAACCCCCTGGATCATTTTGAATGGAGTCACATGTTAGTCAAACTAAACAAAAACAGGATCAGTAACCTGATCAAATGTAAACTATCTTTAGGAAAATATGGAATGATTCTTTCTTCAATTTTCAGTAGCTTCATATCTCTGATTTTTTTAATTAAAAAAAAAGTCATGTAAACATTTGCTGTTTACTCACAGAAAATAAATTGAATTACATTTAGATACTTTGAGATGATTTGATCTAAATAAAAAATATATAAATTTAGTCATTTACCTGAAAATCCATCATCTTAAATACGTTCAAGTAAAAAGAAGTTTAAACATTAGAAACACAAAAGGAATATCCGAGCTTAAGAAAATATTTTCAAGGTAAAAGCAATTTAAAGCATAAAATGACATTTATGTGATTCAGATGAGTGATTGAGGTTCATAAGTCTCTGCGAACATATTATTGAAAGACTTTAATGACATTTATTTGACTAACGCTACTTCATCTTTCGTTGATGGATGTTTCATAAAATCTTGTTAATACATGTAAGGTTGTATCTTTGAAAAAATCTCAAGAAAGCTTCCGGGAGAAAAGCAATATTTTTCCAAGCTAAAATAATTTATTATGTTGCCAGAAAATGCAATAATACTCATTATATATATTTATAATGGGGTGCGGTATTTAAATTTTTATGCCTTTTTTATATAGTAGTTAAAGATATTATACCAAGTAAAGAAAAGTCACGACATACAAAATGATATACAATGTAATTTTAAAAAGAAAAAGCTGTTTTGTTATATGTAAATGTATTTTGTTTGAATTATTAGACGAAGTTATATTGCAAAATGATAAAATGAAAAATGTTTTTTTAATGCTTTCATTGTATAAAGATAAAACCTGATTTTAATAAAATTAATTAAAGGCTAGTAAAGAAAAATCACAAAAATAATATAATATCAATTTATACAGAAATTTCCCAATTTATATTAAAAATGATCTTGTCATTTTGTATGCTTTACGATTTAATCAGTTATAGGAATGGTGCAAAAATCGATCTGGATATATTAAAAAACACATAAACAAATTTATTTTTTGAAATTCAGAAGGAACTTTTTAGAAGTATAACATGTTGGACATAACGACAACATTAATGAAACTTATGACACTTAAAGATATTTTGACATAAAGAAACTTTTGACAATATCGTAAAGCTGCTAGAATCAGTCAGCAAAGGCTTCGTTCGAAACGGCTTAAAGCGTCGCACAATGAGGAATTACTGGTACGTCTGCAAAATGCAGGGTACTTGGGCCTCTACATTTATTTATAAAATTAAAAATATTTGAGCATCTTTCTTAAGAGCAAACCAATATTGGTTATATTGCTTATACCGAGGTCCTGAATTGCGTTTATCGGTAAAATATCCAATAAAATATCACCATTATTAGTTTAATTTTGGTTTACAATGAAAATATTTTCAAAGAAAGGCCAATATTGCAGAATATTTGGCTTAATAATGAAAATATTCCTATGAAATAGTGTAATATTTCTATCTATTTTTTTGTGATATTGCCACAATGTAATCACAATGAATTGGGAATATATCGTGCCAATATAGGCTAAAATATTACCAAGACATAGAAAATGCAAATAATGACAGATCCACATTTTCATACAAATTTTTCTCTCAGTTAAATTTATATATATAGCTAATGTTTTAGCTAAAAAGCAAGTGTGTTAAATAATCAGATGCTGAAAACTTTTCGCTTTCTATATAGAAAACTATTTCACTCTATTTTCTTATTATTTTTCGTCATTTTTAATATATATATTTTTTTCTGTGTTAATTTAATAGTCAAACAATTAAAAGATTGAATGCAAAGATACTAATACTGTAAAAAATAGATTTATTAATTCAATATTTATATACAGGGTGTCCATAATTAAACGACCCTACTTTAAAGTTGTCTACAGACGAAACAATTGGTCAGAAATTTGTCAAATTTTGAGAAGGATATAATAAAGGAATGGGAATTTGTTTAAGCTAAAAAAATTTAGTTGAAAATTTCACCGCCAGAGGGCGTTTTTTAATGAATTACACATTTAGCATACATTTACGATAGGTTACAAATTTTATTATAACAAAACATGTTGAACAAAACTCTTTTCAGGACATGTTTTTAGCATTTCCCAAAACACACTGCGGTCAACTGTGGAACGTGCTATCTGGCGATTTCAGATGGTAGCTGAAAAAGATGGCCGTCATGTGGAACATGTTTTGTCGCAATAAAATATGTAAACTATTGTAAATGTATGCTAAATGTGTATTTCATTAAAAACGCCCTCTGGTGGCGAACAGTAGACAACTTTAAAGTAGGATCGTTTAATTATGGACACCCTGTATATAAGCTCCAAAACAAATTATAAATATAAGTTATTTACGTGCAAAATATATAATTACATGAAGGGTTAAAGGTTTTCTGTTAAAATAAATTTAGAAAATTTAAAATACAAAGTAGTGCGTCTAAACAGTTCAGTGAATTATCTAATAAAATAAACAAAATGAAAGATACAAAAGAATTTTTTTTTTTACTGTCCTTCAAAGTAATCTCAATTAACCACAACACACTTTTGACAACGTTTGCAAAGCTGCTGGAAACTGTTAGCATTGGCTTCGTTCGGAATCGCTCAAAGCGTCACATATTGTTGTCACATATTGGTACTTCCGCAAAGTGTAGGACTTTCATGACTCGCTTAAGGCAGGAGAATAATAAATAAAAAGAAAACTGCCCAGATAAACTGAGGGCATTGAGCTCACAGGCTATTCACACTAATTGTATATTATACTCTTACTTCAAAGAATTTGAACTAAGCCCCTTGGAAAATAAAGAAATCGACAATATATTAAGGGGGGGTCATCCCCCCGTTACCCCCTCATAGTTAACTAATGAACCCCTTAAACTAATCAGGGAAGCCTCTTATTACAATGAATATATATATACAAAATTTGAAGAAAATCGTATAATGCTGCATGAAACACCCATTTATCTAAATTAAGGGGGATTAGCCCCCCTTCCCCCTTTATACTTAACCAATGAACCCCCAAAACTATTCAGAGAAGCGCATTATCACAATGAACCTATATACAAAATTTGAAGAAAATCGGATAATTCTGCTTGAAAAACCCATTTATATAAATTAAGGGAGGATTAGCCCCCCCCCGTTCCACCCCTTTATACTTAACCAATCAATTCCGAAAACTAATCAGGGAAGCGTCTTAACCCAATGAACTTATAAACAAATTTTGAAGCAAATGGGATAATTCTGCATGAAAAACCCATTTATATAAATTAAGGGGGGGATTAGCCCCCCGTCCCCCCCCCCTTTATACTTAACCAATCAATCCCGAAAACTAATCAGGGAAGCGCCTTAACACAGTGAACCTATAAACAAAATTTGAAGCAAAACGGATATTTCTATGAAGAGTTATCGCGTTACGTACATACGTAGGTACATACATACCTACATACATACAGAACCGGCGGGCACATAAGCTCTCAGGCTTTGATAGCCTGTGAGCTAAAAAGAAGTCTGGAGGCGCCAGATTCTAGTGGAAGATCAAGAATGACATTTTGTGAGGAAGTTTGTGAGGAAGTAGATCAGAGTATGTGGTCAAACGTTCTTATAAGCATACATCAAATACTTTGTGCGAATTTCAATTCATAAACCAAAACCAATAACAACGTTGTGACGCACAAATATGAAAAAAATGGCACAAAAAACCGCATACGGCCGTTTCAAGGATTCCTCGATCCCCTTCCTCAGTGCGGAAAGAAAAAAAAAGGATAAACCCCTCGGTTATAGCCCCGAGTACTGAAAAAGATTGAATTCTGTTTCAACCCAGAAATTTTATTCAATAAATGAAGTCAAATATTTACAGCGATCGAGTAAGTTACATTTTATAAAATAAAATTTCTGTGTAGAAACATGATTGTTTGATCCGCGGATTATACGCCGGAAATTACGGTACCTCTCCTATAAAAGGATCTACCCTACTTTATTAACGAAACATTTTCAGATACATTAGGTTGATACCAAACGTTCGGTCAACTTTAATACCTTCATTAGCAGTAAAAATTTTAATTGTAATTGTAATACCTGATAATCTTATTATGCCTACACTGTAAAAAAAAATCACAGTATTTTTACAGCAAAAAATGCTGGCAATATGGGTGCCAGCATATTTTGCTGTGAATTTACAGCAGTTTTGTTTTTCATGGATAAACAGCACTTTTGTAAATTCACAGCATTTTTTGCGGTTAATTTTACAGCAGTTCAGTTTTTTTATTTTACAGCAGATTTGTTAATTTTACAGCCGTTTTTGCTGTTAATTTTAATGCAATTTTAACAGAATCACTGTAAAACTTATAGCATTTGTTGTTGATATTTTACCCCCCCCCCTCCCTCTCCGTGTATTTTTTTTTCTTATTTTAACCTGAGACATATTTCAAAGACTTTGGGCACTAAGTATTACCTTTTTGTTTACTTATATCATTATTTTAATATAATTATTATATAATAGATTCTGTTATACATATATACGATACAAATTTCGGGTTTTGGTCAAGTATATCACCCACAAAAATTTTAGTCATTTGCCTATAGAGATAAAATGTTTTTTCAATAAATCATAACAAAGGAAGATTTTACTTTATCTAGCTTTTAATTAATTATTCAGTATTTCTTTACAGGACTTTGTTTAACCGTTTGTTTGTATTTGAAAATACCCACTAATTTAAATCATGCATATATATATATTTTTTCCTCCAACAAATTTAGGGTTATTTTTTGTATCTATTTAAATATTTTTGTTTATTCAATGTAGCCATTATTTCCTCCACCCCTCAACACGAACATGCAAAACTTTCTGATATTTAAACTATCATTCATATATAATTAATAACAAGACCTTATTGTACGCAACTTGCTGATATGGAAACTTTATATTGATAAAAAACTTATTTTATGCTAAGATAATTTTATAAGTTTACATTTAATTCCATAAATATCAGGTCTGATTGAAAAATGAACACGGGGAGAAAAAAAAAAAAAAAACACTTATGAGTTCAAGAAACGTAGAATAAAATAATAATAAAAAAAATCTGTTCACATAAAAACTTTAAAATTAAGCGTAAAAAATAAATAGATAATAGACAAAAACATTAAACGAGTTGCTGCAAATTACTGCTGCGACAGTAAACAAACAAGGAATATTTTAGGAATTGATAAAATAGTGCATCCAGATTACTCATAATAAATGATTTGAAAATGGAAAATAAATCACTCTTCGAAATATCGGCTAAATATATTAAATAAATAAAAATACTTAAATTACTGTCCAAAGTGAACCGAAAACTGTAGCTGGTAAAATATTTATAGGATTTAGAAAGTATATTCGAATGCGAACGTATGAACTGGAGTTTTGAAAAATATATAATAGCGTAATAAGGCATAGCTAAAAACAGGGATCTTGTTAAAAAAAAAAAAAAAAAAAAAAAAAAAAAAATGCTTGCATAATGTTTCCCTGTGATACTTAAACTCAAATTATACGTAATAATAACAAAGTTCTAGAAGAACATACTGAGGTAAAGTAAAAAACAACATAACTAAATCAACATCCCACCCAACAAAACAACATCCCCTAAGCAAAATCATCTATTTTTACGATTTAAAACAAAATATTTATTTTAGACAAATGACGTGAAAGTTCCTGCCGTGATATACACGTGGTTTAAAAACAAAATTAGTATCGTATAAATATATAACAGAATTTATATGATATTATTAAAACAATAATATAAGAAAACAAAGATAAAACTTACTTTTACTCTTTGAAATATGTTTGTAATCCATTATCAGGTGTAATTGTTACAACTTTCTAGGCTCGCTCCTAATGGCGGCAATTTCTCGTAGAATCGAAGCGTCACTTCATTATTGGACTGCACCTGCCGCTGACCTAAATGTGTTTATTCCCCTCGTTTGAGATAATGACAACAACGCCGACAGATGTCGCTATCTATACAGCTGTAATCACTGTAAATTAACGAAAGAGCTGTGTTTGATTGCTAGGTGAAATATTAACAGCCTTTTTTGCAGTTTTTTCTTCCGTTTTTTTTTACAGTGTACCTGATTTCAACTAGTACATAAAATTAACAGGTATTAAAAATTTATCGGTATTAAAGTTATTAAAATTAGGTATTAAACTAAGACAGAACTTTTGCATGAAACAATGTCAACGTATTTTGCAACACTTGAATCACCAAAAGAATATCGCATTAACCCCTTCAGGGGCAAAGTACTCTTATAGCTAAAATATTGAAATGATTGATTAACACCAGGATTCACAAACGAATTTATTTAAAAATAAGTAAAAGCTTTTTCTCATGTACCTTATAAATTCAAAATTTGATTATAAAAGTCTGGTGTCAATGTGGCATTTTGGGATTAAAATTAAGTGGTATATATAATATACCGGTGCCCTTCAAGGGGTTAAATTAAAACAACGGTGTTTCATATATGAATGAAAATTGTATTAACCATTAGCTAACAAATGCCGCCATATTCGCGACAACCAATTTTTCTTGTCCAAATGTGTTATTTCTAATTATCATTGTTCTGACATGACTTTTTCTGACAAACATTTTTGCATTATTTAATTGCTGAAATTTTGAGATTAGATAATGCAACATTTTCAGTGCAACAATACTGGTGTCCAATCGAAACAATATATTTGGACAATAAAAATTGGCAATCGGCATTCTTTAGATAGGAGTTAATAATCAAATTACAACATTTTCCTCGGTGTTCTTTTATATTTTAGTATTCACTAGCACTTTATTTACTAAAATATATTTATTTAGATGAATATTTAAAAATTACCAGCGCAAAAAAATACAGTCTAATACATTTTATTCATCATTGATAATTCTAAGATATAGTTTACTAACATGTTGACGGACACTTGCGGCTATAGCCGCCAAAGCGAAGTTCACAATGTGGCATGATGGCTATAGCCGCCCAAAACGAAACGGTTGTTTTTAGACACTACGGCTAAAGCAGCTCAAATGTGCATTTACCGGCGTACAAGTAGAAGCCCAGTGTCATGTTTTGGAAACAATTTTTTAGGTTTAAGTGCGTTTAGTAGTGCAACCTAATTAAAGGTGCTGAATTATTCAAAATTAAGTTTATTTAAGCAGAAAGATTAAAACTATACTTCTAATATTCTAAAAATTACAAAAACATATAGTGTCAATTTACGAACTTCACTTGTTCCTACTGTCCGTCAATGTGTTAACCTTAAAAAAGGTATTCTAATCGGCAAGGAGTATTCGCAATCTAAGAACTCCAGTAATATCTCTTTGGCAAATAACTTAAAGTGCTTCACACATGTATTTAGGGTTCCCAAATTTTCCGTTTACTATATACCAGTATTTCCGAAGAAAAATTTCCGTTGTAGCATTCTACAATGTTTGCAACGGAAATAAATTTGTATGAAAATTTCAAGAAAAATCCAAAAAGATGATTTCTGTATTTAAAAAACGATATTAAAAAACGGACTATTTGGAGTGCCCAGTACATTAGACATTGTTTCTTAACGAGAACCAATTTCTATTAAATGTTGTTGCTTTTCCGGTTGTTCTCGATTTTTGATACACTCGATTTCTTGTTTGGCCTGTTCCAGATTTTTGATAGCACGGTCATCCTGTCAAAAAACTGAAACTACTGTTTTGCTCGAAATAGGAATTCGTATTTCTCAAAAGATACTATTTTTTAAATTCAAATTTAGATATTTCTATAAAATCAGTCGATTTAATTGTTTCTTTTTTCATGAAAAGATGAATCAAATAAATGTAATATAGGGGATTTTTAGATTGAAGAGCAAATTTTGTATTATGTAATTTATTAATCAAATCAAAATTAAAACTTGTGCACTTTGACCTACATTTTGTTTTATCAGCAGGATAAATTTGCTGGAAGTAGCTGAGTAACTTAAGTAAATGAAGTATCAAAATTTAAGACACTGGAATGTAAAATTTCAGTTCAGGCCTCAAAATTTATTTCAGGATTGTAAGAGGAAAAATTAAATAATACTAATACAGAGAAATATAATAAAATATTTTTTTCTCATTATCAACAATTCTAAAATACTTTTCTAATATCTAATATATTCTAACTTCTATGATATATCGTATGTAACCTCTCTTGCGAGTAACTTAAATCACATCAGGAATGTATCAGACTTGTTTCTTGTTAACATGCTATCGAAAATCTTGAACTCTTGTGTTGGCTTGAAACATTAATTAACATTTCCCAAAATTCAGTATCTCTATATTTCCACTAAATAAGTGTATTAAATTGTTAAACAAAACGTTGAGTGGGCCCGTATAAAAATTTAAGTAAATTTTGATTCAATGTTTAATTATGTAAATTATAAATGAAATTCATATTAAAATTTGTGAATTCCGAACTCCGCCATGTTTTACATAAAATGAATCAGCATCATTTCGAAATATTAGTATGTAAAGAAGTTCATGACTCAAAAATATGTTTCGCGTTGGTGTGATGAATATGTAAAAAGTACCAGTGTGAAAAATAAAATGCAGTCTGTTAAATATTTTCAACGTAGACTATTCTGATAGATTGTCTAATAATATTTTTAAAAAATATTCTAATCTGTGAGACATATGTGTAATGTGAACTCTCAAATAATATTTCTCTTTTCAGTAACTTAAAACATTTCATACAGCAGAGGACACTGGTTCTCATTAACATGCTATAGAAAAATCTTAAACTATTGAGTTGCTCGAAATTCAATTTTCACGGCAGAAAACTATATTGCATGCATGAAGATCTCTCGTATGAAATTCTAGTCGAGTTTTAGTTGCAGAATTTTTATCGCGATTAAATAAATAGTATTTATCAAAGGAATGTGGACAACAATATTCCGGGTGGTGATAATATAAGTATCTCCATTTATAGCTGTCTGTAGCTTGAAGGAATAACCCGAATGAAAGCAAAATCGGTGCACTTACTATTCGAGAAGGGGGAAGAAGAATGGAACAATAAAAAAAAGTAGTTGCAATAATCGCCGACAGATGGCGCTATTGAGTGTGAAATGTAATGTGTAATACAAGAACAAAAAATTAAGGCGTAAAACCGGATGGCATACCTAATTCATTGGAAAATGTCACAGTGAATGTGATTACGCTTTCGCATGGCGGTGCCGATCATATTCAGGTTCCACATGGCGATGGTGATGGAGGACACAATCTAGGCGGTGCAGTGGCGTAGCGTCAGGGGGGGCACGATCATTTTACTACCAGTATAATTATATACTACATTTAGCCTTATTTAATCCTTGAACTGCATGAATTAAATAAGGGCAAATATAGTATATAAAAATACTGGTAGTAAAGTGATCCGTGCCCCCCTTGACGCTACACCTCTGAGGCGGTGCACGAAGTGCTCAACTGTGGAATGTAACGTATCAGGAGTGATGTTTCGCACATGTTGTGATATGCGGTAAAGTCAATGAGGTTTGTGACACCTCTATGGTACACAATATAAAACATTACATCTCACACTCAAAAGTGCCATCTGTTGGTGATTATTGCAATTATTTTTTTATTGTTCCATTCTTCTTCCCCCTTCTCGAATAGTAAGTGTACCGATTTTGGTTTCATTCCAGTTACTCCTTCCAGTTACAGACAGCTCCAAATAGATATGCTTATATTATAGCCACCATGTATTTGAAGCTATATAGCAGATAACAATTCTTAGTGATCACAGATATTCTGCACGTGTATACGGTGCCGAAGGAAGGGAGGACCCGGGTCGGAGGTTCGTTCAATTAGAGGTTTATGCTTTTCGATGTGCAATTTAAGGGATTATCCGGTGCCGAAGGCAGCGGGGACCAGGGTCGGAGGTTCGTTCGGTTAGATGTTTATACTACTCAATGTGCAAATTAAGGGATTATCCGGTGCCGAAGGCAGCGGGGACCCAGGTCGGAGGTTCGTCCTGTTCGAGATTTTTCTTATTCGAGGTTTTACAAGATTCGAGATTTTCTACAATTCGAGGCACCGATGTAAATTAGGGGCCCGCTAGCGGGCGAAGCCAGCTAGTATTAACATTAAAATTCATATTATTTTGTTACTTTTGCATGTATATTTTTAGTTACGTTGCTGAAAATGTTTAATTCCGAATTTATAGCATCCTAAAAGCAATATGTTGTTTTAAGAAAATTATTAATACGCTATAAAATCTACTCCGAAACGTTTCCGAAAATAAGTTTCAGCTAAATAAATTTCCTTTTCATAAATGCTTCTTTAAATATTTAAAATATATTAGTTACTGAAGTTTATAAAAATAAAGAACGCTTTCCGAATCTTTGGTAACTGGGAAAATGTTATTGTTTATTTTCGAACAGAATGGTGATATTTCAATTTATGTATGCTAACAATTTTCTGTGCGTTTTTTTATGTTTTATTGTTATCTAACACTTTTTTTACTATAATATATTTCATGTGTGTTTGTGAGATGAATATTTAAAATTTGCCGATGCAATAAATGTCTAAATAAGTTTGCTCATTATAAAGAATTCTAAGTCACCATCTAGTAGTATTTGAAAATGTATTCTAATTTTAAAAAGATATGCGTTATCTAAACTCTCCAATAATATATTTTTTCCAGCAACTTAAAACACTTCAGACATATATTAGACATTGCTTCTTGTTAACATGCTGTCGAAAATCTTGAACTGTTAGGGTAGCTCGAAACATGATTATATGACGGAAGAAAACTATATTTTCAACATGAAACTCTTTCATATTGAAATTTCGACAAATTTCAATTGTACTTGTGTTATCGCATTTGAATAGTACTTTCAAAAGAATATAAACTAACAAATCCCTTCAAAGCTATATAAACAGTTAACAATATCTAGAGATGTCAGATATTCAGAACGTTTATTTTAAAATTCCTATTTGAAATAGGATAAAGAGAAATTTTATAATATTTAAGATATACCTTCAGGAAATTCCATCAGTTTATCTTAAATTCTTTTTCGCGTTATTTAACATATATATTTTTTTTCGAAAAATGCATTGTCTAGTTGTAAAAATACCTACGCACGAGATTTTGCATATTCAAAAAACTTATTTTGTGATTTCAAACACTTTAATATCTCTCTTTTCAGTAACTTAAAAGACTTTAGACATATGTTAGACATTGGTTGTCGTTAACATGATTTAAAAATGGTAAACTGTTGTGTTGGCCCGAAGTATAAATTGCAAAGGATAAAGAAATATTTTATTATAATATAATATATGCTTTCGAAAAATTCTACCAGTTTGTTTAAAATGCTTTTTTATGGTATTTAATATTTAGTTTTATTTGAAAAATGTACTGTCGTTTTCATAAAAACGATACACGTGATGTTACTTGCGAAGCATTTAGGATATAATCCAACCAATGTCATTATATATATTTCATATCTGAATATTACCATGCGTTTCGTTTCATGGATGGTCTTCCTTTTAATATTGTGTAAAAGCATCTTTTACTTGATAACACCAACTTTTGTTTCTTTGTATAAACTATTTGGAGCATGCCAATAAAGTTAATGTATTTTTATTAAACCTGTGTGGAATTTAAAAGTATATAATTATGAGGTTGCATATATTAAATCTGCTTAATAAATCTTAATTTACATATTCACCAAAATATTTTTTATAAACGTCTTGCTTATTTAAAAGGTACTGTTTGTTGTTTGTCAATGAAAGTATTTTATTTACCCATTTGTATACCAAACATGTATTTCAGGAATTTCTTTTTTATTCAGAAATTCCTAATTCACACCAGAAAATCTGAATAGCAATTTTTTGCTTTATTTAATGGGCAGACGTTTCGTGATTACATAAAATAAAAATTCCTTTTACTAAATTTCCGGTGTGGATTCAGAATTTCTGAATGGACGCATGGTCTTTGGATGCAAATAGATTAAAGAAGCTCATTTCTGTTTTTTACTGTTTGTTAAACAAGGAATTTTTAAACCATGACAATCTCATTTTACCGTTTACATCTAAACGATGTATCAGATTTTTTAACGATGAATAAATAAAATTTAATTTTTAACTCCTAAATTTTTGCAGAATATTGTGTTTCTGAAGACAATATATTTTTAACGCCTTCAGGGGCAAAGTACTCTTGTAGCTAAAATATTGATATGATTGATTGACACCAGAATTCACGAACGAATTTTTCTTTAATTAAGTAAAAGCTTTTCCCCATGTAACTCATAAATTTAAAATTCGGTTATAAAATTCTGGTGTGAATGTGGCATTTTGGGATTAAAATTAAGTGGTATATATTATATACCAGTGCCCTTCAAGTGGTTAACCCTTTTAGTGCCATACATATTTTATCAATATATGCTAAAAATGCCAGTAAAAAAGTGCATTTTTATAGATAATTTATATGAACAAGAGAAATATTCACCATTTCCGTTACAATACACCAATATTCATAATTTTTTCAACATTCTCTTCAGAAGATTTTATACTATGATAATAAAAACAACTAGCGAGAGCAGCGCGACGGCGCTCCTTGGCACTAAAAGGGTTAAAGAAAATAAATACATAATAGTCTATATTGTCAGAATTTTTTTAAAAAGATCTTAGACTGAATATATTGTTTCGCTTCGAAAACATATAAAAAAGTCTGGTGTTACTCAACTCGCATTTAACATTTTACAGAATACTATGTGTTCAAATAAGTAGCAATGTAAAAATAAATACAAATTTAGATTCTAACTTTCCAAGAGTAAATTATTTTTACTCATGAAAATGACCACATATTCTAAAGAAAACGTGCGCTTTCATTAAAATAGCTGAAACATTTTTTAACTTGTGAGTTAATTTTCAATGCATTTTCATTCCACCCGTGAGGAAATTAAATCGTATAAATTAAAATAAATATTGAAATAAAATGTACATAGCTATCTAATGGGAGTTTAAATTGTTTTAAATGTGGATATTTTGTCATTCTTTCTCAATTAATTGCAATGTTTATAATTCCATATACTTTTTTCAAACTATTGAAACTCACCATAATACTTTTAACCCCTTGAGGGGCACCGGTATATAATATATACCACTTTTTAATATATAACTTTGCCACCAGTATTATTAAATAAAAATATTTAGTATTGTTTTTTTGCATTTTGAGAAGGTAAAAATTCATTATTAAAAATTACTGGTGTCGAAACATCGCAAAATTTAGCATTTTTAGATCACGTGCTTGCCCTTCAAGGGGTTAAAATATTTTTTTAATGGTTTATCGAATTAAGATATGTTCAGCAGAAATCCCTATTATTGTATCGAAATAAGATGCGAGTGTGCAATAAAAAAATTAAATAATTATATTAAAAAAATAGTTTTGAGTTTTCTCTGGTTACAAAATGGCTTAAAATCAAAATCCAATTTGTTCGAAAATGCATACTCTTCTTCCGACAGTACCATATTCGTTGCATTTACTTCTTTGAACAAAAAAATTGCATTATTTAATCGGAAATTTTAGGTGATTACATAAGATGTATTTTTTCTTTAAATATAGTGGTACACTGAAAAAAAAATTTCCTGAAAAAAACAGAAATTGTACTGGCAATCGAGACGCCAGTACTATTTCCGTATTTTAACGGAAGAAAAATTCCGTAAATTCTAGGAAATTTTCCGTTATTTATGAAATATCCGTTTTTAAATTTCCGTTTTCTAACAAGTATCTTCCGTATTTTTTAGATATTTTTATATCGTTAAAATAAATTGTATAGGACCAAAAAAACATACATATTTCTCAAGGAACATCTTATAACACTTTTTTTTCTTTCATTTCTGTGCGAGCTTTCAATAAATAACTAACACTTGCCACGAAGGGGCTCGAACGCGGAAACTTCTGTGTAGTAAACTGGCGGGTTGTACCATTACGTTAAGACCGGACACTTCGTTCCCTCAAATGTTGTTATTTAATTTACATGCTTTTAATGATGCAAAAACATAAAGGTTTTATAGTTAGATGGATTTTTTCCATATTTTATTTTCATAATTTTTAATATTTTGCTTTATTATTTGATGCTTTATAACAGATAAATTGTAACTTTTTTATGTATTATATGCATAAAACATTGTATGATTACTAATGATTGCATCTTTTTGCAATAGTACATATACTTTTTAAAAATATTTGTCTGTTGATCTATTTATCAATTCTAAAAACAATAATTATCTTAAGTATGCGTATTTGTTACATTCTATTAAAGTAAATTTTCTTTATCTCTTATTTTAAAAACTTATGTGAATAAACAATTTTATAATAAATTAAATTATTATATTTAATCTTTACTGAGAGCTTTTGCGTACGATTCTGTTAAACTGAATAATTTGAAAAAATCAAAAAACAAAAAAATAGATTTTTAGAGAAAATTTTGAAATTAATGACATTAGGATAGGTAAGTTTAAATTTGGACTTGATAATTCAGTTTAAATTAATTTAGTTTAATTTATAAAACTATAAACTAACTAAACAAATTATAAACTTTATAAAATTATAAACTTCATTTTTATAAAAGTAAACAAAAAGTTATTAATTATTTTTTTATAAATTTGAAGAAAAAAATATGAACTTCGTAAAATTATAATTTATAAAATAATAAAGTTTAGTTTAATTCACAAATTTATAAGACAAATCAGCTTAGTTTAACACCTACATACCGATAATTTGCAAAAATATTATTTATGAAACCTTAAAAATATTTTTAAAAAAATAATAGAATTTTTAGCGAAAATTTTTAAATTAATGACCTTGGGATAGGTATGTTTAAATTTGGATTTATTAATTTAGTCTAAATTAATTTAGTTTAATTTATAAAATTATAAACTAACTAAATATATTATAAACTTTATAAAATTATAAACTAACTAAATATATTATAAACTTTATAAAATTATAAACTAACTAAATATATTATAAACTTTATAAAATTATAAACTAACTAAATATATTATAAACTTTATAAAATTATAAACTAACTAAATATATTATAAACTTTATAAAATTATAAACTAACTAAATATATTATAAACTTTATAAAATTATAAACTTCATTTTTATAAAAGTAAAGAAAAAATCATTAATTATTTTTATAAATTTAAAGAAGAAAATATAAATTTTCTAAAATTATAATTTATAAAATAATAAATTTTAGGTTAATTCACAAATTTATAAGACAAATCAGTTTTGTTCAATACCAATAATTTGCAAAGATATTATTTTACGAAACTAAAGGTTTCGTATAACCTAATATTGCCTCACGTTCAGGGCTTTACAAATTTGAAAAAATCTGGTAGCCAGGTATAAATTCTAGTCGCCAGTAAAAAAAATTAACACCCCCCCCCCCCCCTCCCCGTTATGATTTTTAAAAAGTACAAACGTTTGCTTAGGAATTAAGTCAGAAAAAATAATAACAAACATAGTTTAGAATTATTAGTTACATAGTTTATAATAGTGCATAATAACTAAGTTTTCTAAGGAAACTTATCAAAGTTATATACAGGGTCATTCATAATTCCCTCCGGGGTTTCGAAACGTTAGAGTAAAAAAACGAAGACGAATATGAAAAAAAGAAACATATGAAATTATTCCGAAACTATTCAAGTTTTACTTACATACATTACAGGTGTTCTATGTGTGAACCCTTGGTCACACTGCATACATCCATGCGATAGTCCAGTTCCTGCCATACTCCGTTTCTTTAAATATGAATCAGTGGTGTCAGTTCAACGGGCCTTTCGTAATAAATATCGAAAACAGGGACCAACTGACAAAACAATTCATGTGTGGTACCGGAAATTTAAAGAAACGGAGTATGGCAGGAACTGGACTATCGCATGGATGTATGCCGTGTGACCAAGGGTTCACACATAGAACACCTGTAATGTATGTAAGTAAAACTTGAATAGTTTCGGAATAATTTCATATGTTTCTTTTTTTCATATTCGTCTTCGTTTTTTTACTATAACGTTTCGAAACCCCGGAGGGAATTATGAATGACCCTGTATTTGTGAAAAAAATAATAATAAAGGAAATATTGTAAACTCTGAATTAACCGACATGTTCGGGAAATGCTGATTGCCGTATGCTTCAAATGTTCAAATAGTTGAGTGCTACAAAATCTATATCTGATGAGAGGGCATCTATAAAATAGTGAAGCCGGAAAACGATTTTATGCCTATTTAGCCTATCAGAATAAAAAAGTCAAATAATTCTGATTTAATTATTTCAAAATTTGCATTTAATGACATTTGCAATAGTTTTGCCAAATTAAAAATAAGTTAATTTTTTCTGTTGTTTGTTTGTTTGTTTGTTTGTTTGTTTTTGTTTGTTTGTTTGTTTGTTTGTTTGTTTGTTTGTTTGTTTTTGTTTATTTGTTTGTTTGTTTGTTTGTTTGTTTGTTTGTTTGTTTGTTTTTGTTTATTTGTTTGTTTGTTTGTTTGTTTGTTTGTTTGTTTGTGTGTGTGTGTGTGTGTGTGTGAATATAATTTCAAATTTATTTCTTAATATTTTGTAACTTTGCAGCATCTATATAATGAAATATCTTACAAGAAATTTAATTAAACGTTGTGATGTTCGCAAACTCGAGGGCTATTTATTAACGCGTAATATTACGAGTTATTACGTAAACGTTTGTTTTCGTAGCTAAAAAGGAAAGAAAAAAATGTATTTTCCCGCGCTGGATTAAATCGAAATCAGCAGCCGGCTGAGGTTTATTTTGATCCAACGATGAATTAAAAAAAAAAAAAACTTTTTGAAGTGCAATCAATGATTTTTTATTTCCATTTACTGCAGATAATAATCCAATAATCCAAACAATGTAATTATAAAATACTATTGAGAAACAACTCTGAACCAGACACTTGTCGCCAAGACAGAGTGACGGCAATGTCCAACGCGTGTGGTGCAAACAGACGCGAGGCGCCAAGCATTTTAAGCCGGGAAAAAATATTTAAAAAAATAATACATATTTTTATTAAAATGAATTATTCTTGAAATTTTAATTAAGTTTTATAGATTTACTTCGAATGAATTACTTATAATCACTTATATGTTATTATTCTTTTAAGATGAATGTAATAGATTAAAAGTTTTAATTCTGAACACAAAAATCTGATTTGAAACATACAAAGAAGTAAGCATTTTTTATCATTGCATCCAATTTTTAGAAGCCACATAAGAGTATTTGTTATTGAACCCCCCCCCCCCTCTCCTCACATTCTAATCACATGACTAGCCGACTAGAGCGGAAAAGAATGGCGTTTTATGTGCATGAAATGGAAAATGCCTTTTTAACTTCGCTTTAGAGAAAATGTCGTTTGTGCTCATTTTTTAGTTCAATTTTTGTAAAAAATAAATAAATAAATGAAACAAAAAAAGTCAGATTAAAAAAGTTAATCGCCAGATAAAAAAAGTTGGTCGCCAGTGGCGACCTGGCGACCGCATTTGTCAAGCCCTGCTCACGTTAATAACATTAAAATAAAATTTTAAAATTTCAGTGAAAAAATTCATAATTTGAAGCACTATAAAGAAAAAAGGCAGATTTAAAACAAAAAAAAATCTGTAATTTATATAAATAAAGTAAATTTCTAAAGATTTCACTAAAAAATAAAAAATATCATTATTAGTTTCACAAAAAGTTACCGTCCAGACACCGGCCCGGTTAGAATGAGCTCCAGGATTGGCCCGAGTCTAATGACAGAAAATAGGACCACGGGTAAGACCGGTCCAGGTCTGGATCCTAGAAGACCCTGGACCCTAGTAAATACAACAATTTTAATCCGCATTTCAAACAAGACGATATCTGTATACAAACCTCTGAACGTTATTTCCGGAAATGGAGAAATACGGACATTGTACTGTTTTGAAAAAAATCCATCAAATTTACGGAAAACTTTCTGCATATCTACGGATTTGAAATCTCCTTTACGGAACTAATGTCATTTACGGAAATTGTACAGTTGTTTTGGAAAAATGAAACTTTTCCGTAAAATTTAAGGAAAATCTCTTGTATTTTCACGGATTTTTTTTTTATTTTTAGAGTGTAGGAAACAAGAAAAAAACTTGGCAGAAACATATATAAGATTATAACATACAGGGTTTGTATAAAAAGTAATGAGACCAATTTTTTTTCTGACGCAACGTCGCAGCGCGTATGCTCCAGGCGAGTTCCATGGAGATGGAAGCCAACTTCAACACGCGTCATTCGACTACTAGCCACAGCCCCCTGAACACTAGGCCTGCGCGTTGAAAAAAATGGCGGCTGTAGTAGGCGGAATCGTTTGTACAGTCCCTCGAACTTCAACACCAATAATATCTGCAAGTTATCTTTGACTTATTTGATCTCCGAAAAACAGGGATGACCCCCTCGGGAAACCCGGCCTAAGCCTTAGAGTTTTAGTGCAATTCCGAGGGGCTGGATAGGCGAAGAAAACTTTTAGAAATTATTGGTGTGGAATTTCGAAGGACTGTTCAAACGCTGAAACAAAAACCGGCCTGCGACAGCCGCCATTGTTGTCAGCGTTCAGGCCTAGTATTCAGGGGGCGGTGTACGAGCTTCCGTGCACATTTCTATGTCACAATTCAACAGACGAAGTCGACCGAATCTTCCGTTCTTTATAATTTCCTTTGCCTGTTCCTATACTCGGTTGAAAGGAAGGGCATCACGTGTGCTTTCTACGTGGAAATGCTTCAATGATTGAAGGGAGGAGTTAATCCAGTGAGGCAAGACATTGCCGCCAATTCGAAACTGCGCCATGACACTGCACCAAGCCACACATGCTTCGTAGTCAAGGACTACCTGGACCGGAACGGCATCACAACGTTTCCCCATCCACCGTCCAGTCCCAATCTGGCACCTCTGTTCCCCGTGTGAAGACAGCCCTAAAGAGAATCACCATGGGACCGTAGCAGAGGTCAAAGCGGCTTCGACGCGCGGCTTGAAGGACGTTCCAGTAAATGACTGCCAGGGTGTCTTCCAAGCGTGGACAACTCGTTGGTAAAAGTGTGTCGATGGCCAGTGGTCTTATTTTGAAGAATTTTAATTGTTTGTAGCAATATCTGCAATAAATATTTTTCCCGAATTTGGTCTTATTTTTTATAGAAACCCTGTATTTCTAAAATAGGGGACAACAATCCAAAGGACCTATTGAACGCTAAAGTGCTCGCTCCCACACACATACATCATAATTAACATCCGTTATACTATATGTAAGAATTTTGTTTTTAATGTGTTATTTTTGTAAGTTTTAAATATATTTTTCTATTATTTAGGCAACATAAATTTTTACTTTCGCAGCGCTATTACTTCGAATGACAGTTTTAAATATCTTAAAAGTGCTTAATTTAGATTTATTACAAGAAATGCATTTACTTTTTTTTAATTTCTGAGACAGTGTAGAAAAAATATCAAAATAAATGTTTAAAGAAATCCTATATACTTCTTCATGACTGAAAATTTAATTAAGAAGAATAACAGAAGTGTATAACGAAGTTGTACAATTTACGACATTAATTTCATCCTATTTTATTATGAGTAATTTGAAATTTTATTCAAGGCAATAGAAAAATTTAAAAAAAAATGAATACATATATTCATATAATAACTGTTAGAGAATATTTGAAAATATTCACTTTTAATTGCGTTGTCTAAACTTATTTTAGTGTTATAATAACATTTATTCCCGAGCGAACCAAAAATTAATTGCCTTTTAGAAAGTGGAAAAAACGCAGGTAATAATTACTCAAACACTTTACAACATCTTTACTTTTGACAGTGTTATTACTTTGAATGACAGTTTTATATAAGTAGATATCTTAAAAGTGCTTAATTTAGATTAGTTACAAGTATTGCATTTACTTTTTTATATCTGGGACAGAATAAAACAAAATGTCAAAAAAATGTTAAAAGGAATGGTAAAGATTTCTTCATTACTGAAAATTTAATTAAGAAAAATAACTGAAGTAGATAACGAAATTGTACAATTTATGACCTTAATTTCACCCTATTTTATTATTGCTATTTTGAAATTATAGCTACAAGGCATTAGAAAATTTAAAGAAATTATATAAATATATACATATAATAACGTTTTGTGAATATTTGAAGATATTCACTTTCGAATGCATTTTCTAAACTTGCTTTAGTGTTATAATATTATATATTCCAAAACAAACGAAGAATTGTCTTTTAGAAAGTGGAAAAAACGCAGGTAATAATTCCTCAAGCATAAATAATCACCTTCTGCGTCAAATATAATAAATAGTAAAAACTAATTAAAGTTGCATTGATAAACTTTAATGAAATAGTACGCTGAGGATCAAAAGATATGAAAAACGTTTATCACTGTTAACTATCTTTTATACCTGAATAAAACAAAAACATAATAAATCTAAGGGAATATATACGCTTTGAAAGAGCAGCGAGAATAATATGGTTCACAGTTTTGTAAGAGAAAAGCCGAAACAAAGTGCGGAAGCTATATTAAACTTATTCAAAATTTATTCTTTCGAATAAACTGCGAAAGCACAATGAATGCTATTTTGGGATATTTAATAATTTTAAAATAACATTTTTGAAAATTAAATATTCATATTATAAGTATATGTAAATTTTCTATTTAGAGGCAAACAGATTTTATTTTAGCACTTAAAAGTATTTTTGTTAAAAAGTACTCCAGCCTTTTATGTTAACATAATGAATTTATATCTGAATGCCTACAAAAGGTTTGCATGGAAGCTTACTGTTCTGCTTATTTTTTCCCATTTGAATACCATTATTCCTATAAAGAAAATGTCGCTGTATGTAATCGATGATTACATAAAGCGAAATTTCCTTTATAGTAGAAATACAGAGTGTCACGTTTATTTTGAAACCCCCAAAAAAGAACAATGTACAAACATTAATTTTTATTTTACAGAAGTGTTTAAACGACTACAAAATGAGTTGGAAGTGACCGCCGTCTTCATCTTTACATATCTGGGCCCGTTTGAGGAGGTTTCGAACACATTCTGTAATGTGTTTGGTGTGATAGCGTTTATCTCTTCCATAATACGAGTTTTCAGTTCAGTAATCAAGGCTACCGGTTCACGGAACACGCGATTTTTCAAATAGCCCCACAAGAAGAAATCGGGCGGTGACAGGTCTGGAATGCGTGGAGGCCATAGTCCTTTTGTAATTAGCCGATCACCAAAAAATTCTTGGAGAAATGACAGAGTGTCGTTGGCTGTATGCGCTGGAGCGCCCTCTTGTTGAAACCAAACGAAACGTTCATTTGGTTCCAACATGCTTCGTTCATCTGCTTCGTCCCGATTTCCTTCATTTTGTGGTCAGTTAGGACAAACGACAGACGGTTCTTTCTTTTCGGTTCCACAGTCCATTCTGTTTGAAAATGGTCCACGATTCGCTTAATTGTACTTTTAGTCGGCACCACCGAGTCTGGAAACTTGTTATCATATCGTTCTTTGACTGTTTTGTACGAAGATGTTCGAAAATAGTGTTCAATAATAACCGCGCGTTTTTCTGCACATAGCACCATGACGTAAAACTACCTTTCACTTCGTTCTCCTTAGCACTTAAGTGTCTGGCGCGGTTTTGTAGAGTGTTGGTAGTGTTGCTGGTACGCCCCTCCACACCGCTACCTGCACAAATGGTGTACGCGTGCACCCGTGTTGTTCATTTGCTTCACGTTTACGCGGGTAGCAAAATAAATGAGACACTCTGTACTGGCGTTCAAAAGGAAAAGAAGAAAGAGGAAAAGTAAGCTCTCGCACCAAACTTTCGACAGAAGTTACTGAAAAATTATATTTAAATCAGAAAAAAAAGTACGTGGTTCAGCGTAAATAAGTACCACAAAAAATATTTAAAGTTATAAACTGTATATTTCTACATTAGAATTCGCATTCATAAATTTCGTAACTGTTAGTAAACTGCTTGAGATTAGAGGCGAGTGTCTGAAGCAGGGTTGGTAGGAAAATATAAATATTTTATTTTGAATACCACTCTTTTCTTGTAGTATCATTCGCCTCATTTAACCGCAAAAATTCTGTAATTAAATAATGCAACTCTTTCTTTATAAAAAGAGGGATATAAAATAAAATTTCAGTATCTTCCTCGCCACCGTGGTCTGAGGTGAGTTTAAGGTAGAGTGTCAAGCTGTGTCTTCCAGAGGCGTAGCGTCAAGGGGGGGCACGGATCACTTTACTACCAGTATTTTTATATACTATATTAGGCCTTATTTAATTCATACCGTTCAAAGATTAAATAAGGCTAAATGTAGTATATAATTATACTGGTAGTAAAATGATCGTGCCCCCCCCTGACGCTACGCCACTGGTGTCTTCGTAATACTACGTTCTTTCTGAGTAATACACAACACATTGCCTTTTTTGATTGCACAAATTCTCATATTAAATAAATATATGCCTGATCTGAAAAAAATAGTTATATCCACCGAGCCACAGTTTGACACCATCTAAATTAAAGAGACTAAAAACAACATATATCAGCAATTCACTTTAGAGTACATACAAGCGCCATCTATGAAACCGAAAATCATTCATTTATATAGCCATTTGACCTTGAGCTCGTCAAATCAGTTATGTGCTGAAATATCGACTGCAGTGGCGTAGGATCAGGGAATGCTGCATCACTTCACTAAAGGTAATATTATATACAAAATTTGGCCTTATTTAGTCTTTTAACGTTATACGATAAAAGAAAGCCAAATTTAGTATATAATAATACGGATAGCAAAGCAAACCTGCCAACATCCCACTAAACTTCAATTCAATGTAGGTTAATTTAACCGAGGTAAAACATGTTTAAAACCAGAATTTGTTCTATAAAATGCACTGAAGTAGGTTCCCCTTAAGAACATGAATTAAATATATATTATTTTTTTGGATATATTTTCTGGTTAGAAACGTCTTTAACCTGGATTAAATTAACTCACATTGTACGGAAGTTTAGGTTAATGTTGGCAAATATGGTAAAGTGATGCAGTACCCGCTGATGTTACGCCACTGATCGCCGGTATACATATATAGCCTGAAAGCGAAATTAAATTGTTCATAGTATTAGAAATAAAAATAAAAATACTAACTGGTGTATAGAAAAATAACTATATTTTCAACCCAGATTCTTTAATAAATCAGTGCCAAATTATTTCAATTTTTTAATTGTCTAATTTTTAAAAAATGCAGATCATTTCACATTTAATGTTTCAAACCACATTTGTCATTAAAAAGCTAATATTAAACAAGAGCATGTTCTCATTACTTTCAAACTTTTAATTTCATTGTTCTTAATATTCTAGTTGTTAATGTATTTACATTTTGAAATCTGTCATCGAGAGTCGTACTGAATCATTGATATGTTAATGCTTCGTTGGTTATTGATAAAAATACGTTATGTTTCCACTTTCTAAGTTTTTATACTTTCATGTGTATTCAAATTTTAAATGAAGTTAAAATATTCGAATATGTTCTAGTGTCAGAGATATACTTAAGCAAAACATAATTGAATAATTTACAAAATAATTTTGCAAATTAAAGAAATTTCCAAATTTGAAACTATTATAACTTAATATAATGTAAAAATCAGTTTCTGAGAAGTATTAGGTCATCCGGAAAGTTCTGAGTTTTTTCCATATTTTTAATCTATAAATGCCACATTCCCGCCGAAAGTTTGGATTAAAACATTACTTTTATAATCTACGTGAAAAAACTACTTTCAAATATATTAAAATTAATTTGTTTCTGAATTCCGATGAAATTCAATCATGTAAACATACTCACAAAGAAACAAAAACATATTTTACAGCCATTGGAAAACACAAAAAAATTCTGCAAATTTTCAACTTCATATTCTGAAACCCAGAATATATATACTTCACGCTGTCAACAACGATTGCATTAACGACTACTTACAGCTATTTAATATATTGATCAATATAAAATAAATATGGACAGAACAACAACAACAAAAAAAAATGTATATATATACATGTAACACAATTATAAAGATAGAAGTGGATCCACAATTTTTACCGTACACTAAACATTACACAAACATGGCTACCAAAACATATCCCACAACTGAAACTCCCTTAATTGGAGCGAAATATACCCATGCATAAGTCAAACTGTAGATAATATATATATACATATATTCATTCAATACATGGAAATTCCCACACAGATAGTACTCATAAGAAAAACCTTTACGAATTCTCATGGACAACCATACGCTTACGTTCGGTCAGCCATATTTTTTCCTGTGTCTGCTGCAAAAAAATCAAATAACAGGTCATTATCAGAGTTATATTTAGGAAACATGTATTATTTTCAATACAAAACAAACAATTTGCGGTTATTTTTTTTCTGAATGTTTTTGTAGACATGCACAGGTTGACAGAAGTACACGCTTGTAAACCATGTATTTGAGTTAGAATATTAATGTTTCTTGCATGGGTGCCAAGGGTTAGACATTTTGAATACAACAATATTTTAGAATTGTCTTCGTCTTTTTAGATACGAATACCAAGACGAATGTAATTTTTAAAAGTAGTGGTACTCAAAATCTGTAACCTTGGCAGATGGTGTTGTTTTTAAATTATACATAGTGCAAATCATATAAAACACACAACCATATTATTTCTTAACCGATGTGGCTACATTTATAAAATTGGTGTCTACATATAACAAAATGAGTATGTGCTACACAATGAGAAAAATTGAAATTCCCCTGTCGACGAGATGCGAAACATAACTATTCCACATTATAAATTGTTTCAGTTATGTGAAAAACTGACACACTATGAACATGAAGACCTGAAACAAAGCGGAAACTGTGAATGTCTTTTGGTGCAATTTGCGTCATGGCTCTGGCGGAAATGAATGACCTAGTGTTACCGGTGAATAATCTGAGGATACGCAATAGAGTTCAATTTCTTCAGTTATAATAATAATATTTCACTGCAATTACTTTTGTTTTTAAATTTTCTTTTACTGTAACGGAAAGAACTCTATAGCAAAGAAGGAAATTGCACAGATTTTCTCTATCAGTCTAACATATTCATGCTGTTGAAATGTTATTTCTTATTAAATTGACGATGCTGAACAACTTTATCGCTGACTTATATATATATATATATATATATATATATATATATAAAATAATTTTAGATTTATAAAAGTTTATTTCCATATTTTGCCAATAGAGGCACTGCGATTGGTTTCATTGTATAGTGCGTACTCACATTTCTACACTGTTAAAAATTTGCAGCAAACCGTCCAGTCATTTGACCTATTTTGTAGAAAAAGGTTATATAACCGTTACATAACTATATTCTGACTATAAAATGAGCAATAATACGGTCAGAATATAATTACATTACAGTTATTTAACCGTTTTCTACAAAAACGGTCAAATGACTGGTCAGTTTGCTGCAAATTTTTAACAGTGTATCTGCAGACCAGGGTTGCTAGTAGGACCTCTATTTTTATTTAGAAATTACCATGAATCCATACCGGAAATTCTGAATAGTAATTTTTGCTTTATTTAATGACTGATACTTGTTGATTACATGAAGTAAAAATTCTCCTTTTGGAATTTCCGGTATGAATTCGAAATTTCTGAATAAAAATGGAGGTCAGACTATCAAACCTGCCAGTGTTGTGAGTCCGCTATTTTTTTTTTACCAGATTGCTTGATTGCTTGCCACTACTTTTTTTAAATAAAATAATTCACCTTTATTTGCGCATTATTTAATGTGCCATTATATAAGGTGAATATTTCTTCATCATAAAATTGGTGTCAGTGAAGCAATCTGAATTTCGAAAGGTAGCGAAATGGCAACACTGAACCCACTTCCAGACATCACTTCTATAACTGTAGCTACATCTTCTCAGAAAGTAAATATATGCGTAGCCTATACGCTTTAACCCTGTAAAAGTTTACATGAAAACTTAAAGGAGTTACAACTTAACGCATTTTAAATTTACACACGTGTAAAACGAAAAAAAAAATTGGAAGTTCAGTCAATAGTAATAAACTAAACCTATCTTGCAAAATAAATAGGTTTTAATAAGAAATTATTAAATGAAACTCTCAAAAAACATAATTAGGTGTATTTATATTTTGTGGATTTAAAATATTATAAATTATATTTTGTTGTTTTTGTAATATAAATTCGTTCAATAATTGAAACAAAATGTAATTCAGGTATCACCCTATAGTATATTTTGAACAATTCATTTATTTTGCCTATTATCTCTGTTTAACCCCTAAGATATTCTGTTCCTTTTTGATGTATTGATCAATAGAGCGGTGTAAGAAAATAAATAAAGCAAACTCTTCTATTCAGAATATGATTAGCATTAGATTTTCAGCAACATCATATATCATTTTCATCATAAAACTTTTGTTGTGTCCTTGAACATTTTTTACAGCATAGTATAAAATTTCATGTATGAACAACTATTTTTGGGAATATCCATGAAGGAAAAATAAAGGTGCCTTAGTTAAATAAATGACATTAAGATCTTTTAGCGATATATTACCCTTGCTCTTTATGATATATGGCAGCCTTAAAATAAACGTTCGAAAAAAAAAAACGCAGTCTAAATCTGAAATTTGCATAATTTATAAAATATTACATAACATTATTATCCCATCATCTATTAACCCTTGAAGGGCACCGGTATATAATATATACCACTTAATTTTAATCCCAAAATGCCACAATGACACCAGAATTTTATAATCAAATTTTGAATTTATAAGGTACTTGAGGGAAATCTTTTACTTATTTTAAAATAAATTCGTTAGTGAATCCTGGTGTCAATGAATCGTTTCAATATTTTAGCTACAAGAGTACTTTGCCGCTGAAGGGGTTAAAACTTAACTCTGCATTTTACTTTTGATAGTGGTAAATAGTGGAACTTTTTTGTACACTTCAAAAATTAAATAATACATCATAATGAAAACATTATAAATGTCCTAATTATTGTTTGTAATATAAAGTTGTGAATTATATCAAATAAAACGTTATTAGATATCTCATTGTAATATTATTTTTTAATTCTTACTCCATGTCATTTTGAATAATATTGCATAGTTGGAAACTGCGCTCATACGTCCTTTTTGTTGCGACTAAAATGTATTAAAAATGTTTGCCTTATTTAATCGAAGATTTCGGCGATCGGATCAGACAAAATTTACTAGTGCTAAAAAATAAGCGTAAAAGTTGACACATGTGATGTTTCTTTTCACCACTTAAAATATTATATTCTATTATTATTTAATAATCACTTAAGTGTTGTAAAAAATGATATGTAGAAAACCATTCTTTTTTCGTTATAATGTTTTTTCGGGGAACATAATGAATTAATCTCTCTCAAAAAAATTTTGTTGGAAATTTTGTTGAATAATATTTGTAGCGTAGGTATAACAGTTTATGTATCAAGTATGTATTTTGCAATATTTAGCAAGAAAGTTGGGTGAAATCCCCAGTAACTGAGTGACGCTTTAAGGATTCTTTCTTGTTCAAATCACTATTACAAAAATGTAAAACTATTTTATACTTAGCTTTTATGTTCAAAAACTCCAGTAACTGACACCATACCTAGTTTGAAACACCAATAACTGTCACAAAGTGAACCAGTGACTGACACTTTCTTTTAAAAGATTAAAATGTTTTAAAAAAACTTTTTTATTTATTATAAAAACAAATACATTGATATTTATTATAAAAAGTGGGAGTTAGTAAGCTGTACTGCATTATTAATAATGCAGAGTATATAGTAAGAGTATATAGCAGTAATATTTAGTACGGCATTATTAGTAATGCAGAGTATCAGTAAGAGTATATAGCAGTACTGCATATTAGTAACTAGCAGATCCACCGTTGCCCGGTTCCGTCAAAAAATAATACGAAACGCGGAAATCACTCTAAAAATCACTGCACGATATCCTTCCTCTGGTCTTTCGGAAATTACATAGAGAGATGGACCCGAAGCGAAGTAAATTTAATACCACCCCCTTAAATGTCTGGATTATTTTATTCAAAACGGGTCAGTTTTTGGTCAAAATTAAAAAAAGGGTTACCGTCTGATTATCCCAAAATTTGCATTTTCGGAATCAGAAAAATAAACTGTGAGTTTCGATTCAAATAATCCAATACTTTTCTTAATATTCGAGGATGAGTGAAAATGAAACTTTTTCGTTTTCTGGGATTATCAAATCGGTAACTTTTTTTTGCGGTTTCAATAAAAATAGCCATTTTTGGCTCACGCGCAGGAAAATCTTTTAGTTCCACTGCCAGGGAAGGCATTTTGATCTAAACAAATCATCCCACACCTGTCCCCGCTGCCTACGATACCGTGTATAGCAGACGTGCTAGGCACGTGCTACAAAATCTTGCAGTTCCAGTTTCTACCACAAGGTCGAGCATTATGTTCCAAATAAACATATTTCCGAACGAATTACTGGCACTCCTGCTGCTTACGACACAGTGTAGAAGGCGTACCGTGCACGCGCGAAAAATCTGTTAGTTCCACTTTCCACCGCCAGGGAGTGCCAAATCTACGTCTTAAATAATTATCTATATCTTAATTAGTTCATTTTAAGTTCAATGAACCGATTCCTGTTGAAATCGGACTCATAGAACCCTCGAAAAATTCACCCCAATGGATATTAATATTCATAAATGGTGGTAACCAAGGGCTGCAAAAATGATACTGAAGTTTATTTAGTACTTGAGGAGCATGGAAGAATGTAAGAAAAGATTTCGTTTGAATTGGACCAAGATTAAATTCAAAATCTTGTAGTTACATTTTCCACAGCCAGGTGGTGCTCTCTGTTCTAAACAAACATATTCCGAACGAAGCACCGCCACGTGTCCCCGCTGTTTATCACAACGTATAGAAGGCGTTCTGCGCATTCGTTGAAAATCTTTTAGTTCTGCTTTCCACAGCCAGGGGTGCCAAATCTATGTCTTAATTAGTTATCTGTATCTTAATTAGTTCATGTTATGTTGAATGAATCAATTGTCCTTGAAATCAGGCCCTTTAATTGAATTGGACAAATTTTAAATACAAAATTGTTTAGTTTCACTTCCCACCGCTAGGGGGTGCACTCAGTTCTAAATAAAACTCTTTCCGATCGAAACTCTGGCACGTGGCCCTGCTGCTTTCGATACCGTATAGCAGGCGTGCTGCGCACGCGCTGCAAAATCTTTTAGTTCCATTTACTACCTTCAGGTGGCGCCAAATCTGTATATTAATTAGTGATCTATATCTTAATTACTTCGTGTTAAGAGGATTGAAATAATTTTCATTGAAATTGGGCCCATATAACCCCTGAAAATACCATTCCCTGGTCATTAATGTTCAGAAGTTGTGGTAACCATCGGCTGAAAAAATGATACCGAAGTTTATCTAGTACCTGGGGACTTGAGAAAATGTTTCGTTTGAATCGGACTAATAATTAAATAGTTCGAGGTGCAAAACTACATACATAGAGGTACCTTCTCACCAAATTTTGTAGCCTTCGTGCAGCGGTCACTTCAGAACACAACTAAGAAACACACACACACACACAAACACACAAACTTCCTTCTTTATTACAGTTGGAGATGCAGATATCCAATAACTGACATTTATGATGCAGTAACTGACATTTATGATGTAGTAACTGACATCTGATATCAGACACTTGTCAAACAACTTAAATTTTAATGGTATATGCTACAAGATAAATTTAATTTATTATTATGCATTTTTAAACATTTCAAATAATAGAGTTCAACTTTCTTTAATATAACCAATAACTAACACCTCTGTCAGAGACTGGTGAAATGAAATTCAAGGAAGCAGTAACTGACACCTTCCCCCCCCCCCATTAAGCTAAATTAAATAACTAGAAACTTTAAATCATGTCCCTCATATATCATATGCATCTTTAAACTAATTTCTACAAGTATAACGATAAGAAAAATAATTAGGATGATTGCATTACAAATAGATTGGAAAAACACTTCCGTAATTTTAGAAATAAGATGATTGCTTCAAAATGGCACTTTTTGTATTCTCAAAAGTTTCTTCCTCATTGAATATGTTCTTGGCCCTCTAGTGGTGAAAAAACTGACTCCAAAATAAAAATAAGTTTCTTATTTACAAGACATTTAGATGACATTACTTTGCAGAATTTTCCACAAAATGCTTATTTTAGTTAGATTTTTGCTCAAGTGTCAGTGTCAGTTACTGGTTAAGTGTCAATAACTGGGGGGTTCACCCTAGGAAGAAGCTTGTAAAATTAAATGACATTAAACGTTTTCAGTAATATATTTCGTTTTATCCTCTCTGACATATGAACCCTATTTATTTATCTGAATCACATAAATGTCATCTCATGCTTTAAATTGCTTTTATAGTAAAAAAAAAAAAACAGTATTTATTATTATTTTAATATTTAAATCTATTTTTGCATTAGTATACTTAAGTTAATGAATTTGTTTTAAAATAAGTAAAAGCTTTTTCTCATGTACCTTATAAATTCAAAATTTGATTATAAAATTCTGGTGTCATTGTGGCATTTTGGGATTAAAATTAAGTGGTATATATAATGTACCGGTGCCCTTCAAGGGGTTAAGCCTTCCAATTCTTTAATTAATTTTAACATAATTTATAATTAGATCATACATTAAATTATGCATTCACACCATACAAAATACAAAAAAATATTTTAAAATAAGTACTCTCTAAGAAAAAACATAACGCACTTCGTTTATGTTTAACACTTTCCAACATAGTTGAAAAGTGTTTATGAATTCGATTTGTCTGTCTGTCTGTCTATCTGTCGGTCCGTCTGTCTGTCCGTGCTCTAACTCTCGTAAATATACTCGGACTGTCATGAAAGTTTTATACATTATTGAATTTTACTATAGAATGTTCAGTAGAGCAGTATCTCCTCTATTATTAAATATTTCAAATCATCATGTATTAGAAATATGTAGTAAATTTATCATTTGCATTTTCATCCTCGCCTGTGGAAAATTAAAAAAAAAATTGCTTCAAAAATTGTATATTATAAAAATTCGTCTACAAATGCCTTGCCGTGGATATTGCTAAAACAGACAGTGGAACAAACATGCCATTTTTAATCCATAGGCGCAGGCTTCAACTGGGCAAAATAGGCAATGAGGTATATTTTTACTACTAATTTTAAAAAGATTTTTATTCTATTTAATTACACTGATTAAAAGAAAAAAAACATTTTAAAATTAGTGGTGAAAGTTTGCTCGATTTGTCCTCGACGCCCCCGTTATGTCAGCGCATATGTTTGTATTAGACAGGGTTCGTACGGGTCTGGGAATTTTAAGACCAGGAAATTCTTCAGTACTAGTATTTTCTTATAGATAATCTCTTCTTAAATAACGTGAAATTTCACACGTTTGAATTTGATGTATTTTTTTAGAAAAATATACTGGTATGTCATCTGGAAAATAACTGTACCCGTACGAACCCTGTTAGAGAAATTGAAACGTTACCACCATCTGAACATCTTTAAAATAAATAAAGAATCGCAGGTTTCCTTTAACCACTTGATTGGCTGTTATTCATTTTTGAACAGCTTAACTTTAATCTCTAAATGCAACATTAGTTCCAGAATTTTGAATGAAAATTTTCTTTTTATAAAGTACGTAAAAAAAAAAAAAAAAGCTTTTACTCATATTCAAATAACTTTGTTTAAAATATTTGGTTTAATTCAATTATTTCAGCAGTCACAAATAGAAGTACATTAACCCTGAAAGAGTTAAATGTTCTCAACGGCATTTGTTAAAATATTATATATACAAATATATTGTATACCTCCTTTGTTGTAAATACGTTACAAATAATTTCCATGTCGCAGTCTGGGCCATGGGCGTTCTCTGAGGAATTATTGTAAATGTAGATAAATATTTGGCCGTAAATTGAAAAAATGTATAGTCATTTTTTAAATGTATTGTAAATTGAAGAAAATGTCTTGCCATAATATCAAAACTGCCGAATATATATGCTTCTTTGTCTTTGATGGTAGCTTTATTGATCTTTTGAGGTAACCAGTTTAATCTTGGTATAAATGTAGTATCTTTAAAATATGGCCATACCTTCTACATTTATAACGAATTATAAGCAGTTACAATATTTGACTCACAGTTTTCCTTTAAAATATTTCCCGCCGTACTATTTCGTTTTATTTACATGCGCAAATTCTAATTATTTTTAAATACTAAATTCTATGTGTTATGTTTGTAAAAAATAACATCACCAATCTGATATCAGGTTTCGTACGGCTCCTGGAATTTTGCGACCAGAAAATTCTTCGGTACCAGTATTTTATTACAGAAAATCTCTCCTTAAAAGAAGGCAAAGTTTCGAGAGTTTAACCTAGATTTCTTTTCCTACAAAGAAAATACTGGTGAAACTCCTGGAAAATTGCCTGATCCGTACGAACCCTGTGATATTCATATCGTTAAACACGTTTTTATGGCATTATAGAATTCTACAGTCCAGGAAGAGGGGTGAGATCAAACCCTAATAATTCTGCCACAAAATCAGCATATATAAATATGACTGAGACCAATCGATTAGTAAAAACGTCTCTTTTGGATAATTAATTTCATACTAAAAGTTTGCTTCGGGGGTCGTCTACATATAAAAAGTTTACAAAACTTAAATATTTTTAATACTAACATCTAATTTTGACTAAAAATACTATATGATATTAAAAACTTCATTTGGAACGATTAAAAATGACTTTACCATTAGGTGTTGCATATTTTAAACCGTCAGAAGGGATGAACTACTTCACCGAATGACTTCGCGTTTGGTATCTAAGGTAAAACTTACCGAATAATCCCAATATGATGTCAAAATTAGGTATATTAGTATTGATTTTTTTTTAAGTTTGGTGCAAATTTTATATGTAGATCCTTTTTTAAGTACAATTTAAGTATAACATTAATTAGTAGATATTATATCAGATCGATTTATACCAGGCCATTTTTATACGATTACTTGAGACAGAGGTAGCAGAGGTGATTAATTGTTTGCGGGATCGTGCATGTTTGTGCATTTTGTTTTTCATAAGTAGCAAAGCAATTAAATAATAAGCCCAGTCAGATAGTGTTAAATTTGTTAGCGACACACTAGCGCCAAACCTCTGCTGCGGAAGGAGGACAAAACAGAAGTGGGTCGCAGAGAAACGATACGATTTATTTATATCGATATTTAATACGATTTTTATCGATGTTTTGTTTTTGCACTTCCTTTAAAAGCTTGCTAATTATTGGGATCTTTTACATTAAAGCTAAAACTATAATGGAAAAAAAATGTGGAAATTTACTGGATTAATATTTCTATATAAATATAGTGGTGGCGAAAAAGTTTATTTATTTATTAAAAGTTAAATAAAAAGTGATGGAAATTTACATCACTATGCAATTAACCCTTTCCTGCACAGACAAATTATGTTCGTAAAATTTAAAATTACTGACTGACACCGGAATTTACAAACAACTTTCTTAGAAAATATGAACTCCTTATTTTAAGCTTTAATTTTAGAAGCAAAATTTTATTAAAATATTCTTGGTGCCGAATGCAGCACTCCCAACCGCTAGATGGTGCTATTTTCAACTTGCGAAAAGTTTCCCATTTATCTGACTGGGCTTATTATTTAATGGCTTTGATAAGTAGCGATGGACAGAATGGATGATTTTGATATTCAAAAGAGGCATGCGCAAAAGCATAGCTGCTAAATTTTGTATTTTTTAAATCAATTACTATCAGAGATTTTGTAAAAACAAGTTTCATATTTTAATTAATTTAAATTAAGAGCCACATAAAAATGATGAACTTCTTCTTTTTCACAAAATTTCTGGAGGTAATTGATTAAAAAATTACGAAACCTGCCAACTATGCTCATACTTGTAATTGTTTTTTACAAAAATTCTGGTGGTAATTCATTATATAAGATATGAAGGTTGGCATATATGCTTTTGCGCATGCTAGATTGGTTCAGTTGAATGACAAAGTCGTTCATTATGCCCATCATTAGTCATAAGTCCTTCTTTAACTATTACAACTTTTACCATAAAAAGTTGTTACCTTGAACGGAAACAGTCACAGTACACATAATACGTCTTTCGATAGCGTAATATAAGTCAGAAATTAATATGGCAATCTCTTGTCTTATAGGAGGCACAATAACCTCATTTAACAATCATTTCAGAATGCGCTATCCGTATTACGTCAATGCGGTTTGTATAACGGTGGAAGAATTAGGGTATGCGGCAAAACCCAAGGTGTCGAATCACACAGCAAGTGGCTTCAAATAAATTCATTGCTTTCAGAGGTATCCAGGGAGGATGTGCGGGCCAATCGCTGTCAAAAATCACCGCGGAATGCACCGTCCACGTTTTAAGAGATCTCCAAATACGGTAGACCGATCGCGAATTATTAGAAATGACAATTTGTCATGAAAATGTTACATGTACATTACAGGACTTAACATTATTATGTCTTTTGATAATGTTAAGATCTTTACAATTAGAAAGTCTTCTATTTGCTATAATATGGACACTGAAGCCTACATTTCCGCCAAAGTTAATGCAGTTACAATATTTTATTTCCATATATTTTTTTCTTTAATGTAATTTCTGCCATACTATTACGTTATATTGACGTGTGTAAATAGTAATGTCCAAATCCGTTTTGGAAAGATTAAAAATTATTTTACTATTTGGAGTTCTAAGCTTTAACCTTTTGCACTCCACTGACACCTACCGAGTGTGCCAAAAAGGACTGACGGATTTTAAAATTCAATAACTTACAAACGGTGACAGATATTTAAAAAATTCTTGCAGGAGGGTTATGTATGATGTCAGGAGTTTTTGTACTGTGATTATTGATTTTAGTTCGAATTTCAAACAATAGATGGCACTGACAGCGATTGGCGTTCAAAGGAGGACGAATCTGACGCGACTCAGCATTGAAGCGCCGTCTCCTGAATACTAGATGGCGACTGTCGCAGCCTGGTTTTTTTTTTCAGCGTTTGAACGGTCCCTCGAACTTCAACACCAATAATATCTAAAAGTTTTCTTTGACTTATTTGATCTCAGAAAAACTAGGCGAAGAAAACTTTTAGAAAATATTGGTGTTGAAGTTCGAGGGACTGTTCAAACTCTGAAAAAGAATCCGCCTGCGACAGTCGCTATCTAGTATTCAGGAAGGGGTGCTTCAATGCACAGTGGCGTCAGTTTCGGCCTCGACTGAACGGCAATCGCTGTCATCGCCATCTACTGTTTGAAACTAAAATGAAGAATCACAGTACAAAAATTTCTGACATCATACATGACCCTCCTGCAAGAATTTCTTTAATATTTCTCAGCGTTTGCAAGTTATTGAATTTTAAAATCCATCAGTCATTTTTGGGACACCTGGTATACGGTGCCATACTAAGTTTAATCCTAAATGTCAGAACGGCACCGGAATTTTGAAATACAATTTTCGTTTCATCAAATATATTTACTTATTTTCAAATAAATTTGATCTAAAATTCCGGTGCCATTGTGTGCGTAAATACGGGTTAGGTTCCCTTAGAAAGAATCCCACGAAGGGCACTCCCCCCGGGCCTATATCCCAAGTGTAGATATTTGGCCGTCAATAAACAACCCAACCCAACCCGGTGCCATTGTGACATTTGATGATTAAATTAGTATGTCACCGTATATGTGTCAGTGGAATGCAAAATATTAAGCTTGCTTTTTTCGAAACTACTTTACCTAATATAATGTCCAAAATAGGTATTAGTATTTCATTTTTTCAAATTTGATACAATTTCTATTTCTAGAACACCTGCTAAGCAAAATATAAGTGTGGCATCAATTAGTAGATATTTTTATTAATTGATTAGTAGTCATATTTGTATACGATGATTTTGGGCAGAGTTAGTAGGAGGTAACCTCTTTTTTTCTTCCAGGACTGTTACAACCTTTATCATGAAACATTGTTAAATTGAACATTGACACATTCATAGTACACATAATAGTCACGTCTTACGATAATGTTAAGATAGGAGAGACATTAACATGATATCATGAGGCATCGCCCCCCTTAATACTAAGCCTACGCGTTGAAATAAAAATGGTGGCTTGACGTAGGCGAATTTTTTTCAGCATTAGTACGGTCCCTACAATTTGAATACCAATAACTTTTTTAAGTTTTCTCCGCCTTATTTTTATAACAAAGAACACTTTTAGAATTTATTGGTGTGTAAATTAAGACAATATGAGGGACCACAGTCAATAATTATCATGGAATGCACCTTCCGTATCACGCCAATGCGAAATGTGAAATAATGAGGTCGTGGTTGGCGAAAAGACCCAAAGTGTTCCATCGGATCACAGGTGTCTTCGATCTAAATCATTACTATCAAAGGTGGACGGGTGGTAGGTAATGAGAGACCAATCTTTACCTATAATCATCCCAAAATTAACCGTCCGTTTTTCCAGATAATACAAACTACGGAAGACTAAACGGAAAATATTAGGAATTACAATTTGTCATGATAATGTCGCATTACATTAGGAGGTCTTAACTTTATTGATATGTCTTGCGATAATGTTAAGATCTTCATACTTGGTAGGAATATATGGCAATGAAGCCTACATTTCGGACAACTTTTATGCAGGTATAGTATTGGACTTCAATATATGTTTTTCTTTAATGTATTTTCCGCCATATTATTCCATTTTCTTGACGTGTGTAAATTGTAATGCTAATTTCACTAATAGACGCTGTGCCTCCAGTTTGTAAAAAAATTAAAATGAACAAATTGACAATCAGTGGATCAAAATACTAGATTTTTCTGCCATGACAGCATAGTGCATACTAATGAATTTGGCCATTCAAACGACATTTGACGGCCTTTCACTGTTATGACAGTCACCACATGACCTTAAAATGACCCACAGTACCCATTATACACTTATGATACTAGTATGGCATGTTCTTATAATATATTTTCAGAAGAGATAAATATTCAGAAACACAGTATGAGAGATTTCAAGAATAGGTGAAGAATTCACACATAAAACATGTGCATTGTAAAAATATATAAATTAAATAAAAAATGCTGATAGAATCTTTAGCTATGGGTTTTATATGATCTAAAAGTAAATGAGATACTCAAAATAAATTTATCAAAACTAAAAATTTGAAATTAACTTATCATAAATTTTGTGCAGAACACCTGAAATATTTAACACTCAATGACTATCCTTGTATCTGTAAGACATATGGTCTTGTTGTACTGCCCGCAAAGGTATCTTTGGCGATGCGAATTTCGTATGTATATATATTTTTTTATTTATTTATTTAAAAAAAGGGGCAAAATAACATACATTTCTAGTTAACCCTTTATATCCTGAATTAATTTTTCAGCTACTTTATAAGATGCTCAGAATCCTCGATTATTCCCGCCAGTTATTATTATTATTATTTTTTTTTTTGTAAAGTTTTCCTTATCTAATCATAGCATTTTTGCGATTCAATTAGGTGAAAATTTCTCATTTGAAAAACCGGTGGTAACAGATTAAAAATTCTGTAAAAGACGCTTGTCGCGAACGGGTTAAATGATACTTATAAGTACCGTCAGGATAAAAAGGGTTAATTAGAATTATCCCCGAAATATCGCTGTATAAAGTGTATAAATATGGAAACGTCACGTGATCTCCCAGATACAACGACAGCAATAACGTACGTTTTTGAGGGCATTAATTGAGTGTTAAAGAGGGAATAAAAGAAAGAAGTTCACGTGACGTAACGTGATCTTTCAGATATAACGACAGCAATAACGTACGTTTTCAAGGATATTAATTGGGTGTTAAATAGAAAATAAAATAAAGAAGGTCACATAATGTCACGTGATCTTACAGACACAACGACAGCAATAACTTAAGTTTTTGAGGATATTGATCTAGTGTTAAATAGAGAATATTATTATATAGAATTCTTAAAATTATTATTAAAATTATGTAATTTAATTATTAAAAGAAAGAAGTTATAACATATAACATTATTCCAAATAAATATTTTGTAAATAGATATTTTTTATTATTTCATAATATTCTATCAATTACAGAAAGATGATAAATGTGAATGAATTTTATAAATAACGTTAAATTAAAAAAAGGGATCCTATGAAAGAGCAGTGTTGCAATTCCGCTACTCTTTTTAAAATTCAGATTGCTCGATTGCCACCACTTATTTTAAATAATATAATTCATCTTAATTTTGCTTTATTTAATTTGTCTCATTAAATAAAAGGAATATTTATATATAAAAATGTTGTGGAATTAAAGCAATCTGTATAAAAAATAGCGTATTGGCAAACACTGCAAATGGAATACAATTGAAGAGTGTGGTGCAAAAGGGGGCAGCTCCCATTTTGTGCGAATTTTAATAATGAAAAACAGTGCCAAAGAGATGTTCTTTCGTCTTCATGAAGACCCGAGGAAAATACTGAGAGGTGCATACGCAATCGGCGGACCGAAGGAAGCTCGCCATTTCGTGATGTTCATTAGGCTTTTTATTAATATCTTGGATAATTATCCAAAATCTGGCTTCGAGGTGCATCAGATGTATAACGTCAGACATAATGGTATCAATCCACCCAAATCTCTTAGCTGTGTGCTCAGTGGTCCCTTCAAGAAACTCTAGACAGACAGACAAACTAACAAATACACGCATACACACGCACAAAAATCTTTCTTTATTTTTATAAATATAATAAAATCAGAAGCCACAGAGAAGACGTATATGTAATCTTATAATACAGAATGCATTTTATATTGTACCCGATATACATATACATAACTACCTAGCCTCCCATATTTTGAGTACTTTTTACGAATAGAAATATTCATATTATTTAATGAAGAAATTCTTCGATCAAATGAAGCAAATATTTATTTTTGGTAATAGTGGTCCTCAAAATATGGGAAACTTTGCTTGTTTATAAAATTATGAGTAACAACAATTGTAAGTAGCATAGACTTTATATTTAAATACAGTGATAATCTATGCGACACAAAGCATGTGAAGCCAATACTGCATTTACATTTTATTAAAAATAAATATAAATTTATTCAAAGAATTTGTGCATATTTATTTAAAGAAAAGGGAAAGATGATATTTTATATATATATACATTACACTTAAAAATTCAATTAAAAAACTTAGCGTTTCTTACTTATAAATAAAATGAATAATTTCTGAAAAAATAAATAATTTTAATGTTTGAAATTTTTGATTTTGTTCCTTTATTTTGACAAACAAATAAACTCTACTTTCAATTTTTCTAATTAAATATTTAGAAAAATAAACAACTATTTTCGGATTCTAATTACTTGAGATTAAAGTCTTATTTTCTTTGATTTCTTTTAGAATCAATTTTCAAGAAAGAAATGAAAGTCTTTTGAAGGTGATCTTCTTTTTTAGGAGATACTCTTCAACAATTACAGTTTACCTTTTTATGCTCAGATTAACTTTACTTTTTAATAACTTCTCTTTCGTTTTCGAAAATTGTAATTTGAAAAAAACTGCAAAAGTTTTAACGATGAACTCAAACAAATTAAAAACAAATACATACGATTCGTTTTTTTAAAATATCATGGTATCATAATAAAAAAAATTCTTGAAACATATTGTTAGAAACTTATTATTAAATAAAATAGCCTTTATTTCTGCATTGGCAGTGGTTTTCTTGAAAAAAGACAGAATATTATTTTTTTTTTTTTGCTTTTTCCTGTTAAAGGTTTCGCGGGTCACACCTTTAAATTTAAATGTACCGTAATTTTTGGCGTATAATTTGCGGGTAAAATATTCATGTTTAGACCAAGAAATTTAATTTAATAATTGAAGTCAAATATTTACAGCAAAAACGTTGTATTTTATAAATAAAATTTCTGGGTCGAAACATGATTGTTCGAGCCACGGATTATACGACGGAAATTACGATACTTATATGAAATTAGTAAATTACATTTTTTTACAAAAATATAAAGTAAACAGCACGAAGGCATAAATTATTACAATAGAAGTGAAACACAAAAAGCTATGTGAAAAGTGTGGGAAGCAGTCTAACAGTTATGCTGTAAAGAACATGCCACGCTATAATTTAAAGTACAGACATCGAAAACCAAACATTTTCAAGCTACCATGTAAAAATTTCCGTTCAGCGTTGAAGTATTTGATTTTACAAAAAATCAAAAGCACTAAAACATGGTTCACTCTATTTTTCAAAACTCTTGATGATGGTGTAATATAAACTTTACATCATCTTGTGGCAACGTGTAACAAAAATCAGAACGTATAGGTTTATACACTCTCAGTATGCTGCTTTATAGCGCGACGATGATTCTAGTCTAGTGGTTAGAATGCTGGGTACAAGACATGACTATTCAAATTTATATGGTCTTGTTTTCAACGAAAAACTACTGTAGCCATACCCAAGTAGCAAGATTTTTGGCCCATAGTTTGAAGTTTGTGGAAATTATTGAGAAATGGTTGGTGAATGGTATAGTACCGAAGCGTTTCTAATTCTGTGAGTATCTGTGTAGGATTCTGCCCAACTAACAGTTGGACCATTGTTGGTAATTGTTTCTTTGAACAATGGTAAGGAAAGACGGACATTTTTAATGTGGGACAAAGTGATACTACAATTAGCCAACAAATATTCAATGAGGTACAACGATTAGCGAACAATTAGCCAACTTTGGCTTAGCCATTTTGTGCTAATTGTGAATGGCTCAAATTTTTACTAATTTCTTGTTCACCATTTTACCACTTTTGGTTCCAACATATCACCTGGTCATGGTTCTTATAAAGCACCAAATAATGTTAAAATGTATCACCATCTTCTGATTTCAGCTATCACGACACTAAAATTTTCTTCAACCAAGAACCAAATTTTAACAGTGCAGAGGCAAATGCGGACTGTAAAAAAATATATAATTTATTAAGGCTTTTTATAGACACTTATTTTTTATAATTAGCGTGTTAACTTTGGAACAGGAATTATTTTGACTCCTGATTCTACATAAGAAGGATTAGACCGCAAAATTCATAATGTATTTGCTTATGGTAGACGACATTTTTTGTCTGTGATTATTACACATGTATCTTGCGCATTTGTTCGTAAGACAATTTTCATTTCTCATTATTGAAGCTATAACGCTAAATTTTATATTTATAGTATAAATTATTGTTTCTACATGCTGTTTCTACATTTGATAAGGTACTCCTGGATATCAAGCCAATGTCTTGGTGAGTTTCAGAAACAATCGCTGCTCCAGTTCAGTCGGGAATACCATATCTGTCCCGAGTTTTAGCGACCATGGGAAATTCCTTATCCTGAACGTGAACAGTATCATTCTTTGACGATGTACTAGTATATGGCTCATTTTTTATGTATAGTTCAGATAGAGAGCATTTTTTAGTCATTTGGCTTTTACTGGTGCTGGCTATGGCTACTGGAATAATTTCAGCTTTTGTTTTATCTTCAAAAACGTTCCTTTTTATCTTTCTTGTTATGACAGCAAGGTTTTGTTTGGTCATCTTCACATCGATGCCACCAATAGCCATATTTCGGTGGGTATGTTGATCAAGCAAAAAATTCATTTCTCTTGCTGGTATTTTTTTCGTTTTCTTGTAGTTACAAGACTCAAAATATTTATACTTGCACGACGCAATATCAAAAAGGAATTATGGGAAAGGAATCATGGGAAAGGAATCATTCATGGAATATTTTAATTATCTCACGATACTTGCAATCACCTTTTCTAGACACAAATTTTTTTTAATATGTTTCGATACTTACCGTAATTTCCGGCGTATAATCCGCAGCTCAAAGAGTCGTTTTTCGACCCAGAAATATTATTTTATAAAATGTAACTTAAAAGATCGCTGTAAATATTTAACTACAATTGAACTACCCAATTACTACCCAATTGAATAAAATTTCTGGGTCGAAAAACGACTCTTTGAGCTGCGGCTTATACGCCGGAAATTACGGTATCAGGATATGATTTTATTTTTGAAATACAGCACGATAGTCTATAATTGGAATCGAAGACAATTCCTACAGTTTCACGACTTTCTGGGCAACTTCCACGAACGTGTCACTAACAAATTTCTGTATAGTTTTTGATGTTTTTGTCACGATACGTGCATAAAAAACACAACATTACATCTTCATATATCGGCAAAACATTAGGCGGTAAATCTCGTCCTAAGCCGAATACTGGACACGTTGTATCACTCCTTAACATTAACAATGACATCACTTAACTTTTAAGAACAAAATAATTTCAACTATTATCAGTCAACAGCGCCACACGTCTCTTCGAACTCATAGCTCTTATGCTAATAAAGTTATACTGCGGATAGCAGATTGCAGACAACATATTAGAAAAAAGCGGGAAAGCTTTACAGACATTGCGGCGCACCAATGGTAATAATCGCCACAGAAAGCGTCGATTTCTGTTTTGGGGGTGAAAATGAGGCAACCTTTCGGAATCCGGACATTACAGAAATTGCATAGTAGCTGTAAGAGTTTCTTTTTTTTCTTTTAACGAAAAATGTTTTTAGATAATCTTGCATATTGCATATTTGCGTAATACTTTGACAATAAATATAAAATAACGATAACTTAAAGATCATACCTCAGATTAAATTAGTTTTATAATACAGATTTAAAACAGTTTTTAAAAGCAAAAAAAGTAGACCACTTTACAAAATTAGTAATTTCAATGCTTGTAAATTGTAATATTAATTTTTTTTCCTGTTATTCTTCATCTTCAAGTATAATTTAAAAAATATATATTCTTACGAAGTACAAAATATAACACAATTTTGATGTTTTGATTATGCTTTACAATTACCCAATTTTTATGCATTTTTCAAAATTTTGACGTAATTGGGGCAGTATAAGACACTTGGATTTGATATAAATATTACATAGTTTTACTATAAGCGTATAATAATAATAATTTAAGAAGTATACTTTAAAATTAATTTAATGTTAATAATATTTGTGCATTTTGTATGTTTGACAAGAAAATGGGAAAATGCACAACTTTTACATTTTTTCTCAATATTCAGTGACACTGGGGCTATATTTAATATTAATATTTTTCAAAGATATTTTATATTCAGATTGAGGATATGTTAGAGCAACTTTCCCACACCACTCCAATTTGATTTGGAGAAAAAAATCTATAGGCGAGCGCTTTTACGTTTTTTCTCAATATTCAATGACCTTGGGGCAGTATTTAACCCTTTCCGGCACAGTGGTCCCACTCCGGGCACACCTACTTTTAATTCCAAACTTGCATTCGACACCAAGAATATTTTAATAAAATGTTGTTTATACAATGAAAGTTTAAAATAAGGAGTTCTTATTTTCTAAAAAAGTCGTTTGTAAATTCCGGTGTCAGTCAGTAATTTCTCATTTTACGAACATAATTTGTCTGTGCCGGAAAGGGTTAATATTAATATTTTTCAAAGATATTTTATTTTCAGAATGAAGATTTGATAGAGCAACTTTCCCACACCACCCCATTTTGATTTGAAAAAAAAAAATCCATAGGCGAGTGCTTCACCCATGTGTGCCCATGCTGTCTCTTATAGCATGTAGAAACAATAATTTATACTATGAATATAAAATAACGTAAATAAAGTTACTACTAAATAAAGTTAAAATCTAACTTAAAATTTCTAGTGTCGAATTCTTAATGTAAGTATAAAAAAAAAAATCTAAAAGAAAAATTCGTGCACTGTAGGGTTAACTCATGTTTTGCGTGTTTTTCAAGATAGGGTAATGGAAATTTGTATTCATTATAAAACGGAAATTTCACGTAAGTACTCTTAATATACCCTTGTACAATAATATCAGTATAAATATGTAACCTTTTTGATATTTATTTAATGAATGATTTCTTAGGAAATGTCAAATCATGTGGTCTTTGCCAGACAGTGGGTTAAGACTGCATCGATAAGTTTAATGTTAAAGAAAGTGAAAGATCCGACACTTTCTTTTGAAAAGGAACAAAATATTTTATCAAGGGTGTTTGTGGTCCATTATTCTGAATACCAATATTGCAGAATAGAAATATTTGTGTTATGAAATCGCAGAATTCCTCGATTAAATAAAGCAAAGATTTCCATACAAAAATAATTGTATTCAAAATACCGAAATCCACTTCTATTTCATTTTACAATTTTAACTAAAGAATTTAACTAAAAATTTTAATTTATCAGTCAAATGATTTAACCTTCCTAGTAGTACCAGGTTTTTAATTTTGATGAACGTTCTTAGTTTTGCAGGATTTGAACCAGAAACTTAATTCTATTAAATGTAGATTCTTTCTACGAAATGTCTATAAGATTTTATTGATTAAATATAAATTATCTTCTTTTCTGTTTGAAAAAAAAAATGAGGTTTAATATTTAAAAGCAAAATGATATTCGTATTCATTAGCAAGATTTCGTTGATTAAATAACGCAAAATTTAATTTTAAATTTAAATGAAAAGAAAAGATCGTAAAAATTGAAAGTCATGGGTTCTATTTGTTTTACACTTTTCTCTCTGTAGGGAAAAGTGGAGTAAATCTGCATTCGGAGAATTTTACTTACTTAGTTGCGTATTGAAGCCAGAATTTCCAACAGAAATTAATATAACTTTGTGTGCATACTGTGAACTTACTTTGTACCATAATATCATCTTAAATATATTATTAGTGCATCAATGTTTTGTAATTTTGGGTTATAGCGGCTACCGAAAATATATCGCCAAGTTAGGTATAAAATCTCATCAATTGTTGGCAGTTCTAAAAAATCAGCTCGTGTTTATGCTATCATCATATTAATTTTCCTTTGATGTTCCAGAACATATTTCACATGTTTGTTTGGTTTTTAAATTTTATGTTGCCTTGTTGTTTTCATTAATCGCCTGCATTTATTTTTAATAAATATTTAACCAATCTTTTATTTACCGAGTACATAGGTGAGAGCAATCTCAATTTTTATAAAGCGAGAGCTTGTGTCCAACAAACAACTATGTGAAAAATAGAAGATATGACACTGTATTTTCATGATAATTATGAAGCGGTATGGAGATACAGCGTAAAAGATTGTTAATAAAAATGGCCTCCGTGTTCGAAATCGGTTCATATGTACGAGAATCCGTTCGTAACTACTTAAGGTTTATGTACTGTTGAGCTGAGCATCCATTAACATCCATAAAAATTGTGTACGAAACAGCTACAAATAACCTAATGAGTGAAAATGCTACAGTTGATAGGAATAGTTACATGAGATAAGTCTGTTCTCTACACCTATGCGATGATTTAACCCGTCAGCACACGCGCCACTTCCCATTACGTTACTACACGCAAGGGATAAATTTTACCCCAATGGTTTTTCTTGTGTCAATTTCCCCCCGGTTTGATTATAATCAAAAATTTATATTTTGAAATAAACTGTAAATCACTAAAGAACATATTTTAACTTAACCCCTTCAGGGGCAAAGCACTCTTGTGGCTAAAATATTAAAATGATTGAGTGACACCAGGATTCACGAACAAATTTATTTTAAAATAATTAAAATCTTTTCCTCATGTACCTTATAAATTCAAAATTTGGTTATAAAATTCTGGTGCCATTGTGCCATTTTGGTATTAAAATTAATTGGTATATATAATATACCGGTGCCCTTCAAGGGGTTAAGAAGTTATTTTATATTTAAAGAAAAAAAATCGAGCACTAAATTTTTTTTCTGCATATCTTTACATACAAAGCTTTTACAATCCAAATTTAGCCATGAAAATATAAAAAATATATAAAACTGATATATAGAAACTGTATGTGCAAGAGTGGTTAACGTTTAAAAGAACAATTATTTTATTATTTGCATTGCATAAACATTTGCATTAACATGTTCCTATCATTATGGGTTACGTTATAACACGCATGGGGTAAATTTCCTCCCACGTGACATTTTTATAACAAAAGAATGGAAAATCCACAACCGGAGGTAATTTTTTTTTGGTCACATCTTGATATCTTTCAGCTTGAAAGGTACTATAAAGCTCAGAATGATCAAGAACGATTTTCGCACATTTTTTAAGTAATAGTTTTGAGCTGGGGTATATTTTATCCCACGCGTGTGCTGACAGGTTAATGGACGAATTGGTGGTGTCAATCGAATTATCGAGATCGACGAAAGTTTATTTGTACGTCGGAAAAGCAACAGTGGCAGGATACTCGCACAAAAGTGAGTTTTGGGAGGCATATGCCGGGAAAATGGCGAATGCGTTCTTTTTCAAACCCCAAATAGAAATGCTAGTACGCTGATATAAAAAATTGTAATTATTTAGAAGATATATCAATAATCTACACTGACTTATGTGAAGGGCACAATTAAGAGGAGCTTCTACAAGAAATTACATTCACTTTATTGTGAACCATAACGGCAATTTTTTGGAACCAACAACGGGTGCTCATGCACATGTTGAAAGAATGTGGGGTTCGGGTAAAAGGGGGCAATTAAAAAACAACAAGACAGAGCCCACCATCAGCTCGAATCGTATCTTACAGAATTTATGTTGAGCAAATATCTAGAAAATAAAAGTTTTTTCAAGAATTATTAAAAGCAATTTCGGAAATATGACCTAAAATGTAAGGCGTGAAATTAAAAAGTTGTTATTCTAGTAAAACATTGTAAGAAATTGTTATAATTTTTTCCCTTTTTATGGACGTTCTGATGTATACTTATTAATATAAAATAATATATAATTTAATGCATTTCTGTTTATTTTTACACCTCTCTTATAAGTGCGTTCTCCATTCGCATTTCACGAGCTTGGGCACGACTTTGGTGAAATCGACTGCAATTTGGCGTAATCGCAACTATGGGGGACGCGATAACCCAAAAGTACCCAAATTTTTATTAAGAAATGATTATTTTGCAAAAGTCAAATTTTTACCCAGATTTTGGAGTAATATATGGCTATGTTAATGTGCATGGATATGTTAATCTTACATCCCCATGGCAATGTTAATCATACAGGAAAGGAAAAAGTTTAGAATTAGGAATGTAGTTTATTATACAACTCTAACTAAGAAATTAAATTCATAATATTTCAATTATAAATCTAATTATTTAATATTTAAGGACAAAAAGACTATTATTTTCATTACAATCAGAGAAATATCAGAATAAAAGTTCACGCTTTATCAGCTCAAAAAAAATAAACACTCTTTTCCATGTAATTTGTTTGACTTCATTTCCTTTAATCCCCTTTACCGCATCTTCAAGCAATGTTTCCGGTACCCTGTTTTATTTCACGCAGGATATTCGATCTTGTGCCAAAAGAATGAGGGTAGGAAAGTAAGCCTTAAAAATAAGCCTATAAATGCTATTAACGCTTTCATTGTGACAAATAAATCCTTATTAAATGTGTTACGTACGAAAAGATAAATATTCAAAAACTTCAAATGTGTTGGAAAAGAATTTGGGAAGTAGCAAATATTAAAACAAAAAATATATATATAATTTAATATTTCTAACACAGAAGCTACACAAATACCAGTATGGAGAGGCGTAATAGTCGATTTTTATCTTGCCTAAAGATAATTATTTGAACCACTAGCCGCTAAAGTGCTGCTAAAATTGAGTCAAAACTGAAAAATCCGGTTTCAAATAAATGTACGGTTGTACCCTACTTTGCCTTCGTTTTTTGCATTTAGTTTTTCAAAATTCGTATAATTTTTTTAAATCAAAAGTTCGCATATGGCCCGTGGCCCGTCAAAAAAATCACCATAATAGGATAGCAAAAAAAAACATACACTAAGAGATTTGGTGCAAAGTAGTTGCGTAGCCAATGTTGGGAGGGGGGGGGTGCAGATGCGATCGCTACCACTAATTTTATAAATTTTATAAAGTTTTCTTTACCTTATTTAATCGGAGAACTTTCTGCAATAATCAAGGGGAAAGAAACTTTACAATATTAGTGGTATGTAGAGCATTTGGACTGTTCTCCCTGGCTACGCCACTGGAGCAAACAGAATTATTCTGCGACTTTTAGAATTGGAGTTATGACTATCGTTCCCCCCACCCCCACAATTTTTTTTTTCAAAAAATTAACTCAAATATAAGAAAATATCTGAAATAACTTTTCATTTACACTTAAAATGTTTTAAAAAAATGAATTAAAAAATTCAAAAGTTAAAGAATTTTCTCTCAATATATATATATATATATATATATATATATATATATATATATTTACTAATTTAATATGTAAGATAACCGGGATATTTCGCGAATTGTGGATTAGTTGGTTTTAAATTAAGTGTTTTTGGTTCCCAATATACTGTGGTGTAAATATTTAAAATCTTCAAAGTTTTTGTAAAAACTTTGGGATAAATTTGATTTTTTTAAGCTGCAACTTGTAGAGATTAACTAAGAAAATTGGAGTAATATTGTTGTTTTTACTAATGCTGATTGACCGACTGAAATGGGAAGAGTTGGCGCAGGTCCAAGTGAGCTTCCATATGAAGAAACAGAAAAGGGGAGGAAGTGATATTATGGGATAAAGGTTTCTCTAAATTTTAATATATACTGGAAGGTAGAATAATGGAGCTATGGATAAAGAGGAGCAGACATATAGTATAGAGTATACCAGTTGCGAGTGAAGTAACAGAAGGTGTCATAAGATGGCGGAAGTTGTCTGTTTACTTCGGATTAATAGAGATGTATTACTACCGGCGCACACATCCAACAAATCCTTTTGAAGAGACTTTTTCACCTTATTTAAATGCCTTATTAATTCAAAATTTCTATAATAAATAAGGCAAAATTTTCAATTTTAATGGTGGAAGTTTGCCCTGTCAATAGTATAATCTCTTTCACTGACATTGAAGGGAGAATTATTTATGTTTACACAATATAGAAGAACTGTAGTAACCGGACTACCGCCAAGGCAAACTTCCACCTTTAAAAACGAACAGATATTGTCTTACCTTAATTATGACAGGCGTTCTGCATGAGTAATGCGTTTAAATTTGCAGAATTTTTATATTACATTTTACTGGTAGAAATATGCTCCGGTGCTCATTAATATCTTGCAGAACCGGTTACAGTTGTATCTTTGCAATTTTGTGTTTATGTCAATTCTTTTTTTATTTATAGTTCCATGGGTAGAATCTCCCGACTGGGAAAATCACTCTTCCATACCGACCTCACAGCGAGAGAATTCCCCAAGCCACTGATTTCTTATACTAGTCTGTGATACTGGTACAATGCCATTAGCATCGCAGTGTGCCTAGGGGTCATCTTTCAACATCCCCACCACGCCTGATGCTGCTTAACTTCGGTTACAGCGCCTAGAACACATAGTGTGGAAAACGGTTTTACCATTTTTTAATTCAAATTTTTTTAAATTAAACCGGAAATTCAAAAACAAGAATTTTTTACTTTAGGAAGTCACGAAATATCTGCCATTAAGTAACCAAAAGAACATTATATGGAATTTCTGGATGCATGCGAAATTTCGGAATTTAAAAAAAGCCAAACTGGTAATGCTTTAAAAATTGCTGAAAAACTGTAGCCGATAAACGTGCAACGATGCGGTACAATAATAGGGCGATCACAGTGACATCTGCTTTAAAAATAGATTTACCTCTGTCAAAAGTAACAGTTTCACTATTGACAACATGAACATAATTTCTGCGTTTAAAACCTTCTTGTGGGTGTATATTTCAAATGTAACTGATTTTGAAGTTAGTTTTTTATCATATCAGGGAAATAATCTTTTTCCACTCTTCCAGCAGAGATTAATCCTTTGGTATGCTAAATAGGGATATTTTCTAGTTTGCTGTCTTATATCGAGTACTGCAAACAGTCACAAAATAATGCTTATCACGTTTTTTGGCCATGATCAATAGCATTCATATTTTCAAAGCTTATGAAAATCACTATCCAAGTCAAAGGAAATAGGATATAATTTAATTATTTAAAATATTTACCTCCAGCTGAAACGGTTTCTCAGTTTCATTCTTATACAACGTGTGCGTTGAAAAGAGCTAGCAGACAGTGGCGTAGCCAGAAAGGGGGTGTCCAAATGCTCTGCAAACAAGTGATATTAGAAAGCTTTCTTCGCCTTCAATATCGCAAAAATTTCTCCGATTAGATACGACAAAAATATTTTTATAAAATTAGTGGTATTAAAACCATCTTCTTCCACCCTGTCTACGACACTGCTAAAAGATGTCGCTGCGATCGACCCGTTACCTTTTGAACATCGTTCTACATTTATCGGATTCAATTTTTTAGTACTATTTTGTAGCCGTTTTCCACACTATGTATTCTAGGCGCTGTACTTCGGTGTTCTGGTGAAAAGTTGTGCTGCAGAATATCGTCTGCCATTGACACTATTTGAGAAGTAAATTTTAAATGCCGCTGGTGTCGATCATTTGAATTTCCACATTTATTTTATAATACAATGTTTTCATATAAACTTCAGCAACACGTTATTTTAAATTTAATTTAAATAAAGTAAATTATTCAATTTAAATAAATCAACAATACTAAATTTAAAAAAAAATCTAGTATTTAAAATGTCATTCTGAAAAAATAAAGAAAAATGTTTCAAAAAAGAAAAATGTATTTTTAACTCAACAAGAGTATTTTTTTAAATCCCTAAAAATTTCACTTCCTCAAACAACAACTTAATTTCCGGATAATAGAAAAAATGCGAAATAGTTTTCAAAAATTTTATTAAAATGTATTTAATTGATTACTCTTCACGACAATTAATCTAAATATATAACGTTCTTTTAAATCCGAAAGCTATATCGCAATTTATTTATACATTATTTTCTTTTACATATACCATTACTTCCTTTTAATATCCTTGTTAAAGGTTTCCTACAGTATGAAATATTTCTCTTTCAAAGTTATATGCGATTTAATGACCCAATATTCTGTTTGAAAGAATTAATTAGTATTTAACTCGTTAATAAAATTAACTTAGTCCATAGCATATTTTCTTTTTTGTCTGCGTTTTGGTTTCTTTTTCTTTAGTGCATGAGTCTGATTAAATGCGAAAGGCTTTTTTTAGGCGTATTATTTATATTACTTTAATTATACAAAGTATGCTAGCAACTAACTATTAATTAAGTTAGCGAAACGGGCAAAATTATGCTTGTCGCAGTAAAACAATAATTATATTTATTGTATCTTAATTAAAATATTTCAACAAAGTTACTCTTTCACATTAAAGAATTGAATAAACTGGTGTGGTACTATAAAATCATAAAAAACTTATAATATAAACACCATATATAAACACCATAAAATAAGCAATGCGCTAGGCCTTTCAAAAAGACTCTGTCTTTCTTCGTCAGGCGCAAACACGTGCAACCAGTTTGAAGGCAAAGCAATGCTTAAAGGAAATGGGGGACGTGCTAAAGTAATAGCCATTAGGAAAGCAGAAGGCATCAGCCAATCGCAGAATAGAATTACCTACAACACAGTACAGAAGGAAGGGTTACTCTTTTCCATTAAAGAATTGAATAAACTTATGTGATATTATAAAAGAATAAAAAACTTCTTAATAACACCATACAATAAGGAATGAGCTAGGTCTTTCGAAAGAACTTTGTATTTCTTTGTCAGGCGCAAAAAAGACGTGCAATCACTTTGAAGGCAGGAGGAAGACTGAAAGGAAATGGGGTAGGGGGCAGAGGGACATGTTAAGGGGACAGCCAATAGGAAAACAGAAGGCATCAACCAATCACAGAAGAGCATTACCTAAAACGCAGACGAAAGGAAAGAGTTACTCTTTCACATTAAATAATTGAATAAACTGGTGTTATACTATAAAAGCGTAAAAAACTTCTTAATAAAACCCACCATAAAATAAGGAATTTGCTAGGCCTTTCGAAAGAACGTTGTCTTTCTTTGTCAGACGCAAAGAAGTTGTGCACAACTTTGAAGGAAGGAGTGAGACTGAAAGTAAACGGATAGGATAGAGAGTTGCAGTGGCGTAGCTACACATTCAGCGCCCTGGAGCAAATAAAATTGGTACGCCCCTTGCCACTATAAAAACACTTCTGCTAGCTCTGTTTGAGCTTTAAACTCGTATATTATATTCTTATTTATATTTAAAACCCTGTTTTTTATTTAAAAAATAAAGTATTTTCATAATAAAATATTTGACGAAATAAATACAAATAAAATATTAAAATAAACTATAATTGTTTAAGTTCGGACTACCTACTGATTTTTACGACGAATTGAGCAGTATTTCCGATTTAAATGGTCCCATGGTTGCAGTGCAATCTACCACTAACTTCTGTTGTTCCTTTCAAGGCTTTTGAAGCATTATAGAATGCTAATAAAGAAACACACTATTGTCGAGATATTTTTAAGACGCGTTTTTTCCGTTTTCAGTACTGAAAGCTCTGAAAATTCATAAAATTCGAGTTATTATAACTCGGTAAGTTTTGATCGTACCAAAAATGGAAGTTTTGTTTTACTTGTTAGTGAATATAGAAAATTTTACTAAATTAATAGTTTTACTAAATATAGAACTTAGCAACAGTAAAAAAAAAAAAAAATTCGTAATCTTTAAAAAAATAACTACTTTGATATAAAGGATTTTAATAGGATCATAGTTGCCAATCTCCCGATTTTTTTCATACCAATATTTTTATGTAAAAATATTTGTTTTCTTTAATCGTACAATTTTTGAAATTTAATAAAGAGAAAATTTCTGTAAGATTTTACTGGTATTCTAAAAATCGGGGCGTATCTATCCTACAAACAGGGGCGTAGCTACCGTGGAGCAGTTCGCTCCAACTGCTCCACGGTAGCTACGCCACTGGAGAGTTGGTTGATTGTATGACGGCAGACTAGCTACACGAAGGGTATAGGCCTTAGGAGGGGAGTGCCCTCCGCGGGGGTCTTTCTAAGGGATTCTAACCCGTATTTACGTCAAGGTTCGAAGAAAACCACGGAAAAGTTTAGAACCCAGCACCTCACGTCTACCAGCTTTGAGACCAGAATCTCTCAGCTACTCGTGGTGCGAGGGGAAAGAGGAAGAAGTTACGGCACCAGCCAATAAGGAAGCAGAAGGCATCAGCCAATCACAGAATAGAAGGGAAATTATGAAGCAATTTGAAAAAAAAAAACAGAATGAAAAAAAAATTAAAACGCATAAAAAATGAAAGTAAAATAGAGATTAAAAAACAAAATTATATGGTTGAGCTGAAGTGGTTTTTCCAAGCTGCAGAGAGCCTGGTGGAATAAGATTTTTCATTAACTATAACCTCACGATTAAGATAAATAGCTAAATATTCAAGTAAGTCCAATTCTGAGGGGCTACAGGCATTGAGGATAATTTTATCATTTTAAAAATGAAAACTATGGCCGGAATCCCAAGAATGCATAGCAATAGAAGATTTAGAAATTTCTTGGTTAGTGACCTAGCGGGAGTGTTCTTTCAAGTGGGTTTCAAGATTTCTTTTAGTTTGACCTATATAAAGAATAAATGACAACCATAGCAAAGAACATTATAGATTACCCATTTTCGAAGATGAGGAACGGGTGATTTAGTGGAGGGGAATTTAAATTTATTGACAGGTTTAACCCCTTAATCGTCGCGCCCGAGACATTCACGGGCAGCATAGGTTACGCCTGTTTTATTCAGATTGTTTGATTCCCACCAGTTTTATAAAATAGTGTTACTGGCTTTATTCTCGCATTATTTTTATCTGTCTATTAAACAAGACGAACATTTCTACTTAAAAAAACTGGTGGTAATCCAGCAATCTGAATTTTAAAACAGTAGCCTACACTTAAAGGACGCGACGATTAAGGGGTTAAAAATAACGCATAAGTTGAAGCGTTTTAAAACTTTAGCTAAATTGAAACATAAATTAGGAAAAAAAGAAGAACAATTAAATTATAAGGTTTGGTTTTAACAAATTCAGAAAGTGTAGATTTAATAGAAGGTCTATTGAATTTATTAACAGAATTATCGATAACAGAAGAGTTGAAACTTCTTTTGACAACAACATATTTTAAATATTTCATTTCATCATTACGGGAAACATAATATAAACACATTTTGAGGGCCCGGTTTGCATAAGTGTGAAAGACACCGAATTTCTGGTTGGCTGGGTAATTTGGGAGAATAAGACGGAGATTAGAGACAGAAAAAGGTTTTCTATAAACACGTTTTGAAAAAAAATCACACTATCGCTGAAAATTCACGTGGCACAGTTCAGGAACTATCACACAGACTAAATATTCCAGAAAATACAGTGCATTTTCTTTTGATAGCTTTTTTTAATGAGTCCTTCTTTACCAAAGCCATTAAATAATAAGCCCAGTCAGATAGTGTTAAATTTGTTAGCGACACACTAGCACCAAACCTCTGCTGCGGAAGGAGGACAAAACAGAAGTGGGTCGCAGAGAAACGATACGATTTATTCATATCGATATTTTATACGATTTTTATCGATGTTTTGTTTTTGCACTTCCTTTAAAAGCTTGCTAATTATTGGGATCTTTTACATTAAAGCTAGAACTATAATGAAAAAAAAATGTGGAAATTTACTGGATTAATATTTCTATATAAATATAGTGGTGGCGAAGAAGTTGATTTATTTATTAAAAGTTAAATAAAAAGTGATGGAAATTTACATCACTATGCAATTAACCCTTTCCGGCACAGACAAATTATGTTCGTAAAATGTGAAATTACTGACTGACACCGGAATTTACAAACGACTTTCTTAGAAAATATGAACTCCTTATTTTAAGCTTTAATTTTAGAAGCAAAATTTTATTAAAATATTCTTGGTGCCGAATGCAGCACTCCCAACCGCTAGATGGCGCTATTTTCAACTTGCGAAAAGTTTCCCATTTATCTGACTGGGCTTATTATTTAATGGCTTTGTTCTTTGCAGATGATGATTTTAGTAAAGAGCGGGCATCATCTTCGAGGCTGAAACTTCCGCGCTTAAACTTCTCAAACCACTTTCAAATTGTGTCATCTGAAACACCTCTTTGTTCAAATACAGCACATATTTTACAAGAAGTCTGACTTGCGTTCTTACCTTTCTGAAAATAAAAGAGCATAATACAACGAAAATGAAATTTCTGGTTCTGCATTTTTAATACTGCACTGAAATAAAAATTATGCCACGACACAAGCTAGAATTATGCAGCGTAAGCAAAAAAGACCGAATGGACAGTCGTGGAAAAAAGAAACTGAACACTCCCTACTAACTCTGCAACAAATCATTGTAGAAGAAATTTATTGGTACGAAACGATTGGAAATAAAGTGTGCTTTTAAATTATGTATATAAAATTTTCTTAAGGGGCAATCTACCTATTAAAATAAGCCCAAACTTTGTTTTTTTCAATAGCAAGACACAAATTTGACAAGATATTTTTAATCTGCAGTTCAAACTATGCCTAAATACCAAATTTCATGAAATTTCTACGATTAGTTTAAGAGAAATTAATTATTTTAAGATGAGCATATTTTAGGGGCTGTATCCAAATTGAAGTTCAATATTCGATTGTTAAAATGCTACAGAATGACTGACTCACTTCGTTTAATGTATTATTTCTTGCCAATATGACCATTTAACTCACTTAATAAGTTTCGGTTATTGTTATATGCGGTAAAATAATTTTTACAAGTGTTGCATTATTCTATTTAAAAAAATATATATAAGATTATCTGTAATAAGAATAGTTTTAGAATATGTAAATGATAACATTACAAATACAAAATTTAATTTAGAATAAAAAATAGTATGAAGCAGCGTACGGAAACAATGCAGAAAAAACTCAGAATCCCAAGTCTAAAGCTTTTTTTGATTTTGAGAGAGGGGGGGGGGCTGTTTCGAGATATGTTCGCATGAGTTATATTCCGATTTATTTGAAGAACTAAAACTAAATCTATGTTAAAAAGACACCTGAATAACTTTGCAGTCGTTATTCTCCTTTGTAATAGGGTTAATAATTTTATGATTAAACCTATCCTGCTTGTTCATTTGAAATTTTACAATTAACTCATTAATACCGCTTGGCAAGAAAACTTGCCATTCAACATTTTATTTTATTTTTAATATTTGAAATGTTTTTGCATACTGCTAGCAATTGGCAAGGAAACTTGCCTACCAGAAAATCAGAAAAATAAATTGTATTTGTTTTTTAATTAGCCTGTGTAATCGAATAGATCTAAATACGAAAGTTATAGAAGAAAAAGTTTAATTATTTAAAGCTTGTTATTAATGGTTTAAAACTAAACATCGATATTTATTTATAAAGATTACACTTTTTGATTGACATACAAAAGGTAATAAAATATTAAATTAGCATTTTTAAATAACAATCTAATACTTCCGTGGGAATATTTTATCTAACAACTATTTAGCGTAAGTATTGCAAACAATTTAACAAGATTTGAGTACATTTAATTGTAAAAATATATCTCATGCAAATACGTTTTACGTAATTTTAATGAAAAATTTAAAAACAGACATTGAAAAAGTAAACTATATATATATATATATATATACTAATCAAGGCTGGGATTCTGGTGCCTGGCTATCTTACAATTTAATCCAACCACAGGTCGTTGTCAGATTTGTTGTACTTACGCGAGCATTCACATACGCTTCAGTTTAAGCTAGCTTTCAAATTAACGCAAGATCGCGAAGCACTGAAATACGGTTTACGCATTGTTTATATTGTAAGACATACTTACTCTCTAAGTTTATCGACGCACTGTAATCCCAGCTTATGAGTAAAATATTTTTTCAAGCAGGGATGAGAGCGCTCCGTTCCGAATGTCCGATTCTTACCACTAAATTTTAATAGTATTGTCCACCCTATTGAATTTCAGATATTCTGTCCTTAAATAAGGTGACAAATACTATTAAAATTTAGTGGTTACCATCCCTGTTCAAATTATGCTTTGATGCACATCATAGACGGCCCTTAAAGCAGCATCTTGCCGTTTTTTAAGCATAATTTGAAAACTACTTGGAAGAAAAATTTGAAATTTTGAATACGCATAAAGCAGGACTTAATAAATATAAATCCATCAAAAAAATGTACGTTGCAATTCATAATTTTTTCGAATATTAATTTCATAATTCATAATTAATATATTAAAATTAAAAAAATTACAAATACGACTAATTTATGTTTGGGTTTTTGAGTATTATAACCAAACAAAACATTAGCACATTAGGATTATAATTTCAAGAGATATTAATAAAAATATGAAAATGTAATTTAACATTAGAAGCTCTAAACTTTGGATGTTTATAATTCAAAAACGTATCATCCAAATGGCTTAAAATTTGGTATCTAGGCAAAGTTTGAACCAAATTTTTAAAATATCGAGTCAAACTTGGGTGTTGCCATTGAAGAAAATAAAGTTTGGGATGGTTTTGATATATAGATGCCCCCTAAGCAAATTTTATATACATAATTTAAAAGTAGACTTTATTTCCAATCGTTTGGTACTAGTAACTTCCTTCTACTATAATTTGTTGCGGAATTAGTCGGGGGTGTCCAGTTTCTTTTTTCCACGACTGTACATATCAGGGTCATTAAAAATCACTCCCTTCCAGCAGTAGCAAAATATGACTAACGTAATTTCTGGTATATAACCTGCGGTTCAATTAAAGGGGTTTCGAACAAGAAATTTTATGCAATAATATGTAACTCATTTATACTTATTACTTATTTGATTTTATTTATAAATACAATTTCTGGTTCGATACCGATTTATTTCATCCGCGGGCTATAGATGCGAAATTGCGGTACACAAAGCCACGCTTCGCGTTGAAAAACCTTAGAAAATTCCGGATGACCCAAAATTCTGCAGATATTCGACAAAACGTTTGAAATCGAATGTGTCTGGTGACATTTGGCCATTTATTGTATGTTTCTTTTTCATTTATCCTCAGTCTAATCGCCTAACATTCTGTTCGCAAAGACGTAGTTATCATTTGACTCGTTATTCAAAATGACTTAATCCATAGCGTATTATATATGTTTTTGGTTCTCGATTTCTCCTTTTCATTAGTGCGATAACTTCGAAAACTGCGCATTTTTCCTTCATCACACGCATTTTGTTACTCGCATATTAATTCGCATGTTATTAACGAATTATTAATTCATTTTCGTGAAATAAGAAAACACTACTTTTTACTTACCCATCATACGTAGTATAGGGTAAGTCTTGTAATCGTTTTGAAAATTGAAAAAAAATTTTTTTTGACGGATTTACACGTTTCAGACACTGAAGATTCCGAAAAACATATTTTTAGAAAAAAAATTGCCGTCCGCCTGTCTGTATGACTGTGTGTGTGGGTCTGTGTGTGTGTCTGTAAACGCTATAACTCAAGAACAAATTGAGATAGAGGCTTGAAATTTGAAATGTACTTAGTATGTAATAATGGGAAGAAGCTTATTGAATTTCAGTTTTCCGGAACTATTTTTTTCGGACTCTCGAAATATTCGTTCAAGTAAAAGGTATATAAAAATGTCCAAAATTGTTTATTGTAAGGTGTGAATATAAAAGACAATAAACAAACATAAATTTTGCATAAAGAATGAAGTCGATCGGATAATTAGTTGCCGAGACATTTGTAATTATATTTTCAACACGCTTCTATTTTCCATGACCCTGTATTTCATTCAAATTTCAATTCAAAGATATATTTTGACGCTTAATCCAACGCAGTAAACCGTTAGTTAATATGATTATCAATTTTGGAGTTATAAGGATGTTTTTTTTACGCTATTCAGTAATAGAGCACTTAAAGTTTATGCCGTCATAAAGCTGTGATTATATTCGCATTGCAATGCATTTTATAAATAGTTTACACTTGTTTTATTTTCATAATTTATATTATGCATATCCATGATGGGTAAGTATTACGGTTGCCCCCAACGACTATTTTTTTATGTAAAAGTAATCGTTGTATGATAACAAAATTATATATACTTTTATTTTTTAGGATACAGTGGACAATCAAAATTAACACTTTTATATACCAACGATTTTCTCCAAAATTATTGAAAATATTTGTATTTAAGAATCTGTACAGATCTGAAGAATTTGTACAGAAAATCTCTGCTTAAAAAAACGTCTTTTTTTAAGCAGAGATTTTCTGTAATAAAATACTGGTACCGAAGAATTTCTGAAGAATTATTTGTTATGACCTTCGTCCAGGAGACGAATGGGTAGCATTCTAGGGTTAATAAACCTTTCTGTTATACTTGAAATATGAAGATCTTTACATGTAAAATATAGTCACCAATATTCTTCCAAATATGTTTTTAATATATGCAGACACAGACAAATGTGTAAATCCATGTACGCTAATGGCGCCTGGTGCATGTAAAATCCGTCGTGGGTGTAACGTCCTCCAAGTTCCCTATGAATTATACCTCTGGAGGTGCCCAGTCAGGTGAAGGTCTCGTCACCTGTTCAAGGTTCCAAGTTACGAGACCAATTCCTTTCTATTCTTTAATCTTTGTTTTTTTAAATCTGCCAATTCTTTATAGTTAAATTGAAACCTAGAACCGGCAAACAAAGAGAACTGTAGTACTAGAGAGCACTGCAGCGTTGTCAACAAGGCTTTTGTCAGGTAGATCACAACCATGCTGTGATAAGGCGAATATCGCCCCGCGCCCAAATACTAGATAAGCTAGGAATTCATGCCCGGTAGGTAGGGGCCTGTTTAGAGGTATAAAAATACATACATATATATACAAACACAGTAATTTAGTATGTAGTATTCTAAAATTATATACGCTTTATAAATTATAATAAAATGAAATTTAATGAAATAACCTGGAATTAGAAAATATGTTTTAGAAAGAAGAAATTACAAAATTTTAAAAATTCTAGATTAAAAATTCAGATTTTAGCGATTAAATAAAGTAAAAGTTGCTATTACATTTCAGTGGAAAGTATCAAGCGTAAATGTTAGCAGCTATGCAAAGATTTTTTTAATGGACATGGCTGAAACTGCTGTTGCCTGAGATGGTACAACAAATGCCCATTAATCGGTTAAAAATGATTGTAATAGATTTTTTTTTTTGCAATGAAAAGCTGCGTTCACAAATGATATCAAAATTCTAATAATTAAAAAAATTATATTATGGAGACTTTTTTTCGAATTTGAAGATCCACACCTTTAATTATGAATTAAACACTGTGTAAGAATTATTGAATCCTGTATAAAAAAACAGTAAAGTGAGTATTACTCAGTCACCCATTTACTATTTAAACTAAGGGTGTTCAACCTTTATTCTTGAAATTCGTCAACCATTTGAATTTCCAAAAGTCATTCTTCGCCTTCTCTATTTACAAAGTTTCCGTAATTAAATAAAGACAAATTATTATATATTAAAATACTGGTAACTTAGGGGCACTCGGGCCATAGGTTGAAGACCCCTAATTAAACATTCAGTAACAAATATACCCGGACAAATTTGTCGAAAAAGGGAAAAGCATTTTTTCTTTAACCCCTTAATCGTCGTGCCCGAGACATTCACGGGCAACGTAGGCTACGCTTGTTTTGTTTATATTGTTTTATTCCCGCCAGGTTTTTAAATTAGTGTATTTGGCTTAATTCTCGCATTATTTTATCTGTCCGTTAAATAAGGCGATTATTTCTACTTAAAAAAAGTGGTGGTAATCAAGTAATCTGAATTTATTTTAAGTAGCCTACACATATCGGGTGCGACGAATAAGGGGTTAAGAAATGTAACTTTTGACGATACTTAATAATTTCAATTGCTCAAACAACATTTTCTGGTTAAAAGATAAAGAGGTGAAATAACGTCTTAAAAGCGTGTTAAAATAGACTTAATGCATTACTCTTCACAATAATTAATCTAAATACATAAAAGACTCTTTTGTATCAGAAAGCTCTTAAGCAATTTATATATGCTTTATTTTTCGTTATCTATCTCATTCAATTTTTTTTTGAATAAGTTTATTAAAGACTCCATACAGTATGCATTATATTTCTTTTAATGTTATATGCGATTTAATGGCCCAATAATCTTTTCGCAATGAAATAATTGGTATTTAACTCTTAAATATAAGTGACGTATAAAAGTAAGTAGCATATTTTTTATTCTCAGTTTCAAACTTTCTTTCTCACTCATGCGTTAATTTCCAAAAGTGTAACATGCATCCTTGATCGCAGAAGTTGTATTAATCGCGTTTTAAACTTATAAGTAACACGTTAATATTAAACTTTTAATTTATTTTAAATAAATTTGAAATTTTTACTTGAACGAAATTTTATGATTTTACCATGATATTAAATTAAAGTTGAAATTTACAGAGACAGATTTTGTAAACGCAGTACTTTGGAATCAATTTAAAAATACGGTGACCAAATTTATAATCATTTTATGGAGTAATTTTTTTTAATCATTCATAACTTTAAAATTTATAACTTATTACGAGTCATATATATACATATATATATATATATATATATATATATATATATATATATATATATATATATATATATATATATATATATATATATATATATATATATATATATATATTGTTCCATGAGTTTATCCCTTTCTTATGATGTAATAAGTATTTTAAATCAAACACTCCAGAAACTGTGTGGTACTATAGTTCCCAAATTTGTGGAAATTTGATCACATTGGTTAAATCTGAATTTTGAAAATTTTATTAGGTAATGAGAAATGACATGTTCAAATTTCCATATATGCACACATAGGATTTCGTGATTTGCAATGATCTTTGAAACGTCCTCTTGTGACTTTTTTGTGCCACTAAAGAAGATGTGACTATTATGTGAATGTGACTATTATGACAAATAATTATGAAAGAAATGTGATATTGTATTTCTTTTTAAATGTGAATAATACAGAAAATATTACTTTATTTTTTTTAAATTAAGTAATCAATAATCAGCATTTCCATTATTCTGATTTATTTGAAAATATATTTTTATGAAGAACAAAAGGAAATAAAAATATTTTATTTATTAAAAACCTTCACATTTTATTCTGATTTAATTTTTGTAGAAATTTCAATTTACTTTAAAGGAAATTTAGTAATTTAAGGAGCACTAGATGTAAATATACCGGATCATTGAAAATACTGGCAAGACCAATTATCTCGTTAATCGCTGAAGATGTCAGACTTGCAAATTAAAAAGGTTACAAATCAAGTACAGCTTTTAGATATGGCATATAATTTACAAGCAGCTGTACACATATTAAAATACGAATTTTCATTGTTTTTTACACGGCTCTTTTTTACTGTAAATTACATTTAGAAGATAATTGCTTTGCGTGTAAAAAGAACAGTAAGAAAAGTTACAATATTTATCGACCAAAATTTATAGAATTTTAGTACTTTGAATTGTGTAAATTTTCTGTGCTTACCTTTTTCAGTTTTAGTGTAGTTAACCGTTTAAAAAACGTTATGGGCTTCAGGAAATATTTTATATGCATTAAATGATAGTACATTTAATTGACAACTGAACGCACTTAAAAAACTTTTGTATGTAAGCTGAATCCTACAATAAATACGCTAATGCAATCATTTAAATTTTATAAATTTAAAAAATATAAACGATTATTTTTTTCTAATTTTACGTTTGTAATTCTCTTAAAATTTAAAATGTGCTAATTTAACATAAATGTTGTTTTAGAATTAATACAGTTATTAAATAAACTTTAACTTATGTATTTGTAGAATTTGTGTTTTTGCGCTAAATAAATTATTATCAATGTTTTTATTTCAAAATGCGCACTGAAAACAAAAATGTTCTTATAAAAGCATCAGAGATGTCAACTTCAAACTGTTACCGATAATTTGCCAAAGGGAATCAGTCGAAATTCATTTATAAAGATACTGGAAGGAAATGAATTATACAACTTCCCGTTCTTAGATAATTTTAAATTAAGAAACTTTATTACTTTTACAAGTTTCCTCTATTGATCCTACTATCGAAATTAAATAGAAAGAGTAAGATTAGTAGAGAAAATGAATGCATATATCTATGAAGTTAAATAGTTTACTTCCTGCATAAAATTTAGAAATAAGTTTTAATTTAGTTATAAAAATAATTTTAAATTAAGTTTTAATATTGGATTTTAAAAATGCAACGCATATGTATATCAGATAGCTACATAAACTGTATTTAAATCTATCTAATTTTTAATTCTTTAACGTTTGAGGTGGATGTATTTTAAGTTTTAAATTTTGATTCAACATATATGAAACTCACCGTATTAATTTGCATTTTCTATATTTTTTTAGTATAGCAGCATTGTTCCATTTTTTAGATACCGGTATTTCTGAAAAAAAAATAGCGCTAGATTTATATTAATTTTGCAACATAAATTACAGTCCGCGTAGGGCTCTACCAAATTTGTAAGAAAAATGTTAAAAGAAATTTTTCTTTAAAAAAGGCGGTACTCAAAAAACGGACAGAGTATTAGGAGGCTGGATATAGCCTTATAATATATTAAATTCGCTTTCGAAAAATGATACAGGATTAATTCCAGAAACCTTTACGATGCGTTTTTTTTTTTTTTTTTTTTTTTTTAAATTAAAAATTACATTTAGATTTAGAAAATTAAAAGTAGCAATACTTATGGCGAAAATTAAGGTTTACTGAAATTTAACGAATATGTCATTTACTAAAATCAAACAAATATAATTATTTTGCGTACAATTAATACGGCATTAGACTATAGAAGAATTTTTGAAGACGTTTGAAAATTGTTGTATTACAACCAGAGAGAGGTATTACAACTACGCAAGGGCTAACTTCCACCAGTTTTTAGTTCATAGGCTATCAAAGCATGAGATTTAATGTGCCCGCAGTTTCTGTATGTACGTACGTACGTAACGCGATAACTCTTGATAGAAATATCCGATTTGCTTCAAATTTGTAAATAGGTTTATTCTGATAAGACGCTTTCCTGATTAGTTTTGGGGGTTCATTGGTTAAGTGTAAAGGGGGGGGGGGCAACGGGGTCTAATCCACCTCTTAATTTAGATAAATGGGTTTTTCATGCAGAAGGGGGGGGGTGCAGGGGCTAATCCCACTCTTAATTTATTGTCGATTTCTTTAGTTTTCGAGGGGCATTATTCTTTTAAATAAGAGTATAATATAAAATTAGTGTGAATAGCCTGTGAGATCAATTCCATCAGTTTAACTCGGCAATTTTCTTTTTATTTATTTATAATAGAATTCTTCGTCTTACTTAAAATAATTATTATTCGTTATAAATTAAGTTAAATTTTATATATGAAAATACTGTTGCACGTTTCCCCACTCAGGTAATCGGAGACCTGACTAGAACAAGATTAAATAGACATAAAATCCTTCATTTTTAATTTTTTTTTCCATTAATTATTAGTGGTGTTGAACGTTTGTCGCTGCGCGAATTTTCATGATAATTTCGTAATTTTTCAGTTTTTCCTCTAACTTTGCAATTATTGCGAAATATTTCTTATTTTTCCTATTTCTTATTTTCCCAAAATTTTTTTTAATTTCCTGAATTTTCTAATTTTTTATTTATAAAGAGTATTTTTTTAAATTTTTAAAGTAACTTAAGTTTATCAAGGGAATATAATCACGCCACGAATCAAGTTGTTTGTCCAGGTACGAAGCACATCGTCTTCATGACACGTCCTGAAAGCAGCAAATGTACCGCTGACTTCAAGTCATGCATTCACTCTCAGTAAGAATACTTCTTTTTGTATTTTTTTTTTCTGAAAGGAAGAAAAATATTTTAAATTATGTATATTATATATAATAAGGTAATTCAATGCACGTTTCAGGGTACTTGCTGAAGCGTGTAGTGGTTGGTTGGTTGATTTATGACGGCCGAATATCTACTCGAGGGATATAGGCCCTAGGGGAAGGTGCCCTCCATGGAGTCTTTCTATGGGATCCTAACCCGCATTTACGGCAAGGTTCGAAGAAAACCACGGAAAACTCCGAACGGTTAGGTCGACGAGCGCGACAGGGGTTTGAACCCATCACTTCCCGTCTACCATAGCTTTGAGAGCAGAACATCGCAGCCACTGGTGGATCGAAGCGTGTAGTGAATAGAAACTGGGGTGGACATCTTTACAAACTGAATTACTCTAATTAAATATCTAAGTTAAATGCAGTTCTGTATACAATATCGATAATATCAGGGGTCAATGTAGGTTTTTTTTTCTTTGGACCCATTTTGTGAAAAGTAAAGTTTATTTTTGTGAAATTTATTATATTTTTGTGCAAAATAATATTTTGTAACAAAAGTTGAAATCCAGTTACTCAAATTCGAACCAAGCATTTACAACAAAAACTTTCTAAAATCGTTTAGCTGAAGTTTTTCTCTCTGGTGAACTTTTTGTTTACAAATTACACATTTTGAAATGTTACAAAATAATAAATAATTAATAAATAGTCAGTTTTTATGGAATAGAACTTTGTGAATGGGGCCTGTTTTGTTAAAAAGAATTGTGTGAAGGGGTCCATTTTATTAAATTGATTTTTGTGGAGGGACCCATTTTATTAAATTGATTTTTGTGAAGGGCCTGTTTTATTGAATAGATTTTTGTGAAGGAGCCCAAAATAGGCCCCAAATTTTGCCTGGATCGACCCTTGAATACATAACTACGACATCGTTGCGACCTACTGCCGGACACATCTTCTTGAGCAATGCTTTGCTAAATAGTCAGGCCACAACTGCCTGTACACTCTTATTACACGTGCGGTTCAGCGATAAGTTCTGATTTTGTTCCATTCTCATACAAAGAGAGATATGTCACTTAGGCGTGTCATGGGAACCATGCTGAGATCAGCTTGTTACCACGCGCCCAGCATCATACTCACATACATATACAGGGCTCCCACTGGATCCGTTTTTTGAATGCTTCTTTTTTAACACATCTTTAGCGGCAATTATTCATCTTTTAACAGAAAGTTCCGCTTCTGGGCGTTACTCTAGCATGTTTCATTATATAACAAAAATATTTTCTTTGTTCGTATTTATAATATAAATGAAAGAATAAAATAATGGTATTGTGTCTAATCAAAATATTTATATGCGTAGTAAAAACGCGAGTATTGTGTACGTTTTTGAGACATAACGTAACATATAAAATGGAACGTACCGCCCGCTTGCGAAATTACAATTATTATTATTATTTGAAAAAAATTAATTTTCGAAAAAAAAAGAAAAATACATTTCTCTTACAAATTTTATCGAAATTTGCCTCAAAGGTTATTTTTTTCAATTGTTGCAAAAACCAACCACGAAATTTTTTTCAGAAAAAATACTTGTACCGTAATTTCCGGCCTACATTCCGCGGATCCTACAATTATGTTTCGACCAAGAAATTTTATTTCGTATGATGTGTCTTACGCGATCGCTATAAATATTTGTCTTCAATTATTTATTAAAATTTCTGGGCCGAAACATAATTGTTTGATCCGCGGATTATAGGCCGGAAATTACGGCATGCAAAAAACGGGCCAGTCGGAGTCTTGTATGTATTAAGCATTTCCTGAGTTTTATGTGAATTGAAAGTTTAATTGGACTAGAAGAAAAAAAATATTTATAGTTTAACGCATTTTGTTTAATTTGAATCATCCTTCAAAAAATGTGAAAGTGACATTTCATTTCGAAGAATAATATAAGCTCAATTTCAGGGACGACGAACCAGCGTGTCAGAGAACTGATTTCCACCACTATTTCGGAGAAAAATATTCATCGACGTATTTAATGAAATTTACTAGGAATTCTGTCTACTTTCGGAATATAAGTACAATGAGTGATATAAGAATCATGTACATACAGAAATTGTATCAACTTTTATATTTTCAGACGATAACACTTATTTACCGTAATTTCCGTCGATCAAACAATCATGTTTAGACCCAGAAAATTAATTTAATAATTTAAGTCTTTAAATGTTTACAGAGATCCAGGAAGTTATATTTTATAAAATAAAATTTCTGTGTCGAAAAATGATTATTTGATCAGTGAATTATATGCCGGAAATTACGGGCACGTAACCAACCATGTAAGTATTGCATGTAAGTATTGTACAATGAAACTAAAATTAAATTTTGACTCTTTCAGTTATTCCGCTTTCAAGTACATCGATTTGTTTGAAAGACATTAATTTATGTAATTTCAGTTTATAAACCGATAAATTCTATTTAAATTTCGATTACAGGAAAATGTATTACAATAAGAGAGGTATAATAGTACAGTAATAGGTGTTTCCGGAAGTAATACAGCTCATAATCATACATGTAATTCATAAATATGCTAATCATTAAGACATTAACGATAATTTATTATTATGCGCATCAAATCTTGAAATTTATACTCAATATTTAGTAGAGTTCTATCAAAACCAATTTGTTTTGAGCATCAGTATTTCAAGACATTTTATGGCCATAGCCTTGAATCATTTTGCCTGAAAATCGCTTGTCACTATTAGTTCGAGTAACATGCTTCTTCTTTAATAAATCAAAAAGTTTATATAATTTAATCAGGAGAATTATTCTATACGAAAATAGTGGTAGCTATTTGGCCCGCAGGCCGAATTCAGACACCTTTGCTTTATGGTTTATTATAGAATAAAAATCCTATTTGAGAAATATTTTGCATGTTTACCTAGCTGAGTTACCGTAATTTCCGGCGTATAAGCCGCAGCTCAAAGAGTCGTTTTTCGACCCAGAAATATTATTTTATAAAATGTAACTTTAAAGATCGCTGTAAATATTTAACTACAATTATTGAATAAAATTTCTGGGTCGAAAAACGACTCTTTGAGCTGCGGCTTATACGCCGGAAATTACGGTAATCTGTTTGAAGATTTTATTAATTTAAAACTTTTACTTTTCGTCTATTGTTTTGTATTCAACAGAAAAAACTAATGGGTGTTTTGTATTTAATTGTATATTTAACATATTTAGAAATTCTGATAGCTAAAATATTTTAAGAAAATTAGGAAAAGTCCTAACTGGCATTTTCTATATTATTGCTGTTAAAACATGGTTTTAGAAATATTTTGCAAAGGATTATCACACCACTGAAGGTTTGATTTTTAAGGAATTTTAGAAATTTTCTTCTTTATTAAATAATGCACGTAGAAAAAATGATTTTTAGTATTGAATTCGTTGTACTTTCAAAAAAGTTTGTGAATATTTTCATGTAAATATTTTAATATTTTAATTGATATAAAACCGTTCAAACCTCACTATTCACGGCAGGTACAATTAATAAATGTGATTGCATTTTCAATAATATTTTGAAGCAAAACATTCACATGGATTTTTAAAATACATTTAATTAGTGACAGACAAAACGTAAATATGATTAGATATATCAAAATTTCAAAAAATGCCGGCAGTTTGAAAACCAAGGACAATATTTGGCACTATTTTTTAAATTGCGAAACTGAGTACTAGAACCGCAATGACGGGTCATTTTGACCCGTACCAATTGAATAATTGTCGATTCGAACCAGAAATTTCTTCATAAAATAGGTTAAATATAGGGTACACCAAAATCAGTTAAATAAATACATTAAATAGTTTTAAATAAAAATAAAAATTCTGGTGTAAAATATTTTTATAAAATTTGATTAAAATTTTCCGCGGTTCTAGTGTTAAAAATTAGAAGTTATAAAGTATAATTTTAAAAGGTTTTTCCTACAATTAAAAAAAATCTAGTTTAATTTGCAAAAAACAAAACTTCGATAGCTTGAACGGTTTAATCGTGAAAACCTATACAATTCAAAAGCATTTTTTCGAGAAAAACGCGTTTAAGTTTTTAATCAGGTCTCTTCTCAGCCATGATATAAGTTCATTAAAGGAATTGTTACGACTTAAGTATTGGGTAGCACAAAAAATGGATTTGTGGCATAAATAGGGTCAATCTTTTCGCCTGAAAGTCGTTTGCCGCCAAAAATTTCGAAACGTAAGTTTAGCCTTGTTTAGCCGCAAATTTGCTGTCATTGAATAAGGCAAATTTCTCTCTCATAAAATGATGGTAGCATGATGTCCTGCGGGCCATAGGTTGAAGATGCCTACTTTAAGTATTAACAAAAACATTTTTTGAAAGCTTTCTGGGAGTACCTCCCTTTAATATTTGCAAAGATGAGATTTCTCCGACTTTTTGCATACCAGTATAATCTTAGAGAAAATGTTGTTCTGTTAAATCGCAGAATGTTCCGATTAAATAAAATAAAAACATTTTCTCTAAGATTATACTGGTATACAAAAAGTCGGAGAAATTTCATCCATCTATTTGTAAATGAACGTATAAGATTGCTTGAATAGAACGTTCAAAAACCCGTTTAACCCTTAAATGCATAGTGATGTAAATTTTCATCACTGTTTATTTAACTTTTAATAAATAAATCAACTTCTTCCGCACCACTATATTTATATAGAAATATTAATCCAGTAAATTTCCCGTGAACTATGTTGCTGAACAAAGTTAAAAAAATCTATCTTAAAATTTCTGGTGTCTAATATTTAATACTAGCTGACCCGCCCGGCGTTGCCCGAGCCCTTGTAATAAACTTAAATCTCTTAAAAAAACGGAACTAAGGCCACGGTCTACGATGGCTTCGGAACCGTATACCCGGCATGCTCGTACGCTCTAGAAAATCATGTATTTCCCCCTACCACTGCCAGGAGAGCATTCTGTTCTAAACAAACCTCTTTCCGAACGAACTTCTGAGACAGGTCCCCGCTGCCTACGTTACTGTATAGTAGGCGCACTACAAAATTGAGCTGGTTTCTAGAAGATTGGAACATTATTAGCCCAGTTATTGCAATAAGGCACAGTTAGAGAAAATAACCTTGAGTTAGGTGCCGAGGGGAGGGGATGTTCGAGTGTCCTTCGGAAAATGACTAATTAGGAGGCCCACTATGCATGCATAAAAATTCGTTCGTTTTGTTAAGCTAGGAATTTAATTATAAATTTGGCTTAAACTCTTATTTGTAAATAATGGTAACCGCTACTCATAAATTTAATTTAATGTTATAAAGGGTGACTATTAAGTTAAATATAATGTTTGGAATCACTTGCGTTGAAATCGGAAAGATAGTTGCTGATATATAGAAACGGGGCATAGTTAGAGAAAGACCTTGAAGGAGGGGCCGGAGGGGGAAGGTTGTTCATGTACCCTTCAGCAAATGACTAATTAAGAGGAGCACTATGCATCTTTCGAAATTCGTTCGTTTGCTTAAGCTAGGAACTTAATTACAAATTTGGCTTACCCAATTATTTGGAAATAGTGGTAACCACTACTCATAAATTTAGTTTAATGTTATAAAGAGTGACAATTAAGTTAATTATAATGTTTGGAATCACTTGCGTTGAAATCGGAAAAATAGTTGCTGAGATATGGAAACGGAGCATAGTTAGAGAAAAAAAGAAAACGGAGCATAGTTAGAGAAAAAACCTTGAAGGAGGTCCCGGGGTGGAGGGGATGTTCAAGTGCCCTTCAGCAAATGACTAATTAGGAGGACCACTATACATCTTTCAAAATTCGTTCGTTTGCTTAAGGCTGCTCGTCAGTAAACTTCCCGATTGTCCTCGCTAATGTTATTCCTATGGGCGTAGGATGCATTCGTATTTTTAAAATATCTCCTCGGGAAATTAATATTTTTAACTTCTGTTTCCTGTGTACTGTTCTTAAAGAATGTCTCTTTTTTTCTTAGTTATCAAAATATTTCTAAACTATGTGATTAATTTATATTTTTCTGTGTTAAAATCTTAGCGAAACTGAATACGATTTTAACATTTCATATAAAATTAAGTATATATTTTAGAAAAATTTTGACAACTAAGAAAAAAGAGGCATCCTTTAAGAACAGTACAAAGAAAACAGAAGTTAAAAATATTAATTTTCCGAGGAGATATTTTAAAAATACGAATGCATCCTACGCCCATAGGAATAACATTAGCGAGGGGAATCGGGAAGTTTACTGACGAGCAGCCTTAAGCTTTGAACTTGAATACAAATTTGGTTTAAACTATTATTCGTAAATAGTGGTAACCGCTACTCATAAATTTAGTTTAATGTTATAAAGAGTGACATTTAAGATAATTTTAATGTTTGGAATCACTTGTGTTGAAATCGGAAAGATAGTTGCTGAGATATGGAAACGGAGCATAGTTAGAGAAAAAAACCTTGAAGGGAGGGCCGGGGGGGGGGGGTTGTTCAAGTGTCCTTCAGCAAATGACTAATTAGAAGGACCACTATGCATCTTTCAAAATTCGTTCGTTTGCTTAAGCTTTGATCTTGACTACAAATTTGGCTTAAACTATTATTCGTAAATAGTGGTAACCGCTACTCATAAATTTAGTTTAATGTTATAAAGAGTGACATTTAAGATAAGTTTAATGTTTGGAATCATTTGTGTTGAAATCGGAAAGATGGTTACTGAGATATGGAAACGGAGCATAGTTAGAGAAAAAAACCTTGAAAGGAGGGCCGGGGGGGGGGGCTTGTTCAAGTGTCCTTCAGCAAATGACTAATTAGAAGGACCACTATGCATCTTTCAAAATTCGTTCGTTTGCTTAAGCTTTGAACTTAATTACAAATTTGGCTTAAACTATTATTCGTAAATAGTGGTAACCGCTACTCATAAATTTAGTTTAATGTTATAAAGGGTGACTATTAAATTAATTATAATGTTTGAAATCACTTGTGTTGAAATCGGAAAGATAGTTGCTGAGATATGGAAACGGAGCATAGTTAGAGAAAAAACCTTGAAGGGAGGGCCGGGGGGGGGGCTTCTTCAAGTGTCCTTCAGCAAATGACTAATTAGAAGGACCACTATGCATCTTTCAAAATTCGTTCGTTTGCTTAAGCTTTGAACTTAATTACAAATTTGGCTTAAACTATTATTCGGAAATAGTGGTAACCGATACTCATAAATTTAGTTTAATATTATAAAGAGTGACTATTAAGTTAATTATAATGTTTGGAACCACTTGCGTTGAAATCGGAAAAATAGTTGCTGAGATATGGAAACGGAGCATAGTTAGAGAAAAAACCTTGAAGGAGGTCCCGGAAGGGGGGGGAGGGGGAGTTCAAGTGCCCGTCAGCAAATGACTAATTAGGAGGACCACTATGCATCTTTCAAAATTCGTTCGTTTCCTTAAGCTTTGAATTTAATTACAAATTTGGCTTAAACTGTTATTCGTAAGTAGTGGTAACCGCTACTCATAAATTTAGTTTAATGTTATAAAGGATGACTATTAAATTAATTATAATGTTTGAAATCACTTGCGTTGAAATCGGAAAGATAGTTGCTGAGATATGGAAACGGAGCTGACTTAGAGAAAAAACCTTGAAGGACGGGTCGGGAGGGGGGGGGTGTTTAAGTGGCCTTCAGCAAATAACTAATTAGGAGGATCACAATACATCTTAAAGATTGATTCATTTGATTAATCTAGGAACTTAATTTGAAATTTTGACTTAGACTATTATTCGGAAATTCTGGTAACTGCTTTCTAGAAATACACCTTGAAGCTTAAATGTAATTAGACCCTTGCCCCTCTTCATTCCCGCAAATATAAAAAAGAATATGTTAAATAAAGTTTTCTGTATTAACAATCTCCATCATAATAATAAATGTCATGGAAAAAAAAAAAAAAAAAAAAAAAAAAAAGAAAAAAAAAACTTAAACCCGACTAATTGTCATGAAGAAAAATGCGCCTGAAAAATATTTCAATCAGGGTGACGTATGTGTAATTTGTCATGTGCAGGTGGCGCGACATTCGCATAGCTCTACACTGATAACTTCAATCCATATTGACACTATTTAATTAGAAATCCCTATTTATGCATCGCTACTCTGGTTTATTTAATTACTTCTGTGAAGAATCGATGCAACCAACCAGTGAACCAAGCAACCCAAGAGAAAAAAAGCGTATTTTTTATAAGTTTTTTGCATAAATAAAAAAAAAATTACCAACCGAATTTTTCAAAAATCACATAGTCAGATACAGAATATTTTATGCATATGCTCAGAAATTTAAAATTGATATCTCAATTAGTTTTCTTAAAACTCGCCAATTAGTAAAATAATTTTGAATTCGTTCATTTCCTCTTCCAAATCCAATGCGCCGGTTAGTTTCTTTCGCCATTTTAATTTAAAAGATTATATTTTCGAAGCGATGGTTAATGAGAATCTAATTAATATCTAGGCTAATTATCAAAATATTAAAATTCTGAGGCTCAGGTGCACATGGCCAGATCTTGGACTATCCATACCTAAATTTCCAGCCTTCTAGGTGGGCTAGATTTTCCTAGCCATTGTCAACAGACACACACACACACACACACACACACACACACACAGACAGACAGACACACACACAGAACGAAACTTTCTTTTATTAGTATAGATATGTATAAACAAACACAATTGTAAAAGAAAAACTCATGCAAAGAAGGGTTAAAATTTTGATTTTTGGTTTGACTGTGTTTTAAAAAAATATATATAATCGAAAATTAAGAAGTGACTTATATTTGTAACTAGCTAACCCGCCCGGCGTTGCTCGGGCCCGAGATAATTACAATCTCAGAGAAAGGCGTTAACCCCCTCCCTCCCCATACCCGCAAATATAATGAATAATTTGTTCAAGAGAACCACCGTCACGTACATTAACGCGATCATTAAAAAAATAATTACATTTTTCTGATAATTAGAACATAACGAAGACGCTACGCTAAAATAGCCGGCAGATGACACCCCTTCCCGACCTCAATTTCAAATCTATATCTTAATTAGTTACCTAAAATTTGTTCATTAGTAAAATTTGGCAATTATTTCCTTTCATTTTCGCAAACTAAATGAGAGGGATCGGCCAGAGAAACAGATCTCTTTGTAATTCAGTTTTTAATGAAAGCCGATCCCTGTCTGAAAATTTCTCGGATCGTTTTCACTGTCGCCGAAAGATTTTTGGCAGTTTTTTGCGTAAATTAAAAAAAATTACCAACCGAATTTTTCAAAAGTCACATAGTCAGATACAGAATATTTTTTTTTACATATGCTCAGAAATTTGCAATTTGATATCTCAATTAGTTTTCTTAAAATTCGCTAATTAGTTAAATAATTTCAAATTCGTTCATTTCCGGTCGCAAATCCAATGCACCTGTCCGTTTCTTTCGCCATTTTGATTTAAAAGATGACATTTTAGAAGCAATGGTTAATGAGAATCTAATCAATATCTAGGCTAATTATCAAAATATGAAAATTCTGAGGCTCAGGTGCACATGGCCAGACCTTGGACTATCCACACCTAAATTTGGAGACTTCTAGGTGGGCTAGATTTTCCTAGCCATCGCCAACAGACACACACACACACAGAGCGAAACTTTCTTTTATTAGTATAGATATGAAATCTGATGATAGTGAAACATTGGACATTTGCGAAAAAAATAACTTAACATTTAAAGTTAAGCTTGCATTTTCCTTTTAGCAAATAAGTGTTCGGCCAATATTCTTTGTTTTGTCTCTTTCGCCCAATATGAACTCTATCTTACCAATATCTTGCTTAAAATGTGAAATATTTGCATGACATTTTTATACAGCATTGAAAAATGCATAACTCCTCCAATATTGGCAAAGAACACTTCCTGCTTTCATTGTTAATATTTCCAATGCAAATCCGATATTTAACCAAATTTGAATTTTTATTGCAACTCTTTTCCATGTAAAGCGACTATTTCAATTATAGGACACTTCATGAAAAATATTTCCGATGTGAAATCAATATTAACCTATAACACTATTTCATTCTCAAAATGGAATATTGGGCCCCAATATGAACAATGTAAGCAATATTTATTTGCTATTCATGTTGTATCGAACATAATTGCATATGACAAAATTTACTTCATCAATGTCGCTATTCATCTGGTTTAACACCACCATTTTAGAAAAAAATGCTTTTTTTTTATTATTCGCAATATTTTTACATTTAAGAAAGTGAAATTTTCTATTAAAAAAAACTTGATATTCAGAAATCAGAATGGTCGGCAATTGTGAGAACCTAGCAATATTTGGTATTGTATTAAATAGATTTTCATGCTTTCATGACATATTGCTGTTTGAGTGAAAAGTTTAAAAACTATAAGACACTGATTACAAAAGACAGAACACTTTTATTTAAAAAATAGATTATTTATAGAATGTTTAATAGTATGTTGAAATTTTAAAAATGCATTTTTGAAAAATAACAGAAGAAAATACATGTATATTTTTGATTAATGAAAATTATAGAAAATCAAAACAGAAATGCGGTTATGGGATACATGTCACATCTGGTCGTTTTAGACAGTTGTATAAAATAAAAAAATTGTTTGAATTTTAAAAATTTTGCTTTTGTGATTTCAAAATGAAACATTTCTATTCGAAATTGAAAAGATAAATAGAAGAATCAAAAAGAAGGATAAAATATTTTTATACTTTTACTGGATTCGTTATTTCAATATTTTCTCTCAGACATGAAATACGAGAAACTTTTCTTTAGGAATATTCTGCAAAGGATAATAAACTTTTATATAAATATTTTATGTTGTATTTAGATCAATGTTGCCAGTTGGGCAGAATTGCTTTATCGCTACCACTTTTTTTGAATAGTATTATTCGCTTTATGTAATGTCAGGTTAAATAAAGCGGATATTACTATTTCAAAAAAGTGGTATCGATGAAACAATTTGAATAAGAAGAAAACCCACTCACCGTGATTTCGATAATGTTTTATTTTTATATTTAACCTGAATATTTATATTTTACTATAAATCAGTATCTATTTAAAAAATTAAATATAAATGGCTTTTGCTGCAACAGCAAAACTATATTATTTTAAAATATAGTTTTGAAAATTAACTAAATTTAACGTTTTATTCGACATTCTTACTATATTAGTAATAGATCTTAAGACTAATTTGTTTTCAAATGAGTATTTTAGACCGGTATCTTTATTTGTATTTAGCGTGAAATTATTTTCCACATGATGAAAGCTACACATTAAAAAAAAACAACATGGATATGCATATTATCTTAAATACATGTTTATTAAGAAGTTTCCACACTCTGACTATTAATAAATTATACATATCAAAATTTCAAATAAAGGAGAACAATTCAGCAGTTTTTCAATAAAGCTATCCTGTATTTAATATTCTTCAATACTTTTATTACCAAAATAGTATCATGTATTATGATCAAACATAATACATGAAAGCTATACATGAGTTTGAAATGTTTGATTTTAATGTGAATAAAGATGTATGAGTTTAACATTAAAGTTAATATTCCTGAGCCTAGAATTGTAGCAATTTTCTATGTAATTCAACTACGGGGTTGTATATGAAGCGTAAAATTACTGAAATACGAGCAAGTGAGGAGAGGAAATGTTTCCAATCAATAGAAATATGGTTTAAAGAACATCTAATATTAAGCAAATTTTATGCAGTTATACATTAGAAATCACGTTTATCTCAAAAAATTATTTATAATAATTATAATTTCATTTACCTTTTACCAGTATATTATTAACCCTTTGAGGGGCGGTGGTATATGTTATATACCACCTAATTTTAATCCGATTCAAACCAGAAATTTTTAATTAAATTTTACTTTTTTAATTTTGACGAGAAAAAGTTGAAAAATTGCTTATTCTTATTTTAAACTAAATTCTTTCCTAAATTCCGGTGGGAATTCAACGTTACAGGAGCACAAGTGCTTGCCCCTGAAAGGGTTAAACGTTTAACCCTTCTTTGCATGAGTTTTTCTTTTACAATTGTGTTTTTTTATACATATATTAAATATTAGACACCAGAAATTTTAAGATAGATTTTTAACTTTGTTCAGCAACATAGTTCACGGGAAATTTACTGCATTAATATTTCTATATAAATATAGTGGTGGCGAAGAAGTTGATTTATTTATTAAAAGTTAAATAAACAGTGATGGAAATTTACATCACTATGCAATTAAGGGTTAAGACGCAGGCCTAGTATTCAAGGGTCGGTGGTCCAGGATAGTCGCCGACTTTGCTGGGGCGACTTGATGGAACCAAGCACGAAAACTTGAACTAGTTTGGTTGAGTTATCAGTTAAATCAAGGCTGCCATTGCTCCGTTTTTTTTAATACCATTAATTTCTAAGAGCAATTTTCATGGTAGGTCATGGTAGGTTTATATAACATTTGAAATAGAAACAACCTTCGGAATGGGTTTTTGCAATATTTTCAAGAGAAATGTAAATGGAGTTTTTCATTTTAAAAATAATGGTGTTCAAAAAACAGACACAATGAGAGCCCTAGTTAAATACATGGGTATATGGCAGTGGCGCAGCCAAGGTACAGATTCAGAGACATTGGATACCACTTTTTTAAGAGTTTAATTCACATTTTTTATTTTGGAAAAATTATGCGATTAAATAAGACGAAGTGTACCATACTAAAATAATGGTACTTTGAGCATTTTGATCACTTACTGGCTACGCCACTGCTGTATGCATTAATTGTTTTCGTCATACTACACTTTTACGTGAATTTATAGCAGTTTTTTTAACGAATGTATTCGGAATTGATAATATTTTTTAATAATTCCGTAAAATACATCAGCGGAAAAATATCACATTAAAACCCCTAAACACTAGTTACTGCTGTGTTCGAGTTTGATTGTGCTTAAATATGTATCAATTGAATCCTAAATTTAATACTTATTCCATAAGTTTAAATTGAATTAGTTTTCTACATTATTAAATTATGGGGTGTTCTCTGAAGCGTTAAAATTACCGAGACGCATATGATTTTGTGAAGAGTGGAAATATATTTTCAAATCAATGGAATTCTGGTTAAAAGAAGACTTAATATATAGCAAGTTTAGAACAGTTTTATTTTAGAATTTTTTTTAAATCGGAAATAAAATCATGACTATTGTAGTTTTAGTTACAGTTTCCTTATTACTGTAATGAATGAAAATATTACATAATTTTACTTTGATTTATTCTTGAGTTAAAATACAAGATTGTATGGAAAAAGGTTTTCCATGATTCTACACTTTTATGAGAACGCGTTAGGAGATTTCTGAACAAAGCTAGTCGATATTTATTAATGTTTTTTTAATACTTTCATAAAATATCATAAAACAAATCCATGAAAACTATACACTAGTTCCCGCTATGTTCGATTTGATTATGCTTAAAGATGTATCACTGGAAATGAAATTTAATATTTATCCCGTAACATAGAATTGAATTCATTTTCTAGATTATTAAATTACGGGGTGCTCCCTGAAGCGTAACATTACTGGCTTATATATATTATCCTTTAAAGAGAGGAAATATTTTCCAATCAGCGATATTCTGTTTAAAAGAATAGTTGAAATTACACATATTTCATACAGTCTTTAATAAACAATTCCCTTTAACACAAAAAAATATATAAATATTATAATTTTAGTTACCGTTTTCCTTATCGCTGTGTATGAGTGGGTTAGAATGACAGTGGAATAAGTCAAAAATTTGAAAAATCTAGATAATCATATTTTCACTGAACATATATTAATTTATATTCAGTGTGACAGTCAAACAAGTCATAGTTCACTTACGGAGTCCCTAGAGGGAAAAACAAGTTGGACCACTTAATTCAACGGATATACGACAAGTTTTACAAAACTTTTTTTTCTGAAATTACTAAATATTGACTTGCTCCACTGTCATTCTAACCCCCTCATATAATAAAATTTTTAATATTGTTTTAATTTAGAATATTCTTAAGTTAAAACTAGTGATGGTCATATTGTCCGCTCCTTGAATACTAGGCCTACGCGCTGACACAAAAATGGCGGATGTCGTAGGCGGATTTTTTTAGGCGTGTGTACGATCCCCCGAATTTAGACACCAGCATTTTCTAATGGTTTTCTTTGACTTATTTAATCTCAGAAAAAAAGACGGATAAATCTTATATAAATTATTGCTATTCAAATTCAAGGGACCGTACAAACGTTGAAAAAAATCTGCTAATGACAGCCGCCATTTTTCTGGTCAGCAAGTATGCCTAGTATTCAGGAGGAGGTGGCACAGTGAATGATTTTGTCATTTGAATGAATTACTCATGCATGCGCAGAAGCATAGTTGCACAGTTTCGTATTATTTTAACCAATTACCACCAGAAATCCTGTTTAAAAAATAATAAAAAGCATAGTTGCCAACTATCAGGTATATTTTAATCAAATACCACCGGAAACATTGTAAGAAAAAAAGTTTCCCTTTTTTCCATGGAGCTCCTAAGTCTAATTAAGATAAGAAACTCCTTTTTTACGAAATTTCTGGGAGTAATTGATTAAAAAAATACGTAGGTTGATAGCTATGCTTTTGCCGGTAAACGGCAAATTCATACTTTCATTTGTTAGGAAATTTTACGTTTAATATTTTTTGTTAGGTATTTGGAAGCGGAAAATCTTAAATTCGTGATTTTTTTTTATTTAATTGAAAAAAAAATATATCATAGATACCTTTTAACGACTGAAATGTCAGAAAAATATTTTAAAATTTGCATTTAAAATTTGCGGTTAAAACTATTTAATAACAAATTACGCTACAAATATGTTTTCATCATTTTCTTCATTTATACAAAAATATATGTCTTTTATAATTTAAATCATTTCTACACACCCTTTTAATTCATAAAATTAATTTGCAATTGCAAAAAATTATGTAAAAATGCGCTTTCTATGCTTCATCTTTCCGTGAAAATATACACAATTTATCATTGTAGCTTATAGCAGTTTCCACTCAAAAATGTATCATAACTATGTTATGCTGCAAACTGTAACCATTCTTACTAGGTCTGAAACTAGGAGTGTACTAGGAGTGTACTAGGAGTGAAACACGGGTCCTTATAAAGGGATATAAAAGACATTTACAAAAAAATAAGTTCCATGTGATATATGCGCTAATATGTAATACCGTAATTTCCGGCGTATAAGCCGCGGGTAAAATAAGTCTGTTTAAAACCAAAATTATTTTTAAAGAAATAAATTCAAATAAGTGTCAAGATGCAAGACTTTACATTTCATTAAAAACAATTTCCGGTCCGAAACAGATTTATTTGAGCCGTGGCTTATACGCCGGAAATTACGGTATGTAGATGATCCGTACACTGTGCATTGAAGAGTTAACATTTTTAAGGAAACATAAATATTTATTTATTAAAAGTTAAATGTAACCTTGGGTCATTTTATTTTACTTTTATCAATACTTATATCATTTTATTTTAAGTTAGAAAATATTTGTCTTTCAGAATAATTTTACCCATTTTAAAAAATATGCAGTAAAATAGAGATTTTCTAAATATTTCAGCTTATAATAAATAAAACTTCCGGAATTCAACTTATACTCAAAACTTTCAATAATGCTATATTTTATTAAAAAAATACAAAACAAAAAAGTGCATCTTTAATGTATGATTATTTTATTTATTATATTCAAAATGGTAAAAAAAAAGACTTTATAAAATCGCAATTCAAACATCTTTCATGACATAGATAAGGCACTAAATTTAAATTTCATTTGCATTCTTGAACAGAGTTGCCAGTTTAGCATTCTTTTTCATTCTGAAATTTCGAATTCATACCAGAAATTTCAAATAGTATTTTTTTCCTTTATGTAATGACATACATTTAGCGATCACTTAAGGGTATATTCAAATCCAAACTGCTTATTTTGAGACATTTTTAATTTCATTTTTGCTTTAAAATGCATCCAATTGGCAGGAACTCTTATTCAAAAACTTTAAATTATCCGTATTGTTTCGATTTTTTTGATAAAGGCAGAATATATTTCAAAACATGCTGTCAAAGTGGACATTTTGAACCGAATTTCCCGAAGCGATAGCGCTGGAAACAAAATAAATTATCGTACTGTGAAAATATTGTTTGCAAATCAATTTCTAATTAATTGAACGAAAAATAAAAACATGGGTCCCTTATAAATCTCTTCATAAATCACGCCGCCAAGTTTCATGTTTTTACTTTAAAAAATGATTCTGAAAATGTGTCTCAAAATTTTGAGTTGTTCAGCGTGGAATTTTTTTTTTTTTGAATACTGCCTTAAAGTAAAAATTATTCGTTTGAAAATTTCTATATGAATTTGGAATTTCTGCAAAAAAAAAAAAAAAAAAAAAAAAAAAAAAAAAAAAAAAAGGAGGCAAAACTGGCAACCCTGTTCTGGAACATTTTAAAGTTTTAAATCCGGCCAGTCTATATTTTTTAGAAAGAATTAACATTTTTTATTTTAAATATAATGTCATATTCCAAAATAAAAGAATTTAGAGGATTCAATAAATGTTATGCATTCTTTAAGGGGGGCGAGGGTTTTCGTTATAACACCCGTTAATTAGCATTTCTTATTTCAAATATAATGTCATATTCCAAAATAAAACAATTTAGAGTATTCAATAAATGCTACTTTTTAAGGGAGTGTGGAAGTGTCGTTACAAAACCCGTTAATTTAAAATATTTTTGTAGGATATTGGGAAAGACTCGGTGATTTATTTTCACACGGAAATCACCATTAGATTAAACCAGTCGTGCTCACTAATTTCTGTAAACAGTAGGGCTTCCATTGGTCCGTTATTAAATACCAGTTTTTCTCAAGAAGGTTTTTTGGGCTAGGTTTTTCTAACAATTGAAACAGAGTAGATGGCTACAAAGTTGGTAAGGATAATCTAAAAAGAAGAAATTTCTTATAGAAAAGTGGTTTTCAAAAGACGGACTGAGTGGAACGCCTGGAAAAGGATTCACACGTCGCTATTTACTAATAGTATACTGTTGTGCCACCGATTAGATGGAAAGGTAAACATCCGGTTTAAAGGAGGAAATGGAAGAATCGACTAGTTATTAGAGGTGACAACTTAAGCCTGATTACCGGAGGGGCAAACTGCCACCAGTAAAATGGAATGGAAATTTTCTGGATAGAAATGCTGCAGGAATTGGGCGTTATATTAGGACGAATAATTCTATTAAAAGTTACCGGTGAAAGATTTCCTCCCAGTTTTTATATTTCTTATCTCTCCCTGCGAGACGTCTGTATTTGGATTCGTCCTTATTTTCGCCTTTATAATATTCCACACAATACGTGATCGGACAGTATACGAATTATTTAATGACAGAAGTTTTGCGAATCAATAAAGTTAATTTTTCTATTGTATAAAAGTTGTACCTCTATGGCCCGAGAAATGCGTTGCCAGTATCATTTGATTAAACAGATTTTAAACAGCAAATTCCAAAAAAATTAGATAAAAGGATCATATGCAAGCTGGGAAAAAATTATTCGTCACCTCCATTTTGACTGGGGGGCACTGATGCTTAGTAATGATGGTTCTAAAACTAAAAAAAGGTTTAAAAAAATAAACCCTTAATTGCATAGTGATGTAAATTTCCACCCCTTTTTATTTAACTTTTAATAAATAAATCAACTTCTTCGCCACCACTATATTTATATAGAAATATTAATCCAGTAAATTTCTCGTGAACTATGTTGCTGAACAAAGTTAAAAATCTATCTTAAAATTTCTGGTGTCTAATATTTAATATATGTATAAAAAACACAATTGTAAAAGAAAAACTCATGCAAAGAAGTGTTAAATTGAATGCAGCAGTCAACCGAATACTGCTTCACTTTACTATCAGTATTTTCTTTTACTAAATTTGACCTTATTTGATCGCGGATCGTTCTATGATTGCATAAGGCGAAATTTATTTTACAAAAACTTTGGTAGTAAAGTGATGAAACAACCCCTTACGAGTCGCTACTGATTTACGCAAAACATATATATCTGTTACTTTTCTTAAAATTTTGATGTGAATTTTTTGGTGGAAAATGAAAAAGAAGGAGCTAAAAACTTTCTTAGAAATCATGTTTCTAAACAAAATAATAATTATAAAGCCAGTATTTGTTTATTCACAAGATAGGAGCGTGTCTCATGCTGTTTCACCACGTGTTTGAAGTCGATAATTTAATTACTAATTTTCACACAATACCCACTAGTTAAAAACAACATCATTTTTGGGAAAAAAGCGTTTTACAGTTTTGGAAGAGATATTGCCTCTTTAAAAGAAGGCGCAATCAAAATATGTACAAGGGCGATTTTTTCCCTTTTAGGTAGATTTCGTATGAAATACTACCTATTACATTCTCCCCTAAGTTGGAATTTTTTTAATACATTTTGCAGATCTACGCCGATCATGACTCCCAAAACCCAAAACCACCCCCAGTTCAAAACTTTCTCTATCTATCTATCTATCTATCTATCTATCTATCTATCTATGTCACTTTTTTATGGACATGATAACTCCCATAATTCTGCACAAATTTCTTCCAAACTGATACATAAAAACAAGGGGTATAAAATCTCGGTCAAGTTCGTTAATGGGCAAAATCGAACCAAGGTGTGGGGCAAATGGGGAGGTTTTTTGTGAAAAGAGAAAAAAAAACATAACTTCTTAATTATGATACGTATCTAATCCGTTTAAAGTTATTATTACTTCTAGGAAAAGGGTCGAAAATTTATGCATGACGGATTTTTTATACCATTAAAAATGGCCCCAAGGGGGGGGGGAAGTGGGGTTTTAGAAGAAAAAAAATTCATAACTTCGTCAATTCAGAAAATATCAAATCCACTTAAATTTATTATAAATCCTCTTAATATTATCTAAAACTTTTATCTTGACAAGTTTTTTATAGGATTAACCCTTATAGCAAGAAAAAAATAAATAAATAAATAAAAAACAAAAAAAATCCCTGCCAGCGCCGCCTGCAAACAAGTTAGGTTTCTAAGTGGACGTTCCCAAATGGCATGGCAAAAAGGTAATATCATGGCAAAAAGATAATTTCTTCCGCAATTTTCAACAAACAGGCGCCCCACGGTCTGTGTCTTCGAAATCTACCTGTGCCTGTAGGCCGAGCCGTCAGGGATTTTTTTTATTTGAACGCTGAGCAACGCGGCGTTATCAAATTAAAAAAAAAGTCATAAAATCTTTTAGACTTAAATGTGATTTTTAAAAGAAGTTTTACACCAACATCACCCCACTCCCTCTAAAAATATGTAAAGTTTAGCAAAAATTTGGGCGGTTTTGGGAGAAAATCTTATTTGTATGTGCCATATTTTAATTTTATTCTAGAACGTGCAGTGAACTTATTCTAGAACATCGAATGAACTTATTTTTTTTAATATTATTCTAGAACGTGCAGCGGATTTTTTTCTTTTTTACCTATTTATTTCTCCTTCAGTCTTTTAGTCTTAAAATAGAAATCAAACTTAACGAATAAGAAATTCTTTTCCTTTTAGATAAACACGGCCTTTTATAACTAACCTCATGTTATTTTTTGAGAAAATTAATGTTATGAAGGAATCTTAACTATTTAAGTAAGTTTCCCTTTCACTTTTGAACAGATCTTACAAATTCAGAATGGAATAAATTTCCATAGTTTACTTCCTTTTTCCGTTGAAGCAAAACTAGTTTGCAGTAAATTTGAACAGTTTGAATTTCTTTTCTGATCAGGCTTTTCATAAACTACGGACATTTTCTTCAGTTTATTTCTTTTTGAACATGGATCTTGTGCCTAATGAAATACTAAATGAAGAAAACCTTTATTTTTATTTAGGAAAAAGTTCTAGTATGCATTTTGTAGGGAAATATTTTGTTGAATAAATACAATTGTCTAGATGTTATTTATTCTGTATTAATAAAAGTATCAGATATTTTTGTAAAGTTTTTCTTCTGTGTCTTCAAAGTGAAAATTATCGGTACAATTAAATATATGAAAAGCAGTAAAAATTATCAATACTTTGTTAAGGTAATATTAAGAAAAGTGTGCATACCCGACACTAAAATATGATATTATCAGTGTTTCTTAAAATACCAGAAAATTAGCGATTTCCAAATGCACATTACAAGGAAAAAGTAGCAAAAATGTAAAAAGGCATTCGATAACTCGTCATAGCTTGACAGAGCAGCAGCAATACCTGCATTCCAATAGCGTCCCGCCACGGGGTTCTGCATCACTTTTCTATCAGTATTTTCATATACTATATCTGGTCTTATTTAATAGTAGTACATTCTGCGGTTAAATAAGGAGAAATTTAGTGTACGAAAATATAGGTACATTAGTTCATAATTCTGATACTGAATTCATGTGTTGATTTTAAATGCTTATATATATATATATATATATATATATATATATATATATATATATATATATATATATATATATATATATATATATATATATAACCTTACAGAAACATCAGAATACAGAATATAATATAGTATAATACAGAAAAACCATGCACAAATGGAGGAATCAAAATTTGAAATATAAACACATGCCTGATTGAATAATTTCCAGAAAAAGAAGAAAAAATATATAATTAAACTTTCAGTGAGAATGTTTTCATGATCAGTATAAATATTTTTTTTTTGAAAGGGCTTATTGCATATACATTGAAAAGAAATTTTATGCAAAATTAATATAAGCAATTGAATAAAATATGAAAAAAACAAGTGAACCTATTTTGGAAATGGGACAAAGTCAAAATCATCCTTCAAGAATATACAATAAATATTTCATAAAAAAAAGAGATGGAGATTATGAAACTTCATGTCAGTGTTAAATCTTATACACTGAGGTATCAATTAACTACAAAATTAAAAAATATATAAAATATTAAGGATATATTATTATTATAAGGATGGGTAACTTAAATACAACAGTTCACAAAACATTTAAGAAATGAATATATAAAATAAAAATATTAAAATTTGCAAAAATAAAATTAACAAGGGAGATTCAAAATACATAAAAAATAGTATGAATGTTTTGTGGAATTATCAGAGGAGCTTCAACGTTCATTGCAAAGTTATAAGTTATTTCATCGAATATTGTCGACATAAAGCTTAAAATATGACACTAATAAGCGCCTTATATTATATAAAAAATAAAAGCTGAACAGTGTCTTAACTGAAACGTAAGAGAAGACAAAAACTTAAAAGTATAATAAAAAGCAGACAAAATTTAGAACAGCTTACGCGCATCCGAACCAACTCAGATTAGAAAACTTGTGAAAAATGTGAATAAAAGAAAAATAAATCATTTCAAATAAGTTGATTAATCACACATGAATAAAATAAGGGAATAAAAGGAGAAATAATTAATATGAAATGAAATTGAAAAGAAAATGAAAGAAAAATAAATCCTTAAAAATATTAATAAATATAAAAAAAAAAAAAAACATTAGTTTATAATGTTAATTGTAAAATATACTATTGCATAATAACTTGTGAAATAAAGGTCGCAGAGATTGGCAAAACGAAATATGGGTTCATTGCTGCCATCTAATGATTAAAATAAAATAACAATAAATATAACTCAATAAATAACTACTATTGCTACCGTCTATCTGTTAAAATAATAAACAAAACATAGTAAATAATTTGAAATGAGAAAGTAATTGACTGAACTTTACATAACTAAAAAGATAAATAAAACAATTATAAATTAGTTGCGAAGAGAACACTACAAAACGAAATGTTCAATTCACAATATTAAAAGAATAAACAATATAAAATTGAAATAAAATTAATTTTAAAGATAAAATATGAGAGTTGAATATGAAAAGTGAAAATGAAATATGTACAGGTAAAGACAAAATAAAAAATTAAATTAATATGAACAAATGAAATTGAAAGAAAATATATTGGGGAAAATGCATATAAATAATTATAAATATAGGGTATATTAATAGTTTACAATAAAATGTGAAATAAAAGACACAGGGATCGCCGAAATAAACGACACAGGGATCGCCGAAATAAACTATATGTTCAGTGCTATTAGCTAGTGGTGAAGATATTACTACGAAAAATAATTATTAATATTACAAACTATGTGCTACAATTTAAAACAACATAAAATAGATTGAGAAATAAGGTAAAATACTGGTAAAAATGAAATAATTTTACATGCAGCAAAGTATAAATTAGTTGATATGAAAACAACAAGAAATTAAAGGCTCTTAGGAAAAAAGGAAATTTGATATGTTTCAATAATAAAAAGTAAGCCAGGGGAATATAAATAAAATTAATGTCTAATAAATCCAATTATGGTAGTTGTTTATGAAAAATAAAATAAGGTAAATATAAATTGATAAAGATTACGTGAAAAATTGAATAAATTTGGATATCTGAAATTGAGAGAAAATATATTGGTATATACATAAATATTCAAGTTCCTACAAACGCCCCTCCCCCCGCACACACACACACCACCAGAACTACCTCTCTATCTTGAGAACATGTAGGAAATTCAGAAAACTGTAAAACACATGTACAATTAATTGACCAATCAATTTGAAGGGGATCTCTTTTGGTTAACGAAATTTGGTGCAGGGACAAAATGGGTCCCCTGGTGGTTCCAACTTTAAAATATTCACTTGTAACCCCTAATTTGACATCATATTCGGGTATTTTGGTAAATTTTACCTTGGGATACCAAACGGGAAGTGGATGACTTGCCATTTATTCAAGAAGTTTTGAAAATATGCATGTTTAATGTTTAGAACTCGTAATGTTAAATTCATTTTTAATCGTTGCAAACCTGATTACAATGCAGATAGCTTCGTAAGCATAACTGAAAAACTACTTGACGACAAGAGCTGTAATTTTGAATTCGAATATTTCAAGCTTCTAGAATTCTATTTCTGTTTTTAAAAAAAATCATAGTTTACAATTCATATATATTTTGGATAAATAATTTCAACGTATCAAATTAATTTTCAAAAAACAAATATGAATAGCAAACAATGAATTTTTAAACAGAAATCGATTTCTAGGAAAAACAAATATGCATATTCAAAATTACAGCTCATTCCACGAAGTAGTTTTTGAGTTATATATAATAAGCTACGCGAATTGCAATCTGTTTTGCACCGTTAAAAATAAATTTGACATTAGGAGATCCAAATTTTATATCTGCGTAATTCCTAAACTACTTGACTGAATGACTTCCCTTTTGGAGTCCTAATGTGTATTTTTTTTAAAGAATCCAAATATGGTGACAAAGTTAGGTGTTATTTTATAAAATCTGGAAATTGGACCACCCGGTTGGTCCTATTGCCCCCAATTTCTTTGAACCGAATGAAGTCCCCCTGATATTGATTGGACACGTATTTTGTAATTTTCCAAAATTCCGACGCGTTCTCAAGATAAAGAGGAGGGAAGGACTATTGCGGACCCTATATGTATGTGTATATATGTAATAATAAAAAAATTTCGCCCTATTTCTTTAGTTAAATTATTCCAAATTCTTCAATTCTTTTTTCCCTCTCTTTTTAAAATATCTCTTAAATCTATTTTGTATTTTATTCCATAACTTAATCAAAATATTCTGTTATTTATCATTCTAAAAATCTTAATCTGTTAAAAGCTACACGTATTTATTAAAACCTTATTCTCTTAAATTGCAACACTGCCTCTAAACGCACCTGCCTAATTTCTTCTTTTGAGACATTTAATTTTTATTCTTTGGAACTTTTATAATACCATTTTTATTTCTATTTAATTCATTCGGCATCCCATGATTCCAAGCGGTTTTCGCGCCCAAAGGCCTTTTTACCTTTTTAATTTGCCGCTTCTGTTAAAGAGTTTTAATCATACGTCAGAGACCGTCTTCGTGGCCTCATTTTTTCATCCATTAGCGAGAAAGCTCCGCCTTCTTTATCCCCCTAGCGCCCTCCGAACATGGATGCGAGTGGACCAGCTTGTTCGCGCGTTTTGTACCTTTGGGCCAAATTTTGAAGTATTTATACGGTTACACTGGCTTCGGAGACAGAATTTACACGAATTAGTGGTTGTCATCTAATTGCCGTCACTGGGGAGTCTACACTAATGCATCGGTAGTATGTTCTTCAAGCTCTGCTAATTCTTCAAGATCTTCAAATGTGTTCAGTTTTAATGAAGCGAAAGTTGGTGGAGTTGCTTTCATCTCTGTGATCACAATAAAGCCACTGCTCATCTATTAAGTTATTAAGTCTTCTTTTTAATGTTTTTGGGAAATTTCTTCTGGATTTCACTGCCTCTGCTCAATTTTTACGACTGCAAATACACTACGATTTCCGATGTGATATACTTCGAGATTTGTCTTCATGGTGAGCGACTCGAAGTGATGCCCTGTCCGGGTGTCATGACTACATTTCAACGATCTCGACTGCGGCTACCTCGATATGATTATCAGGTAATTTTAGTGGTTTCGGACTAAGATGTTCCGATTGTCTGGTGGAAAGAACGTTCAAGTCGACAGCAATAGTGATCGTCTATAATGTGCCAATTTTCGACAGGAATGTATCAAAAAAGCCGGTCAGGATAACTGATGACCTGTGTAATAAAAACATTTTGGAGACTTCCCAGTGATATTGGAGAACAACTACCGATTAGTTGTCAAATTATCACTCATAAGTGTTTATAAATTTATCCCAGAAGTGACGTCTGTAAGTTAAATTATTCTTTTATTTTTATTGATTTCTTATTTTATTGATTTGTTATTATTGGCTTATATAGAACAAAAATTGTTCTTAGAATACTTTAGAAGAATTTTGTTCCTTTTATCCTGAACATTTAGAACTTACGAAATTTAATATTTATTCTTATGTATTGTTAAAAAATTAATTTTATTTGGTTAAGCTCACAAATATTACTGAAAGTTTTGAACTGCTCTGATATTTATTCCTATATTACTTCATTTTACAAGAGTAACTTCATTTTATGTTCTTATTTTATCATTTAATTATAGTCCCTTTTCATTCGGTGATATTTATTCATAGGAAATAATTTCTATTTATTGAAAAAATATATGAGTAATCTCTTTTCAAGTAACATGTATTGGAACATATTCTATGCCATTCTAAAAATGCATAAAAATTTATTAGATTATCTGAAATTACAGCTTCACTGATTGCATAATAATCGCAAAAATAGCTTTTGAAGTTTATTAATGTGAAAAAAAAAATGTGTTATCTCAAAAGAAAGTTGAGTAACATTGAAAGGGTAAAATTATTGTGCAGTTAATTTATTTGTTTATTTTATTACTTTTGTTTTTTGATGCTATATTCTGAGAGTACAATTCAAGAGCCAAAAAAATTGTTCTTACGAAATAATGATACTTATTTTAAAAAAGTGTTTTATTTATTTCATTCTAAATTGTGATATTCATATATAGTGGATCTATTTATAGAAAGATTATAGTAGTAGTTTACATTTACTATTTAAGTGAAATGAATTTTAATATGAATTGGACTTTTTTACTGTTGAATATTATTTAGTTTGTTATTTAAATTATTAAGAGTTAGATATTTACAGTTGTTGTTAAGTTAAAGAATTCTTTATACATTGTTATTTTTTTTACATGTTATTAAAGTCAGGGTTTGTTAAAGTTATTGTTGAAAGTTAGGGTACTCAAACCAAAATGGCTGAAAAAGAGCTTAATGTTATTATTTTTGACCCAGAAAGTGGGATGAATGTTGTGTCTTGGCTTAGACACTTTGAAGGATCAGCCCCTCCAGATAAAAAAGAGTGGAAAATCAACAATATTTCCAAATATTTGAAGGGCGAAGCATTAAAGGTGTATGTTAATGAATGTCTAGATTGTAAAGAGTATGAAAAAATTGCTGAGATCTTAACTGAAAAATTTCTGAAAGTAACAGTCCCCCGTTTTTCTGATTTCGCCTCGCTGAAATTGCATGACCTAAACAACTTAGAAAATTATTTCCGTCAGAAAATAGAGATAGGTCGACAACTTAAACTATGTGAAACTATTATTTTACAAGGATTGACAGATGGCTTAAAACCTGAATACCAGAACTATTTAATAGTAAATCCTCCTGAATCTACTACCGATTGGTATAGATTAGTTAAACAACTTTTTGTCATTCCATCTCATTCTAGCAGTAACAATAATAGTAATGTTAGAAATATGTCTCAAAATTCCAGACCTTTTTCTCAACCAATTAATTCACCTAGACATTGGATTCGCCCTCAACCTAATTACAGGAATCCAAATTTCCAAGCAGCAACTAATTTTAACCCTTCAACGTCCAGGTTCGTTAGTCCCAGATTGCCTGTCAATCATTATCAAAGAAGGCTTCCTAGTCGACCATGTCGAATGTGTTTAAATAGAGGTATCCAAAATGCTTATCACTGGGAGAGGGATTGTGTATTCAATGTTAGGCCTCTGCAATCTTCTGCACCCCCTCTTAGTCAACCACAACCATCTACTGATAATATATGACAGTTAATTGTATCAGGATATGTAAATAACAGGGAACTACCTTGTGTGATTGACTCTGGCTCAACCATAAGTATTTTGCCTTTTAAATTTGTTAAATTCTTAAATGCTAAAGTTATAAATATTCCACCTGTTATTATTGGCCAAGCCAAAGGAACTGTTGTAATAGATAAAGCTTGTAATTTATTGTTTAAATTAGGTAATGTGCAACAAAATATTAGATTTTTAATATGTAATACAAATTTAGATTATGCTATACTAGGTTTAAAAGAATGCTGTAAGTTTAATTTAATTATTGACTGTGCTACATGTAGAGTATTACAAGGAGACCTTGTTTTAAATGAATCTAAGAACATATCCAGTGATAAATTAAGGTTACTTCATTTTAATGTTAACTATGATTATCAGAGAGTGCAACCCGATTATGGAAAGATCATATCTCCTCAATCCTTTGTTCCATCTAATGTTGATAATTCTAAATTAATTGGGGAAATAAATTCTATAGAAAATGAAACTTTAAGGGAAAGTATAAGGGATTATTTAGATATATTTTCTAAAAATAAATTTGATGACGGGAGAATTAATATCGAACCGCAACGTATTTTTCTTAATTCTGACCTACCAATATCTCTGAGGCCATACAGAACTTCCCCTTTAGAAGAAAAAGAGATTTCGGATCAAATTCATTCACTATTAGATGCTGGTTTAATTAAAGAGAGCAATAGTCCCTATTCTGCCCCTGTTACATTAGTAATGAAAAGAGAAGAAGGTAAAAAAACTAGATTATGTGTTGACTATAGAAAATTAAATGCAATAATGAAAAATGACGCAGAACCCCTACCTCGTATCGTGGAATTTTAGATAAACTGAGTAGTGAGCAGTATTTTTCAACTTTAGATTTAGCCTCTGGCTACTGGCACATACCCATACATCCATTCGATACTGAAAAATTGGCTTTTGCTACCAACTTTGGGCTCTTTGAATGGTTAGTTCTGCCCTTCGGGATTAAATTAGGCCCCCCGATATTTAATAGAACCCTTAGAAGAATACTTACTAAATACAAAATAGACTTTGCTTGCCATTATTTTGATGATATCATTATTTTTTCTTCCTCATTAGAAGAACATATGCAACATTTAAACCAAATATTTGAATTATGTAGACGCGAAAACATTAAACTTAAACTCTCTAAATGCAATTTTGTCCAAAATAAAATTAACTTCTTAGGATATACCATCCAGAATGGCACATTAACTCCTGCTAATGCTAATATTGAAGTAATAAAAAAACTAAAACCCCCTTCAAATGTAAAGGAACTTCAGAGATTCTTAGGATCTATCAATGTTTATCACAAGTTTATAGATAAATATGCCGAAATTCAAGTCCCTCTTAACAGATTACTCAGAAAAAATACATTATGGGAATGGAATACAGATTGTCAAAATTCTTTTCAAAAATTAAAAGATGCCTTAATAGCCAAACCTATCTTAAAAATTTATGACCCTAAGTTACCCCTCCATATGTTTGTTGATGCCTCACAGGTGGCAGTAGGTGCAGTCTTAAAACAACCTGATAGTAATAATTTTTTACATCCAATTGCTTATTACTCTAGAGGATTGAGAAGTTATGAGAAGAATTATTTTATTACCGAGTTAGAGTGTCTTGCCATCATTGACACCTTAGACAAATTCTATCATTATTTTCATGGTGTAAAATTTACCATTCATACTGATCATGCATCTCTTGTATGGTTAAAAAATACTAAACATTTGAGAGGCAGGTTATTTAGATGGTCTTTGAAGTTGAGCATGTTTGAATATAATATAGTTTACGAAAAGGGATCCACAAATGTCGAAGCCGACATGTTGTCGAGAAACCCAATTTCACATTTTATTCAACCACTTACTTTTCTTCTGGACGTTAAAGAAATTATAGAGAGGCAGGAAAAAGATAATGTGTGTGGTAAAAATTATCTAAAGGAAAATGGACTTATGATAGTAAAAAAGAAAGGTTTTAGAAAAATAGTAGTCCGCATGTCTTTAAGGAGAAAAATACTAAATGTTGCTCATGAAAAATTTGGTCATCCTGGTATCCAAAAAATTTTAAATTTAATCTCCCCTAATTATTATTGGCCTGACATGACGCAAGATATAACCAATTTTGTAAAACATTGTGATATTTGTCAAAAGAATAAAAAACCCTGACAGAAAAAATTTGGCTTATTACAAGCTATCCACACCACAGATCAACCTTTTGAATGTCTTTCTATTGATACTGTGGGAGGATTCACTTATTATAACTCCACCAAAAAATATCTACACATCATCATCGACCATGCTACTAGATATGTTTGGGCTTTCCCCTCAAAAAGTGTTACCACAGAAACTTATACTAATTGTCTAAACCAAGTTTTTAATATTCAAACACCACAACAATTATTCTGTTTTAATAAAATTCTTAATGTCCAGACCCATCAAAAAGTGTTAAGTGATAGAAATGCAGTCTTTACTTCATCTAGATTTAAAAAATTGCTGCGAAACCACAATATTAAGCAACGTTTAACCACATCACATCATCCTCAAACGAATGGCAAATGTGAGAGAGCGAACCAGACAATAGTTACTAGATTGAAGTGTAAAGTCAATTCTACCAACTCCAAAATTCCTTGGACAAAAATTTTGACAGAAGTAGTTAATGAGTATAACAATACCCCTCATTCTATCACTAAATTCCCTCCTGCTTACTTACTTTTTGGCCAATTACCCTATGATTCTCCTCTTCAACAAAATTATTACCCTCCTGTTCAAGAAGCCCTTAAACTTGCTAAAAAACGCACTGATTAATTCTATTGGAGAAGTAAAAAATATTATGATCGAAATTATCTGGAACCAAAATTTGAGATTGGAGATCTTGTAATTTATGAAGAGTTCCAATATCCTAATACCAGAAAACTTTCACAAGTCTTTAGTGGTCCTTATCAAATCCTTAATAAGTTATCTGATTTCAATTTTGAAATTGATAGACAAATTCAAAATAAACTTACTGAAATAGTACATGTATCAAAATTACGCCCTTATTATCCTCCTGATCAATTAAAATTATCCCATGAGAACCAACAACAAACTAATGTTAAATTTATAGTTTCGTCTTGATTTTAATATAATCCAAAAGTAAACGAAATAAAATAAATTAATAATTAACTAATCAATTCTCTTCTGTATAACCGTGGTGTTCTTGATTGTGCACACGAGAGTGTCACTGTTGAAGTTTCCACTTGAGTCAACTTTTATGCTGGCGTAATTTAGTTGATTTAAGTTAGGAGTTTCTGATACTGAATTGGATTAGATTGGAATAATAAATTAAACAGTATTAACTAAACTAATAAAATAAACTGGATTAAATTATATCTTAAACTAATCAAATATGATATCTTAATACTAATTGAGAATTGTCCAACCTTTCTTAATATGCTACAAGGTCCCATTTTTTCATTTCACAACTTATGTTTTCTTGTTTGACTGAAAGCAAGATAGTTACATAACCATCATCTACACAATAATGATTGTTTTCACGAATTTTTCTTATTTATTCCTTTTTTTGTATTATGTATTTTATTGAGTATATTTCATACCTCATTCACTACTATATGGATGAGATATTAATTATATACTTAAGAAAGTAATTAAAGAAAGAGTGTGATATTTTTGAATTATAATGCTTGTTATTGCTGAACTTATTGTTGAATATTATTATTATTAGTTATACTATTTATAATTTGATATTGAGATTAAATATTACTTGAATTTGAATACTACTTGAATTTGAATATGTTGAGATATATAAATTTTTACTTCTAGAAGTAAACAAGTAATAAAGTAGTAAAGGTAATGGAAGTTATAAAGGTAATAATGGTAATAGTAATTTTGATGTTGAGTAAAAAACTCTTATACTGCTTACATTACCTATTTGCCTTTTTAGGTAATTACCATTTGTCAGACAAACTATACCATAAAAAAATACTCATTTCTCTTAAGTTTTTCTTAGCATTCCATTCAGGACTGAGTTTTTCAGACAAACATAAGTTTAATATTTGAAAATTAACTTATGATTATTGTTATTGTTAAGTATTATTATTTTAAAATTTTTATTGTTGATATTCTTCTTCTTATTATTATTATTATTATTGTATTATTTGTGTTTTATTGTTGTTAATATTAATCTTAGTACTATTTTCGAGTTGTTGCTAGTAAATATAAAGCATTCAGATGAACTTTAATTCTGAAATAGACTTTCAAAAGGAAGATCAGTAAGATCTAAAATTTGAAGGATTTTTCTCTTTCAATTTGTAAACTGTTCAGTTTGTGAGGTATGCAAATAACTTTTTTGGATGGACTATCACTCAGACGAGAACTGAACGACAAATTAAACAACAATTCTACAAGCAATTTGCAACAAATTTTGTAAGATGATACTCTGGAAGTATGTTATCTATTATTTTAAAGTGTTACAATTCTTTTCTTATTTTGTTTAATATTTTCTAAAGCTTTTTATGTCATTGTTAACAAGATTAATATCTTGTAATTGTATTTTTATTAACAACTCCACCAATTCGCGTTATAGTTATTAAATTTAATGTTATTGGGTATTAATGAATAAATTTTGGAAATGTACTTATTTTGACTTCCTCCAGTTGATAAATTGTAATCCAAGTCCGTGTAACATTTCCCTTCAATGAACTTGCAGGTCATATGACCTACCGGTTCATTCGTCTTTTTGGGTGGGGGGATATGTAATAATAAAAAATTTTCGCCCTATTTCTTTAGTTAAATTATTCCAAATTCTTCAATTCTTTTTTCCCTCTCTTTTTAAAATATCTCTTAAATCTATTTTGTATTTTATTCCATAACTTAATCAAAATATTCTGTTATTTATCATTCTAAAAATCTTAATCTGTTAAAAGCTACACGTATTTATTAAAACCTTATTCTCTTAAATTGCAACACTGCCTCTAAACGCACCTGCCTAATTTCTTCTTTTGAGACATTTAATTTTTATTCTTTGGAACTTTTATAATACCATTTTTATTTCTATTTAATTCATTCGGCATCCCATGATTCCAAGCGGTTTTCGCGCCCAAAGGCCTTTTTACCTTTTTAATTTGCCGTTTCTGTTAAAGAGTTTTAATCATACGTCAGAGACACGTCTTCGTGGCCTCATTTTTTCATCCATTAGCGAGAAAGCTCCGCCTTCTTTATCCCCCTAGCGCCCTCCGAACATGGATGCGAGTGGACCAGCTTGTTCGCGCGTTTTGTACCTTTGGGCCAAATTTTGAAGTATTTATACGGTTACACTGGCTTCGGAGACAGAATTTACACGAATTAGTGGTTGTCATCTAATTGCCGTCACTGGGGAGTCTACACTAATGCATCGGTAGTATGTTCTTCAAGCTCTGCTAATTCTTCAAGATCTTCAAATGTGTTCAGTTTTAATGAAGCAAAAGTTGGTGGAGTTGCTTTCATCTCTGTGATCACAATAAAGCCACTGCTCATCTATTAAGTTATTAAGTCTTCTTTTTAATGTTTTTGGGAAATTTCTTCTGGATTTCACTGCCTCTGCTCAATTTTTACGACTGCAAATACACTACGATTTCCGATGTGATATACTTCGAGATTTGTCTTCATGGTGAGCGACTCGAAGTGATGCCCTGTCCGGGTGTCATGACTACATTTCAACGATCTCGACTGCGGCTACCTCGATATGATTATCAGGTAATTTTAGTGGTTTCGGACTGAGATGTTCCGATTGTCTGGTGGAAAGAACGTTCAAGTCGACAGCAATAGCGATCGTCTATAATGTGCCAATTTTCGACAGGAATGTATCATATATATAGTGTTAGTGATTTATTAGAACAATATTTTTTTAAATACTTATTCAAAATATCTAAACACAATCCAAACATGAATTTTTACTTTATTACCATGACATTAAAGCTACAAATTGTACGTCAACATGCACATTTTTAATTGTAGAACGCTTAGAATTTATCATACATGATGCGGAACTACTGAAATTAAAAATTCATATATATAACTATAATATATACATATAACGATGCTATTAAGGCAATGCTAATGATGTAGCTTATAAATTGAGTATACACTAATTTTAAAATATGTAAAATGCATTTCTACCATGTAAAAATACTCACATTGATATACAGAATAAATCTTTATTTGCTTAGATGCATCTAACTCAGTGAAGATCGTAAATCAAGTGATCTTCGATAGAGCTTAACACGTCATTTTAATACGTGCATAGTCATCTTTTAGCAAAAAATTATGTATTTTTTATAATTAGTGTATACATATTTTATGAACTACTTTATAAGTGTGCCACTTATTTCATATTTACTTTTATTTTAGCTACCGTAATTTCCGTCGTATAATCCTCAGCTCAAAGAGTCGTTTTTCGACCCAGAAATTTTATTCAATAATTGTAGTTAAATATTTACAGCGATCTTTTAAGTTACATTTTATAAAATAATTTTTCTGGGTCGAAAAACGACTCTTTGAGCTGCGGATTATACGCCGGAAATTACGGTAATAATTTATGAAATTTTACAGTTCGAGTTTCCAATTGAGATACCTTGTATATGATTGTTTAACTGAATGCCTATATTTAATCTGAAAGACCATATAAAAAGAACAACTCAAACCGAAAAAAAAAGTTAAATGTGGATTATTCACGGATTTTTGACAGTGATGTTGAAGTTATATAGCATATGAATATAAAAATGTTTTACGAAATTCTGTTTAAAATATCAATATCACTACACAATTTTTTTCACTCGCATTGTATTCTACAAGCATCCGATCTAGCAGGAAATATAGACTGACGCGCCTGGACGTTTAAAATAAGAAGTCCGATTCATAAAAAAATAAACACCCTGTTTGATCGCAGATCATTCATATAAAATTTCAACAGAGGTATCATTAGGCTCGAAATAATGTCTTCATTCGGAATATAAATGCAATTTTCAAAGCAAAGGGGGTCTATGAATTAAAAATCGTACAAACTTTAATTTTTCAAACAGCAACATCTAATGTTGCCATGTTGTTTCAGTTCCTATTATTAAAGCAATTGCTGACGGCTATTTTTCATCCTTTAAACGGTTAGCCAAGGCAAACATGTGCATTACCCTTGCATGTTCCATATTTTAACAAAATTACTTTCTTTTGCAGGTGTTTTTATTCTATTTGATGTATATAATAATGGTACTGTTTTTAAATGGAATATTTATATTCATAGCATACTAACATAACTACTACATTGCATAAATAAAAAAATTGTGCCAAAAGACATGATTTCCCGTTAGCCGAATGTGTTAAGTCAGCACTGAAATGTACATGACTTATACATGTTTTCTTAACTTTTCATGGATTTATAAAAAAAAAAACACCAGAGTCTTTAACCCCTTAACTGTGAGAGGTATTTTGACACCATAAACTAAAAATAGGCAAATTACACCACTTTTTCCGTACTAAAATATTTGCTTTGTTGTAATCGAAAATGGTCTGCTGATTAATAAAGCGAAGGTTGCGTTAAATAATTACTGGTGTGTAAAAGCTTTTAGTAACAAAACAAGCAAACTGTTCTTGCCCGAACTGAGTTCGGGCTACACAGTTAAGAGGTTAAATTACCGTAATTTCCGGTGTATTAGCAGCGGCTCAAATAAATCTTTTTTCCGACCAGAAAGTTTATTTAATAAAATATAACATATTTGTGCATGGAATTTATTTGACCCTTTTTAATAAATAAAATTTCTCGTTCGTAACAGAATTTTTTAGCCGCGGCTTATACATCGGAAATTACGGTAACATCGTAGCTGCAAATTTTTTCGATTTTTTGTTGCCGCGGCTTATACACCGCGGCAACAATTTTTAAATTCCAAATGGTCCGCCAACTCTGTACCAATACTTTTTAACAGAAAATTTCATGGTGGGTTTCTACAACATTTCTGCAAAAAATTACCTCCGAATGTGGTTTTTCCAAAATTTGTAAGAAAATTCTAAAAATAAAATTTTTCTAAGAAAATATCGGTAACCAAAAAGTGGTCGATTTGGGAGCCCTGTAAATATCAAATAATTTTATTTTATATAGAAGAAAACGTTATACTAAATATGCGGTTATTATCAAAACTTGGTTTTGTGTGTGGATGTAAACTATCGCAAGACAGCCCATTAGACCTCCGAAAAGTAAACTTTTCCTACAAGTCAACATCTAATGAGAGAAATGTGCATTTAATCCCTATAGACTAGTCATATTTTTGACTTTGGTGATTGTTTTATTAAATAAATTAATATAGTTTATGCTTCATATTTTTTTTTATGAAATTAGAAATGATTTGCATAATTAAAAATATATTTTACATTAAAAAAAAACAATAGATTATAATTGGGTTCACTGCATCCCATTTGGAAAAAAAAAAAAAAAAAAAAAAAAAAAAAGCAATCAGACGATTTTTTGAAACGATTGTGACGTGGATTTAACGTTGTCACAATCAAAGTTTGACCCTTTTTATCTGAATTAAGATTTAAGATGAAATTATATGTAAATTATATAAATATATTACATAATTTTTAATATTTTGTTTTCCAGAAATTCAAATATAAAATGTCAAAATTGAGTGTTTCCATTTGAAAAAAAGAATTTGGGTATGTTTTAAAGTGTAGACAACAACTAATAAACAAAATTAATTCTTATTTGATAGGACAAATTTTTCACGAGTCTAATGACATTTTCTTTGTTGTTTTATTTTAGACGATCTTTGAATAAAGGAAAATAAGCCATTTTTATAGAATAGAAATGCACACATAGTACGCACATAGTTAGTATGCACATATATATTTTAATAGTCTAGTATGAATTTATTTTATTACTCGTATTATTTTTCGCTGGATAATTTCAAAAAACGGAGATGATTTGACATTATATATTGCTATTAAATCTTGCTTTTTAAACGAGAAATGAAACAATAGACTATACTTTTTGAGCTTTCCAACTTTTAATTTCATTGTTCTGCCAACATAGTTAACGTATTTGAAGTTAAAATAATGTCATCAAGAATCGCACTGAATCATTAATATGTTAATGCTTCATTGATTATTCATAATAATACTTTCCGATTTCCACTTTCTGAATTTTTATACTTCCATGTAAATTTAAATTTTAAATGAAGAGTAACTTTCGATTACATTTTAATATAATAAGCCTCACTGATTCTTCTACCAGATGCAAATTTGGAATAATTTACAAAATACTTTTACAAAATAAATTCCTTTCGAAATTTAAATTATTATATCTTAACTTACTATAAAATATGCGTTCTGATCTAATAAATATTAAACACTTGTGGATTTTGTCCATACATAATTTAATAAAGAAATATTTATTATAATATGTCTGAAAAATATGTTTTATATGTTTTAAATTTCTTGTAAAGTATCTTCGTGTATTCTTAATGAAATTTGCTTTTTAATGTTAACAAATTCTACAGCTATAAAATATAATATTTGTAATTAAATTTGTTTTCTAGTCCATACAAATATTTTTGTTTGTTGTTAGCTTTGAAAGTTTTTGCTAATGACGTTACCATGTTACCAGTTTTTATCAAATGTTACGGCACTTATTACCATTTGAAAAATTAATGTTGTTACAATTTTTAATATTTAAATGATCCGGTAAGAATTATTTACGCATAAACATTTAATAGTAGACACTCTTTCTAGTTGATTGTTACCTATATGTTTATATACAATTATTCGCAGCTAAAACAATACATTTTTGGGGACTTTGAACATATACCAATAGATTTTACATTTTTTTTTCAAATGTACTCTGAATGTTGCCACTGTCAACTATGTTTTATTATTTTCTCCACCACTATTTAAAAAAACATATTTTGGTAGATTTGTGCCAATCAAAGTAGATTATTTTTATTTGGAATTAGTGGTAAAGGAAAAAAAGAAAAAAAATACTTGCATGTAGCAGACCTGTTATATGGATTTGAATTTGTATGGTAATTCCACTGCCTCCTGAATACTAGGCCTACGCGCTGACACAAAAATTGCGGCTGCCGTAGGCCAGTGTTGCCAGCGGGCTACTTTTTTTAAATTCAGATTTCCTTATTGGCACCAGTGTTTTGAAATGACACAATTCACCTTGTTTTCGCCTTACTTAATTTGTTATTAAATAAGGTGAATTTTACCTTCCCAAAAAACTGGTGACTATGAAGGAAACTGAATAAAATAAAAGTAGCGAACTGGCAACACAGCCGTAGGCTGATTTTTTTCATCGTTCTGGTGTCAATCAATCATTTCAACATTTTATGAATAGAAGTACCTTGCTCCTTAAATGGTTAAACCATTTCAAAAAAGTGGGGCCAATCAAGCAATTTGAATTTTAAAAAAGAACAAAAAATTATGCGTCAATCATAGAACATGAAACACTTTCCAACACTCCCAGAATGCTTTGACAAAACTTTCCTTTTTAATAAGGTGAAATATGATGTGTAACGAACAATTCGGGAAACTTATAACACATTTGATATCCCAATGCCAACGATTACTATTAATAGACGGAAAGTATCCGAATTCTTTTGTGCATCCCTGTATATGATATAAAGAATTGTATATATACTACAGAGTATGCTATAACTTAATTCAATTCGGAAACGCATAGCGCAGTTGTAAATTCTCCTTCAGTAGTTTCCGTTAATAAACGGAAATGTATTCAAGATATTTTGGGCTGCCATGTATATTATCTACAGAATTTGTGCACACCCATTAATACGCAAAAACTTAATTTAATTTAAAAACACGTATCAGAACTTAAAACGCACTTCCGCTAGTCATTCTTCTTAAATCTTACTGTAACCGAATTATTTTGTGAATCCCTGTAAATGAATGATGAAATCTATGAACACCACAGTATAGTAAGCTCCTTTTAGTGCACCTGAGTGATATATATAACAATTTAAATATGTTTGAAAAAGGATTACATCATTAAAATACACCGCAAACGATTTTCCCCCATAGACCGTAATGTAACGAACATTTTGGGTGTCCCTGTAAATCAAGTATAAACGATACATACTTCATTTTCAATACCGAGCATGCGATAGTAAACATCATTAACATATATCGATTGCATGCCGATCCGACTATGTCTACGCGAGTTAGAGAACGGACAGACGGCAGACCGCAGACAGACAAACCGAATTCATAAACACTTTTCAACTATGTTGGAAAGTGTTAAAAAGTATCCTACTGGCAACACTGTACAGAGTTCATGTGTTGAACGTGTTTCTTTTCTCTACCCCAGCGTCTCTATGTTACAGAAAAAGACGCTTTGTCGAATGTTACAGCCTATTTCCATTCCAGCTCATTGCTAAAAATCAGTTTTTTGAAGACGATCGACATTTTGAAATTTTTTCCTATTAAGTTCACTCATTATCTAAGCTTTTTAAACCTTTTGATTGCAGGCGAGAACTGGCAGTTAATTTCAAGTTTATTTCTACCACAATTTACAAAAAGTGTTTCTGCGTGGTACGCTTCAAAGCATATTAGTATACGTGTGGGCAATACTAGTTTTCCAAAAGTGGTTCAAATAGAATTAAAACTAGTACTTTGGTACATATACTATACCAAAACGTGATTAAAAGGTTATAGATGTCAATAAATTTAAGTACTAATAACCAGTGGCGTAGCGTCAGGTGGGGGCACGATCATTTTACTACCAGTATAATTATATACTACATTTAGCCTTATTTAATCTTTGGACGGTATGAATTAAATAAGGCCAAATATAGTATATAAAAATACTGGTAGTAAAGTGGTACGTGCCCCCCTTGACGCTACGCCTCTGCTAATAACGGCATTGTGACATTTTACTTTTTCAGACCTTTTCTTTGTTATTTTGGAAATGCAATTTGTAGATAGTAATTAGTAATAAGTTATGTAATATACATTTCATAATAAAATGTGTGTATTTAACTGTATAGTAATAACAAAAATACAATGTTCTGTTACATTTTATAAAGAAAATTTTTGATCTCTTTATGACTATTTTAATAAAACCATTTTATTTAGGAAACGTGATTTGTTTCAGCAGGATAAAAATTATTCTTGTATAAAGTAGTACTTTTATAAATAAAATTAAATTTCTAACGCTTTCATTTTTCAACGGAAGTTTGCTGTGATTTATCTCATTAATTTAGAACAATGCAAGTAAAAGCTTTCAGTTTCAGTTGTGTTCATAAAAAGAAAGAATATAATCTTTTAATAGAAAAAGAGATTTAATTAAAGTAATAACTGATGCAAAGGAAAATTTCATAAGATCATTTTAATTAGCTATTAATTAAAGTTAATTTATTTTCAAAATACATGTTGCTATTTCTTATATTGTTGCATTCACGCTTTTGATGTATTTTATCAAAAAATACAATTATTAAAAGTGTGAAGCTTAAAAAACATATCACTAATAGAGATTTAATTTGATTTTCAAGTTCGATAATGTTACTTAAAGAAATATAATATGTTAATTAAAATATGAACGTTATACAAAGCATTTTATTCCTCTGTTTAGTTGATACTATCTTTTCAATTCCGAAAAATTTATAGATTTTTTGTGCTTTAATAATAATATACACCTTTTTTTTTACATTTTATGGTAAATGTAAAAGTTAATTAGTAGTTAAACTATTCAATTAATAGCTATTGTAATCTAATTAACGGAATTCATATTTTTAAATAATTAACGCGATTGGACAGACTTTAATTGTTGTACGTAAATAACGAAATTAAAAAATATTTTTATGCTTTATTATTTAACTTAATTTGTTCTTAACAAACTAATGTATTGCACTTTATAACTATCACAAATAAGTTAATATTTTTTCTTTATTCTTCCGAAAGCAATTTAAATCATTTTCGTAAAATGGAAACAAAAACTGTTTCAGTATAGTAAGTGTAATGTTAAAATATATATATATATATATTTATCAGAAACAATATTGCAGACTTTAAAAAAATAGTTTACCAACCTTGATCCAAATTAAATCAAAAGTCAAAACAATCATGCTAAACCTTATCCGAACCGATCCGCGACAAAGTAAATAGGGCCTAACCGAACCGATGAAAAACTGTAATTCACATTAATTTTAAATGAAATTCTGGCCGATATCGCTTATTCTGACGCGCAGTAGAAGTTGATATATTAAAACATTTAACGTACCCTTGTGAATATCTAAATAGTAAAACATTTTACACCATACGACGATTATTATATTTTAATTCACAAAATACATGATAATTGTTTAATTTCTAAGAAAGTTAAAAACTTTAAAATAAAGAAAAAGAGAGCCAGTCATACAAATATATATCCCTAATTAATAAGGCCTTTACGTTGCACCATTAACATATAAATACTCATCAAACACTTGCTTCCAACGTAAAATTATTTAATAAATATGAGTTACTTTTAAACTACATATATATAAAACAAACCCCGACGTTTCGGTTAATCTTTATAACCATCATCAGGAGAAAAAACCTTCATAAATATGAACAGCAAAAATTAAAATGTGTTACATGATTGAGTCACAATATTCAATCTGCCAAGACGCTCAAATAACGGAAAATTATAACAACATATTCAAAATACGCCTGGTGGCGCCCTCTATGAATCAGAAATGTAACTGGAACTTATGTCCAACGGAATTAAAGTTAATTTTAAAATGCATTTCCATATGGCAGGAACCGAAAATGATGGGATATCGTTGCAAATTTCATGTTTTCTTAGTGAAATTTCTATAGATTCACGGATGTAGGCTTTAAAGGGATTGTTTTGTCTGTAAATAACTTTGACGTTGTTAAAATCAATAAACCTAACCTGTCCGTTAGCAAAAGTTCTTGATAAGGCAGTGGAAAATTTATTGTATTACAAATCTCTCTTATGTTCTTTAAGTCTCTCTACGATGCGACGTTTTGTCATACCAATATATGCAGAATTTGTACCATCGTCCATTCAAATGGAATTTCATATAACCCAGATAAACAAGTGGCTGATAATGGGTCAATGCTTCTATTCAATAAATTAAACAACGTTTTGGAATTGGATGCCACCAGTTGTATATTAAATTTCTTGAAAACTCTATTTAATCTTTCAAAAAGAATGGGGATATATGGAATTTTTCTGTAAATCTGACTAACTTTAGGAGAAGAAACTACTGTAACCCTGTATTTATCAATTAATTTACGAATAATGTGCGGTTTATATCCATGTTTCATACCAACATTAATAAGATAATTAAGTTCTTCTGCTAAGAATTCTCCTGAACAAACCAAAAATGCCCGACGTACAAACGATCTAAAGGCTGCAATTTTGAAATTCCAAGGAGAGGCTGCGGTGACCGGGATAACACAATTTAATTTCATGGGTTTCCGGAAAATTTTTCGTTTTAAACTATTGTTTTCTTTAAGGAGAAGAACATCAAGGAACGGAAGCGAATTATTATCCTCTAATTCCATCGTAAATTTAATATTATTGTCCATGTGGTTGATATCATCAAAAAATTCGATTAAAGATTCTCTACCTTTATCCCAAACCACAAAAATGTCATCAACATAACGTAACCATAAGGTGGGCTTATGATTACACATCTCAAAAATATGTTCTTCTAATGGTCTTAATTTAAATTCAGCGAGTATACTGGAAATAGGGGATCCCATTGGTGACCCTTTAGTTTGCTTAAAAAATATTTCTTTAAATAAAAAAACATTACTTTCATTAATTAAATGCAACCCAGACTTAATCGAAATTTTCATCTTGTCTGTCAGATAAGGTAATCCATCGATAGTGGAACCTATAGAACAAATAACCTCATTGACATCAATAGAGGGAAACAAGGAAACGATGTCAAAACTTGCTAACATTGCATTTTCAGGTAAAACAAAATCTTTAATACGGGAAATGAATTCTTTAGTAGAAGAAATAGAAAACTTTGATTCTGGGAGAACCTTCTTAAGGAAAATAGCAAACGCTTTCTCCATAAAATACAAAGTGCCTTGGCATTTGGTAACAATAGGACGAAAAGGAAAGCCAGGCTTATGGTCTTTAATACGGGCAAAAATACGGGGTGTAACCCCAGTATGGTTAATTTTAATTATATCTTTGATCTCTGGAGGCCATTCACTGTTCCTGAGTAATTCTTGGGTTTTACGATAAATCGCAGGGTTTGGATCTTTAACCAGAACTGAACAAAACAATACCTTTAAAGCCTACATCCGTGAATCTATAGAAATTTCACTAAGAAAACATGAAATTTACAACGATATCCCATCATTTTCGGTTTCTGCCATATGGAAATGCATTTTAAAATGAACTTTAATTCCGTTGAACATAAGTTCCAGTTACATTTCTGATTCATAGACGGCGCCACCAGGCGTATTTTGAATATGTTGTTATAATTTTCCGTTATTTGAGCGTCTTGGCAGATTGAATATTGTGACTCAATCATGTAACACATTTTAATTTTTGCTGTTCATATTTATGAAGGTTTTTTCTCCTGATGATTGTTATAAAGATTAACCGAAACGTCGGGGTTTGTTTTATATATATGTAGTTTAAAAGTAACTCATATTTATTAAATAATTTTACGTTGGAAGCAAGTGTTTGATGAGTATTTAAATATATATCCCTTTTAGATCCCAATGAGATGGAAACAGAAACCACATCAAAACGAGACCATTTGAAAAAAAAATGGAAAAAGAGGAATCCTTTTTTAAAGTTATGAGTGGATCCACATCCACATTGAATAAATATGAATGCAAACTAAACATATAACTTCATCCGTTGGGCGTCGGTTAAAAAAGTGCATTTTTTATTTCTACAACTCTATTTTTTTTTTCTATTTCATATATTGATAAACATAACTACTTCAAATGAAGAAGATTTTTCTAAAGCAATATTCCCCGTCAATAACAAAACATGAGAAAACAGTTTAATTAATTAAAAATTTTACAAGAAAACGTAAAAAGTGCTTAAGGTGAAAAATATACATTAAAAATGTATTTTTTAAACAATTACCACAATATATATATATATATATATATATATATATATATATATAATTTCGCAAAGATCATCGCAAAGCTTATATATGCATCCTTTATACACATATACCATTATTTCCGGCGTATAATCCGCGGTTCAAACAATCATGTTTCAACACAGAAATTTTATTCAATAATTGTCAAATATTCACAGCGATATAGTGAGTTACATTTTATAAAATAAAATTTCTGGGTCGAATCATTATTGTTTGATCCGCGGATTATACGCCGGAAATTACAGTATATATTCCAAACACTCCTATAAGTGCCATATACGTCGTTATACACGTATTATTTACGTCTTATATGTCGTGCATACATCACATACACATGTCATATATATACATCATTTGCATCATATATGTATCATATGTGACTATAACTTGGCCACATATGGCAAGAAATGTTATATATATATATATACCATACATTATTATAATGTCATACATGCTTTATAATTTGGTGATAAGTCTTGGTCGCTTGACGATTCATCCTTGGGTCCGCTATAACTCGAAAGTACCAAATTTACAATATATTAATGAAAACAGAAACAAAAATATTTCATCCTTGGGGGCCGCTATAACACTAAACTTCCAAATTTCTACTTTATTTTTCATATCTGATAATTTGCATCTATCCTTTTTGTAACTTTTACATTTTTGTAACTTTTACATTTTTGTAACGATTTTATGCATTTCTATTGCCTGTTCAAGGATAAATTCTTCTAAAGTTACAGAATTTCGTTAAAAAAACTTAAAAAATTCTTCTAAAGATACAGAATATCGTTAAAATGGTTAAAATAATAAAATGCGAACATCATTTGGCCCATTCTAAACTGAAAGCAACAACCATTTTCCCAATGGTTAAAAAAAAGGGGGGGGCTAATGCAACCTTTGCATTTTTATAATCAATTATTGTCAGAAATGTTTCAAGAAAAATGAAGTTTCTTATTTTTTTTGTGGCTCTGCATTTAATTCTAATTAAAATAAGAAAATTATTTTTTAAAGAAATTTCTGGTAGTAATTGATTAAATAAATAGAAGGTTGGCAACAATGATTTTGCGCATTCACGAATGATTCATTCCAAAATCAAAATCATTCATTCTGCCCATCACTAGATTTGACTCTTTCAGGTCAGGGTTGATAACCAGTTTTTTTTCAAATCTCACAATATTGTTTCAAATGACACAAATATATGAAATGTTTTAAAATTCAAAGCAATTTTCTTCATTATTTTTAAACTTAAACAGAAAACAGCACTATTCTCAAATAGAAAAATGCTCTGTCATATACTTTTAACTGCATTTTAATCATGAATAAACAATAATAATTATATTATATAAAACGTAGATTTTCAATTTCAGCAACACTGTTTTTTTTTTTTTTTTTTTTTTTTTAGAGCTTGAATCTTTAAATTTCCACCAGTATTTCCCAATAGACACACCCTAATTAGAACAGAAATTCTATGATTAAATAAGGCGACAGTTATTATTCAAAAATATGTTCCACTCCTGTTATCAAGCCTTTCTACTTATTTACAGAGCCTGAATATCGCAGGAACAAATGTTCCAGTATTTTATAAAAGAAAATTTCGCCTAAACAGAAAATGTGCGTTACAATAAAGTGAAAAATTCTATACTAAACGACTGGTATAGAATATTTCCCCTGCTGTAATCAGACCATGCATCTGTATATCGTTAAATATAAAAAGAACAAGCTTTTTCGAAAAAATATTTCTCACTAGTAACAAAGCGTACGAAACTTTCCTCTAAATTCTAAAAATTCTAAATTCTAAAAATAGATTTTATAACACAACGTAATGGATATTTAAGATTTAAAAAATTTAGTTGAACTGTTTTAAAAGAGAGAAAGGAGTTTTATAAAAACAGTGGCGTTCAAAATTTTTATCCAACACAGCAATTTGCTTTATTGCTATTAACTTAAATATAAAAATGTGCTGTAATTTAAAAAAAAATGCGATTTCTAAAAACTTTTACACTGCATTGTGATCACGGATCAACAATAGAGCTTATATTATGCAAGGTGCCTACCAATTTCCAAGGAGTCTGCAATCACTTTTAAAGAACACAATTCCGAATACATTTTTGCAATTAAATAAGGCAATAAATTTTATTATAAGTTTGTTGTAGAAATGTGTGCACCCTGATTATGTAAAAAAAAAGAGATTTTAACTCGAGAGGAGTCGCGCATACCCAGATTATGAATGTATTTAAAATTGTCACCAATAAATACAATTAATAATCGTTGCTTTATTTAGCCTGAGACAATTGTTACAAATTCTATGATAATGTAAATTATAGATTACTTTTCGAAAAATAGTAGTAGCAATTGTAAAATCCGTACGCATCCTGGGGTATGTCATACCCCGTGCGACTGCTCCCTGGTTAATAACACTGTCTTTCTTATTTTATATATTGTTAAATGTAAATATTTCAAGTGAGCTATATCTGAAAAATATTTTCTGTTAGCTAGAAAACGTATGAAAAATTTATCTTAATTCTTTAATAGTTTTACAAGACAACGAAAAATGTACTTAAGTTGAAAAATATTAGTTAATTTTTTTTTTAATGAAAGGCGTCGTATTTTAGAAACACACAGCTACGGTGGAAACTTTTATACTAGAAAACAATTTTCTTCATTTTTCAAACTTAAATATAAAAATGTTCTGTACTCAAATAAAAAAAAAAAACAGATTTCTAAAAAACTTAAAATTGAATAATTTTATAAAAAATTTCCCAAATTGCTGTCTATTTTAGCAGAAATAAAGATTTTATAAAAATATATAGCTGCAAATACTTGCAAATTATAAAAAAGTGAAAGTAATTTAATACAATAGCATCTGTTTTCTATATTTTACAGGAATGCTTATTTATGTATGCGAGGTTTCTTCTGTTACTATTTTGATATATATTAAATAACAATATAATAAAATATGGTACCATTCGGAAATTATATTTGAAAAATGTACAACAGGTAATAAATTGGCGGGTAAATGGAGTAGAAGTCCATTTTACACTTGAAACTGTATGTACGATGTAAATCTATCATTATGTGTGACCTGAAATTTATATATGATCTGACAAGTAACCTTAGTTGGAAACCAATAGTGGAGATATATTGCTTATATTGGATAAAACTTGCCCAATACTGGCAATATTGTCATGAAACGATGCCCCAGCGTTTAATGTTTATATTTTGTTAATATATCACTAATATCCCCGTTCCATTGCTCAATTTTCCAACATTATACAAATATTTTTGAAATACCGTCGTTTCATTGTAAATAGAAGGGAATCCCTCTCGGGCTTCCCGAGTTACCGAAAATGCTGCCCAGTTTACAAAAAATAGATCAAAAACATTTTTAATTGAAAATTATAATAGATTCTTTATATTTGATATATACAGTGTTTGTACGCCTTTACTACAATTATTTAATAGAAATTTTTCATTTAATATTTAAATAGCAAAAATTGCAGACACGACGTTTAATTGCAGGATTTGTAAAACTTTTCTGCATTTAAATAAGGCGAAAAATTTTGTTAAAAAAAATGTGGTAACAGCGTACGGACACTAATATTTATTTTTTTAGATTGCGCAGCAATAACGCAAAAAAGTATTTTAATGTGAAAAATATCAATTATGTATTAAAATAAAGTTCCAAAATTTATTAAAATGTGTTATTTCGTATAATCCGAAAGCAAATGATTATTATCTAAAGTCATTGTCAAAATTATTTCTACATACAACAGGCTTTTGCACCCTGATCATTTTAGTGTCTAACCCTTTTTATCCTGACGGTACTTATAAGTACCAATTTAACCCCTTCGCGACGAGCGTCTTTTACAGAATTTTTAATCTGTTACCAGCGGTTTTTCAAATGAGAAATTTTCACCTAATTGAACCGCAAAAATGCTACGATTAGATAAGGAAAACTTTACAAAAAAAAATAACTGGTGGAATAATCGAGGAATCTGAGCATCTAAAAAGTAGCTGGAAATGAATTCAGGATATAAAGGGTTAAGTGCGTAGTTCGATTAGTACACTATTCGTACGTTTCAGGGGATTCAGAGCATTTTAGGTAATTGAATACCAGAAATTTCTTAAAGTATTGGTCGTCATATTTAAACACAGAATTGTGTTCATTAAATAAGGTAAATATTACTTTACGAAAAATCTGGTACACATTCCTTGATTTGCGTGAAACCTGCAGTAGTATTTTTCACGTAATCGCTTAAACATGCATTTATTTATTTTTAGGTTAAATTTTAATTTCGTTGTAGAATATTGGTCGGAAAATATTGCTGAGCTAATTATATTGGTTTAAATCAAACGGGTAATATTCCATAATCGGGCTGCACACGAATCAGGTAGATTTTTTTTTAAAGTGAAACTTGAAAAATATTTTAAAAACAATAAAAATTCAGTAATTTAAGATACACTTTTCAAACAAATTGTATTTGTATGTACATTTATTTTTTTCTATGCGGCATAGTAAAAATTGAAATTGTGTGACGTTTAGAAAGTAATAAATTTGCAAAAAGTAGAATTTATTGTTTAGGTCATTGTCATCGTCGATATGACACCAGAGTTACTCAAGGCACCGCCCCCTGAATACTAGGCCTGAGCACTGACAGAAAAATGGCGGCCGCCGTTGGCGGATTTTTTTCATCGTTTGTATGGCCCCTCGAATTTGAACATCAATATTTTCTAAGAGATTTCTTTGATTTATATGATCTCAGAAAAATAAGACGAAGAAAACTTTTAGAAATTTCTGGTATTAAAATTTGAGAGACCGTATAAACGGTGAAACATATCCACCTATGAAAGCTGCCATTTTTGTGTTAGCACTCATGCATAGTATTCAGGGGCTGTTGCACATGGACTTTATTTCTTTATAATATAGATTTCCAAAGTAGAGCAAATTTTCTTTCTGATACTTCATTCCAAATATTTTCACTGTAAAGGCTATATTTAATCAGTTTTGATACTTCATAAGAGGTTTGGATAGTGAGAGAAAAATTGGTCGCCAATATAACCAATACAATCAGTATTATTTTGGAGAGACTTTTTCTGTATTGAAAAAGTTAACCCTCTTAGTACGAGATTATAATTTTTGATAAGCTTTCTCAGTTTTGCATGATTGGAACCAGAAATTTAATTCGATTAAATGTTGCTTCTTAACACGATGTATATATTTAATTTAATTTATTAATATTAAAATAATTATTGTTTTTTTTATTTTTCGAAAGACGTAAAACTTCAAAACAAATGAAAATGGGATCAAAAAGACCCCAATGGTACTTTGAGGGTTAAAGCAGCACATTTATAGAAAGAACATTTAATTTTTCTTTTCTGTTTCAAATTTTAAATTATATACATCTTTTATCACATCAATTTAATCTTTCAATTTAGAAATTTAATAAATTTATTTTAATAAAAACATTATAAAAACTGAATTGACATGAGAAATTTCACTTTTAGTAACTGACGATCAAAACGGAAAGATGATAGGTTATTTCATATAATTTTCCTCAATACTTTTTTAATACATCGATTGTGTGTCTGGAAAGCAATGCATTGCGAAATAAAGGAAGTGAAAATTGCGTATTACCCTCATAAGTATATCAAAAGAAACGTCACTGAACTTTGATGTAATCGATTTTTTTTCAAAATGTGAGAGACAGTTTTAATTCTTCTTACTCTTACTTGGATTTTGTTAATGTTTCTCAATTGCGTGGCAACTTGTGTCACACAGATTTAATTTGAATTCTATACACATTTAGTAATAATCAGTTATTTATGCAACGTATAAGTTTTAAAATTTAGTGCACTAGAATTTTGAAATATTCGGATTTCTTTTTTAATCATTTATTGAATAACTTTTTAAAGAAAAACACTTTCGCTTAAACATTTTAAAACAGTTATGCAACATGTGTCGTTTGAACTTAAGAGAAAATTCTTTACTTACCTCAGTAAACTATTTATATAATTTTTAACTAAATATCTAAAAGGTTTGCTTCACATACATGATATTTTAACCCTTAAATGGGTGAAGTAATTATGTTATTATAATGACTGACATGCAGCAGAATTTTAAAATTTTCATTTGGAAATAAATAAATGTATTTTTTTTACGTAAATCATGAATAGAAAATACTTTAAAAAAAGTTCTGGCACAAATTTTAGCAGTTAAAAATTAAAATTAACTGGTGTAAATAACATATCAATGTCTATCCAGGGATTGTGACTGGTGATGTTTAACCCTTAATTGCATAGTGATGTAAATTTCCATCACTTTTTATTTAACTTTTAATAAATAAATCAACTTCTTCGCCACCACTATATTTATATAGAAATATTAATCCAGTAAATGTCCCGTGAACTATGTTGCTGAACAAAGTTAAAAATCTATCTAAAAAATTTCTGGTTTCTAATATTTAATATATGTATAAAAAAACAATTGTAAAAGAAAAACTCATGCAAAGAAGGGTTAATGCTTGTGTGAGCATAGTTATGTTAACACATTTTAAAAATGTTTTGTAAAATATTATTTCAAACTGGTGTAAGACAATATTAATTTTATTACCATTCTCTTAATGATAATAAAAATGTCGAAATATACTAAGTTACGGGTATACAGCATCATCAGGGTGGTCTCTATACACTTAAGCCAATGTTGTGTATTCCGTTGACTTCACGCCACCGTGAGGCCTGAAGAATATGGGCTGCAGAACATCGAGATAGGAGACAACGGTATTGGAGTCAAGTGCTGTGTTTACAGATGAGTCCCTATTCAGTCTACAGTGGCACCCGACGTGTTTTTACATGGAGGGTAAGGGGCACTTGAAATAACCTCACATTTTTTCGTGAAAGATCACATTACAGATGAGGTGGGTTGATGGTATGGGATGGAATCAGCATAGGCTGACTTACGTACCTGCATATAATTAGGAATGACATTGTGACGGCCCAGAGGTATGCAGACGAGATATTGAAACCTCATGTCTTACCTTACGCTACAGCCATGGTGATTCCTTTTTTCTCATGCAAGAAAATGCTAGACCACATACAGCTCGTCTGGTGTAGAACAAGCTTGAAGCTGAAACAATACAGAGTAGGGAATGGCCAGCATGCTCTCCTGGCCTGAATCCAATCGCGCATGTCTGTAACACACTCGGACGATTCATTGCAGAGACAACAAGACCATTTTTAACTATCCGGGGCTTGGAGATTGATATTCTGAAAGAGTGGAACAGAATCCCCCAAAGCCTTATCGATAACCTCATCGCATCCATGGAAAAAAAAGTGTGCAGCAGCCTTAGCTGTTCGAGGGGACCATTCTCCATATTAAACATCTTGTATCATTTCTAAATACCGTAATTTCCGGCGTATAATCCGCAGCTCAAAGAGTCGTTTTTCGACCCAGAAATATTATTTTATAAAATGTAACTTAAAAGATCGCTGTAAATATTTAACTACAATTATTGAATAAAATTTCTGGGTCGAAAAACGACTCTTTGAGCTGCGGATTATACGCCGGAAATTACGGTAATACTTTTTTGTCATTTACATGTAACCAAATTTTTGGCCTAAACCATCTTTTCGTGTTCTTACCATCGTTTCAAGGAATTTAAGCACCCATACATTTTTTTTTTTTGCATCTTTTTCTATGTATTGCGCATTGATATACGTTTACTCTCCATGTTATGCCCATGCATGGCTGTCTCGCACGATTCTCTTCACTTCTTTACTTGCTCCCCTAATATTCTTGAGCAGTCTATTAGGTAATCTGAAAAGTTTTGTGGTACTACTGATAAAGACGATATTTGTAACTGTGTACTTAAAGGAAATCAAATGCAAATGTAAAATCTGCGAGATTTCGCGTTTGCTTTCCCCTCCTTCCATTCTTCCTTGGGATAAGTAATTTTTTAGGCTCTTTGTGGAAAATGTTTAATTACAGATTGTTTTTTTTTATTGTATTGTTGTTGGGGAATAAGGGCGTATCTCATTATTTAATATGCTATTTTGATAATAGAATTATGTGCATAATACATATCGAATTCTATACCGAAAACTAGTTACAAGTTATATATAATCTTTAAATGTTATTTTATTGGCTTAGCGAATAAATATTTCATGTGTAAATCAACAGGTATCAACAGGTGTAATATATCATGCAATGCATTTTATTAAATTTAATAATAATATATTAGCGGTACATGGAAGTAAAACTTCTAAATAGTATTTTTTTTTACATTAGTTTTGTTTAAACAATATTACAGAGAGATATATATTGTTCTTTAGATTTATTTAGTGGATTGTTCTAAATTAAAATAACATTCTTAATAATTCAAAGTATGGACTTATGTTGACAAAAATAATCCCATACTCTTTTCAAATATATAATTAATATACAGTTTTTTGTTAATTTTTAAGTGCAATATTCAATAAAAAATCTTTAATTGTGTGTTTACCACCGAATTTCCAGATATTAATGTCATTGATTTTTTTAATGATTTATTTATTGGGTAAACATATTTCATTTGACTAAATAAATAATTTACAAAAATATTTTCTCAAAATATATATGTCAAATGAGAATTTTTTGTTATTGGTTGTCTAAAATTAATTTAATAATACATTACAAATTTTAGAAATATTTTTAACACTAGAACTACTACCATGAGCCGTTATGTTTTGGTTTAAGCTGCTTAAATCATTTCATAATGTTTGGGTGTATATCAGGATTATTTACCATAATTTTAATACTTATTTATAAAATATAATTTATTCATTAATAGGTATAAATTTTATTAAAAAAGTATTTATATTCATATAATTAACGGCAACAAATATTTTACGGTTAATCTTTTGTAACCAATAAATGTAACTTGATAAATATTAAGATTAGTTAAAAAATATCATATAGTATGCATAAATATTTTTTCCTTTTTTGTTATTAATAATGTTCCTATATAATACAGAGTGTTTCTAAATGAATACGGGGTTTTAACGCCTTGTAGTGTCTATTATAAAAAACTTAAAATTGTATTTAATACATGAAATGAAAGAGCAACTCAAACAGTTTTATTTACAAGCATACAAGTGTTCAATGTGAACACCTTTCGTCACACGGCACACATCAATTCGATAGCTCAGTTCTTCTCAAACGCCACTCTACGCTCACCCGATCTGATTACGCTCAACCGATCTCTACGCCCACCATGTGATTTCTACCTGTTGGGGTTCATAAAGGATCGAGTGTATGTGCGTCCACTACCAGCTGACCTACCCAACCTAAGAAACAGGCTTGAGGCAGCTGTTGCAACAATTACCCCTCAAACACTAATTAACGTTTGGGAAGAACTGAGCTATCGACTTCATGTGTGCTGTGTGGCGAAAGGTGTTCACATTAGCTTGTAGGTAAAACTGTTTGAGTTGCTCTTTCATTTTATGTATTAATTATAATTTTAAGTTGTATGTAATAAATACTACCAAGCGTTAAAACGCCGATATTCATTTAGAAACATCCTGTACAATGTGAAACGACACACTGTACAGGACTGCCACTGGCGACTATTTTTTAATTCTATCTCGTACCACTTTCTCAAAACAAAATTTTTTCACATACACTTTGACAACATGTGCAAAAAAAAATATACTACAAAATTTATATTGTATAAATAGTGATGCAAATAGAATATAAAAATAGTCGCCCGTGGCAGCCCTGACTGTATGTATCGTTATTCAGAACTGCAATATTTAGAAATATCGGCAACTTTTTTTACTGTTTTTAAAAATAATTCATTATGTTTTTGTAAGTGTGATACTAGCTTATAAATTGTTAAGCACCACTATTACATTATAATAATTTTTTATAAACAATAAAATACATTTTTAAGTATGTTTTTTTTAATATTTATGTTTGTATTACGTAGTTAGTATTAATTATACTAATTTACATTGATTTAAGATATTATTATTATTACGTACCATTATTTTTTCATATTTTAATATATTTTTCTCTTTCTAATATTTCCCAGGCATGAAGCCTTATTTACTTTAATTTAGTAGTAAAGTGTACATATCTAACTACATTAAAATTAACAATAATTTTAATAATATATCAGTCTAGATATTTATTTTAATAATTCATATTTTTCTTATTTATACAATTTATATTTCAATATTTTAAGTTCAAAATCCACTTACTTCCAAAATATTTTTAGAGAGGTCGTGTCGTAATCTGGGATTACTTGTATATTTCTTTTTACGTCTCTCGGACACTACGTACGGGTCAGGTAGTTGTCTAAATCTATCTTTATTACTTTAGCCCTGTGGCCAAGAGCGCACTCCAGTTCGCATGTCCTCGACTCGACACTTTTTATCCATAAATTGCACATAGATCCATGTTCTTTTTCAATTGTTGCTAACAGTAATAAAGAAAAAACTGCCCAGTTAAACTAAGGGCATTGAGCTCACAGGCAATTCACACTAATTGTATATTGAACTGTTGAAGCGCCTTATTACAATGAACATATATGCAAAATTTGAAACAATTCGCATAATTCTGCACGAAAAACTCATTTATTTAAATTAAGGGGGGTAGTCCCCCTTTCCCCCTTTATACTTAACCAATCAACCCCCCAGACTAATCCGGGAAGCGCCTTATCACAATAAACCTATATACAAAATTTGAAGAAAATCAGATAATTCTGCATGAAAAACCCATTTATCTAAATTAACGGGGGTTACCCCCCCTTTCCCCGTTTATACCTTAACCAATGAACCCCCAAGACTAATCAGGAAAGCACTTCACAGGAAAGCAGTTCACAATGAACCTATATACAAAATTTGAAGAAATTCAGATAATTCTGCATGAAAAACCCATTTATCTAAATTAAGGGGGGTATTAGCCCCCTCTTCCCCCTTTATACTTAACCAGTAAACCCCCAAGACTAATCAGGTAAGCGCCTTATCACAATGAACCTATATACAAAATTTGAAGTAAATCAGATAATTCTGCATGAAAAACCCATTTATCTAAATTAAGGGGGGTTAGCCCCCCGTTCCCCCCTTTATATCTAACAAATGAACCACCAAAACTAATCAGGGATGCCCCTTATCACAAGGAAACTATAAACAAAATTAAAAGCAAAACAGTTAGTTCTATCAAGTTATCGCGTTGCGTACATACATACATACGTATATACATACATACAGATCGGGCGGGCACATTAGCTCTCAAGTTTTAATAGCCTGTGAGCTAAAAAGTCGAGAGTGACAGTATGTGATAGATTATACATTTTATTAGGTTGTTTAGAAATAACCAGCACCTACCACAAAGGAAATGTTTTGTAAATTTTGGTACAAATGAATATAATTCAGTCGCTTGTTCTAGACCCTAATCAAAGGATTAAAGTAAACTTTTAAAACAAGGGTGTCACGCCTGCGAGCCGCAGAGCTGCCACTATTTTCATATAGAATAAATCACCTTACTTAAAGGCAGAATTTTTGCAATTTAATAAGACAATGAATTATGTTCCCTAACAGTGGTGACTAATACTTTTCATGCAAAATTTGGACGCCCCTCTTTTAGAATATTTTGTGGTAGAAATGTACTTTTATGTGCATTTAAAATAAGGAACAAAAACTTCAACCCCTTCAGGGGCAAAGTACTCTTGTAGCTAAAATAGTGAAATGATTGATTGACACCAAGATTCACGAACGAATTTATTTTAAAATAAGTAAAAGCTTTTCCTCATGTAAATTATAAATTCAAAATTTGATTATAAAATTCTGGTGTCATTGTGGCATTTTGGGATTAAAATTAAGTGGTATATATAATATACCGGTGCCCTTCAAGGGGTTAAACATGCTTTGTACAAATTATGAATTGAATTAGTCCAAGACAGTCAGAGGATTAATATAAAAACGTAAAAATTATGCAAGTTTAAAAAAAAATGAATAAATAAAATTCTTTTGCGTATAAATATATGTATTTTTCCATTTCCTCATGTCAGAAAATTTAAACGAAGCACGTAGAAACTGGAGATATTACGAAGGAAAACGAAATATCTTATTAAAGTATAAATATAAGTATAAAAAGTTTTAGAGATTTATCTGACATTCAGAAAGCCAAGTTTATTTAGCCTTCTTTGATCCCCAGGGAATCAAAGTCTTACATTTCTATAAGAGCGTTTTTGATGTTTGCGTTTACTTCATTTTATCGAAAACATGAAAGACTTTTTTCAGTCTTTGTTTAAAAAGAGCTGCAGTGAGATTTGTTTTGAAATAAAGTATTATGACATTAGGAGCAACTTGAGTTATTAAAAATTAATTGAGCTATTATTTCAAGTGGGGCTTTTTAATTTATATAACTATCTTTTTATAGATATATAAAGTAGAGTTTATTTCTTTTTACTTTACTTAAAACATTTTTTTAAACTATAGAATGAAACAGACAATGTTTGAAAGTAAATGTTTTAACTCTAGAACTACCGGAAATTTTACTCAAGTTTTCTAAAACTATTTCACACCAGAAAGTTTATTTAAAACTACTAATTAATTCATTTAACGTATTTCTGTGAGTTTTATATTTAATTTATTTTTAAAACAAATTCTGGTTCGAATCGGAATATATTTTGGTAACCGTCAAATTGACAGCTCCTGGTACTTCTAGTGTTAATCGACTTTTAACAAAGAAGGTTATACAGTTCGTTTCTATATTGTTGTTGTTGTTGTTTTGTTTGATTGTTTGATTTCTTTGTTTGCTTTTTATGTATGCACACGCATAACGTTAAGCGGAAGCCCCGATTTTATTGATTCTATTTTTGCTTTAAAAAGTACAGTTTTGGTAGTGGTCTCATTAAATATTTCATCCTGAACGAAAACTGATATATTTGTCCTATTATCCGTGGTGGTGTCGACTTCCTAGGCTATATCTTTTGTAAGAAACGGGCAATTGAAGTATGTTTTTAAGCTATATATAGTACTATAATGTATATATACGTATTAATATAAGGTATATACAAACCTATAGGTTATATAATATTATAAGGTATATACAGTAATTAATATAGGTTATATAGTACTACTTTAGAACTAATAAAATATTCGTCTTATTTAATCGCAGATTTCTGCTATTAAATAAAGCACATATTATTATCGGAAATGGTGGTGATAAAAATTTGTAGCAGCATGGAAAATTTTAATATTTATTTTTAAATGCAGAGGTCGGTGCTGCCATTTTTTGGCTGCAACTATTTCAAAACAATAACTTCCCTGCTAGATTTCTATAACATTTGCAAGACAAGTAATTTTCGTGCTAAATTATATATGTTTTACATGTAAAATCAAACACAAAGATTAATATTTAAAACATAATTATAGCCGAAACAAATTACTACGACGAACAATGCAAAAAAAATGTAATTGTGCTAAAAGTTTCAATTTTACATTTAAATGAATATTAATTTTTTCGTTCCATACGTGTTGTTTGCACACCGGATAAATCTTGCCTGGTGGTATTATATGGCTATTAAAATTACAGATGGGTGTAACATAAATCGTCAAATGTTTCAAAATCTCATTATAAAAAGGGTTATTTTAGTAATTATATCGTGAAATAACTCTTTAACTCTTTCAAGGACAAAGCACTTTTATTCAAAAATGCCGACTGAAATAATTGTGTGACACCAGAATTTACAAAAAATATATATTTAGAAGTAACTAAAATCTTTTCTTCACGTACTTGATAAAAGGTAAATTTTTATTCCAAATTTCTAGTTCCAATCTGGCATATACGGATTAAAATTAAGTGATCCAAAATGAACCACCGCCTTTCAAGGGGTTAATTTTTTGCTTTCTTAAATAAATCGAGAAGAGTGTACATACAGTGTCTTTCATATCCCGCAAATCAGTAAATTGCTATACAGTACAAGAAATGAAATTTAGAATAATAAACCATGTCTTTTGTTTAATTCAGTAACACATAAATGCCGGTTATAAACATTTCTAGAGAATACAAGCATTTAAAATTTGTAAAAATAACTGATATGTAAAACCCACTCAAGAACATATAGTATACAAAATCTCGGATACATTACATATACACAAAATACATTATATTACACAACGTCTATAGAAATAAAATTCCTATAAAACACCTTATAAAAAAATAATAATATTTGTACTCGTTACAGTAAATAATAAATACACACCTATGCAATTTTAAATGCTTTTAGTCACATCAACAAATGAAACACTTGTCTCATTTCCCCCTCAGGTGAAGCACTGTTAATATATTATATAAAGACTATTATTCATGGTAATATTTTGTGTTTGCTCCAATGCAGATAATAATTAGGAAAATAACAGGAAGTTTTATCTGAAATGAATGGATATAATATTTAGATTATTCTTTAAGGAGTGACATAATCTTCTAAGCTTTTAAAAAGTTTGGCATGAAATTCTGAATTCAGCATAAATTACCTTATTAATTAAACTACCGTAATTTCCTGCCTGTAATCCGCGGCTCAAACAATCATGCTTATGCCCGAAATTTTATATTAGAAAACGTAACTTACAAAATCGTTGTAAATATTTGACTTCTGTTATTGAATACAATTTCTGGGTCGAAACATGTTTGTTTGATCCGCGGATTATAGGCCGGAAATTACGGTAGTTAATATAAAAATTACAACTGTAGGTTTTACGTTATGTGTTTTGTAGAAAATGCAGTTTTAAATAACATGTAATTAAAGTAGAGTAACATTAAAAATATCCTTAATCGTTTGGTTTACATGAAGTCATTTAAGAAAGTTTTAAACTCTTTATATACTTTGAAATTTTAACTGTAAGTCATTTCCAAAGCTGTTTTATGAATGATATTCATATAAATATCTGTATAAACGTTTGCAAGAACAGTTTTTAAAGATCTAATTACCTCTCGCAATATGATTAAGTAAGGTTTATAAATTTAATATTAATAGAAAAACTACAGATTTCAAATTACGTGAAAATAATTATCAGATATAATATATTTTTTTTTTTACAAAGTCGTTAAGGATTCTAAAATTGAATGATTTAAAACCTGTCCCTCTTTATTTTGCTCTATGTTTGGAAGAATTTCTGGAGAGGTATATGATAAGGAAATCTACCACCAAGATTTTATTTGGAAAATAGTGATAGTAAAAATGTAGGACACTGCGACATATTTAGTTATATAAGATCATGATTAAATCTTCATAAACAAGCTGTGTGTCTTCTCATGTGGTTGTCCCGTAAGCATTAGCGGATTTGTCTACGGTTATTTCCTGAGTAGATGAATGGAAGACATTTTACGAGTTGGAAAAAGCGCCCTCTTACGACTGATATTACATGCTGGAAAATAAAAATGTTACATCAGAAAATTCACAAAGAGAAATTACCAAATATTAATCCAGTTACAAGTGGGCACTCGCTAGCAGGCATGGATCCTCAGCTTAAATCACATGCAGCTGTGATGTCAGTGAAAAGAATTATGGAACTTATGAATTACCGTATATTCCGGCGTATAATCCGCGGAACAAACAATCATAAATCGACCCAAAAATTTTATTTTATAAAATGTAACTTACTAGACCGCTCTAAATATTTGACTTCAGTTTTTTAATAGAATTTCTGGGTTGAAACATGATTGTTTCACGCCGGATTGTTATACGCCGGAAATTACGGTACTTGTAGAAATTCTTTATCCTACGACCTATTGCTTCGACTGCTCGCCGCAGGAGAGGCAAGTGGCGGTCATGTACGCCTACAGCGGACTTCCGTCTTGTCCACCGGCCGCATGAGATGAAAGTAGCACTAGTGTGCACTAACAAATTTAACACGTACTGCATGTACTCTAACTATAATCGTTCTGGTTATTTCTGTTTAAAATAAAATGAGATATATCCCTGGTAAACGGTCACAAAGATAAAAGTGTTCTTAGAGTTAAATATTGATATCTAAGTTGTAAATAAATTTGTGTGTTGTGCAATACTAAAAAAAACTAATATACCATAAATAAAAAGCAATTTTTAAAGACTGTTTGACAATTGCCAAGGAATATCTAGCTAAAATAAAATAATTTTTTAATTGCTTCTAAATATCAGAAAGAATTGTAAAAAGTGACGAAAGGTCAAGCTGCTTGTTTGTTTTGAAAAGAAAAAGAAGCACAGGAGTGGAGGTGTTTAATCATTCGAAATTTCAAACAAAAAAATTGAGCGCTAAAATTGAATTGCACCTTTCTAAATATGATTCTGATTAAATATTTTCATAATATTTATTTAATAACTATTCAAAAATATTTTTAAAGTGACAGTGTTTTGTGCCTATATTGAGGCTGTTTATGTTATCCTAAATACAAAACAGTACAATATAGTACAATTAAACATTTATTTTGTCATACCATAATATATGCATTTAAGTTAAAATATAATATTATTTGTTTAATTTTGAAAATACATTTTAAATAGAAATTGTTAAGTTGTTCAATATAATCCTCAAAATATTATTTAATAGAGCATGTGATTTTTACAATGTTTTTAAAATGTTTCCCATGAAAGCGTACGAAAATTTGCTAGGAAAATTTAAGCTAAAGCAGTCGCAATGATTAAATCCGACTTAGTAAAAATGAACATCGTAAACACGATAAAATATGAATCTCATTTTTATTAATGACATGCACATGGTTTATCAGTGTATTGAAACAATAGTCACGTACTGAGGTAATGGTGAAACGTACGTGGTCATTTGGATTTTAGTGCCTTTTAAATAACTTTTAATTCTCAAAGGATTATGATCTGAAAAATAGCACAAGAGTGACTTATGTATGATAGAGAAGCATAGTTGAGCGTGCGCATATTTAGTTGCTTTCATAATCGTCATGTATTCAAGTATAAAATGAAAAATGTGTATTTTCAAAAACGTCATAAACAAATATATACAGATTTTTTGAAGCATATTAAATAAAAATCGTTAACTAAATTTTGCTTAGAAACATTAATAATCAGAAATAGAAATGTGTATGGTAGAGAATAAAATGAATGCAGTTTTTCTGGTTCTTTTGTTGTTATTTGCTGATTAACAATTTAAAGGACAATTTATCCAACTTAATTTTAATCAAGATTTGTACCGTAATTTCCGGCGTATAATCCGCAGCTCAAAGAATCGTTTTTCAACCCAGAAAATGTATTCAATAATTGTAGTTAAATATTTACAGCGATCTTTTAAGTTACATTTTATAAAATAATATTTCTGGGTCGAAAAACGACTCTTTGAGCTGCGGATTATACCGTAATTTCCGGCGTATAATCCGCAGCTCAAAGAATCGTTTTTCGACCCAGAAAATTTATTCAATAATTGTAGTTAAATAATTACAGCGATCTTTTAAGTTACATTTTATAAAATAATATTTCTGGGTCGAAAAACGACTCTTTGAGCTGCGGATTATACGCCGGAAATTACGGTACGCCGGAAATTACGGTACAAAAATTTGTGAATAAAATTTTACTTTTATAATTATTATAAAAAAAACCTGTAAAATTGTATTTCCTTATATTCAAATAATTTTTTGAAGATTCTTGTGTACATTCGACAATACAGAAACACAATTACTTTACTCTGAAAGGGCCTATAGAGCGGGAGGAAATTGTGCTCAAAGTTTATAAAAAATATTTAAACTAATTTTTATTAAAACATATTTAACAAATTTAGTTAACCTATTTCTGTGTCGCGTATATTTAACATATTTTATAATGAAATTTCTGGTTTGAATCGAAATATATTTAATTGTTATCGGTCAAATTGGCCATTTTTGCCGCGTTAGTGTCAAAACTGCGGTTGCATAGACATAGATGCCAACATCTCATTAATATTCCGTTATATGCGGTTTAATTTTACCCAGTTTAACAACGCTTCAAACCAGAAAAATTATTGGATGAATCTTTATTTATTCAATTTCAGGTTTCTACGTGAAATTTATTTAATTGCATTTCTTTAAAAAAATTTTGGTGCGAAACGTGTTAAACCTGGGTCAAATTAACCTGCATATTACGGAATATTAATGAGAGGTTGGTATCTATGCATAGAGATGCAAAAGGCATCTATGCATATCATGCTCATTACAGTGTAGCCATTAGGCTACTTTTTTAAAAATTCAAATTGTTTGATTTCCACCACTTTTTAAAATAGTATAATGGGACTTATTCTCGAATTATTCAATCTGTCATTAAATAAGGCGAATGATTTTACTTACCACTTCAAAAAAGTGGTGGTAATCAAGCAATCTGATTTTTTTAAAAGAAGCGTAGGCAACACTAGCTCTTTATGTAGTACTTGATAGAAGGAGATACTGTAAGAGAACGATGTTTTCCTGTTTCAAAAAGCCGATTCTAATAACGATTATTTCTGAAATTAGCCTTTAAAATAACTGGTTTACTGTATTCCTAAATAAGTCAAGAATAGTATATAATGTCATTTGTATTCCGCAAAACAAGAAATTGCTATTAAAAAGAAAAATTCACATTTACAAAAATAAAGCACGTCTTTTTAAAAAAAAAAAATCAGTAACCAAAAAGGCCAGTTACAATCATTTCTACAGAATAAAAGGATTTAAAATTTGTAAAAATAACAGACACCGAAATTTCGTTCATTAACATATTGTGATTAACTCTGGCATAGCTGACATATTATTGTACAAGCTTTATGAAAAAAAACTTCTTATCAAAAAGAAGATATTTCTACATGCTACACTGAATAATAAATACATACGTATGTGACCTTAAATGCACTTAGTCATATCGACAAAGGAAATATTTGCTCAAAGTCTATTTAAATTTACCTTCTTACTATTTTATTATTGTTATTACTTATTTATTTTCCCTCCAAGCGATTCACTGTTCATATATATTTAAAAATGGTGATAATATTTTGTATTTCTTTGAATGGAGATAATAATTAGGAAAAAAACTTTTATCTGAAATGAATATATATGATATTTAGATTATTTCTTTAAGCTTTGATAGAAGCTTCTAAAGATGTTGGAATAGAAGTTTTGAATTAAGTACAAATTAGTTATTTTAAAAATTACACTATTGGGTAAACGTAGAAAATGCAGTTTTATATAATAATTAAAATACAGAAACACTAAAAATATCTATTCTTCTTTTCGGATACATTAAGTTATTTTGGAAAGTTTGGCAGTTTTTATCATTTCCACTTGAGATGACAAGAAAAATCTAACGATATTTTTAAATAGAATTTTCTGAAAATAATCCTCAAACTATAAGCATAGCAGTTTCTTTGAAAGCTATATCTGTATTTCTAAAAGACATAAAATTAAAAAAATCAAAACAGGTTTTAGAAACAGAAAGGTTTGCATAAATTTATTAAATTAAAAATCAACTATATATTCGAAAAGAAAATTTTTGAAGAAAATAAGTTACTTTAATCAGACTGTCATCAACATATTAACTAACCAGTCCAAGTGACAACATGAATTCTGCTTATACTGAACTGTACGATATTTTGTTACCCGCCATGTTAGTTAAAATTTTAGAATATTACAGGGCTCCCAGATGGTCCGCCAACTGAATACCAATATTTTTTAACAGAAAATTTCAGGGTAAGTATCTACAACATTTCCGCAAAAACTTACCTCTAAAGGCGGTTTCTGTAAAAGTTGCAAAAAATATCTAAAAATAAAAATTTCCTAAGAAAATACCGGTATTCAAAAAGCGGACCATTTGGGAGCCTTGATATTATTTTTGATTCGTGAAGTGTCTCTAAAATAAAGCTGTAAAAAATTTTACCTGAAAGATTTTGTCACTATAATTTCCAAAATGTAATATTTGTCTTATTTACTCACAAAGTTTCTATCATTAAATATATTTTTCTAACATAGTGGTTGCTTTTTGTCCCGCAGGCCGGCAGTTGTTCACCCCAACTGTAAAAGGATATTATTATATGAAACATATGAATGCACACCAGATATACGCGACCAGATATCGTCGCTACCATGTCAATTTATCAAATATGAAAAATGCGTTTTTCATAACTTTTAAAAATGGGTCGATTGTCACCATTAAATTTTATTAAAATTCTTCGACTATTAAAAATACTAACTAAAATTTCTGTGAATACCAGGGTTTCCAGTTTGGCCTTCTTTTCTTTTGAGAGATGCTGAATTCATACAGGACATTTTCCAAAAAAAATCTTTAATTTTACACTGGAACTACCGGAAATTTTACTCGAGTTTCATAAAATTATTTCGCACCAGAATTTTTATTTAAAATTAATTAACTTATTCATTTAACATATTTCTGTGAGTTTTCTATTTAATTTATTTTTAAAAAATATTTCTGGTTCGAATCAGAACAAAGCCATTAAATAATAAGCCCAGTCAGATAGTGTTAAATTTGTTAGCGACACACTAGCGCCAAACCTCTGCTGCGGAAGGAGGACAAAACAGAAGTGGGTCGCAGAGAAACGATACGATTTATTAATATCGATATTTTATACGATTTTTATCGATGTTTTGTTTTTGCACTTCCTTTAAAAGCTTGCTAATTGTTGGGATCTTTAACAATAAAGCTAAAACTATAATGAAAAAAAAATGTGGAAATTTACTGGATTAATATTTCTATTAAATATAGTGGTGGCGAAGAAGTTGATTTATTTATTAAAAGTTAAATAAAAAGTGATGGAAATTTACATCACTATGCAATTAATCCTTTCCGGCACAGACAAATTATGTTCGTAAAATGTGAAATTACTGACTGACACCGGAATTTACAAACGACTTTCTTAGAAAATATGAACTCCTTATTTTAAGCTTTAATTTTAGAAGCAAAATTTTATTAAAATATTCTTGGTGCCGAATGCAGCACTCCCAACCGCTAGATGGCGCTATTTTCAACTTGCGAAAAGTTTCCCATTTATCTGACTGGGCTTATTATTTAATGGCTTTGAATCAGAATGTATTCATTTAGTAACCTTCAAAATGACGGCTCACGGTTAATCTACTTTTCAGCAATCACGACATGTCTGTCATTAAACAAAGCAAAAATTTCTATTTGAAATTTCTGGTACGGATTAAAAATTTCTGAATGAAATGAGGAGGCCAAAGAGGCAACCCTGGTGAAGATTACTATTAAAACTTATTGGTGACAATCTGAATTTTTTTTTAAAGTGATGAAAAATGCATTTATTTCACATTCGATATTTTGAGATGGTAGTGACAATAACTAGTTCATTAAAATCATTACTAAAAACTTATGACAGGTGCGTGAGATATGGAATAAGCCTGTGTTCATATAGAAAGAAAAACAATAAAATTAAAATTTCTTATCATAATATTATGTAGTAATTTCAACTTATGTAGGAAACATTACACAGAAAAAAAATATATGGAATAAAACATGAATAATGATTAGAACATTCCAAATCACTCGTTTTATTATCGCACCAGCTTTATAAATTGTGAAAAGAATTATGAAAAGTGCAAACTAAATGTTAGTTGCATGATACTAAATGAAATTTATGGCTGAACATGTTTATATTTGTATTAAATGTTTATATTTATATTAAATGTTTATATTTAGATCTAGGCAGAGCAATTATAATTAGAGCATGTGAAGTATGTACTAAATTTGTTCGCGCATATTAGCGCAACTTTCTTCACCTGCGGCTTGTTGTAATCCCACACGAGCATTGTAAGTGTACCAGCTACTGTCTGACCACGTTTTTTGTAGAAAATTATCCAGGGGAAAATAAAGACGAATCCAAATATAATCGTCTCTCTGAAGAATGAAGAAATCACCGATTTATCGGAGATGTTGACACCGGAAACTTAATAATAATTTTCGTCGTATTTTAACACCTTATTCTTGCAGCAATTCCATCATAAAAAAGATGAAAATATTTCTATTTTATTTTCCTTTTACCCTTGCGCTAATAAGACTAGGGTGGCACCCCTAACAGCTAATCGATTCTTCCATTTGCGACTTTAAATATGAATTTTACCTTTCAATCTAATCCGTGGCATAAGAGTAATAATATTTCATACTATTTGTATCGTCTAAAGATTAATTTTATTTTCTTGTTTCCTCTTTTAAACGAGTTACGATTACTGAAATCTTTTGTAAAATACTAAAGCTCTAGTTTAAAAAAAAAATTATAAATTATAAATAGGCCTACAAGAATTTCTTAACTAGATTTTAACATTGATCAAATATTAACTAAAATTTTACTGGTTGCATATTAATATTTTACGATATATCAAAATTAAATTTAAGCTTCCGAAATAGCTAGATATCAAGTACAGTGTTGCCAGTGGGCTACTTTTTTAAAATTCAGTTTTCTTGATTGCCACCAGTTTTTGGAGAAAGTAAAATTTGCCTTGTTTAATGACATAATAAATAAGGCGAAAACAAGGCTAATAATACCATTTCAGAAAAGTGGTGCCAATCAAGCAATCTGAATTTTAAGAAAGTAGCCCACTGGCAACACTGATCAAGTAAGAAGTTCTATAGAATCGACCACTAGAAGGCGCGATTTTCAAATCGATATTTTTTTCCTTTAATCTTCATGTATAAAAGCTTTGGATCCAGCAGAGAATTTTTTTTTTACATATAAAATAATAAAATCTGTTCGTTTTCACTGGTGCCAGTCTGCTACATTTTTATATTGAGATTTCTTAATTGCTTTTTTAAATAGTAAAATTTGCCATTTTTTCGGTTTATTAAGCTATTATTGCTATTAAATAAGGCGATTATTGCCGAAACGTCAGTGAAGGATCACTGTGGAGACACGAAAAGTTTTTGGTTTCCGTCTGTTTGTCTGTCTGTCTGTTCCGCGATAACTACCGTACAAATCGTCCTATTAAGTTGATTTTTGGTGGGTATGTTGGTGAAGTACCCGAAATTAGCTGTATGGTTTTTAGTTATATTTGGTTCATTCGTTCTAAATATATTGAACATTTATTTTTAGTTCATAATGCTTCCCTATGGGAATGCAGACGATTTTTAAATTTAATTTTTAACTGAAATGCAAATCGCATATTTGAATAATGGATTTAAACGCAAAATTACGGATACTAAATTTTTGATATGCAGGTCTTAAATATGTACAATAGCTTCGAAAATTTGCCGATACATCTATTAGAGTTTAGAAATTAATTGTTTAAATTATTGGAAAATATTTTGCAACTGTTCGGGAAATATAAAAATTTTATTTTCCTATTTTTTACAAATTTTAAAATACATTTCTTTCTCTTTCCTCTTTATTTTATTAGTTGTTTAACAACCATATTTCAAAGAATATCAAAATAAGAAATGCATTTTTTTATCTAAAAAATTACAAGAATAAAAAGTTCATAAGAATTTCGATATATCATTGCATAAATCGTGTTTAATTTAACGTTTCTAATTTCTGATACCTCAGAAGTATTTTATATGCCTATAAATATCAGTGTTCGTACGCTTTTACCACAATGTTTTAATAGAATTTTTCTATTTAATATTTAAATAGCAGAAATTGTAGACGCCTCGTTTAATTGCAGTATTTGTAATACTTTTCTGCATTTAAATAAGGCTAAAAATTCTATTAAAATATTGTGGTAAAATCGTACGAACCCTGACATATGTATGTAGCAAAAAAATTTAAATTGCGAATTGTAAGATGTTAAATAATATGAAAAGTGAGCTTAAAAAACAATGACTTTCAGAGCTCACGTTGAGGCTCCTGATCTGTAGATTTACTAGTTATTATTTGAAAAAGGTGGTGGCAATCAAGCGATCATAATAAATAAACTATATGACTGGAAACACTGTTCGTTAGATCTACCAGTAACGATAATTTGCCGACTAAGCTAACTGATCGAAATGCTTAATGTTACGTTACAGTCACTTAAATATCATTTACTGTTAATGACAAAGAAGATGACACGTGCGTGAGAACATAAAAAACAGACTTCATTTTAAAAGACATATATTTACACATAACAGCTGAAGAGTTTAGGTTTCAGCTATTGGCGAGCGCGGGATATCCTTATGAAATTGGCAGTGTTAACCCTTTGAGGGGCGGTGGTGTATACTATATACCACGTAATTTTAATACGATTCAAACCAGAAACTTTAAATAAAATTTTACTTTTTTAACTTTGACGGGAAAATGTTGAAAAATTGCTTTTCCTTATTTTGAACTAAATTCTTTCCTAAATACCGGTGTGAGTTCGACGTTACAGGAACGCAATTGTTTGCCCCTGAAAGGGTTAACGCACACATTTGAATTTGCTGAAAATGCAGTTTTCGTCCTTAGCGGTAAATTGACGTTTTAGAAATCTCACTATATTTGTGAAACAAAATTGCCGGATGATAGTAGAGAATAAATTAGAATGAAATACAAAAAATGATTTTTCCGACTATCCGACAGCCAAGGAATTAAAAATTTAAGTGAACTTTTCACACAGAAATTTAATTGATTGTCAAATGTTTATCTCGGGAAGTAGAAAATCCTAAACAGTTAATCCATTCTTCAAAATAAAATTGCGAAAAGTAACACATCGCTGAGTCAGAATTGCTTTAGGACCTAAAGTTGAATGTTGATGAAAAATAACCGATATATAGTTTCCCTGTTGCTAGGCCTAACGCAAAGCATATTTCTTTAATTTCGGCAGTGATTTAACTTGATTCTTCATTTTGAACAATTTTATCGTAGTTACATATATATTGTATGCTTAATAATGAACGCACACCAGAATTTGTAAAAAATATTTTTTATTTGAAATAGATTTCTACACTATTGTTAGTAAATCCTAATTGGCTTTTTATAGCTCAAGGAAGTCAGTTGTTGCATTGTTTATGGAGCAGCCGTTGTACTAGTAACACGGTTGAGAGGGAAGAAAACTAAAAGTTTATTTTTTATGTGAACCACTATTTAGTAGGGAAATAGTCACCTTATTTAATTAATGAAATTTTATTATTAGAAACGGCGAATAATTTTGAACCAAAAGCGAGGGCGAGGACTTAAAAAAATGTGCTTACCTCCCAATCCTGGTTAGTAATATTTTCTTTATTTGAATTTCAATTTCTGATGCTTATTTTTTTTCTTTCGGGTGATTCTGATGACTGCAGCCATTAGCGCTCTTTTTCAGATTGCTTGATTTCGACCACTTTTTTTAAAATAAATTTTCTAGTCTACTTTTTTGAAAATTAAATAAGGCAAGTATTAATATTTCATACAAATAGGAGTAATCAAGCAATCTAAATACAATAATCTCTCACTTATACACGATGTTCAGTAATTACATTTCCATACCGCTATTTTAAAACAGTAAAATTCGATTTATAAATTCTGCTATTTAAGAAATCGAAAAATATCTTTAAAAGAACTGGTGCGGAAAAATTATTTCCGTGTATCACGTATAAGTGAGATATCGCTGTAATAAAACATTCCCAAGTTTCAACACAGATTCTGACTCGATATTTTTGACGCGTTGCCGTTACTTAAAATTTTTAAATATTATTTTTGATTTGAAATTTGTCGCTAGAATAGAGCTGTAAAAAATATTTTACCTGAAAGTTGATTTCACCTATAATTTTCCGAAAAGTAATCTTTGTCTTATTTACTCGCAAAGTTTACGTCGTTCTGAGTAGTGGGTACCAAAAAAATTATTCTGTATATAACACCTAGATTAATGTGTTTTGAATATGTTCCAAAAAAGTAAAATCATAACAGATAATAAAAGGCTTTAAACTGAGAATAAAATAATATATTTTAACTTGATTTTTTTAATTAAAAATTTTGGTTAATTTTATGTACAGGATACTTTGTTCTACAAACATAAATATCGTATTTTTGAAACAAAAATTAGATCAGAGAATAATTGGATGTATAGGGAATGATCCCATGAAAATCGCAAGTATTGAAGATCGGATTTTCTTTTTACAAAAAAAATCAAATATACACTAGCAAGCAAAAGTCTTTGGTCAAACGTATAAATTAACAATAAAGAACAAAATATAGTGAAATATTAATGAATTTAATATAAAACGATGTTATACATTATGTAATAACAAAATATTGGCGAATATGTTAAATATTTAACATAAAAAATGTAATTTAACTCATATTTTGATTTCGTCGATGTGACCTCCTTTAGAATTTTTTACAGCTTTGCTCAGTTTTGGCATTCAAAAAACAAATTTTCCTAGTGTTCTATCTATGGCTTCTGTTTCTCCAGGAATCATGTAAACATTCCCAAAAGCTTCGACGATTTGTTGGAGACATCATACGAATGTTTCTGTCCATTTTATCCCAGAATTTCTCAATAGGGTTAAGATTGATTAATAGGATTAAGAACCTATTGTGGGGGCTATATCATAATTTTGAGAGCTGCTTGTTGTCCTTCGTTTTCTAATAATTGAAACATAATTTATATGTGTGTTTTGGATAGTTGTCTTGCTGAAAGGGGAATCCTCTGTCAATAGTTCGGGTATCAGATGGAACTGCGTGCAGTGGCGTAGCGTCAGGGGGGGCACGATCATTTTACTACCAGTATAATTATATACTACCTTTAGCCTTATTTAATCTTTGAACGGTATGAATTAAATAAGGACAAATATAGTATATAAAAATACTGGTAGTTAAGTGGTCCGTGCCTCCCCTTGACGCTACGCCTCTGACTGCGTGATGTACTAAAATAACATGACACATTCTCTTATCCATTGTTTATTTAACTTGTAACAAATCTACAACTTTTCATCTTCCAAAATCACCCCAACTCATGACGTTACAACCTTCATGTTTCAGTTTGTGATTTAAACAATTTTCGAGAAAATGCTTTCCGACTTTATTCGAACAGATTAACGTCTTTTGATTCAGAATAACTCAAACTTGAATTCGTCAGTCCAAAATACTTTTTAGCATTCAATGAGTGACCAAGATTGATGTTATTTAGTCCACTGAAGACCTTTCGTCATAGCATAAGTTGTCGACAAGCTATGTGATCATTCAGAGCTACAGAACGAAGACGCCTCTTAAAAGTATCAACGGATATTGAAGATTTCCTACTTTTATTCGGCAATTTTTTAATTGCAGTTATTGAAAATATTCTATTTTGTTTACATATGATCATAATAAGTTTGTCTTCCCTGTTTAATTTGCATTTAGGCCGCCCACAACGTTTTCTAGTGCAATTTGCTCCTGTTTCTTTCAATCGAGCTAATGTGTAGGTTACGCTTGATTTTGTGATTTTTGCTTCCAATTTTCTCATGGGTATAACCTTCTTGAGACAGAATTTCAATTTTACCACGCAATTTGATTAAATTTTCATGTTTTTCTTCATTTTTTCAAAAATTATTTACAAGCAATCAATATTACCTGAGATAGAGAGTAATATTAATTAATCTCTAAATAGATTAATTAGTAAGATTGTAAAATATAAATTAATATTATGTAATCATTGTAAAATTAGTATAGTTAACTCAATTTATCAATATACATACCAAACTTGATACGAAGGGAAAAAACTGCGAATTTCTATATGTAAACAATGTTTCAATATGGGATTTCTATAACATATGTTTCCAATTGATATAATATTTTGAATGCACTAAATTAGAACATCTTCTTTGTGAACTTGTGGATAAGCACAAAATTAAATTTGAAAAGTAACTGAAATCAATATTTATATATATTGTATAATCAAAATCAGTTTATTGTGTTTGACCAAAGACTTTTGCACGCTAGTGTATAAAAAAATCGACGCTTATTTATCTTTCATAGAATTTAAAGATACACTAAAAACATTAAAGACAATTTGCTCAATTATTGTGTAAGACCTTGAACTGTCTAAAAGACGTCTGCGTCATTAAAAACAAAAACTAAAAAAAATAAGTATCGATGCAAAATGATTTTAATAACAGGCTCATTATGTTATTTTTTCCGGATTTATGTTTTCCAGTGGAAGACAAAAATGATGCCGCATAAACAACTGTCACAAAAATATTATTGTAATACTTTTGTAAAATATTTTTATATTTTAATTTATATATTACCGTAATTTCCGGCGTATAAGCCGCAGCTCAAAGAGTCGTTTTTCGACCCAGAAATTTTATTCAATAATTGTAGTTAAATATTTACAGCGATCTTTTAAGTTACATTTTATGAAATAATATTTCTGGGTCGAAAAACGACTCTTTGAGCTGCGGCTTATACGCCGGAAATTACGGTATAACTATTCTGCTGAACGCTCAATCCATGCATATGTGTGGGGTGTATCTGATACTTTTAGATAAAAAATAGTGCTGTATTAAAATAATTTAATTCCAAACTTTTATATTAAATATTTTTATACTTTGCCAACATTTATTTGCCTTAATAAAGTAGCGCCTATTTCTCAGATAATGTTTTTGTATTTAAAAAAATATTTCTTACTTGTTGCATGTACAACGCTTAAACACAATTTCTTTAAGTATGATAATGATATTCATGAAAATTGATGCTGCTGTATTAAGATAAATGTATGTTACAGTTTTTTGTAAAAAAATAATTAAACATTTTTGGCTTTCAACCTTTTAATTTAACTTTTTAATGTGAATATTTAAATTTTGATGTAAATTTTTATTGAAGATTATGTATTTAATTTCATGAGTTTTGATTTTCTTACCACTATTTAAAAGAAATATTTGCCTATATTTCATGGTAGAAAATATTGCCATTAAATCAACAAAAACATTTCTTTAAAAGAATAGTGGTAAGAAAAGAATAAAATTTTCAGCCATGTGTTTAGTGCCCCAAAAAGAGTGAGTCACGAGCCGCTACTGGATGAAACAGTGTCGTACCAGAAATTAAATTTTCAGAATATACCAGGAAATATCTCATAGAACTAGTATTAGCCCACTTAATTTCGGTAGAAAACATTCAGTGGAGTAGCCAGAGTGAGGATTCTAGAGGCTCTAGATACCACTATCCGGAAGAAATATTCTTCAATTTTCTTCGATTAGACAAAGCGAAAATAAAATCACGAAATTAGTGGTATCCAGAACAATCGATGGAAGTAATACTTATACCGATATACCAATTGATAGATACGTCTACATACTCTCCATGCGCAGTGTTGCCAGTGGGCTACTTTTTTTATTCAGTTTTCTTGATTGCCACCAGTTTTTTGAGAAAGTAAAATTCGCTTTATTTAATGACATATTAAATAAAAGAAAATAACCGGAATTATCTCATTTTAAAAAATATGGTGCCAACCAAGCAATCTGAATTAAGAAAAAGTAACCCACTGGCAACACTGTCCATGCATTGAACTCATTTTTTTTTTAAATAGCAATGTACACAAGTGCTAAAATCCGCTAAATCTATTTAAAAATTTATATTGATTGCTACCACTATTTTTAAATAGTATAATACGCCTATTTTTTGCCTTATTTAACTGTCATTAATTAAGGCAAATATTACTAATGAAAGGATGGTGGTAGTAATCAATTAACTTGCAAGATTACTGGATTGTTACCGTCGTTTTTAATTAGTTAACCCTTTCCGGCACAGACAAAGTCTGTTCGTAAATTGCAAAATTGCTGACTGACACCAGAATTTACAAACGAATTTTATAGAAAATGAAAAGTCCCTATTTTAAGCTTTAGTTGTAGAAACAAAATTTTATTAAATATTCTTGGTGTCGAATGCAAGTTTGGAATTAAAATTAGGTGTGCCCGGAGTGGGACCACTGTGCCAGAAAAGGTTAAAATTTATAGTAATAAATACTGTATAGTAATAAAAATGGGCAATGGCAACACTGCCTTACACAATTCATTCTTTATCACCTGAAGGCGGCGGTATAATATATAAACCACTTAATTTTAAATCGAAACTGCGAAATGGCACCCAGAATTTTTATATAAAATTTTGGAGAGATCCAAGGAAAGATCTGGATCTCCCCAATGATCGACTTTGCTTGTCGCGCACGACAAGGGAAAATTCTGGTAGGATAAAGAGGGTAGAAATAAAGTTCAAACCATGGATGGAAGTTTTAGTATTGCCTATGAGCAAGTCAAACAAAATGTCCGTAAAATGGATTGGTCCAGCGAAAATCGAAGATAAGATTTCCGTGACTAATTATATTGTGAGCGTTCCAGGGAGGCACGAAAAATCGGAAATGTTCCATATTAATTTGCTAAATCCATATGTAAAACGTGTAGAAAGAGTCAATAATTTAAAACGCGAGATGCACGACCCAGATGAAACGCAGGATTTAGAAATAGCATATCCCTTAGCCAACTCTGATAGTTATTATTTAATTGAAGTGGTGGAGGACAGCGAGTTAGGGGGATTTAAGGAACAATTTCAAGCGTTATAGAGTTTGTTAAATTGATAGTGTGAGGTATTTTCAAATGATCCAGAAGTAACGAATCTCACGGAACATGATATCGAATTAATAAAAAAAATCGGTGAGAATTATACCTTACAGAGCATCCCCCACACAGAACGAGATTTTAAATAGAGAGATCAAGCGATTGCTTGAATTGAATATTATAAAAGAAGGGGAGTCAAATTTTACCTCTCCGGTTATTTTAGTGGAATCCCCAGGTAAAGATACGCACCCTTAACTGGTTATAGCAAATTGTGCGTTATAAAAAAAGCCGAGTTTTTTTCGCTTCCGAATGTTTTGGAAAGAGTCAAGAAAGTGGCAGCCACCAAGTATATAACAGTACTTGATTTAACTAAAGGGCACTGGCAAATACCGATGACACCTAGGGCCCAGAAACTGGTCGCATTTGTGACCAGCTTTAGCAGTTTTTATCTCTATCAATGTCTTTTGGTTTAGTCAATGCCTAGTATAGCTTCTTTAAATTTATGGCCAAATTACTAAGTGGGCTGGAAAAATATTATCTACCGTACTTATGTGACATGACAATTTTTCCGACAGTTGGGAGTACCATAACAAACATTTAGAAATGTTTTTGGTTAGTATAAGAAAGACGAAGCTTAAATTCAAAATAGAGAAATGGAAATTCGCACAAAAACAGTTAACTACTTAGGTCATGTGGTAGGAGAGGTTAAGCGAAAACCCGCTGAAGTAAAAATAAGTGCAATAACGGAATTACCAGCGCCTAAAAACACAGACTTCAGGAACTGCCTATGTATGACCACTACCTCCTTAATACTAAATGCCGATCGTATTCACGTTTTCCCCATACAGAAACTGGAAGTCAATTTTTTCACAGAGTAGAGTGCCATCTATCGGCGATCACTGACATGATCTTTCAACTCATATCAGTACACCACCTCTGTAATACTTTAATGTATATATTACGGAGGTAGTGATCAGTAAATAACGTAAACAAAGGCTGTATTGAAAATATTTATATGGAAAGTTAAAAAATATAGCTTAAAAATAAACTTTGTAATTAATTTCTATGATTTAATAAAGGTATTTATTATCTTTACTTTTATAAATAACAATTTAAATTGCTGTAGTAACTGATATATTTAAATTAAAATATTTGTTTTCAATATAGCAGTTATTTTTATAATTAATTATGATATATGAACTAATAACACTGACCTTTATTTATAAATAGATTTCCATTAAAAATAACACAAACAATGTTTAACCCTTTCCGGTACAGGCAAACTCTGTTTTTAAAATGAGCAATTGCTTACTGACACCGGAATTTACAAACGACTTTTTTAGAAAACATGAACTCCTTATTTTAAGCTTTCATTATAGAAACAAAATTTTATTAAAATATTCTTGGTGCCGAATGCAAGTTTGGAATTAAAATTAGGTGTTCCCGGGGTGGGACCATTGTGCCGAAAAGGTTTATGGACAATTTTTTTTTTAACACAATGAAATTTAATTCATAGACCAAACACTATAGGCAAGTTATAAAACGATCAATGCAAAATAACAAAGTAGCGGATTAAATTAAAATTACTGGTAGCAACTGATAATACATGCCCCAGATGGTAGCGCCTAGGTGTCGCTACAATCTGGGACATGCTGACTTCCATTTTTGAGACAAATACGATAGGCATTTAGTTATTACCGAGGTAGTGGCATGACAGCATATTATACGCACTACATCAAAATTGCGCAAGAGTAGTAGAACTCCTGAAGCGTGCGATAAAAGGGAAACTGAAAGGGGAAAAATAACATGGAGCGACGATTTGCATAAGACTTTTGAGCTTTAGAAAATGAAATTTACCAAAAAATCCATTATGTATGCCCCAAATTACGACTTAGAATTTGTAGTGCAAACCGACGCTTTAAATAAAGGAATTGGAGTGGTTTTAGAACAGAAGCACACAGAGCTCGGAAGAGCACAAGATAATTTTTCGCAGAAGAAAATTCACGGACCCCGAGAGAAGCTTTAGCGCTTCGGGAAAAGAGTGTGCCGCAATAATTTTTACCGCAAAAAAACTGCCACGTTAAATTTACGGAGAAAAGTTCTGTATAGAATCTGTACACATTCCATTAGTTTTTCTTAAAACGAACATAGGAAACAACCCCAGGTTACTCAGTTGGGCTTTAACCCTACAAAACTATCACAATGCTATCGAACATCGACCACGGACAGACATACTGCACGTCGAATATTGCAGTAGATTAAAATGAATTTAACAGAAATTCAACTTTATATATATATATATATATATATATAGTTTTGTTTCTTTTGTATATTTGTGTATTTGTACAGGTGAAATTTTATAATTCAAAGTGTAAATATTATAATTCAAAATGTACTTTTGTACACAAATGTAAGTAAATTAAATTCCACTCTCATACATTTATTATCATTTTTATGGTAGCCAATAATAATCAGAAAATTTGTCGTGCAGTATTGTAAAATTGATTTCTTAAAATTCTCATTAAGGGGTCAGGTAACCTTTGAACTCACAAAATACATGAAAAGGGGACCTCTATAAGAATTACCATAACTCCGTAACTATTTGACTTTGAATTATAAAATTTAAAATGCATATTTATAAAGGTTTATTTTATAAATTAAAATTCTCCAAAAATGTATACACTCATATAAAGCTTTTAAATTTATTTTAAAATATAATAAATTTTTTACTAAAGAATTATTCTTGCATGTACTGCGCGCATGATTTTTCACATTTGAATTGCTAAAACCAGCCAAATTTTTTTTTAATGAATACATATATAATGTGTTCTCAAAATGACCTACGATGAAAAAAATAAAATGTGTAGATCTTGAGAAAAAAAATTGTTTTTAGAGAAATTCGAAATATCGAGGTTTTTAACTACAAAAGAAGTCATAAATTCTAAACTTGTTACTTGAGAAACATAATAGTAGGTCATTTTGTGCATCTGTCTGGTTAAGACATTCAGTCAAAATTTCATTAAATTCTAACCAACCATTTTACTTAAATCGTTTTCGCAATGACCAAAATCGTCGTTTTGAGAAAATTGACTTCAAAGATCAAACCTGCCCTTGATCATATAAAAGAATCTCAAACTGTTTTAGACATAACTCCACTCCTAAGGGGAATTTTTGCACGAGGTTTATTTTAAATTGTTCCTAAAGGATCATGGTTAATTATAAGCTAACACATAACAATTACAATAACATTTCTTTTCGAATTTCTGACACTTTAAAAAGTTTACCTGACCCCTTAACACATATATTGAAACACACATGAAATATTCTATCTCAAATATATATTATTATTTGATAATGCCCATTTTCAATGCAGTACTTATAATCTATGAATTATCAAATTTCATGTTCACAGTTTACGTGGTACCAACAAATTTGCCAATCATATCTACTACTCTGAGTGTACATGGAGACAAATAAAGAAAGTAAGATTTTAATTAAGCAATTTATATTATAGAATTTAAAGTTAATTATATTTACGTTACTATTAAACATGTAAGAGAAAAAATATTTTATTTATGAATTAAAGCACACTATTTAAAGTATAGTTGAGCATAAAAAAACTTTACACAATAACCTATAGTTCTAAAATTAAATTAAATAACATTGATTCAGAAGAAGGTAACGGTACCTATTATAAAATGGTCATATCCTATGCTAGAATGCTACAGACCTGCTTAGTTAATCTGATAAAAATTTAGCAACTCTACACCGGCTATAGGATTTATTTTAGTATTTAGGTAGAGGAGATTAAAATTAATATTTAACCAAGATGTATAGTGAAAGATAATCACCATGGCTCTAGGGTTACGATGTCATAATCTAAATTAATAATGGAATATTTAAATAAATTACAATAATAATTTAGCGTTGTGTTGTTTCGATGATCGTTTCCCGTCTAAGCCGATGCGATCATCTAAAGTTAACCCGAGGAAATTAAATTTTAACATTAAAATAAGACACATTAAGGGCATAATTAAAAACCTAGATTATAAAATTCCTTTCTTAAAATAAACACGCTTAATGCTAGTGAAAAAAAAACAAAGTAAAGGTAGATAATAAAGGACATTTAACTATAAGTATTTACATAAAAAATTATAATAAAATAATTAAAATTAAAATTAAGCTATTAGATGTTATAGATGTTAAGCAGAACACCTTAATTTCCTTTGTATGAATATGGAATATGCAGATTTAAATCCGCGTGAAATACCAAAAAACAATAATTCATAATTACTGATTTTTCTACCAAAACAAATTTAGTCGTCCATAAACACTCAGCTCCCTAGTATATTCATGAATAGTATATTGCGTTGCCCGGAAAATTCGTGCCATTTGGAAAAATTAATTCGTACCAGAAAATTCTGCCTGTTAATCATTAGACCTTAGCTATCGGAATTAATGTTTAATAGTTAAATGATAGAATTTTCTGGTATGAATTAATTTTGACAAACAACAGGAATTTTCCGGACAATCCATTAAAATAAAGAGAGCAATGGGATTAGAAATGCATAGTACTTTCTCTTCAGGAACTGGGAGATCACAGTTGAGAAGATGTAGTCAGGAAAAAATCATAGAGGTTTAAGTTATTTTTTTGAGCAGATTACAGCTAATTTATAATCAACTTTATGCACACAAAACTCTTACAGTATAAGAGAACTCCATCATTGACATAAACAGAATTAAATGGCAATACCATGTACAACTTTAATAAAAAGCATGACTTATGAATGACTTTAAGACTTTTTCCATTTATAATATCGCTCGGCGGGTATCGAAATAAAAACAAAAATACAACTTTATTTTTGGAAGACTATAAGTGCACTGACTAAATATTAGAAAAAAATATTTTTAAATAAGCGGGTTTCATGCATTCAACAAAATACTTTACACACCATAAATAATACATTCAACATTTTATTTGCACACTGTCTTCTCCTACAAGGTAATTATTGTTTACTACCATCTTTCCATTTCATCTTAATAACCATCTAAATTTTATTTACGTCCTTTAGATTTTACCACTTTCTAAATTTTATTTACTACTTCGTTTAAAATTTATTTTATACGAAAGTTTGTAGATCCAGCATTTTCTTTTTTACTAATAGATTGCAGCACCAGATTTATTTATTCACTACAGTCTTTAGTTTTAGATTTTCCTTTTTTTTTATTAGTGGTAGATGGCAGCACCAAATATTTTATTTTTCTTTCGTCATATATTTTAATGCGTTGACTAAGCGTTTTAAGCCATTTTGTGTTTCTTAGTGAAACGAAGTGTAACAGTTATTGTAAAGCATTTCTAATCCTGTTCCACCATCTTTACTCTTCAATAGTTTGGTGAGTTTTTGCCCATTGCTTTCTCATGTAATTTCTAATTGACTGACAGTGTATTTATTTATTTAGTTAGTTATTTTAGTTATTTGATATCTTGTGTGTTTATTTTATTTTATTTTGTTTTTTATGTATGTTATAAGGAGCTTAATATTGTGAATTTTATGCATAATGCTGACATTATTTGATAAAATAATATTTATTTACTATGAATTATTCTTATGAAGCTTCCATAAGAGATTCATAGTTTTTCAATTTATTAAGTTTAATTATTGCAGTATCCTTTACATTGAGTTTTATAATATATCATCCTTTGTTTTTCACATGTGTTTTCATTATATATACATATTCACACACAATCATCAATCAAAGGAAAAAAAAAACATAACATTGAGATTCTCATAAAAACACATAAAAAATCATTTTGCAAAATAAATTGCGCCAAATTTGCATATTAGTTCAACGCTTCTCATTTAAGAACAAATCATAAGTCTCCTCTATTACAGTCTTACATTGTTTCTAACAAAGGGTTCGTTTAAGTAATTTTATTGACTATATTCACCCACTGAGAGCAAAGCCATTAAATAATAAGCCCAATCAGATAGTGTTAAATTTGTTAGTGACACACTAGCGCCAAACCCCTGCTGCGGAAGGAGGACAAAACAGAAGTGGGTCGCAGAGAAACGATACGATTTATTTATATCGATATTTTATACGATTTTTATCGACGTTTTGTTTTTGCACTTCCTTTAACAGCTTGCTAATTATTGGGATCTTTTACATTAAAGCTAAAACTATAATGAAAAAAAAATGTAGAAATTTACTGGATTAATATTTCTATATAAATATAGTTGTGGCGAAGAAGTTGATTTATTTATTAAAAGTTAAATAAAAAGTGATGGAAATTTACATCACTATGCAATTAATCCTTTCCGGCACAGACAAATTATGTTCGTAAAATGTGAAATTACTGACTGACACCGGAATTTACAAACGACTGTCTTAGAAAATATGAACTCCTTATTTTAAGCTTTAATTTTAGAAGCAAAATTTTATTAAAATATTCTTGGTGCCGAATGCAGCACTCCCAATCGCTAGATGGCGCTATTTTCAACTTGCGAAAAGTTTCCCATTTATCTGACTGGGCTTATTATTTAATGGCTTTGACTGAGAGCGATAATTGTCCCCGCTCACATTAGGTCAAATCCAGCAGCTGACCCTCATCCGTAACCATACGAACGCTCTCAAGAATCACTCTAGATAACAGCCAGATTGAAGATCGCATGTGACACTGATCTGATGTGGACAGTATTTTGACCGACTACAATTAACAGTCATAAAATTCCTGGGGAGAAAGACTTTGTGTAATAATGAGCATAACGGGAGTGATGGTATAAAAACAAATATACCAATTACTTATTCAATGATAATTTCGAATAATTTTCACTTGATTCTGATACGTGATGCAACAATGATTTCAATGGTGTCAAATGTTATATATTAATTTCAGAAATATCAATATTCCTTAAATTTCTGCTACATAATTGTAGCAAAAGGAAAGAAAAACAATGATGGTTGGAGAGGTATTTCCATCGGTTTGCAAGTATTATTAACATTTATTTTAATTATAACTAATTTAATAAAATTAATTCTTAAATAGAACAAGGTGAAGAAAACTATTCATGAAAAGTGATGGTAATTGGCCTCTTGATCACCGGTTTTCCATCCATGCCATAGGTTAACTGAGACTACAGAATTTTCACAAAGCCGTATCGACTTTAGAATATGTTATAATATACTTTACCAAAATGTAAAACACCTAACCTAATTTAATTTTAATTAATGATATAAAGATTTGTACTTCATTTTTCAACAAATTACATTTCGAGTAAACAATAGAATTATTTTACTTAAAGATAGTGTTAGCTGTAGTTATATGTGATTTCGGTTTCAAATTTTATTAATTTTTTTTTTCTCAAACCAATGACATTATAATTATTGCAGATATAAAAGTTCTTTTATTTTTCTCTTTCACATATATTTTTCAGATAACTCATTATTATGAATTATTCTTTAAGCTTGCAAATCTTTTTATTGAAAAAATGGAAAGTTTTTTTTTTCTAATACACATTGTAACGGGTGTTATGGCATCCTCAAAATGTAATTAATGCGATTGTTATAGAAAATACTGTGGTAATCATATTTTTTCTAACCTGTAAATTTCTATTTAAAAGACTAAAAACATTAAACTTAATCACATTACTTTATTATTCTTAATATTCTTTCAGTACAGTTTCAAGAATTCGAATTGGTAACAGAAAATTAATGTTTCAATTTTTTTCACAGAGTGAAATAAATCAAATAAACGTTAAGAAATAACGGGGATAAAACTTAACATATTCTATCTTTCTTCCGTTTTCTATTAAGTGTAGCTTAATTGTGGAGAATCAACAATAGTGATTCTCAACTAAGGAGACAAGAGAATAAGACATTTTGTAGAAATTTAGTGCTTCAGGGTGGAGGATATATATATATATATATATATATATATATATATATTATAAACACCAAGGATACATCACATGCAGATATAAACATATACATAATATATATGTGTAAATATATAGTTTATTTGTGTATGTATGTATGTGTGTATTAATTTAATACAAGCTGTAAAGAAAATATGATTTATATGCACCAGGCGCTGCGCAGCTCTTTTTAACAATTACAGTTTAATCATATATAATAATAGGTTATGAAATATTTATGCATAAATATACTAGCAGATTTTCCGGGCTATTGATAATAACCTAAAATAAAGCCCAGATTTTTTTATGATTTTATATCTTTAACCCGATTTTGTATTAATTTTTATTTTTAAACGAAATATTTGTGAAACAATATTGACTTTGATGGTACAAGAGCTTGTAAGAAGACATTTTCCTGTTTTTTCCATGTAAGGTCGTTTCATAGCTTAAACAAATAGTTCTTGTTGTCCAAACCCTTTAAATTTTTTATTGGATATAAATATGACAGTTTTGCAGTCCTTTCCTGAAACAATATTGCTATCTAGTTGGGAAATAAACATGTTTTCTTCTATCTTTGTTCAGGATGGGTCATTTAACATGCAAAATTCAAATAGTTCTCATTGTCCAAACTCTGAAATTTTAATATGTTATAAATATAACTGTGACAAAGCTCTCTTTAAACTTTCGTGGAAAAATATGCTTATTTCGTAGCGAAAACATGATTCAAAACCGCGTCTAAACAGCCCGCGTTTTGCCATTTTCATCGAAAAGTTTTCAAAATTCATATATTTTTAAATACTTCTACTCGTCCAAGCGTTTCGAACTTTTTGTATGTGATCTAAATCTGGCCTGCGGAGATGCTCTAAAACGATTGTGTCGAAATACGGACGTTCAGTTACTTTTAGTGTAGAAAAAATATCATCGCCGGGAGACGCGAAGTGACCTGTGGTCGCGATTTTTTTTTTAATTGTTAAAATTCGTATTTTTGAAAACCAATTGCACTGTCGAAAAAAAAGAATTTCGCGCCGTTAAATAGGTATGATTTGTGAATTTGTACCTCTTACATCCTGCCTTAGGTGAGCGTACAGAATGGAGAAAAAAGGCAATCCCGAAAACGACCCTTTATGTATTTTGTTTTCTTTTTGGAAATCTTTCACAAAATATTTTTCTAACTGATTGCAGCGTGCTTTTAACACGTAAAAATACGAAATTTCAGACTATGTCTTTTTCTTTTTCCGTATCATGAAAGATTCGGTCGATGGACATTAAGGCAAACAGCAAAAATAAAACAGCATTTATTTCTTCCCTTGTACGCACTCAGAAAAGAAGGGACTGAACATGCGATTTGCACAAAAGATTTGCCAAAATAAATCACTTTTTGATGATTTTTTAATTAATATCTTGGATAATTTTAAAAATAGTAAAAATCTGAACCTCCTGTGCATCAGGACCTGCCTTGGACTATCCTCATACAAATTTTCAGACCTCTCTGACCGGTAGATTTTCAGATACACACGCAGAGCAAAACTTTCTTTTATTAATATATATATTTATATATTATGAAGGCTATTCTGAAGAGAAATATGTTAATTTAAAAAATGTAATTAGAAATATCCAAGATGATTTTATAATAACATATGTAGATAAAGCAAGTAATATTTACGCAATCATTTGTAAAAATCTCTACAGGGTGTATCTGGAAAAGCGGGCAAAACTTTACGGGGTGATAGGACGCAGCTATACGAGCAAATTTCGTCATAGAATGTATAGTCGAATGCAACAGGTGAGAAGTTAAAAGGTAGTTTTCCACTGTCACAATTAAAGAATTAACACAAGAATGAGAAGCAATCAACGATATGTATAAAAAATTAAAATGAAACAGAAGAATTTGAATTTTCCGTATTTGGTTTTAGTGCCCAAGTTCCATAAGAGTTCAATAAAGTTCAGAACTATTATTATTATTTATTAGTGGTTATAATTTTGAATGTGCTAATAAAAAATTGCTAAAGGTGTTGCAGAGATTGTTTTCAAAAATCAAAAGCGTAAATTCCACATTCATAATATACACGTGTCACGAACTTTTTCAAAGATTAAACAGTTATTAAAATAATATTACAGGAATATATGCACATGATTTTGCAGATCTTTTTAACAATATAGATATTAAGGATTTAAAGAAGAAAATACTGGGAGTTTATAATAGATATAGTGATTAATATATTGATTTTAATGGATTTCAAAAATTATTTCAATTTGGGGCTCAAGAGAACTAATAATATAAATGCAATTTGATGCCATCTCAATGGGGGTGGCATCTGGTTGTTCGATACTGGCTGACCTATATATACAGGGTGTATCTGAAATGCTTCAACAAACTTAGAGGGATGATAGTACTCATGAAGACGAACAAAAAATACAATGGAACATGGGGTCGCAAATGACGTTTAACCCTTTCAGGGGCAGTGGTATGTTTATGAAACCACTTAATTTTAATTCCAAAACGCCACAATGGCACCAGAATTTTGCTAAAATCTTTTCCATTTAACATGTATGTGAAATATAGCCTTTTTCTTATTTATAAACAAATTTTTTTTGTAAATTCCGGTGCCAGTCCATTTTCAAACGCATTTTCTCGAATTTTATCCTTTAAGCCTTTCAGGGGCAAAGTACTTTTAGTACTTATGTTGAAATAAATGACTGGCACCGGAATTTACAAAAAAATTTGTTTGCAAATAAGAAAAAGGGCTATCTTTCACATACATATTAAATGGAAAAGATTTTAGCAAAATTCTGGTGTCATTGTTGCATTTTGTAATTAAAATTAAGTGGTTTCATAAACATACCACTGCCCCTGAAAGGGTTAAACGTCCTTTGCGACCCCATGTTCCATTGCATTTTTTGTTCGTCTTCATGAGTACTATCATCCCTCTAAGTTTGTTGAAGCATTTCAGATACACCCTGTATATATATATATATATATATATGAAAATAATAGTGATTTAAATATAGATATAATCAGTTTCAGATATATCGACGTTATTTTAATTATTGAGTTAAATGCAATAAAAGCTAATTTTGTCTTTAACTACTCCCCCCAAAATTAGAGGACTGGTAACACTTGCAGTATCTTACGTTTTTCCACAAAAAAGGCGTAAAAGTTTTAAGCTATGAAATACTCATACAAAAAAATATTTTACAATTTTCCGAAATACTTATTTCTCTTACTTACTAACTTGATTACTTATCTTATTAAATAAGAAAATATTCGGAGATTATAATAGACATGGTGATTAATATATTGATTTTAATGGATTTCGAAACTTATTTATATTTGTGGTTCAAGAGAACTAATAATATGAAGACAACACGGTATACAGTCAATTTCATGGCATCCCAATGGTGGTAATGTAGTTCGATACTGGCCGACATGTATCTAGATATATATATATATATGAAAATAATAGTGATTTAAATAAATATATAACCCGTTTCAGATACATCGACGACATTTGAATTATATAGTTAAATGGAATAAAAGCCAATTCTGACTTTAACTACTATCCCCAAAATCTACCCCCAAAATTAGCGGACTGGTAACACTTGCAGTATCTTATATTTTACTGCAAAAAAGCGTAAAAGTTTTAACCTATGTAATACTCATACAAAAAAATATGTTACAGTTTTCCGAAATGCTTATTTTTCTTACTAATTTAATTACCTATCTTATTATTTATCTTTTATTGCTTACTTATTATCTTTCTTACATACTTAAATTATTTCATTTCCTGGAATCCTTTTTAAACACATGTAAAAAAAAACTGGTTAGGAAGAAAAGAAAATCATATTATAAGAGAGAAAAAAAAACTTTTGACTGTAACATAGAAAAATTCATGACTATTTTTTACATCATTTTATTTCTTTTTATGTTATTAAGTATACCTTACTATCCTTGTAGCCTAGAGTTTCAACAACGAAGCATAAACACGAATTTTTTTCTGTTTCTCCGTAGCTCTAGAATCATTATATTGCTTATTTTTCATTTCAGAAGATAACAATATACACATATTACACGTAAATCGAAGTGTTAATCTCACCCAAAAGCGCTTTATTGCCTGAAGGCTTCGATGCGAAAAAAGACCGCTTGTAATTGCATAAGTAAAAAATAAACTTCATTAATTTTCATTAAAAAATTAACTGAGTTGGTGAAATACATTTTCTTTTTGAATAAACACATGTTGGTATATCCTTTGAAAAAGCATACATAATATTTTTTTTATAAGAGGCTCTTTCAGTGTCACTTATATTTAGACTTAATTTAGTATATCAAGCAAACATAGACGTAATTGTTTTATTTTGATGCAACCTTAAAAAAATGCAATTAAGCATTACAAGTTTTTATAACTTCGTCATGAAAAATAACTAGATTTTTTGTTTGCCACCGGGGATTTTTCAAACAAACGTAAAAACAAAAAGAAAAAAATGTTTTTGCTTGAATGTTAGATTCTGGATAAAATAACTGAAGAAAGAATGCAGAATATTAGAAATACAATTTGAAATTGAATAATTTTTGAAGTGTCAAAAATTAGATTTTGAAATTTTCAAAATCAACAATTGAATATATGTTTATTATGATAATAATATATTATATTCAATTTAAAATTTATTTATTTATAGCTGAATATAAATATAATTAATTATTTAAGAAATTATAGTCGTAAAAATAGTACACGCCATGCTTCTTAATCGCCAAATTGTTCATTCGATTGGGAATTATGTCTTTTTTTCAATTTATTTTAATAAAATAAGCTTAAGAGATCATCTTTATATTGAAAATTTAACAAGTTTTTAAAAAAAAAATATTAAAAATATGACTGTCTCCAAACTACGCTTTTAATCGATTCTATGTTTAATGCAAATATTTATGCATGCCACGACGAATACATAGGCATTGACTTAACGGATATGACGGGGGAAAATCAGTCAAACTTTCCCCACTAATTTTAAAACTTTATTTTTGTCTTAATTAATAACAGTGGTTAAATAGGACAAAAAACTTAAAAAAAATATTTTAGTCCCAGGTAAGTCGGCGCCTGTGATTATAAAAATATAATTGTATACTTATGTTATCCTAAAAATCTAGATAAAGAACAAGTGTTTCTAATAATAATATATAGTATATGAGGTAGAGTAAGTAACAGAATTCGTTTCTAGTTTCGCTTTATATTATTGAATATTTTTCTAAAATAAATTTAAAAAATAGCAAATGTTATATTATTTGCATAATGATTGTTCAGTTATTAAGTATCAGGCTTCACTTGAATTACATAGAAAATTTCAATTTATTTTTATGTTATAATTAAAAAGAAAGAAAAATAATGTGTGAAGCATAGATTATGAAACACTTTCCAACAATTCCAGAATACTACAACGGAACTCGACCTTTTAAAATGCTGAAACCAAATTTCAGTAATTACCGTCTACACGTCTAAACCCGGAAAGGTGCTAGCATTTTTTGTACATCCCTGTATAGTATATATATATATATATATATACTATACAGGGTACACTGGGGATAAAACGTACAACTCAATTGAAAACGTACTTTCAGAAATTACCAGGCATAGATGGCAATGTATCAGGTTATTTGTCAGCTCTGTATATGATTCTTTTTTATTTCCTAGAAACATTTCTTAGTATACTAAACACAGCTGTAAAATGCATAACGCATTTAAAAAACATATTTAATCAGTTCAAGCTCATTCAGTGTAATACTTGCGAAATATTCTTTTTATCCCCGTACATGATCTATCGATGTTGTACACACCAGACATGATGCAAAAGTTTAGTTAAACATAAAAACGCATACCACATCTGAAAACGCACCCCCCCCCCAACTTTTAACGTTAATAGACAGTACTGTATCCGAAATACTGTGTGTTTCCCTGTAAATGAACGGAAACTGTTATGCACGTCATATTCTACAGTAAGCTTCTCGTAGTGAACTTAAATAAAGTGTATAAATTTCATTATGTTTGAAATAGTATAACATTGTTAAAATACGCTGCAAAAAATCTTCCTAGTACACCCTTATATATCCCCTTGAAGGGCCCCGGTATATTATATATACCACTTAATTTTAATCTTAAAATGCCACATTGTCACCAGAATTTTATAATCAAATTTTGAATTTATAAGGTATATGAAAGAAAGCTTTTACATTTTTTTAAATAAATTCGTTCAGGAATCTTGGTGTCAACCAGTCATTTCAATATTTTAGCTCCAATTGTTCTTTTCCCCTGAAGGGGATATACGAATTCTGTTGAGTGACCATGCTAATGAATGATAAATGCTCTTCACACCATATTCTACAGAAAGCATGTTTTAAAGCACTTCATAAATGTTTATCAATTTTATTATGTTTGAAATAGTATAACAATATTGAAATACACCGCCAACGCTTTTTTCCTATTGACTATAATGTAACGAGATTTATTTGAGTGCCCTAGTAAATGAACTATATATGCTACACACTCCATTTTCAAAAAAGAACATACAATAGTAAACTTCAATAACATAAAATTACAACAAAAAAAAACTGAGTATATTTACGAGAGTTAGAGTAACTTGCATACAGCCGAACGGGAAAAACTGGCAAACAGAAGTCATAAACTCTTTTAAGCTATGTTGGAAAGTGATAAAAAAAAGTGTGTTTCATTTGGCAAAAGTACGTAGTGCAGTACAACCGAGTTACGTGCCTTTACTCTACTACAGGACTTCCACAGGTCTTTTTTTTAATACCAGTATTTCAAAAGTTTAAAGGTGGGTTTCTACTACATTAAGTAAAAATAATAACTTCAAGGGTAGTCATGTACAATATTTGCAAGAGAAATCTAAAATGAAAATTACTCTTTGAAAAATGTGGTATTTAAAAACGGACCTAGTCCGACCACTATTTTTATGCATGTTATGATAATAAGATAGTTTAAAAAAAATCTTAAAGTTAAAATTAATTAAGGCGATTATAAAGAAGATAATTTTATATTTTATTTGTTCATCCGACACATCAAAACTTTGTTGTTATTCTGCTGACTTCGTATTGTCTGTTTACAAGAATGTGCAACAAGGATATGAACAGTCACCAAGTAATATGGCGACTGTTCTTCTGATATATATTTCTTTCTTTTTAAAATTAAAATGTAAATAACTATTTCGATTATCTTAGTTTAAAAAAATTGTTTTACACTTAGTAAAAAGCATCAAAAATACGAAATTTAAAAAGTCATGTGTCTCCTTAAAAGTTTAGTGTAATATATTTTTAAATATTTCATTAGTTTTCATCAGAGGCAGGATCACTTTACTACCAGTATTGTTACATACTATATTTGGCCTTATTTAATTCATACCATTCAAAGATTAAATATGGCCAAATGTAGTATATAATTATATTATTAATGTAGTATATAATATTATAATATTAAGTAAAATGATCGTGCCCCTCCCCCCCCCCTGATTTCCATTAATAAAGTGAGATTGGGTAGTATTTTTTTTAATCGGATATCTAAAGAAATTGTTGAATATTTTGAATATCTTAAAAATAATTGTTCAATATTTTAATTACCGTAGTTAAAAAAAATCCGATTCAGCAAAGAGCACTGAAAATATAAAAGAAAGTATGTCATGTCTCTGCTCTTCATGATAATTTTATTCTAATGTCTATTTAAATATATTTAATAAATATTTATTTAGATTTCGTTAATAAAAAAAAGATTATGTTATACTTTTTTAAATTGGATATCTTAAAAAATTGTGGATCTTCTTCTGAAAAATCTGTAGGATAAAAATTTATACGTAAATGGAAAACATGCATTGTTTGATATGCTAGATTGGTGTACCATGTGTTTTCTGAAAACTGATCTGTTTATAGATTAATTTGTTCTAGTTAACATTATCATCATTAACAACAATAAATTGAAGATTTTTATTATGTTCGATTTCAACAATGAATTTAATGTTATTAGCCATTGAATTCAAATGACTTATAAAATATTAAATTATTCAATTCTATATTGTCAAATTATAAAAATACCATCAAGATATCTTAGTGTGTGTGTGAGCGGGGAAGGAGTTGGGTAAATTAAATGTATTAAAATTTTTAGTTTCTAATTGGCGAAATGTATATTCAGCTAATAATTCTGAAATAGAGAGTGATAATTCCATTGGGGTCCCATGATTCGGCTAATAATATTTAAATTGAATGCGAAAGAGTTATTACGAATAATCAGATTAAGTCCCTGTTTTTATGTTATTTTTATTTATTTATTTATTTGCTAATTTCATATCATGTCGAAATATCCCATTTGATCATTATCATCCTAAATATCATTACATACTTTATGCGATTCATTTGATGGAAACAAGTAAACAATATCAAGGCTAGCTATCATATAATTATCTGGTAATTGTATATGTTAGATTTTCTGAATGAAATATACAGTTGGTTTAATAATTCATCCAGAATCTGGTAAAATATGCTCTAAGAAGGGAACATAGACTTGTTTTTAACACTAGAACGGGGGTGAGGGTCATTTTGACCCCTACCAAATGAAAAAATGTCGATTCGAACCGGATATTTCTTCATAAAATAAATTAAATATATACCGCACAAAAATAAATTACCGTAATTTTCGGCGTATAATCCGCAGCTCAAAGAATCGTTTTTCGACCCAGAAAATTTATTCAATAATTGTAGTTAAATATTTACAGCGATGTTTTAAGTTACATTTTATAAAATAATATTTCTGGGTCGAAAAACGACTCTTTGAGCTGCGGATTATACGCCGGAAATTACGGTAAATAAATAAGTTAAAAGTCGTAAATAAAAGTACTTGTGTGAAATACTTTTATGAAACTTGAGTAAAACTTCCCGCCGTTCTAGTGTTAAGTAACACTTATTTTTATTCAGTATTACAGCTTACAATAAGTACAAAGACGATTCGTTTAAAGTTCTGTGCCTCCGAAATAGGAATTAAGAAATATCCTAGTCCAATTATCGCCCCCTTTAATACATGAAATTAGACTAGATTAGATTTATTTATGTAAAAATGATATGAAATGAAAAACGGTATGAACTGATTTATTAAATCAGTAATTATAGTCCTTTGTTAAAGTATAGAGTAGTTATAATTAAATGTACACTACTCAAACCAATCTGGAGCCCGTTCTGATTGACGGATGTCGTAAAAACTCTGTATGTACGTTGTATGGACCATGGGAAAGAGAAATATCCAATGAAAAAAAATTTCGGATTTTGACCACCTGGTGAAAACATGGAGCATAAAGAACCGGAAACATTAATTGGAATCATCAAATTTTATTTAATCACAGCATTTGTTCAGTTTGCATTCCGTTTGTGTCAATGTCACGTTAAAACATGTGCAACAGAAAGCAAGCATAACACGCCATTTCGCTTGAATTCCTCAAGAATCACTTTGGGCTTCTGTTGAATATGCTTTAACACGCTTTGAACATGTTACTGACACAAATGGAATGCACGTTGAACAAATGCTGTTATTATATAAAGTTTTATGTGTCCAATTTGTGTTTCCGGTTCTTGCTGCGCCATCTTTTCATCTGGCGATCGAAATTCCAACTACTTTTTACAACATTTCTCTTCCCCATGGTCTATATAACGTATATACCAAGTTTCAAGAAAATCCATCAAACAGAATGGATTCCAGATTCGTCTGATTAGTGGATTTTTAATTAAAACCACCCTGTATTAACAACAATACCTAATTAATAAATGATATTGTTTTCTATAATATCTTCATATTTATAAAGGAATAAAAGTAAATATATGTGTTTGTATCTGTTCATGAGATATTTTCTGAATGCAAAATTTTCAACAGCACAGCATAACAGCTATTCTAACATAAGTTTTTGATATTATTAATAGAAGTTAGTATAAATAGACGTATTAAATTAATCTTTTAATCAAATATTCTTTATTGAGACTTTCAATACCAGTCGGAACGCAAACGGTGAATATGAGTAAAATGTTATTTAATATTAAGCATGAAAAAGTCCATATCTTATGTCAAAGTGTTCAATTTAGTGATGTTTAATTTAAAAAAAAAAAAAAAAAAAAAAAAAAAAAAAAAAAAAACATTATCCCGTATTTTACAAAATCTAATAGCTGAAAATCTAATAACAAACATTACATGAATTACAAACTATTATATTAAGTAATCGAAAAAGATAAATAATAAGACGAACTAATTTGGCAGATAAAAGATAAAAATCCCCGACAGCTTTCGTGTTACTTAAATGCCTCTATTTAATGGTCTTATATTATTTAAGCGAATCAAGATAATTTATAAAGAACAAAACAAATTAAAGTATAAGAATGCGTAAATGCAATTTCATACAAAAAACAGTCAAATTTTAGTGAGAATTATACTAATGAAACTTTTCTCCAGGGATCAAAGATTATGAAAACCTTTTAATCATCACTAATTTTGTGCCAGAAAGACATTTATAATTTCGTGAACATAAAAGAAATGACACGGCTAGAGTGTTTTAATTTTGCAAGAATATTTTATATCTGTCAGTCTGGAACATTTTTTATAAAGTAACGCATTCATTACGGGGAATTACTTAAAAGCTGTATAATAAATCATTCCGACTAGAAGAACTGCTGGTCCAGAAAATTGAATTTCTGGGAAATTTCCAAAAAGTTTTCACTTTTAAAAATACAAATATAAAAGAGACTTTGCATTTCATCTCAAATTGATGTAATTAATGACAAAAGTATTCAGCGATTTAGATAAAACAATATTGTAATGTTAAAGAAAAGTAAAATATCGTAAAGAGTGACAAATGATGCCAACATTTGCTCTCGTTAAATTGGTAATGATACAAAATTTAGCATTTTTATAAATATTCTGGGCTCATTTTTTATGTGTATATTTATATATGCATTTATTTCTTTTAAAATATAAATTGTTTTAAAATATTTAAAATTCAACTAACAAAAATTTTAAAAATTAAATTTTAGCTATATTTATAAATTGATGTACTTCTATGTAAAAAATGACAAATGTTTCTTAAACTACGAAAATATAATAAAGCAACATACATGTATTCCATTTAAAATGTAAATTATTTTAAAATATTTAAAATTCACTTTTGAAATATATTTAAAATTCAATTTTGAAAAATTCAATATTAAATTTTCGCCATATTTAAGCATTCATATACTATGTAAAAAACAGAGTTGCCAAGTCTCCCGCTTTTTGAACACCAGTAATTTTTTAGAGAAAATGTTGTTCTTTTAATTCGCAAAATGCTCCGATTAAATAACACAAAATTTTCTGTACTAAATTACTGGTATCCAAAAAGCCGGAGACTTGGCAAGTCTGAAAAAAGACAAATGTTTCTTAAACTACGAAAATATAATACAGCAGAAAATAACCTCTTCCAAGTTACCGATGATTCCGAAAAACGTTCTTTATGATTAGAAACATCATATACCAATCATTTTCGAAATTTAAATAATTATTTATAAAAATAAAATGTCTTTAACTGCCACTGATTTTAGGAAACAGAGTTCCGAGCAGTTTTTCTAGTGTATTAAATAGTTCTCTTAGACAAAAAATATCGTTTTAGGATGCTATTAATTCCTATTAAACATTTTCAGATACGCAACTGAATTTCTGCATGCAAGACTAACAAAATATTATTATTTTTAGTATTAATATTAATGCTGTTAATGTATCATGTTTGTCTGTAAAACATGTTTGTTGAACATGACAATCTTTATTTGAGAATTGATAGCATCGAAAAAACCTATATTCTGGGTTGAGAAAAGTGATTAATACACTATATAAGCTACTAGAAAAGGTTTCCGAAAATCAGTGGCAGGAAAAGATACTGTTTTATAAATATCTTTTTAAATCTCATATATATATATTGATTTCTTAGCTTTCTAAACAGAAAGAACGCTCTTTGGAATAGTTAGCAACTCGGAAGAGGTTATTGTATATTTTCGTTCGTGGTTATATTATATTTTCTTATATTATATTTTCTAAACAAGCATTTGCATACTTTATTCCTTTTTGAATATAGAAAAGAATAAATTAAAATTTTTTTGTTCAATATTTACAGAAATATATATAAAAAAGTTCTTTTTATACTAATACTTTTTGTAGTGTACTAGCAGCTCTCTAAAAAAGGGATTCTAGTTTGGTGAATGTGAATGTGTTTTCAACGTTAACCTGTGTGCGCAACAGTGATATCTGTACTTTATTGTTCTCTAATTTTCCCAAGTATGCTTGTAGCTCCAGGAGTTTGCATTTAATGTTTTTCGCTATAATTTTATGCAAATATAGCTTCGCTGGTCGATCTGCAAGGTATAAAAGGTGAAGTGAAAGTTTGTATCGGCGTATTTGCTCTAGTATCGCATACTTTCTTCATATAAACATTTACTGCTTACAAATTCTAATTACAAATTGCGTTTTTTTGCTGTTTTTTAAAGCTTTATAAGAGGGAAACATATCTTCAAACAAATGAAAAATGGTTTTTTTGCCACAAAAAATTGGACTAGTAAAGTAATCCCTATTAACATAACATTTTATATCCACTCATTTCAACCTGAACAAAAAACGGGAATTTTACTTGGTGTGATTCAACTTAAATTATACGGGGTTATTGATTGATGTACAGTATTTTAAAATATTATAATAAACTCATTTTGAAAAATACACTTACCAGAACGGGTTTAAATGTAACTCAAGTATTCTCATTATTTTACCTTATACAGGGTGTTTCACTACCACACCGACAAACTTGCAGAAGGTGTAGAGGACACAGAGCCGACTCGGAATCGCATAGCAATGCAGGGTCGAAAATGCCGTAGTTGGTTCAAAGAAGTAGAGAAAAAGAACAGAAACAGCAACACATTAATGGGACAGAAAACATTTTATTGAAAGGTTATACTAGAGAATGTGTTCGATATTACGACCAGAAGTCATCAGTCAGGCTTGACATACACTTATTATATTGTTTTGTGGTAGATGGCGCTGAACGGAAGGCCGCTTAAATATCTGTAACTGCTGGGAGGATACGTCACACGCCAGGAATCTTCCAAAACGTAAGGGAATCCATGCGGCGCCGCTGTCAAACTTACTTGATGACTTCTGGTCGTAATTTCGAACAACTTCTGTTGTACAAACTTTCAATAAAATATTTTCTGTCCCATTAATATGGTGCTTTTTCTGTTCTTTTTCTCTGTTTCTTTGAACCATAGCTCGCAACCACGGCATTTTCGACCTTGTAGTGCTATGTGATTCCGAGTCGTCTCTGTGCCCCCTACACCTCTTGCAAGTTTGTTGGTCTGGAAGTAAAACACCCTATATACGTTTTATATGACTTCCTTCAATCACACAGATAATGGCCAGACGTCAGTCTGGTTCGCGCTACTCTGATGGTATTAATTTCCACATTTGTCAGTAGGATTATCCCTTCCAAAACATCTGCGTTTGACTAAAATTACAGATTCTGTTTTTGCATACTACAGAACGCAAAACGTCTTTTCTTGCTGAGACGCCATTTTATGTTGCAGCAATAGTAGAGCCATTACAACATCCGTAACGGTATCACCCAAGGGTAATGTGAAAATGTTTGAGTTTTTCTTCATTTAAAACCGTTCCTGTAATATAATTTTTAACTGATGCTTTTGCAATATGGTATTGTATATCGCTTCTACATTCAAACCGAGAAAACCCATTACATGCAAATGGGGTGTTACATTTCTTTTAAGAGGCGTAACACAATTCCATTCTATTTCCAAAATATATTAGTTTTATTAGTATATACAATTAGGTACTATATATTTTTATATTATTCTACAGTCATTATAAACTTTTATTATCGATTTTTATATTTTTTGACTGTAAGAAATCTGTTTTAAATTCATGATTCTCAGTTTCAGTTTCAGAGCTGCCAACCAGTCGAAATATTGATTACCAGCATCTTTAATTCGCTGTATTTAATGCCCAACCTCCACGATTAAATTACACAAAGATAACTAGTCGACAATAGTTGTATTCAAAAATCAAGTGGGCTGGAATATGCAAATTAAATAATTTTTTACAATAATTTTGAGAAACTCGTCTAGCTTATTACTTCTTGTAATACTATTCGGTTTAAACAACCAGATTCACTCAACATTTCAGTCTAAGATATTTAATGTACGGGAAATTTTATTCAGCATACTCCTAACCAGGGTTCGTACGCTTTTACCATATTTTTAATATAATTTTTCTATAATATTTAAATAGCGTAAATTGCAGATGCCTCGTATAATTGCAGGATTTGTAACACTTTTCTGCATTTAAATGAGGAGAAAAAATCGATTAAAAAATGTGGTAAAAGCGTACGAACTTTGATAACGTATTTCTTTGTTTAAATTCTATTTGAAATTATCTGTTTGGAAACGATTCTTATTTTATTTCAAACATATGAGATATTGAAAAAAATGAAAAACATTTTTGAACACCTTCAGACTGGGCATTATTTAACGACATTTTAATTTTTAATACCAGTAATTCAGTACAGTTTCGTCTCCTTATTTAAAACAAGCCACTTACGATAAGCCAAAGGAAAGAGCAAAGAAAATTTTAAATATTCTGGTACTAAAAAAAACAAAACATATTCGCCCTATAAGAAACTTATACCCACACTCATCCTGAAGAAATTAATAAAATACTTGTTTTAACCCTTTCAAGGTTAATGTACGTATGTTGCTACAATATTTGAATATCACCAGGATTTACAAAAAATCTTATTTGAAAATAAATGAGAGCTCTTCGACACGTAAGATATAAAAACAATTTTTTCTTCCAAAATTCTGGTGCGAATGTGCTATTTGGAAATTAAAATTAAGTGAGACATATATGTCCCACCGCCATTCAAGGGGTTTTAATGAAAGCGATGGCAACTTCAATCATCTAATAGAGGGTTCGTACGATTTTACCACATTTTTTATAGAATTTTTTTATTTAATATTTAAATAGCAGAGATTGTGGATGCCACGTATAATTGCAAGATTTGTAATATTTTTCTGCATTTAAATAGGGCGAAAAATTCTATTAAAAAATTATTGTAAAAGTGTACGAACCCTGTGATATTCGTATATTAGTTTCCAGTTTAACGACATCGTCGGTACCATGTCAAACTATCGAATATGAAAAAATGCATTTTTCATGACTTTTAAAACTTGGCCGATTGTCAACACTAAATTTTAATAGTGTTTTAAAGTAGCAACATCACCAGGGATGCCAGTTTGGCCTGCTTGTCCAGCCAGAAATTTCGAATCCATATCAGAAATGTAAAAGAGAAATTTTTGCTTTATATAATGACAGCCTATGTCGTAATTACTTAACGTAAAAATTTTTCTTTCAAAACTTCCGGTATGAACTCGGTATCTTTGAAGAAAAAATAAGGCCAAGCTTTTATACCTTTTCTTCATAGATATTTTATTAGAATTTTTATGAGAAGAATTCTCATAAAATTTAGTTATGACAAATCGGCCCATTTTTAAAAGTAATGAAAAATGCATTTTTTCATATTCGATAGTTTGACATGGTAGCGACGATATGTTCCAGTGCAGTGTTGCCAGTGGGCTACTTTTTTTAAATTCAGATTTCCTGTTTGGCACCAGTGTTTTGAAATGACACAATTCACCTTGTTTTCGCCTTATTTAATTTGTTATTAAATAAGGTGAATTTTACCTTCCCAAAAAACTGGTGGCTATGAAGGAAACTGAATAAAATAAAAGTAGCGAACTGGCAACACAGTTCCAGTGCCTAATGAGAGTCTCTGTTGTCGTATCTAAATCATAATTTAATCATTTTAACAATACAAGAGAGAGAGTATCTAAGTGAAAAAAATTCTTGAAGATTTAAATATAAAACAAACGTGTATACGATTTAAAATATAAAAAATACATGTTTCTGTGTACATTTTTATGTAGCGTTTTTAAATATTTATTTTTGTTTTAAACAACCATATACTGTTGAAAAAAGTTCACAGCATTCAGATAAGTAGAAACGACTGTGAGAGTATGACAGTTTTTTTTTTCACTAAAATATTTAAATACCAACTGCTGTCTCCATAGATTCTCAAAAAATAACTGTGTCATATTATAATTACAAATAAGTATTTTTTTTTAAAATCAATTGAATATAGATTAAACTATTTTAAAAAGCGGCGGGAGTTTAATTAATCATTTTACACCCACGTATCTTCTTTAAAAAATTAAATAGTGTTCTTAATATGTCATTTTTTAAAAATATGTGCAAATTAATTTCATCTAGTCAATTAATTTTAGAATACCCACTGAAATTAAATTAAAGTTGTGTAAGCCTCTCAAGAGCAAATTTGTATTAAGTGGAAGCAAAATAAAATTTTAATTACAGGGTAATGTTTTTACTTAATATATTGAGTTTGGATTATATTATGTTTGAATAAAAGAAATTCTAATCTTAAAAAAAATAAGTTGTCTCTCATTAGTTAACAATTTTTAATAGTTTCATTTACTCTAAATATCCAATTATGTTAATTGTTTTTCTCTATCTGAAATTTTTGTTTTATATGCTTTTATAGGTTTATAAATAATTAAATAAAAATAAGTTTTTCCTACTCTTATATCTTTAATAAAGAACAAAATCTGATATGACATTAAAATTAAAATCCAAAGGATAACTTGAAGTGTCCTTCAATTAGTTTACTTTTAAAAAAGCAGAAAAGAGTATTATATTTATAAACGAATATTTTCCATTTCAGCTGAATGTTTTCATCATGCAGCACATTGGACAATAAGTTTAGACCATAAATTTGGAGATAATATTTTCTTTAGGCAGACGATTTAATTACAATGTTTTTCGTAATTAATTACACTGTTTGTGTAGTACCCTATAAATTACGGAAACATATTTAATTAAAACTTGGCAAATATAATAAAAATATTTAATGTAACAGTTTTGATTTTATTAATGATTGTATGCCTCACAGCATACAACTGGCAAATCTCCTTCATCTAGGTCGGAATATTATAAATAATTATTTTGTTGATTCCTGATTCATTTTCTTTAAATTCATAGTATATTCTTCTTTAATCTTATTGTAAATGGCCCTAAGAATTAATGAAAGAAAATTAAGAAAATAATAAAGTTGATAGAAAAATAGACATAAATATATTAAAAGTATAATCCAAAAATATGATTTCCCACGATCAGTAGTATTATTAAACTACCAGTAGTATTATTAAAATAGTAAGCAAATACGCACGCTTAACAAAACGAAATGACACGTGAGAAATTAAAACATATTTAAAAGATGTGCAATTATTATCAACATTGAAAAACTGTCAATACAAGTGATTTTTAAAAAGCGACTATTATTTTCACTGACATGAATTCCTCAATTTTTACAATCCAAAAATCACATTTCACAACCAGGTTTTTTTTAAAAATTTCCATAGAAATTTAAAAAAAAAGTCTCTTGTATGAAAAAAGTGGTAGTAAGATAATGGACCAGTGTGAGTCCTGAGAAGAGTTTTAAAAAATTATGTCATGAAGCATCCATTTTCGCGAAGTAAGTGCACGGACACGTGAAAAGGGAGACAAAGGAATATAATAACTAAAATATATAAGAACGTTTTAGCTTTGCTGAAAACCTTTGTAAAATATAATTTAGAATTGTGGATTATTTAAGAACACAATGTTTGTCAAAGGCGATTGCAAAATATCCCTTTTATTTTATGTACAGTCCTGGAGAAGGATAAACTTCCTGACTAATTTTGCCACAAATCCTCATATAAGACTGTGCTTGAAACCAATCGATTAGTAATAGCATCTACTTTTGAATATTATGCATGAATTTGGGTTTGGGGACCGTCTACACTTTAAAAACTGCTCCCACTTTTCATACTTTGTTTGAGTTGATAAGAACAGTCCAGAAAAATGTGTAGTTTACATACTTTTCTTAAATACCCATTCAGTAAGAAAAGAAAATGTGTTTGAGGTGCATTCCTAAATTTCGGAAAATAAAGGTAATACAGAGTTCTTACGAGTGTACCACAATTTTTTAATAGAATATTTTATTTAATATTTAAATAGTAGACACCTCGTTTAACTGCAGGATTTGTAATACTTTTCTGCATTTAAATAAGGCGAAAAATTCTATTAAAAATTGTCGTAAAAGCGTACGAAAACCTGTAATATATTACAAAATAAAGTACTAAAACCGTATCTGCCAACATCTCTTAAATATTCTTAAGTCTGTTCCAAGTCAAACATGTTTAAACCCGGAAAGACTATATTGTAGCTTCAGGGCGACAGTAGAATATGAGCAAAAACGGAGTATTGGGTAAATTTAATTTTAAAATTTGCCGTATTTTAAATGCTGAATATTTTAGATTACAGCTCAGGGATTTAAACAAAATTTTCGTAACTTCCCTAACTATTCATTTTATTTCAGGTTGTATTGATAAAACAATAATTTATATCATAGGGGAAGAATTAAATTCTCTTGTCCTACTGTTGATCTTCATATTTCTTATAATCCTGAAAGTGTATATAGTCGCCTCGGGGCAACAGTAGGATATGAACAAAAACTGAGTTTCGAGTTAATACAATTTTAAAATTTACCATTTTTTTAAATGCTGAACATTTTAGATTGTAGATCAGAGATTTCAACAAAATTTCGTAACTTCCCTAACTGTTGATTTTATTTCAGGTTGTATTTATAAAAGATTAATTGACATCTTAGGGGAAGAATTAAATTGACTTGTCCTACTGTTGCTCTTCATATTTCTGATAATATCTAGGATATAGAACATAGAGCCGGGTCGGCAGCTTATCCTACTCTTTACACTACTATTGTGGGTTTTTTATAGGCTAGATTCAGCAGAACTTCACCTATGTTTTTTTCTTTTAGTTTTTTCCTTATGTCTAGATAGTATATTATTTGTCAGAATAAGATGTCTCATAAAAGCTTTTTTAGGAAATTCCTTCCTAACAATCAAAACTTCAAATGTATTCCATGATTTGTTTTCCTGTGTAATTCACACTGGAAATTTACACAACACTTCACTTACTTTCTTACAGTTTATAAATTCTCCTGTTAACATTTAGTTACTGAGTAGGTTGTACCTTCTTTTTTAGCAAACTTTGCAATGGTAACTAGTTTACTAGTTACATAAAGTGGTCATTAATCAAAATTCGACTTCTTCCCTTTTCAATACATGCATGCATAGAGTCTCCTTCATTCTCATTGTAACAGACAATTAAATATTTATGAGTTATCTAATCGTCAGCAACGTTTTCTACAGCATAATCCTTTATAAGGCAGTGGTAAGTATTTTAAAACTTAATTTTAATCCCAAAATTCCAAATTTGTAACAGATTTGTTTTAATTAAATTGTGCGTTTATATTTTACGTGACGAAATCTATTTAAAATATTTTAAATTTATTTGTTCTTAAATTCTGGTGACATTCCATTATTTCTACATCCTATCAACATAAATAATTTGCCTTATAAAGGGTTAAAGGTACATAGCTGCCAAAACTTAATTTTTATTTTGAGCAGAGCTGTTATCGCAGTAGTTATTTCCTATTTTCTAAGAGAATATTTTTTATGTAAGTTGAAAATGGAGGTTGCGATTTCGCTTGCTCCAATTTTTGCCTCCTCTTCATGTCACATATAGTATAACCCTGAAATGGAATGAGCAAAGTAATATTATATTATTGCTATTGAAGACAGCACCTTGTTAATGTTCTTGTCAAGTCAGGACAATCGCTTAACTTTCTGCTGTCTCTCGAAGTGTTCTGTCTTAGCAACTTTCTTTTCTTCACGTAGAATATTAAATGTTTCACACACGGAACATAAAACTTATTTTTGTCTAAAGAAACCCAAGTTAAATTTACTGTTGAAAACATTTCGTCAATAATGTTGTATAACATAGAACATTCCACATTCAGAACATTACCATACATAATGTACAATTTACACATAATGCTTATATTAAACGATCCTTCCAAATACATTTTTGTGGTTGTTCTGTAGTAGTGTGATTCTGTTCGTGGGAAACTGTTTATGTGGTCAATTGCCTCTTGCAGTGAGGCATCACTTATTTTATGGACTTGATTTTTTTCCCCTTACCTCACGAGATAGAAAACATATTCACTTTTATTTTTAATACTGTATCAATAGCACAATTTGAGTTGCTCAGTGTTGCTTTAAAAAATAATTTACACACTCGTTTTGTCTGATGTTTTATGTTAAAAACGTATGCACGAGTGAACGTCTTCCTTTTGTATATTTCATCGCTTTTATTATAATTTTTTTCCGTGTTTTGGACAGAGAATCCGGGCTAAATCTTCCCTCTGAAAAGTCTTACTGCCTAATTCAAAAAAATTTCGAAACAGTTCAGCTCTTTCATTCAAGCTTATTTTAACGGAGCTTTAAATGTATAATTTTCTTCACTAGCAGGTAGTAATTCTTTGGCTTTGTGCTTTTTCCCTAACTTGGAGATGTATTCTTGTCCAGAATTCATTTTTAGCCTTTTCATTATCGTTTCCACTTATATTCATTTCTCATTCTTTTTTGCTTCTAATACGTTCATATTCCGACTCCTCTTTCATCTCTATATTTCCAGATTCATCCAATAGTTCTTCACCCTCTATATTTCAGGGTTTTGTTATAATGTCCTCTAATTGTTCATTGTCAGTAAGGCTACTATTCGAACTGCTTACTTTGGATCTGTTGTCTTCTTCACTACCGAGAATGAAATCTGGATCCTTAAGGCTATCATTCTAAGAAAAATCCCTCACACTTTGGTCATCACGAAGTTCAGTTTCGTCCAAGACTCCCTTATCATAGATCAGACTTGACAATCCGGAGAAAGTCTATGGGAGAAAATGTCCGCGGTAATTGCCAACTTATTAATTGACTTTCTCCGGAAAGTATCGCCGCCTGGTGGATACTACCGCACAGTTGCCATGTTTCGGGCTTTTGAACACCAGTATATTTTTAGAGAAAATGTTGTTCTTTTAAATCCCAGAATTCTCCGATCAAACATAACAAAATTGTCTCTACTAAAAAACTGGTATCCAAAAATATAATAGAAAAGTCTATAGAAAAATCTAGCTGGTCTGCTACCACATAGCTGCCAACTCTTACGCTTTTTCTTACCACTAAAATTTAATAGAATTTTTTTCGTCATGTAATCACACGATCTTGTCAATTTAATAAGATAAAATTTACTATAAAATTTTAGTGGTAGGAAAACTACTAGTTCATAAGCAAATGCATAGAACAAATGGAGCTGTGAAAAAATTCCGTGTGATTTCGTGTCGTAAATACTATTACTGACGATTGATGGCGCTAGTAGCAGGACAAGTATAGCGGTCAAAGGCAACTTGCTGATTGAGAGGTCTGATACTATGATAAGGAGGTCTTGGTTTCGTCAGGTATTGATGGTGATCTTACAGAAACTAATTGTATCCATATATCAGATTGAGGATGATCATTAATTTTATCATTCTCTAGAGTGAAAATAATTCCTTCAACAACCAGGAGTAAACCACTTTGATGACAAACATGTGGATCTGAAAATATCTGATGAAAGTCAGGGCCGGATGGTTTTTTTACTGGCGCTAGTTGTATCTGCGTATGGTATTGAGAATGATCATTAATGCTGTCATTCATTTTATAATGTAGGAATAATCTCTTTATCTATCGGGACTTGTGCATTCAAACATAACGATTGATACCTTGTGTTGCCACTGAAGTTTTGAATTTCAATCCAATCTACAATATATTTTTTTTTCTGCGCAGTACTTGAGTCCGGATTCGCTTTAATCGATTCGCCAGAATCTGAAGTAAGTATTAACCCTTTAACGTTCATTGGTTTCCCTATGAAACCACAAAACTTTAATTACGAAATTCAACAGTGACAGTAGAATTTTAGTAGGAATGTTTTCCATTTTTTATATATGTGAAATATCGGTTTTTTCTTATATACAAATAAATCTGTTTATAATTTCCGGTGTCAATCATTTATTTCAACATTTCAGCAAGTGAAGTGCTTTATCCGTTAACCCATTCGGGACCATGGTATCATATATGCACCCTCTAAAAGAGCATACAGAAGTTGTTTTTGGCACCAGTAAAAAATAAAAGTAATATTTGCTTTCTCTAATTAGAGCATTTCTGTGATAGTTTAAGTGAAGGTAGCTTTTTTTAAAAAAAGTGGTGCCAACCGAATAAAATTTGTGTAAATGCCGCCGGTCCCGAAGAGGTTAAAGGGTTAAATCCAACGAATTAAGATGACTTACTGCACTCTGAGTTGTTTACAGATTTTGTAACCCTGTACATAATTAATGTCTCTGCGCTCACAATATTCGGCTCGTACATATCGGAATACGGTAACATAAATAAAAATTTTCGGCTGTTTGAATCAATTGAACTCAAAAAATTGGGTGCTACCATTTAAAAAAAGACATTTGGTGCAGTTTGTAATATACAGATATCCACCAATCACATATCAATGCATGCCATTTAAAAGTATACGTTATTATTAATCGATTGGTGTCAGTTTCCTTTTTGTACGATGTATGGCGGTAGAATTAGATGGAGGGGGGGGGGGGAGGGCATCAATAAGCGCCGACTTAACGGGGGTGACGGGATCAATTCAGGCAAACATAAACCACCATTAATTTTACATCTTCTTTTTGTCTTAATTAATCACAATGATTAAATAGGACACATTTTTAATTACTGGTAGAAGTATTTCTAATTGCTTATTTCGCATCCTTGAAGTTGACGCCTAGGGGGTATTACTTGTTCACGAATTACTGTATTACTGTATCGTATTTGCAGGCTTAAAAGCCGTGGATTATACAAACATATTTGTAACCAAACATATTAACCCCTTGGGGACGAGCGAAACGTATATGTGACGCAAAAGATGCTCAGAATCCTCGATTATTCCCACCAGTAACTTTTTATTGTAAAATTTCCCTTATTTAATGACAGCATTTCTGCGATTCAATTCGACAAAACTTTCTGTTTTGAGAAACCGGCGGTAAAAGATTAAAAATTCTGTAAAGGACGCTCGTCGCGAAGGGGTTAATTAATAAATGGAGTTAAATATGTATGATATAAAAGTATTTTATGTTTATGAAATATATTTTTTGTTTCTAATCATGTTTGCTTGATCCGCGGCTTATACGTGGAAAATTGCAGTACTTCGATGTTTTCATATGTATTTTAAATTGAAAAAATTCAATATATTACATTATACATAATTATTCCTAAAAAATGAAATTTTTCATGAATTAGCTGAAAAACATCTTTGTAAGTCAGTTATTAAGTATATTTATAAGGCAATTATTGTAAAAAATGCAACGAAATTTATTTTCTCCTTATTAAGTTTACCTTTAAAAACTTCATATTTGAATATTTTTATTAACTAGATTTACATTTTTGCAAAATGAAAAATAATTATCTTATTTTAAATATATTATGGAATATTTTAAATAAACAATTGCTACTATTTTTATGTAAGATAAAGGGCATTTTAAAAATGCAGAAAATAAAAATATATGTAAAATTGAAAATTATATTTGATTGTATCTCATTGATACTTATTGCAACGTATCCATGCAATGAAAGTAAATAAATAAAGTATCACCATTTCTCATTTTTACAACAAAAATGAATTAACGTTTTTTTTTTTTTTTTTTTTTTTTTACAGCAATTTTCCATTTCTTACCCAGATGTAAGAAACATTAGTAATAATTTCTAACTCTTTCACAAGTATCTAATGTAAAATGAGTTATTTCTTTGAAAGAAAGAAAATATATACATGTTTGTACATCTGGAATATTTTATGTAATAGTTTATATTGCACGAAGTTTAATATATGTATGTCAAATTCTATATTATTATCAATTGTATCTAATTCTATATTTTTGGCATTGTATTGCTGAGATTTCAGTCCCGGAGTATACATTGGTCATGTTTTTATTTGGGATTTTTTTCTTAAATCTACAAATTTTTTTTTGACAAATGTTTTTATTTTTTTAACGTTGCAAACTAGCGTCATGATAATTGTCAAACCAATCTTTTAAGGCAGCTCTCAAAATAAAACTGGCTATTTTCTTACATATTCCTGTATTTATTTTTGTTCCTAAATGCATGAGTACTGCATAGCTGAAAATTTTACGCGTTTTTCTTATCACTATATTTTTAACACTAGAACTACCATGAGCCGTCATTGTGACGGTTACCAAATGAATATATTCTGATTCGAACCAGAAATTACTTTTTAAAATAAATTAAATATAAAACTCACAGAAATACGTTAAATAAATAAGTTAAGTAGTTTTAAATAAAATTTCTCGTGTGAAATAGTATAAAAAAACTTGAGTAAAATTTCCCGTAGCTCTAGAGTTAAAGATAAAATTGTATTATTTAATAGCCGAAAATTTAAATCTAAGTAAGGTAAATTTTCTTATCAAATATAGTGATAGAAAAAAAGCGTAAACGTTGGCAGCTGTGGTAATGTAGTAGTTCACAGGTTCAACAAAAAAAGCTGTAAATATGGCAATTTGACCGGGATTTCCGGAACAAGAATTTCTGAATGCGATAGCCCGATAAATGTCTTTAGGAGAACAAAATAACTTATAACTGAAGATGTAATGCATTTATCGTAAAATGAAAAAGTATTCAATTCGAAATCGCTTTAATAATTATATCCGCAAGAATCATACTTTTACCATTAAAAATGAGTCCGTAAATATGTTTCGCAGGGAAAATGTTATTTTTTATAGGGGAGAGGGGACACTCTTAAAAAGAAATTACTAATAATACAATAACAAGGAATAAGTTTTATTTCTCTTAAAACAAAACTACTTTAAAAAAACTTTTATGAAGGGTTTTATAACAAAACGCTTTCTGCTATGTTTTTATTTTCAATTATTCTTATAGCCATTCTACTTCTTCTGGAGAAAAACAGTAAAAAAAAAAAACAGCAAGGTGCTTTTCCTGTGTTATGTTTTTTTAGCATGAAACAAGACTAATTAATTAAATTCCAAAGTATACAGTATTCAACTCATCTTTCTGTATTTTATTACAGATTGCTACAGCATCATAGATTCAATTAATTATCTGTTAACTTGAAAATCCACTTACCAAACAAAAATGATTAAAACAATTTTAAAAATGTAATTTGCGACCCAACATAAAGTAAATCTTTTTTTAATTAGAAAAATTGCTTTTATAAATTTGAATTTTAAAGATACACAGCTTTAAAAAAAGTTTAAAAGAACTTTATTATGTTTTATTATGTAAAAAAGACATAAGAAATTCTCCATGTCGATAATCGTAAATAATCGGTTAATGAAACAACAGCAAATATATTATTATACATACAAAATTTTTAATAAAACATTTTCTTCTGAAAAAAGAGAGAAAATATATTTTTTGATTTTTGTTGATGACAAGGAAACATACACTTAGAATTTCATAAATTTTCCGGTATTAATATTATTACTATTATTTTGAAATTCAGGGTCCGTGTAATTGAAGACCCGTGAGAAACAAATCCTTTGGATGTCGCGTTATGTTATTTATTTAACAAATTTTCAGAAAAATTAAAAATAAACTAGCTTAAAACCCTCTGACTGTCCCGCAAAACGGCAAAATTGTAATGTTGTTTTCTCTGTGTTTTTTAAATGCTATTAAAAAGGTTATTGTTCCTACAAAATATAAAAAACTTAATTACGTATATTAATGTAATCCTTGAGAGTATTAATCATAACTTAATGTATTTAAACTGCATTATATTTGTAGAATTATATTAATTTAAATAATGCTTGCATTGCTCTGAAACCTGGAGCTATTAACACTGGCGTGTCAGTGATAGGGTTAAGTAAACACTATTTCACAAGCAAAAAAATGCCTCAGACGTACAGCTAAGAAGCTACAAATCAAAAAATATAATGCATAAAAAATTGCAAGAATAATGTATTCCAAAATAAAAGTTTCAACTGAGGACTTATCGCATTGAGGTAAAATCGGCTAGGCAATAATTTTACCTTATTAAGATCTTCGATTTATATTCACGACCACTAAACGTGTTCCTTCTCGAACTTTTTAGACGCCCGTCAGCCCTCCTCCACGTTTGTGCCAATTGAAGACATATAAGATAAAAAAATAAAATCGTCCAGTACTGAGAGAAGCACAAATAGCATGTAGCTACTCTAAAAAGTGAGAATAAAGCTTTAAAAATCTCTGACAATATTTTTAGAAATATGACAACATGAATATTTCATTTTGAATAAATAAATAAATTTAATTGAAAAAAGAAAATGTATACAAGCAAAACATGTTAAAGCTAACGTTTCTTTTGTTTTTACAAATATTGAACTGACACGTAATTAAGTCTTCTAATTTTAATTATGTATATCATTGAGTTTTCATATTTTATTTTATGATAAATTCTGTTTTATTAGAGTTCTGTCTATCACGTATTCTAATAATGAGAATTATAGTAAAATCTATTCCAGTATTTTGAGAATAGTTTATTGAACAGTGAAATAGTCTGAGAAATATGTTTTTTTAAATATATTATATCAAAGAATAATCTTTTATAATGTTCAACTAAATTATTATCCATTTTCATTAAAAGCATTGGGGGAATGTTTCCTTACCAGCAGCTATAAATATTAAAGATAATCTCACTTAAATATCTGAGCGCTGGATGTAGCAATCTTTTAGACATATTTCTGTATTAGAAATAATATGTACAATAGCAAGTTTCAAACACCATAAATTCCTTAAAAGTGCAATAAAATAGGAAGATAGGTAAATATCTTCTTTTATCTACAATTTGATTAAACTACACGTAATTATACATTAAACTGCAATGTTCTCTATATCTTTATTTTTTATTTATGAATACATGGAATGTACCGTAATCTCCGGCGTATAATCCGCAGCTCAAAGAGTCGTTTTTTGACCCAGAAATATTATTTTATAAAATGTAACTTAAAAGATCGCTGTAAATATTTAACTACAATTATTGAATAAAATTTCTGGGTCGAAAAACGACTCTTTGAGCTGCGGATTATACGCCGGAAATTACGGTAATATTTATGTATTCCTTAATACTCAGAAGAATTATTACACTTTAAATACATACGATATATTTCAGTAAATTTAAAAATTTGCTTCGTTTGATTTTGAAAGAAAAAGATGATTTATTTTCGTTTTATTTTATGGTATTCAAATGCAAATTAAGATTGCTAACTATCCTAATGAAACTGTTACGCTTATAAACATTTATAGAATTGAAGATCATGCTGGCCAGGGTCAGAGGGAAATATACGTTTATATATTTCATAGTATTACTACATTTATAATTGAGTATTTAGTAGTAAAAATACATAAAAGGTGGTGGTGTAAGTACTTGCTTACTTCTGTTTGCACCATTGGGGACTCTTTTATTTAAAACACACGTTTCACTTTTTAAATTTAAAATAGGGTCTACTTTACAAACCTCCCTGCTTACATCCGCTTTGTGAAGATGTATTTATCAGTTATGTATCTGAACAGGATTCAATAAAGCTCAAGAATCAAACATACTAACCAAATGTGTTTCATTGAAAATTGGTATATGAAAATTGGGACGCTTTACTGTGACGGTCGTTACAAAAGTAAATTAATATGGCGACTAAAGTATGCCCATCTACTGCAGATCACGTTTAGAGGTCCTAATGCTGATTAAACCACCTTAGTAAAAAGTTAATAACTTCAATATGTTAGTTTGAATTGTTCCTCTTTGTTACAGCGCCTAGAATACATAGTGTGGCAAACGGCTACAAAATTGAATCCAATCAGTGGCGTAGCCAGGGTGGGTGTCCAGATGCTATGGATACCACTAATTTTGTAAAGTTTTCTTTGCATAACCTATCAGGAGAATTTTCTGCGATTATCAAAGCGAAGAAAACTTAACAATATTACTGGTATCCAGAGATTTGGACCCCTTGCCTGGCTACGCCAGTGAATCCGATAAATATAGAACAATGCTGGAAAGATAACGGGTCGTTCGCAGCGACATCTTCTAGCAGTGGCGTAGACAGGGTGGACGCCCAGATGGTTCGGATACCATTAATTTTATATAAATATTTTTGCCTTATCTAATCGGAGAATTTTCTGCGATATTGAAGACGAAGAAAACTTAATAATATTACTGGTTTCCAGAGCATTTGGACCCCCATCCTTCTCTGGCTACGCCACTGTATGCTAGCTCTTTTCAACGCAAACATTGTATAAGAATCGAACTGAGAAAACGTTTCAGCTGGTGGTAAATATTTTAAATAATTAAATTATACCCTATTTTCTTTGACTTGGATAGTGATTTTCATACGCTTTGAAAATATGAATGCTATTGATCATGGCCAAAAATCGTGATACGCATTCTTTTGTGCCTGGTTGCAGTACTCGATACAAGACAGCAAACTAAAAACTATCCCTATTTAGTATACCAAAGGATGAATCTCTGCTAGAAGAGTGGAAAAGAATCATTCCCTGATATGATAAAAAACTAACTTCAGAATCAGTTACATCTGAAATATACACTTACAAGAAAATTTTATTAACAGAAATTATGTTCATGTTGTCAATAGTGAAACGTTTAGTTTTGAAAGAGGTAAATCTGCTTTTAAAGAATATGTATCTGCGATCGCCCTATTATTGTAACGAATCTTTGCACGTTTATCGGCTACAATTTTTTAGCGCTTTTTAAAGCATTACCAATTTGGCTTATTTTTAAATCCCTAAATTTCGCATTCATACCGGAAATTCTCTATAATGTTCTTTTCCGTACTTAATGGCAGATATTTCGTGACTTCTTAAAATGAAAATTCTTGTTTCAGAATTTCCGGTTTGAATTCGAAAATTTTGAATTAAAAAACGATAAAACTGATTTCCACACTATGTATTCCAGGCGCTCACTGTATCTTTGTGACGGTCTGCACAAAATGTATTTCAATAGTTATGACTTACCGTAATTTCCGATATATAAGCCGCGGCTAAAAAAATCCCGTTACCAAGCAGAAATTTTATTTTTTAAAAAAGGTCAAATAAGTTCCTTGCACAAATAGATTATATTTTATTAAATAAACTTTCTGGTCGGAAACAGATTTATTTGAGTCGCGGCTTATACAAAGGAAATTACGGTACTTGAAATAAAAGCAGATAAAAGTAAATCTTCTGTCAGCAGGTCGACGTGACATTACTTAATTCATTCTCATCACACTGCAGGATGAGCCCATGTCACTGAAGTCTACATTCCCCAGGGTATTGCACTTTCATGGTCAGTGGCGTAGCCAGGCTGGGGGTCCAGATGCTTTGGATACCACTAATTTTATAAAGTTTTCTTTGTTTTACCTAATAGGAGAACTTTCTGCAATAACTAAGGCGAAGAAAATTTTACAATATTACTGGTATCCAGAGCATTTGGACCCCCTCCCTGGCTACGCTACTGTTCATGGTGGTTGAAAGAACTAAAAATGTTCTCTTTGATTGTCCACACCAAGAGTGGTTACATGGCATTGATTATTTACTACCGTATGTAAACCACTGAATACATTAGAACGGGATCGTTTTTCTGGGAAATCGTGATTATTTACGTCATTTACGGCGAACAGTTGTAACTAAATATTACGAAATTGCATAGATATCACATTGGTTAGTTATCACAATATGCCGAATACGCATGACGGTAGTTAAAGTTTCAGTCTAGTTTAGCAAAATTTTATTAAAAACTATGAAGGAAACCTAAATACGTTCACTGCGCGCAAAGATAGCCACTATATAGAATATTGTAGTGATAAAAATTTGGAGGTTTCAATATTGTTAGTGCTTGTAGGGACAAGTACGTGAAATAGGTCAATTTTCATAGTATTCCCCATTCATGAAGAAATTTAAAATGTAGTTAACTAGAGCAGCCATTCAAAGGAATAACCAAATAAACAGAAAATCATATGGATTCACATACGCTCGGTAGCGGCTCGTCAGGGAGCTCACAATTACTTTATTATCAGTAATTTTGTAAACTAAATTTATCTTTGTTTACTCATTAAACATTTCACGATTAAAAAATGTCAAATTTTATATACTAAAATTCACGTTGTAAAAAGATTGTGAACCCTCTGACGAGCCTTGCATACGCTAAACATGTTTCAAAGTCGCAAAGATTTTCATATAATGTAACACACTCCGAGGCATTTGTGACAATAATGAATAAAGTTATATATTTTCACACGGCACTCACATGAGATATAACTTCATTTTATGGATGACGTTTTAAGTTTAAGACCATGACATATTTTGACCGTTGTCTTTAAATTCCATAGCTTTAGCAAGGCTCCCAGGTGATCCACTGTTTGAATACCAATTTTTTTTTCTAACAAAACTCTTCTTTTTGGATGTTTTTTGAAAATTTCTCCTACCCCGGAGAAAACCTATTTCTGTTGTATATATTTTAGTATTCAAAAAACGCATCATTTGTTAGTTCTACGTTAGACATCGTTGCATAAATATAATCATTCATTCGATATATCTCATTCCAATGTAATACTTTCCTTTCATTATCTTACATGGGCTTATTTCGTGACGAGTTTCCTCAGAACTCCTAACGTTTAAAAAAGTTTCCACTTAAAATACAAAAATAGTTTCGAACTTTTCTTAAGAAATACATAAGAAACAAAATACACTATCTGCTCCCCCTCAACAAAAAATGCCAATTGAGAAATTAAATTGTATTTAATAATAAATTTCAAATAATAAACTGATGTAATTTCATTATTTTTTTCTTGTACGCTGCATGATTGAAAAAAGTAATAAGTATCTATTTTGACGTTTATTATTATTTTTTTAAGTTCTACGTTAAAACTTTTCAATTATTTTCAATTATAGTTTTCGGAAGCGAAAGAGAACTTGTCGAAAAAACGAAGCCAATCTGAACTTCTTAAAAGATGAAATTTAACTGTTAAGGCGAAACTCCGAAATAGAGTATAAAGAATATCCTGAAAAAATTATCTTTCTTTCTCGATTTTTTTAAAGAAACGATTGTTTAATCTGAGATAATTGGTATCACAAAAAATTACTTTCAATATAAGGAAAAAAAAATAACGTATATTTTTTTATTTGCAAAAAATACAGGACAGCTTCTCATTACCAAAAATAAAGGCATCAGATTCATTTATTGATTCGGAGATTATTTATCTTGCTTATCAAGAGCATGTTCTGAGTTTTATATAGGACATATTGATATAAATAATCACAAAAACATATACCTTTTAAAATAAAATTTATATTGTTTCCTAAAAACTTTAATTAATTTCGGTTTCACTCAAACTATGGAACTGTTGGCTATCTGACTTTTGAACGTAAATTGTTTTTGTACTTCAAAAGTTTAACACTAAAACTTTTTTATTGAATGCTTTTATCCTAAATAAATATTTATCTACCTTAATACAGCTGCATCACTTATCTATAAAAAACAATAGATTTTAGGCATTGTGATTGTACACTTGAAACCAGTGGCGTAACCAGGGTGGAGGTCTAGAGGCTCTGGATACCACTATTTTAAAGATATATTCCTCGCCTTATCTAGTTTCATAATTTTCTGCAATTAAACTAGGCGTAAATAAACGAAATTAGTGGTATCAAGACCCTATGGACACACACCATGGCTACGCCACTGCTTCAAACAAATAAAGTCTATTTTTTTAACTATGGAAATAATAATCTTATAAAATAAGCGATACTTTATTAGGGTAAATAGATGTTAAAAATGTATACAAAAATCCATATAAAAGTTTGGGCCTTAAACTTTTTTAGCATAAAACTGTTAGACACGCGCACATGTGTCCGCATGTATTATCGCTTTCAGAGGCAAAGTAAATCTAATGCTAAAATGTTGAATTGATTGATTGTCACTTGAATTTACAAACGAATTGATTTGAAAATATGTAAATTTTCTCTACACGTATATTATACAAGAAACGTTTTATTAAAAAATTCTGGGTTCCACGTTGGCAGTTGGGAATTGAAATGAATTTTGAAGGTATTTGGCACAGGATAGCTAAGACCAATCTCTAACCAATTTTTTTTTCTACTTTTTACATTTTATTTGTTGACTTTTTTTTAAACGGCCACTTTCTGTTTCGAAAGTGAAAGAATCTTCTTAACGAAACTCTGCAGCCAAAATCGAAAAACTAACGGGACTGCTAGGGAGAGTAACCGAATTATCCTATGCAAAAAATAGACTTAATATTCCAATAGACTTAACATTAGCTTGAGTGTTACTTTCCGTGACTAGTGTAGGCTCTTAACTAAAATATCGGCCACGGTAACGTCATGGTTGAGTCACAAATTGAAAGTTACTTGAGTATCATAATGTGCCCAAATAAAGATGGGCTCACTCTTCATAAACTCATAGCATTTCCTTTGCATTTAATATGCCTTGTACTATACGACCATCATTGCAATCTGTTTTGAAACAATTACAGGGTTCTTACGTTTTTACCAGAATATTTTAATAAAACTTTTCTATTTAATATTTAACCCTTTTAGTGCGGGAGTCGACAAAAGTCGACATAAGTGTCCGAGTGCGGGAGCCGACTAATGTCAACATCTAGGAGTTGGGTGCTGTAGACTACACAAAGCTTCGACAAAAGACGCCTAGGCGTTCACGGCGTGTATTGTACTCACTGTAGTGCGTCATGGAATTAGCAGAAAAAAAAAACCCAAACAATTCAGCGCTGAAAGGGTTAAACACCAGAAATTTAAGACTCCTCGAGTAATTGCAGGATTTTTAATACATTTCTGCATTTAAATTAGGCGAAAAATTCTATTAAAAATTGTAATAAAAGCGTACGAACCTTGAATTAAAATCAAATATAACATTTGGAGTTCTGAAATTTACACCTTCATAAATCCTAAACTACTTGACCAAATGAATTACTGTTTGATGTTCATAGGTAATATTTACCGATGAATTCAAATATCAAGTCACAATTAGGTGTTATGATTGAAAATTTTAAAGTTTGTTACAAGTTCCATATATAGACGACTGCTTAAACACAATTTAAGCGTTGCATTAATTGGTAGACGTTATCTCAAATCGATTGGTAATCAGTCACATAATTATGTGATGATTTGCGGCAAAATTAGTAGGTTTTTTTCACTTTTTTCAATCACTGTACCCGAGAAATAAAAGGGTTGGGTTGATTATTGACGGCCAATTATCTACACTAGGGATATAGGCCCGGGGGGAGTGCCCTTCGTGGGGGTCTTTCTAAGGGAACCTAATCCGTATTTACGCATGGATAAATCCACGGCTCGAAGAAAACCACGAAAACTCCGAACGATTAGGCCGACGGGCGCGATTGGGATCGAACCCAGCACCTCCCGTCTACCAGCTTCGAGAGCACAACCTCTCAGCCACTGGTGGGGCCGAGAAATAAAAAGGATTTCAATAATAATAATTAAAGAGTAGTGATGAAAATCCCAGTAGTCCATAATTTATTGGAAAATAAGATAGTTTTCTAATATTGTTGATGAAGGGTTTTTTTAGGGGGTGGGCGGTTTGTTACTTTGAAATTATTTACAGTCAGTCAGCGGCTCGTGAATGGACTTGAATTTACTATGAAATAAAAATTAAATTTATTTTATTTTTTTCAAAATTACTCCATATTCAGTAGCGTTTCGTCAGGAGATTGTGCATCACTTTACTACCAGTATTTTTATAAGCTAACATTCTCCTTATTTAAATGTAGAACGTCCCACTATTAAATAACTTCAATTTTAGTATACAAAAATACTGGTATTAAAGTGATGCCGGACCTTCTAATCAGCCGCTAATGGTTATAGTACAAACAACCCATCTACAAAAATTAACTTGAAATATTAAGAAAACACTTTAACCCTTTCCGGCACAGTGGTCCCACTCCGGGCACACCTAATTTTAATTCCAAACTTGCATTCTGCACCAAGAATATTTTAATAAAATTTTGTTTCTATAATGAAAGCTTAAAATAAGGAGTACATATTTTCTGAAAAAGTCGTTTGTAAATTCCGGTGTCAGTCAGCAATTTCTCATTTTACAAACAGAGTTTGTCTGTGCCGGAAAGTGTTAACATATTTCAAATTTTGGTTCTGATTTTTTCTTAAATTAAATAATTCGGACATTTGTGGTTAATACATAAAGAATAAAAAATATTTTAACATCTTCCCTAATACAAAACTAATATTCAGCGGCTTCAGAATGTTCTGGATACAACTAATTTATTAAAGTTATTTTCGCCTTTTTTAATTACTGAAAAGTATATAAGGAAATTATATTAGATAAGTCGAAGGCTATTTCTTTTAAAGTAGTGGAATCCAGAGAATCTGGACCGTCACCTTTTCTGCGCCACTCCATTTACTGTTTATACTGGCCCCCAGTATTGCGTTTATCAGAAACGCTTTTAATAAAAAAACAATATTGTTTCACATTGAAAATATTTGCTATAAAACGACACTATTACAGAAATATTGGCTTTACACTAAAACGTACATCCTAAAGAAACGCCAAAATTGCGCAACTTCATGCTTAGAAAATGTATTATCTGCTTCTGAGATAAATATTAAAAATTACCAAAGCAAAACATACAAACGAATAAAATTTGTTCATAATAAACAATTCTAACAAGCTGTCTAATAGTCTTTAAGAATGTATTCTAATCTCCAAAAGATATAGGTAATGTCAATTCTGCAATAATTTCTCTCTTTCCAGTAACTTAAAATATTTCTGACATATATTAGGCATTGGTTCTCCATAACATACTATCGAAAATTTTGAACTGTGTGCTTGAAATACGATTATGTCACGTTAATAAACTATTTTCTCTGCATGAAGAACTCTCATGTTGAATTTTAGCCAGATTCCATTTGCGATTTTGCTATGACAATTGAATCGTTTCGTGCGAAATATTACCGACTAACAAATTCATGTGCGGTTATACAAAACGTTTACAATGCCTACTGATTTCCGATGCTCAGCACGTATTTTTCAAAGTTATTTTTCTAAGGTGAAATGCTATTTTATTAGTTGTAAAGTATGCTTTCGAGAATTTCCCTCAATTAATCTGTAATCCTTTTTCATAGTATTTAGTATTCGAATTTATGTGACAAAATGTAGTACCATTCATAAGGAGTGAATCATTTTCTGACAACTACAGATATTGCAATAAATTGAAAAATATGTTTTTTTATTTTTTAATCCATAAAAAAGGTACAATTGAAAGTCGGCTAAAAGTGAAGACGGTAAATTTTTAAGTCGATAATATAGTTTCCTTCATTTATTTTGCATCATTAGCGCAATAATGCATGCATTTCAGGAATTTTTTTTATTCAGAAATTTCGAGTCCATACCAGAAATTCTGAACATGATTATCTCTTTATTTGATGACAGACGTTTCGTCATTACATTAAGTAAAAATAATTTTTTTCAGAATTTACGGTATGCCATAAAGGCATTTCTAATAAAATGTCTGATTGTTTTTTAAATATATTCTAATCTCCAAAAGAAATGCATATTATAAACTCTCCATAGGTGTTTATGCCTCCAGTAGCCTGAATTACTTCAGGCACATATCGTCACTACCATGTCAAACATGTCGAATGTGAAAAAATGCATTTTTCAACAATTTTAAAAATGGGCCGATTGTCACTACTAAATTTTAAGAGCGTTGCAGGGTTTTAACATCACAAGGGTTACCAGTTTGGTCACCTTTTCTATTCAGAAATTTTTAATTCATAACAAAAATTTAAATTAGACATTTTTCTTTATATAATTACAGCTTATTTATTGATTAATTAAAATAAGAATGAACTCGGCATCTCTGAACGAAAACAGAGGCTAAACTGGCAACCCTGTTCTTCACAGTTTCATTAATATTTTTACTAGGCAGAGAATTCGAATACAATTTAGTGGTTTCAATCGGCCCATTTTTGAAAAGTAATGAAAAATGCATTTTTTCATATTCGATAGTTTGACATGGTAGCGACGATATCAGACATTGGTGTCCGTTAGCATGCTATCGAAAATCTTGAATTGTTGCATTCGTTCGAAATATGAATTCGTATTTCTCAAATTTTAGTGTTTTTCAAATTGAAATCTATATCTTTGCAACAAATCAGTCCGTTGATTTGTTTCTTTTTCCATAAATAAAATGAATCGACCACATATAATGTAGGTAATTTTTAGGTATATGAACAAATTTTTAATTATCGAAATTACAAATCCAATAAATTATTATAATTATAAATCAATTAACAATCAAATTATCAATCATTAAAATTAGGAATTATGACTTACATATTTTTTAAATAAGAAGAATCAACATAATATATATCATTAACAATTTTAGATTTCATGCCTTGAAAATGCGTTTCAGGATTTTGTGATGAATATTTAAAAACTATCAGTGTAAATCAAATAATTGTTTCTTACAAAGACATTCCTTATAGATTATATATTTCTTTTAACCCTTTCAGGGGCAAAGTACTTTTGTAGCTAAAATATTGAAATGATTGATTGACATCAGGATTCACGAACGAATTTATCTTAAAATAAGTAAAAGCTTTTCCTCATGTATCTTATAAATTTAAAATTTGGTTATAAAATTCTGGTGTCATTGTGGCATTTTGGGATTAAAATTAAGTGTTATATATTATATACCGGTGCCCTTCAAGGGGTTAAATATATTCTAATCCACAAGAGAGATACGTAATGTGAACGCTTCAAAAATCTCTCGCTATTTTCAGTAACTTAAAACATTTCAGACATTGTTTCTCGTTATCATGCTTTAGAAAATCTTGAACTGTTTCGTTGACTCCAAATGCAAATACATGTTTTTCGAAATTCAGTATTTCTCAAATTCTATTTTAAATATTTCCACTAAATCACTCAAATGCATTCTTTCTTTTTTCATCAAAATCAATTAATCGTCCCAAATATAACCCAGAGAATTTTTAGATTAAAAAGCAAGTTTTAATTATAAAAATGAATAACAGGTGTCAGCGCGGTCACTTTTTTAGCTACCACTATTTCCAGACAATAACCTCTTGCAAATAATGTAGACATCTACTAAGATTAATTCTCTTTATATTTGAAAAATTGTGATAGACAGTTCTTTTTAACAAGAAAATCATGTTTATTATGTTCAATGTGCCCAGCATCGAAAGTATGGATACAACGATGGTGGATGCATTGAGAATACTAAACTTAATTTTCGTATTAACCCTTTCAGGGGCAGTGGTATGGTTATGAAACCACTTAATTTTAATTCCCAAACGGCACAATGACACCAGAATTTTGCTAAAATCTTTTCCATTTAATATGAATGTGAAATATAGTATTTTTCTTATTTCAAAATAATATTTTTTTGTAAATTCCGGTGCCAGCCATTTATTTCAACATTTTAGTACTGAAAGTACTTTGCCCCTGAAAGGGTTAAAATAAATTGTGTCACGCTTACATGTCTTAGTTTTATTAATAAATGTGCTTCCCTGTTATAAAGCCACATATATGCATGTAATGAGGGGCGTATTTATGCTGTGGCTGAATTTGATAAATTACATTCCAGAGCTTCTAATTTGTAAATGTTGTGCATCCTTATACGTTGAATCGAAGACGATTTACAACTTTGTGATTCATTGTATCCCTGTCTTCAACATTTTTCAAGATATGAACACGAACTCCGCAGGCTGTTCCAAGGGGGTACCGCCAGGTATCTCATCCAGAATTGCATACCTCTTTTACTTTCCTTAAACACCACATTCATGGCTATAGCTTACTTGGTTCACCAGTTAATTTAGGCTAAACGGAATTAAAGAATCCCTCTGTATATTTTAAGCTGCAAGTGACATAAGAAATGTAAACTCCAATGTTCTCCAATAATATCTCCCTTTCGAGTATCTTAAAACGTTCACATGCGTTTTCGTTTACATGCTGTTCAAAATCTTGAACTGTTGCGTTTGCTCGAAAAAGACGCCTAACCGAAGACAACTATGTTGTATGCATGAAATTCTCTCCTATTGAATCTAGTCGGATTTAATTTGTAAATTTGTTATCGCATTTCATGATTCTTTCAAAGACTGGATACAACAAAAATTTTTTAAGGTATACAAGTTATTAACAATGCCTAGTGACTTCAGATACTCGGTACGTGCATTTTGAAATTTATATATCAACTACGATAAAATGGCATTTTTCAACGGCTGAAGTAGTAGGGAGATATCGCAGCAATAAAAACATGTTATTTTTAATACATGTATGTTAATAGCTGTTAAAAATTGCAAAACATTATTTTTTAGTATTATTTTATATGTTAGTATTATCTAATACATTGGATACTAAAACATATTTCATCTTTGTGAGATGAATAGATGTAAATTAACCATTGCAAAAAAATACAATTAAAAAATTGTGCGATATACACAGTTGTAAGAAACTGTGTCAGATTCTTTAAAAATGAATTCTAGTCTGCAAGAGACATAGGTAATGTAAACTCTTCAATTGTATCTCTATTTCCAGTAACTTAACACATTGTCATCGGGAAACGAGAAGTCTATTTTTTTTACAAAAAACATCATTGATGAAGGGCGTGGCTTCTAATATACATTTATATCTTGCTGTATATACCGTAATTTCCATCGTATAATCCGAAGCTCAAAGAGTCGTTTTTCGACCCAGAAATATTATTTTATAAAATGTAACTTAAAAGATCGCTGTAAATAATTAACTACAATTATTGAATAAATTTTCTGGGTCGAAAAACGATTCTTTTTGCTGCGGATTATACGCCGGAAATTACGGTAGTTTTTTTTTTTTTTTTGTAATATATTTTATATTTATCTTTTAGATATTATATATATGCTTGTTAAATGCGAAAATTGCAATACATTATTTTTTAGTAATATTTTATATTTTAGTATAATCTAATACATTATACACTAAAACATATTTCATCTTTCTGGGACGAATATATGCAAATTTCCAGTACAAAAAATTGAAATAAAGTAAAATCCGTATATTGAAAGATATTTACTGATGCCAATTATAATCTAGGAAACCAATTTACGAGATACTTACAGGAGAGGGAAAAGATTCTACTATTATAAAACTCAGATTTACAAAAACATAACGATAGCAATGTGTTAAAATACATCTGACGTATCGTAGCTACAATGTCAAACTATCGAATGTGAAAAAATGCATTTTTCATTACTTTTAAAAACTTGCCGATTGTCAACACTAAATTTTAGGAGGGTTGAAGGGTTACAACATCACCAGGGTTGCCAGTTTGGCCTCTTTTTCCATTCAGAAATGTTATATCCATACCAGAAATTTAAAATAGACATTTCATCTGTATATAATGACAGTCTATCTCGTAATTACTTAAAGTAAAAAAAAATTCTCTCAAAATTTCCGGTATGAATCCGGCATCACTGAATAAACAAGTTGGAAATTGTACGTCAAACGTTACAAACGAGGTGCGTTCGTACGCACGTTTTAGAATTAAATTCATGATATCCCGTGCGTAGAACGGGTTAAACAGCTAGTTAAGTATATATTTTATGACACTGTTCATACAAATATCTTAACTAGTTATATAAATATTCAGATATATATGTATCAGCTAGTTATATAAATATTCAGATCTTGATGATTTCTAATTCTCTGATATCAATTATATCGTCTGCAGATTAATTTCTGTCATAAAATAAGTATCTCGGTCGCTTGACGATTAAAATTCCGAAGCTCCTATAACAAAAAAGCACCGATTTAAAAAAAAATCAAATTTCTTAATAAATATTTTTATTAATATCTCCTAAAGTTTTGATTCGATTTTAATAAAATTTGAAATGACTCGACAAAATTCTGCAAAGATAATATATTTTAAATTGCAAACCATTTGGTTGGGTAGTTTTTGCGTTGTTATATGCGGACAGACAGACAGACGGACGGACCAAACGACGACTATAGGTGCTACGTATTTATATAATTACGAACGCACCTAAAAAGGAAGCCAAACTGGCAACCTTGTTCTTCACAGAAATTTTATTATTATTTTTACTAGGCGAAGAATTCTAATAAAATTTAGTGGTGACAATCGGCTGATTTTTAAAAGGAATGATTTTTTTTTAATATTCGATAGTTTGACATGGTAGCGACGATATATGAGATACCTGTTCCCGTTCACATGCTGTTTAAATTTTGAACTTTGGTCTAGATTGTAATATAAATTGATATTTCTCAAAAAGCTTTATTTCATAAATTCAGATTTATACATTTCAAATCATCAGTCGACTGAATTGATTTTTTCATACAAACAATCAATTAACCTAATTTTAATCTAGAGAACTTTAAAGTTCAAAACCAAATCTATAATTATGAAAATATTAACCAAATTCGCATTTAATTTATGACAGTGGCGTAGCGTACAGGAGGATGGCTTGAACGCTTTAGTACCAGTACTTTTATATACTACATTTGGCCTTATTTAATTCTTAACGTTAAAAAATTACATAAGGTCAAATGTAATATATAATTATTCTGGTAGTAAAGGGATAGAGTCCTCCCCTCCCCACCCCTCTTACGCTACGCCACTGATTTTTAAATTTTGCTCTAAATTCTTATTAGATAAAACATACCAGCATCCTTTAGAACATTAGTATTTAAAGTTACTGATCATGCCTTAAAAATATATTTCCGGTTTATGATATTAATGTTTAAAAGATACTGTTGCAAAAAATTGTCTAATACAATTTGTTTGCTGTACGAACAATTAGTATATTTATACTAACTCTTGTTTTTTTTCTTTTTATGTGAAAAGAAATAGATTAAATTTTTATTGAAAATTATGAGAAAAGCAAAATCTATCTCATTTGAGAAAAATATAATTCAAAATTCAACATTTACAAACTAATCCACATGATTTTTCCTAAACGAGCAAAGAATGAGAATGCGCAAAGCACATTAAAGCACATGGAAAGTATAAAAAAAATCCACAAGTTGAAATCAAATGACCGCATAGAAAAGACAGTTAAGTAAGCTGTCACTAAAAATATTTCTCTTTCCTTGCTGGAACTAAGTGATCCTATAAAAGTTATTCCTAATTCTTAAACTTCTCTTACATGAAAAACTTCTCACTGCATGAGCTGTACACCATCGCTATAAAGTATTCTAAGGTCTACATAATAGTCTTAAAAATGTATTTTAATCTGCAAGAGATATAAGTAGTATAAGCCCTTTTGAATAAGTAATATAAGCTCTCTAATAATATATTTTTTCCAAATAATTGGAAACACTTTAGAGAACTATTGAACACTGGTTCTCCTTCATGTGATATTCAAAATCTTGAACTGTTCCGTCGGCTGAAAATAGAATTCTCACGGAAGAAAACTAAATTATATGCATTCAATTCTCTCGAGTTCAATTCTATCCGAATTTCAGTTGTAGTAGATTTATTATCGCATCTATTATTCTACAGAAGAATGCAGACAAAAAAAAAATTATTTGAAGCTATACAAACAGTTAACAATACCTAGTGATATCACATGCTCAGCGTGTGTATTTTCAAATGTATATATCAAATACGATAAAGTGACATTTTCCAACGCCTGGAGTACCTTGGAAGTATCACAACAAATTCAAACATCGGGTTGTTTTTAATAATGGTGCTATAACTTTTACTAAAGTTTGTAATACATCATTAATTCCTCTATTCTTTCATATGTTAGTATGTTCAAAACACATTTCCTAATACCAAAGCTTCATACTGGATTAACATTACATTTATTGGAGGGGCAGTATTGGCGTTTCATTGGAAATATTTCTAATGTATTCAATATTTGCTTTACTTACATACATTGGACTTACATACAAATTTACATTGGAAATATTTCCTATAAAACATAAAAAATGCATAAATATTGGCTGTAATATTGGAAATATTTTTAATGCTAATGAAATAGTGTACATATTTTGGCTTTATTTAGGACATATTACCAACAAAACACTTCTTTTACTAATATTTAAAGTAAATAATTCATAAATATTAATATTCAAAGTAAATATTTTACAAATATTGGATTTATGTCGGAAATATTTTCAATGAATCACCAATATTGGCCTAAAATTGGCTTTATTTTACATGGGTGATATATGTCTTGCCAATATTGGCGAAATATTAACAAAATATAGATATTCAAATACTGGGGCAATATTTTATGCCCACATTTAGCCATGCTATACGCATTATTAGCCTATATTTGTTTGCAAATACTGTTATAATTAAATATTAAATAAAAAATATATATATATTATAAAAATAATAAATTACTTAAATTATAAGGTACTTCTCTATTATCCCGTCGACCACTTTTCATAACTAAAAACTATCGCCAAACTGTAACGCCAAATAAACAGGAGAATGTTGCCATTGGACTATCAAAATAAATAAATAAATAAAATATAAGAATTTAAGGACACAATTGTTATTTTAATTAATGAAATAACTATAAATCATTAAAACATAATGAAAAATGCACGCAAATGTCGAATTAAAAACCACTTCATAACATAACAAACACGTATAATGCTTCTGACATCAAGTAAATGGGACTGCATTTTTGACGTTTAATCTTACAGTTTGGCGATAGTTTTTTATGAAAAGTGGACGACGGGATAATAGAGAAGTGCCAATAATAAATTTTATTTCCTGTCTACGAGATGCACATTTAAAAACTATCACTAAAAGAAAAATACAGTCAAATAAAATTTGTTGATTATAGACAATTCCAGCAGACTGAGTAACAGTCTTTGAAATATATACTAATTTCCAAGAGAGATAAGCAATGTACACCCTCCAATAATATCTCTCATTGCAGTAGCTTAAGGTGCTTCAGATGTATATCAGATATTGGTTCTCCTTAACAAAATTGCAATCTTCAACCGTTGCGTTTGCTCGAAATATAATTATATTACTGAAGGAAACTATATTATCGGCATTAAAGTCTCTCGCGTTCACTTTTATTCGAGTTCCAATTATACTTTTGTTATCGTATTGAAATAGGCAGACTAGCAGACTCTTTGAAGCTATACTAATAATTAACCCTAAACTGCGCAGCGATGCATATATTAATCAATAATAACATAACAGTTAATACATAAATTCAGTTCCATGTTACCACAATATTTGAATAATATAAAAATATTCGCCTTCCTTAACCCATTAACCACCAAAACTATATGGTAGGAATCTTCAACTTTATTTCTGAAAGCCGATTTCCACCACAAATTCCAACATGTAATTTTCGCTTTTCTTAATCTCAAAGTTTTTGTCAATAAATAAGGGGAATAGTTTAAATCAAAAATATTGGTAGCTTGGTAGTTAATTAAAGTATGCGCCATTATTTCGACCGTTGCGTCAACGCAACACTACCGGGTAATAGGTTAAGTAATCACTACAGTCTGTCATTAAATAAAGCGAATGATTACTCTTTACAACTTTTGGTATCTAACTCTAAATGAGTATAAAAATAAACATAATTACAAATGAAAAATTCTTGCAATGAAGAGTTAAAAATGGATAGTGATCTCAGATTATCAACACGTGTATATTTAAATTTATATTTCAACTAGATAAAAGTTGCATTTACCAACACCTGAAGTAACCTGGAGTTATCACAGTCAATTAAAACATTTCTTATTTGTATGTATGTATACATAGCAGCCATTTATTACGCTTTTATCTTTCCAATAAAATTTAATAGTATATTTTGCCGTATTTAATCACCGAAGTCTGTGATTAAATAAGGTAAAATATTGTATTAAATTTTAGTGGTAATAAAAAGCATACAATTTCGCAACTATGTGTATATTAACAGTTATTAAAAATAAAAATTCGACATTTTTTAAGCGTTCTTTTATGTTTTATGTCTTATGTCTAACATATAAATTACTGACAAATATTTCATGTATCTGAGATGAATATTTTAAAATTATCGATATAATAAAAGTCTAATGAAATTTGTTTACTCACTATATATAATTCTAAGAAACTGAACATAATTCTAAGCGACTTATAGAATGTATATCACATCACCAATAGATAAAAATAATGTAAACCTCCCACATAATATCTCTTTTCCCAGAAACTTTAAAATACTTCAGACATATATCATACATTGTTCTCATTAACATGTTAACAAACATCTTGAACTATATCAGGGGCTCGAAATATGATTGTATGACGATAGAAAATATCTTCTGCATGAAAACCTCTTGTGTTCAGTTTTCGTCGAATGTCAACTGTAGTTCTGTCATCTTATTTGAATCGTACTTTTCGAAAGAATGCAGACTAACGAATTCCTTTCAAGCTATACAAAGGGGTAACAATATCTAGCGAACTCTATTATTCAGCACGTTTATTTTCAAAATTATATTTCAAATAACATAAAGTGATATTTTATTATATATAAGATATACCTTCGGGAAATTCCATGAATTTATTTCACCATATTTCTCATAGTTTTTAATATTTATATTTCTTTCTAGAATATTCGCGGTTTAGGTATAGAAATTGCCATGAGATGAGAAATCACGGAATTTCTCATATTCGTGGAAAACATCTTTTGTGATTCCAAACTCTTCAATAATATCTGTCTTTTCTGTAACTTAAAATACTCTAGACATATATTATTAACACATTTTAATCAGGAATTTTTTATTAAATCTGGATTTTAAAACACTGTGGGGGTAACACTGTAAAACTTAGTTAATAGATCAAAAAATATGAATAAGTATTAAAAAGATTAATGCAAAATACCAAAATAGTGAATTAAATTAAATTACTGGTAGCAACTGATAATACATGCCACAGTTGGTAGCGCCTAGGTTGCGCTACGATCTGGGACATGCTGACTTCCATTTTTGAGACAAATACGATAGGCATTTAGTTATTACGGAGGTAGTGGTTAAGCGAACCGACGTGAAAACAAACAAACAAACAAAAAGGCGAGAAGAAAACATTTCTTTTACAACTAGATAACAATAATTTTTCATGAAATATTTACACGGCCGGTAAAACCGTTCGTTTTATTTATAACCAATAAAGATTTCAAAGTGTTCGGACAAAAAGAATAAGAAAATGAGCGCCTTTATCACTAAACATCAATATTTTTTTATGCGAATTTTTCATTTAAAATATAATTTTGTACAAAATCGGTTTAAATATATACAATAATAAAAACTTGATGTTTTTTTAAATTTATTATCGCGGGCACCGCCAACTCCGGGAGAGTCAGCTAGTATATTGTAAATCATATTGCTGTGTTTACCCGAAATATGATTTATATGACTTTCGAAAATTCTAAATTCTTTTAAATTGCGTTTCATGGTATTTAATATTTAGTTTTATTTTGAGAATGCATGGTCTCTTTTATAAAAAACTATACACGCGATGTTATTCATGAAACTTTTATAATACCATCGCATCAATTTCATTATAATAATTTCTTTCAGAATATAAACGTATTTTTTGCATATCTGATGATCTACATATCGTCGCTACTATGTCAAACTATCGAATATTAAAAAAAAGCATTTTTCATTACTTTTAAATGTAGGCCGATTGTCACCACTACATTTTATCAGAATTCTTTGCCTAGTAAAAGTACTGTAATTTCCGGCGTATAATCCGCAGCTCAAAGAGTCGTTTTTCGAATCAGAAATTTTATTCAATAATTGTAGTTAAATATTTTCAGCGATCTTTTAAGTTACATTTTATAAAATAATATTTCTGGGTCGAAAAACGACTCTTTGAGCTGCGGATTATACGCCGGAAATTACGGTACTAATAAAATTTCCGTGAAAAACAGGGTTACCAGTTTGGCCTTCTTTTTCCTTCAGATATGTCGAATTCATACCTAAAATTTTGAGAAGAAAAAATTATTTTAAGTAATTACGAAATATCTGTCATGAAATAAAGCAAAAGTTTCTATTTGAAATTACTGGTATGGATTCGAAATTTCTAAATAAAGAAGGATGCCAAACTGTCAACCCATCTAAGAATACTTTTAAAATTTAGTGGTGACAATCGACCCAGTTTTAAAAGAAATGAAAAATGCATTTTTTCATATTCGATAGTTTGACATGGTATCGACGATATCAATAATGTGTAAACGCATTTTCTTTTAATAATGACATCGACTTGTGTTTCTTTATTTAAATTCGTTAAAGCAAACCAATAGTGATCACGCATATTTCTTTAAACTTCGTGGAATTAAAAGTTATATAAATCTGAGGTTACAAAATATTAAATCCACTTAACCAACGTAATTTTTATCTCCCCCCCCCCCCCCAAAAAAAAAAAAAAAACAAATTATAATCATCTTGCTTATTTCAAAGTTACAGTTTATTGTTAATTAATCATTGGGGGTCTTTTTCGACCCCTATGTTTTTGTTTTTAATTTTTTCGTGTTTCAAAGCGGGAAAAAAAATGTAACTTGAGGAATAAAATCAAATAGACAAATCTTAGGAAAAAATACAGTTGACCCATTTGCACCATTATGGCATAAATGCGTGCATTTAACGAATATTTTTTATTATTTAGAAATTCCCAATAAGCACCGGAAAATCCGAAAGAGGAATTTTCACATTTCATAATCATGAAACGTCTGTCTCTAAATAAAACAAAGAATACAATTCAGAATTTCTGGTACAGGAAAGAAATTTCTGGAATGCACGCATATATGTGCTAATAATGCAAATGATTAATAGAATTAAATTCTGGTGCAAACCATGCAAAACTAAGAACACTTATCAAAAATTAAAACCATTTACCAGGGCTACTATAGTAAATTATTTATGTTACTAAAATATTGAAATGATTTAATGGTACTCCAATAATAAAACAAATTTATTCGTAAATAAATAAATACTTTTATTCACTTACGTTATTGTAAAAAAATGTTCAAAACTGCTGGGTGCCATTTGGTACTTTTGAATTAAAATTAAGTGATATACTGGTTACTCCATAAATTCATTATAATTTAAAAATTCGTTTAAAAGGAACAAATAATGCTAAAAAATTGCGGTGTTCATCAAATGGAATTAGAGGGTGATCGTTTTTTTTAATAACAAATAAAGTTATGTTTCAAAAAATATCCGACAGATGGCGATGGCATGCATAATATGAAATAGATGTCAAAGAGGGCCTTCCACTTCGGGACGATCCTTCAAACGAGCAGTTTCTTCGAAGCGTGTTACAAGCTTCAATATCCCAGTACATGAAATGTTCCCTTTTCTTGTCTTGAGTTCGTTTGCAGTGCGTAATTTTCGCAATGCATCGGTTGCTGATTCCCCGTTCTTGGAAAAAAGCTTAACTTAGCAACGCTTACAACGCTTGACTTAGTCAATGACTTATTTAGTATTCCTGTTTTTCCAAGTATTTGGAAAGCATTTATTTAATTCCCCTTTTTTGGTTTTCGTTTATTTTTTTCTCCGGTAGATATCTCTACTTGTCCACTCAGTTGTTTCATGCTACTTTCTTCTCATTGGTTGCTTTGGCGCGTTCTCTACCGACATCGGGTATATAAGCCACCGTCCCTCTGTCGTTTTTCCCAGTCTTGCTTTTTCTAGCACATTGTGCTTTGCTCTTTGTCGCAGTGAAGAAGAATCTCGCTTATAGATTTGAAATAGCTATTTGCTGCTTTTTTGTGTATCATTTGTGCATTTATAACGTACATATTCTTCCTTTTAACGTTTGATCTGGTAACTATAGCAATCGCATCGGTAGCTGGTATCGAATGTAGAATCTATGTGCATTGAGCTGTTTTATTGAGATACTGGTTTGCAAAAATCTGTTTCCTATTGTGCATTTGTTTAATCACAATATTTTTGTTATTAAAAAAATGCGATCTATCTCTAATCCGATTCCTGTAAACTGCAATTTCGTAGAATAATTCGTTCATTTTTAATAATTTTTGGAAGTTTTAACGAGCTTATAGCGCACCCTGTATATAATACATCACTGCTCTTTAAAGGGTTAACGAAGAATATTTTATAAAGACAATGATTTCTGATTTTGTTGTTTGTTCAAGAAGATTTCACTAAACCACAGCAACATCTGTTTATATCTACATCTAAATCCTACATCTGTATCCTCTACATCTAAAAGATTAATCACTTATTTTTTGTTAATGTATATTTTGCCTGTTTTAAATAATTGGAACTTGTAACGATGAAATAAAAATTTTTGAACTTTTATTTAACAAATTTGTTACATGCTCATAGCTACCAAACGTCCGGTTTCTTAAATTCAAATAAACGTTCTTATTACCAAAAATTCCCATTAATACATGCAGGGCTCCAAAATGGTTCGCGATTTAAATACCAGTACATTCTAAGAAAAATTTTCGTGGAAAGTTTCTACATTTGTAATAGAAGTAACCTTCGGGGTAGGCTTCTACGAAATTAGCAAGAAAAATCTAAAAATAAATTTTTCAATATAATAAATTATACCACTTTGTAATAATATATTTCTTTTAAATGCTAAAAGGTGTAAATTAACAAAATAATATACAGTAAAATAAATTTTATTAGGTTGTTGACATGTTTCGGCTCAGCGAGACGGCCCGGAGTGCGCCAAAACACGTCAACAACCTAATAAAAGTCATTTTACTGTATATTATGTTCTTCATTTACCCCTTTTAGGATTTAAAAGAAATATAAGAAAGTTTTCCTCAGAAAATATTGGTTTTAAAAAAACCGGACCATTTGGGAGACTTGTACATCGAATCAAATAAGTACTGCACAGAAACAAGACACTTTATGACATCCTTATATTAAATACATTTTCTGGTTTAATATACGATTTTAAGCTTGAAAAAAGAAAAACTGGAAAGTTCACAAGAATGAATGTTAATGGGATTCTGAAATCAAGATATTTTTAAAGAATCTACAAGATTGGAGGTCAATATTGTCATCATTAACACATTTGTCTCGTTAGCGCATACCAGGTGTTCCAAAAATGACTGATGGATTTTAAAATTCAATAACTTGCAAACGATGACAGATATTAAAAAAAATTCTTGCATGAGGGTTATGTGTGATCTCAGGAGTTTTTGTACTGTGAATCTTGATTTTAGTTCGAATTTCAAACAATAGATGGCGCTGACAGCGATTGGCGTTCGGTCGAGGCCGAAACCAACGCCAATCAGCATTGATGTACCTCCCCCTGGATGCACCGCCCGGATATTTTTTTCAGCGTTTGAACGGTTCCTCGAACTTCAACACCAATAATTTCTAAAAGTTTTCTTCACCTATTTTTTTTTAGATAAAATAAGTCAAAGAACACTTTTAGATATTATTGGTATTAAAGTTCGATGGACCGTACAAACGCTGAAAAAAATCCGCCTGCGACAGCCGCCATTTTTGTCAGCTCGCTGGCCTGGTATTCAGGGGGCGTTGCATCAATGCTGAGGAGCGTCCGTTTCGGCCTCGAGTGCGCGCCAATCGCTGTCAGCGCCATCTATTGTTTGAAATTCGAACTAAAATCAAGAATCACAGTAAGAAAACTCTTGACATGATACATAACCCTCCTGCAAGAATTTTTTAAATATCTGTCACAGTTTGCAAGTTATTGAATTTTAAAATTCATCAGTCATTTATGGGACACCCGGTATATGTATCCATTTCAGGAATTTCATTTTTATTCAAAAATTCTGAATCCATACCGGATTTTCCGAAAAAAGAATTTTTACTTTAAGTAATCACTAAACGTCTGTCATTAAATAAAGCAAAAATTACTATTCCGAATTTTTGAGTGAAAAGTAATTCCTAAAATGCACACTTCGGAGGCAAATGGATGAATTAAAAAAATATCTTAGACTGAATATATCGTTATCCCTTCACAACATATAAAATAACTCAGAGTTATTTCTGTAATTTGTAAATATGTTTTTCTTTATATTTGGCTAATACATTTTTTAATTGCTTTTCTATATCTAATCTTTTTAATAATAACTGTTTATATGTAAATATCTTTCAACCACTTAATTCAGAAAAGCTATAAGTAATGTATTTATTTTTTTACTTTCTAATACAAAGTAGAAGAAATGTTTTAAGAAATGTTAAAGCTGTTTCCACATCAAAAAAATTAATTATAAGGAATAACAAAAGAATACAACAACGCTGTACACTTTATAACCTTAATTTCATACTAGATTATAATTAATATTTTCGAATTATAACTCTAAGACGTGAGAAAATAAAAAGAACTTAACTGAATGAATATATGTATATAATTGCGTTTCGAGAATATTTCAAGATATTCTCTTTTAATTGCATTTTCTTAACATGCTTTATTGTTATATAACATTTATTCCCGAGCTAACAAAGAATTAACTGTCTTTTAGAAACTGTAAGAAACGCAAGCAATAATTACATAAGCGTAAAGTATCACCTTCTGCGTCAAATATAACAAATAGTACAAACTAATTAAAGTTGGATTGCTAAATTTTAATGAAATATCACGCTAAGGATCAAAAGATATGAAAAATGTTTATCACTGTTAACTCTCTTTTATACCTAAATAAAAGGAAAACGTAATAAATCTGAGAGGAGTATACGCTCTGAAAGAGCAGCGAGAATAATACGGCTCACTGCTTTGTATGAGAAAATGCGAAACAAAGTGCGGAAACTTTATTGAACTAATTCAAAATTTAATCTTTCTAAAAAGCTGCGAAAGCACAATGCATGCTAATTTCGGATAGTTAATAATTTTAAAATATCTCTTTTGAAAAATAAATAAGCATATTGTAAGAACATATAAGTTCACTATTTCGTGACAAAGTCATATTATTTTCAACGCTCAAAAGCATTTTAGTTAAAACAAATACTTGAAAATTTTATACATAACTTAATGAAATCGTATTTAAATGCCTACATAATCAGAATATAAGCCAGAATATATTATTTCTTATTATTTTTTTATTTTAACATAGCCATAAATCAGCGAAAATTTTAAATCTCAGACATTATTTCTACTTACAAAAACAAGATTTAAAAAAATAATAATTGGGCACGTACAGATATTGAAAATGTGCACTGATCGGTAAAACTAAAAAAAACTGATTTAGAGATCTATATGAAAATTTCAGAGCATAAGTAGAAAAATATTTTACATTAGTGTATAAAATTTTGTAAAGTTCGGACGGTAATTTTTCTTACTACTTCATACAAAGTTATAAATAATCTGCAGCTTCCATGTGTGATTTCATGTGTTTAGTTAAAACAGAATTTACATAGCTGCCAACAGTTATGCTTTTTTCGTACCACTAAAACTTAATAGTAATTTTTGCCTTAATTAATTGCTGAAATCTGAAAATAAACAAGTAAAAAATGTATTAATTTTTAGAAGCAGCAACAAAGCGTAAAATTTGACAGCTACGCATTTATAATTACAAAAGTTTAATTTCAAACTTAATTTTTTTTCACATATAACATGCAGCAGACCTGCCAAGTCTCCGGCTTTTTGGACACCAGTATTTTATTGCAGAAAATGTTGTTTTATTTAATCGGAGCATTCTGCGTTTTAAAAAAAAACAAACTTTTTTCTAAAATATTACTGGTGAGCATAAAGCCGGAGACTTGGCAACTCTGCATGCAGAATTTATAACCGGATTTTACGAATATTTTAGAATACATTACAACATATAAGAAAAATATTAAAGCAAATTGTAAGTGAATGTTTTGACTATTAGACAATATAATGAACAATTTAAAAAGGTTAAATGCGCTAGCACATATGCTAAATATAGAACTTTCTTATAATAAATTGAAGCATTCAATATACGGTAATTTCCGGTCTATAATCCGCGGATCATACATTTCTGTTTCACGCCAGATATTTTATTCAATAAATGAAGTCAAATATTTAGAGCGATCTAGCAAGTTACATTTTATAAAATAGAATTTCTGGGTCGAAACTTGATTGTTTGATCCGTGTATTATATGCTGGAAATTACTGTAAGTCTAATCATATAAAAATTATAAAGTATATTCCTGATAGCAGTGACACAATACAACATTTATAAATGTAAAAATAAGAAGATTAGGCATTTTTTCGAAGAAATGAGAAAGATTCGTTTTAATTTCATATGGTGTATGACTGCAAAAATATTCTGTGATACTCAGTTTAATAGTCAGTATAAGTGAGCAAACTTTTTAAACAAATTTCTTTTCAGAAAGAAATTCGTTTAAAACATCTGATGGGTAACAATATTTATGACTTCTACTTCTACTGGTTATTCTACCCTGCTTATAAAAATTTTGTTCTCGGAAAAAGAAGTAAAAATGTCTGCAGTGTCAGAGAAAGATTTACACATACCGACTGGTGTAATGAAAAAACGACCTTTTAATACAGTCTCTTTTAGAATATAGTATCAAAATACTTATTTATTTTTACTGTTAAAATTCTAAAAAATCCAGATAATTTCAAATTTAATATCAAAATATACACATGCCATTAATCCATTTACATCATTATCTTGCATTTCACTTTTTTTTCCTGAAATTCCGAATTCAAACTAGAAATTCGAATATTAATTTTTGTTTCATTTAATGATAAACGTTTCGCGACTACATGAAATAAAAATTATTCTTTAGGAATTTTCACTATGGATTCCAAATTTCTGAATAAAAAAGAAATTCCGGAAATCGACGCATATATGCGCTAATGATGCAAATGGGTTGAATCATGAATATTAAACAATGGATAATGCGCATTTCTTTCAAACATTTAATCCCATTGTTTTATCTCTTCTCTCTGACTCAAATTCTAATACGGTATAAAATAAATTCGCAATTTTAAAACACAAACAATTATAGCGTATCAATAGCTAAGCAGCTTAAAATCTGAGTAAACTTAAATCCATTTTATGTTATTTTGATAGTGCACAGCGCCATCTATTGGCGATACTTGGAACTGAAACAAAAAAACATAGAAAAAAATCCGGTTTCACACATTAATCTTCTACCAGATTAACTTCAATAGTTACCATCGTTTACTTGTTACAGTATGCGTACTACAAGAATTTTCAATTGAAATTTTTTGAGTTATTTAATCTAAAAAAAAGTTACAAATTCTCTTATTAGTCGCATAAAGATTTTTAATGGGAATGAAAAGTGAAAGACAAAGTTTCTGTTCTGAAGTAGTGGCGAAAACCCCAAGGAATACACGTACCCCGTTGTTATTGAAGTTTAAATATCTTCAGTCCATTATTAAACATCGTATATGTAACGACATTTGAAAATGAAATAAATAATATTTTATATATTAATTAATAGTTACTTATTTAAAATGCAGTTTTAAACACAACGTAAATACATTGATGTAGCTTAATTGTTAATGTAATAGGCACAATTAACAATTAAATTATATCAATGTATTTACGCTGTGTTATTTCAAGTTAAATTAGGGGAATTTGACGTTTAATCTATGGAATTTTCTATATTTTTAATACAGTTTTAATTTAAATAACATTTTTACGTTATTTTAGATTATCTTAAATATACACTACATTTATATTTTAATAAACAATTACCATCTATTTATGACTACAGATTTCCAAAGCTCTTATTGAGAAAATTTTTGGTTTAACAAAGTAAAGCTCGTATAAGTATAAAAGAAATTTCATTGCTTCCAGGAATACTGAAAGTTTGCTGTGATTTTCTAATTATAAATTCGTTAATTTAGGATATTGCAAGGAGAAGTTTTCAGTTTCAACACACAATTGTGTTCTCAAGAAATGTTTTCAATCTTTTAACACAAAAAAAGATTTAATCAAAGTAATAGTTACAAAAGAAAAAATTCGTAAAATCAATTGAAATGGGTATTATTTGAAGATACCTTAATTTTGCAATATAAGTGTAGCTATTTTTCACATTGTCGTTTCGAAATACATGTTTGTTAAAAGCGAGCAGTTGAAAAATTATCACTAATTAATTTTATTTCATAATGCCATGTACGTTAATTAAAATATAACGTCTTTCAATAAAATTGTCGATTTTGTTTCAATGATTATAATTATCCAACACGAGTAATATATTTATATTTTTTTACACGATAATATTAGCTTAAATTGTATTTAAAATTTAAAATATCTTACATGATGCGTGAATTGTACCGGAATTTTTTATAGCATTTTTTGCCCTATTTAACAGCAGAAAACGTTACAATTGCAGAAAATCAATCAAATATGGAGATTAAGTATTAGGCCGTTTTAATATTAAAGAGAAATTTTCTAATAAAATATAATTGCTCCGTACTCCATGGGAATTCCACGGAGTGTACGCACCTTGATCTTAGAATACATTATAAAAAATATTTAACAAGTAGCTGACACCCCCTCCTTGGCGTTGCCAAGTCTCGTGATAATAATAACATTAAATATACCTAAAATCAGTTTTGAATGATTTTATGTATTTAAATGAAAATCAGAATCCTGCTCAGATATGGTCCGAATTAGAAGGGGCTCTGTAACCTACAATTTCCCAACCATTTCCTTACACTACTATTCTCAACCCTACCATTTACCGTCGGTTTCCACAAGCTGCCAATGATAGGCCAACAATCTGTGCTATTTAGGCCTACACCCCTTATCTCAGAAATGCGTTTAAATTTTGGAAAACGGTGAAAAACGCATTTAATTAATTCTCAGGGTCCAATATTGGGAAAAACTTTTGACACGAGGGGAAGGAGGTCAAGGAACATCGCTATTTTGAGTTTGATTTTAGAATTATCAATAAATAACGAACAGTCTTGTAGCATATCTCTGGAAAAATATCCAAAAAAACAAACAATTACGAAACAAATTGTCGTTTTATGATGTTTGTTACTATCAACGTCATTAATTAAAGTTGTAACTCATATTTCATGACAAATGTCTTATTACAATCTAAACCACCTTAATGCAAATTATGCTTGAATTTTCTGTCTTCCACTGCTTAGTCGCTTAAAACAGACTCTTGCAGAAATTCATTCCTGCATGCTTTAAATGTGGACGGAAAGATGTTATGACCGCCCATCGAAATTCTCTACTTCAAATCGTTAAAGCATTTGTGTGACATTTTGTAAATTATTGCTCTTAAATGCCCCAACAAGAAAGCTTCATTAAGCGCCTTATCAGGAGAACATGGAAGTAATTGAAAAAATGATAAATTCCCTTCATATCCATCAGTTTGGAAAATTCTGATCGTGGTAATATCTGATATGTTATTTTTAATGAGTGGGTTGGAAAAAATATTTTTTCTTCGTATATAATCTGATCTTCAGGAAAAACGACGGAATTTCCAACATATTCTGTAACCATTCGATTGATGGCGGCCTATAGCAATATAAGGTAAGGATTGCCAGATAAATTTTTTGTCGGAAAAAAGAACCAAATAAACGCCTTAATTTCATGCACAGAGAATAATTTTTCTTATCTTTGTATTTCTAAATATTTGTGGATTAGAGTCGAATCGTATTGCGTTAAGTTATGTAATGCTTACGTTAGTAAGATCTATCGTAGAGAGAGTCGTAATAGAATCGTATTACGTTAAGTTATGTAAGGTTGACAGTTTTTAAAAGTTTAGAAATGGGAAGAACCGTATAACGCGCTTCGGCACATAATGCGCACCTACGCTTTGACACTGTTGTTTTCTATTTTTAGGTATATTCGCCGTATTAAGCGAATCGTATTGCGTTAAGTTATGTAATGCTTACGTTAGTAAGATCTATCGTAGAGAGAGTCGTAATAGAATCGTATTACGTTAAGTTATGTAAGGTTGACAGTTATTAAAAAGTTTAGAAATGGGAAGAACCGTATAACGCGCTTCGGCACATAATGCGCACCTACGCTTTGAGACTGTTGTTTTCTATTTTTAGGTATATTCGCCGTATTAAGCGAATTGCCTTTATTGAAAAGAAGCCTTCATGAGATATGTGGCGCGAAAATTCAATAAAGAGGATTAAAAAGCATAATAACTAATACAAACTTAATAAAGAAAATGAACAAATGGAAAGGCAGGACATACACTACTACCAAGACTATCTGTTTGAATCCCCACGAAACGTTTGGAATAGCACACTCGCTAACTCAAATAATCATATCTTCTTCACTTGTTCATTAACCCCTTAACTGTGGGAGGTATTTTGACACCATAAACTAAAAATAGGCACAATACACCACTTTTTCCGTACTAAAATATTTGCTTTGTGTAATCAAAAATGGTCTGCCGATTAATAAAGCGAAGGTTGCGTTAAATAATTACTGGTGTGCAAAAGCTTTTAGTAACAAAACAAGCAAACTGTTCTTGCCCGAACTGAGTTCGGGCTACACAGTTAAGGGGTTAATAAATAAATCTCAATTCTTATGCTTAATGTTTAAGCTTTCATTTTTCTACACGGCGTATAACGCGCACCTGTAAAATGTAAACAATTTTCTTGTTTCAAAAGTGCTCGTTATACTCCGGAATATACGGTAATTTTAAATTCTGACCAATAAATCAAACTCACCTTAACCCATTAAGGACAGAATTATTTTTCTCAATAAAATACAAATATTGCGATTCATACCACTTTTATATTATAGCAACCTAAGAGTCACTTTATCATGGTGTTTCTTGGATGAAATAAAGCGAATATTTATCCTAAAAGAAAATTGGTGTTATCTTAACCCTGTAATGCCCATGGTAGAATATATGCTACCATCCGTGTTGCCAGTTAAGTGTTTTTTTTTAAATATAGGATATTCCGAATTCACATCAGAAAATCGGGATAGAATATTTTTATTTATTTAAGGATATACATTTCGTGATTAAAAAGAAACGAAAATTAATAGTTGCTATTTCTGGTGTGAGTTCTGATTTTCCTAATTTTGGAATTTTTAGAATACGTTCTACCATGGGCATTAGAGGGTTAAAACCTGGTGTAAGAAACATAATGTTGCGAAAAGGCAATGTCATTCTTTAATGGGTTAACAAGTAAGAGTTTGTAGCATGGAATGTTTAAAGCATAGTGTCATAGATATATTAGTATTATTAAATTAATGTTTACTTTTAAAAAATTCCACGTATTATTAAAAAAAATAAAAATTGTTTGTACAACCTTTACTTTTGTATACCGCTATTCCCAAATAATATTTTTAGTAATATTCTGTGAAACTTCTTTGCGATTGTTACGGGGATATTACTTTTCGGAAATGGTATTATTCAAATGTAAACACTTATAAAACCTCATAAAAAGTATGTGTTTTAATGCTCACAAAAATAACCCCATAAATATTCACATTCGATCAAGGGTACATTTCATTAAAAGCTATTTCAATGTAGCTTGTTTATGTTTTATTTTCAAGTTAATTTATTTATTTTCCTTTCAAGCGAAACATATATATTCATATATTATTAAAGAATGCTCTTATTCAAAATAACATTTTGTATTTGCTCCGATGCACATAATTATATTTGGCAAGAAGAGCCTATATCAGTTGAAATGAATGGGTATATTATATTTAGCTTAGTTCTTAAACACTGCCAGATACTCAAAATAAAGTGGCTTGAATGTTTTGATTTGAATGCAAAATAGTTATATCAAAAATGTCTATAGAGATGTGCTGTTTTGATCAGCAATATAGAGAAAACGCGTCTTTATATGCACGGAATGAAATAAAATAACATAGAAAATTCATCTTGCAAATTACGTTAAGTTATTTGAGGAAAATGGACAGTTTTTAAAAGTTTTGTAATTGCATTTCCTTTTCCAATTACATTAATTACTCTATAGAAGTTTCTTACATCACAGAATAAATAAAACAGATAGCAGGGAGGCCAAGCTCTCATTAATATTGAGTAATATGGGGATTAATATGACCAGGGTAACACGTTTCGCACCAGAAAAAGTTTTAAGAAATGAAATTAAATAAATTCCACTTAGAGTCCTGAAATTGACTAAATAAAGATTTATCCAATAATTTTTCTGGTATGAAGCGTCATTAAACTAGGTCAGTTTAAACCACATATTACGGAAGATTAGTGGGAACTTGGCCAGGGATGACATTTCTCCGCTTTTTTGCATACCACTATAATGTTAGAGAAAACGTTGTTCTATTAACCCTTTCAAGGGCAAAGTACTTCTTTTACTAAAATGTTGAAATATTTGATTGACACCAGATTTTACGAACAAATCTATTTGTAAATGATTAAAACTTTTCATTGCGAATATTATAAAAGCAAATTTTTTTTTTAATTTCTGGGTGCCAGTTGGCAGTTTGGAATTAAAATTAAGCGTTCGCGCCTTGCAAACACCGCCTTTGAAAGGGTTTAATCGAAGAATGTTCCGATTAAATAAAAACACATTTTCTGTAAGATTATACTGGTATGCAAAAAAGCGGAGAAATCTCATCCCTGAACTTGGCATCTCTGCAGATAGTCATAAGACATAAATTAAACGAAAGAATTGACATTTTTTCAACTGAGTGAAAAGCTGTTCACTTGGAAAAATGTTGTTGTAAAAATGTCAATTCATATGATATATTTACCCATCAGTATGATTGAATTAAAAATAACTCAAAAAGGTGCCTCTACGAATTCATAGTTTAAAAGAGTTTCATTTTAACTGTGGTTTATTCTGTTGAGCTGATAGACAGATGTTATTATGCTGTATGTGACAGCACAGATGTTATTAACATGGTTGCCAACGTTTAAGCATTTTTAACCACTTACCAATAAAAAGTAAAAATTTACAGCTATGTATTGCCAATAGGCTCAGCATTGGCAATTAAATCAGGAATTTTGGGGTTTAACTCCCGGCCCAGACACTTTTTCACTCAGTTGTAAAAATCTTAATTCGTTTGGTATACCGGGTACGTCATAAATTCCTTAAAACTTTAAAAGTTCTTTAAAAAAGAAAAAATGATGCTAAAAAATTGAAATTTGCACAAATAGAGTTAGAGGGAGGTCGGATTGAGTTTAATAACAAAAATGTCACCGTTAAAATGATTAGTGATTGGTGGCGCTGGTTTGCGTAATACGAAGCAGCTATTAAAGAGGGCCTTCCACTTCGTGGACGATCCTCCAAACGACCTGTTTTTTCGAAGCGTCTGACAAGCTTCAGTATCCAAGCTCATGTAAAGGGCCCTTTTCTCGTCTTGAGATCTTTTGCTGTGAGGAATTTTCGCAATGCGCCGCACAGTGGAGTATTTGATACAAAATCCTACTAGGAGACTACTAGGAGCAAAAATTGACCTCTGTACTTTTTGATCTAAAGTTTAAATATCGTTTCCAAGCGTGTTTTGGAATTTTCGAATAATATGCTGTGAAATATAAAACGTAGTTTAACATATGGCATGGAAAATCCTAAACATGCTTTGCAAAAATGTCCAATAACGAAGGGAATGTGACTCGTGGTATATGTATTAAAAATGATTTTATTCTACTGCGGAATAGTCATTGTTTCGTGTCTGATTGGCAGAAGTGGGCATCGAATCTAGAATTTTCGACAAGATTTGCGTGCATTGGTTGAGAATGTAAATAAAAATTTAGAATGAGCAAGAGGAGTTGAAGAATAAGCTTTGCTGGATTTACGTGAATGACGGTAGCGCTCGATCAGGTTTTCAAGGTCTGATCTGGAGTATTTTAGACCTGCAATTATCTATCGTGTTTCTACTTTTGTGTTGTAGCTGCTTAGCTGTACAGCTCAGACATTTGTCTGTCCACGAAATAATGTTTTTTTACTCATGTGAATTTCTTTCCTTCTAAAAGATTGGTAAAACAAATATTGTGTGTCGTCCCAGGATTATTCTCTTTAGCTAAAATAGTAAGAACCCAAAATTTCGTAAAAGAATGTATAAATTGTGGTCAGAATAATATGTTTATTGGATATGACATTGAGAGTTATTTATGAAAGGATTTTGTGTTCATGAAAAACAAGCTCTGTAACCAGAACTTTTTTAAAGCAAATACAGAAAATGAAATATTTTTTTACATTGCTCTAGACCGACGAGGAGCCATCCTTTTGCGAAAGTTGTTTCCGGTAGAGATATCAGATCGAGAGGACTGGGTTTTATAAGCAATAATCATTTTCTTTAAGAACGAAGTATTACTCAGCTTTAATTAAATCCTTTTCTTCTTCTTGAAGTGACTAAAATAAGCTTAAATTTGAACCGTGGCACTTAAATTCTCTTCAGATAAACAGCTGACTGTGTAATTAAACGCACTATACCATACGAGCTCTCCCAGGTACAGTAATTGTGCTGCCATCTAGCATTTACTTTATCTCTCCTTAAGTAATATATACGCGGGTTTATTTCATTTTTTTAACCCCTACAGGGAAAATTACTCTTGTAGCTAAAATATTGAAATGATTAATTGACACCAGGATTCACGAACGAATTTTTTTTTAAATAAGTAAAAGCTTTTCCTCATATACCTCATAAATTTAAAATTTGGTTATAAAATTCTGGTGTAACTGTGGCATTTTGGGATTAAATTAAGTGGTATATATTATATACCGGTGCCCTTCAAGGGGGTAAAATAGCGATTTACTGTAAGAGGCAAATGTATTCAGCTTTATAAATATCTAAGAGTCTTTGAAGCTTAAAGTCAAGGAGGATTTCCTATTGATACGTGCGATAGTGATTTTTATAAACAGTCGTTTATTTTATATTGGAGTTATTATTATGGGAGCTATAGAAGGCATGCTACACAATAATTACGTTAATATTCATGTCGATCAGAGAAATATTTTTTATATTTTTTCGATGTTAGACTTTTATTATTGGAGATTCATCAAAATAAAGTTTTACAATATATAAACTCATAAAATTTTCTTTTACTTGAGTAAAGTGTCACACAAAATACATATATAAACAAAATACCACTTGACATGTTTCGGTTTCATTAGAGATAAAAACCATTATCATAAAAGTATATTATCGGTCAAGATGATTAAATTTTGGATTTGAATTTAAGAAACATTTTTAGAAGTTTTAGAAGGTAAAATACAAGAAACGGCACGCTGTTGCTGTGCCACTCATTTTGCCAAATTCTAAAAAAACTTCGACCAAAGTCTTAAAATATAATGGCATCACAGCTTTCGGTAACCCCGTGATTTGACAAAATATTCGTGTTTCATGTGGAGGATTTCTAGAAATTTTGAGCTTAGATTGGTGACTTTTCAGTGATTTGAGGAGTAAGGGACATAAAGAAAAATTCAAGTAGAATAAGCAGAGCAGGTAGAATATTCCGTCGTTATTTAATGAAAAAATGATAAGCACAAAAATTCTGTTTAAGAAGCGAAACACTTCTGGAAAGTAAACACTTCTGGAAAGTCATGTAATCAGAACATTTTTGTGATTTGTCGGAAATGCGGGATCTCAGGTAATGGTTTGCTTATTGGGTGACGTTTTCATGTTTCGAGGCAATATAGACAAATCAAAACGAAACGGTTTCGATAACTGAGGGGAAAATGCATGACGGTGATTTGTGAGTGCAGAACATACACAAGAATCTAGGAATATTGTTCAAAGGTGAAATTTGTGTCTGGAAATGCCTGGACAACTTTTAGAATTACATGTATTTCTCACATATTCGGTATCAGGGAACAGTAAACTTTTTTGGTCAAATAAATGTAAAAAGAACTGGCAGCCCAGTCGGGAAACACCCTTATCGTAAGAAAAATAAATATCTGTTATTTCACGAAAGTTGTTTATCTTGACAGGAGAATTTCGGGAAATTTTCTGCTTAGACTGGCAAAGTTTCTGTGATTTGAGGGAAAGACTTCCCTCAAAGGGAGGAGGGTATAACTTCCGTTTTTGAAACGGAAGTTTGCTCGAAGCCCAAGTGATTTGATGAAAACGAAGCTTGGATTGAAGAATTTCGGGTAATTTTTAGCTTCGATTAGTCACGTTACCGTGTTTTGAAGGAAATTGTTAAAATCTAAACGGAAAATACTACTCCTGAATTAACAGAATTTAATGAACAGAAAAATACATGTTCACAGTATGTTTTAGATTGAATGACTTATATAACTTTGATACGAATAAATGTGTCCTTCAATAAAACGGATCAAGATTTAAAACATCTTCTAAAATAATTTATTTTCATGAGAGGTGGGGATTATGTTTGGATTAAACAACTTTTCATCATGAAAAATAAAACTTCATACTCTATAAATCAGTCACATATCCATCCAATTGTTGATCCTGAAAATACTACATGGAGTCATCTAATATTATTTTATCTTAGAAATGAAACATTTTCTAGTCTTGCCGAACTAATAAAATTTCGATGATATGTTATTGTTTTTTAAAGAAATCTTAGGTCTAAGTAATACTTTTCTGTTTTGATCCCTTAACAAAACAAACAGCCAGTAGATAAATTTTTATTTGAATTTATATGTAGAGCTTTACTTGCTTATGATTTATTCTTCCTTAGAATGAAATTTAAAGGAAGTCCTTATCAACAGCCCAAAAATTTACCTATCGTCTTAAAATTTGTAGAATTTTTTATGTATTTGCATAGTAATACTGATTTGTTTTATGTTTATAACATATACACGTTGGAGATACAATATTAAAGACAGAATTTAATAGTTTCAATTACTTGAAAATATTCCATATAATCATCTTATAGAACAAGTAAACTGCATGATCATTTCAATTTTTGTCATGACTCAATATCTTTGCTTTATTTATTTTCTAATTACTGATGATTCTACCTAGCTCTAAACTTCCCATTTTTTTCAAAGTCAAATAAACATACCTTGAACCAGAAATTTTACTTCATAAAGGAAATCAAATAAGTACCGCATTGAACCAAGAACCATTTAAAAAAAATAATTTTCTGGTTCGAAACATGTTTATTTGACTTTGATTTCAGATTGACAGCTGTTATTCTGTAGGACAGATAATACTGTATTTTTTTTTTCATATGCAATTTTTTGTATACTTTCTGTCCCAAATTAAAAATCATTATATTTTGTGAAGAATACCGGAGAGGGTGCAATACCGAAAACAATTTCTACATTGGATTAGGATCCTTTTACTTTATCCAAAGCAAACATCCTTTGGGATTTTATGCATTTCCCCCAATTTTTTTCATTGGTTTTACAGTGACTTTCAGACCTTTATATACCAAAGTTGTTGTTTTTAATTATCTTACATGTTTTATTAATTTCATGCAATCCCCAACTATAAATGATCCATAGAACGGAATGCACAGCACGGAGATCAGAAAGGTTAATAACTGGAAAGCACCACACAAAGGCAGATTCGAAGTTAGGATTGAAATCCGCCATCACTACAATGGCAGATGAATGCCTTCGGCCTCGTAGCCACGGTGATCCCTTCCAACAATTCCAGCCTTATTTCTTCTGTTCAAAATATCCTTCGATATCTAGTTTGAAACATGTGAATGAATCCTGAATTTCTTTTTTCTTTGTGTATCAGTATATCTTAAAAAAGCTGTCCAGATGAACTCATTAGTAAGCAATGGATTGGACTTCACGAAGGCGAAATAGAAAATCAGGAATACCTCTACTAGTAATTTTATTTTTGCCTGTTTAATCACTACGATTAATTAAGAAAAAAGTAGCATTTTAAAATTAGTGCTGGAAGTTTGCCTGATTTGTCCGTGTCGCCCCGTTGAGTTGGCGCCTATGTTAGTAAGTACCAAATGACGACTGTTTCACTTTTCTAAATTTCAGAGGAAAGAGTAATGTTTAACCCTTTCCGGCAGAGACAATGTATGTTCGTAAAATGAGAAATTACTGACTGACACCGGAATTTACAAACGACTTTTTTAGAAACTAAGAACTGCTTATTTTAAGCTTAAATTGTAGAAACAAAATTTTTAAATATTCTTGGTGTCGAATGCAAGTTTGGAATTAAATTAGGTGTGTCAGGAGTGGGACCACTGTGCCGGAAAGGGTTAAGCCTATTTTCATGCCATAAACCATAGGTGCCAACCAGGGCCTGATTACCAACGGGGCACACTTCCACCAGTAAAAAAGAATAGATTTTTTTTACTTATTCATGGCAGTAATTTTGTATGATAATAAGACAAATTTTGCATTTAACAAGACGAAAATTTCTATTAAATTTTACTGGTGGAAGTGTGGCCCGTCGGTAATCAGGTCCTGGTGCCAACCTCTCATTAATATTCCGTAATATGCGGGTTAATTTGACCCAGGTTTAACACGTTTCGCACCAGAAATTTTTTTTAAGAAATGAAATTAAATAAATTCCACGTAGAAACCTGAAATTGAATAAATAAAGATTCATCCAAGAATTATTCTGGTTTGAAGCGTTGTTAAACTGGGTCAAATTAACCCGCATATTACGGAATATTAATGAGAGGTTGGCACCTATGCATAAACATACATTAATTTTCCGATATTTCAGTTGTTGAAGCCTCCAACTCATTTTTAATTTATCAGGCGGTCAGGAATAGTGTGACTGTTTTCTCAACTCTTAGAACATTTGCAGAGCTCCCGTTGGTTCGTTTTTTTAATACCAGTATTTCTGAAGGAACAACTTCATGGTAGGTGTTTACAACGTTTACAACAAAAATAATATTCGGGAAAGTCAGAAAATTAATATTATACAAAATTTTCAAGAGAAATATAAAAGGAATGTTTTCCTCTGACGAAGTTCTGTCCCTAGAAGTGATCGAGTGAAAGCCCTGCATTTGAGAAGGGACTTGGAGACACATGAGGGCTGTTTTCTTTAAACGATCTATTTATCATGTCTTTCAAATCCAAATCTCTTGGAAAAAAAGTTAAAAGTAAATTCACTCATCATTAAAAGTGATTTCTGAGCATATTTATTCAGGACAAAAACACCCTAAAGAGCTATTCAATACTTTGGTTTGAGAAACAGCTTGAAAAGCTAAAAATAAGCTAGACTTCGAAAAATGAGCCATTTAACTCAAAACTAGATAAAAACGGACATGATGGTGATATAAATCGTAATTCATGAAAGAAACTGCCTTTTGTATTTTATCGTGTTCCTATCTTTATTTATCTTTCAGAAGAGAGTAATTTCCATTGTGTCTAACATGAATTTAGCACCAAATTAATACTAGCCTTGTACAAAACGGTCAGTAATATTTTTGGAATATTTAACCGCTTGAAGGGCGCCGGTATATTATATATACCACTTAATTTTAATCCCAAAATGTCACAATGACACCAGAATTTTATAATCAAATTTTGAATTTAAAACGTACATAAAGCGAAGCTTTTACTTATTTAAAAATAAATTTGTACGCGAATCTTGGTGTCAATCAATCATTTCAATATTTCAGCTCCAAGAGAACTTTGCCCCTGAAGGGGTTAAACTAACTTTTGATGCTGTTAACAACAACGGAAAAAGAGTAAATAGGATATTAACCCCCGATCAGGTTCTTTCTTTTTACAATAAACTAAAAATTTGGACCAAACGCCATTTACTCCAAACTAAAAGGTTTGTCTTGTTTAATAAAAAAATTTCTGTCTTTAAATAAAGCGAATATTGCGATTAAAAATTAGTGGTATACAAATCAGTTGGGTAACGGAACAAGCAAACTCTTCCTGCACGTACGGTGTACAAGCAAACCAGTTATAAGATTAAGTGCACTGCACCACATGATTGTCCAACCTGGTTCAAGCAGAGTACCAGAATTTTCGTAAAGTAATTATCAGTTTATTTACTCTCCGAATTTCTGATATTCAATAAACAGAAGATTATTGTACAAAAATACTGGTACTACGAAGTGCCATGTTGAAGACGCCTGCTGTATAGTATTGTTGGTAACTATATGTTAAATTAAAAATAAATACAATGCAGTAAAAAACATTTATTTAATATTACATAAATTTATTGTAATTGTACTTAGCGTAATTTTCGGCGTATAAGCCGCAGCTCAAAGAGTCGTTTTTCGACCCAGAAATATTATTTTATAAAATGTAACTTAAAAGATCGCTGAAAATATTTAACTACAATTATTGAATAAAATTTCTGGGTCGAAAAACGACTCTTTGAGCTGCGGCTTATACGCCGGAAATTACGGTATTATGACATTTTTTATGTTTAAATAAATATAAGTAATTTTTAAAGAATATAAACTTTAACAGTGCATAGAAATTTAATTATTTAAATCTTCTCTCTCATTTAAATCTAAATTGTTGTAAAGGTTACATTAAAAAATAAAATTAAAACAATTGTAATTATTAAGTTCGAATTCTAAAAATGAAAACCATAAAGACAAAATATAAACAAATCCCAAAAACGATAAAATATTAATCACATTTTTATTAATGTCATGTACATGCTTTATCAGCATATTGAAATAATAATCACGTACTGAGGTAATGGGAAACGCACGTGGTCATTTGAATTTTTTGTTCCTTTTAAGTAAATTTTAATTCTCAAAGGATTATACTTTGAAGAATTGTACCATAGTGAATTATGCATGCTAGATAAACACACTTTTTCGTGCGTGTTGCGTTTAGAATGGTTTATAATAAAAGAAACGATAAATGTATTTTTGAAATGAAATACAGGAAAATAAAATAGAAAATTTTCGAAACAATTGTAAAAATGAGGTTATCAAAAGACAATGCATTCGATATTCGTATAGTTAGATCACTATTTAATGAGCGAAATTGTTTTTGGTAATATTTAAATGAAATTATTTGTTTTTTCGAAAGTATTGAGACAGGATGACCAAACGTTTTGCACGCGGGTAGCTTGTAAAAACTATTTCCGAATACCCTTTGCCTTATTTAACCGTAGGATTTCTGTCATTAAATAAAACAGATTACATTATACAGAAATAATCACAGTTCTGCGACCCGCGGGATACACGTTGCTCTTACGAAAATAGTTCATAGAGCTGTATAGAACTCTATATAATTCTATACAAGTTCTATAGAATAGCCATTCTATAGAATACTATTTCTATAGAGTTTTGAAGAGTTCTATAGAATACTTTTTCTAAAGAAAATGTTTCTATAGAAGTTCTGTAGAATTTTTTTTTCTATAGAACAGTTTTTTAGAGAGTACTATAAACCTTATAGCATTAAGTTTTATGGACTAATGATTCTATAGATTGGTTAAACTTTGAGATTAGCCTGCTTTCTGTCATCTTGTTTTTTAAATCAAAACGTATTTAAGAACTAAAATATCCTTAAAACACCATCAAAAACTTTAAAATGCGCTAGGCCTTTCGAAAGATCTGAGTCTTTCTTCGTCATGCGCAAAAGACGTGCTTCTACTATGAAAGCAGCAGCAAGACTGAATGAGAGATAAGGGAGAGGAAAAGATAAGGGAGAGAGTTCCTCTCCCTTATCTCTAATTTCAGTCTTGCTGCTGCTTTCATAGTAGAAGCACGTCTTTTTGCGCCTGACGAAGAAAGACTCAGATCTTTCGAAAGGCCTAGCGCATTTTAAAGTTTTTGATGGTGTTTTAAGAAGATATTTTAGTTCTTACTGTTTCACACCAGTTTCAACTTATTCTATTCAAAACATATTTGTTTTGTTTCTCCTTTCCCAAATAATTTTCATCCATATTTACTTATTATAAACACGTTATTTAAATTTATTGACTAATTTATTTATATTTAATAATCAAAGTTAAAATGTTTTGATTTAAAAAATAAGGTGACTGACCGCGGGCGATAAATCAAAACGTTTGTTTTGTTTCTGACATAATCAAGTTAAATCAAAACACTTTAAATTTTATTATTAAATATAAGTAAATCAGTCAATAAAATTAAATAAAATGTTTATTTTAAGTAAATATGGATGAAAATTATTTTGGAAATGAGAAACAAAACAAATATGTTTTGATTTAAAACACAAGATGGCGTCAGCAGGCTAATCCCAAAGCTGTTCCTTTTTTATTTTAATGTACAGTTATAAATAAATTTATTTATAACTATACATTAAAATTAAAAAATAATAATCAATTCTGTAATACATCAGTTTAATATATAATAGTATTCCATAGATTTAATAAGTTAATATATATATATTTGTATAATTTAATTCAATTCTAATACATCGTGATTCAATTGTCAATGTAATCATATATCAGCCAAACTACTGAATTAAATCATGATTAATTAATTTTCTTATAATACCTTAATTTGTTGGCTAATTTTATAGTAATTTATTAATTTGTTGTTAAATTTATAAAACCATCCATCTAATTTTAATAATTTTTATTCATTTTAATAGTACTGTAATTTTTATTCAAATATTTTAATCCTAAGTATACATATTTAAACAATTGTTTCAGTTTTAACAAACAATTTATTAGACTTTTAAATATTTTTACAAGACTATGCATGATTGGGAATGCAAATCACAAAAGAAATAATGTTTAAATAGTGTAATGAGAATTCCGGAACTGTCAATGTTTGTATCATACTGAAAGTATTGGGCTTTTGTCAGATCACTGAAGTCAAGCAGCATCGAGCGGGGTTACTAGTTGGGAGGGTGGCCACATGGATTCTATATATATTTATAGATGCTCTATATTTTTTCTACAGATATTTCTATAGCTCTCATAGTACATCTCATACATCTCCCTCTTAAGTCATGCCATGCATTTTGGACAACCCTGTACACCTTTTTTACGTGTGCAGGGGCGTCCCTTGTAGGAGACTAGGGGTGCCATTATACACTTTTATTTATTTAAAAGTAAAATTCACCTATTTAATCGCAATTATCAATGATTAAATATCTTCTTTACGGACTATTAAGGAAACTTTCTGTTAAAAGATATTATTTATTATTTGTTACTACTGATAAAAAAGTTATATCATGACACCCCTTCCCCAAACCCTAGGTACGTATCTGACTTCTGTATCTATGCAATAAAAGTATTAATTTATACATTCTTCCAGATTGCATCAGAAACTTCATAAACTGTTGCATAAACAAAATAAATACATTTAAATAATTCTTAGATTGTAGGTGTGCGGGAACATAATTTTGAAAATTAATATGCTTAAAATTGTATTTTTTTCTCGTTTCCAAAGAATTACAGACATTTACAAAAATAACTAAGTAATTCCTAAATTTGGAATAATATAAAAACATTTATTATTATTATTTTTTTTAATCTGCAATTTTTATAATAAGACTGGCCAATAAACCAAATCCCTGCATACTAATAGGTATTTTATTTTTTAAAATCTCTAACACCAAAAAATGTAATTGTAATTCTCTAACCAAACTTATTTTAAATTAACACAAAAGGATTGTACATTTTTTGCAAGAAATAATGTTTCAGGTAAACAATATAATTATGTTGCTGAAAGATGATGTTAGCAGATGTTACACAAGAACTAGGTTGAAAATGTTATTACTTTTTAATTTTTTGCTCTCAAGAATAATATTATAATTATTTCAGAAGTAAAAGTTTTTTTTCCTTTTCACGCAGACGATACTTCATTATTTTGAGTTATTCTTCTAGCTGAAAATCTTTTGAAATAAAAAAAAAGGATAAAACTATTTTTCTTTTATTCTATGGAATGTAACAGATGTTACGGCTACTTCAAAATGTAATTATAAGATTTTTCACAAAATATTATGCTAAAGAACGTTTTTCTGACCTGTAAATTTCGCTTTAAAAGAATGAAAATTTATTATTTACTACATAACTTTATGATCGTTTTAAGTGCATTTTACATGAATTTAACTTGCCAACAGAAAACGTATGTTTTGCCTTGTATTTAAAAAAAATTAATATTTGTCCTATTAAAAAAGCCATAAATATTTCGGTATATCGAGTGCAATTTTTTTTAAACTTAACACAGGGATGAAATTTCTCCGACTTTTTTGCATACCAGTATACTTTTAGAGAAAATATCCTTTTATTTAATAGGAGCGTTCTAAGATTTAAGAGAACAACATTTTCTCTAACAAGCAGAGTGCCAAGCTTGGTAATCACATATTTTGATTATTTTTGTATATGCTGTAGGCTAGAAGCCCCTTAGTCTCAGGTTCAATGGATTTTATACAACGCTCCTTAGTTCTCGAGAAATGGGGGGGGGGGGGGTCAAATATTTTTACCCAACTTAAATGCTTACTTTGTAACGAAGCAACTACGTTGGTCATAGCACAGTTGGTATGGCGTCTGCTCGTTGTTGCATGGGCCTGGGTTCGATGCCGGAACGCGCTACGTTTGTTTTTCTCTTTTTTTTTAAATAAATATACTTGTAATTATAATTTAATAATCTCAATAAAAAAATTTGTTAACATAATTAAATTTTAATTTAGCATTTTTGATTTTTAAACCATTATTAAACATTTCTCATCATTTAAAGAGCATTATAAAAATTGTATCTATTATTGACAAGTAAAAATTCAAAAATCGTTCTAAAATAAGCATATTTACTATCGAATTAAAGATTTCTTCTCATATCGCAATAGAAAACGAAGATATTTCAGAAGCTGGATTATTTGTTAAAAATCCATTGTTTTGCAATAAAATTTTACAGTGCTTCAACGCATTTGTGACATAATTTTTCTGATTTTCATTGAATCACGACACTTCAGATTGATCTTCTTGTGAACTACAGCTTGCTTCTTCCATTTTTATACGATTATAAGCTGTTATTGAATGATGCTCACTTGTGCGATAATGATTGAAAACAAAAACCACTTAACTGCACCAAACTTAAAAAAAAAGAATTAACCAAATTCTGCTGTGGTGCCCTCTAGTTACGATAAAATAAAACATAAATATGTTGTAATTTAATTCTTATGCTAAATTTTAATATAATTATGCTTCTTACTTTAAAAACAGAGTAGTATTATCATCGCATTGACTTTAAGGCGTTTCGTTACGGCAATTTATACATGATGTTTCTTTACAATGATGAATTAACACAATTGTTCAATATCGTTTCATTGATAAAGCATATATGGAATACATTTTAAAAGTGATTTTTAAAAAAATCAAAAATGCTAAATTAAAATTTAATCATGTTAACAAAATTTTTTATTGAGATTATTAAATTATAATTACAAGTATATTTATAAAAAAAAATGAGAAAAACAAACGTAGCGTGTTTCGGCATCGAACCAAGGCCCTCGGAACAACGCCATACCAACTGAGCTACGACCAACGCAGTTACTTCGTTACAAAGTAAGTATTTGAGTTGTGTTATAATATTAGACCCCCCATTTCTCGAGAACTAAAAAGCGTTGTATAAAATCCATTGAACCTGAGACTAGGGGGCTTCTACCCTACAACATATATATAAATAATCAAAATCTGTGATTACCAAGCTTGGCACTTTCTTTGTAAGATTATACTCGTATGAAAAAAGTCGGAGAAAGCCCATCCTTTTTAACACTTTGAAGCATTATATATTTCTCGTTAAAATATGAATTTCTACAACAAAGTATCTAAAACAAAGGACACTCCATGCTTAAAAAAATCAAAGATTACTGTTTAAAACTTCTAGCAAATGTATTAAATTAAAAAAACAGCGCTAAATTAGTAACGCGTATACTCGTCACCGGTCAACAAATTTCTAAGAAAACTCACTATATTTAACAAACATTTTTTTTTTTAAATATAGCAACAATTAGTATAACACTGATTGTTTGAAATTGATTATTATAAAAAACAATTCATTTAGTTAAATAAATTTCTTTGATGCAGTTTCTCTTTATTTTTTACAATTATAAGGGGAAATAGGAAATATTTGAAACTTATAAATAATTTCCTCACATCAAACGAATGATAGCTTACTATAAATAAATATACAATATACATAAATATACAAATTGAATTACTAAAAATGTTATGTATAACAACCAAAGAAATAAAATGAAAACGTCCAATGTTACAATAGTTGAGAGAGTCAATAGGTATCATACCCATTCAAATTATCATTCTGATAATTTCTTGTGATAATTTTCTGTATCTTAATTTATAAAATTAGGCGTAAAATTTCGGAAAGTTTGCAGATATTTAAACTGATGGTTTCCTACACTCAAAACATCACGTAAATTGTTAGCCATCAGTCTTATATAAATATAACATAATTTTGGAAGATAAAAGTTTTCGTAATTCATTATTTCTGAAAATAATGTGTTTCAGAAAACGTATTTAAAGTTTAAAAAATCTATTTTAAACGTATATATTTATAAAAGTTATTTAAAACGTATTTAACTGTCTGCAAATCTAATAAAATATTCACCCCAAATTCTTCAAAATTTCCATATTTCTTTGTTGTTCTTTCCTTAAAATATTTCCTTTCTTAACGTTACCTAAATACACACTTCCAGTTTTTAGGGCTTCCAAATGGTCCGCTAACTGAATACCAATAATTTTTAACAGAAATTTTCATGCTTGGTTTGTACAACATTTCTGCAAAAATTTTCCTCCTAAGGTGGTTTCTGCAAAATTTGTAAGAAAAATCTAAAATTGAAATGTTTATCAGAAAATACCGGTATTGAAAAAGCAGACCATTTGCGAATCCTGAAACTGAGGGCTAACAAGGAAAATCTTTTTAAAGAACTCAGAATATTTTGAAAAAAATGCTAATAGAACTACTCATGTACGTAGTAAACGTACAGCGCCTAGAATACTTAGTGTGGAAAACGGCTACAAAATATTACTAAACAATTGAATCCGATAAATGTAGAACGGTGCAGAGAAGATAACGTGTCGATCACAGCAACATCTTCTAGCAGTGGCGCAGATAGGGTGGAGGTCCAGATTTATTGGATACCACTAATTTTATGAAATTTTTTTTGCCTTATCTAATCGGAGAATTTTCTGCAATATTGAAGGCGGAGAAAACTTTATAATATTACTGGTTTCAAGAGCATTTGGAACCTCCCTCCCCCCCCCCTCTTTGGCTATGCCACAGTCTGCTAGCTCTATTCAACGCACACATTGTATAAGAATCGAACTGAGAAAACCTTTCAGCTGGTGGTAAATATTTTAAATAATTAAATTATACCCTATATTCTTTGACGGATAGTGATTTTCATAAGCTTTGAAAATATGAATGATATTGATCATGGCCAAAAAACGTGATACGCATTCTTTTGTGCCTGGTTGCATTACACGATACAAGACAGCAAACTAGAAACTATCCTTATTTAGCATACCAAAGGATGAATCTCTGGTAGAAGAGTGGAAAAGATTAATTCTCTGATATAATAAAAAGCAAACTTTAAAATCAGTTACATCTGAAATATACACTTACAAGAAGATTTTATTAACAGAAATTATGTTCATGTTGTCAATATTGAAACGGTTACTTTTGCTAGAGGTAAATCTTTTTGTAAGGCTGATGTCGCTGCGATCGCCATATTATTCTACCGCATCGTTGCACGTTTACCGGCTACAATTTTTTAGCACTTTTTAACCCTTCTTTGCATGAGATTTTCTTTTACAATTGTGTTTTTTTATACATATATTAAAAATTAGACACCTGAAATTTTAAGATAGATTTTAACTTTGTTCAGCAACATAGTTCACGGGAAATTTACTGGATTAATATTTCTATATAAATATAGTGGTGGCGAAGAAGTTGATTTATTTATTAAAAGTTAAATAAAAAGTGATGGAAATTTACATCACTATGCAATTAAGGGTTAAAGCATTACCAGTTTGGCTTTTTTTATATCCGAAATTTCGTATTCACACCAGAAATTCCCTATAATGTTCTTTTTGTTACTTAATGACAGATATTTCGCGACTTCTTAAAGTAAAAATTCTTGTTTCAGAATTTCCGGTTTGAATTAAAAAACGGTAAAACCGTTTTCCACACTATGTATTCTAGGCACTGTAGTAAAGGATCTTTCAAATTTATCTGCGGAATCCGAGTAGAAAACCTGCAAAAACTATCAATTAGTTGGCGCAAAACGACGCGATTTGGCTAGGAACACTTTTTCCTCATCAAATGTAAGTGATTTTAATGCAATTGGAATTTGCTTTTTTAAGTGAGTGTTTAAATGCGCAGTACTTTATGAATTTAAACTTAAACGATAGAATAGTTTATTATTTTTTCTACAATGTTTTGGCCGGCTGAATAATTTTTATTTTAACAGTAACTGCCCGATTAAGAACGCTCTCATGATACATTTCGATATTGAATTAGTCGTTGTTTCCATGGCGACAAGACTCCGACACTAACAATATTGAAGTCAAATTGACAGTGCTGGGAATATGGCATTAATTTTTAGCTTTACGCATTTTTAATCAATTGAAATTTTGTTCTGCGCCGTAGAATACGATTGTTAATTTTCTTTATATATAAATATATGTATATGACAAAATCGTAGTTATAAAAGTGCATTCATTTAAGTTAAACTTACTTAACTCCTTAATCGTCGCGCACTTTAAGTGTAGGCTACTTTTTAAAAATTCAGATTGCTTGTTTACCACCAGTTTTTTTAAGTAGAAATGTTCGTCTTATTTAATAGACAGATAAGATAATGCAAGAATAAAGCCAATAAAACTATTTAAAAAAACTGGTGGGAATCAAACAATTTGAATAAAACAGGCGTAACCTACGCTGCCCGTGAATGTCTCGGGCACGACGATTAAGGGGTTAAACTAGTTCAGTATGAATAGTAGAAAAAGTTTTTCCTAAAAGAACATTTATCATAAAAGCGTATTTTATTTTTATTCCATTCTGTCGCCAACCAGCGATAAATGACCTAAAAAATGATTTTTGCATATATTTTTACGGACGTTATATCGAGGTTATGCAGCAATTTTTCTATAAACGTATATATTCGCCTGAAAAAAATATTCTGCAATTTTTTCAAAATTTCTGAGTATACGCTTATGGAGACCTTCCTTGTCAGACAAAAATAGCTGTAACTACACTTTCACTAAACATACGAAGAAAACAAATCTGTTTTGGATAGATAATTATACAATCTATCAAATAAAACGATAAAAAGCTTCTGTGATGTTTTCTGAAAAATGTCTATTTAAACGTAATGGGAATCTTAAGTTCTTTAAATTAACAAGAAATTCATGTACATTTTTTGCAACTTATGTTTCATGCAGAGAATGTGATGATGATGCTAAAAGATGATGTTATCTGATGTTACACGAGAAGTAGATTTGAAATGTTATTACTCTTTAAATCTTTGTTCTTAGGAATAATATTTAAAATATTTCAGAACAAATGTTTTTTTTTTTTTTTCACGCAGACGATACTTCATTATTTTAAGTTATTCTTTAAGCTGAAAATCTTTTGAAAAGAAGAATATATATTTTCTTTTCGTGTACAAAGTGTAACAGGTGTTAGGGCTACTTCAAAATAGAATTCAGGGGTGATTGTGTTCCGGTATTTTGTTCACCACTAAATTTATATAGCAATATTTTTCTTCTTTAATCGATAAATTCTGCGATGACTAACTAAGAATATTGCTATATAAATTTAGTGGTGTACAAAATACCGGAACACAATCAAATGTCACCCCTGAGAATTATAAGGTTTTCCGCAAAATATTCTTCTAAAGAACTTTTTTTTTTACCCGTAAATTTTTATTTAAAAGAATAAATGTTTACCATTTAAATACACACCTTTAAAATCCTTAAAAACATTTTAACTGCATTTTATATTAATTTAACTTGCCAGCAGAAATCGTCTGTTTCACCTTACTTGTTAACAAAAAATGTCTAGTTTTTGTCATATTGAATACAGCCACTACTGTTGTGGTATATCAATGCTAAAATTTAACTCTTTGGGGAATTAATTTACCTAGGTCAGAGGACGATAGTGTGCATTCTACGGCTCCAATTCTGATGGTGTTTAATTCTTAAATGTGTAGAATATCAAATTTGCAACACTTTTTATTTATCTTTTAATAAATAAATCAAGTTCTTGGCAAACACTATATTTTTATCGAAATATTGATCCTGTAAAAATCACATATGCTACCAAATAATGTTCAAACTATATCTTTACATTTCTGGTGTCTAATTCTTAACCCTTCAATGTATGAATCTTTCTTTTAGAATTGTGTTTTAATTTACATATATTAAGGATATGACACCAGAAATTTTAAGATATATTTTTAACTTTGGTTAGTAGCATATTTATGTCATTTTTACTGGATTAATATTTAAATATAGATATAGTGGCTGCGAAGAACTTGATTTATTTTTTGAAAGTTAAATGAAAAGTGTTGCAAATTTGATACTCTAGGCATTGAAGGTTAAACTACACGCAGTGGCATAGCCAGAGAGGGGGTCCGAATTATCTAGATACCAGTAATATCATAAAGTTTTCTGCGGTTTGATAATCGCAGAAAGTTCTTCTATAGATAAGACAATGAAAAATTTATCAAATTGCTGGTATCCAGAGCATCTGGACGCCTACCATGGCGACGCCACTGACTACAGATAATTCCAATGATGTACTAGTTATATGTTACATAAACATTTTGTTGTAAACTAGTACACAAACAAAAGTATCCATACAGCTATAAAAGAAATCACTATTAACCGTGTTTTTTTATATAAACCTTGTCGTGCTAATTTAGGTATAGTAAGGATACTTGAATGTAAATTGCATTTTTATTTTTTATAACCTAACTAGGGTTCGTACGTTTTTACCACAATTTTTAATAGAATTTTTCGCCTTATCTAAATGCAGAAAAGCATTACAAATCCTGAAATTAAAGGAGGCGTCTACAATTTCTGCTACTTAACCCTCTAAGCTTGTGGAACGTAATATTCCGTTCACTAAGCTCCATGTTTCACTGCAATATATGCAATGTTTAAGATAATATAATTCTATAGATTTAATGAATTTTCGAAACATTGAAGAATAATTAATACTCTCAAGGGTTACATTCATATTTGTAATTAAGTTTTATTTATAATGCTGAAAGAATCATATTTTTTTAGCATTTAAAACAAAATGCTGAGAAAACAACATTACAATTTTACCCCTTTTCAGAACGCTCAGAGGGTTAAATTTTAATTAAAAATTTTCCATTAAAAAATGTGGTAAAAGCTAACATTATTTTTTTAATTATATAATTTATACCATATGTTTATACCATGGTTCACAAAATTGATTGTTCTTAATATTGGGCGAAAACGTTTCTGCCAACCAAGGTTTGAATTCCGTAAATAAATTTTTAACTGATATTTTTTTACATGTCTCTGAATAGAAGCATCAACTTTAAAAGCAGATTCTTAGAAGACCATCGGATTTGTAATTCAGGTATGTTTACAATAATTTGACTTAAAAGATTAATAATGCTAAATGACAGCGTATATAACTGTAAATTTTAAAATGTGGGGTAATTTAGTTATGCGGTTCAATTCTAGAACCTAGCGTTCAAATTAATCTAGTTGCTCTTCTCCATAAATTCCTCACATGTATGCAAGTAAAACGACCTGCGATATTATGGAAAGGATCTCAATAATGTTGTAGTAGATGTCAAGAAAATTTTATCAAAGTATGCTGATTATTCTAGATTTAGGCCTCATAAATGTTCATAAATAGACCTCTAAAATGGTTTCTTTATTCTTTATTATAACTCAGTTTACCTATAGAAGGATAATTTAAATAAAGTTAGAATATAAAATACATATTTCATTGTTAATGCACATTATACCCAAATTCACCCAACCTGTGGTGTAAGTTGAGTATATTTAGCGTAATTTCCGGCGTATAATCCGCAGCTCAAAGAGCTTTTTTCGACCCAGAAATTTTATTCAATAATTGTAGTGAAATATTTACAGCGATCTTTTAAGTTACATTTTATAAAATAATATTTCTGGGTCGAAAAACGACTCTTTGATCTGCGGATTATACGCCAGAAATTACGGTAGTTTTTTTATTTAGTTTGAGGTCAGAGGCGTAGCGTCAAGGGGGGCACGGATCACTTTACTACCAGTATTTTTATATACTATATTTGGCCTTATTTAATTCATACCATTCAAAGATTAAATAAGGCTAAATGTAGTATATAATTATACTGGTAGTAAAATGATCATGCCCCCCTGACGCTACGCCACTGTTTGAGGTAATATATGACGCAATAACTATAACACTGGCGTTTCATTCTAAGGGAACACATTGCTTAAAAGAAGAGAAAAAATTTGAAATCCTGTCATTTATAGTATCTGTAAGATTTTTAATTTACGGAAATGCGATTTTAATGCAGAAATTACCCTGAAAGGGGATATATATTACAGCAACATCAAGGGCTAGATTTACTAAGCTGTAGGAAATATGATTTTGCAATTACAGCACATTGACAATGAATTAGCAAGCTTGGAATTTAATGTAAATAAATTAAACATTTCTGTGAAGACATATAAATTGAAATTTATAAATCTAGTGATTGTTACAGCTCCCCCTTTCAACGAATTTTACCAGAACTGTTTTTATTTGATTAATAACTAGTGAATTATTTGAGTTATCTGTTGTTTAAATTTCGTCTTAATTGGAAGAGGAAGAGTAGAACGTACCACAGAGCACTCTAAATTTAGCAAATTTTTTTCAGGCTAAACCTATATTTAAAAAAAATGGGGATTTGAACAAAGGGTGTAAAATTGTGGTTGTCAACTTAGAGGAATTTTGCATTAGGAGAGTTATGGTATGCAAAGTTAAATCTTACTTATATTACTAATGAAAAATTCATATTTTGAAAAACTCTATCTTGCAGGAATTGTGAAATATGGCATGAATTACACAGGAAAATGGTAATGGAGTAAAATATTTCTTTTATTTCACAAATTCTTATTTATTATTATATCATTATTCAGTGAAATTTATTGTAGTAATTTCTGTTACATTTAATGGCATTCTCTGTAGAGCATACGCGTTATTAAAAACAGATAAAATACCAACATTCAATATATTTAATTTAATATAATATAATAGCAAGATACAAAAAAATAACAATAAGCTTTTGGATGTTTCTTTAAGAAAGTAACATCAAAAGTTTTCAGCAGAAAGTATATTTATCGATCGATCGGAAAAGTAAGTCCATGGATCAAAACTTATGTTGCTCGCAATAATTGTAACTATTTATTCTTTCGTACAGACTTGCTATGCAATTCATGTACCACATATTTTAGTAGTTAAGTCACTGGCACTAATATTGACACTTATAAAATATATTTTCCTTGCGTATATTCCGTCTTATATGTCAAACTTATTTTTACTCAAAGATTTATCTTAATGTTCATTTATTTTTTTTAACCGATGATGGAATCTCGCAATTCGTCCGAAGCAAAAAACATGTATTCATATGTTATGGAAATTCTAGTCCCCTCCTCATAACAATGTTTCCATTCCACGAATTATACTCAAATCGTCGCAAGACAACATTCTACGAAGAATGTCTTACTAATGCGTAATTGGCATAATTGCCGTTTTGTATAAACAGCAATATGCCATATATATATATATATATATATATATATATATATATATATATATATATATATACCGTAATTTCCGGCGTATAATCCGCAGCTCAAAGAGTCGTTTTTCGACCCAGAAATATTATTTTATAAAATGTAACTTAAAAGATCGCTGTAAATTTTTAACTACAATTATTGAATAAAATTTCTGGGTCGAAAAACGACTCTTTGAGCTGCGGATTATACGCCGGAAATTACGGTATGTTTGAGTTTCAACCTTCAGGTGTTTAATTTTCTTTTCATTTTTCCCTCCAATATTATTATATTCTCTTATTCTCTTTGTTTTAAAATCTCTTCATTTATTTTTTTCTCTACATATTTATAGATATTGTTCAAACAGGTACGTGTTCATTTTTCATATTTAATATATATGCATATAAAATATATATTTTAATTTATTTATTTTTTCCCGATATGTTGTGTGATGTTTCTGTGCTGTTATTTAATGGTTATATATATATATATATATATATATATATATATATATATATAGATGCATGTATTTATTTATTTATATTTATATTTATATATACAAACATTTAGAATTCAATTCAAATTACTGATAATCTCTATTTTAGGTGGAGGGCAAAGGTGAACAAATTTTCCCAGCAGAGTGAAAGGTATCTAGGCCAATGCACGGAACCTTCTTTATATGCACCAGTGCTCTACCGATTAACTACACAGACGATATCCGGCCTGACACAATGCACTCATTTGTTCGCATCATCAGATCTAAGAACATGCAGCTTATCATTTAAAACACGTTACACGTGGAAACTTCATTTCTCTATACAGAATAATTATGTATGCAAACATTTAGAATTCTACCCTAATTTTTGAAATTCCTTTTTTATACGGACGGCAAAGTTGAACAACCCAATCAGCGAAGCCTCATCTGAAGGGATATTGAGTCAGCCTTTATTTATTCTGTAAATTCTTTATTTATTTATTTATTTTAATCATGGAGAAAAACCAAGAGAATAGTTTCTTCGCGCCTATAGCCTAAATTGTTGATATCCCTTAATCGACTGAGATTCGTTCTTCAGGGTGTAAATGTCAGGATATAATCCCTAAGTTCAGAGGATTAAATTGAAATATTTCTGGTTCCTTCTTTATCCAAAAAGCTGAATACAGATCTTATTTCACCATCTTTTGCGACATCATTAAAGAAGATCGTCTTGTCATTTCAAAAATGGAAATGGAACTAAATGAACTAGCAGTTAATCAGCAGTTAATCTTTCTAATTTCACGTCTGTTGATATAAATTCGTGGGACAATGCTGAAAAAGTTTCAAGTAATCATTCTTACAAACTCAATGTTAAATGTACTCGTTTTCTTAAATGACACGATTTCATGCGACCTAATGACTTTCCTATCGTCATTCAAAATGCTGTCATCAACCGTTATAGCATAAATATATCGTAAATATAATATTCAGTTCTAAAATTTAACGTCAATTTTGCATTGTCTAAAAAACGTATTTCCTTCAGTTAATTACTCCAGTTGAAAAGCCTTCGAAAAGAATCGCTTAACTGAAATACAGAAAGAACATTTACGTCATCTAATTATTGCTAATGTTAATTTCAATTCTACAAAATAATAAATCTAACTTCACTCCTCTCGAGAAGGTTGCTTAGAATGGCCAAGAATTATTGTCTCTTACTCGCACATGTCTGACCAAAACCAATTTTCATTTCAAGGCAATTTCAACAACATGCTTACGTCTAAGCTATACGCATATTCCCCTATCTTCTTCCTTGAACAGGATGCACTATTTTGCACTATTTTGAAAGCACACTCTTTAATAAGTTCTCTTTCCCTTTCTGAAATCGCTATGCTTATGACACATTCACCTTAATTGACACCTCTTTTCACAATATTGATAACATCCGTAACATTATGAACTCGTGCGGCAGCAATATTCAATTCACTTATATAACAGAAAATAATGGTTTACTTAAAAACACCAAATAAAATAATTTAAGACAGACATGAGTACACTTAAAATAAAATTTATAAAAAAATATACTTAAAAACAGTTAAAAATACAAAATAGTAGACGTTTCGCCAAGCGACACGCAAGGCATCATCAGTACAAAAACAATCTATTGCATAACAAACCACTGAACAAATCAAGGACAGTTGAAGTTATTTTAAAAACAGATAATATTCAATGGAGACAGAACGAGCTTCATTCAACGTCTGCGATCGCAATTGAGTGAACCGACCCTCAAGGAGTTATCGACCATGGTAGCTGTTACAACCTGATTTCAAAATACTGGCGTTCGCAATTAGCGGGATGTGATTCGTTTGAAGTGAATGCTGGACAATTTTTGAATTCAAATTACTATTTTTTAAAGCACTAGTATGTTCTTTTAGGCGAATTTCTAATGTTCTACATGTTTCACTAATTTAGACACTATTGCAATCTTTACAGGGAATAATATAAACAACACCAGGTAATTTAGACTTATCATATTGAAATTTATGCTTAGTGAAAAAGGAACTCACTTTATTAATTGGTTTAAAAGAAACCCCAATATTGAATGATTTTAGAATGCCAGAAATTTTTTCAGAAATGTTCTTATAATAAGGGATACAGATAAAAGAGTATGGTTTACTACGTTGAAAAGGGGGGGGGGGTAGAATTCACAAAATTTAAAGTCTTTTTAAAGATTTTTTTAACAAGACCTATAGGATAGCTATTATTAACCAAATTGCGATAAATTTTACACTTCTCAATTACAAAATCATTACTGGAACTGCAATATCTAATGGCCCTGAAGGCTAAAGTCTTAATAACGGCTATTTTATGGCTGAAAGGGCAAATTGAATTGAAATTAGTATATTGACCAGTAGATGTAGGTTTTCTGTAAACAGTAGTGGTGATAGATTTAGAAGTGTAAAATTTATCGCGATTTGGTTAATAATAGCTATCCTATAGGTCTTGTTAAAAAAATCTTTAAAAATACTTTAACTTTTGTGAATTCTACTCCCCCCCCCTTTTCAACGTAGTAAACCAAACTCTTTTATCTGTATCCCTTATTATAAGAACATTTCTGAAAAAATATCTGACATTCTACAATTATTCAATATTGGGGTTTCTTTTAAACCAAGTAATAAAGTGAGTTCCATTTTCACTAAGCATAAATTTCAATATGATAAGTCTAAATTACCAGGTGTTGTTTATATTATTCCCTGTAAAGATTGCAATAGTGTCTATATTGGTGAAACATGTAGATCATTGGAAATTCACCTAAAAGAACATACTAGTGCTTTAAAATATAGTAATTTGAATCAGAGGCGTAGCGTCAAGGGGGGCACGGATCACTTTACTACCAGTATTTTTATATACTATATTTGGATTTATTTAATTCATACAGTTCAAAGATTAAATAAAGCTAAATGTAGTATATAATTATACTGGTAATAAAATGATCGTGCCCCCCCTGACGCTACGCCACTGATTTGAATTCAAAAATTGTCCATCATTCACTTCAAACGAATCACATCCCGCTAATTGCGAACGCCAGTATTTTGAAATCAGGTTGTAACAGCTACCATGGTCGATTACTCCTTGAGGGTTGGTTCACTCAGTTGCGATCGCAGACGTTGAATGAAGCTCGTTCTGTCCCTAATGAATATTATCTGTTTTTAAAATAACTTCAACTGTCCTTGATTTGTTCAGTGGTTTGTTATGCAAGAGATTGTTTTTGTATTGATGATGCCTTGCGTGTCGCTTGGCGAAAAACGTCTACTATTTTGTATTTTTAACTGTTTTTAAGTATTTTTTTTATAAATTTTATTTTAAGTGTACTCATGTCTGTCTTAAATTATTTTATTTGGTGTTTTTAATAGTTTTCACATTCAGACGTTAAAATGTATACATTTTGCAAATGGTTTACTTGTTCTCTAGATACAAATGAACCGCACCTTAAAGAGACTGTTCTGCATCTTCCTATAGCAAACATATCACTGTCTCTCTATCACCTCATACTCGCTCATGTCATCCTCCTAGCCAAACAATGACCACTTTTTACACATTTTTAAATTCGGCCATGTACGTTTGCTCTGATTGCCAATCACTTAATTATGAAATTCAATATATTAAAACCACTGCTATTGGCAGAGGTTACAACCATGCCATAATTTATTCTGCTACAGAATCGTCGTTACTTATGTTTACTTCAGTCTTCTTCGCCTTTCTAATATTAATTAGGAATGTTTTACCTTACTTTTCCAAATGCAATTTTCCATTGTAAAAAAAATTTAACAAAAATTATTCGAAGTAATTTTCACCCCTGCCAATAAACTTACTCCCTTCAAACTGATAGACCCTATTGAGATAGCCAATTCCTGAGATATGTATAGCATAATTGCGAGTATGGTATTTCCAATATTGGACAAACTAAACACCGTTTAAAAAGTCGAAATAAAAAAACACAAGCAATATATAGGTAAACAAGAAACTAACTAATTGCCCATTGTAAAACATTGCTGGGATATAAACGAGACCTTTGATTTTAAAGGGACGACGGTGGAAGTTATTTTTTCCCTCATAGAGATATAATTTTTTTGCATATATACATTTCATCATAAGTATATAAAACACCTTAAAAGAAATTTCCAATCTTTTTGTTATTTTATTATTTTTAAAAAGATTTAAAATTTTAAAAGGAAATTTAAAAATATTCCGGGTGTCTTAATGTTTGAGATATGTCCTTGCTTTTGAATTTTAATCACTCAAAACTATATTACAAACAAATCTGTGCATTGATTTTTTTAATCTCTTGTATAGTTATGTTTTTAGAGATTTTTTTCTGATTTTCATATCGATTTTCATCAAAATTTTGCCTTTTAACAAGTTAAAAATCAAATTTAACTATCTTAATGAAGTCGAATTTCAAAATGCATGCACAGTTTCCTTGTACACAATATCGGTATACTTCCTTATTAATTTTGTGAATTTTGATCAAAAACTAAGAAGTTTGGAGCACTTCAAAATTCTGAAATCGTTGAAAAATCAGTTTTGAGAAAAACAGATTTAAAGTATATTGAAGGGCCGAAAAATTGTTTGTGTACAAAATTCAAACGCTTGTAACTTTGCCAAAAATAGTCGCAGCTGCATGCAGTTTTTCGCAAATGACTTAGAACAAACTGGAGAAAAATAATATGCACAGAAATAATTTTCGATTTTTGGGTTGATTTTTGCTCAAATGAAGGTCCATGGTCCTCTTAACTCAGCTAAAATTATTTCTAAATCAACTTCTATACTTCAACTTATCACTTTTGAAAAATTCCGTATCTATAAAATCATAAAAATATTTGTAATTTCAACTTCACTATTCCACTATTATTAGATTGTTGAAAATATTATATAAAAACCTCCTTTTCTTAATTTCTGCTAATATTTTTCCTTATTACCCGTTCTTTAGCTATACAATTTCCTGTTCGTTGTTCCCTGTAATTTCCTGTAATTGTGTTATTTAATAAACATATCCCTCGAATCCCCTTCTCCTGCATATATACGTCGCTACCATGTCAAACTATCGAATGTGATAAAATGCATTTTTCATTACTTTTAAAATTTCGCCGATTGTCACCACTAAATTTTAAGAGGGTTGCAGGGTTACAACATCACCAGGGTTGCCAGTTTGGCCTCTTTTTCCATTCAGAAATGTTGTATCCATACCAGAAATTTAAAATAGACATTTTTTCTTTATATAATGACAGCCTATCTCGTAATTACTTAAAGTAAAAATTTTTCTCTCAAAATTTCCGGTATGAATTCGGCATCACTGAATAAAAAAGGAGGCCAAACTGGCAACCCTGTTCTTCACAGAAATTTTATTATTATTTTTACTAGGCGAAGAATTCTAATAAAATTTAGTGGTGACAATCAGCCCATTTTTAAAAGTAATGAAAAATACATTTTTTTCATGTTCGATAGTTTGACATGGTAGCGACGATATATGCGAAAAATTACGCTATTCTTTTCACTTGTGATTTTATACTGAATGCTACAGAAACTAGTCTGCAATTAGTTAAAAAGTTTGTTGTTTTATCATTGTTTATCACATTGTTTTATCTGCCTATATTGTGCTGTGCAATGTTTCATCTTAATTTCCAAGTTTTGACTTAAGTCATATAATGTAACATTTTCATATAATTGCTTCTCTAATAGCCATCTCAACAAAGAAAAAAAAACGTTCAAATTTAATTTTTAAATGATACAGAAAACATTGATTTTAGATTATTCCTTGTGAGAAAAAGGATATTTATATGATACTCAAACAAAACTCTGATTTTCCTTCTATATACAGTGTGAATACCCTGTCATTGCTTAGAACGAAATTCTTACATGTAATCAAGGCAAATATTTTAAATCACCCTATATTTTGTGTAAAAATTTCCTAGAAGGAAATGTGTAACAAAGCATTTGAAAAAAACCTAGCATTTATGCCATGATTAATTTTCAAAACTTTAGCATTTCAAAACTTTACATTCATCAACTTTAGCATCTTCCTTTACCTAGATTTAAACTTGCTACGAAATTTTTGAATTAGATTATACATTTTTTCCTCTCATTTTTATCTTCCAAATCAAGATTTTTTCACTTTAGATACAAAGTATACATAGAGTGGATCTTGCCAAAGAATTAGGTTTACCAGTTTCAACATTAAACACGTTAATATATAAGCGTAAGATCATCGAGGAAAGCCATCATCAAAGTGGATGTAGTGCTTCAAAAAAACTTCGAGTCCAAAGCGGAAAATTCACTGATGTTGAAAAATTGCTTTTACAGTGGTTTAATCAGTGTCGTTGTGCAAAAATTCCCATCAGCGGTCCTTTGCTTATGGAGAAAGCACGAGAAATTTCGAAGAAGCTGAATGTGGAATGCGATGCATCATTTTCTTCAGGATGGCCTCACATATTTAAATTAAGACATGACATAACAGTCAAAACTGTAAGTGGAGAGTCTGGAGATGTTGATTGCGAAACAGTGGATGATTGGATTCAAAACCAATTTCCAGATCTGATAAAAGGATATGAACAAAAAGACATTTTCAATGCCGATGAAACCGGTTTGTTTTATAATCTTCTGCCATCTAAAACTCTTGCAATCAAATCGGATACCTGTCATGGTGGAAAAAAGAGTAAAGTGCGATTAACAGTGTTGTTGTGTGCCAATGCAGATGGATCAGAAAAATTGCCTCCTTTGATTTACTGGCAAATCAAAAAAGCCCCGCTGCTTCAAAAATGTGAAAATATTACCAACAATGTACTTGGCCAATAAAAAATCATGGATGACAATGTCTTTCTTTACCGATTGGTTAAAAGAATTAGATGATAAAATGCGAAAGCAGAAGCGGCGAATCATTTTATTCATTGATCAATGTCCAGCTCATCCACCTCATACGGATTTTCTAAAAAACATAACTGTTAAATTCTTCCCGGCAAATTGTACCAGCAAATTGCAGCCACTGGATTTAGGGGTCATAAAATCCCTAAAACAACATTATCGAAAACTTTTGGTGAAAACAGCTATCGCCAGTTTAGACCACGGTGACTTCGAACATGTGAACATGTGATTAACATCTTACAAGCTATGAATTTAATAATGATGGCTTGGCAAAAGGTTTTACCCAAAACGATAAAAAACTGCATCGCCCCTGGCGGAATTTTAACTCCAGTGGATGTCAATCCTATTGAAAACGCCGAACCCGATCATTTTGTTCCACCAGGAAACTGGCCAAATTTAAGTGATCTTACTACATTTGAAGATTTTGTGCAGTGTGATTCGGAACTTGCAACATGTTCTTTTCTAACAATCGATGAAATGATCGCAAATGAGGAAACTAGCAGTGAAGAAGAGGATAACTGCACTGAAAAGCCACTGCAAAGTTTCAACAAGCTTTGGCGGGTTTTAACACCATGCAAGAGTACCTCATTAGCAGTGATTTGAATGATAATGTTAAGATGGCACATTTAACTGTGAACAATGAACTTTTTTCTGTGCATTCCAAAAATTCCTTACAACCTAAAATAACAAAATATTTTGTACATGGAATATGAATAGTTGTAAGTTGTAAATTGTATCCGGAATAAGAAGTTTAGTATTACTTATCTCTTGTATTTAATGTATTTTATCTCTGATTTTTTTATTGTTCGTAATTACGGAATTGTTCGTACTTTTGTGAATTTCGTTTATACGTTTTTTCATTTATGCGTTTTTTTTCTTGGTCCCTTCAAAAACGTATAAACGGTGCTTCACTGTATATATATATATATATATTCATTGTAACTAACTTTCAAGACATTTGCCATAACATTTTTTTATAAAAAGTACATAAGCAAACATTCTTTAGAAAGATATTTAAAGAAAGATATGAGTGTTTCATTTGGAACGAACATCTTTTGATTTGGAATATTTTAGAAATCAAAATCTTCAATTACATTCCTAAGAAATTTCATGAAAGCTGAAATATGCAAATATGTTCAAATGATAATACATATATTTATATTTAAAACAGCATTCTTCTTCAAACATTTAAAAAATTGTCAAACAGACATTCAGCCTTCAAGTATTTTAATGGAAATCTTTACATTATTTTGAAAATGAGCTTCCGCATTTGAACTCCAATTCTTGAAAAACAAGAACGAAAAATCATGCGTCAAGCATAGATTATGTAACACTTTCCAACGCTTCCAAAATAATTTTACAAATCATTACCGTTTAATAAGCTGAAAGATAAAATCTAAGTAAACAATTTTTAAAACACATAACATATTTAAAAACGTAATTTCAGGAATTCCCTACATATACAATATTCGGAAAAATATCCGAATACTTTTATTCAGCCCTGTATATGATCTATAGATTTGTATATATACTACATAGGATGCTAAATTTTAGTTTAGTTAGGTAACACGTAGCACAGTTTAAAATTCTTCTTCTGGAATTTCTGTAAATAAATGGAAATGTGTTCACGAACTTTTTTGCTGCCCTGTATATGATGTACATAATTTATACACACCAAGTATTAGACAAAAAGTGAGTTAAATTTAAAATCGCGTTCAGCTATTTAAAACGCACTTCCAGGAATTATTGTTAACAGACAGTAGAGAATTCTTTTGTGTGTTCCTGTAAATGAACGATGGCTGCTATACACAAAATATTCTGTAGTAATCCTCTTGTAATGCACCTTAGTGATATATATAATTTTCAATGCGTTTAAAATAGTGAAACATTATTTAATTAAACCGCAAACGATTTTTCTCCATAGACGTAATGTAACGGAATTCCTGTGACTGTCCCTGTAATGTAACTATAAGTGCTATGCACACCATATTCCATATTAAGTTTCTTGTAATGCACCTTAGTGATATATATCAATTATAATGTGTATGAAATTGTGTAACATCATTAAAATAAACCGCAAATGATTTTTACTCATAGACCGTAATGTAGCGGAATTCTTTTGAGTGTCCCTTTAAAAAAACTATAAGTGCTACACACTTCAGTTGAAATAGGGAACATGCTATAGATAACGACAATAACATATAAAAATTTCAGGGCAATCCAAGCATATTTACGGGAGTTAGAGCACGGACAGACGGCAGACGGCCATACGGCCAGACAAACCGAAGTCATAAACACTTTTCAACTAGGTTGGAAAGTGTTAAAAAATAGTTTGATAGTAACTAGACTCATAGAAGAGACAAAATATAACTTTAAAAAAATAACATGAACTGAATGCGTCTTATTTTGTTTTATGTTATATTTTACTTTTTGGAAAACATAACGAATTCGAAATAAACCGAATGTTTAGACTAAATAATTCATGTTATAATAATATACATTGGAATAAAAATGAATAAAATTTATCAGGCTTTAAATTCTAAAGTTAAAAAATATCCTTGTTCGGAAAGTTCTTTCCGTTTGGGAAAGTTGGTTCCTACCGGAAAATTCTATCATTTAATTATTAGGCATTAATTCCGCTATCTAATGTCTATTAATTGTCGGGCAGAATTTTCCGGTACAAATTTGTTTTTTCCGAACGGAAGGAACTTTCCGAGCAACCCAATATATAACATTAACTTTAATAATACACTAGTGTAATGCATTCATATCGGAAAAAATGCTATTAAATTTATCAGGCTTTATATATTTAAATGATCGAGTTAAAGCAAAGAAGTTTAGATTTTAATAGAAACTATTTCAACGAAATACATACATACATTCATAGGACGAAATTAAAAAAATAATGCGGAATACAAAATGTTTTATATGTATCGATTAAGTTCATATCACTAAGCTGAAACATATTTTAAAAATATTTATACATTGTAACTAACTTACAATACATTTGTCAAACCAATTTTCGATAAAAACTTACGTAAGCAAACTTTCTCTATATACAGATTACAAAAAATATATGGATGTCTATCAATTTCAAAGAAACTTCTTTATATCTGAAATATCTTATAAATAAAATCTTCAATTATATTCTTAAGAAATTTCATAAAAGATCAGACGCCATTCTGTTCAAATGATAATGCAGGAGACGCTCTTTAAAAAATCTTCATCAAACAATCGAAAAAAAATTCAAACAGTCTTTCTGTCTTCAAGTATTTAAATAGGAATCGTTACATTATTTAGAAAACGGGCTAGTATGTTTGGAATTCAAAACTATGAACTGAATTTTTTTATGGTATCTAAATTCTCTAAAAAAAAAAACATTAAAAAAATGCAAATAATTTCGTTTTATTTAATTTTGTTTTGTTTTTATTCACTTTCTAAAATACATAAATTATTTGAAATGAACAAAAAGTTTAGACTTACAATTGATAAATAGATACGCATACGTATAATATACATATAAATACGCATATATTGGGATAAAAATATATGAAATTTGTCGGGCTTTATATTTTTAACTAATCGTATTTAAATATATACCTATTTTAAATTTATATCTCTTTATACAGTAAAGTTTATTTTGCCTTTAACAATACACATATAATTGAAAATATATTGAAAATGTTGAGCTAAAATATAAACAGCATGACATATATCAAGACCTCCTTATCATAGTATCAGACCTCTCAATCAGCAAGTTGCCTTTGACCGCTATACTTGTCCTGCTACTAGCGCCATCAATCGTCAGTAATAGTATTTACGACACGAAATCACACGAAATTTTTTCACAGCTCCATTTGTTCTATGCATTTGCTTATGAACTAGTAGTTTTCCTACCACTAAAATTTTATAGTAAATTTTATCTTATTAAATTGACAAGATCGTGTGATTACATGACGAAAAAAATTCTATTAAATTTTAGTGGTAAGAAAAAAGCGTAAGAGTTGGCAGCTATGCGGTAGCAGACCAGCTAGATTTTTCTATAGATTTTTCTATTATATTTTTGGATACCAGTTTTTTAGTAGAGACAATTTTGTTTTGTTTGATCGGAGAATTCTGGGATTTAAAAGAACATTTTCTCTAAAAATATACTGGTGTTCTAAAAGAAAGAAACATGGCAACTGTGCGGTGGTATCCACCAGGCGGCGATACTTTCCGGAGAAAGTCAATTAATAAGTTGGCAATTACCGTGGACATTTTCTCCCATAGACTTTCTCCGGATTGTCAAGTCTGATCTATGATAAGGGAGTCTTGACATATATAAACGCAAATTGGAATAAAAATTCTGTAATTGTATTACAGTACTTTAAATTGTAGCCTTACATATAAAAAGCAAATACATGAAATTAAAATGAATAATATGCTAGTGTAATTATTTAGCTGTATTTAGAAAAAAAATGGTCTAAATACATAAATACAGGAAAACCCTAATTTTTTAAAAATTGCATGAGAAATGATACATGGTGATAAAGATTACATAACTAAATTAAAATACAGAGCGTATATTTAATAACGTTTCACCTCGTATAATTGTTGAACAGTGTCAGCGACAAAACTGAACACTCCGAGCATAACTGCCAACTTTTACGCTTTTTCGGTACCACTAAAACTTAATAGAAATTTTTGCCTTATCGAATCACATGATTTCGGCGACTTAATAAGTTAAAATTTACCATACAATTTTACTGGTATAAAATAAGCCTAAAAGTTGGCAGCTCTGACACTCCCCACTAATTGCGAAACAAATTATCGTAGAAGAATCTTACTGGTACCAAACGATTGGAAATTAATGTCTACTTTTAAATGATGTGTATAAAATTGTCTTAGGAGACCAGCTACACATAAAAATAAATCAAAACTTTGCTTTTTTTCAATGGCAAGACCCACATTTGACAAGATATTTTAAATCTTCAATTTAAACTATGCCTAGATACCAAATTGCACGAAATTCCTACGATTTAGATAAATTAATAATTAATCATATATTCTAATACGAGCAAATCTTGTGGGTGGTTATACATACATATATATATACAGGGTGTTCCGTTAAAGGGGTCCAATATTAATAGGGGTAATAGAGGAGATCACATAGAGCATAAATCAGTATATAAAGCCTGGTCGGATCTCAATAGTTTTCAAGTTACAGCAAATAGAATGAAAATTCGGAAAATTGTAAAAGAACCCTCATTGCTAAACTATCGATAATGCTACATAAAAACGAAGCACATATTTAGAAAGAGCAGAAAAAACCTACAAAATGACATCAATTGTATTAAAATAGCAATATTTATTGACGAGTTACAAGCCCTGAAACAGTGAAAAAAGTACGAAATCCAATATACATCAAAATAGTTAATCGTTAATTCCAAAAAGACAACTCTAGCTACAACAAGGAAAATGTAGTAAAATTTGGTCCATTCCGAAAACTTTCGAAAAAGCTTACAATGAACCATATCGGTTTAATTGTGTGAGAGAAATTAATCAGTTTCTTAGTTACAACTCCGCTTTCTTTGACACTAGCAAAGGTTAAACTCCGCCCATCACGATTGGAAACACCGCCTTTTTAATTACTCTCAACTATACATTTTCGATCATGCTTCTTCTGAGATGGAACATTTTTAATTATTCAAGAGTTGAATGAACCAAAATAACTTTACAATAATAGTCTACATTTTAAAGTGGTCTTTTATTGATATAAAGCTTAAGTTAAATTCCTTAAAATTAAACTGGTGGTGAAAATTCGGAAATAATTAAAAATATTGCGATTTGTAACTATGCAAGAAGTTTTAGTACATGTTTTACATGGACAATTATTGTATGTATATGTGCATCATAATTTATGATAGGAAATAATAATAACAAATAGCATAATAATTTTATTAATTATAAATTTAAAAAAAACACTAAATTTTAAATTAATTCATACAAACTTTGTAATTTACAATTTGAGTACACCACAGTCTGTGACTTACAAAATACTGTGCCAAAAAGTGTTGAAAATAAAAGAAAAATGACAAATAAAGAATTACATTCCACGTACTTTATGACATATGTGAAGCATAGTCTTCTGGCCTGCGCTGCACAGTTCAATGTCGGAAGGCAGACGAACGGACATTATTATAATAGGTGTTCGAAGTTGCGCCCATTAACAGAATCGCACAGCCGACAGCGACGTCGTAAAGATTGGCGAACACGCCGAAAAACTCCGACGGAGTTGGGAATGTCTCCTGCAGCGACAACGATTCGCGCTAGTAAATCCTCCGGTGTATCCACAGGCGTTTCATACACCAGCGATTTAAGGTGTCCCCAAACAAAAAAGTCTAACGGATTGAGGTCTGGAGAGCGTGCAGGCCAAGCAACAGGTCCACTGCGTCCAATCCATTTCCCAGGATATGTTGAATTGAGGTGATTGCGAACACCTATGAAAAAATGTGCCGGTGCGCCATCGTGCATAAACCACATATTGTGGCGCAATGTTGCTGGCACATTTTGCAGTAACTGCGGTAAGATATCACGTAGGAAAACTAAGTACGTACTGCCATTGAGTACATCTGGGAGTAAATATGGTCCTATGAGATAATCGCCGAGGACACCTGCCCATATGTTCACACTGAACTTTTGTTGTGCGTTCGACGGGAAAACAGTGTGCGGATTTGTATATGACCATGTGTGCATATTGTGCGTGTTTACCACGCCCTCTCTCGTAAATGTTGCTTCATCAGTAAATAAAATATTTTCCAGAAATTGTGGATTATTTTCTGTTACATTAAGCAACCAGCGTACGAATTCTGTCCGCTGAGCACAATCTGTTACTGATAACAGTTGTACCCGCTGCACATGAAAGGGGTGCATGTTTTCTGCACGCAGAACACGCCACACACTTTGGTGAGAAACACCGACTTCAGACGCAGCAGCTCGTGTACTCGTGGAGGGGTTATCTTTAAAAATATTCAGTACATCTTCTTCCATTGCAGGTGTTCGTACATGTCGAGGTTTCCCTGCATCAATGCTTGCTGTATTAAACGATCCAGTCTCCCGTAATCGTCTATCGATTTTTATGAAGAGTTTCGAACTTGGGCAACGTCTCCTTGGAAATTGCTCACGGTACATGCGCTGTGCTAGACATGCATTTCCATGAGCTTGCCCGTACATCAGATGCATGTCCGCATATTCTTCGTTAGAGTATTCCGGCATAATTATTATACATCAACTTACTACAATCCCACTTACAACAGCCTCCCTTTAACATAACGCCCACTGATGACTGCTGTTTTATTACACTTTTCTTCCTATACACATAGAAAATTTGCATAAAAAGTACTTCTTCTTCATCATCCTGAAAGTTCATGGAGGAAACGCAGCAGTCACGGAGTTTGCTTTAAGACAAGGCGAGAGCTGCACAATATGTCATTCACTTGACCAGACTGAATAATGAAAGGGTATTGATAGAGGTTGATCAGAAATGTGTAATTGAAAGATATTAAAACGGGGTGTTTACAATCGTCATGGGTGGAGTTTCGCTCTTTCCGAGCGTGCAACAGTACAGAGTTGTAACTAGGGAACTGCTTGATTTCTCCCATACAATTAAACTGATATGGTTTATTGTCAGCTTCTTCGAAAGCTTTTGGAATGGACCAAATTTTATAACATTTTCCTTCATGTAGGTAGAGTTGCATTTTTGGAATTAACGATTAACTATTTTGCTAAATATTTGATTTTGTATTTTTTCACTGTTTCAGAGCTTGTAACTCGCCATTAATTCTCAATATTCTAAAACAACTTATGTCATTTCGTAGGATTTTTACTGCTCTTTCTAAATATGTGCTTCGTTTTTATGTAGCATTATCGATAGTTTAGCAATGAGGGTTTTTTTACAAATTTCCGATTTTTCATTCTATTTGCTGTAACTTGAAAATTATTGAGATCCGGCCAGGCATTATATACTGATTTATGCTCCGTGTGATCTCCTCTATTACCCCTATTAATATTGGACCCCTTTAACGGAACACCCTGTATATATATATATATATATGCAAAAATTATCTTAAAAACGGCTCTAACGATTTTGACGAAATTTCGTATCCTACCGTTTTGGGGCACCAGAAAACCATTGGGCTAGGTCACATGCTCGAGAAAATTCGATTAGTGGGTCATTTTGGGTCATTTTGGGTCAAGGTCTAGCTAATTGTATCTAAAAAACGGTTCAAACGATTTTGACGAAATTTTGTATCCGACCATTTTCGGGCATGAGAAGTCAATTGGGCTGGGTCACACGTTCGAGAACTTTCGATTAGTGGGTCATTTTTGGGTCAAAGCGGGTCAAATTAATTTTATCTAAAAAACGGCTCTAACGATTTTGATTAAATTTTGTGTCCTACGAGTTTCGAGCACGATAAACGCATTGGGCTAGGTCGCATGTCCGAGAAAATTCGATTAGTGGGTCATTTCTGGGTCATTGTGGGTCAAGATCTAAAAAGTGGCTCAATTTACACTAAATTTTGCATCCAATGGTTTTCGGGCACGAGAAGACTGTTGGGCTAGGTCACATGTTCGAGAACATTCAATTAGTGGGTCATTTTGGGTCATTTTGGGTCATTTTGGGTCATGGTCAAGCTAATTGTATCTAAAAACGGTTCAAACGATTTTGAAGAATTTTTGTATCCGACCATTTTCGGGCATGAGAAGTCAATTGGGCTGGGTCACATGTTCGAGAACTTTCGATTAATGGGTCATTTTTGGGTCAACGCGGGTCAAATTAATTTTATCTAAAAAGCGGCTCAATTTACACTAAATTTTGCATCCAATGGTTTTCGGGCACGAGAAGACTGTTGGGCTGGGTCACATGTTCGAGAAAATTCAATTAGTGGGTCATTTTGGGTCATTTTGGGTCATGGTCAAGCTAATTGTATCTAAAAAACGGTTCAAACGATTTTGACGAAATTTTGTATCCGACCATTTTCGGGCATGAGAAGTCAATTGGGCTGGGTCACATGTTCGAGAACTTTCGATTAGTGGGTCATTTTTGGGTCAACGCGGGTCAAATTAATTTTATCTAAAAAGCGGCTCAATTTACACTAAATTTTGCATCCAATGGTTTTCGGGCACGAGAAGACTGTTGGGCTGGGTCACATGTTCGAGAAAATTCAATTAGTGGGTCATTTTGGGTCATTTTGGGTCATGGTCAAGCTAATTGTATCTAAAAAACGGTTCAAACGATTTTGACGAAATTTTGTATCCGACCATTTTCGGGCATGAGAAGTCAATTGGGCTGGGTCACATGTTCGAGAACTTTCGATTAGTGGGTCATTTTTGGGTCAACGCGGGTCAAATTAATTTTATCTAAAAAACGGCTCTAACGATTTTGATTAAATTTTGTGTCCTACGAGTTTCGAGCACGATAAAAGCATTGGACTACGTCGCATGTCCAAGAAAATTCTATTAGTGGGTCATTTCTCGGTCATTGTGGGTCAAGATTAAAAATCAGCTCAATTTACACTAAATTTTGCATTCAATGGTATGACAAAGACGTTTGTCATATATCTTGCTTTCAGTTCAAATTCCCCCCCCCCAAAATTTTAACATGTTAATATAAGCTTTTCCATTCCTCTCCCATCATCTAGCATGCATGTATTGATTTCATGCTTCTCCTCCTCCTCCCCCCCCAAAATAGAGATAAAAAAAATCATAAAGATTCATTCAGTCCCCCCCAAATAAATAAATAATTATAAATAATTAAAAATAATAAACAATTATAGTTTATAGATTTTAAATGTCTGTAATCCCCCCCCCCCAAAAAAAAAAATTCATTATGTTAACTAAAACCTATTTCTGATTTAATTTAGAGAACGAATCTACTTTCTTCATTCTAAAATGCAAGTCACTCGCATACACCAGAAACTTCTCAGTCCTTCACTTTGCGGTTATGCTAAAAATAAGTTACAAAATGTTCACATATTTCTAATTCAACCGTTTCCTTCTCATGAAATCAAAAGTGCATCTGTCTTAAAAATTAGACAAAATATATAAGCAGCTGTGCTCTACTTATTAATGTAATGTAACGTATAACCGATATTCTTTATGCAAGCATTAGCACTTCTCATCCGCTCTCAAAAGAATTAATTAAAAAGATTAAAAATGTAATATGCAAGCTCATATCTTTCACACCCTGTTATTAGATTCGAGTCATAAGTAACCGTTAATTGCAGCTGTCTTTTAGCAAAATCAAACGCCAATCCCAAAATTACTTTCTTTTCTTTTTCCTTTTTGTCTCCATGAAAGAATCTTTACAACCCTTCCCCCCATTCTCAAATGAATGCATAATCATAGACAGAATCTAGCATTTATCGTTTTTTCCCATACGCTTCCGACATTGTCTCCTAAAACTCTCTCGCCAAGTACTGGCGATTTTATCATGCTTTCCGCGCCGACACCCATACATGTAACTTTTAAAACTTCATCACTTCGGCCGTTTGATTTGACCAGACCAGCTGTTAACTTCTTCTGCTGATTTTGTGGAGTACCTCCCCTTGCGCTTTTCGTCTATTTGTTCTTGATGCCTAATACTATTCTTGATTATTGGTTCCAAATAAATCACCTTCATCGCTAATCATGTTTCTTCTTTGTGCCCGTGTGTCAACTGCCTTCCTTCATGTGCTGTCAACAACCGTATATACGTAACCATCTTCAACGTGTCATTCACCGAAAATCTTCTTTATAAATGGTTTCCGGGCACGAGAAGACTGTTGGGCTAGGTCACATGTTCGATAAAATTCAATTAGTGGGTCATTTTGGGTCATTTTGGGTCATGGTAAAGCTAATTGTATCTAAAAAACGGTTCAAACGATTTTGACGAAATTTTGTATCCGACCATTTTCGGGCATGAGAAGTCAATTGGGCTGGGTCACATGTTCGAGAACTTTCGATTAGTGCGTCATTTTTGGGTCAACGCGGGTCAAATTAATTTTATCTAAAAAACGGCTCTAACGATTTTGATTAAATTTTGTGTCCTACGAGTTTCGAGCACGATAAAAGCATTGGGCTAGGTCGCATGTCCAAGAAAATTCGATTAGTGGGTCATTTCTGGGTCATTGTGTGTCAAGATCTAAAAAGCGGCTCAATTTACACTAAATTTTGCATTCAATGGTTTCCGGGCACGAGAAGACTGTTGGGCTAGGTCACATGTTCGAGAAAATTCAATTAGTGGGTCATTTTGGGTCATTTTGGGTCATGGTCAAGCTAATTGTATCTAAAAAACGGTCCAAACGATTTTGACGAAATTTTGTATCCGACTATTTTCGGGAACGAGAAGACTATTGGGCTGGGTCACATGTTCGAGAAAATTCGATTAGTGGGTCATTTCTGGGTCATTGTGGGTCAATATCTAAAAAGCGGCTCAATTTTCACTAAATTTTGCATCCTATGTTTTTCCGGCACGAGAAGACTATTGGGCTAAGTCACATGTTCGAGAAAATTCAATTAGTGGGTCATTTTGGTCATGGGTCATGATATTTGAACTCAAATTTAATTTTGACCGAGCATAGCTCGGTCTTCCCTGCTCGTTATTTTAAAATGAGCATATTTTAGAAGCTGTATCCAAATTGATGTTCGGTACTCGATTGTTGAAATCGTACACAGAATGAATAAGTAACATCTATTAATATATTATTTCTTGCCAATATTGCCATTTTACACACTTAATATGTTTCGGATAAGGTTATATACGGTAAAATCCGTTTTAACATTTATTTTATATTGTTTACAAGAGTTAATTATACAATTAAAAACATATAATTTTATCTGTGATTGAAATAGTTTTTGATAATGTGAATGCGATTGGAATTTTATAGGTATTCTTATAATGCTTTTTCTCATATTCTGATTTTACTTTACCTGCTCTTTTCTAAAATTATATGTGAAGAATATCGGCGAATACAAAATTTAGATTATAAAATAGTAATAATGAATTTTCAGCAAATACGCAACACATATGTATTTATAAGATACTTTACTTCAAACATATACATCGCAGAAACAATAAAATGCGTTTTTTAAACTGGAGAGAAGCACGAAATTCAATTAAAGGTAATCAAAATAATGAGTAAGATTTTTTTTTCTGAAGTAGGATTGTTCATTGTTTAAAAAATGAGCTTTGTTAATTTAAAAATAAAATCAAAATTAATTTGCATAATTGACATAAAATTATATCTCGTGCAAATACGATTTACGTAATTTTAATAAAAAAAATTTAAAGCAAACACAGAAAAAGTAAAAAAAAAAAAAAATCTTATTCTTATAAAAAAAAAAAAAAAAAAAAAAAAGTAAAATATTGACGACCCTCTTTAACCAGCATCTTGCCGTTTTTAATCATAATTTTATAACTACTTGGAAGAAAATTTTAAATTTGAAATGCGCATAAAGCAGGACATAATAAATATAAATACATTAAAAGATTTTAGATGGCAATTCATAATTTTTTAAAATATTGATTTCAAAATTCCTAATTTATATTATAAAAGTATAACAATTAGAAATTCACCGTATTTATGTTTGGGTGTTTTAGTATTATAACCAAACAAAAAATTAGCACATTAGAATTATAATGTCAGGAGATATTAATAAAAATATGAAAATATAATTTAACATTTGAATGTTTATAATTCAAAAACTTATCATCCAAATGACTTGAAATTTGGTATCTAGGCATAGTTTGAACCAAAGTTTTATAATACTGTGTCAAAATTGGGTGTTCCATTTGGAAAAATATGTTTGGGCTTTTTTGTTATGTAGATGGCCCCTAAGAAAATTTTATATACATCATTTAAAAGTAGACTTTAGTTCCAATCGTTTGGTACCAGTAACTTTCATCTACGATAATTTGTTGCAGAGTTAATGGGGGGTGTTCAGTTTGTTTTTCCACGACTGCACCTGGGAACACTACTAATGGGAAAACTGCAGATTTAGCGTTCCTAACTCGAAACATTTACGAAATTTTGTCGTAAAGTACAATTTTTTAAGTTGCAGAGCGTCCTCTATTTAAAATGAAATAATATCTCGTATGCAAAAAGCACTTTATTAGAATACACGAAAATTAATTTTTATAACCAATCACCAGCTTAATTACGCTACTAATTGGCTGCTTATAAGATTGGTGCAATTAACGTATGTAACCAACGTGCAGTTTATTTTAATAAGAATATCAAGTTAAAATTAAACTCAATTTGTCCTTCATTGGCAGTCCCGATAGTGGACACACTGAACATGCTTAACTTGCTTTTTCATGTAAAAAGAAATCATACTTTGCTTACATGACGATTATATGATGGATTCACATGCACACTTATTAAAAAAACTAACATATATGCAAGGTAACAGTTTAATTTAATAAGAAAAAATAACTATGCTCAATTTGACCACTATTGGCAGAAATGCATCATGCATTATTCATGTGTCCTTATAGTGCACACACAGAGCTCCTTTAACTTGATTTTCATATTATAATAAATTATACTTTGCTGAAAAGTGTTAGTTTTATTAATAGATGTCTGTATGTCTTGTAATGATAAACTTCTGCATGCAATTAGGGGCACATTTATTCTGGTGATTGAATATAACAATTTACTCTTGAAAGCTTCCTAATAAAGTTATTTTTATATGTAAGACATGATATAATACTAAACTAAAGACGCGCTATACCTTTGTATTAGACTTTATTAGACTTTTTACCCGTATCTCGTACCGTTTTCAAGATAGCAGTGATGCAAGCGCTGCGCCACAAATGGTCGATTGTCACCACTCAATTTTAATAGTGTTTGTCAGCTGATTTAATAACAGAATTTCTTAAATTTAATAATGCGAAGAAAACCATTAAAAGTTAGTGGAAACAATTGGCCATTTGTGGAACAGCGCTTGCATCTCTGAGATAGGAACTCCGCAATTTTCAGCTAAACTGTTGAAACTTTTGTTCTCTGTTGAACAAACTTTTGGTGATGCGGTAGCTGTAACTATAAGATGGTGAAATCTCGTTCCAACATTTGGTGTTATGGTTCAACATGGAACGAAATTTCATCATCTGTTAGTTACAAGTACTACGGCGCCAAAATTTGGTTCAACCCAGCACTCAGTGTTTAACAGTGTGAGAAGCGCTGTCAGATACTTCATCGTGTAGCGTATTTCCCTTTTACTATACTTAGACACCTCGTTCGTTGCTGAGGCTAATTTAGTTCGCCATTTATTTAAAGCGAAAAGGAATTAAGGAATATCTGCATATTTAAAAAAAAAACATATATTGTAACTAACTTGCAATACATTTTTAATAGAATTTTTAAAAACAAAACACATGTAAACAAACTTTTTTGATTAAGAGATTCCAAGAAATATAAGAAAGTCTTTCATTTTGAAAGAAACATATTTCGATCTGGAATATCTTACTAATAAAAATCTATTACATTCTTAAGAAATTTCATAAAAGCTGAGACGCCATCCGGTCCAAATGATCATTTGTGCGTCTATACTTAAACATGCATTCTTCAACTAATAATGGATAAAAATCAAACATATTCTCTGTCTTGAAGTATTTAAATAGGAATATTTATATTATTAAGAAAACTAGCTCGTATATTTAAATTCAAAACCTTGAAAAGAATTTAGTTTTCATGGTATTCATATTTACTAAAGAGGGGCAATTTCAACATAAATGCAATGAATATCATTTTACTTCATGTTTTGTATTTTATTTCTGTAAAATACAAAACAAAATTAAACGATTTTTTAAACTTAGATTTCTTATTATTAATGACCGCATAGCTCAATGAAAGTGTATGTAGATTATTTAACTGTTAGTTATAATGTTGTTAATATATTGTTATTAATATTGACTATTCTTAACTATTTATTACATAAGCAGTTTGCCACATTTGACGATTTAGTGTAAAATAAGTGTGTTCTTCGTCTAAAGAATAAATTACCCAATTTTTATATTAAAACAATTACAAATATTTTTTAATATATTTATTACTTATTTCCATGCATATAAGCTTTACAAGTTACAAAACATCTTCATAAATCCCAACCGCAGACGGTGTCATTTGACGATGGTTAAAAAAAAGGTTTAAAATTTATAATGTGTCATTTATTTTAATAAAAACAACTCTTTTTTTCATATCGAACTTTAAACATCTGCATCAATTAAAATATGATATTTTCATTAAAAAAAATATTTGAATATAAATGGGTATATATATACATATACAAGTATATATATATATATGTTGATATTTCTACATGAAAGTTAAAATTGATATTCAATATGAGTATTTTTCGATAATTGCAGTAAAATATGTATTGATTTTGTTTCAGTTGTTATCAAGTACATCGGGTTCCAATCGGGTTTCCGGTTCATTTAAAATAGTACTATTTTCCTGTTTCCGTCAGACATAAACGGTGCAGGACTCTAATGTCGATAACAAAAATGTGTTACCATAAAAAGACAAAGGAAAGAAACAATCCATAGATATTTATTTTATTATTTTTCTTTACGTTGAGGTTTAGAGGGGTTGTAAAAAAATATACGGTTCACAAAAAATATATAGACATTTATTTTCCAAACCAACGCTTAATTGACCCGTCTTATAGAGAATGTTAAACAAATTTAATTAGAGAAATTTCATGTGGAAATGAGAATACGCAGTTTAAATTGAAAATTTTCACATGTTATTTGGCGGATCTCGCACAGGAAGATCACGTTCTACCATTAGCCAACAAGACACATACCGGGTGTCCCAAAAATGACTGATGGATTTTAAAACATCAATAACTTGCAAACGGTGACATATATTAAAAAAATTCTTGCAGGAGGGTTACGTATGATGTCAGTAGTTTTTGTACTGTGATTCTTGATTTTAGTTCGAATTTCAAACAATAGATGGCGCTGACAGCGATTGGGGTTCAGTGGAGGCCGGATCTGACGCCACTCAGCATTGAAGCACCGCCCCCTGAATACTAGGCCTGAGCGCTGACAACAATGGCGGCTGTCGCAGGCCGATTTTTTTATCCAGCGTTTGAACGGTCCCTCGAAATTCTACACCAATAATTTCTAAAAAATTTCTTCGCCTTGTTTTTCGGAGATCAAAAAAGTCAAAGATAACTTTTAGATATTATTGGTGTTGAAGTTCGAGGGACTGTACAAACGATTCCGCCTGCGGCAGCCGCCATTTTTTCAGCGCACAGGCCTAGTATTCAGGGGGCGGTGATTGAAGCATCGCACTGAATTCTAGATGGCGACTGTCACAGGCTGATTTTTTTCAGCGTTTGAACGGCCTCTCGATCTTCAATACCAATAATATCTAAAAGTTTTCTTTGACTTATTTTATGTAAAAAAAACTAGGCGAAAAAAACTTTTAGAAATGATTGGTGTTGAAGTTCGAGGGTCTGTTCAAACACTGAAAAAAAATCCGCCTGCGACAGTCACCAGTCCTAGTATTCAGAGGGCGGTGCTTCAATGCTGAGTGGCGTCAGTTTCGGCCTCGACTGAACGCCAATCGCTGTCAGCGCCACCTATTGTTTGAAATTCGAATTAAAATGTAGAATCACAGTACAAAAATTCCTGACATCATACATGACCCTCCTGCAAGAATTTCTTTAATATCTGACACCGCTAGCAAGTTATTGAATTTTAAAATCCATCAGTCATTTTTGGGACACCCGGTAGATATTATAAAAAATTGGCAGTAGTATGGATAGTTGCCGACACTCCTGCTTTTTCAGTACCATCATTTCCGAAAATAAATCATCGTATTTGATCGTAAATTTATTTCATTAAATAAATATTATTACAATTATAACAATAATTCGGTTCGAATATACAAACCAGTAGAAAAAAATACCATTTGTTCCTTTTTAATAATTTTTAAAAGTTTTTAACGAACTTTTGACGCACCCATTATTTTGTTGTTAATTAATGTAGAACGAAAATTATTTTTCTCACAATTAAAAAATTAAAGTATTAAATGCAGCATTCAGAAAGAAATTAAAATACGGGAGAAATAAATTTCAAGAATATGTAGTGTAAGAGTATATCATATGATTTTTTACAAAGTATTTATTTTCTTTTTCATAAATTAAGTGTAGTAAAAAATGAATTTGAAATTTTTTAAACGTGCAAAATTTGTCATTCATGTCTAAAGTATTTCTTTCAGTATTACTTTATTAAAGATCTGAGTTCTATCTATAAAAGTTATTATTCTGGAAAAAACGTTTTCTTATCATTGATTTGAAAGGAAAATATAGCCTTCTGAAATACAGCATTTTTTATTGTTTTAAATTAACCTTTTTATTGTTTAGTATTAAATATGTTTTCATCAAGTAAGTCGTCAAAACAGCAAAAAAGAACATTTTTTATACCATTTTTTGAAGCTCTATAATTGTTGCACTAATTATTTATCATTTAATATCTATACTAAATTATACATATTACACATAAAAAAAGTTCAATCTCAGTTAAAAGAATCCTATTGCCTGAAGCCAACAAAAAGATGAAATATTTTTCTTTAGTTCCATTCCTAAATAAAAAAATCTAATTTTTATTTCAAAATTAACTAAGTTAATGAAATTAATATATTTTATGGATGGTTGCATGTCGGTTTATCCTAAAAATCTGCGGAACATAATAATTCTTTAGAAAAGTATATTTAGATTTAGCTGTAACATAATGTAGTACATCAAAGAAAAATGAAATTATAATTTTTTATTGTGGTGCACCTTTGCCATACATGGATTTAAGGGATAGGATTTTTTTACACGTTGTGGTATGAATGAGAATATTCTTTTTATTCGCCAAAAGATATTTCCAAATTAATCCAACAAAAATGCATAGTTTTTTCTTGCCTGAATATTCCATACAAAATAAAACATTTAGTAAAATGTTAATGGATAAAAAGCGAAATATATTTGAACTCGAATGTATAATTTTAAAAGTACTAAAAACCTACTGAAAAATTCTTTGGCGATTTCAAAAACCCTTTTGGGATACTTGGATTATAAAGATGCCATATCTCATTCATAAATATTTTAATACAAAAATTATAAATAATATCTTTAAATATATGATTTCATATATTAACCAGAAACGGATGCAGAAAAAATATTTATTGAATCCAGAAAATTATATCCATATAAATTATTTAGTATTTCATAATTATTTTTAGACACATTAAATATTAATTTAAATAAAACGATATCTATAAAAATATTATAATTGGAATATGACAAAAATAACGTTGAATGCCTTAATTCTAGATCAAAATTATTTTTCTACTTATGAAATGAATGTAATTTTCTTTATTTCTGCAAGCAGAGATATTTTATACAAGTTCATGTTTTTTATATTTACACGACTTAAAAAAAAATATATATATATATAAAAGCAGCTTCAGACAATGAAAAGATAATTAAATTTTAGTCATAATTTTAAAAATAAAACAGTTATCTCCGGATCAAAGATTACGAAAAGCTTTTAATCATCCCTAATTTTGTGCCGCAAAGCAACAAAATTTTCAGCAATGCAAAATAAATGGCACAGCAAGAGTCTTTTAATTTACTTAATTTGAATTAGATATAAAACTACATTGGTTTTCAGAATCTTTATATTAGAAAACACTTTTTAACGCCTAAGTTTTTATTTAATTGTTTAATCTCGATTTTAAATTCATAAATATTGCATTTAAACTATAAGTAATATTGTTGCATAAACCCTATTTATTCATTAAAGATTTCGTAAATTCAAACGTGAAAGTTCGTTTGAAGGATTATAACGGATATAAAAATATTTCTTAAACACATCTCTACTTTCAAATTTGCATACAATGCAGCTTTAAGTGTTCTGAAATACACTTCTGGAATAGTCGATGGATACACATATAAACCTTTACAATGTATACGTTACACCTTATATCAATTTCATGTTAAATGATAGACATAAATACAACATTTGTATCTAACGTTCGTGCGTGTGTAACGTACGTAACTATACGTACGTGCAATAAAAACGTAACATACGTGTGTATAAATAAAACTCGATTTTTTTTTTATAAATAAAAAACAAAACAAATCATATGCTTCGTATATATAACTATCGGCACTTAGTGAACAATTACTTTTTAACACAATTGCAATTGCTACAGTTATTATTGATTTTTCATCGATAGATAATTTATAAAAAAAAAACAAATAATATTTCCATTGTTGAATAAACTGCGATAAGTAAGTTGTACAGCTTTTTAACTTCAATGAAATTTCTCTAAGAGTTTTTCAAAAAGAATTCAGTTTATTGAATAATTTTTCTTACTATTTCACGTTATTGTAAGATTGATTAATAAAATCTTAAGACTCATTCATATTTATTTTTTTTACAAATTACAGCATCTATATGGAAGTATCATGTAATATCATGCAGAGATTTTCATAGGTGCCAACCGCTTATTAATATTCCGTAATATCCGGGTTAATTTGACCCTGTTTAACAACGCTTCAAACCAGAAAAATTATTGGATGAATATTTATTTATTCAATTTCAGGGTTCTACGTGGAATTTATTTAATTTCATTTCTTAAAAAAATTTCTGGTGCGAATTGTGTTAAACCTGGGTCAAATTAACTCGAATATTACGGAATATTAATGAGAGGTTGGCACCTATGGATTTTAAACAACCATTATTAACTTTAAGTTAACCTAAAAATGTTATTTTTTTCTATCACAGAAATATAACATTTAATATCATTAATAAATCTTATGTCTTTATTTAAACATAAATTTATATAGAAGAAAATACGTTTAAGATAAACAATAAGTCTTAATAATATATTTTATTATAACTCACCGATATGTAATCGAATTTATACGTGATACGAAAAGTATATCATTTACTTTTACAAAAACTTTGCCTCTATGTGTAACTATCATCATTTATCATTTTTACAGCCAAAATAAATGATCGTGTACTTTAAGAGCGTTTGACAGCAATTTTCGATTTCGTACAAATATGAAAGTAGCAATAGTAATAATTTACAACCCTTTAACGCGTTTCTAACATAATACGTGTTGTTTCTATGAAACGCAAAATATCTTTCTGATATGTATTTTCCTCTGCTACGTTTAAAATAATAATACATAATGTGTAACTGAAATTTTTATTGTACTGAAAATGGGTTTAAGTTCAAGAGGTTTAAATCGTCGAATATAATTTAAACATATTTTAAACATGATATATTTTTGATTATAATCTTAAAACTAATAAATGTTTAATGAACAGATAAAATTATTATAAAGCTAAGAATACATTTTTCAGAGCTATTCTTATTCGTTTTCTAAAAGATGTTTTAAGTGTCAGAAACTACGGTAATGGTAATATTAATAGAAAATAAAATAAATGATGCAATAAAGATATAAATTTTTGGTTCAGTTGAATAGAAACTGTTATCATAATATTTTCTTGCGAAAGTTTTTATAGCTGAATTTTCTAATAGATATGCATAAATATGAATGTAACTATAAATATAAATGTATATATTGTAGAAATTATTCTGTTTTCTGTACGAAATCTATGAAACGTATGTCATTGATGTTTACTAAAAGTTTGCCTAAATGTAACTAATCATCATGTACAATTTATGAATTATCGTATATTGTAAAAGCGCATGACAGCAATTTCCGATCTATTACTTATATGAAAGTAGCCAGGATAGGAGTCCAGATGCTCTGGATATCACTAATTTTGTAAAGTTTTCTTTGCCTTATGTAATCCGAAAACATACTGCGATAATCAAGGCGAAGAAAAGTAACTGGAGAAAACAATATTACTGGTATCCAGAGCATTTGGATCCCCTCCCTGGCTGCGGCACTGAGCAATACTAATAATTTACAATCCTTTCACAAGTATCTAACATAATGTGTGTTGTTTCTACAAAATAGAATAACTCATTCTAATATGTATTTTCATCTGTTTTGTTTAATCCGTGAACTCCACACGAGTACGAATTAGCAGCGGCCAGAATCTCAAATGTCGACATTTTTCGAAAATATGTTTTAATTAATTTGAAGATTTCATACACAAAATGCAATTTTTGATAAAAATAAATATCATAGCTCGATTCCTCATTAGATTTCGTATGGGAACCATGCGTTATATTTCATTTTCACTATATTGCCAATAAAAAAAAAGCTAAACGCAGTTGAAGTTAAGAATCCCAAAACCCACAAGCGTGGAGTCAACGTGTTAAAATATAGCCAGGGATCGCAGTGTTGCTAAAATTTTCCACATATTTGCAATATTCTATTTTAACAAATCCTACTTTTACAATGTACTACTATTTCAAAAATATAATCTTTGTGGTACGTTATTTGCACATATTTGAGGAATCAACCACGAATATTTTTGTTTTCCAATAGGGGCAGCAAGGGTAGAAAAAAATAGGAATGTTGCAAGCCTTTTGTATTAGTACATAATGCATAAATATTATTCTTATTATATAAAAACACTTTATGATGCAGAAGTATACGTCATTCATTATATTTAAAAAATATTTATTATACAGAATGTCCAGAAATAATTATCGGTTTTTCCTTACCTCATAACTTCTGATTTATGACCATGACTAAAAACATTATTACATATTCGTAAAGTACAACTCAGATTTTTTTTAATAATACAGATAAAATTACATATGCATAAACTTAACATATTATTAATCGATTAATGATTATAATCAAATAATACTTAATATTAAATGTTTATCAAATTTATCAAAAAGTTATTAATGAATTATGAGCACAAAGTTAGACGGTTTTCACATGGCAGAACTGTTGCCAGTAGACTACACTTTATAATTCAGACTGTTTGATTCACACCACTTTTTTAAAAATAGTGTAATCGGCGTTATTCTCTTATTATTTAATTTGTCATTAAATAAGGCGAATGTTTCTACTTCAGAAAGTGGTGGCAATAAAGCAATTTGAATTTTAAAAAATAGCCTACTGGTAGCACTGCTTGGTAGCCTTTCGCGTATACACATAATTCTTTCTCTTGGCCGCTTTTCATTTTGTCTAGTGTCACGTCTCATCCTTCATCAATCCGACGCAACAGAGTGGGGAGTTTTGATGATCCATGTGGACAAAATTAATTTTTCCGATTATCGCGGAATTTAACAAGACCGCGTATACTGGTGCAGAATGTCTCTTTTGTCGAGATCCATACCAGTTTTGTCGAAAACATCCGAAGTGTCTATTAACTACGACCGTACAGAAGGCAGTTGGTTTAAGGGAGTTTCATCGGTTGCACTACTGTCCTGTAAGTTTGAAATGTAAGTTTGTTTATTTGAAAGCACGGGTTTCCTGGACATATGTCATATGTTTGTCACAAGATGTAACCTATTGTTGTTTGAAAATAAGCGCCATCTTGTTTATAAACTTTATCTTGACTTTTAACACATTATTAACCTTTTAACTGGACATGACGAAATATTTCATCATACACGAAAAAACACTGCAATATTTTGAACGCATTACTTCTACCAGTAACATTGTAACAGAAATTTTTGTATTATTAAAACGCCCTTTTCATGCAAAATTACTGCCATGAATAAGGAAAAAAATTATATTCTTTTTTACAGGTGGAAGTGTGCCCCATATGTAATTGTGAAACGAGTTGAACAAAAGTTTATTCCCCGGTTAACAGGTTAGGCATTATTAAGCAATAAGCCCTTTTTTAAATTAAAGTGTCATTACTAAAGTATTGGAAAAATGAGAAAACTACTGCAAAAGTTTGCAAATCATTAAGTTATATTAACTTGCAGTGTATTTAACTTGTGTATGTAACTTGCAGTACCAGATTTTTCCCGGTCGGAACGGGTGGCTAGAACTCGACTAGATCTTACTGGGTGGGCCTTTTAGGTGCGTTCGTAATTATATAAATACGTAGCACATATTGTCGTCGTCTGGTCCGTCCGTCTGTCTGTCTGTCCACATATAACAACGCAAAAACTACCCAACCGAATCATTTGAAATATTAGATATATTATCTTTGCAGAATTTTGTCGAGACATTTCAAATTTTTTGAAAATCGAATCAAAATTTTAGAAAATATTAATAAAAACATTTATAAAGAATTTTTTTTTTTAATCGGTGATTTCTTGTTATAGGAGCTTCCGAGTTTTAATCGTCAAGCGACCAAGATACTTATTTTATTAGAGAAATTAATCTGCAGATGATATAATTCATTTCACAGAATTAAAAATCATCAAGATCTGAATATTTATATAATAGTACGAGCGCACCTCATTTGTCACGTTTGACGTATAATTTCCAACTTGTTTATTTTCTGTTGCAGATCAGATTGGAACTTATTAATAGCAGATTAGAATCCCGCATTGGGTCTGGTATCTATATTTTTCTTGAACCCAACACTTTCCAAGTCAGGTTGACAGTACTTTTTCTTTTGCATACGGACTTTAGGTCCAGTTGGGGTACACTCGATTTCTTAAAAGAAATTATAGAAAATATATAAATGAATATGAATGAGTAGATATATATTAAATTTATTTTGGACTACTTAAAACTTGCATTAGAGATACGTTGCAGTCTATTTTTGGTTAAATGCAATAAAATATTATTTTATTTCATTTCGTGCTTCAAGTCGAATAAATGTCTTTCGAATTCGACTCAGTTGCAATCGTTTTAGCGTTTTAGGTCGATGAAAATTAAATTGTGATGTCAGCCTCAAATGTTAATAATTTAATTTAAATTATCTTTCTTTAAATTGCATCCATTAGGAGTCTAAAGTTATAGTTAAAATATGTGATAGATAAAATATACAGGGTGGGCCAAAAGTACTTGAAATTTTTAATAGCATTTAATAAATTTTCTTAAAGCAATATAATATCGGATTTTTTTTATTACAACTTCCCGACGAAAACGTAATAATTAAATTATTAGAAATAAGCAACTGGAAATTTATGCAAAGCAACTATTCTAAAATAATATGAGATCGAAAATAATTCACTGATTTTTAAGAATTTAAAATTTACAAAGTCAGTTTAAAATATAATTCTATTATTAGAATTAAACTAACAAAATAAAAAATGTGAATGAATTTTGAATGCAAAAATGTAGAAATGATTATTTTAAATATGGTAGAAAAATGTAAACATATTTAAATTTTGAAATTAAATTATCTAATTTAATTGGGTCTTTTGTAAAACCGTACTAGCCATACATTTTAACAAACAAAAGTTTTTGAGTAAAAAATAAATAATTACTTGGAAACTTCGAATTTAAGTGTTTATGATTTGAAGGGCACTTTAGTAAATTTCCCAGTAGTTATTAGATAATGTCTGAATAATTTAATTAATAAAATTATAAGTGTGAATTTAAAAATAAGCATGGTGAAAATTTTACATTAGAAGTATATTTGAAATATACTTATTTTATTTGTGAGATAATATAAAAACTAGATAGAACCCATCAATGAGTTAAAAGAAATGCAAGGGTTATTTCTTTTTCTCATTTTTTTCTACGAATGTTTTCTTATTTACCACTATACTCGTATAAAATTCTCTTTTTCAAAAATTGCTTAATTATTTTCATTTCAAAAAAGAAAAGAAAAAAAATGTATTTGCTTTTTAAAAACTGGTATTACAGAATCAAAGAGTTGGAATTATTTGTTTTAATAATGTATAGAAAAGAAAGATCCTATTAACATTTTTCAGAATATAGTTTGAAATGATGTCATGGTTTTCTTGCCCACTTAAACCTGCTTTTATTGGGAAAAAATGTGAGTTAACGTGTTCATTTTTAGCACTTTCCAACCTAGTTGAAAAGTGCTTATGACTTCGGTTTGTCTGGCCGGATGGCAGTCTGGCCGTCTGGCCGTGCTCTAACTCCCGTAAATATGCTCGGATTGCTCTGCAATTTTTATATGTTATTGTCGTTATCTATGGCACGTTCCCTATTTCAACTGAAGTGTGTAGCACTTATAGTTTTCTTACAGGGACACTCAAAAGAATTCCGTTACATTGCGGTCTATGGGGAAAAATCATTTGCTGTTTATTTTAAAAATGTTTCACTATTGTAAACGCATTGAAATTTATATAGATCACTAAGATGCATTACAAGAAGCTTAATATGGAATAGTAGGTGTATAGCACTTAGAGTTACTTTACAGGGACAGTCAAAATAATTCCGTTACATTACGTCTATGGAGAAAAATCGTCTGCGGCTTATTTAAATAATGTTCCACTATTTTAAACGCATTGAAGTTTATATATATTACTAAGGTGCATTACAAGAGGCTTACTACAGAATAGTGTGTGTATAGCAGTCATCGTTCATTTACAGGGACACACAAAAGAATTCTCTACTGTCTGTTAACAATAATTCCTGGAAGTGCGTTTTAAGTTACTGAACGCGATTTTAATCTTAACTCGCTTTTTGAATATTACGTGGTGTGTATAAATTCTGTAGATCCTATACAGGGCAGCACAAAAGTTCGCGAACACATTTCCGTTTATTGACAGAAACTCCAGAAGGAGAATTTAAACTGTGCTACGCGTTTCCTAACTAAACTAAAATTTAGCATCCTATGTATATATACAAATCCATAGATCATATACAGGGCTACATAAAAGTATTCGGATATTTTTTCGAATATTGTATATATTGAAAATTCCTGAAATTACGTTTTTAAATATGTTATGCGTTTTCCAAATTGTTTACTTAGATGTCATCTTTCAGCTTATTAAACGGTAATGATTTGTAAAATTATTTTAGAAGCGTTGGAAAGTGCTACATAATCTATGCTTGAAGCATGATTTTTCGTTCTTGTTTTATTTAGTTCAGCTCTACAGGGATTGTTCGCTCTTACCACAATTTGTTATAGAATTTTTCTATTTAATATTTAAATAACAGGAACTGTAAGATGCCTCGTTTAATTGCAGGATTTGTAATATTTTTCTGCATTTAAATAAGGCGAAAAAGTCTGTTAAAAATTGTGGTAAGAGCGTACAAACCCTTCTCTACTGCAAAACTTTCAAGTTTTTTTTTCGTATTACAGTTTTCGGAAATGAAAGAGAACTTATTGAAAAAAATGAAGTTTATGTAAAATTCAAACGATTAAATGTAACCGTTAAAAAAATATTTGAAAAAATGAGAAGTTCTTTAAAAATAAGAACATTTTAAAGCTAATTTCCATTCATCCTCGAACATTGGCTGTAAAAGAAATCGGATAGAAGAATGATTTAATCTGAAGTAATTGAGATCAAGAAATAACCTTTATTATTATTTTAATTCTTAACTAAAAAAATTTAAAAACTTTTATTTTTTACCAAAAGAAATAATGAAAGAAATTCTCTGATTGTATGAAGCTTCAAATAAAGAAATTAAAAAAAAATTCTTCAATGTCTTTTGAACAGCAACTGTTGAAATTTTTAGGTGAAATTTTAAATTAAATGTCAGTGTTCTAAAGAATGCATGCTTTTGGATAAAAGTACTTCTGAGAATGAATTTCCGCTTTATTAATTTCAAGAGTCACCGTTTAAGTAAAGTTAAATTTACTTAAAAAAATAGTGGTGATCAAAAGTATGCACACACATGAATACGCAATACTAAATTAATATATATATATATTATTTTTATAAAATACATTTCCTTTTTTTAAAAAATGCAATGCAAAATTGCATCCATTAAAAGTCCAAATTTATTGTTAAAATATCTGATAGATAATTACACAGGGTTGTCCAAAAGTGCTTGATTTTTTTTTAATATTTGGCGTAAGGTAGTGGAACAAAGAGACAGTAAGAAAAGTTTTCTTAAAGTAAATAAAAAAATCAAGTGGCAAGTTCTTTAACAAATGGCCCTATAGCTAGAAACAAATGGGGAGGAAGCATCAAAAGCTGAAAGTAAGCAGTTACACAACATTTATTGTGCGTAACCCCTACCCTGTACGACCATTTTTGGCATATTTTGATTGAAATGGGTTATTCTTCGCAGACTTGCTTTTTCACTGGTTTTTAAGCAAAATATCAAACCCATGTATTGAATGGTAGGTCTAGGTTCCTTTTATCGTGAATAGACTGCCTGAATAATCAATTTTACTGAGTTAATTTATCTTTAACTTGCTTTTAGCTACATTTCACATGGATTAGGCTTGAAAAAACAGTCACGCTCCCACAACCATACTTTCGCAATGTGCACTTGTTTGTAGCTAAATGAATAGCCAAGCATACTCAACTTTTAACACTTTCCAATATAGTTGAAAAATGTTTATGGCTTTGGCTTCTCCAGGAATCTGTCTAGACATCTGTCTGGCAATCTGTCTGTTTGTCTGTCTGTGGTCTAACTCACACAAATATATTCGGATTGCAATATAATTGATATATGTTGCTGAGACAAACACTGGAATATTCGGTAATGAAAATGAAACGTGTAGCGTTTATAATCAGGGTTCGTATGCTGTTACCACATTTTTTTGTAGATTTTTTTTTAAATATTTAAATAGCAGAAATTGTAGATGACCCGTTTAGTTGCAGGATTTGTAATATTTTCTGCGTTTAAATATGGCAAAAATTGCTGTTAAAAATTGTGGTAAAAGCGTAGGAACCCTGATTATTCATTTACAAGGACACACAATACCGTTACATTGTGGGCTATGTAGAAAAATCATTTGCAAAGTATTTTAATGATGTTACACGATTTAAAACAGAGTGAAATTTCTATAAATCACTGAGGTGTACTACGAGATGTGTACTGTAGACTGTGTGTGGTTTCGTTCATTCGTTTATCATTCATTTACGAAGACACACAAAACTATCCATTTACTTATGAGCTGTACTGTATGAACATTACGTTTTCTGTTGCTGTATGCGATTTTAAATTAAACAAACTTTTTGCCAATTATTTGATGTGAATAAATTCTATATATTATACACCAGTCTGCACAACAGAATGTCTTAATTTCCATTTATTGACGGAAATTGCAGTAGGTGAATTTGTTATGTGTTTTCTAGCTGAATTCAATTTTAGCATCCTATGTAGTATATATGCAAATCTATAAACCATATATAATGCTTCACAAAATAATTCGAGTGTTTTTCCTACTATAGATGGAAATTGCTGAAATTGGGCTTCCAAATGTGTTATGCGTTTTCCAAATTGTTCACTTAGATATCAAATTCCCCCTTATTAAACGGTAAAGTTTTGTTTTGCATTACAGTGTTCTGAATGTGTTGGAAAGTGTTTAATAATCTATGTTTGAAACATGATTACTTTCTTTGTTGTTAACCTCGTCTTTTATTAAACAGATTGTGGAAGACATTACTGGCATACAAGTTAAATACTCCAGTGGATTGAACAAAATATTTTTTTCTAACTGCATATGAAAATGTAAATGCTCTGTAACTGCCTGTATTTTTAATGCATTTTTTTCTGTTAGTAAAAATACTATAAATTTTTTAAATATGGAGACAATTCTGAAATATATTTAATGCTTGCCTAAAAGAAATTTTTCATATTGAGAAGCATGTTATATTAAACCGTTCTCCCATAGACCAGTTATTTTTTATATTAAAATACTAGGTGACATGTCCAGCGTTGCCCGGTCCCGTGTTAAAACCTTAAATAAACCACAAATTTATATTATTTTATATATATTTACCCAATTCTGTATGAATTTATACCTTTAATAACAAAATCGCAAAATCGTAAAAAAAAAAAAAAAAAAAAAAAAAAAAAAAATCATTTACTTCTTTTTTCAAGTAGGGTCGTTATATAGTTTGTAAAAAATAGCTTTTGTTGTCCAAACCCTTTGAAATTTTCAACGGTCATAAATATAACGGTTTTAAAGCCCGTTTAAAAATTACGACAGAAATATTGTTATCTGGTTGTAAAATAAATATGTTTTCTTTTCGCGTCCGGTCCGTTAACATAAAAAAAAGTATTCGTCGTCTGATCTCTCTGAAATTTTAGTCGTTTACAAATATAACTGTTTCCAAGTCCTCTAGAAAATTATGTGAAAATATATGCATTTTAAACTGGGAAAACGTTACCCGAAGCAGAGCGTGACCGCGGAAAACATTCCGTTATTATGGGCTTTCGCCGAAAATATCTCAGATTTTATTTATTTTTATTTCTTGTTCTAGTACGAAAGCTTCGAAATTGTTGTAGGTAATGTAAATCTGGTCTAACGAGATGTTCTAAAATATTGTGTCGAAATAGCTATAATATATAAATAATATATAAATAATATATAAATAATATAATAGACCTAGATGCTTTTCACTGAATTGTGATATTTATTTTACTTTGGCCTCCACCTAAGTCATCTCGGTTACAAGGTTTGATTTGCATATATATCACACAACTTATTAACTAAATTGTGTTTGTATCCATTTGTAGAAACAATATTTATAATAGACGTTTAAGAATCGGGGGTAGTGATTCTTTACTTCTTTCCCCTCTTTTGCAGCTTTGTATAAGAATTCATTTAGTAACTTTTAGCGTAGCAAAGAAAATCTTCTCGTGACGCGCAAAATAACCTGCGTTCGCCGGTTTTTTTGAAAGGGTTAAAATTCGTATTTTAAAAACATAATTTTACCGTCTATTAGAAGAAGGTTTCAGCTCTAAGAGCATGTGTTTTGTTTGTCTGTATCTCTAAAATTATGCTATTGAGGGGAGGTGGCGTAGGCCCGTGAAAACGACCCTTTTTCAAAAATGTTTTTCACAGGATGAACATAATTTTATTTTTTTCGAATCGATTACGGCATTGGAGACGTAAGATTGCGATCTTTCAGAATATGCTTTTCGTTTTTAAATGAACCAAACGATTTAATCGTAAGAATTTAAAACAGAATTGCAAAATAAACGCATTATTCATGTAAATAGTTCTTCATTCTCGTGCAATGCCATCATCGGGTTCTAGGCATGCGCGAGTTCTGAAAGCCGGATAAAAAAAAGAGATGAGTTATTGATCAGTTTTTAATTAATAATTTTGTTAATTTTCAAAGTATTAAAATTCTGAGACTCAGGTGCACCAAGCTCACACCTTGGTCTATCCACACCTAAATTTTCAGACTTCTAGGTGTGCTAGATTTTGCTAGCCATCGCAGACAGACAAACAAACAAACAAATACACACACACAGAGAGGAAAACTTTCTTTTATTAGTATAGATAAGATATGTCACAGAATGTTGGCGCATGCTGTATGATACTGTAAAAGTATAAGAAATAAATATGTATATTGCATTTGCAGATGGTCATAAAAACACTCCAAAAATTTAAAAACAATTTTGGCTTTGTCATGGGGCAAAACTAAGCTTTATCTACTTATTTCCTTTATAGAAATTGTAATATAAAAAAACTTAATTAGGCGGAGATCGGGGTCAAAGGTGAACTATCACGTATCGCCAATTTCCCAGGTTCAAATCCTGGCTTAGAAACTTTTCAATCTCTTGAAACATTTATTCGACTAAAATTGTGCTATTGAGGTGCGTTGGCGTAAGGGAGAAAACATAAGCCCGGGAAAACAACCCTTTTTCAAAAATGTTTTTCGAAGGGTGAACATACCTAACTGCCACATAATTAATCTCAGTTATAACAGTTTATTTGCATATATATATAAGTATTGTCCATGGAGTAATGGAATTTCAATCTGTAACATTTTATCTTCCATAATGCTGCGTGTTCGCAGATACCAGCAAGTGAATTACTTGTGTCAGGACATATCGTCGCTACCATGTCAAACTGTCGAATGTGAAAAAATGCATTTTTCATTAATTTTAAAAATGATCCGATTGTCACCCCTAAATATTTATAGGGTTTCAGGGTTGCAACATCACCAGGTTTGCCATTTTGGCGTCCTTTTCCATTCAGAAATTTCGATTCCATACCAAAAAATTAAAATAGAAATTTTTGCTTTGTATAATGACAGCCTATTTCGTAATTACTTAAAGTAAAATTTTTTCTAAAAATTTCCGGTCTAAAGTCGGCAACTCTGAATAAAAAACGAGGCCAAACTGGGTAACCATGTTCTTCACAGAAATTTGATTAGTAACCTAATTTCCGGCGTATAATCCGCGGATCAAACAATTCGGTTTCAACTCAGAAATTTTATTCAATAATTGAAGCCAAATATTTACAGCGATCTGGAAAGTAACACTTTACAAAATAAAATTTCTGGGACCAAACATGATTGTTTCATCTGCGGATTATACGCCGGAAATTACGGTATTTTTATTACGCGAAGAATTCTAATAAAATTTAGTGGTGACATTCGACCTATTTTTAAAAGTATTGAAAAATGCATTTTTTCATATTCGATAGTTTGACATGGTATCGACGAATATGATCTGGGTAGCTCAGTGGCAGAGCTATGGTGCATATAGCCAATTTCCCAGGTTCCAATTCTGACCTAGATGTTTTTCACTAAATTGAGATATTTATTTCAATTTTGCCTCCACCTAAGTCATCTCGGTTACAAGGTTTGATTTGCCTATATATTACACAACTTATTAACTAAATAATTGTGTTCGTATCCATTTGTAGAAACAATATTTATATTAAACATTTAAGAATTGGGGGTAGTGATTCCTTACTTCTTTCCCCTCTTTTGCAGCTTTGTATAAAGAATTCATTTACGTAATTGCGCTGAAAAATCTCAAAAAGCATTTTATCTCTGACGGTATAGTGATTATAATTCCATTGCTCTAGTCACGTATTGCACGTTGTTAATTTCCATTACTAATACAATAATTTGAAGCATTTGCTTTTGCGCTTTTAATTATTTTCTTAAGAGTCTCGTGCACCGAAAAAAGCAATAATAATAATAACTAAATAAGATAAACTCGAAATGCTTAGTGAAATAATAAAATAGTAAGAATAAGAAAGTAAAATTGAAAGAAGATACTAAAAAAAAGACAATTATGTTGAAATAAGATATTTTTATTTTTATTTTTTACACAGAATAAACCATAAAATATTAAAATCCATTTTATTCTCGAGTAAATTGCAACATTGTTTCAGTTTTGTTTCCTGAATGTTAAAATGACTAAATGCTATTTTAGTTAATAGAGATGAAGTATATTTTTAATAGAAGACGTCTTGCAAAATATTATACATTTAATTCTACTTATTACGTTATAATAGATTAAAATATACTTATGAGGTCAGTAACACTTCAGTAACTTTCAAAAGTCCTTATGTCTCATAAAAGGAGAAAGAAATATATTTGAATAACTATAAAAAATGAAGATGGCTCTTCATAATAGAAAACTTGTTCTAGAAGTGTCATATCTAGTGACAAGAATGTTAACGTCACACATTATTAACATTTACATCGGTTGTAAAACATATTAATAAAGGCAAATTGTGCAAGAAAGTATGGTTCTTGAAAAATATTATATTTAAGACTTAAAATTAATGGATAAGATTTAATCATTTCGAGCATTGTGTTTTTTTGTTTCACAACAGTGACATTTAGTTCCGAAATAAAAGCATTAAGTGTTCTCTTGTAAGCTAAATTCGTATATCAGATTTATCTGGTAACTATTTATTAACCTTTTCAGGGGTACTCTAACTGCTAAAACGTTGAAATGAATGAATGACACCGGAATTAACGAACAAATTTATTTGGAAATAAGAAAAAGCTATATTTTACATACATAAAAAAAGGAATTTTTTTTTGCCAAAATTCTGGTGGCATTGTGGCTTTTCGGAATAAAAATAAATAGTTTCATAAACGTACCACCGCCCTTGAAAGGGTTAAACTCCTGCAAATGACAAATGATTTTTGTCAAATACTGAAAACTAGATATTTTTATATAATTAATTCAATTTGTTCGTTTTGTATGTAAAGATTTATTTTTATTTTTATTTTATACTGTATACAAAAAAATATATTATTTGTATGTAACTGTATAATCTACAATTACTATTTAAATTAAAATTTACAAGTTAGCCAAGTATTTTATTTCATCTTTTTTAAAAAATAAAATAATATTAAATATTAACTAAATTTGCATTGCTTGTGGAATACCTAACGTGTCCCTAGTACAAAACAATTCTGGGCCAATATTGCTTCTTTTGGCTATGATTGTAAATTATTGCCTATAACTGTTCTATATCTTGGCTAATGTAGGCAATAATGGAATGCAACATTGCCACAATAATGGGATGTTTACTGTTTGACAATATCGTACCAATAATTTCAAGAAATATTTTGCCCTTTGATTGCGAATACTTTTAGTTTAAAGCAAACAGAACGTACCTACAAAATCTTAAATGCCAACAATTTCTACAATTATTGGTATTCCATTGGAACTTTTTCGTATATAAAACAATATTTAAATTAATATTAATTTCTTGAAAGTATTTATGCTAAATGCAATATTGGCCTCCAATTTAAGCCTCCATTTAATTGATATTTGTTTGCTATTATGGCTTCATCCAGTAATTTACCAAATATTCACAGTAAGATCATTGTTGCTCATTTTATATGATACATGGAAAATTTCTACACTTTCCCTGAAAGGGCGACTAAAGACAAATTACAGCATTCTTCATACGTTATCTTCAGTTCATACGTCGTATTTTCCTGACTGAATACTATGAAAAAACGGTATATAAAGATGTGAATTTGTGAGTGTTTTGAGCACCAGTGTGATTTTTGTTTTAGTCAGATCTTTGGGGCTTTATATATATAACGTTATCACTTTAGGGGAGAGGGGGGGTCTGGCATTCGATATCGTAAAACATCTCAAGGTGGAGGGGGTTAGTCTTTTGATATCGTTATCATTTCTTATCCAACCATTTTTTTTGTAACTTTTTCTTTACATCAAAATAATTTGTTATTCTTTATTTTAAGTCTTAACTATTTTTATGAAAATATAAAGTTATTGTTACAGCTGTTAAATGATTGATGGCCTTCCTATTCTTCTGCCATATGCGCATATAATCCGGTGTTGGAGAAACCAGGTGTGAAATATGTTTTAAATACAGTTGCAAAGGCTAGAAAAACCCCGGTTTAAACCTGGGAATAAACTGGGTTTTTTGGGAATAAACTTGGATTTTAGAAATGAACCAGGTCTTTTGGGAATAAACCTGGGAATAAACCGAGTCTATTGGAAATAAACCTGGGAATAAACCGGATTTTTGCAACTCTAGTTTTAAATGATACTTGTTGTGTTTATTAGTTTAGTAAAGAAATAAAAGGAATGTTGTCCACTTGTTTTGTTGATAAGAAGTTCTAATTTCGCCCTCCCTTCTCGTGAAGGGGACACATGCAATAAGACTACATTACTGCTGAATGCATTCTGCGGCAATAAGCTATTATTAAAAACTTTTAAATAGTAACTATATTTTTAATATGTTATTTGATATAAAGTTATTTCATATGTATAATAGTGATATTTTATTGACGTCTTCTCTGCATTTGAATCGATAAATTGTGCGAATAATAAATATATATCTATATCTGTATATCACTGCAAACGCAAAAAAAAATTGTAAAAATGAAAATAATTTTCAAAAATTGATAACGATAATCACTAAGGGGGGGGTGGGGGGTCGATGAATGATAACGTATGATATCGTAATCGGGGAGGGGGTCCAAAATTTCCAAAATGTTGATAACGTTATATATGTACAGACCCTTTCAAGTAAATAAATGCAAATCATCACATCATGTTACCAAGTAATTTTTAACAAAACAAATAAAACCGAATTCAAGGTGTTGTTTCTTATCGTAGTATTTTTGAGACAACATTAGTATTTTTGTGTGTTTTATCCACACTAATATCCTGCATGAGACGCGAACATTTTAATTGAATTCACCTCAAAATCCGACCGGAACCCAACGAACTTAAATCCGAAATAAAAGAAAATTAAACCCTATTTTAATGCAAATATGAAAAAATCTGTAATCTGTATAATTACCAATTTTATTCTTATACAGAAAAATGAACATATATATATATATATATACACTCATTCATATATATATATATATATATACTCATTCATATTGAAATGTATAGTTATTTTTCATCTTTAACAATATTTTGGTTTTCTTTAAAAAACGGTCTTGCAGTTTAGTTACCAATACTGACATACAAAAGTCAAGACCAAAATCGAAACCTACCCGAAAATTGTTGCTATTCTATTTTTTTAAAATTCAGATTGCTTGATTGCTACCAGGTTTTTGAAATAGAAATATCCCCCTTACTTAACGACAGATTAAATAAGTCTAAAATAAGGCGAATATTAATGTTTCAAAAGTGTGGTGGCAAACAACCAATCGGAATAATAATAAAAAAAACCGTAGCGGATAGGCAACAATGTAACCGAGCACCAAATAACTCCAGTCAACCCGATTCGAACCCGACCCTCAACAAAAATTTATGTCCCTTGTTGGCCACGTGTGGACAGTACTAATGTAATGTATTTCCTTAGAACTGAAATTTATATTAATATATAAATCTTTTGTTTGTAAAAACTTATAATATAAAATAATATAAAAATAACTAATCCCTCGAACCCTTGAATTCGGGTAAAATCGGGTAACCAGACCTAATGCAGAACTCTAATATATATTAATTTTAAATCGCACTATTGACAATATCTCTTATTTTGACCCACAGCATGAATGACTGACTTTTACTAGTAATTATCGTATTTGTGTGTGTGTGGGGGGGGGGGGGGCAGATAATTTCATTCGCTTCTTTTTAAACTGATAATGTGTCTTTTAGTGAATAAATAATTAAAATAAAATCATTGAAAACGTGTCGTACTCTTCCACCTTTTATGATGTAATTCAGAGCTGTCCAACAGAGTAACCACCGATTACCACTATTTACGAGTAGAAAAGTTATATATTTTTTTAATTTCAGAATTTTTGCGGCCAAATAAGGTGCACATTACTACACGAAAATACTGGTACATCATAGGCGCCTGTTTGGACAGCCCTGGTGTAATTTCTTTCCTTAAAACTGAATTTTACATTAATATATATAATTTTTGTTTGTAAAAACTTATAATGTAAAATAATATAAAATTAACTAATAAAAAACTATTATCTTTCATTTCTTAAATATACTGTCATATTACGTGAAAAGGTATATTTTCCATCAAAAGGGAAACTACTCTATTTGTGAAACTAATTAACGTATTTTATTTTCCATAAATTCGATCTCTGATTTGCAAATTATAATAATTATAAGTCTATTAAATATAGATTATTCCAAAGTATTGACTTTTGTCGATCAAATCTCCAGAAACTTTATTAAATTTTAATTAGGCTAGTGTAGGTGTCGGGTACATATATAACATGTTAAAATTCAAATTATACCAAAATGTGCTCGTGTTAGTTTTCATATATGCTAAAAGTTAAAAATACTTACAGGGATATAAGAAAAAAAGCGTAATTGTGTGTACACGCTTAACATCATATTTCATCAACAACAAACTTGTAATAAATAATTAACGGTTGTTGAATAAATTTTATCCTATAAAACCAAAACTACATTTCCTAAATATTTAAATTGGGTTTCTAAAGATAACTGACCTTTTATATACATTTTTTGAGATAATATAATATAATTTTTACTCCATAAAATATAAAAAATATTGATTAAATTTATTTAAAATAAAAAAAATAAAAATAGAAATTGTTCTTACACAATTATGATATATTCTGTAATAAACATTTGTTTTATAATACGAACTTTTTCTGCATTTTGTGAAAATAATTTCTTTCATATTCATGTAAAGTAGTTTGGTATAAGATGGCGCATTCTTCATAAAAACATACTTCTGTGAAGCACATTGATACTTTAAATCGCGTTTTCGAGTGCGATCGAGACTAGTTTGTGCCTAGAAAAAGTTGTGACACAAAGCGAGACTTTTTATTCAACTAACAATTTTTGATCCATTTTGTTTTTAATGTGAAGTTGCTATTGTTTCAAAACTTTATATATATATATATAATAGTGATTATTTTGAATGACAAAATTATGAAGGTGTTCGAAAGAAATGAGAAAAAATCCCTAGTGTGAAAAGTAATGATGTGGGTAACACAAATGTCGCACAAAATTAAAAATCTCACAAGTTTCAAAAAATTAATGAGAACTCTTACAGGGGTCTAAAAATGTCCATTTACAACCTTATTGTTTTTGTTGAATATTAATGATAGTTTTATTATTATTTTCAAATGCTTATAGTATCTTGTCTTTAATTATTATGGTTTATTAACAGATACAAATAATTTTGATACATTCATTATTTATTCTTTTACATTCAGTTGGTTGAAATATTTGCGCTTTTACACCTCTCTACCCTAGCATTTACTAGCAAGTGCTATAAAATATTCGGAAAAAAGATATAATGTAGCAAGTAACCTATGCGGAAATGCACTATAAAAAATTCTAAAAAGGCATACGAAAATTGTAATAATATAAATGAAATTTAAATAATGTTGTTTATAATATTTATTAAGCAGTTGAGTAGCATTTAATCTCAGAAATAATAACGTTAGAATGTTCTTGAAACATACAATCTTTCAGCAAATGTTAGAAAAAAATCTTTTGTAATTTAAATCTCTTTTAAACCCTTCAGGGGCAAAATATTCTTGTATCTAAAATATTGAAATTATTGGTTGACATCAGGATTCACGAACGAATTTACTTTAAAATAAGTAAAAGCTTTTCCTCATGTACGTTATAAATTCAAAATTTTATTATAAAATTCTGGTGTCAATGTGGCATTTTGGGATTAAAATTAAGTGGCTTATATAATATACAGGTTCCCTTCAAGGGGTTAAAAGTTGTAGCGATTCCTGTCACATACATTCTTAAAATTACATACTGCAAGGCTACCAGGTGGTCCGCTCTTTGAATAACAGTATTTTTTTAAGAAAAATTTTCCTTGTAAGTTTCTACAACATTTGCAATAGACATAACCTTCGGAGAAGGTTACTATAAATTTTGTAAAAAAGCTCTAACAAGGATATTTTGATTGAAAAAGAAGCAATATTTGAGAGTCCTGATACTGTAACTAATAATATTTGAAATTTGTTAAAAGGTGTTAAGTATCAGACGATGTATATAGAAGAATCATATTTTCTAAACAAAGTGTTTTTTTCATTCATTTTTATCGTGAACGATAGCTGAAAAAAGAGCTGCTTTTATTCTGAAGCTAAACAAATTTATAGTTCCTCTACAATGAATATCACCAGCAAAAAAATCACAACATTTCCTTGTGAAGAAGAGACGTTTACAAATATTTCCTGTAACTTAGTACATCAACAGAGTCCCCCAAGATTCCGAAAAAAAAATCTCTTATCTTCAAAAATCATAAAAAAAAGCAAATCGGTAACGTCCGAAAGCATGAAATTCCTGAAATTCACGGGAAAGTTTATTGAATAAAAGTTCCTCGTTTCTGCTCGTAAATTTACGAAAGATTACGAAGAAGTTTTAAAGTGAGGGATACAAAATTACATTATTTATTCTGCAGTTTTGATTTATTTTAGCTATTAGAATCAAAAGTTTGGAGATTGTGCTGATATGTCTAAACCAGAATTAAGGAGAGTGGAATTATGTTACCATGGCGTACAGGCGCATATGACATCATTGTTAAAGTGCGTCCCAAAAGATTATAGACAACCATTTTTGGGGGGATTTAAGAGCTAACTAAACGAGTTAGAAAGACGAAATAAATTATACAAATATATAATGATGAAATAAAAATAATAAAATACTCAAACAGCTTTCATCAGTAATAGATTTAATCTAAAAAACAATGCTGTCCCAAAAATATATAGACAAGCGGTGTTAAAAGCTGATTTAAGTACTGATATCCAAAATTTTCATATTCCAAGGTCATGCACTTGTGACGCAATAGTTTTCTGAGATAAAACCGAATCTGTCTTTCCGTTTCCAACTGATTACAAAGATACCATGAGATGTACAGTTTTTAAAAAAGGAAATTTTGCAAATCTATCTTTTAAAGGTTCGTCGATGGAAAGTAGTGGACATTGCGAAAAAAAAAAAAAAAGGACGCAGCAAGGTTGGCATTTACCAAATTCTGTTAAAAGATGACAATTTTGAAATAAAATCTCGTTCTGGGCGAATAAAGAAGTTATCTAAACGACAAGACAGAGAGATTTCGAGACCAGTTTCAACCCAGAACCTGTCTATATGGTCCATTTCTCAAGCAGTAAGCGTTCCAATATCAAAATCCACGGTACATCGACTGCTACAGGCAGGTACATTTCTTAATTATCGCAAAATACGTCATTTGCTAAAGTTAACAAAACGGCATAAAGACGCTCGTATTCAGGGGCCCAGAAATAAACGTGATTTGGTCAGATGAATGGTTTAGTGTTCTTTTCAGTTAAGAAAATAAATTTAATTTAGATGGCCCTGATGGTTGAGCATATTATTGGCACGATATTCGCAAGGAAACACGAACTTATTTTCAGCAGACAACCGGGATGGTGTTTGCTCATTGTGAGGGGAGTATTTTCTTATAATGGAACAACCGATATTGCTTTCTTGAAAGGGCGTCAGTGTTCGGAAGATTACCAGAAAAACGTAAAGTACAGTTACTTCCATCTGAAAAGTTGCTATGTGGCGACAAAAGCAAGAAAACTGCTTCATTCACGTGTCCAACTCTACAATGCAGTGGTTTAGTCAAAACCAAGCAACTGTTATGGACTGGCGAGTCGTAAGTTTTGACCTGAACACAATAAAGAACCTCTGAGGAATATTATCTGGAGACGTATATGCTAATGGACATCAATTTGAAGCGGTTCACGATCTAAAGCTACAAACTGACCAAATTTGGTTTTCTTTAAAGCCAGAATTTCTACAAACTTGCCTTTTGGGTATGCCTGGTCGAGTTTTTAAAGTGATTAGAAAAAAGGCTTAAAAATTGGAAGTTTAATGGAAACAAAATAAGTTGTATATAACCTTTTGGGACAGTAAAATTTAAGTTTTAATTTTTATCACAAAGTCTGTGATTGTGTAATATTATTTTTGTATAGTATTATTATTTTCCTGATAATATTTATAATTATAAATAGTTTTGAAATTGTTACTCCTCTTTTTAAATTGTAAAATAAGAAAACCCCGTTGTCTATATACTTTTGGGAGGCACTGTACCAGTGGGCTACTTTTCTTTTAATTCAGTTTTCTTGAATATCACCAATGTTTGAGAAAGTAAAACACATCTTGTTTAATCTATACTAATATTATAAAGGAGTAAATCTTGTTTGTTTGTTTGTAGGGGGTAATCTCTGGAACTACCGAACCGATTTCAAAAGTAATGGTGGCAAATTGATGGTGACAACCCCTGCTCCAACATAGGCTATATTTTATGTCGGTGCCACTAACCCCAGGGGGTGCAGGAGCAAAAAACGTTCTAAAATTGCGATTTTTCAGTTATCACACTGGCTGTCAAGCCCTGAGAGCTTGGCAGCCGGTTCTGTATGTATGTATGTACGTACGTAATGCGATAACTCTTCATAGAAATATCCGTTTTCCTTCAAATTTTGTTTATAGGTTCACTGTGTTAAGGCGCTTCCCTGATTAGTTTTCGGGATTGATTGGTTAAGTATAAAAGGGGGGGGGGAACAAGGGGCTAATTCCCCCCCCTTAATTTATATAAATGGGTTTTCAAGCAGAATTATTCCGTTTTCCTTCAAATTTTGTTTATAGGTTCACTGAGTTAAGGCGCTTCCCTGATTAGTTTTCGGGATTGATTGGTCAAGTATAAAGGGGGGGGGGGAACAAGGGTCTAATTCCCCCCCCCCTTAATTTATATAAATGGGTTTTTCATGCAGAATTATTCCGTTTTCCTTCAAATTTTGTTTATAGGTTCATTGGGTTAAGACGCTTCCCTGATTACTTTTCGGGATTGATTGGTTAAGTATAAAGGGGGGGAACAAGGGGCTAATTCCCCCCCCCCCTTAATTTATATAAATGGGTTTTTCATGCAGAATTATTCCGTTTCCCTTCAAATTTTGTTTATAGGTTCACTGAGTTAAGGCGCTTCCCTGATTAGTTTACGGGTTTGATTAGTTAAGTAAAAAGGGGGGGGGTTTGGGGGGATGGCTAATCCCCCCTTAATTTATATAAATGGGTTTTTCATGCAGAATTATTCCGTTTTCCTTCAAATTATGTTTATAGGTTCACTGTGTTAAGGCGCTTCCCTGATTAGTTTTCGGGATTGATTAGTTAATATAAAGGGGGGGGGATCGGGGGGCTAATTCCCCCCCTTAATTTATATAAATGGGTTTTTCATGCAGAATTATTCCGTTTTCCTTCAAATTTTGTTTATATGTTCATTGGGTTAAGACGCTTCCCTGATTACTTTTCGGGATTGATTGGTTAAGTATAAAGGGGGGAACGGGGGGCTAACCCCCCCTTAATTTATATAAATGGGTTTTTCATGCAGAATTATTCCGTTTTCCTTCAAATTTTGTTTATAGGTTAACTGTGTTAAGGCGCTTGCATGATAATTTTCGGGATTGATTGGCTGAGTATAAAGGGGGGAACGGGGGGGGGGGCTAATCCCCCCCTTAATTTATATAAATAGGTTTTTCATGCAGAATTATTCCGTTTTCCTTCAAATTTTGTTTATAGGTTCACTGAGTTAAGGCGCTTAACCTGATTAGTTTTCGGGATTGATTAGTTAAGTATAAAGGGGGGGAATCGGGGGGCTAATCCCCCCTTAATTTATATAAATGGGTTTTTCAGCAGAATTATTCCGTTTTCCTTCAAATTTTGTTTATAGGTTAACTGTGTTAAGGCGCTTGCATGATAATTTTCGGGATTGATTGGCTGAGTATAAAGGGGGGAACGGGGGGGGGCTAATCCCCCCCTTAATTTATATAAATGGGTTTTTCATGCAGAATTATTCCGTTTTCCTTCAAATTTTGTTTATAGGTTCACTGAGTTAAGGCGCTTAACCTGATTAGTTTTCGGGATTGATTAGTTAAGTATAAATGGGGGGGATCGGGGGGCTAATCCCCCCTTCATTTATATAAATGGGTTTTTCATGCAGAATTATTCCGTTTTCCTTCAAATTTTGTTTATAGGTTCACTGTGTTAAGGCGCTTCCCTGATTAGTTTTCGGGATTGATTGGTTAAGTATAAAGGGGGGGAACGGGGGATAATCCCCCCTTAATTTATATAAATGGGTTTTTCATGCAGAATTATTCTATTTGCTTCAAAATTTGTTTATAGATTCATTGGGTTAAGACGCTTCCTTGATTAGTTTTCGGGATTGATTGATTAAGTATAAAGGGGGGGAACGGGGGGCTAATACCCCCCCCCTTAATTTATGTAAATGGGTTTTTCATGCAGAATTATCCCATTTCTTTCAAATTTTATTTAAAGGTTCACTGTGTTAAGGCGCATCTCTGATTAGTTTTCGGGATTGATTGGTTAAGTATAAAGGAGGGGAACAAGGGGCTAATTCCCCCTTATCTATACTAATATATAAAGTAGTAAAGATTGTTTGTTTGTTTGTTTGTTTGTTTGTAGGGGGTAATCTCTGGAACCACTGAAGCGATTTTAAAAGTGATGGTGGCAAATTAATGGTAACAATCCCTGCTCCAACATAGGCTATATTTTATGTCGGTTCCACCACCCCCAGGGGGGTGCAGGAGCGAAAAACGTTCTAAAATTTCGATTTTTTGTGTACTGAAGGAGATAGAAGTATCAAATTTGGTATGGTAGTTACTTATAAGATGTAAATGCTCTCTAAGAACAAATTATAAATACATTCGCAATTTAAAAGGGTGAGATGAGGAAGAAGCGTTCTAAAAACATTCTAAATTACAATTTCTATGGAATCTCTGAAACTACAGAACCGATTTCAAAAGTGATGGTGGCAAATGGATCGTGACAGTCCCTGCTCCAACATATGCTAAATTTTTTGTCGGTGCCACTGCCCGCAGAGGGTGCAGGAGCGAAAAACGTTCCAAAATTATGATATTTTCAATAATGAAGGAGTTAGGAACTTGACATTTTGTATGGTCGTTACTTACAAGATTTAAATGCTCTATAAGAACAAAATCTAAAAAAATTCGAAATTTAAAAGGCTGAAATAAGCAAAAAATTTTCTAAAAACATTCTAAATTACAATTTGTATGGAATCTCTGGAACTACTAAAGCGATTTCAAAAGTGATGGTGGCAAATGGATGGTGACAATCCCTGCTCCAACATAGGCTATATTTTATGTCAGTGCCACTACCCCGAGGGGGGTGCAGAAGCGAAAAACGTTCTAAAATTGCGATTTTTGCTATACTGAAGGAGCTAGAAACTTGAAGTTCGGCATGATTGTTATTTATAAGATCTAAATGCGCTCTAAGAACAAATTCTAAAGAAAAATGATCTAATGATTCTGCGATTTTTCAACTATTGAATTACTAAAATTACCAAATTTCACCATAGAATGCCATAGCGAAACCTTCACGCGTAAAAAGATAATGATAAGGGCGACGTGTCCTGAAGTGTATATTGGCTATAGCACGAGTCACAAATTATAGTATCCTTATTATTCTGTTAAAATATAAAAGTGAATTATGAAATGTCAATATTTTGTTTGATTAAAGGTTCGTTAAGAGAAATTGACCAGCGTAGCGGGCGTAGCTTGCTAGTGACAGATAAAATAAGTCGAAAACAAAGCTATTTATACTATTTGAAAAAAGTGGTCTCAATCAATCAATTTGAAATTTTATAAAAGTATCCCACTGTCAACACTGTATCACATGAGAGGTGATGACGCAAATGTACGTTAGAAGTGCAGTATTTTTCCAGACAAGTCGTTTTAGTCAAATATATTTGATAGAGTTCGTTGAAAGCAGAAGTAGCAGTGTCAGAACAAAATGTGAATATCAAAGTCTTCCATATTTTGCAGAAATTACGTACATAAAGTGTACACATGCTGCAGAACATGTACGGTGAGAGAAAATTTTGTCCTGCAAAGATGTTTGAAAATGACGCCGTTTCAAAAGTCTATCTAAGGTTCAGGAAGCTACGAAAGTCGCAATGAAAATCATCTCGTCCCAAGACTTTCAGGAATGTTTTTGGCAAATGTTCTCACGCTGACAGATGTGCATAGCCTGCAGGTTGGAAATACTTTGAAAATAGTTGCGTGCAGTGTTGCCAGTAGGCTACTTTTTTTAATTCAGTTTTCGTGACAGCCACCAGTTATTTGAGAAAGTAAAATTTGCCTTATGTAATGGCAGGTTAAATCGGGCGAAAACAAGCCGAATTATACTATTTCAAAAGAGTGGTGCCAATCAAGCAATCTGAATTTTAAAAAAGTAGCCCGCTGGCAACACTGGTTGCGTGTAGCACATAATATGAATAAACCATATAATTTAGGAAAGACATTCTCAGAACATTTTTACTTACAAACTTTAATTGTTTATTGGAGAAGTTGTAATTTTTTTTAAATAACCGACGTCATATAATGCATTCTGTGATGAAGTTTACCAATCGTAGCCATTTGTGGTGTATGAGCGATCTATTAAATGTAAAAATACGATTTGTAATTCTATAGATCTGTTTAATTTTCAAAAATGTAAGATTAATATTGTCAAGCCTTTTGGTGAGAAACAAATTAACAGAAAAAATAAAATTATGCAACATCCTTGCCTAATGCTAAAATCGATAGCGAAATTTATGATAAAAATATGCTTCACATTGGAAAAAGTACAAAGAATATTCAAAAAACCAAAAGAAACACCATAGCTTATTTAAAATTCCATAATTAAATCATTCTTTAAAGCTGGATTTAATAGTTTATTATTATCATTATTGTTTTGTAAATTTTGGAATATAATAATCTTAATGTCATTTAGTGTATAATTTTTTTTTTGTCTTTGAGGTTATTTCGTTTTCCAAAATTAATGTGATAAACATTTTTCATAATCTTTCAAATATCTACTTTTCGTATTTTTGTCAACAAATTCAATATTAATACTTTACTTTCAGCTATTAAGCCAGAAAAAGCAATATGACGTTAAATGTTTAATAAGTAAAGTAATTTCTATGAATATGAGAAATGAAAATGTGTAAGAGTTAAAAAAGGACTAAGCATTCGGAAATAAGACTTCAACATTAAAATTTTTGCATCTTGATGATTTGTACTTAACACCATTCAGAATTTTATTTATGAAGATTTAATGGAATTATAGAATTCGTCGATCGGCGTTTAATGCAGATATCTAATGTTTAGCGTTTTATGTTGTCGGGTTTTAAGAATAATTTATTTTTTACAGGATTTCTTTACTATGTTTTTAGTTTTATTTATTTATTTTTTAAGAAAATGTATTAATTCAATTAAGGCTGCTCGTCAGTAAACTCCCCGATTCCCCTCGCTAATGTTATTCCTATGGGCATAGGATGCATTCGTATTTTTAAAATATCTCCTCGGGAAATTAATATTCTTAACTTCTGTTTTCTTTGTATTGTTCTTAAAGAATGTCTCTTTTTTTCTTAGTTGTCAATTTTTTTTCTAAAATATATACTTAATTTTATATGAAATGTTAAAATCGTATTCAGTTTCGCTAAGATTTTAACACATAAAAATATAAATTAAGCACATAGTTTAGAAATGTTTTGATAACTAAGAAAAAAAGAAACATTCTTTAAGAACACTACACAGGAAGCAAAATTTAAAAATATTAATTTCCCGAGGAGATATTTTAAAAATACGAATGCATCCTACGCCCATAAGAATAACATTTTCGAGGGGAATAGGGAAGTTTAATGACGAGCAGCCTTAAGGTGACGTGGAGTATGTGCATTCCCGGGCTAGTTAGATGTATTACAAGACATTATAATGTTCCAACCAACAAGTCGGAATGTTTCTCTACTCTCTTTTTCCCAATATTTGAGTGAGAGTAATTATGTTAAGCTCTACTAAATTGTTTTAAAAATTGTCTACATTGTTATGTTTAGTGGTAGTGGATTTCTCAGATTTAAACTTTTTTTTCACACAAATATGCTTGTGGCAACTTTAATTTTTAACATTTTCCAACCTAGTTGAAAAGTGTTTATGACTTCGGTTTTCTGCCGTCTGACCGTACTTTAAATCGCGTAAATATGCTTAGATTGTCCTCAAATTTTTGTATGTTATTGTCGTCTACTACAGCATGTTCCCTATTTCAAATGAAGGGTTTACTACTTATAGTTTTTTTACAGGGACAGTCAAAAGTATTCCGTTACATTACAGTCAATAGGAAATAATTGTTCCAATTGCTTTTTGATGATGCTACGCCATTTGAAATATAATGAAATTGATATATATTTATGAAGTGCTTTAAAACATGCTTTTTGTAGCATATGGAGTACAAAATATTTATTATCCATTTACAGGGTGAAACAAAAGAATTCTGTTACACGTTGTTCTACGGGGTAAAATCGTCTGCCGTGTAATTTAACGATGTTTCACTATTTGAAAGATAATAAAAATTATACGCATTACTGATATACACTATAAATTGCTCTGTTGAAATTATGGTGTGCATTGCGTTTATCGTTCATTTACAGGGACACACAAATGAATTCGGTTACAGTATACGTGCGATAATTACAGACTAAGTACGTTTTAAAGTTTGGTTTGCGTTTTTAAGTTTAACTTATTTTTTTTATATTACGTGGTGTGTATAAACTTGGTTGATCATATACAGGGCTACACAAGGTAATTCATAAGTATTACGCACTATGGGAGTGGATCCCTTAAGGGTATTTTTTAATTGTATTACGCATTTTCTTGCTGAACTATATTTAGTAGACTAATATAAGTTTGTGGAATATAACCAAATTCATATACTGGGCTACGCACAGAAAAAAGTACATTGTCGTTCATGGTTGGTAATTGCTTGAAATGAGTTTTAAATTGCCTTATGCGTTTTTTACCTGAATTAAATTTTAGCTTAATATATGATGTGAACAAAAGTGTTTAGATAATATACAGGGCTGTACAAAAGATTTCGAGTGCATTTGCATCGGTTGGCGAAATTTGCTAAATGTGAATTTTCAAACTGAACTAAATTTTATCATGCTATGTATTATATATCCAAATCTACAGATCATATACAGGGGTGCACAACATAATTCGATTATTTTTTTGCAATGGAAGGTAATTTCGAAAACTGTATTTTTCAATGTGGTATATGTTTTCTAAATTGTTTACTTACATATCTTCTTTTACCTTATTTAAGGGTGACTTTTCGTTACAGTTTTCTGGATGTGTTGGAAAGTGTTACATAATATATGCTGGACACATGGGATTTCTTTCTTGTTATATTCTTAACTTTAGAAAATAGATTTTAGAAGTTCATTTTTCTGTAGTTTTAAATTTTTTTTTGTACCTTTGGTACCACTTACACCTTCAAAATTACATGTGGGGCAAGTGTAACCCACTCAACTCCATGATAGAAAGGAGCGCTAACTCCCTGTATTTATACATTTAATGCAGCGGTCAACACATGATTACAAAATACCATAGATTCAGACGAAAAAAAAATATAGCAAAACACTGATTTTCTCCCATATGTTACTATGGGGTAGGTATTTTCCAATTCAATTTTCTTTTTAAAATTTGACGAAGTTTTTACAATTTTCTCTGATTTATATTTTTTACATAAAAAATACAGATTTTGTTTAATTTGATCACAAATATTTAATTTCATCTTATTTTTAGGAAAAATTATGTAAGCTAAACACAAAAGTTGAAAAATGTCTTATGTATTACTCATAACAAATAAGAAAAAGTCTAGAAATAATCAAAACCAATAAAAAAGTATACTACAAAATTTCGTGAATATTAAAATAAGTGCGGGTTCATTAATTACACAAATTAAATGTCTGATGTGGTCGCGACTTGAAAGTGAACCAGCGGGTTACTATTTCGTTCTATTATACAGTTTTGAGGTGTAACTACAAGAACTGGGGGTAGTGAAATCACACACTTGCCCCAAAACTTCTAATTGCATTTCATTCTCATCAAGTCAGAGTAATCAATAAAAGTCAGTAAGGGGATGCTTCAGATATTAAAACAAAATGTAGTAACCAGTTCATTAGGCAGTAGAGGAAAAATATTGTTCCTCATTACTTTAAATTAAATTTTAACTTAACTGAAGCGAAATATATTCTATAATAAAATTAACAGTTTTAATTCAGTTTATTTTAATAACCTTTTCTTCTATATTTTAAAAGATTAAAGTACCTAAATAAAAAAAAAGTATTTTAAAATTATGATTCAAAACACACATCACCTACGAAAACGATACACTCAGTGTTGGCAGTAAGTGGGCTACCTTTTTTTTAATTGAGTTTTCTTGACTCCCACCAGTTTTTTCAGAAAGTAAAATTCACCTTGTTTAATAACAGATTAAACAATGCGAAACAAGGCTAATTATACCGTTTCAAAAAAATTATGCCAATCAAGCAATGTGAATATTTTAAAAAAGTAACCCACTGGCAACACTGGATAGATTGCAATATCGCTTTAACCCTTTAGCGGGCGGTGTCCACAAAAAAGGACACCTACTTTTAAATCCCAAACTGACCAACAGCACCAAGAATATATAATTAAAATTTTCTTTTTATTTACAACGGCAAGTTTCTATTTTCTAATGAATTCTTTAATAAATTCTGGTGTCAGTCGATAATTTCATCATTTTAAAAACAGACTTACTTCGCGCCGGAAAGGGTTAAAAATGCCATTACATTTTGGAAATATGAGATGGAAGTGTTTTTAGCACTCTCAAAAAATATCATAATTTTTCATTCTCACTTCAGGATTGACAGTTTGGCCTTTTTTATTTCCGAAATTTCGGATTAAAACAAGAAATTTCCTACATTATTCTTTTCTTTATTTAATGACAGACATTTCGTGATTACTTAAAATAAAAATTCTTCTTTCAGAATTTCCGGTAAGAATTCGAAATTTTTGTATTAAAAAAAAGGACAACCTGGCAACACTGTCTCACTTTATCCTATGACGTTAATCTATATTTTTAGGTCTTAGTCTACTCTGTGAGCAAGTGAATAGCTTGAAACCCTCAAGAATATTATTATATATATAATTTCCATACTATAGATAGATAGATAACTAGAAACTGCCAACTTTTAGGTTTTTTTCTTACCACAAAAAATTAATGGTGAATTTTGACTTTTCGCCAAACATTAACTTTCGCAGAAGATATACACTTAAAGGTTGGAATAATATTGAAAAGGTGACATTTAATATAAATGGAATAAGCTATTTGTCGATATAATGCAAATTTCTATTTAGTGTATATCTATTATTTTGGTTTTTATCCTAATTTCATTATTTTATTTTCACACAAGCAAGGTAACTTCTTTTACAGCTGGTAAACATATTGGAAAGTATAATAAATTGAAGAAAACATTAACAGCTTTATGAGGTTAATAGGGAATAGAATTTTTTTGGTATAATGTGAAACTGGGTTGTCTACGTTAAACTATCCAAAATGTTTACAAGGAAAATCCAGCTAGGCCAAAAAAGACTTGAAGTTCCACTTATTTCAAAGAATATAAAATCCGAAGATAAATATTATTTTCAAATGGTAGAAGTAAAATAAATCTTTACGTTTCTAGAAATATTAAAACTTCATTTAAAATTAAAACTGCTTCTCAGACGAGGAGGCCAAGTCTGTAGAGCATACATGTACCTCCCGGTAACTTTATTTAGGTTATAAAAAAAATAAAAAATACAAATTCAGCTGAAGTTGCACCCGCCGGAACGCGCGACAGGGGGGAGTGAAAAGTGCAGTGGCCTTTGGCCAGAGCGAAAAAAATAATTAGAGACATATACATACTAGGTCAAGTGGCCGGCTCTTCCAGGTGAGTGACCTCCACGCGACAACGGGAAGGGGATAGGCAGAAAATGAAGCAGATTCACACAGCATATCTCATTCGCTTGAGCACATAGAACCGACGCGACAGGCAGCGGACGAAGAAAATTATGGTTTTGAGCTATACAAATTTAATTTAAACAAAATATTTTAAGCACGAAAAACAGCGACAAACAATAACACCTTGTAAACAACCTTGTAAACAATCAATAAAACCACAAAGACAAGGCTCACAAACATACCACACCATGCTCAAATTATCGTTTTTGGAAACCTTTAAAAAACAGTGTCGAAAACTTGTACACTGAGAAAAACTTCGTCTTTTCCTCTCGTACCTTTTGCTATTGGTTATTTACAATGTTGCTATTTGCATGTGTTCTAAGTCGCCAGTTTTCGTGCCACATGTACCGTTCCAACGCCATTTATGATTTCTCAATAAACTTATCATTTAGGGATGGGAAAATGTGGACTTTGCCATTAGAAAATTTCGAAATTTATTTAACTGTAACCGTAACCATGAAAGCTCCATTGTTCTTGTTCACCACAATCTCGAGCGCATACTTTCAAATAACTATACTTCACATCTCATTTAGTTAATTGAACGCAGCAGCCGCTAGGGTTCATATATCGGTAAATTCTCTTTATGCCCAATCTGTACTTGTTCCTTTTACCATTTTAGAGCCAGTGTTTATCATAATACGTATTTTACGTTATTTACATTAAAAAAGGTTGAAAACAAACCTTCTACAAAGTATGCGGCAATATGTTTTTATATTTGTAAGAAGTTAATAATACAAATACCGTAATTTCCGGCGTATAAGCCGCAGCTCAAAGAGTCGTTTTTCGACCCAGAAATTTTATTCAATAATTGTAGTTAAATATTTACAGCGATCTTTTAAGTTACATTTTATAAAATAATATTTCTGGGTCGAAAAACGACTCTTTGAGCTTCGGCTTATACGCCGGAAATTACGGTACAAAAATTTGCTTTTGGTAGTAATTTTCGCTTATTTCTAAATGCACCTTTCCCTTAATCAGTACTTCTTTCACTCTGATATATTAAGCAAAATCAGTTTAGTATATCTACAATATATAGTCAAATGCATATCACGAATAAAAATTAAAAAATTTAAACAAATAAAGTATTTTAATTTTACACTCTGTCGGTATATTTTTTATTGTAATTATATTTTATAAAACGCTAACAAAAGCAATTAACTGAGGCGTAACTTAAAATATCGCAATTATAATTATTTTCTAAATCAACATTACTCTCTTGTGACAAAACAAGTATTGTCTGTAAAAATATACTAATTTAATTTCGATTTTTTTAGAAATTTTTAAAAATTACTTTACAAAAACAAAGTTTATGAAAATATATGTATCATGTTTTTATAAATTTATAGAATATTTCTTTCAAACTAAAGTATGCGTCTTAAAGTACCTCTTGAATTACAATCAAGTGTATTATTAACAATACATATATTTATGTAGGTTACCTGGTACTTTTTTAGTTAACTTATAATTGCTTTTCTGTGTTTTAGCAAAATTTCTGAATGCCTTTTAGCTACATGATAAAATCCAATTAAAATTTTTAATCTAAAATAAACTGCAAGTTAAAATTACAACTTCTGATTTTGGTAACTGAGGTTTGCCGTTGCTTTTAGATAATCTGTTTTCACCTACATTAACACTAATTAAATTTTTCCTATCGCTATATATTTATTCCTTAAATAAACCTGTGAAATAAGTTCCCGTTTAAATAAAATTATATCCGTATGCTGTGTTGCAGAGAAAATTCGATTGGAAAAAATTCTTATTTCATTCTTGTGTAGGATTCATTAACATAAACAATGAAACAAAGGCTTGTCTTATCTTTTCGCATAACTCTTAAGAAATTTAACATATAATAGAAAATGGGTATCTTAGCAATTAACATTTTAAACTTCCGTTAGAGCACTACCTCCTTAATACTAAATGCCGATCGTATTCACGTTTTCTCCCATACAGAAATTAAAAGTCAACTTTTTCCCAGAGTACAGTGCCATCTATCGGCGACAACTGACATGATCATTCAATACATATCAGTACGCTACCTGTGTGATACATTAACGTACATATTACGGAGGTAGTGATTAGTAAATAACATAAACAAAGACTGTATTGAGAATATTTATTTGGAAAGTTAAAAAATATAGCTTAAAAAATAAACTTTGTAATTAATTTCTAGAACTTCACAAATGTATTTATTATATTTTCTTTTATAAATAACAATTCAAATTACTGTTGTAACTGATATTTTTAATTTAAAATATTTGTTTTTAATATAACAATTCTTTAATTAATTAATTATAATATATAAATTAATAACACTGACCTTTTTTTATAAATATATTTTCATAAAAATAACACAAACAATGTTTATGGAGCAAAAATAATTTTAACACTATAAAATTTAATTAATAGATAAAAAACTATGAGTAAGGTTTAACAATACCAAAGTAGGGTATTAAATTAAAATTACTGGTAACAACTGATAATACATGCCCCAGATAGTAGCGTCTAGGTGGCGCTACTATTTGGGACATGCTGACTTCCATTTTAGAGACAAATACGATAGGTATTTAGTTATTACGGAGGTAGTGGTTAGAGTAACCAGAGGAATTGTTTAAATTTAAAATGAGTATTTAGTCTGAAAAGTCTTGAAACGGTCGAATAACTCGAGAAATACACTTCTGATGGAAAAACGGAAAAATACGCGTTAAATATATTTAAAATTCTATTCAGTGATACCAAAGTTCACCCCCGACTCTGGGGGGTACCCCTGTTATCGAGCAAAATGTGGTCAGATTTGTGTTTTGAGCAGGAAATCCTATTTTTCATTGAGTTTCTGATATTTTTAATTTTACAAAATACAAACTAAACAGAAAAATGTTGCTTCCTTTCCTACATCGTGGATAGAAAGGGGGCCACTACTTAAAATCTAAATGAATGCATTACTTTTAGAATTACCCCAAAACAACGACTTAGTCATAGTGACTTCCTGTTCCCTTCGCGGTGCTTCTTTAACGTGAGTCTCCTTGTCTATCACGATTCGGGTTGCTGTTTCAAACCGAATTTCGTCAGATTAAATCGCCATCTATGATGATCCAAAAATACATTCATACATGAAAACGAAAAATCATGCGTCAAGCATATATTATGTAACAATTTCCAACACTTCCAAAATAATTTTTCAAATCTTTAACGTAAGGTGAATGATGATATCTAACTAAACAATTTTGAAAACGCATAACATATTTAAAAATCCAATTTCAGGAATTACCAACAATATTCGGGAAAATATCCGAGATATTTTGTGCAACCATGTATATGATCTATAGATTTAAATATATACTAAATAGAATGCTAAATTTTAGTTCAGTAAGGAAACGCGTAGCACAGTTTAAAATTTCCCTTCTGCAATTTCCGACAACAAACGGAAATGTACTCGAGAACATTCGTGCTGCCCTGTATATAATTTATACAATTTATTCACAAGTAAGAGGCAAAAAAGGAGTTAAATTTAAAAACGCGATCAGCAACTGAAAAAGCATTCCAAGCAATTATTATTAATAGGCAGTACTTTAACCGAATTCTTTTCTGTGTCCCTGTAAATAAACGATGAAAGTTAGACACACAATATTCTATAGTTAGCCTCTAGTAATCCCCGTTAGTGATATATAACAATTTCAATATGTTTGAAATACTAAAACATTATTAAAATAAACTGCACACGATTTTTCTTCATACACCGTACTGTAACGGAATTCTTTTGAGTATCCTTGTAAAGGAACTATAAGTGCTATGCACTCCACATTCTATAATTAGTCTCTTGTAGTGCACCTCAGAGATATATAACAATTTCAATATGTTTGAAATTGTGTAACATCATTAAAATAAACCGCAAATGATTTTTCCCCATAGACCGCAATGTAACGGAATTCTTTTGAGTGCCCCTGTAAAAAACAATAAGTGCTACACACTTCTTTTTCAATACCGAACATGCCACTCTAAGTCTTAATACCATATATCAATTTCATGACGATCCGAACATATTTACACGAGTTAGAACAGACAAACGGCAAACAGACAGCCAGACAAACCGAATTCATAAACACTTTTGAACTATGTTGGAAAGTGTTAATAAAAAGTTATGTATTTTTTTCCGTAAAATTCGAAACGAATAAAAAATGGGAATTTTCATTCAAGATTTGAAAGTTTGACCCATTCTGACTCCCAGGAGGTCGGATGGGAATAAACTTTGCTATCACTGAATTGCTTTTTTAAATATATCAAACAAGTAATTTTCCGTTTTTCCATCGGGCACCACCAGAGGCTGAGAGGTTTTGCTCTCAAAGCTGGTAGATGGGAGGTGCTGGGTTCAAACCCCTGTCGCGCTCGTCGACCTAACCGTTCGGACTTTTCCGTGGTTTTCTTCAAACCTTGCCGTAAATACGGGTTAGGATCCCTTAGAAAGACCCCGACGTAGTGAACTCCCTCCAGGGCCTATATCCCTTGTGTAGATAATCGGCCGTCATAAAATAGTGCATTCTCGAGTTATTCGATCGTTTCCAGACTTCTCGGACATACTCTATATTCCTGAACATTAATAGTTCAGTCATTTTTATTTGTTTTAACATATGAAGAGTTCAAAATTAAAGTGAATCAAACCCATAAAACATTACCCAGCTTTATTTGGAAGCAAAGTTAATAGGCTATCGTGCATTTCATGCTTATTAGACCAGCGTCATTTGCGGCTCACATTTTTAAAATAAGATTTGTTTTCACGGAACCGAACACATTATTGCCTATAGAACAAAAATGCATTTCAAACTCGGCTCAACAATAAAATTAACTTGAAGCACTTTGCTTCTGAACACCTCATACAGAAAATATACCAGAACCATTAAAACTTCTTTATATTTTATAGGTGTTTTTAAATTCTAACATGTGTGTTGAACACATGTATGTTTTTGTTTTTTAAGCTGAAAAATTTTTATAAAATTAAATACTATTTCTTTAATATTTTGCATGTGAATGAGGTATTACAAGAAAATTGATAGCAAAAGGTCATTTTTTTTATTTTCGTTGAAACTGTATGCCTGAAATATTTCCATGGGATAATTAATATTGGTAATTATTCATGAGTTTTCTCTATTCATATTGATATTTTCTCTTTTTAAAGATAAATTAAATAAAGTTCTTAAAATTGAAAGTTGGTTTTTCCTATATTATGCATAAATTAATACTATACATAATGTAATTCCTTTAAAGAAAATATGTAAATTTATATGTTGTTCTTCAAAATAATTAACTCTGTAAGTTTAAAAAGTGATAGAATGAATTTATGTGAAATGGGGAAATACAGTTACTTTCTCTTAAATGACTATTAAGACTATTTTCAAATCCAAACTGTGTACTTTCTGACACATTCCTGATTTTTATTTTCGCAAATGCATTAGACTACTATGCACTCTAATGCAGAAACGATGGAATAAAGTAGTTTTCCATTTTTTAATAAAGGCAGAGAATCGTTCATAAAATGCTGTCAAAGTTGACATCTTGAACGGAATTTACTGACGCGACTGCCTGGAAAAAGAAATCGCCTATAACTGAAGATGTAACTCATGTATCGAAAAATGAAAAAAATATTGAATTGCAAATAACTTCTATAATCATGCCTATGATACACATTTTTGAAATTTGAAAAAATAAAAAATAAATATGTGGCAGCTATTTTAAAACAGGGTGGTGGATGAAACTGGCAAACGAACTTAGTCGACACCTTGGTATGTCCAGTTCCTTTACACATGCTCAGCCGCATCTAAATCCGTTGATAAATAAGTGTGCTATATCGTATGAAATGTATCAGAGTTTCTCAAAATCTCAGCCACCATAGAAATTCAAATTGCCATATCTCTGCCATTGTTTAGTTTAGAGGAGAGACCAAAAACTGCTCCAGAACCCTTCTATCAAGGTCGAAAACTTAAAGGGAAAAAATTCAATTTCTAATTTTTCTTATACACCAGTTTGAATTTTTAAAAAGTGAAAAAAAAAATTAAGTTGCCACTACTGTAAAACAAAGTGACAGATGAAGCTGGCCAACAAACGCTGTCGAGACCTTCGTATAGCCTGTACACATGCTCAGTCACATGCAAATTGTTAGACAAAAAACAGACTCTTTCAAAATGTCATTCACCCTAGAATTTCAAACTGATGTACCTCAGCCATTTTTTAGGATAGAAGCAAGAGAGAAAAACGCTCTGTAATTCTTCTATCACGGTGAAACATTTAAAGAAATACAAATTTTCAATTTCGAATTTTCTCTACACCTTTTCGCATTTTTCAAAAAAAATTAAATGGAAGCCATTTTATAAAAGTTTTCCGAACGAACTTGGTCAACACCTTGGTATGTCCTGTTCCTGTACACATTCACAGTCCCATCGAAATCAGTTGATAAATAAGAGTGCTATAGCATGCCAAAATTCAGAAAATTTCAAAATGTCAACGACCCTAGAATTTCCAACTGATATAAAACCCCGTCAATTTTTAAAGTAAAGGCAAAGCATGTACGCTAATGGCGCCTGGTGCATGCCGTCGTTGGTGTAAAGTCCTCCAAGTTTCCTATGAATTATAACTCTGGAGATGCCTAGTTAGGTGAAGGTCTCGTCATCTGATCAAGGTTCAAAATTGCGAGACCAATTCATATCTCTTATTTTAATTTTTGCTTTTTTTAATATGTCACTTCAACAAAGTTAAATAGAAACCATGAACTGGCAAACAAAGAAAACTGTAGAAGACCACTAGAGAGCACTGCAGCGATCCCAACAAGGCTCTTTTTAGGAGGTTCTTGTCAATATTCGCCTGACCACAGCATGACTGTGATCAGGCGAGTATTTCTCCGATTCCGGGTACTAACGCGTCCAGCTAGGCAGTCATGCCCGGCAGGTAGGGGCCTGGTTAGTGGTATAAATAAAAAAGGTAAATGAAAAACAAAAAATGTTCCGGAATCCTTTTAACAAAGTCGAACACCTAAAGAAAAAACACTATTTCTAATTTTTTTTCTTGTGTTCATCAATTTGAATTTTTTTTTTTAAATTAAGTTTCTTAAAGGCAAATTATTAAGTTTATTAAAGGTCAATTGGCCACCGTTTTGAAAAAAAGATGAGGGATGAAGTTTCCCAGCGAGATCTTTCGAGATCTTCGTATTACCTGGGCACATTTTCAATCACATCGAAATCGGTTAATAAATACGAGTGCAATCGCATGCAAAATTCAGATTGTTTCAAAACAGTCAGCGACACTTGAAATTCGAACTGCTATATCACAGCCAATTTTTAAGACAAAGGCGAAACAAAAAAGGCTCCATAAACCTTGTACGAAGGTCTAACACTTACAGAAAAACTTTTTTTAATTTCAGAATCTTGTACCATTTAAAAAAACAATGAATATTTTGAATCAACTTGGCGGATAAAGCTGCCCAACGAAATCGCTCGAGATCTTGGTATATATTGCACACACGATACGTCACATCCAAATTGGTTCATAAATATGAGAGTTACAGCATGACAAAAATCATATATAATGGTTATATACCGTAATTTCCGGCGTATAATCCGCAGCTCAAAGAGTCGTTTTTCGACCCAGAAATATTATTTTATAAAATGTAACTTAAAAGATCGCTGTAAATATTTAACTACAATTATTGAATAAAATTTCTGGGTCGAAAAACGACTCTTTGAGCTGCGGATTATACGCCGGAAATTACGGTATATAAAGTGCGTCCCAAAAGTTTATAGGCAACCAATTTCTTGGATTTAAGAACTAACTAAACGAGTAAGAGTTACGAAATAAATTAGACAAATATGTAATGATGAAAAAAATAATTAAATTTTCAAACCAATTTAACAGTAATAGTTTTAATATAAAAAGTCCTTCCGGACTGTACCGGGTTGGAAAAGGTAGCTTTCATAGTCCATGTTTTTAAAACTCATTTTACTCAAACACCCAATGCTAAAATGCTTGGAACCCGATTATAGAATATTCAATTCCAGTTTTCGTTAATACTGAATTTGAATGCGAATTTCAGCATGAGAGTTACAGCATAACAAAAATGAGATTGTTTAAAAATCTCAGCCACCCTAGAATTTCAAACTGCCATATCTCAGCTATTTTTTAAGATATAGCCAAAACAAAAAATGTTCCGGAATCCTTGTATCACGATATAACACTTAATGGAAACAACTTTTTCAACTTATAAGTTTCAGACATCTTTTTGAATTTTTAAACAAATTAAAATTAAGTAACTGGCCGCCATTTTGAAACAAGATGGCGCATGAAGCTATCCAACGAACTCTGTTGAGACCTTCGTATGTTCTATACACATACTCAGTCACGTCCAAGTCGGTTTATAAATAAGAGAGTTACAGCATGACAAATGTCAGATATATATATATATATATATATATATATATATATATATATACAGAGGCGTAGCGTCAAGGGGGGGGGGGGCACAGATCACTTTACTACCAGTATTTTTATGTACTATATTTGGCCTTCTTTAATTTATACCGTTCAAAGATTAAATAAGGCCAAATTTAGTATATTATTATACTGGTAGTAAAATGATCGTGCCCCCCCCTGACGCTACGCCACTGTATATATATATATATGTATATGTAAAAATCAACATTTGAACGGAGGCTGGTCTTGGGGTCTGGGGATGACGATCGGTGAAAATATACCAACATTTTTTGGAATTGCTATCCTCCGAACGGCTGCAATAGGTATTTTTTTTGTAAAGAAAGCTACCTAAAAAATAATTTTTAAAAAATGTTGTCCCAAAAATACATAGACAACCGCAAGGCTCCCAAATGGTCCGCTTTTTGAATACCGGTATTTTCTTAGAAAATTTTATTTTTAGATTTTTCTTACAAATTTTGAAGAAACAACCTTCGGAGATAAATTTTTGGGGAAATGTTGTTTGCATCACTCCAATATCAGTCGTATTTTTAATATCTGATCTTTACTAACGGATAGTATTATAAAAAAAAAATAAATAAAACACGTGTCCCCAATTATTCCACACACTATTCCTTTTATGAAAAATACTGTGAAAAAACTTTATTAAAATTAATTCTCTTCTCAAGGCTGTGTTAAAAGTTTAATGTAATAGTTTTTTTTTCTTTTTGTTATTTATTTTAAGCGTTGGAATGTAAAACATTTTATGTCTTTTATCGGATAGATAATTTATACCTGTGCTTATTTCGCTTTCAGTAATTAGGATGATAAACATTTTTCATATTCCTAGTTTCTTAGCTAACAATTGCATTAATTTATTCCAATGCAACTTTAATTAGTTTACGCTATTTACGTTCTGCTTCATATTCTTTCAAGTATACAAGCTTTATTTGAATTACAAATAAAATTTTAATATTTCATTTTCTGTTGTTAAACAGACAAGCGCAATCTCATATTAAATGTATAAGAAGAAATGTAGTATCAAGTATTTATGAAATGTTAATGGAGTAAGTAAAAATAAAACTCATTCCGTATAAATTTATTTTTCAAGACTTTGTTAAAAATATATTTTAGGACATTTTTAAACAATGGTTTCGGAAATAAATACCGTAATTTCCGGCGTATAAGCCGCAGCTCAAAGAGTCGTTTTTCGACCCAGAAATTTTATTCAATAATTGTAGTTAAATATTTACAGCGATCTTTTAAGTTACATTTTATAAAATAATATTTCTGGGTCGAAAAACGACTCTTTGATCTGCGGCTTATACGCCGGAAATTACGGTAAGTGGAATTTTTCAAAATGATACACTTTATCATGTGTAATCTGGCATTTTCTGACTGGTTAATATTTAATAGAGTAATACAAATTTGAAATTGTTGATTTTGCATAGAGTGCATTGTTTTAGATAAATGCAGATACAACTATGTACATTTTTTTAAAAAAGACATGAAAGGGTTTTATTTCTAAAATTTGTATCTAACATTTAATGAAATTGTAATACATTTAAAACGAAATTAAAATACCTAAAATATATTATTATAATGAAAGTAATTATTAATTACCTTTCAAAAATGCAGGTAATTAAAAAAAAATTGCAATAAAAAAATCATCTATATTTCGAAAGAATTATGTATCTAAAAATGGAGATAAAATTACCGTAATTTCCGGCGTATAAGCCGCAGATCAAAGAGTCGTTTTTCGACCCAGAAATATTATTTTATAAAATGTAACTTAAAAGATCGCTGTAAATATTTAACTACAATTATTGAATAAAATTTCTGGGTCGAAAAACGACTCTTTGAGCTGCGGCTTATACGCCGGAAATTACTGTACCTAAAAGTTATGATTCAAATGACTTGTCACCGGCAAGAAAAATTGTTCAGCGAAAAGAATTTAAAATATAATATAATCCGTTACATTTTGGAAATAAGAGATGAAAATTATTGTAATACTCTTGAAACAGGATTAAAATTTTTCTATCTCCTTTCATCCCAAGGTGTTTTTTCTTTTCTTCTTTAATTCTCTGAAAGATAGTAATTTGTAACTCGCGAAAAGATTACCGTAATTTCCGGCGTATAAGCCGCAGCTCAAAGAGTCGTTTTTCGACCCAGAAATTTTATTCAATAATTGTAGTTAAATATTTACAGCGATCTTTTAAGTTACATTTTATAAAATAATATTTCTGGGTCGAAAAACGACTCTTTGATCTGCGGCTTATACGCCGGAAATTACGGTACTATACGGATAATTTTAAACCGACTTCCAACGAAGGACATTATAAAATAAGATTGAATATTTATTTTATTATGTATCAGAATCGCAGCAACAGCTATTTGGCTCTTGCGCCCTTCCCCCCCCCCTAAAAAAAAGTAAAATTATGCGTGAGGCATAGATTATGAAACACATTTCAACACTTCCGAAATACTTAAACGAAGCTTCACGTTTTAATACAGTAAAGAAGTTACCAAACTCAACAATTTAGAAAACGAGTAACACATTTGAAAACCAGATTTAAGCAATTACCGTCCATAGCTGGAAAAGTTCTTGAATTCTTTTGTGTGACTCTGTAAATGTAATAAATGCATTAAATTTCAAATGCTACAGAAAACATGTTTTAGTGCACCTGATAAATTCAAGACAATTTTTGTATGTTTGTAACATCATTAAAATACACCACAAACGATTTTTCCTCTTATACCACACAGTAACGGATTTTTTGAGTGTATAAATCACATGAAAATCCCAGTATATGTACGAGAATTAAAGCACGGGCCCTACTACTCTAGATTCGGGGCAGACAGACAAACCGAAATCCTAAACACTTTTCAACTATGTCGGAAAGTGTTAAAAACAAACTTAAAAAAAAGTTAATTACCATTTGGCATCCTTCTTTGAGGGCCCCATCAGTGGTTGAGAGGTTCTGCTCTCAAAGCTGGTAAGATGGGACCCACTGTCGTGCACGTCGACCTACCCGTTCGGAGTTTTCCGCAGTTTTCTTCGAACCTTGCCGTAAATACGGGTTAGGATCCAACGGAGGGCACGCCTCCCCCGCCGGCCTATATGCCTAGCGCAGATAATCTGCCTTAACAAATAACCAAACAACTACCCGTATTTGAGGGGTGTGGTGTGAGGGGACGTAAACTAAAAATATGCAGCTGATATCAAATTTTCAAGTTAAATCGCTATTTATATATTGTTAAGATTTAATGTAAGATATTTAATGAAAGTTCATTTAAATATATATATATATAATAGCAGAATAATAATGAAATTAATTTCGCTAAAAGATGATCATCCACGTATATTTCTTTTACTTAATAATATGAATAATAAGAAACTTTGTTACTTTTTCGTTAATGGAGAAACCACTTGATTGCAATCGTAAATGCTAGCACGAAATCTAAATAGAGAACGGAATTATTGAATGTTTATACAACATAGCTGCCAACTTTTACGCTTAATTCCTACCACTAAAATTTTATACGAAATTTTATCTTATTAAATTGACAAGATCGTGTGATTACGTAACTAACAAAATTCTATTAAATTTTAGTGGTAAGAAAAAAGCGTAAAAGTTGGCAGCTGTGATACAAGCAATTTTTTCGGCTATGATGTCATACACTCACGCACAGTTTTTTTTTAATCGGTTATAAAAAGGAAAACAGTCGTCAAATTTAGAGGATTTTTTCCTTTAATGGCAACTTAGCTATTGTGTATTGTGTTATTGGTTTGGCGCGCGCTTGAAAATCGTGCCAACCAAAAAGTCGTCAAACATCGCTGCGTGAATGTAACACATCTGTTCCGTTTTAGGTAGCTTTCAATACAAAAAAGTATAAAGCTACCTATTGCAGCCGTTCGGAGGAAAGCAGTTCCGGAAAATTTCGATATATTTTCACCGATCATGACCCCCAGACCCCAAAACCACCCTCCGTCCAAATGTTGATTTATATATATAGATATATCCATATATATATATATATATATATATATATATATATATATATATATATAAACTTATTGCAAAAATTAACCATTGAAACAGAAATAACTGACCAAATGCAATGAAATTATTATCCCAAATAGCTATGTCAAATTACACATTATAAAACATAGTCCTAACAAATGAAGTATTTATTCAAAAAGTGAAACATAAGTAAAAAAAAAAAAAAAAAAAAAAAAAAACACAAATGCAAGCTTATAATGTAATTTACTTTTTCAAGGGCTGGGAAACCACATTATAAGCAAAGAATGATTGTTTTCTGTAACTGTCACAAGCTTAAAGCCAAAATTTTGTGACAATTCCAAGCCCTAACAGCCATTGGAAAGAAATTGAAAAAAAAAAAAAAAAGGATACCTTTGAAAATAGAACACTACAAATCAAACGGAAGAAAATAAATCCATTTATAAACAAATAAATACAAAGGAAGACAAAGAAAATCTATACATTACAACATAAATTTGTCCAGAATCCGAAGCCAAAAATGTTTTGTGCTAAGCACATGGTAAAGTGAATAAGTGAATTCAAACGCACAAGTTAAAATTACAGTTAATTTTCTAAAAGTAGCAGTTATTAATTTAACCATTGTGATTTTAACTATTTCTAATTTAAAATATAAAAATACAAATAAATAATATAAAAACTATAAATTCATTTACTAAAAATATTTTTTAACTTAAATAATTTTAATATATATATTATGTTATTGGAATATTTAAAAAATTTCACTTGTATTCCAAGTTTTCAGTTAAAAGAGAAAAAAAAAATTGTGAAAATTTATATGGTGCTGCTATATATCTGACCTATGTCATACGATAACGCCCGTAATTATGAATCGATTTTGATGAAACTAATTGTGTGTATTAAGGTCACTAATGTCTCGACCGAGTTCGTTGGCCAGCTTGGTCCGCCATCTTGAAACAAGATGGCGGCCATTTAAAGATGTAAAATAACTTAAAATCTAAAATAAATATACAAAAAATTTAAAAATTCAAATTTATTTTTTAATTACGTGTTAGGCCTTGATACAAGGATTCCAGAGCTTTTTTTGGTTTACCTCTATCTTAAAAAATGGCTGAGATAGAACAATTTGAAATTCGAGGGTGGCTGACATTTTGAAACAAAACAGCACATTAACGCGATTACTCGCAAATTATTTTCTTTCATTGTAATAATTTTCCCAATCATACACATAAAACTATATATTCATATCCGTTAACGCCAAAATTGGCGACATTGGCGACAAAATTGGGCGACATTTGGCGAAATATCGCCAAATTTGGCGATCAAAATAAGTCTTCATAAATGAAGCCAATTTGGCTATTGCTCAATAATTTGGCGAATTTCTTATTCAAATTCAGTATTAACGAATCTTTTGTAAACGTTTCTTTGCATTTTAGCTTGCTGTTTTCGTGTAACATTAGCTAAAATTTTAAAACGAAGATATAGGAAAGCTATCTTTTCCTCCCGGTACAGGCCGGAAGGACTTTTTTCTTTTCTTTTCTTATTTTAATTACCGTAATTTCCGGCGTATAAGCTGCAGATCAAAGAGTCGTTTTTCGACCCAGAAATATTATTTTATAAAATGTAACTTAAAAGATCGCTGTAAATATTTAACTACAATTATTGAATAAAATTTCTGGGTCGAAAAACGATTCTTTGAGCTGCGGCTTATACGCCGGAAATTACGGTATCTTTGAAAAAATATTTCACAATTTTGAAATAAAACTGTGTTTTTATTTCAATATATTCACCATATTTAGAAGGTACTTCTATATTTCAAATATTTCATAGTGCTTTTCTCCTAAATAAAAGTGCGGATTTTTTTTTAACTTACTGTAATTTCCGGCGTATAAGCCGCAGCTCAAAGAGTCGTTTTTCGACCCAGAAATATTATTTTATAAAATGTAATTTAAAAGATCGCTGTAAATATTTAACTACAATTATTGAATAAAATTTCTGGGTCGAAAAACGACTCTTTGAGCTGCGGCTTATACGCCGGAAATTACGGTACCTTTAACCCTCATCACAGTGATGGTATTCTATCTAGCTCATTACATATTTCTAAAAAAAAGACATACCTTTATGTATACTTGTTAGCCATATCCAGAGTTACCAAGTCTTCGGATTTTTGAACACCAGTAATTTTTTTGAGAAAATGTTGTTCTTTTAAATCGCAAAATGCTTCTATTCAATAAAACAACATTTTCTGTACTAAATTACTGGTAACCAAAAAGACGGAGACTTGGCAGGTCTGCATATCCCTACCTTTTTCTAATCACTTATACTAAACTAAATTATTTATTAGGATTCACTTACAAATATTTTTTTACTTATTTTCTATTTTCCAGCCATTTTATTTAAAAGTTTTAGTTGTACAGCCAGGTGTTTTCGAATTACTTGCACATCGACGCTTTCTCGGAACTTTTCCTACCACGTTCTACCGCATATACTATTTGGAATGGGAGGCCATGAGAGGGAGATGGCGTTACATTACGACAAGCTCATTTCTTTGGTTTCGGTGCATGCAACTTTCGTTCTTCCTTTCACGTGGTCCGGATTATAGGGCACTGCCCCCTGAATACTAGGCCTGCGCGCTCACACAAAAATGGCGGCTGTCGTAGGCGGATTTATATCCCCGTTTGTATGGTCCCTCAAATTTGAACACCAATAATTTCTGAAACTTCTTTTTGCCTTATTTTTCTGAAATCAAATACGTCAAAGAAAACTTTTAGAAATTACTGATGTGTAAATTCAGGGGACTGTACAAACGCCTATAAAATCTGCCGTCCACAGCCGCCATTTTTGTGTCAGCGCTCAGGCCTAGTATTCAGGGGGTGGAGACATGTGGGGGTTACCATTTCCGATATTCACTTCGTGTGTCTCGTTGTCATCAAAGCTGCCGGTTGTGCGTTCCATTTGCTCACTTTTGGTTTTCATTTCAGTTTTGCTGATGGATGATGAATCTTGCGGTAACACATGTCATTTAATTGATATTAATGAAAGTATTAAAGTGAGATATGCTTTTGAAGTTATCTTAATATTTGAAAGAGCATTTAACAGTTGTACTGAATTTCACTTGAATTTCACAGAGTTCGATGAAGAGGCCCCTTCCACACCACATTTTCTACTGCTCTAGTTGAATTTAAAGATATTTCTTTTATTTTCCAATTCATATACGTAACGTGAGTTCATTATCAGAATACAGTCTGACAGCCAACTTGTTCTTAGTAACAGTATCGAATTTTCGAAATAACCTCGCCGTTAACGTAATAATGAAAAATATCTAATAATAAGTGTAGCCTTGCCATATAAGAGTTATAGAATGTTATACTGGATGTCGTCTGGATGGCTTAATTGGTAAAGCACTTGGTGCGCTGTACCAAGGAATCCGGGATCGAACCCCAGTCTGGACATTTTTTCACTCTAATTGTTGTACGCTGTTTAGTAAAGTGATAATTATCATCCTTTGTATTTCATTAATTTTTTACAGCGTCATTCCAGCTCTGCTGAAAAATTAATTAGTGTAGAAAAATTCTATTAAAATTTTATGGTAAAAGTGTAAGAACCCTGTATGGTCAATGTGTCCACAATCGGGATAAATGTCGAATGAACGATCCATTGTTGCCAATAGTGGACACTTTGAGCATACCTAACTTGATTTTGTTATTAAAATAAACTTTAAATCAATTACATATCTTAGTTTTATTAGTGAAAGTGTATCGACTTTACAATGCTACACCTCTGCATGCAATTATTGGCATATTTAACATGATGATTGGGTATAAAAGATTGCATTTTAGGGCTTCTAATAAAGTCACTTTTACAAGGAAGACATCATTTCGTAGTAAATCGAGGACTTTCTACAACTTTGTAATTGACTTTTTTCCCACATCCTGTGTCATTTTCGAGATATGGACACTAATTTCACAGTTTTCCGCAAGGGGTATATGCCACATGATCATAAACGTGTAGCCTATATTGGTTTTAATATACCTAGGTTCCACTTTCATGACTGTAGATAACTCGGTTAACCAGTTATTTAGCACACAAACCGGATTAAGGAATCCCCCTGCATATATTTAAAGTTAAATTGATTCAGTAAAAAGTTTATTTAGTAATACAGTAAAATAGAATCAGTAATTTGATTCAATTTAATTGAATTAGTTAAATTGATTCAGCAAATTGATTCAGTTAAATAGAATCAGTTAATATTTTTGTAATAATTTGTATTATAACTAATAAAGATTAATTATATAAAATTGTATTTAAATTGATAGTAGTTAATATAGGTTTCAAAATTTTGAACAAAAAACGAAGTACGGTAATTTCCTGCGTGTAATTTGCAATTAAAACAACCATGTTTTGACCCAGAGATTTTATTTAATAATTGAAGTCAAATATTTACACAGACCAAGTAAAGTACAGTTTACAAAATAAATGACGGGATCGAAGCATTATTGTTTGACCCACGGATTTTTCGCCAGAAATTACGGTCATGCATATGAAAACCCTTGCAGAAAATTTTGAAGTTTAAAAAAATTAAACACTCATCCATTTAATTCACCAAATCCCTGTTTTGTTTTGTTTTCTCTTAAAAAATATCGAAATTTGAATGATTTTGATTTAAAGTTTAAATAAAATCAATAAATTTAACGAAAAAATTGTTCTTACGACATTAATTTTTTCTTCTTTTTACAATGCAATATTGTTATTAGCGTATATATAATAAAACGATACACCTGTAAATTACGTAAAAAATACGGTAATTTAGAGAACTGATCAAGTTCTATAAAACTAAATAGTAATAATTTGTGCCAAAGTTATGCCATTTCTATAGCCAACAATCGTGATTATTCTCTGACGTTAGGCTTAGCACATTTGTTTTTAATAAAAAATGTTTTTTTTAATCAGAATTCTATCCAGGTGATGAAAATGATTATACAATTTTAAAATAAGAAGGAAGATTAAGTTCTGATAACAACCTGTATACATAAATAAATTTTATATAACTTATAAAAATAATTTGGTTTAGCGCTGCGTATGTACGTTTGAGCTAGTATAGATTTTATTTGTAGAAAAGAGTGGTCTCGTATTAGCAAACTACAAATTTTTATTTGTCGTAAAATCAGAAACATTTTGTTAGTTTTCCTACCGATCCTTACAGCATCAGTTGTGGTAATTGAAAGCACCGATAACGCCTTATCGCAAAGAATTTCACAGAGCTCGGTGAAGAGGGCCCTTCCGCCGCACATTTTCTACTTCTCTAGTTGACTTCAAATAGAATTTTGGTTTTCGAATCAGTATAACTTGAACGGAGCAGGACTCTAATGTTACATGATTACCACTAAAACTTAAAGACAAGAAACAATACCTTAAAGTCTTTTTTTATTTGTGAAAAATTACTTATATAATAATGAGATTTGAGAAAAATGACAGTTATTATCGAAGTTATTATCATCATTAAAATAAGTGGTCTCTAATCTTGTTGTTTTTATTCGTAGATTTTTCATACAAGAATGGAAAATTCGCGTTAACAGTTTGGAAAACTTGTGGAAGGTGAGGAAAGCCTCACAGGTTTTGAAGGATGAAATTTGAATTTTTACGTTATTGTAGAACATTATTTGTACACTAAGCGACATTGAAAATGCAACACCAAGAAGGAGTGTACATAAATTTATGCAAAATTCAGGGTAGACGCACGTCACCGAGTTATTCAAAGAATGTGAAATGCGCAGCTCTCTAGCGCATGTTGAATAAGGTATAAGGGAAGGAACCTGCAGAATGGGCAATACTCGTGCCGTTACTTCTGCTAGGGAAATCATCGTAGAATTTTGTTCTTGTCTCAGAGGACACGTGTAATAGTATAGGATGCCAGGCCACCGTCAACGGAGACAGTTCCAGCACACAGACGATTTTACGATGGACATGGTGATTGGATTGAGAAGGGCAGGTTGGTCTAAGGCTGCTATAAGGGGAGCTGACGCATATCCATTCTGTTGCCCAAAATAACCGCCATATTGTGACCTAGCTCAGTATTAGGAAACCGCCTGAGCAGGTGTTTGGCGTCCCTGTTACTGTCACTCGCGGTCCACTAGTACGGTAAGCAAACCGGTTTTAGCTTGGTTTTTGGTCCGCTGGGTCATTCAATGGCGGTAAGATTCAGCCTGTATTATAGGAGCTCTAGGTTGGTCCGAACGGCTAATCGCAGCTGAAACACACCTGAACGTGTCCATAGTGCAGCGACTGTGGCGAGGATGGTTTCAACGAGGAAATGTGGCAAGTTTGAGGGGTGCCGGGGCTATCAGAGTGACGTCAGCACACGTGGATCGACACAACCACCGACGAGTGGTGACGAACTCGCAAGGCACTTCTACCTCCATTCTGCAGCATGTTCAAGACACCCTGGATGTTCCCATATCGACCAGAACAATTTCACATCGATTGGTTGCTAATGGACTGCACTCATGGCGTCCGTTAAGAAGACTGTGATTCACCCCACATCATAGACGCCAACGTCTGCAATGATGCCGGGCTAGAGCGATATGTACGACGGAATGGCATAGGTTCGTGTTCTCAGATGAATGAGTCAGATTAATGAGCTTCTGTTTCTCCAATGATAGTCGCCGCTTACGTGTGTGGCGTCGACTTTGAGATAGGTCAAATTCGGCAGCAATTGTGGAACGCCTCACCGCGCGACAATGCGGCATCATGGTTTGGGGCACAATTGCATACGACTCACCTGTAGGTCACCTCTAGTTCGTATTCAGGGCACTATGACGGCTCAACGATACGTGGATGATGCCGGTGGCACTCTCCTACCTTCAGGAAGTGCCCAATGCCTTTTATCAGCAGAATAATGCCCGACCGCACACTGCTCGCATTAGCCAAAGTGCACTGCAAGGTGTACAAGTGCTTGCCTGGCCAGCGTACTCTCCTGATCTCTCACCAATAAAACACATTTGAATAAGATTGGACACCATTTGCAGAACCTGCCACTGCTTCGTTTAGAAGACGAACTGTGGCAAATAATTGACACGGAATGGAGAGCAATTCTTCAGGACGCCATCCACATTTTCATTGACACTGTGCCTAGACGTGTTGCTGCGTTTATCACCGTCCACGGTTGTCTTATATCCTACTGAGCCGACTCTGTTCTCGCTCTGTATTATGAATATCATTTCGAAATAAAGATCACTTATTGTTCGTTGCTTTCTCTCTCTGTTTGTCGAGTTTCATCATTTTCTGGCAACTCCTTCTTGGTGTTGCATATTTAATGCCACGTAGTGTAATACTCCATCAAAATGCGTCAAATACCTGTGAATACAATTCTGCCAAAAAACGTACTCTAAGAATTTAATATGCAATTTTTCATAATGTATTTCCGCATTTCTCAATTTTGTAACCCCCCTAGTTCCTAATATGCCCCCCAAGGTGTGCCTATTTTATGCTCCATAATTTCTGCCAATAAAAAAAGTATTTATGGTTTACCTATTGGCTTCCTATGTAACTAACAAAGTTTTTGATTTCTAACAGCGCTTGATGTTATAACTAGAAGCTTTTTATCACTATCCAAACTTTCTAAAGTATTTTTTGCTCACAACAGTTCAATGTTCCTAAAATGTATGATACCCATAATTTGTAAAATGTGAGTACTGACATTTTGTCATGATTAATCGTTAATACAATACTTTTAGACGTCTTGTCTATGTCATTTGTAAAGGATTTGTGATCTAGGGTTCAATTCACGCTGCAACATGCAACCGGTACTATAACAACGAAATTGTAAAATGCATTAAATTCGCATCTATTTAACTTACTTAGAGGCTATATAACTAAGAACAATTGACAAATTAAAAATGACATTCTTAAATCTTATGTGGGAACCGAAGAGTTAATTTTAACATATTTTATAGAAGGACACGTTTAATTTTCAAAAGAAATCGGGTTATTACAAACTAATCCACAGAAAAACATTATTTTTTTCTAGATGTTTCAAAAATGCATTGTGTTTTAAAACTTTGAAGATAAATACGATAAATGCATTATTCGATGCTTCTTTCACTGATATAAATTAAAAGTAAAATAAATTTACTACATTTAAGAAATGCTATTATATGAATGAATTTCAAATTGAAATACATATCTCTAATTAAAATTTAAAATTTTGAACACAGATAAAGAAGTTTTAAATTTATTCTTTATCGATATATTTTAATAACAAAAACAATTAATTGCGACTTTTTTTGAAATATCGCACTCGCAATTATTTCCTGAAATAATTTATTTTCTTTTAACGTAAAACAAATATTCTAAATTAATTCTCATTGATTTAAGGAAAATATCACATATTATTTTCCAAAAACAAAAAATAAAATTTTAGTAACATAATTTATATATATAAATGGATATTTCTATTCTAGACCAATTAATTAGCCTTTACATACAAACAAGTACTTCATTAACTATAAATATATTTAATATACATAAATTTTCTGTATTAATTGGTTTTGATTTAATTAAATTGTGATTATTTTCTTACGTTTTGACAAAATCTCTGCATGCATTTTATCTGCATGACAGAACCCAATTAAAACTTTTAATCTGAAAGCAACAGGAAGTTAAAAGCTAAACTGTTGGTTGCGATGACGGTGGTTTGAAATTTTACATGAATAAATATGTTTCAAGCTGCATTAATGCTAATTAAACATTTTCTATTATTCAAAATCTGTTCCTGAAACTAAAGGCGAAATAATGTTTGTGCTTAAATAAAACTGATTCCTTATGTTGTATTACGAAAAAATTGACAGCGGGAATTTCTTGTTTTCATATTTGTATAGTGGGGATTTCCCATTGCTCAAACGCGGTATGGAAACGTACCAAAAATTTTGTTAAGTGATCTTCTCCTCATTTATTTGAAGCGTTTGAATTAACTTTCTGTGATTAAGTAAGTCGAATATCACTCTACAATATACAGAGCATAATTTTCCAAAAGGCATGTCAATCCCGAGTTTGTCCTTTAAAATTTAAGAGGGGCCCCAAAATGACTGTGAAATAGGAGCCTCTATTTTCCCTTTTAATTTTTATTTTTAAAATTGAGTTTTAATTTTTTTGGAGAGGAAAAGTTTCTTTATGCAAGAAAATGTCCACAAAACTTCAGGAAACTTATGTAACCGGGATATGTAAATGGGATCAATAGGCTGTCAACAAATCTTATTGTATCCTTGTGTGATGTCATCAGGTAACTAAACATACAACAACTGTATATACTTCAAATATATTCTAATTATAGTATATAAAGAAAAAGCAGTTTAATGAATATTATTATCACTACGGGAAAAAATATTTGTTGAATTAATGAGTTTCTATGTAAGTAGAATTCAATAAATTTTCCTGGTTGAAAGGAGTCCTCAAAATGATACTGTGCTTCCCCTAGTTTTAGAGTCTAATCCGGCCTTGACAATATTATTTCTAAAGTCTGCGACCTGCGGTTTAAATGTTGGAAACCCCTGTTGTAAAGTGTTCATTAATGATACCAATGAAACAATTATTTCAGGAATTACTTTTTTTCCCATTTATCATAAAACAAATGTAATCTATATCAATAAAAATATTCGAATTAATTTTCGATTACATAAAAAAACTTTTCAAATGTATTTTTTCCCAAAACCGAAATTTAAATTTCAGTTGTAGCCATCATAGGAAACATAGTGAGGTATAAATTTGCATAATTTTATTAATTTAAGAGGATCGTCCTTTTCTACAACAAAAAATAATTTCTTAAATTATTTGTTGAATTACAATCAGAACAATTGCACCAAAGTCGGAAATTTCCAATACAAACACTTAATTTTGACATCATATTTGGCTTTTCCTTTAAGGCTCACATTAGGATATCTAACAGGAAGTCGTTCGGTCTAGTACTTAAGAAATTATGAAGGTTTAAAAGTTGAAACATCTAATGTTAAATTCAATTGTAATCGTTGTAAAACAAATTGCAATGCAGGTAGTTTTTAAATCCAATTCAAGAACTGTTTTGCCGAATGATCTGTAATTTTGGATTCACATATTTGAAGCTCGTCGAAATGGATTTCTGTTCAAATTCATAGGTTAAAATTCATGAATTATTCCAAAAATAATTTCTAAAATATATATTTATTGAAATTTAATTTTAAAAAATCTGAATTGTAATTGATGCATTTCTTAACAGAAATCGATTTCTGAAACCTTCAAATACGCGAACCCAAAATTAGATCATTCCACCAAATATATTTTGCATTATGCATAAAAAATTACCTGCTATACAATCTGTTTTATAGCGATTACAAATGAATTTAACATTAGTGTTTCAAATAGTTTACCGCCAGTCTTTGGTGACAGTTGTTTGTAATTGTACTTAATCTATTTCTATTTTCAAGAAATTTTTAATATTTTTCAGATTCAATTTAATATGTATTTAGCTCACAAGTTATTATATCCTGAGAGCTAATGTGCCCGCTGGATCTGTATGTACACACGTATGTATGTATGTATGTATGTATGTCCGTATGTACGTAACGCGATAACTCTTGATAGAAATATCCGTTTTGCTTCAAATTTTGTTTATAGATTCATTCTGATAAAGCGCTTCCCTGATTAGCTTTGGGGGTTCATTGGTTAAGTATACAGGGGAGAAACGGGGGGCTAATCCCCCCTTAATTTAGATAAATAGGTTTCTCATGCAGAATTATCCGATTTTCTTCAAAATTTGTATATAGGTTCATTGTGATAAGGCACTTCCCTGGTTAGTTTGAGGCGTTCATTGGTTAAGTATGAAGAGGGAAACGGGATCTATTCCCCTTTGATTCAGATAAATGGGTTTTTCATGCAGAATTATCCAATTTGCTTCAAATTTTGTATATAGAATCATTATAATAAGGCTCTTCCCTGATTAGTTTCGGGAGTTCATTGGTTAAGTATAAAGGGAGGGGGACGGGGCTAATCCCCCCTTAATTTATTCTCGATTTGTTTATTTTTCGAGGGGCATTATCCTTTGAAATAAGAATATAATATACAACTAATTTGAATAGCCTGTGAGCTCAATACCAGCAATTTAACTGGGCACTTTTTTTTTTATTTAGTATTGAATTGAACAGTTTAGTAGAAGATGATGTTATGTAATATCTGCACGCGTAGCAGCTGTTTAGAACAACTGAATTTTGGCTTAATTGCATCTTTTCAAACACGTCATATACTCAGAATTGTTCCGCGATAAAATTACTTTAATTTAAAACATACATTATTTTCTTATGCTACACACTCTTTCTAAAAGTTATTAAAAATGTGCATACTTTTTTTTCGTCGATGTTTTGCTAAAAATTTTTGAAAACCTAAAAATAGTCATTAATAATTTTTAAAAGCTAGCGAAATATATCTACAAATTCCATGCTTTCTACGGAGATGCTGTTAAAATTTATATAAACGAAGATGATTTTAATAGAATTTACATTAAAATGAAACTATTGACAAAGGATGAAACCACTTGGACAAAATTTAAAAGCACATAGTGACAAGAGCAACTACCTATACAAGAAAAACAGATCAGTTTAATATGCAGATCTACCGTTTTTTTTTTTTTTTTCAGAGAAAAATCTGGTTTTTTTTAGAATATTCTTAAAGATTTTGCAGAAACCTAACTTTTATTTATTTATTTTTGCATATGTTGTAAAAGCCCTGCAAGAAATACTTTCTTCAGAAATACTGGTATTAAAGAAAAACGACCAGTGGGAGCCCTGAATATGACTTGTCTACATTGATACTCACGTACGCATGCGAAAATGTTATAAACGTGCCGTGTTTTTAATTAGTATTTTATTAATTGTATTTTAAATAAACAACACTATTTTTGAAATATCGTCTAATATTTCCCATTTCTGTAATTATGCAAGTTTTAAGAATGTATCAGCTCTTAAAATTTAGACGTATGAATATTGATTTTCAAGTTAAAAATATTTGAATAAATTAAGCTGATTTAGGTTCTCATTTTCAAGAACATTTTTTATCAGTATAGTTATATGTGGCCTGCCATTGTATCAATGGGAAAATAAGTCATAATGCAAAATATTCATATAATAGCTTCTCTAACAGTCACCTCAGGAAAGAAGAAACTACTACAATTTTACTTTTAAAATGGTACAGAAAAAAATGATTTTTTGGTGATTCCATGTGAAAAAAAATACATAAAACAGTTATAAAATACTAAAACAAAACACTTAGATTTCTTCTGTATTCCAATCTAACTTCTTCTTACCGTTGTTTAGAACGAAGTTCTTATTTTTAATAAAGGCAAATATTTTGAGTCACCTTGTATTTTGAATTTAAAAAAAATTTGAAGGGAGATGTGTAACAATGCATTTCAAAAATGATTGCATATAAGGCATAATAATTAATCTTCAAAAGTTTAGCATGCAATTTATTTTAAAATAATATGAAATTTTTGAATTTGATTATACCTTTTTCCTCTCACTTTTATCTTCCAAATCAAGGAGTTTTCTTTCATTTCAGATTCAAAGTATATATACTATAAAAATAAACACATCCCCAAATTCAAACAATTTATGCTGTTGAATAAATAAATATTTAAAAATATTTTCAGATTATTTAAATTATAATATTACCAAGCAAATCCTTTTATATTGTATTATTTTTAAGATTAGTTTTTCTTAAATCGTTATTTGAAATTTGCATTTTTTTTTCAACTATTGCGGAAGCGTAATTTATTTTTTGAATGTGTTTTTTTTTTCTATTTTTTTTCTCATTTTGGAAGAAAGTAACATCTTGTGTTCATTTTACAGATCAATAAATTTAATACGAGAAAAACACTACTCTTTTGTTAAAATCTCATCCTCTTGCTAGTTGTGTCTTTTGCGTATTTCTCTATAAAAAATTATTGTATCTGATATTATGAAATTTCACAGATTCGTATCTTATACATGTGCTTTTATGTTTTTATTATTCAATATAATATTGTTAACTGAATCTTATAAGTATATCTTTCCTAAAACTTAAGTGAAGTAAAGTTACAACTTAACTTCACTTAAGTTTAACTTAACTTACAACTTAAGTGAAGAAAAGAAACAATTTAGGGTAATTAATTAATAATTTAATTAATTAATTAATTAATTAATAATAATTAATCTTATAAGTATATCTTTTCTAAAACTTAAGTGAAGTAAAAACTTTTAAAAAGTGGTAAAAAAAATTCTATAGCTTTAATTAGAAACAATTTCACCTAAATACATACATACGTACAAATGACAATTTTTTTTAAATATTGCATGAGAAGACACATATATATCATATTAATAAAAATCTTAAAAGTATACTATAAAATATTTTAAAAAATACATATTCATTGCAAATAAAGCCCAATGCATTTATTAAAACATTTTTTTAATAAAAAGTACATAAGCAAACATTCTTTATAAAGATATTAAAAAAAGATAACAATTTTTCATTTTGGAAGAAACGTATTTTGATCAGAAATATTTTAAATACGTATTTTGATCAGGATTTTCATAAAAACAATGAAATGCGAACTTATTCAAGTGACAATAAATGCGTTCATATTTAAAACTACATTCTTCTAGAAATACTGGGAAAAAATGTCAAACAGACTTTCAGCCTTCAAGTATTTTAATTGAAATCTTTACATTATTTTGAAAATGAGCTTTCGCATTTGAATTCAAATTCTTGAACAAATTTAGTTTGAGAGTATCTAGATCATAGAAGAGAAAAAATGTAACATAGAAAAAATAACATGAACTGAATGCGTGTTATTTTGTTTTAGGTTTTATTTTACTTTGTCTAATACATAAAGAATTCGAAATAAACCGAATGCTTAAATTTATCATTCATGCAATAATAAAATACGTGTTGAAATAAAAATTTATAACATTTATCAGGCTTTATATTCTTAAGCACTGATACTATAATTGATGCAGATATTTAATTTGCAGTCAACAATATACAAAAAGCAGAAACATTTTTATTAAATTATAAAGAAAATGATGTATGTTTAGGCATATTGAAAAAAGAATCATTTAATTTTTCAGAATGCATTAAATTGTAGCCATATATGTAAAATGAGTATACACCCTGGAATTTCCAAGAAATCTTAAAATTATATATAAAAAATTTAAAATTATAAATTTTTTGTTTATAAATCACAGAAATCGCAAATGTCTAATTCACTCTCATACTTTGTAATATTTTTTCTGCGACTAAATAAGGCGAAAATGAATATTCAAAAATTGTAGTAAAACAGTGCGAACCCTGCATATGCAAATTAGCAAAAACTTAACATTAACTTTAATAATACACTAGTAAAATGCATCCGTACCGTAATAAATGCTGTGAAATTTGTCAGTCTTTATATTTTAAATGATGGAGCTTAAGCAATTTTTAGATTTAAATAGAAACTGTTCAACGTAAATACCTACAATCATGTGACAAAATTAAAAAAGTATGCATATCGAAAATATTTTAAACATATTGATAAATTTAATATAACTAATCTGAAATAAATTATTAACCCTTTGGATACAGATTTATTTTAAAGAAAAAAAATCATACAGAACAGACACACCAGAAATTTGGAATAGTGTTTTTCTGTATTTGTTGACAGATATTCCTTGATTAATAAGAAGCGAGAAGTACTGTTTGAATTTTCTGATATAAATTCGAAATTTCTGAATTTAAAAAAAAATCCGTGGACAATACTGATGACGAGTCTCAGTCGTCAAATGTACCCAAGGGGGTTAAAAATGTTTATACATTGTAACTAACTTGCAATAAATACACTTGTCAAAAGTATTTTTGATAAAAACGTGCGTAACCAAACTTTCCCCATAAAGAGATTCCAAGAAATATATGAATGTTTTTCATTTTGAAAGAAACGTCTTTATATCTTTATTTATATATTAAGAAATTTCATAAAAGATGAGACGTCATGCTGTTCAAATGATAATCCACGAGTCGCTATTTAAAAAAGCATCTTTCATAAAACAATGGAAAAATAAGTGAAACAGACTTTCTCTCGTCAAGTATTTAATTTTTATATTATTTCGAAAACGATCTTGTGTATTTCGACATACAAAAGGAATTTTATCTAGCTTCACTAAAGAGGAAGGAAAAACATAGAAAATGAATGCAAGGAATCTCGTTTTATGCTATTTTTTATGATTTATTTCACTTTTTAAAATGCATAAAATATTTGAAATTAACCAAAAGTTGAGAATTAAAATTGATGGTAAAAATATACATAGATTGAAATAAAAATGTATGAAATTTTTCAGGCTTTATATTTTTAATTTAATCGTATTTTAATTGGTATTTATATTTAACGTTATATCTCTTTGTACAGTAAAGATTATTTTGGCTTTTACAATACACATAGAATTGAAAATTAATAGAAAATGTTGAACAAAAACATAAAGCGCTAGATATATATTAACGCAAATTGGAATACAAATTTATTAATTGATTTAGAATAATTCAAACAAATTTTTTTGAATACATGTTGATAAAGATCATATTTAACTTAACTGAAATACAGGGTGAATTTCATTTTGCTTCAAATAACTAGTGAAACGAGTTAGCTACATCCATGAACGGGTTGTCCACGTATAGTAAAATATGTATGCACTACACGATGAGGCACTTGGCAACGTCTATAGCGGTAAACTGTGGAGTTAGCGTTCATATCTCGCAAGGATTACGAGATACTGGAATAAAGTAAATGATAAAGTTGTAGAGCGTCCTAGATTTAAAATAAATTGGTTTACATGCAAAATAAAAAGCTTTATTAAAACCCTCAAAAAATAAATATTTTATAAACAATCAACAGCTTAATTACTCCACTAAATGTATGCTGTGGCATTTTAAGATGGATGCACATACAACTAACATACGTAAGCAAGGTACAGTTAATTTTACTAAAAAAAGCCAAGTTGAAATTATTCTCAATTTGTTCACCATCGGCAGCAATATTTCATGCACTCTTCATGTGTCCCCATAGTGGACACAATGATCTTACATAATTTGATTTTCATATTAAAATAAATTATACCTTACTTATGTGTCTTAGCTTTGCTAATAAATATGCATAGTCCTTATAATGCCGCACTTCTGCATGCAATTAGTGGCCTATTTTAACATGTGATTTAATATGAAAAATTACTCTTCTAATAGACTTCTAATAAATTAATTTTTATATGTAAGTCATCACTTCGTACTAAACCGAGGACGGTCTATATCTTTGTGTTTGATTTTTCCCCGTATCTCGTACCGTTTTCAAGATTGGAAAGCTAAATTCGCAGTTTGCAGCCACACTATTAACCATTTTGCGCTGGGTCGAACCAACTTTTGTTGCTGCAGCAGTTGCAACCAAAAGATGGTGAAACATCGCTCCGACATTTGGAGCACTGGTTCAACCGGATCCCCAAACGTTGGAACAAGATTTCATCATCATATGTTTGCAGGTATTACAGCGCCAAAATTCGGTTCAACCCAGCACATAATTTTTAACAGTGTGGGGAGCGCTGGCAAATACTTCATCGTGTAGTGGGAGTCCCTTTTACTATACCTAAGGCTATAAGGGGAGCTGACACATATCCCTCTTGTTATCCAAAATAACCGCCATATTGTTATCCAGTGCAGCATTAGTTTACCGACAGAGCAGATGTTTGCGGTCTCTTTCACTGTCACTCGCCCTCCTCTACTGCGGTAAGCTAACAGGTTTTAGCTTGGTTTTTGGTAGTGGGTTATTAAATGGCGGGATTAATTCAGCCTGTAGTATAGGGGCTCTAACTATACACGTATGTTTCGAAATTAGCTCATCAGATATTTAGGGCGAAACAAAATGAAGGAATTACCGGCGTGCATTTTTTTAAATCATACATTGTAATAAATTTGCAATACATTTTTATAAGAAGTTTAAAATAAAACATATGAAACAAACTTTTTAATAAAGAGATTCCACAAAAGTCTTTCATTTTTAAGAATCGTTTTTCAATCTGAAATATCTTAGAAATAAAGATCTGTTACATTCTTAAGAAATTTTATAGTAAGTCTGACTGAGACGCCAACTGGTTCAAATGATAATTTGTTCGTCTAGATTTAAACATGCATTCTTCATCTAACAATGGAAAAATATATAAGAGATTCTCTGTCTTGAAGTATTTAAGTAGGAATCTTTACATTATTAAGAAAACAAGCTTTTATATTTAAATATAAAACCTTGCAAAAGGAATTTAGTTTCTATGGTATTTATATTTGCTAAAGAGGAAGCATTTTAACATAAATGCAATGAAGCTAATTTTGTATTAAGCTTTATTTGACTTTGTAAAATACATAAATAATTTGAAATGAAATAAAAGTTTGAACTTAGAATTCATGTTATAAAAGCCTAGATAGTTATATAAAAGTGCATGAAAATTATACGATTGTTAGTTATATTAATGTTGTAGTAACTGTTTGTTACCTGAACAGTTTCCAACATTTGACGATTGTAACAACCAACATTTGACAATTGTAAATGGTGTTTGTCTAACGCAAAAGTAACCCAATTTTAATACTAAAACAATTACAAATAATTTTTACTGCATTTATCATGCATGTATGCTCTAAAATTTCAAAATAATACCTATAACAGGAAATCATAGAAGATAATTAAAATAAGTGACAGATTATAAATTTTTATGAGAACATTTTTACCGATGTCGAATGACATCTTTTATGATTGTGATTTATAGCTTTCTTTTTTCCTTTTGTAGTTTTGAAAGCTTATGTGTATGGAAAAAAATAAAAAATGAATTAAAAATCCTTTTCAAATATTTTAATATAAAAACTGGGCAATTTGTTCGTTAGACGAACACCACTCAGAATTTTTAGAAAATGTTAAGTTACGTTGACAAATGTAGAAACAATATTTTTAAAGTCATGCAGATATAATTTTTCTGTTCAAATTTTCTGCTTCTCTGCTTTTTCTTTATTTTTCTATGAGTTTATTATTACTTTTAACATTTTAATATGGCTTGCTAACTCAATTTGTCATTCGTTAAATGATGAATAATCCGCGATTAAATTCTTCCAAGACATATAAAGGTATAACTAATATTGCGATATATTTTTCATAAAACATATGATAAATATCTCTTTTTGATACTAATATACCAAAATAGCGCCGAAAATCACAAACAAAGGCTTATATACAAAAATTTGTGTTTCAAGACTCCTGCATTCCGTACATACTGCTGTTTGAATTATTTAGATTTTGCTACTGTTTTTTGTCTATGAATTTATCATTACTTTTAAAGATTCAATATGGCTTCCTTAATTCGACAACAGCCAAATAATAAATACCCTGCCATTAAATTAGTCTAAAAAAGGCAAGGGTTACCTTATTGTGATATTTGTTTCATAAAAACATATGGTAAAATTGTGTATTCTTAACTTTGATACACCAAAGACTCCTACATTCTGTTACTAAATTCTCCTCAACTCTATTTATAATTTACTACTGCAGAGTTATTCTAAAAATCTGTGAAACGTACTTAACAGAATTTATATGGCATCATTTTTATGAAAATAATCAAATATCTTCAGAAATGCTAAATACAACAGTCCACTTTAAAAGGCTTTTGTAGTAAAACATTAATTATTTTTCTTGCCTAGGGATTTTTTATTGTATTTTGCACTTAATAAAACAATTATTCCTTTCATTAAACTATACATATATAATTAGATTAGCATCCCCTTCTTTAGTTAGATTCCGAATGTCTTTTCTCTGATATTTACACATCTTAGTTATTTTTGTCGCCAACACTTGGGCTTGGCACGAAGTGGTGTTCGGCTAAAAGGTAAAGTGCCAAACTTTGCAAATGAAATAATGTTTTTAGTATATTTTTATTTTATTTTAATTTGTAATAAATTTAATAGATGGATGTATACAAATTACAAATGATAACACCTTTAAATATAAATATAAAAAATAAGATAACATTTTTATTTAAAAATCTATACTAATAAAAGAAAGTTTCGCTCTGTGTGTGTGTGTGTGTCTGTTGGCGATGGCTAGGAAAATCTAGCCCACCTAGAAGGCTGGAAATTTAGGCGTGGATAGTCCAAGGTCTGGCCATGTGCACCTGAGCCTCAGAATTTTAATATTTTGATAATTAGCCTAGATATTAATTAGATTCTCATTAACCCTCGCTTCTAAAATATCACCTTTTAAATCAAATTGGCGAAAGAAACGGACAGGCACATTGGATTTGCAACCGGAAATGAACGAATTCGAAATTATTTAACTAATTAGCGAATTTTAAGAAAACTAATTGAGATATCAAATTGAAAATTTCTGAGCATTTGTAAAAAAATATTCTGTATCTGACTATGTGATTTTTGAAAAATTCGGTTAGTATTTTTTTTTTAATTTACGCAAAAAACTGCCAAAAATCTGCCGGCGCTAGTGAAAATGATCCGAGAAATTTTCAGACAGGGATCGGCTTTCATTAAAAACTGAACTACAAAGAGATCTGTTTCTCTGGCCGATCCCTCTCATTTAGTTTGCGAAAATGAAAGGAAATAATTGCCAAATTTTACTAATGAACAAATATTTAGGTAACTAATTAAGATATAGATTTGAAATTGAGGTCGTGAAGGGGTGTCATCTGCCGGCTATTTTAGCGTAGCGTCTTCGTTATGTTCTAATTATCAGAAAAATTTAATTCTTTTTTTAATGATCGCGTTAATGTACGTGACGGTGGTTCTCTTGAACAAATTATTCATTATATTTGCGGGTATGGGGAGGGAGGGGGTTAACGCCTTTCTCTGAGATTGTAATTATCTCGGGCACGGGCAACGCCGGGCGGGTTAGCTAGTTAATAATAAAACAACAGAATTCGTATAGTTCGTAATTTGGAGTATTACTATTTCCGAATAGTTAGCTTTGCATTATTCAATCGTAGAAAAATATTTTCTCTTGAACGAATGCTTTTTTTTTTCTTCAAAACTTTTATTTCTACTTCTGGAAATATCTCTGTCTGCAGGTGGTCCCGTTTCAACATCAGCAGGATCTAACCTGGTCATGTCTTCCTGACTGTTCTCTTGTCTTCTTTGTTTGACATTATAAGGTTTAACTTTCGCAAGAATTGACCAATCTTCACGAAATGTTAATACATTGTAAAAAGGAGAAAAAAGGTCTTGATCTCGCAAGAAGGTTTACGAAAATATGATATAACCTGAGCCAAATCTCCCAAGATTCCGAAACACGTTCCTTTATCTTCTAAGAAACGAATAATAAATATATTTCTGAATTTTAAAAATAATTTATGAAAAACAATTACCCGTCATTTTCGTAACGTTTCCGAGTTTTTGCAGTGTATTAATGAGTTTTCTGAACCCGGTAACAAGAAAAATATCGGTTTTTCATCCAAGGAACTGTTCGCAGTTTGTCAAATCGCCTCTCGGTTCATCGTCATACCTTTTGAGAGTTTCTCATTGAAATTTTGAGAAATGCGGTCACTATATATTTTTTTCAAAATGTTGCCTTTTCTTTATTTAATCCGACCTAGTTTGTGCCTGTTATGGCCATGCTCTAAAAATCATTTTACGGAAACCGATACAGCATAAATTGGAACTTTCTACATTAGAAACGAAGTCACATTTATTCATTCTAGGAGGCTGAAAGGTTACGTATGCCAGGAGACATAATATGTGTCGAGTATTTATCGATAATTGCATTAAAATATAGATTATTTTTCATTTGTTTCGGTTTAAAGTGCATCGAACACTTGTCGGGTTTCCGGTTCTTTTTAAATATTACTTTTCTCTTAATTGTTGCGACTGAAAGAGAATGTTGAAAATTTTAATCAGACGCATTCCATGTAGCAATTAGGAAATGCAGTTTAAGTTCACGTTTAACACTATGTTGTCTGGCTGATCTCGTACAAGTAGACCGTCTTTTACAAGACAAGATACGTGGCGATTACAAATAATTGTCAGCAGTATATGCTAATTAGCTTAATTTGTCTCATATAATTATGAAGTACTAAATATTTTTCTGGATATATTTTTCTTCATAAAATAAATATTTTTTTTCTGCATCGGTTTCTGGTTAATATATGAAATCATTTAGTTAAAAATATTAATTATAATTTTTGTATTAAATTATTTATGAATTATTTCAAATAAGCTATGGCGTTTTTATATTCTAAGTTTCAAAACTGATTTCTAAATCACTTAGAATTTCACAATAGATTTATGAGTACTTTTAAAATTATACATTCGTTTCGAAATATATTTCGGTTTTTATCCATTAACATTTCATTAAATATTTTACTTTGGGTGGAATATTCTGACAAGGAGAACTAGGCATTTTTTTGCATTAATTTGAAAATATCTTGTGACGAATAAAAAGAATCTTCTCATTATACAACAAAGTATAAAAAAAAACATTACTGTCGCTTGAATGCATTTAGGGTAAGGGTACATCACAATAAAAAAAATATTTGCCGATCCTGCCAGTTTTGAATACCATTATTTTCGAAGAAAAATCATCTTATCTGATTGCAAATTTATGTCATTAAATAAAGCGAATATTTCTGATCGGAAAGAATGGTGGGAAAACCACAAACTTTTGTCATCATTTGATACTTTTTAATTATTTTTTTAAAAAATTAAAAGATTTTTTGACGCACACGGTATTTTGTTCTTAAATAAAGTAGAACAATATTTTCATCATATTTTACTTACAATTAAAACAAGGTTCGTACGGTTTTACCACAATTTTTTAATATAATTGTTCGCCTTATTTAAAAACAGAGAAGTATTACAAATCCTACAATAAAACGAGGCATTTATTTCTACTTTATAAATATTAAATAGAAAAATTCTATTAAAAGTTGTAGTAAAAGCGTACAAAGCCTGTAAAAAATTGAAATTAAAAAAATAGAGCATTTAACTTTTTTTTAAAAAACACGAACAAAATAAACTTGAAGAATTTGTAGCGTAATAGTATATCATATGATTGTTTTTATCAAATCTCGATTTTTTTTCTTCGTAAATTAAGCGTATTAAAAATTACATTTATTTTTTTTCAAACATGCTAAATTTACCGATTAGTTCTAAAGTTTTCTTTCAGTACAATTTTTTTAAAGAACTCGGTTGTATTTATGAAAAAAAAACTTCAAGAAAAACATTTTCACATCATTAATCTGAAATGAAAATATAGAATTCTGCAATACAGAGTTTGTTTTTCTTTTATTTCACTTTTCTTCTGTTTAGTATTAAGTATGTTTTCATCAATTAAGTTACATATAATTTCCCCAACAAGGCATAAAACAATAAAAAAGCTTTTATTTTTTGCCTTTTTTGTTACACTATTTATCATTTAATATCTAAAATACAATATTCATATTACATATAAAAAGAAAATAAATCGCACTTAAAAGCACACTATTGCCTAAAGTCTTCAAAAGGGTAGAAATATTTTTCTTTAGTTCCATGCCTAAATAATAAACTTGATTAATTTTTATTTCAAAATTAAACGAGTTAATGAATTTAATAAATTTTATGGATGGTAGCGTGTCAGTTTCTCCCAAAAACTGCAAAACATAATATTTCCTTAGAAAAGTATGTATAAGTTACATTTAGATTTCGTTGAATGCTAATTTAACATAAAAGAAAAATAGAATTATTTATTTTTATTGTGATGCACCCTTACCATAAATGCATTCAAGTGATAGTATTTTTTTTACACTTTGTAAATGTAAATGAGAAGATTATTTTTATTCGTCACAAGATATTTTCAAAGTAATGCAATAAATAATACATAGTTCTTCTTGTCTGAATATTCCATACAATATAAAATATTTAATGAAATGTTAATTGATAAAAACCGAAATATATTTCAAAACGAATGTATAATTTTAGAAGTAATAATATATCTACAGTTAAATTCGAAATTGATTTAGAAATCAATTTTGATACTTACTTATAATTACATAACTTATTTTAAATAATTCATAAATAATTTGATACAAAAATTATAAACAAAATTTTGAAATAAAAGATTTCATATAGTAACTATAAACCAATGCAGAGAAAAATATTTATTGTATGAAGAAAAACATATATTCATAAAAATTATTTAGTATTTCAGAATTATTTGTAGACAAATTAAGTGAATTATTAAAAATTAAAACATTATTTTAAAGAAAATGATAAGTATAAAAAAATAAATTTGAAATATAATGAAAATAACATTGAAGATTTTAATACTTGCTCAAAATTATTTTTCTACAAATGAAATTAATGAAATTGTCTTTATTTATGAGATTAGATATACTGTTTAGTGATTTATCCTTTTCACATTAACACTAATTAAATTATAAAATACATAAAAGTAGTTTCATACGAAAAAAATATAATTAAGTTTTAGCAAGAAATATACTTATGAAACGTTTTTCTCAAGATCAAAGATTAAAAAACATTTCATTATCCCTAATTTAGTTCAGTGAAGACATCGACAATTTCAGTAATGTAAAAATAAATAAATAAATAAAATGGTACAGCCAGAGTCTTTTAATTTTGTAAGAATATTTTATATCCGCCTGATTGATTTTATTATTATTATTATTATTAGCGCATTTATTATGGAGAATTACTTAACAGCGGTAGAAAAAATCATCCCCTGTAGAAGAAAGGCTGAATTAGATAACTAAATTTCTGAAGAATTAAAGAGTTGAAAATTACACATAAAAATGTTTGAAAATTACACATAAAAAAGATATTTTGCATATTATAAAAATATCTATAATTAATCGTTCAAAGTTTTTAACTATTTATATGAAATACAATAACAAAGTTAAGCAGCAACAAATTATCGTTTTATTTCACTCCAAACAATAATAACTCAGTAACACTGCTGAATATCATTAAAAGATAATGTGAAATTTGCTACATGACCAATTTTCTTAATAAAAGTTGGTACAACATACTGAAGTTGATTTAAATTGTGATTTATTTTTATTGTGAGAAAATAAATTCATACGTACATTTTTCGAAATATTTTAACTGTACAAATTACTTTATTGCATGATGAATTACAGCTGAATTAACATTATAATTACAAAATGATATTTTAATTTAAAGAAAGAGATAGATGATAAAAATAATTTAAATGATAATTTAAAACAAAATAGAAAGCTCTAAACTTGTTGAAATTTCTTTTTTATAGAATGAAATGGACGCACAATAGGAGAACTTAGGACGCACTTAGGAGAATCGAGATAATTTATAGAGAATAACACAAATTAAAATATTAAAGTAAATAAATGCAGTTACTTATGAAAAACAGGTAATTAAATTTCAGATAGAATTATTCAAAAGAAACTGTACTTTTGGGATAAATTACCATGAAAACATTTTAATCATCACTAATATAATCAGAAATATAGTAAATATTTTTATTTGTACATCCGTATATACATGTTTTGTTTGTGAAGAATTAAAAAATATATAATGCCAGGGAATATGCCAGTATCTATATATACGTTTTTATACTTTACTGCATGAGGAATAAAAATGTACCAGGGGCGCCATAAGTTCGTTAAAACTAAAAATGCATTAAAAAGAAAACATGATGCTAAAAAATTGCGGTTTGCACGAATGGGTTTAGAGGGAGATTTAAAAAATGTGGTTCCGAAAGTTACCGATTGATGGCGCTAGCATGCATAATATGAAACAGATTTGTGCAAATCAGGCTGTCAATAAAAGACCTCCATGCACACAGATTCTTCTTTCGATGCCAGCAGTACGCTATCGTTACCAGATCAAATGTTGTTGGTTAAGCACTTTTAAAAGAATGGGGAATAAGCAACCGGCGCATAGCTAAAATTTCGTAAGCTTGTCAGGCGCTTCTAAGAAATGGGTCTTTTACTATAAACCTAATTTGCGTACACTTGCTTTATATTATGTATGCCAGCGCCATGTATAGATATTTTTTTAACCACAGCTTTTTTGTTTTTAAAAAATACGATCATCCTCTAATCACATTCCTGGAAACCGCAATTTTTTAGTATGATTTGTTCCTTTTTAAGGAATTTGTAAAGTTTTAACGATTTTTTTGCGCTCCCGGAATATGAACGTTGAAACGTGAGGTACATCGGCGAGCAAGTGCAATCTACTGGCTATGTTATAATTTTTTTTTTCAAAATGGCTAGCATGTAGAGGATCTACAATTTACAAAATTGCAGAATGTTGAACAACTTGAACGTAAACTTTAATTTCAATAGTTATTTTATTTTATTGAATATCACAGTTTTCATTGATGCAATTATTATAAAATTACTAAAATACACCATCTAACAAACTAATAATAAAACATCTGTGACCATTCTGTAGAGTTAGGTGGGGAAATAGGACCTTTACAAAAGACTTTACAAACTTTTACAATGTATATGTTACTTATTTTGTCATTTTCATGTTGCAAGGTAGAATTAAACGTAAAACTCAACATTTTTGTTAAAATAAATAAAAAAACAAAGCAAATTATGTATTTTATATAGATAACCTTCGGTACTTAAAGACCACGTTACTTTCAATGCGATTGCAATCGCTTCAGTTAATATTGATTTTTCCTCAGTTGATAATTTATAAAAATACAAGTACGATTTACACTGTTGAAGTAAACTGCGCATATGTATTATTTACAATTTTATACCGTCCAGGAAAATTCTCTAAGAGTTTTTCAAAATAATCTCATTTATTGATTAATTTTTATTTTTATTTCATGCGTTTCCTAATATTTAAGACTCATTCATGTATGTATTTTACAAATACACCGTCTTTATGCAAGTATCATGTGATATCATGAAGATATTTTCAACAACTATAATTAACTTTAAATTAACCGAACAATGTTAATTTTTATATCAGAGTATAATTTTTATATATTTAATATTAATAACAAATCCTATCTCGTTGTTTAAACACAAATTTATGTACTATGCAATATGTTTAGCATAAAGAATAAGTCTTATTAAAAACATAGAAATATATTTACCTCATCGATATGTAATCGAATTTATATGTGATACGAAAAGTATATCATTTACTTTTACGAAAACTTTGCCTTTAGGTGTAACTATCATCATCTATCATTTTTACAGCCAAAATAAATGATCGTGTACTTTAATAGCGTTTGCAGCAATTTTTGATTGCTTACAAATGTGAAAGTAGCAATAGTAATAATTTACAATCCTTTATCGGGTATCTAACATAATACGTGTTGTTTCTAGGAAACACAAAATGTTTTTCTGATATGTATTTTCATCTGCTATGTTTAACAAGAATACATAAATACATAATGCGTAAATGAAATTATTTTTTCTACTGAAAATGGTTTTAAGAGGAAGAAAATTAAATTGTGGATTATAATTTAAAGATATTTCTGATAGTTTAAACACGATTTAATTGCAATTATAATCTTAACATTAATAAATTTTTAATGAACATAGAAAATTATTCTAACTTTCTTTAAGAATACACTTTTCAGAACTATTTTTTTCATTTTCTAATAAAAACATTGAAGTGTCAAGAACTACGGTAATGACATTTTTATTACAAAATAAAATTAATAAGACAATACAAATAATCAATTCTTGTTTCACATAAAATGAAACTGTTATCATAATATTTTCTTGCGAAAGTTTTTATGGCAACATTTTCTATTATACATATGTCAGCTGACCCGCCCAGCGTTGCCCACTTCCGTGATAATAACTTTAAATAGACCTAAAATCAGTGTTGAATGATTTTATATTTTTAAACGAAAATCTTCCCAAACGAACCTAATGTTTGGAGCCCCACTGCCTTTTGCAGCATATATCCCCGAATATGTATGACTTTATATTTTTCAATAAAAATCTAGCCACACTGTAAAAAAATATCTGTAGAAATACAGAAATTTTTTCGTAATATTTTACGGAACAGTTTCAGTTTTTTTTAACAGTGTAGTTCCAGTTATTGGCATTTAAAGAATACAAACCCGAAAAATGCATAATGTTTCCCTAAAATTTAATGGAATACTGCCGTATTTCTTTCAAAACGGTACAATGTCCGTATTTTTTAAAGAGTGCAATTATCGTAAATCACGTTTAGAGGTTTGCGTACAGAAATCGCTTTGTTTGAGAAGCGTATTAAGATTGTTGCACATACTAGAGCTGTTCACGGATCCAGGCCTATCCCGGCCGCAAATTCGCAATTACTCAACGTCCTACGTGGTATCAAATCCCTGTCGCGCTCGTCGACCTAACTGTTCGAAGTTTTCCGTGGATTTTTTTGAACCTTGCCGTAAATACGGGTTAGGATCCCTTAGAAAGACACCCACGGAGGGTACTCCACCCTAGGGCCTATATCCCTCGAGTAGATAATCAGCCGTCATAAATCAACCAACCAACCAACGTCCCACGCACTTGACGCCAACATCTGTAGCCAAACGCTTTGGCGAAAACTGCAGAAGGTATTCGGATACGGATAAATTTGCAAACGACTGAAATTACTTCGACATTTCGACCACGTATTTCTTGTTTATATAAGAAGTAGTTCTGACTAATTATAATACATATGTATGCATATATATTGTGAACATGCGCATTAATGTTTTAGATCCGCTTTATAACTTTGCCTTTCTTAAAATGAGCACCATAAACAGATGAAAGTTTATTATAATTACTTTAATTACCGTAATTTCCGGCGTATAATCCGCAGCTCAAAGAGTCGTTTTTCGACCCAGAAATTTTATTCAATAATTGTAGTTAAATATTTACAGCGATCTTTTAAGTTACATTTTATAAAATAATATTTCTGGGTCTAAAAACGACTCTTTGAGCTGCGGATTATACGCCGGAAATTACGGTACTTCTTAAGGAAATGCTAAAATAAGTGTTTTGTTGCTGATTGATAATAAGGTAAATGTGACATGACAGTAAGTGACCCCTCCTCCTCAAAGTTTTTGCTTTATTAAAAAATATCCAATAAAAATTCATCTTTTTTTTTCAGAACTCGTCCTTTCATGTTTTATAATGTGGTATCACAAGCGACGGAATTTCGATAAATAAGAATCCACCCGATCTTACATTATCGCCATTCAGAACACGTGAAAATTATATATTTAAATAAGATAAGTGAAAATAATTTTATAAAACTCAACAACTATTTATTCATTTTGCCTTTGTGCCAATAAAAGACGCATTCGAGAGACCTCATAGTCACAGCCGCTCAAAATACATTTCCGTGAGAGGGATTCACAAACACAGACAGAGCTAATCTTTCTTTTATTAGTATATATATATATATATATATATCAGGCCCCCCACCCGATCCTTTTTTATTACCATTGTTTTCTAAAAAAATTCTTCTTAATAAATCTTGCTTATAAATTTTGTTGACACCTACCCGAAACGTATTTTTTGTTGAAAATGTTGTAAAAACCTTTCACGAAACATTTTCTACAGAAATACTGGTATTAAACAAAAGGACCAGTAGGGAGATCTGAAATATATATTTGGCTCCTATCTAATACTGGACATTGCCAGCCATGTGAAAACCTGATTTTTAGTAGTGATCGCGAATATACGTATAATACGTATAAAACGTATTGTAACCGGTAACAATTTTGTATAGGTATAATATGTAAAAAAGGCTTAACTACGTATACGTTTAAACGTATATAAACCTATATTCGCGAGCACTAATTTTTAGCCGCTACGACAGTAATCCAAACCATTGGTACTCGAGTGGCCGGAACAGGTTATGCTCCCTGAAGGAAGACCGTAACATCATCATTACCGTGTTTTCACACTAGCCAAGGGCTAACTCCAGAGATTTGATGTATCTCCAGTCGAGATCGAGGAGCTCCTATTAAGGATACCTCTAGTTCTCTTCCAGAGAATAGATATCACACAAACACAAAAAATGTTATTAAACACAAATGATAGAAATAAATAACAAGAACAAAAAATCATGCGTCAAGCATAGATTATGTAGCACTTTCCAACGCTTCCAAAATAATTTTACAAAACATACCGTTTAATAAGCTAAAAGATAACATCTAAGTAAACAATTTGGAAAACGCATAACATATTTAAAAACATAATTTCAGGAATTTTCAACAGATACAACATTCGGAAAAATATCCGAATACTTTTATTCAGCCCTGTATAGGATCTATAAATTTGTATATGCTAGGATGCTAAATTTTAGTTTAGTTAGGAAACGCGTAGCACAGTTTAAAATTATATTTCTGGAGTTTCTGTCAATAAACGGAAATGTGTTCGCGAACTTTTGTGCTGCCCTGTATATTATCTACAGAATTTATACACACCACGTAATAGACAAAAAGCGAGTTAAAATTAAAATCGCGTTTAGTAACTTAAAACGCACTTCCAGGAATTAGTGTTAATAGACAGTAGAGAATTCTTTTCTGTGTCCCTGTAAATGAACGATAACTGCTATACACACACTATTCTGTAGTAAGCCTCTTGTAATGCACCTTAGATATATATATATATAAATTTCAATGCGTTTAAAATAGTGAAACATTATTTAAATAAACCGCAGACGATTTTTCTCCATAGACGTCATGTAACGGAATTCTTTTGACTGTCCCTGTAAAGTAACTATAAGTGCTATGCACACCCTATTCCATATTAAGCTTCTTCTAATGCACCTTAGTGATATATATAAATTTCAATGCGTTTAAAATACTGAAACATTATTTAAATAAACCGCAAATGATTTTTCCCCATAGACCGCAATGTAACGGAATTCTTTTGAGTGTCCCTGTAATAAAACTATAAGTGCTACACACTTCCGTTGAAATAGGGAACATGCTATAGATAACGACAATAACATATAAAAATTGCAGAGCAATCCGAGCATATTTACGGGAGTTAGAGCACGGACAGACGGACAGACGGCAGACGGCCAGACGGCAGACGGCCAGACGGCAGACGGCAGACGGCCATACGGCCAGACAAACCGAAGTCATAAGCACTTTTCAACTAGGTTGGAAAGTGCTAAAAAGGAAAGTTATTCCTACCCCCACCACTCGTCCAGGTGACTAGGCTGAAAGTGCCGTTGGGTAGGGGAAGAAGTTAGAAAGCAAAGAAGTGGTCCGGCCGGTCCTTGGAGTCGCCCGAGCCCGTTTACTCATCCGATCTAGACATGTCCACCACCTTTCCATGCCCTCTACCGGCCGCCCCTAACTAGCCCCGAGCCTGAAAGCAGCTGTCTCCAGCGTCCACCGTCAGGGACCCTGAACCCGTCCAAGAGAAGCACTCATCTTGACTAGGCTCTGGAGTGCCGAGACTCAGTCCGCTCGAGGACATGCCCGGATTGGAATCCCCAGACGGTACTTAGAGCTTACAAGTTGACCGACGAAAGCCGACCAACCTGATGCTCCGGAAGTGGGCTACGTCGAACTCCTGTCCCCTCTGGGACCCTGTTTTGACCAAATCTCGAAAATGAAACCAGCCGCCACAGCGTCCTCGGCCGGGCTCCTGGTTATCTTCCCGGTCATCAATTAGCCGGGTTGATTCAGTAACACCCGGGAGCGCACCCGTCCTACCTTCCGTTAAGTGTAACTAATCATCATGTATCATTTCTACAGGCACAATGAAATATTGTATACTTTAAAAACGTATGAAAGCAATTTTAGCTTTCTTACCAATATGAAAGTAGTAATAGTATTAATTAGCAACCATTACACAAGTATCTAATATAAAATGCGTTGTTTCTAGGAAATAGGAAAACTCAATCTGTTATGTTGTAAGTAATAACAACTTACAGTGTTACTATAATTTTCTATCTTTGCTAACACTATTTAAAAAATATAATATCTGTGGTAGCTTTCTTTTGGAGATGTTTAAAGAATCTACTACGAAGATTTTTGTTTTCAGGTAGTGGTAGCAAACGTAGACAACTTTTGGGATTGCGAGCCACTTATTAGCACATAATGCATAAATGATATTTTTATGCTATGTTAAAAACACTTTATGACGAAGAGGTATACCTTATTCCTTATATTTAAATTCTTAAACATGCTTTAATTGTGGTTCTAATCTGAAAAAGAATAAAATTTCTAATCATTTCTTAGAGAAATACATTTACAAAGTTACTCTTTTTTGTTTCTAAAATATTTGTTGAAGTGTTAAAACATAGGGTTATGAATAGGGCTTGAAACAACCGTAACCGATGAAAAGCAAACTAATAAATAATAATTTTCTTTTTACATAAAACGAAATTGTTACCAAAAATAATTATGTGTGAATGTTTTTCTAGCAAGACTATATATTTCTATTATATATATTGTATATATATATATATATATATATTTCAAATTTTGATTTTGAGATCATCCTGTTTTTATTACACTGGCCTCCTATGTACCAGCATTCTTTTGTTTCTAATTTGGAAACAAGTGAACATAAAATGAAATCTAGAACAATTCTGACTTAAACAGTTATTTATAAAATTGTACTTAATTTTAATATCAAGCATAATTTACAAATAAATAATTTCATTTTTTGCAGAAGTCCTATGTTTGATAAAAAAAATAGCAGTTTTTATGAAAAAAAATGAAATAAACGAATTTTTATAAAACATGTACAAGATCCTACTGGTAATGCATTTCTGGCATAGCCTTTCCATGCTCTCAGGTAAGTTGTCGGACGTTGGAACGAGTAACAATGCCCATACATGGAGCAACTCTTGTTCCAGCTCATTTATCATTCTCACCGCCGCGACCTGATATATCCGTCCACTATGCTGTAGGTTTCACAGCAATACAATGTTTGTTTAAATTAATATAATTCTACAAATATAATGCATTTTTAACCCTTTCAGGGGCAGTGGTATGTTTATGAAACCATTTAATTTTAATTCCCAAACGCCAGAAAGACACCAGAATATTCCTAAAATCTTTCCCATTTAATATGTATGGAACTTTTTTGCCTTTTCTTATTTCAAAATAAAAATACTACGTTAATTCCGGTGCCAGTCATTTATTTCAACATTTTAGTACTGAAAGTACTTTGCCCCTGAAAGGGTTAAAACATCCAGTAATGATTGATACTCTCAAGGATTATACTTATATACGTAATTAAGTTTTTTATCTCAAGTTTGAAAATTCAGATTTTTTAAGCATTTTTAAAAAATTACAGAGAAAACAACATTACAAATTTGCCCTTTTTCTCGGCGGTCAGGGGGTTAACGACTTCGAAAATATAAACATAAAAGTAAACATTTACAGCAAATATACACGTTGTAATAGTATATATTTATTATTTTTTGTACATGTGCTGTTGTAATAATGCCTCGCACGTATAAATCTCCTGTAATTAGTTATAATTATAAATTCATACTGATAAAACTGTGCAGAAAGCGATAGATGATGTTCTGCTCCATATATTAAACCAAATAAAAGTTGCTGTAAAATATTCAATTTCTATCACTACTTTCAAAAATAAGATAAAAGGTCCTAGGCATAATATTTAAAAAAATTAACACTCCAAAACGTTATGTTCTTTAAAAGGAATGTTTTTTTAGTACTTGAAATGTATATATATGCTTAAAAATAGACGTGTGTGTCAATATACAGGGTAAGTCAAAATGAATATAGCGATTACAAACGGCTATAACTATTTTATGGAAAAGAATTTATCGATAAGATTAACACAGAATGTAGACGGAACTTCAAAATTTTGTATACATACGTCATAGATGTTCTATGTGACTTCCCTTGTTCACACGGATAACATCTAGGCGGGAATCCATTTCGCGCCATACATTCTGAAGCATTTGTTCAGACACCGACGCAAGCGCATTACAAATGCGTATTTTAACACCCTGCGATTTTTTTCTATGGGGTTATGTGAAAGATGTGTGAGGGGGTGTGTGGGGGGGTATATGCCTCCCATGCCCAAAACAATTGAAGAACTCAAAGTACGCATTTCTAATGCGCTTGCGTTGGTGACTGAACAAATGCTTCAGAATGTATGGCGTGAAATGGACTACCGCCTAGATGTTGTCCTTGTGACCAAGGGAAGTCACATAGAACATCTATAACGTATGTATACAAAATTTTGAAGTTCCGTCTACATTATGTGTTGATCTTATCGATAAATTCCCTTACATTAAATAGTTATAGCTCCTTGTAATTCATTTTGACTTACCCTATATTTCTCTTTGCAGCCGCAACTACCCAGCGCAGACCACTGGTGTTTGTTTGTGGTAATAGCCTCGTGTCTCCCATCCTGCACTATGGTGGCTGCATGTCGGTAGCTGTCGGGGTATGGGAAATACGGTGATTGAAAGTGGTCGCCCTAGGGCATTTTCATATTTCGAACAAAGTGTTCTAAAAAATGTTTGGAATCTTCTTCAACGGGAATTGGTTCATTCAACTTAACAAGAACTAATTAATATAGATATAACTAAGTAAGATGATTTTGCGTTTACACCCCAAGCCTGGAAGTAGGGGTGCAAAAATCTAGGCGCCAATGGACTGATTCCCACCACTAAATTATATTAATATTTTTCGTCAAATTTTATTAGTATAGTTTCCCTAAATTTTAATCAGTATTCTTATTAGGCGAAGAATACTAAAAATTTAGTGGTGGGAATCGGCCCATTGGTGCCTAGATTTTTGCACCCCTTTCTGGAAGATTTTGTCCAACTTTTATAAAAATAGTTTCCGGCGTATAATCCGCGGATCAAACAATTCGGTTTCAACCCAGAAATTTTATTCAATAATTGAAGCAAAATATTTACAGCTATCTGGTAAGTAACATTTATAAAATAAAATTTCTGGTTCCAAACATGTTTGTTTCATCTGCGGATTATACGCCGGAAATTACGGTAGTTCAAAAAACCTTTAAAAATACTAAATGTCGATTCTAAAATTGACAATTTATATATTAGAACTAGAAGAAAGAATTAGAAATTGTTCAAATGAAAATTTTAATCAGTTTTGGATCTTTAAAGAGAACTTGAGGGAAAAAATGAGACAAAGGTAATTAAAAAAATGTGTGTAATCATTTGTTAATAGCATTTTCAATTGAATGTACAATCACAGAGTTCGGCAACCACTTGAATATATGTGTAACATAGGAAAAACAGCACTATTGCTAAGTCTTTTTAAATATCTGAATATCCCAAACAAACATTTCAGACGTGACGAGTCAGCAAAGAATCGAATAAGATAAACTGGAAAAGTATATAAACTTTAAAAAATAAAGTAAAATGAATTATAGCTGAAAGCAAAAATGCTGCAGTTGAGTCACAAAGATAAATAGAATAAAAGCTTCTCTTTAGTAAAATATTTCGAACAGAAATTTCAAACTTCATATGACATCGACACAAGTAAATAACACAGACCAATAAAATGTTTTCCCATTGAAGAATTTGGAATTTTTGTTGAAGCAATTTCAAATATCGTTTTCGCACAAAATTAACTTATATATTACAAATGACGCTGGTATCCATTTTGAGGAACATTGTTTGATTGATAACAGAAACTTTTTTGAAACTTTTCCTTCTATTCATGCAAAGAGGAATGCAACTTTAAGTCAGTAATAAATTATCAAAAGCTTCAAAGTTCTTTGATAAAACATATTTGAGATATATTGCTTCAATAAATATTTAAGTTATTTTAAATAATATTATATTATTTCTATTTACAAAGAACATATTTGATGTCTAAGAGAATTTATTAATGTTTCATTTTCAAATTAACCAAAATTATAGTTCTTTAGTAAAATTTGCATTTGAGATATAAAATATCATACATTTGAACACTGCAGTACGATTTATATAATTTTCTTCAAAATTATATTATTTCGTTTTATTTGGAAACATATTTCCCTTCTATAGTATTATTGATTATTTGCATAACCGTTAGAATTATATTTAAATGAATATTTTATTAATAAATGAAATTGTAATTTAAAAAAGTGTTGAAAATAAATGAATTCCTTACGAAATCGAGTTTGTATCTATTATTTTAATATTAATATTTGGTTTAAATTTTATAAGAAATTAACATAATTGCATTACTTTTAAAGCTTTTGTTTGCACAGCCATACAATATTTACTGTTTAAAATATATCTTGTGCAAAAAACTTGTATAAAAACAAAAAGGAGTATATTTCATTTAATGTCCTCTAGAACAAAGTTTTATATGAAACAATCACCAAAAGCAATTTTTTCCATAACATTTCATAGTAGAAATTATTTTCAATCTACTGGTACAGTGGTGTTTTTATACGATTATTTTTAGCATAAATAGTATTCTGTGTTTGATTTTATTTTACAGAATTGTATATATTAGAAATTAAATTCCTGCAAATTTACAGATTATGTACTGCAGTGTCATGAAAATCTTTTTACAAGTATGTTTTCTTCTCCATGAAAATATTTCGTGACTAAAGAAAGATTTCAAAACATCGAAATCTATTGATAAAAAAAAGTTTCATACCGTACAGTAGAACTTCCCCCCCCCCCCTACACCAGCACCCAAGTATTGATGTCTATAACTCCAGTTCTAATTAATGCAAAAATAACCGAAAAATATTGTTTTAATTTATATCTCCTTTCGTGTATAGCATTGCGACTTTCTGATGACGTCACACTGACTTTTTCACCGTCGATGTTCCGTCACGTGACATCGATGTGAAGCAACAGTGACGTGGATGTGAGGTCCTTAGGGTCGTTTTTACGATCTTCTCTGAAGTTACAGTGTGACCAATTTCTGAACAGTGACATTTGTGACGACCATTCAAGGGGGGCACGGACCACTTTACTACCAGTATTTTTATATACTATATTTGTCCTTATTTAATTCATACCGTTCAAAGATTAAATAAGGCTAAAGGTAGTATATAATTATACTGGTAGTAAAATGATCGTGCCCCCCCTGACGCTACGCCACTGGTGACGACTCTGCAATGGGTCAAGTGACCACATTTTACCCGGTCTCAATGTGTGGCCAGAACTTGAACCGATATCATTGGGTCGGCTTTTGTTGTTTCTGTTGCAGATCGGATTTGATTATTATGACCAAACCAGAATCCCGCATTGGGTCGAGTATCTAAATTTTACCCGAACAGAATGTAAGCAGAGCGGCATCGACGATTTTTTTTTATTTTACTGGTGGAATTTATATCCGGTTCGGATACAATCGATTTCTTAAAAGAAAATATCGAATATATAAATAAATATGAATGCGCAGATCAAACAGCCGTATTTCTATTTTATTTCTGAATGATTTTCATAGGTAAATTTCAAAAGTGACGTTTAATATCTCCACTTATTCATTATTAAAAAACAACATGATTAAGCGCAATTTTTCGCTTAAAACTGCATTATAAGTATATACAGTGCGTGTTGTAAAATGAAGGACGAACTTTAATAAGTGGTAGGGAACACAGAAGATAACTTTGCACACAACATCAGGGTATTAATCTACTTGTTTAGCCAAAAATAGAGGATGTAACTCCACGTTAAACGTATATTCATTTTATTTTTAAAAACAAATTAAAGTGGTATTAAATATACGTTATAGATTATTTCTCCTTAATTGCAACTAAATATGATAATTTATTTTATTTCAGGTTTCAAGTCGGGTTTCAAGTCGCAAATTCATTCAAATTCATTCAAATTCATTCATTCTATTCATTCAAAAATACAGGGTGTCTCACTACAACGCGAATTCGGATTTTTGCTCATAACTTTAACAATAATAAACATATTTAACCATTTGAGTGCTGAAAATTCGTCCTATAATCCGCGGAACAAACAATTGTATTTCAACCCAGAAATTTTATCTTATAAAATGTAACTCACTAGATCGCTGTAAGTACTTCAACTGTTGAATAAAAATTAAATTATTTCAATTATTGAATAAAATTTCTGGGTTGAAACAAAATTATTTTGATTCGCAGATACATTGCAGCGCTATCGCGCTTCATAGCACTCAAACGGTTAATGAAACATTAATAGACTTTATAAAGAAGACACAATTTTTTGATATACATACCTTACTTGGTATGAAATGTAACAATATCATGAGAAGTAGCGGAAATGGAAACTATCCTAATCAAAATAGTGTTGAACTAGACGCTTCATTTTTCAGAACAAATTTGACATTACATAGCGAACACTGACGGAATTATTATTTACTTATTATTCAATTTTCGAGATTCCATAACATTTTACTGAAAGCAGGGTAAGTCATTTAAAATAAACGTTAAAATAGCTTCATTATTGTGTAAAATATTAACGAAAATCCGTGTTAAGTTGAAGTAACATTCTCTATTTTTGGCTGAACAAATAGATTAATACCCTGTCCCTGATGCTGTATGCAAAGTATTTTGCTGTAGTATTCTCTACCACCTCTTAGTTTGTCCTTATTTTTATAATTCACCCTTTATATACTTATAATGCAGTTTTAAGTGGTAAATTCCTTTTAATCATACTATTGTTTAATAAGATGTAAGTGCAGATAATAAACTTTCATTTTAAAATATACTTAAATTTAATTTTAAAAACCTCATTACGAATTAAAATAGAAATACAGCTGGAAAAGAAAAATTACATTTATTATAATAATGTTACTTCACTATTTCAATGATACGTATTAAATTCTATAATAATTTAAATATTTTAGTAAAACAAATGTAAGTTATTTGCAAGTCACACAATCTTTATATTTTCGTCTGCTTTAGACATTCAAAATTCCAGCCTATACTGAAAATTTTCCAAAAATAAGATTTATGAGTTGAAACATTTTCCGACATTTACAAATACTTATGTCTTTAATCTTATAAAAATTAGATTTATCTCTAAATTCAATACCACATTTCGATGACTGTGTGCATTTCAATGATTATCTGCAAAAATGCTTATGTGCAGCATCAAACTGATTGCCTTACCATTCACATTAAAAATCGATTTGTTAACCAGGCAAATGTTAAGAGAAATATTTGGGCACTATTTGGGGGAAGAATGACCAATCTAAATCTTGTCAACACAACATTGCATGTAATGTAATGTTTTATGTCCCCCAAGTTTAAATCTTTCTACAATTTTCTATATTTTCATTTTGCTTTCAATGTAAATGCATTTCAATAAAATTTTTATATCTGCTTTATTCTTTGTATTTCGCAATTTTTGGAACATATTTCTAAGTATATTTCATTTGTCTAATACAAATAAATGCTCATCTATAATAATAAAGGAAAAAGTTTGTCTGCCTGTCAGTCTTCTGTGTTTTGAAGAGACTGCTGTACACAGAACTACAAAATTTAGCGGAAAAGTACCACTATGTATGTAATTAGTTACCTTTCAAATTGAAAGTCAACAATTTCTTGCTTTTCTTGATATCCTGGTAATTCAACATGATTCTGAGTTTTTGACGACAGATTTTCGTACACCCATTGTAGTTAATTTACCCCCTCATTTTAGATCTAACAGTTACCAAAGCAAAATAAGCTTTCGATACTTTTATTTTCCATACTCGCAATATTTTTTCGAATACAGAAGTATTTTACAGTGAAATTAATTTTATCAAAGCAGTTGCTATCGATCGTGATCTTTAATATTATCGACCGTATTTCATTTAAATCACATACATTCACTTGTTCTGTGTGTGCAAATAAGAAAGTAAAAAATTTTATTCAGTTACCTTTTTTTCCAAAAATTAGAGCTCAATTTTAACGTATTTTCAAAAAGTTTACTTTTTAAGTTGTTTTTTTCTCCCATTAATAAAGTTGCTTTCTCCAATCTCAAAGATCCTATTGAGTGTCAAAATAGTTAGGGTATCCATAGAGTTTTTGTGAATGTGGACTCTCCTATATTGGACAGACAAAACGGGCTCTTAGATTGAGATTTAAGAAACATGAAAATTACATTACAAAACAGTAATTAGATAAATCCATAATGGCAAAGCATTGTTGGAATCCAAAATTATTCCTCTAAAATTATTCAAAAATGCAATTCGGGTGTGAAATCAAGAATATAACATTAAACTAAAAAAACGAGATCAATCTTTTTCTATAAAAGTTAAAAACTATTTAACTCATATTCAAAAGATACAATACATACAGGAATAAACTATTTAAATTAAATAAGATTTACCCTTTCGTTCTTATCCATTTCTTTCATTTCTAGCATTGTCGTAGTCAAAGTTAATTCTTTCTCTCATGTCATAAAGGCGTCGTACATATCCACAGAAATCAGTGTTTTGATTGGCTGTTGAATAATACCAAAATGTGATTCAACTAAGCGCAGTTTACAAGGATAAACCACGAAGTGGTGTTTTTGAAATTTAGGAAGTGCCATGTTTTGGTGTTTTTCATTATTTGACTTCATACATTGGTTCAACGTTGTACGAATTTTTTTACCTGTGTATTGGATTTCACGTCAATATTATTTAGAAAAAATAAGCTAATTCAAGTTCTCATTTTCAGGAACATTTTTGAACACGTTCGCTACAGAGGGCACATATTACGTGGCGTCGCCTGGTCACTCATTTGACATTTCATTTTTAATCCAAAATTATGAATTCATACCGGAAGAATTTTTAATTTATATAATCACGAAATATTTGTCATCAAATAAAACAAATGTTGTTTTTAGTGTTTCCTGGTGTGAATTAGGAATTTCTGAACTAAATTAAAATTCTATTATTTTAATCCGGTAGTGAACATGTCCACATTATAGTTTTTGATGATCTACGTTTGAATAAAGTTGTGACATACATAAATCATATATGCAACATATTCATATCTGCTTCTCTAATACTAACATTCACCAAGGAAGATAACCTTACAACTTTAGTTTTAAAATTGAACAGAAAACATTGTATTTAGGCGATTCCCTGTTACTAAACATATATACAGAACAGTCATAAAATACTCAAACAAAGCTCTGAACTTTCTTCTGTGTTCTGTTCAGACTTCCTCCAATCGTTGTTTAGAACAAAGATAATACTCGTAACGCCAAATATTTTGAGTCACCTTGCATTATGAATCAAACGTTCCTATAAGGAAATGTGCAACATTGCATTTGAAAAAAACTTGCATTTAAGTCATAATAATTAATTTTAAAATGTTTAGCATTCCATTTATATAAACTTTTAAAATCAGATTAAACATTTTCCCCTCTCATTTTTATCCTCCAAATAAAGGAGCTTTCTTTCATTTCAGATTAACGAAAAAAACATACTAAAAAATAAAGGAAGCCCAAAGTCAATCAAGTCACGAATTTGAATAAATAAATATTTTTCAGTATTTTCAGATTATTTAGCTTGTAATATTACCAAGCAAATCCTCTTTATACTCTATTATTTTAAAACATTCGTTTTTCTCAAATCTTTATTTGAAACTTGCATATTCTTAGAAAGTAATCTTTTGTACTTTAAATTTAAATATTCCGAGGGCGTAATTTATTTTTTAAATGTGCTTTTTTCGATTTCTTTTTTCTTTTTGAAGGAGAGTAACATCTTGAGTTCGTTTAACAGATGAATAAATTGAATAAGAAAAAAAAACACTACTATTTTCTTTTAAACTTCATACTCTTCCTAGGTTTTGTTTTTCTCATTTCTCATTAATATATGATTTAACTGTGATTATGAAATTCACGGATTATTATTTTATAAATATGTTTTTAAATTTAACTATTGAATGTAATACTCTTAGCTAATTCCTACAACTATAACTTTTATAAAATTTAAATTAAGTATTTTTTGTGGCATAAATTTTCGTTAGCTCTAATTGGAAACAATTTAACCTAAATACATACAAACGTACAGATGACAAGTTATTTTTTTTAATATTGTCTGAGATGAACATCACATTGATTAAAATCTTATAACTAAACTATAAAATATTTAGAACAATATTTGATCATATAACTAACTTCCAATATATTTCTCAAAACTATGTTTCTAAAATGTGCATAAGCAAACCTTCTTCATAAAGGGAATCCAAAAATAACAGATGATTGCGTCATTTTGGAAGGTACGTCTTTTGATCTGAAATATCTTACGAATCAAAATCTTGAATTACATTTCTATGAAGTTTCATAAAATCTGAAATGCGATCTTGTTCAAATGATAATGCATGCGTTTATATTTAAAACTTCATTCTTCTTCAAACACTGAAAAAAGTCAAACAGACTTTCTGTCTTCAAGTATTTTAATGGAAATCTTTACATTATTTTGAAAATGAGCTTTCGCATTTGAATTCGAATTCTTGAAAAAATTTAGTTTGAGAGTATCTCGATTCATTGAAGAGACAAATGTAACTTAAAAAAAGATAACATGAACTGAATGCATCTTATTTTGTTTTATGTTTTACTTACTTTGCATAAAACATAAAGAATTTAAAATGAACCAAATGGTTAGATACAGTACATGCGTACATACAGATACAATAACATACGTATTGAAATAAAAATGTATAAAACGTATCAGGCTTTATATTCTTAAGCTTATAGTATTATAATTGATGCAGATATTTAATTTGCATTCGATAATATACAAAGAGCAGAAAGTTATTATAAGATTATAAAGAACATGATGTATAATTAGGCATATTGAAAAAAAATAATCATTTAATTTTTCAGAATGCCTTCAATTGTAGCCATATATGCAAAGTGCGTACACTCCCAGGAATTTCAAAGAAATGTAGCTCCACTATTTCAGTTTAGAAATTTTCTGTCAAAAATTTACAGAATTTGCTATTGTCTAATTTACTCTTAGACTTTGTAATGTTTTTCTGCGATTAAATAAGGTGAAGAATTGTAGTGAAATATTTTCAAAAATTGTAGTAAAACTATACTCACCCTGTGTATGTAAAATAGCAAATACATAACATTAACTTTAATAATACAGTAGTATAATGCATTCATATCGGAATAAAAAGCTATAACATTTGTCAGGAGATATACAGTGATCTCTCACTTATACGCGATATTCAGTAATTACTTTTGCATACCACTATTTTAAAACAGTAAAATTTGATTTATAAATTCTGCGATTTAAGAAGCCGAAAATTACCTTAAAAAAACTGGTGCGGGAAAATCATTTCCATGTATCGCGTATAAGTGAGAGATCACTGTATGTTTAACTCTAGAACTACCATGAGCCGTGTTTTTGACGGTTACCAAATGAATATATTCCGATTTGAACCAGAAATGTCTTTTTAAAATAAATTAAATATAAAACTCACAGAAATACGTTAAATGAAAAAGCTAAGTAGTTTCAAATGAAAATTTCTGGTGTGAAATATTTTTAAAAAACTTGAGTAAAATTTCCGATAGTTCTAGTGTTCAATGATCGACTTTAAGAAATAAAGTTTATATCTAAATACTTACATGCATTCATATAATAAAACTTTAAATAAATGCATAACACAAAGAGTTTAAAACATATTGATAAATTTCATATAACTACTCTGAAATATATATTTTTAAATATTTATACATTGAAACTAACTTGGAATAGATTTGTCAAAAACATTTTTGATAGGAACGTACGTAAGCAAACATTCTTCATAAAGAGATTTCAAGAAAGATACGAGTGTCTTTCATTTTGAAAGAACCATCTATCGATCTGGAATATCTTACAAATAAAAATCCTCAATTATATTTTTAAGAAATTTCATAAAAGTTGAGATGCCATCGAGTTCAATTGATAATCCGGAGTGGCTACTTAAACAATCATTTTTCATCAAACATTGGGGAAAAAAGGCGAAACAGACATTTTGTTTTCAACTATTTAAGTAGGAACCCTTACATTATTTAGAAAACGAGCTAGTATATTTGGAATACAAAACTATGAACAAAATTTAGTTTGGTACTATCTAGATTCACTAAACAGGAACGAAAAACATAAAAAATATATGCAAAGAATCTCGTTTTATTATGTAATTTTTTGATGTCGCTTTGTAAAAAACATAAAGTATTTGAAATGAACTAAAAGTTGAGACTTACAATTGATGGTATAAATACACATATATTGGAATAAAAATGTATGAAATTTGTCAGGCTATATATTTTTAAGTAATCGTATTCTAATTTATAGTTACATTTAAAGTTACAACTCATTGTACACGGGGCTCCCACACGGTCCTTTTTTTGAACAGCACTTTTTTCTAAAGAAAATTCTTCTTTATAAATTTTGTAGAAAGTAACTTCGAAGAACGTTTTAGTTGCAATTGTTGCAAATACCTACCACAATTTTCTTTCTAAAAAAATACTGGTTTTCAAAAAACGGACCAGTGGGAGCCCTGTATACAGTATAGTTAATTTTGCCTTTTACAATATACACAGAATTAAAAATGAATTGAAAATGTTGAACTAAAACATAAAGAGCATGATATATGTAAACGAAAATTGGAATACAAATCCTTTAATTGTTATAGTAAACTTTAAATTGTAGCTTTAAAAAGCAAATACGTCGAACTAAACCTGATAATACACTAGTATATTTTTAGCTCTAATTAGCAAACAATCGACTTAAATACGTACATACATTCAATTACCAAATTTTAAAAATTTGAATGAAATTTTTTTTAATACATGGATGTTGATGAAGTTCATACCACTAAACTAAAATGCAGGTTGAAACTATATTTACGTTTCGCCTCATATAATTGGTTAAGCGAGTTAACTACAGTCATGAACCGGTTGTCCAGTTTTAATAAAATGGGTATACTTAACACGATGGGGTAACTGCACTGTCCCTGGTGAAAACTGCGGTTTTTGCGTTCTATATCTTTGAACAGTTACGAGATACTGTCTAAATGTTAGCTACAAAAATTTGGAGCGTCCTCGATTTAAAATGAAATGATGTATTACATGCAAAAAACACTTTATAATAAGCTTCAAAAATTAATTGTTTTGTATCCAATCTCCAGCATAAATATGCTACTAATTGCATGCTGTGGCATTATAAGATGGATGCCCATTTACTAATACAATTAATATATGTAATCAAGGTACAGTTTATTTTAAGAAGAAAATCAAGTTACAAGTATGCTCCATTTGTATCACATCGGTAGCAATGTGTCATACATTTTTCATGTGTCCCGATAGTGGACATAAAGAGCTTCGTTAATTTGATTTTCATATTATATTATTTATACCTTGCTTACATGTCTTAATTTTATTAATAAAAGTGCGAATGTCTTACAATGCCACACTTGAGTATGCAATTAGTGGTATAATAAGCTGGTGATTGAATATAAAAATTACTCTTCGGGGCTTCAAATAAAGTTTACTTTTCATGTAAAGCATCATTGCATACGAAATTGAAGACGCTCTATACCTTTGTATTATAAATTTTTCCGCATCTCGTACCGAGATAGGAATGCTAACTCCGAAAGCAGCTACACTAATAAATATTTTGTGCTGTGTCGAACCAACTTTTGGAGCTGCAGTAGTAGCAACCATAACATGGTGAAATCTCACTCCAACATTTAGAGCTATGGTTAAACCCTTGCCCCACACGTTGGAATGAGATTTCATCATCGTATGGTTGTAGCTATTACAGCAAAAAAATCGGTTCAACCCAGTACAAAATTTTTAACAGCGTGGGAAGCGCTGCCAGATACTTCATTTTGCATCGTATATACCTTTTACTGTACCTATGTACATGCCGTACATGTCTGTATCTAATTTATTTTACCAGTTATTTAAACGAAAGGTAATTAAGGAATTGTTGTATACATATTTTTTAAAATCATACATTGTAACTAACTTGCAATACATTTTAAAAGAAAGTTTAGAAATAAACATCAAACTTGATACATAAAGAGATTCCATGAAAGATATGAAAGTCGTTTAATTTGAAAGAAATGTATTTTGATATGGAATATCTTAAAATAAAAAAACTATTATGTTCTAAATATTATGATACTAAATATTATGAGATTTTCTAAAAGCTGAGACGCTCAAATGATAATTTGTTCAGCTATATTTAAACATACATTCTTTATCATACAAAGGAAAAAATTCTAAGAGACTCTCTGTCGTCAAGTATTTAAATAGAAATCTTTACATTATTAAGAAAACGAGCCTGTATATTCAAATTCAAAACCTTGAAAAGAATTTAGCTTTGATGGTATTTATATTTACTAAAGAGGAACAATATTTAGCATAAATGCAATGAAGTTCACATTTTTTTTGTTTTATTTGACTTTTAAAGTACATTAATAATTCGAAATGAAATGATAGTTTGAACTGAAATCTTATGTTATAAATGGCTACATGTCTTCATTATTGTTAATGTTCGGAAACCTCTGTCTGTATCTGTGTGTGTGTGTGTGTGTGTGTGTCTGTACCCGGAGCGAGCAGCGAGGCGATTTTGGTACAAAAAATTTCGGAAAAATCCGGGCCTCCAGGAGTTGTACTTTCGAAGCAGTCGGCCCTTAATTAACAAAAATATCAATTAAAAACGTCATCAAAATTAACGAAAAAGAAACCTATTTATCAAAAACTCGAAACAAAATTACCGTTTTGATAAACTCAGACGTCGAAATTGTCTCTGACGCATCATCGAATAATAAAAAAACTACTCGAGGTATCGATCCGAAAATCAGGGTACACAAGCAATCGATTTTTGTCGTTCCAAAAAATCAAATTTTTTGAAATTTGGACCGTAACTTTTCTTTATTTCGGCCAGAAACTGACCAGACTTCCAATATTGACCCACACAGGAAAGAGGTTACTGTAAAAAATACAGTTTTGCCTTATCCAAGGCCCACTCGCATCACTCGCTTTTAGAAACACATCGAAATAATTGCTCTACGTCCACGAAAATTTGCAAGCATATGTAAAAAAATCCCAAATTTAACAAAAAATAATTCATAAAAATCGATTAATAACTTTTAAAAATATCAATTAAAACTCATTAATGAAAATGGAAAATGAATTTATTTCTATTCCAACAGGACAGAAGCAAGACTGACAAGCAGACATCGCGACGCTTCTGCAAAAATAGATAAAATTAATAAAAAGATGCTTTTGAAAATGATTGCAGTTTTTATAGGCTGTATAAATTTTTTTAAAATAATGGATTTTCAAATCTGAAAAATATGCATGGTTGCTCAGACTGGGCTGACATTTCAGGGATTCAAAAAATTTTCGAATTCGGCCCATAATTTTTTATTTTAGCAAAATCCCGATTTTTGTACAGGAAAAAAAGAAAAAGCTAAGGAATTCGCTATTTCTTTTCAAATTATCTCGGGTCGCATCGGTCCCATCGCGACGCGGTTTGGCTCAATCGACTCGACATCGATAGAACTTACCAATTGTTGTTCAGAGTTTCACCACCAGGGGGTGCTTTCTTTTCTATGATTATATGGGTCCGATCACAACAAGGTATGCATCATTCGACTCGAAATCGACAGTCTCAAAGATTTCAGTTATGTTCGTATAGAACAGATTGCGCCCCCTGGCGGTGGAAGATGGATCTAACGGATTATGCAGCTAACTGGGGTTCTATGGGTCCCATCACGATGCGGTTTGATTCATTTGACTCGACATCGACAGGACATATCGATTGTAGTTCCAAATTTCAACACCATGGGTGCTTTTCTATTTCGGGTTTTATGGGCCCGATTACGACGGGGTTTGACTCATTCGACTGGATTTCAATAGCTTTGCAGGTTTCGGTTATGTTCGTATAGGACAGATTGCGCCCCTGGCGGCGGAAGGAGGAACAAATAGATTTTCATAGATTCGAGGCGCCGATGTAAATTAGGGGCCCGCTAGCGGGCGAAGCCAGCTAGTCTACTCTATTAAAATACTTTCGCGTATCTATCTATGTAAACAAAAAAACTAGGAAACCAGAGGGCGCAAGGCTACGAAATTTGGCTTACGGGTTGCTGGTAAGGGGCCCATGACCAATTGGGTCAAAAAATTGGAAAATTTTATAAAGATTTTTTTTGTGTTTTTGGCGGATTTTTGTCTTTTTTTATATTCAACCCGTAATCGCGCGAGTTCTACCCAGTTCTAAACGTTTACTGCAACCTGACATATACATATTACGTACGCCACGCTGCAATACTACGAAGCTGTAGCAGGCATTGCGATAGTTCTTTTACCCCGCATGCAAATAATTAGGAATTATTTAATTTCGCTTAATTATAACCTTTTTAAAAAAAATAGAACGAAACATTTTATAACAAACAGCAAACAAACTTTTAATTCTATTTATTCCTTTATTCCAAAGATATCGTTTTATCGTCTGCTGCCATAGCAACATGATAAATTAAATTTCATAAAAAATGCACAATAGTAGAAAAAATTTTTCTACATATTACATAGATACATTTGGTTGTACTGATTTTTATTTTTAATTTTTGTTTTAGAATTAAGTTCATGAACTCCCGTGCGTAGAACGGGTTAAACAGCTAGTTTAATAAAATGATATGCAAATTATATCATTATTAGTTATATTCTTGTTAGTAGAAACTGTTTATTACATAAACAGTTTACCACATTTGGCGATTTGGCAGAAAAGCACGAGTGGTGTTCGTCTAACGAGTAAATTATTCAATTTTTATATTAAAACAATAAATATTTTTAATGATTTGTTACCTTGTTCCTTGCTTTAAAAATTACAATATATATATATATATATATATATATATATTGCAATTATAGAAGGTGTCATTTGACACCGGTAAAAAAAGTGTTCTTTAAAATTTCTAATGTGCCATTTATTTTAATTTAAAAAGCTTTTATTTACTCTCTTTAGTTACTATCTCTTAAAAAGCTTTTAGTTACTCTTATATATATATATATAAAACTTTAAACATAATCATCAATTAAAGTATGATATTTTCACGAAAAATGTATAATTTATATTGAAATATTAATTAATATATACATGTTCATTTTTCTACATGAAAGATAAATTGCTATTCAAGATATAATTATAGAGTATTTATCGTTAATTTCACTAAAATATGAATTCATTTTCGTTCGTTTGGCTTTAAGTGCATCGGGTTTCAGTTGGATTTCCTGTTCATCTAAAATAGTATATTCCGGTTTCTCTTAGGCATAACGTCACCTGTGCAGGACCTCTAAGGTCGATAACAAAAACGTTTTGTCATAAAAACATGATGGTAAGAAGCATTTCATTGGTATTGGTGTTTTTGTCTTCTTAATTTTTTTTTTTTTTTTTTACGATGAGGTTTAGAGAAGTTTTACCCTGCAAAAAATATACGGTTCACAAAATCATATAGGAATTCATTTTCCAAACGAACTTGTAATCGTTGCGTCTCAGGGTCAATATTGACAAATTAATTCGCGAAATTGGAACTCAGAATACACTGTTTAATTTCACGTTTTTTCAACATGTTGTCTGGCGCACACAATACTCGCACTTTGTTGCCAATGGGCTACTTTTTTTAAATTCAGTTTTCTTAATTGCAACCATTTTTTGATAAACTAAAATTTGTCTTAATGGTAGATTAAATAAGCCGAAAACAAGGCAAATTATACCATTTCAAAAAAGTGGTGCCAATGAAGCAATCTGAATTTTTAAAAGTAGCCCACTGGCATCACTGACCTCGAACATAATACTAACATAACTGTACAAACTTCAAATGCACATTTAATGTAAAACGTAAGACCTGTATGCCACAATTTTATATAAAAAAGGTGAGTTACTGTGAATAGTGTTGAAGATCTGCATTTCTTACTATAAACACTGCGCTCTAATTTATTTTCATATCTGTTTTTTATCAATTTAATATCAAGAAAAAGAAAACGATCTTCTTTCTCAATTTCTAAAGTAAACATGATCCTTGAATCTAACTCATTAACCTTTAACAAAACTTATTTAAAGACTACAAACCATGATCCCATATTATAAAAATATCATCCACATATCTAATCCAAACTGATGGTTTAATTTCGAAATCTCCCATAATCCGTGTTTCTAAGGGTCTAAGTTTTAATTCAGCTAAATATACTAAAATGGGGTTCTCATAAGAGCACCACTTTGTTGTCTGTAATATTTACTGTTGAAGACGAAAACATTATTCTGTGTAATACGATTAATTGCTGATTTTAATGTAGTTCGAATTTCATGGTAACAATTCGGGTGATTGTCAATAGAGGTTATAATTATCTTAACGATTTCATTAACATTTGAGGGAATTAGAATGACAGTGGAGTAAGTCAATATTTCGAGAGAAATAATTGGAGAAATAAAAGGTTTTGTGAAACTTGTCGTATTTCCGTTGCATTAAGTTGTTCAATTTGTTTTGCCCTATAGCGACTCCTTAAGTGAACTATGACTTATTTGACTGTCACACTGAACATAAATTAATAAACGTCCAGGGAAAATGTGATTATCTAGATTTTCAAAGTTTTGACTAACTCCACTGTAATTCTAACACCCTCATTTATAGAAGGATAAAGAAAAACAATGTCCAGGTTGGCAAGAATGTTATTATGATTAATTGAAATGTCTTTTAACCTCTCAACAAAATCGGATGGTGGGAGAATAGTTTTTAAATATGGACCAAAGGCTTTTTCACTATAGTAGGTATAGACAGACAGATTAGTTACAATAGGACGAAGGGAGTAGTTTTCTTTGTGGTCCTTAAGACGACCTATTAATCTTGATGTAACGACAATTTTATTAAGATACAATTTTACTTTCATTTCACTAGGCCAGTTTCCATTATTAATCAGAATCTTAACTTTTTTAAAAATATTATCCTTTTGATCCTTTTTTAATTCAATACATTCCGTACCATCAATACAAGCATCCATTTTATTCAAATAATCCTAATTGTATTATTTGAATCCTGACTGTGTTTTGAATACTTCTGTATTCAAAACAGATAATTTATTCGTTTTATCTCTCTGTATGATTGTAATGTCCTTGTTAGATTTCAAACTTTTAATAATTCTAAAATTGAAATTTTGTTGATTAAAAGGCTTCTTCAAATAAGTTCTAACATTTTTATTCAGGATATCTCTAACCTCGTCCTTCTTAGTGGATGGGGATGTTTTTGCAATCCTTTCACAATTCGTGAAAATGGATTTCAAATCCAATTTACTTCTAAATATATATACCTGGCCCTGTTGAAAAATATTGTCCTCCACCTCATTAAAACCGTATCGAATAGGGACCCGTTTTTTGACCAATTTACAAGGTGCTGATGATATTAACCTGTTAATTTTATGATAAAAGGTTCATTCTTTAGTATTTCTCTGGAATATTCCTAAAGAGATCCATAAAACGCTGAAAAACATGAAAATCATAGTTATTCATTGAATTTGATAGCTTGCCATAAATGTCCAAGCATTTCAATGAAATATGGCCAACAGTTCTATATTTAGTTCTGATGTAGGCCTGTAAGCTCCTCCTCGCAATATGTATTTTAATGATGGAAATAGATTGTTAACAAGTCTGTTACGAGATTCCAGAAACTTAGAAAAATACCGCATTATGTTTGAGTTTTTTTAAGATACGTAAATTAAGGAGCTCTCTGTCCAGTCTTAAACATTCGTACTTGTATTTCCGCTTAAGCAAAACATATTCCATATCAACACCCAGAATCGATTTATATTCAATGAAATCAAAACACTACATTAAAACAGTGCTGTAAAGGAACTTATCCTTGATTTATAAAATAATTAAAAAATATATTTATTTACTTAAAAGGGGATAAAATATTAAAAACATATGTAAAGATGTTAGGTTTACAAATTATGACCCGAGACATAACCACACACGGGCTCATTTTCAAGGGGAAGAAGATTATGACCGGAAGAAAAAACATACGCAGAAAACAAAACAAAAAAAAATAATGTTACGCATGTGTAAACGAAGCCAGTCAACCTGTCGAAGAGAGAGGGTGCAAAAATTTAAGTTAAATTTTTAGGAGTTGATCCTCTTGAAATACCTAGAATATTGAACAGGTCTTTTATTATATATATTTTATTTAAAATTTTATCGCCTTTTCAGTTAATAAATATATGTTTTTAATAATTATATAAATCAAGGTGAAAATTCCTTCACAGCACTGCCTTATGGCAGTGTTTTGATTTTATAAAAAATCATATTTTACTTACAATTAACAGGGATGAGAGCGCTCCGACCCGAATGTCCGATTTTTACCACTAAATTTTAATAGTATTCTCCGCCGTAATGAATTTCAGAAATTCTGTCCTTGAATAAGGTGAAAAATACTATTAAAATTTAGTGGTGACAATCGGGCATTTGAGTTGGAGCGCTCTCATCCCTGAATTTAAAAAAAAATTAAATTAAAAATGTTGCACGTTATTTAAACACGAACAAAAAAATCTTGAACAATATGTAGCGTAGTAGTATATCACATGTTTTTTTTTCTTCCCAAATTTCGATTTTATTTTCTTCATAAATTAAGCATAGTAAAATATATAGGGTGGTCATAATGTCTTTCCCTCGTTACAAAAAAATTACGAAATAACCATTGAATGTAATGCTGTAAAATTTTTATTATGGAAAAATCATGTTCTTGAGTTGATTTTTTGATGTAGTTGTTCCAGTCCCTACAATCGTTCGTAAGTACCTTGATGACAAATTTCCTGGAAGATGGAACGGACTGGATGGAACAACTCCTCTAGATTTTCTCTTTTAGGGATACATAAAGGACTGAGTGTTTGCAACACCAGTAAAATGTATTGAAACACTCAAGGTCAGGATCACAGATTCTGTGTCTAGTCTGACAGCCCAAAAGTCGGGCAATACTTGACGGGGAATAGAATACAGCCTTGACATTCTTCGAGCTACCAAGTGTACTCACACCGAAATTTACTGACATAAGTACTTTTATTAAAAACTTTATAAATGTCTTTACAATATATTGAAACAAGAATACGACTAATTATATTAGTTTTTCTGCAATAAATTATTGAAATCAGGGAAAGAATTTATGACTACACTGCATATTAAGATATTTTTAAACGTGCTAACTTTACCATTCAGTTCTTTCAGTACTACTTCTGGTTCAGTACTACTTCTGGAAATTGGTTGTATTTAAAAAAAATAATTCTTCAAGAAAAGTATTTTCATAGCATTGATCTGAAAGAGAAATATAGGCTTCTGGAATACAATTTTTTTTTCTATTACTGCACTTTTTTTAAAGTATTAAGTATGTTTTTATCAATTAAGTCGCAAATATTTTTTTCATCAACAAAGCATAAAACAGCAAAAAAATTCTTAATTTTTGCCATTCTTTTTTGTAGCTCCACAATTGTTACACAGATTATTTATCACTTAATATCTATAATATTATATAAATATTACACACAAAAAGAAAGGTCAATCTCAGATAAAAGCACATTTTATTGTAAATCATCAAAAGGGTAGAAATATATATATTTTTTTTTAGTTCTAAATAATATATTTTTTTTCAAAGTTAACGGAGTTAATTAAATTAATGTATTTTATGGATGATCGCATGTCGGTTTATACTAAAAAATAGCAGAACATAATATTTCTTTAGAAGAGTCTCTATATGTTACATTTAGATTTAGCTGTAACTTAATTTAGTATATCAAAGAAAAACAGAACTATAATTTTTTTTTATTGTGATTCACCTCTACCAAAAATGAATTTAATCGGTAGTATGTTTTTACCCTGCCGAGAAGATTCTTTTTTGTCATCGCAAGATATTTTTGAATTAATGCAAAAAAATGCACGGTTTTTCTTGCCTGAATATTTTATACAAATAAAACATTTAATGAAATATTAATGAATAGATACTGCAATATATTTGAAAACGAATGTATAATTTTAAAATTATTAAAAAGCTACAATCAAATTCTAAGTGATTTTGAAATGCATTCAGGATGCTTGGAGTATAAATATGCCATAACTTATTTGAAATAATTCATCCATAATTTGATTCAAAAATTGTATATATTATTTTGAAATAAAAGATTTCATATGTTAACCAGAAACCGATACGGTAAAACATATTTATGCTATGAATAAAAAAATATCCATAAAATTATTTGGTATTTCAAAATTATTTTAGACAAATTAAGATAATTATCAAAAATTAAAATATTAATTCAAAGAAAGTTATAAGTATAAAAATATTTTAGTTCAAATACAATGAATATAACATTGAATGCTTTAATACTTGCTCAAAATAGTTTTTTACAAATGAAATGAATGTAATTTTTTTATTTATGATATTATATACAGGGTGATTATAAAAAAAAAACTATCCCGATATATGAGTCCTTAACTGTCACACGGTTCACAGAATCTGACTGAAATTTTGGTTTTACGTATTTTGAGGTATGCGCTCAAGAATCATATGAAAAACAACAGTTAAACTCTAACAGTTACGGTTACAGTGACAAAATTTTGAAAATTTCAAATGGCAACACCTATTTTTTTTATTGGAATGTGATCTTCATAGTGAAAAACCATAAAAAGCGTTGGAACGGTACCTGTAGCACGACAATTGCCGGCGCTAGACAGACTAAGAAGAAAAGTGAAAACAATGAATAAGGACAGAGAATCAACAGAAAACAAAACATTTTATTGTGTTTCACAAATTTTCCACGTCACACACGAAGACACGTTGCATGCGGCAGATGGTGGATAGCACTGAATAATAAAATGTTTTACTTTCTGTTGCTTCTCTGTCCTTTATTAGTTGTTTTCACTTTTCTTCTTAGTCTCTCTAGCGCCGGCAATATTCGTGTTACAGGTACCGTTTCAACGTTTTTTATGGTTTTTCCCTATGAAGATCACATTCCAATAAAAAAAATAGGTGTTACCATTTGAAATTTTCAAAATTTTGTCACTGTAACCGTAACTGTTAGAGTTTAACTGTAGTTTTTCATACGATTCTTGAGCACATACCTCAAAATACTTAAAACCAAAATTTCAGTCAGTTTCTGTGAACGGTGTGACAGTTAAGGACTCATATATCGGGATAGTTTTTCTTATAATCACCCTATATATACAGCTTTATAATTTTTATATTAACACAAATCAAACTATGTAAATGAATAAAAGCAGTTTCATACCAAAAAAGAGATATTTAAAATTTAGTGAGAATTTTACTTATGAAACATTTTTATCGGGATCAAAGATTACAAAACGCTATTCATCATCCTTAATTTAGTGCCGTAAACGCATTGACAGTTTCAATAATGCAAAAAAAATGGCATAGCAAGAGCCTTTTAATTTTGTAAGTAAATTTTATGTAAATTTATGGCTGTAACATTTTTTTTTAAGTAGCGCATTTATCATGAAGAATTGCTTAAAAGCATCACAATGTATCATCACTGCTAGAAGACTGCTAGAAAACTGAATTTCTGAGAAATTTCCGAAGTGTTTTCTGATGTAAATTTGCACATAAAAAGTGTTTTGCATATTATCTTAAAATTCTGTAATTAATGTTTTAAAGTGTTGAGCTATTTATATGAAATTAAATAGAAATATTGAACAACAGCAAATTATCTTTTTATTTCACTCTAAACCTGAATAACTCCGTAATACTGTTGAATCTCATTAAAAGATAAATTTTTCGTTATGGTCGATTTTCTTAATACAAGTAAGTAAAATTGTATTGGTCTAGCGACTATCTCATAAAGGCAGTCGTTGTTTTCATTGTGAACGTATCGTCAGTCTAACATTTTTGTGCGTGCAGAATCTATGTATCTGTAGACTATTTTATTCTAACTTTCGACAAATGCAATGTGGTCTTCGGAATTTGTGAGTTTTCTGCGTTTCGCAGCAGTTTTATGCATATTTTGGCTTTTCTGGTCAATCAGCAATGTATTTAATCAGGTGCAGATGCAACATTTGCACCATCTTTGTGGACTTTGAGACTCGTTCATGCCAGCATAAAGAGTTTGGGTTCCTGACGTGAAGCTTGCTTAGAGTAGAAGCCCGACTTAGTAAGATAAATTAGATTGGTTATCTCAATAAAATTGTGTCGGCGGCCACGGGCTGCTATTAATTTAGATATTTAGTCCATCTTTTAGCAAAGTTGTTGTAGCCTGCGCAACGCAGCAAAGGATATTTCCAGAGTTTTAAAGTTAAGATTTGAAGGTTTTCAGTGAACGTCTGTGCGCAAGTCAAAGTTTTATTTATTCATCTTATTCAATAAATTTCTGTTACTGTGTAGTAAAGTATATCTGGTAGTGGGCTCATTTAGAGAGTATTAATCAGTCCTGGCTAAATTTATGTGAATGAGACTCAGCCATCGTCCTCGCCTGTTTAGTTTTAGATAAACAGTTTTTAGCTCACAGGCTATCAAAGACTGAGAGCTAATAGGCCCTTCGGTTCTGTATGTATGTTTGTACGTATGTATGTACGTATTGTGATGTATTGGGGTACATCAACATATTTCATTTTGATAAGATTAAAATAATCCCAGAATAAAATGGAATAATCGGTCTTGATTGGCAAGTATTATAAGAGGATAATCTTAGATGGAAGAAATCTTTAGTTCTTTTCAAATAAGAATGAAAAGTTTGGATGTTTTTTATAGCCTTTCTAAGTATGTGTAAACTTTAACTATAAGATTATCTGAAGGGGTTTAAAATGTGTTAGGAAGGTATTTGTGTGAATGACATGACTGAAGAAAGGTATTTCAAACAACCCTGGATACAAAGGGGTAGGAGGATGGAAGAAGGGTGTGTCAATCAAGGAGGATCAGTGGAGTATGCACAGGGGAAGAGAATAGAGTTTTTCGACATTGAAGAGGTAGACTGGCTTTTGAGTTCTGGAGACTCGGGCCTTGTTTTTTGGGGGTTCTTGAAGTGTACAAAAATGTCTTGTAAATATCATCTAAATGTTCACTATCATGTAATTTTTTACAATTGTGATTTTGAAATAAAACTTTTCCTTTAACACGATTTGATATGTTTAATTATATGAATGCGACCACGGTACCGCTGTATGTATATATGTACGTAACGCGATAACTCTTGATAGAAAGATCCGTTTTGCTTAAAATTTTGATTATAGGTTCATTGTGATAAGGTGCTTCCCTGATTAGTTTTGGGGATTCATTGTTAATTATAAAGGGGGAACGGGGGGGCTACCCCTTATTTCATGCAGAATTATCCGATTTGCCTCAGATGTTGTACATCGGTACATTGCGATAAGGCGCTTCCCTGACTAGTTTTGGGGGTTCATTGGTTAAGTATAAAGGGGGGTAAGGGGGATAATCCCCCCTTAATTTGGATAAATGGGTGTTTCGTGCAAAATTATCAGATTTGCTTCAGATTTTGAATATAGGTCATTGTGATAAGGCACCTCCCTCATTAGTTTTGGGGGGTCATTGGTTAAGTATGAAAGGGTGAGGGACGGGGCGCTAATTCCCCGTATTTTATTGCCGAGTTTATTTTTCGAGGGGTATTATTCTTTGAAATAAGAGTATAATATACAATTAGCGTGAATAGCCCGTGAGCTCAATGCCATCAGTTTAACTGCGCACTTTTCTTTTTATTTACCTTATATCAGGATTGTTACTGATCTAGTCCGGTTCTGCTATGCCCCCGCATGTCACAAAATATGTTGAAGATGATTTATTTATTCTTTTTTTAATTATTCTGATTGTGAGAATACAAATTAATACGTTCTTTTATCAAAATATTTTACACACACAATTTATTTTCATTTCATGATTACTTAAAGATTAATTAACATTATAATATTATTACAAAATTGTATTTTAACTTAAAGACAGAGATAGATGATAAAATTAATTTAGATGAGACATGAAATAAATTAAAATAGAGAACGCTAAAGCTGAATTAACCTCCTTTATTTTAAGAATGAAATAAACCCACATTGCCATACCTAAGAAAATCGAGATAATATATACAGAATAACACAAATGAAAATATAAAAGCAAATAAATGCAGTTTCTTATGAACAAAGGTAACAAAATATCAGGTAGATTCATACTAAAGAAAATTTCCTTTGAGGAACAAATATCATAGATATCTTTTAATCATCAGTAATGTAATCAGAAGTATAAATAATTTTTTACTTTCCCATCATACGTAGTATAGTGTAAGTCTTGTAATCGTTTTGAAAATTGAAATTTTTTTTTGACGGATTTACACGTTTCAGACATTGGAGATTCCGCAAAACATATTTTTAGAAAAAAACAATTTGTCGTTCGTTTGTCTCTGTGTCTGTTATCACTATACCTCCCAAACAAATTCAGATAGAGACTTGAAATGTGGTATGTACTTAGTATGTAATAGTGGGAAGAAGCTTATTGAATTTCAGTAACCTCGATTATCCGGAACTATTTTTTCGGACTCTCGAAATATTCGTTCTGATAAAAGGTATATAAAAATTTTAGAAATTGTTTATTTTAAGAAGTGAATATAAAATACAATGTAAAAATATAAATTTTACATGAAGAATGAAGTCGATCGGATAATTAATTCTCGAGATGTTTGTAATCATATTTTCAACACGCTTCTATTTTTCATGACCCTGTATTTCATTCAAATTTCAATTCAAATATATATTTTAATTGGAAATGAGACGCTTAATCCAACGCAGTAAACAGTTAAATAATATGATTCTCAATTTTGGAGTTATAAGGATGCTTCTTTTACGCAATTCAGTAATAGACCATTTAAAATTTATTACGCCATCAAGCCACGATTTTATTCGAATTGCAATGCATTTTATAAATAGTTTACACATGTTTTATTTTCATATTTTATATTATGGATATCAATGATGGGTAAGTATTAGGGTGGCCACCAACATCAGAAGAAGCGAAATTAGACAATTGGATTCCAAATCATGCTGATTTAGATGCTCTGTATTTTCGAATAAACTTGACATTATTTGCATATACGGAATTATTATTCACTTTCAATAACTTTTGTGATTGCATCTCATTTTACAGAAAACAAGCGAAGTTTTGTGAAAAGCTCGTTAAAAGACCTTCGCTATTGTTTCAGATATTAACGAAAATCTGGGTTTGAATTGCAGTAATATCCTCTATTTTTGGCTAAAAAATAGATTAAAATCCTCATTTATAGGGAAAGCGGTTTTCTGTAGTATGCTCTACCACCTTTTAAAGTTTCCCCTTCGTTTTATAATACACCTGGTATGTACTAAGAATGCAGTTTTAAGCGACACATTGCTTTTAATCATTATGTTTTTTAACATGATGTAAGTGCAAATATTAAACATCAGTTTTGAAATTTACCTATTAAAATCATTATAAATTAAAATATAAACACTGCTGAAAAAGAAAAAAAATAGTTTTACCTTTCATATGTAACGATGCAACTTTAGTATTTGATTAATGCAATGATATGTATTCAAATCTACTATAATTGTAAACTTTTAGTAAAATAATATGTAAACTATTTGTAAGTCGAAAAATCTTTATATTTTCCTTAGCTTTAGACAATCAATCATCCAGTCTATCTTGAAAACATTTTCAATGCGAATATTTCAGAGCTAAAACAATTTCAGCCATTTATAAATATATATATATTTACCTTATAAAAATTATCAGACTGCAGAATATATGTTTGAAGTTAAATTTATCACTAATTTCAATACCACACTTCGTTGACTGTATGCATTTCAATGATTTATCTGCAAAAAGGATTATATGTAACATCAAACTGACTATTACCATGGCATTTACATTACAAATGAATTTGTTAGCCATGCAGATTTCCAGAGATATCTTCGGGCACTTGCTGAAAATGTAGAATACAAATCCTGTCAACACAAACTTTATAATGTATTGCTTTATGCCCCCATGATTAAATAACACTCAAATTGTCGATGTTTTAATTGTGTTTTCAATACGAATATATTTTAAGAAAGTATCAAAAACTGCTTTATACTCTACATTTCACTATTAGTAAAAAAAAAAAAACTTCTATTTTATGACTTGTCTAGTACAAATAAATGTTCATTTTCTATATTTGTTCAATAAGAATCTTCCCTTTTATATATTTTAATCTGTATTAATTCTTGTAATTCTTTTTTTTATTTTCAATTGATTTATATTTTGATATAAACTATTATAAATATTCAATAGCAGGATCCGACATACGTCGTGTCCCTGGATAATAACCTACATTATATCTTAAAAAGTGTTAAATTCAGCCAATTTTCGCCGAGGGATTTAGTGCTGGAGGCCTCATTGCCTTCAGCAGTTTTTTATTTGTTGTAGAATAAAGCTGATTGTAAAATAAGTGTATTTTAGGTGTCGAGAGTATTTTTATGTCTCATGTCAATATTTTTACTTCTATTATAAGTATTATTTACTTCTGTTATAATTATATATTCAGAAAATTAGTATAATTTTAGTCAGTTATACGAAATAAATTTCTTGCATACAGACTAGATTGTTATTTAAAAGCATAAAACTATAAGATTCGTTTTAGAGAACGCGTGTAATTTTTATATAATAAAATATAAATTATAATTATAGTATATTAAGTATTATTCTTAGTTTATAAAATTTTTCATGTAATATAAGATTGTGCATATATATTTTTTTTAAATAAAAGAAAATATTGAACATTAAAAGGTAACTGCGGTTTCGTGATGAATGTTACATCTGGTTGTTTTGGACAGTTTTATAAAATGTAAAATGCTTTGCTCAATGCACTACTTTTATCTAACATTGAATGCAAATGCCAGAATTTTGAAAATATTTTTTGATTTTGTGACTTCAAAATTTAATATTATTATCCCAACTGGACAAGACAAATGAAACTTTTAAAAAGAAGGATATATATATATATATATATATATATATATATATATATATATATATGTATATATATATATATATATATATATATATTGCTTCTACTGCATTTATTATTTCGATATTTTTCGTTAGCTTGAAATACGAGTATCTTTTATTTTGAAACATTTTGCAGAAATAATAAATTTTTCTCTACTATTTTTTTTTAAGCGAAAATTTTATTTTTATATTCAAAATCAGCTTCTTTTTTAAAAATGTGAAAATTTGTATCATGCACTTAAAGAAAAACGCCTTTTGTTGATAGATCATTAAAAAAACATAATTTTTCAAAATTTACATTTTGATATAAACTATTATAAATATTCAATAGCAGGATCCAACATACGTCCTGTCCCTGGATAATAACCTACATTATATCTCCAAAAAGTGTTGCATTCAGACATTTTTCACCGAGGAATTTAGTGTTGGAGGCCTCACTGGCTTCAGTAGTTTTTTATTTGTTGTAGAATAGAGCTGATTGTAAAATGAGTGTATTTTAGGTGTCGACAGTATTTTTATGTCTCATGTCAATATTTTTACTTCTATTATAAGGCATAATTTTAGAAAATTAGTATAATTTTAGTCAGTTAAACGAAATAAATTTCTTGCATACAGATTGTTATTTAAAAGCATAAAACTATAAGATTCGTTTTAGAGAACGCGTGTAATTTTATATAAAAATATATAAATTTATAGTATATTAAGTATTATTCTTGGTTTATAAAATATTTCATGTAATATAAGATTATGCATATATATTTTTTTTAAAATAAAAGAAAATATTGAACTTTAAAAGGTAACTGCGGTTTCGTGATGAATGTTACATCTGGTTGTTTTGGACAGTTTTATAAAATGTAAAATGCTTTGCTCAATGCACTACTTTTATCTAACATTGAATGCAAATGCCAGAATTTTGAAAATATTTTTTGCTTTTGTGACTTCAAACTGGACACAATAAATGAAACTTTAAAAAAGAACTATCAAAAAGAAGACTATATATATATATATATATTGCTTTTACTGCATTTATTATTTCGATATTTTTCGTTAGCTTGAAATACGACTATCTTTTAGTTTGGAACATTTTGCAGAAATAATAAATTTTTCTGTACTAATTTCTTTTTTACGTGAAAATTTTATTTTTATATTCAAAATCAGCTTCTTTTTTTTATTTTAAATGTGTAAATTTTTATCATGCACTGAAAGAAAAACGCCTTTTGTTGAGAGATCATTAAAAAACATAACTTTTGAAAATTAACGACAGATCCTTTCTTTAAGCAGTCTTAGTACAATAATAAAGGATACTAAATCGTGTGAATATAATTTTTTAAAACACGTTCATTATATTTTTATAGTATTTTGTATAAAGTTACTTTTCCAAATATAGAAATACACTGCCCAAAAAAATTAGGGGAACAAACAAAGAAGAGAAGAGAACCATGCGAGACAGCCATGCACGGGTATAAAATGGAGAGTACACGTGTATCAATGCGCAATACAGAAAAAAAGACGCAAAAAAATTGTAAGGGAGCTTTAATTCTTTGAAAGGATGGAAAGAAAATGAAAAGATGATTTAGGGCAGTAATTTGGTTACATGTAAATGACAAAAAATGTATTGTTTAGCAATAATGCAAGTTGTTTAATACGGCGTGTGGTCCCCTCGATCAGCGAAAACTGTTATACACCTGTTTTCCATGAGTGCGATGAGGTTTTCAATAAGACTTTGAGGAATACTGTTCCACTCTTCAAGAATTGCATCTTCTTGTCCCAGACAATAAAAGAAAGTCTTCGTCTCGCTGCAATTCACCGTCCGAGTGTGTCCCAAACATGCTCGATCGGATTCAGGTCAGTAAAGGATGCTTACCATTTTATACGCTGTATTGTTTTAATTTCAGCCATGTTGCCCACCAGACGAGCTGTATCCAGTCTGGCATTATCATGCATGAAAACAAAGGAATCTTCATCCATGGTGATTCCTTTGTATGTATGCATAATAATGCATGCGTAAAGTACGCATCAGGTCTCAGTATCTCGTCTGCATACCTTTGAGCCATCAAAGTGCCATTCCAAATGATATTTCGATCCGTATGTCCACCTATACTGATTCAGCGCATACCATCAACCCACCTTGTCTGTAATGTGATCTTGCACGAACGAATGTGGGAATATTTCGAGTGCCCCTTTCCCTCCATACCAAAACACGTCGAGTGTCACACTCCAGACTGAATAGGGACTCGTCTGTAAACAGCATTTGACTCTTGTCCATTGCCTTCAATCTTGATGTTCAGCAGCCCAACTTCTTGGGACCGCACGGTGGCTTGAGGTCAATGGAGCACAGAACATTTGCCTACGTGCATCGAGACCACCCTGATGACGCATATTTCGCATTGTTTGGCTGGACACCCTTCGTCGTGTTGCCAAGAGATACTGTCTTCGCAGCTGAGTAGCATCCCCTTTTCTGTCTCGACGAGTTGTTAAAAGGCTATATCGGTCATCAATTGCTGTGGTGCACGTGTTCGACCTTGCCCTGATCGACATCTAACATTTCCTTTTTTTGGAATCGATTCAACAGGCTTGCAAGGACATTTCTTGCAACTACAACAACGTCCGCTACACTTCGTTGTGTTTGCCCGTATTCAAATCGCTCTCTAATATGCCAAGCCATGGATTCCAGTAAATTACGTTGTTGTGACATTTTTAAATCACCTTTTCTCAAAACAAAAGCTGAGCAATTGAATTTCGCATCTGAGACAGTGAAGCAGGCATTTCTGCAAAATCCCGATTTCTGCACTTATCTCCTTTTCCTGGTTTTTGAAGTCATGAACTTTGATTTGCATATGATGTTTTACTTTTCTGTTTTCTGCTATGCTTTAAATTATGGATGTTTAATTTAAGTTACTTATTGGTGTAAGTATTTGTGTAATTTCGTTAAAACAATGTGCTCTCCTAATTGTTTTGAGCGGTGTATATACAGTATGACCACTAATGTCCCTTGGCACCCTCTTAACTTAGGAACGGCTGCTGCTATATTCATAAAAGGGGTGTCTAGGTATTGTAAAGTAGCCATGCGCTACGGAATCAAACCGCCTACGGCGCCACATGGTGGCAGACTGCGAAGTTATCATTCTTATCTCGAAAACGGAAAAAGATAGTGAAAAGAAGTAATTTACAAAGTTGTAGAGCATTATCGATTTAGTACAAAAAGCCATCTTGTGGATATTAATGCGAAAAATAGAACTGTTAAAACGCGCACTAGATTTTTCGTGATTTCCTACACTGTGACGTCACGAAACTTGAACGGGAGGAGAAATGATTATATTTCGGAAAAACACGACACCGCAATGTGGTACAGTGGTATCGCTTGTGATTCCCAATCAAAACGAAGCATTACGGACGCTTGTGCCAACGTGTCACCATATATGCTCCAATGTGTGCAACATGAAATTCAAACAATGATCCAAATGTGCATTGCAGCTGACGGTGAGAAGTTTGAACATCCCAAATAAAGGTATATTGTTTCAACGAGTTGCTTTTTTCTTTCTAAAGTCATTTTGTCACGTCACAGTGTTGGAAATTACGAAAAAAACAAAGAGCGTTTTAACCGTTCTATTCATCGCATTAATATCCACAAGGTGTCTTTTCGTACTAAATTGATGGTGCTCTACAACTTTGTATATAACTTCTTTTCCCTATCTCTTTCCGTTTTCATGATAGGAATGCTAACTCCGCAGCTTTCCATCAGGTGGCGCTGTAGGCAATTTCATTCAGTATCGCATGGTTACTTTACTATACCTAGGCACCACTTTTACGAATATAGCAACAGCCGTTCCGAAGTTAAGAGGGTAGCAAGGAACTTTAGAGGGTATACTGTATATATAGTTTTATTAACGCTTTTGCATTGGACGCATGCATTTAAAAAATTTCTTTTTTATTCATAAATTCTGAATAGTAATTTGTGCTTTATTTAATGACAAATGTTTCGTGATTATTGAAAAGAAAAATCCCTCTTTCGAAATTCCTTGTATGGATTCGGAATTAATGAATAAAAAAAGAAATTCCTGGGATGGACGCGCATGCGCCAATGATGCGAATTGGATAAAATAGCGAATATGCGAAATATATGTTTGAAAACACGCATTTGTTAATAGATTTCAACCAAATGTACCAATTATATATTATATGTACTTCTATTTAATATGTTGACAAACTATTTAATAGTCAACAGAGCTATACAGTACAGTTCAAAGCTCTGCTCGCTCCTTGAAGTTTGCAAAATAATGCTTTCCAGAATTAAAATTTTAAAGAAAAACAAATGATGTTACTATTCGTTAAGCAAATTTTTCTGTAATAATATGAGGCGTGTTCAAAAGAAACCTGTTCGACAGTTCCATTAAGAGAAACATGAGTAATGGAAACACAAACCTGAATTAAATAGAAATTAATGTTTTATTTATTTTTATTTTAATAGCATATATTTAAACTTTCAGAATTCAAATTTATTTAGGAAAACGTCACCCATAGCGTTGAGAGCCGCATCCCATTGTTTTAGAAGGTGTCGAATGCCATAGGAGAAGAAAGATTTCGGTTGTTGCTTCAACGTTTAATTCACTTGCCAAGTCAGGAATGCTTCGTCGACGGTTCACCTTGAACGCAGTGTAATACTGGCAATCAGTGTTTCGGTAACAACTTTGTGATGTTTAACAGGACACGGCAAATCCGTCGTGTTATCACACCCGTTGCGGAACATTCGCCACCAATCCATAACATTTGTCTTTGATGAGCAGTTTTATCCATACACAGCAATCATTCTCCCATGAATCTCAACAGGCTTGCATTCCTCTGCAGATAAAACTCTATTACTGCACGTTGGTCATGTTTGGACGGGTTCGTAAGTCATCGACTTACAAATAGTTCACTCAAGCCATCTTTAACTTACTACAACCTTCAAACAACGAAAGCTGAATGACCGTTTCGCAACGCAATGCAACGCAATGTCAGATCGAGGCTAACGAAAAAGACAGGCTACCGCGGTGCATTCCACTTATTTTTTTTTTTTTTTACAGACCGCTAGAGTGATGTGATGCTCTTTTCGTACACTTGCATTGGTGCATTGGAGCATCACGTGACTCCGGCGGTCTGTAAAAAAAGATACGCGTAAAGCACCGCGGTAGCCTTTCTTTTTCGTTAGCGTCGTACTGCATACATATGACTTTACTTGCCCATGCGCATTTCCCAACTTCAGCACAAACTCGTCAATTTGCTCGTTTCGAACTGGTTTCATTTGAACACGCCTAATATTTTGATAAAAGGTGAACTGAGAAATACGTAACGAGTACACAACATTTTCTGCTATGTTCAATTTGATTGTGCTCAAAAAATATTATTTAGATAATTAAGTTTAATAGTTATCGCAAAAGCTTAGACTTCAAATTCGTTTCTAGATTATGAAATTATGGGGTGATCCCTGATGCGTAAAATTACTCAACATATGATCATTTATAGAGAGGATATAATTTCCAATCAATGCAATTCTAGTTAAAAGAGCAGTCCATATTAATCGTATTTCGTGATCATTTGTGCATTTTGTTAAGTATGAAATAAAATTATGATTATTATGATTTTATCTATAGTCTTTGCTATTGCTACACAGAATTAAAATATTTCAGGAAGCTTACATTTCATCAGAAGTTAAAATGCACTATTTTACGGATAAAGTATTTTCGCCATATAGCATTTTGATAGACTAAATTCACGGGGAATTTAAAACAAGGTCTTTACACTTATTAAAATTCCAACGGAGTATGGCACCAGTATTTCAAATTAGAAAATTTCTATTTAATATATAAACCGCCGAATTTATAATTGCCTAATTTAATAGTAGAATTCGTAATATTTTTCTGCGATTAAATAAGGAGAAAATTTCTCTTGAAAAAGTGTGGTAAATGTTCACACAGCCTATAAAACTTTTTTTTTTGTCAGATACAAACCTGACAGCCTTTTTTATTGTAAAAGCTGATATGTTGGCCGGAGAATTATTAAATGTAACTAGAGTATTTATGTTTCTTCATCCGTACAGTACCCCCACCTCCGCCCCTTTCCTTTAAAAAAAATACAAAAGATGGATAAATGTCCTGTACTAATAATTGTAAAAAAAAAAAAACGAAAAAAAATACCGTTCTAATTCATAGGAAATTTTCTTAAATTTGTTATTTTTATCACAAAGTGTCGAATGCATATTAAAAATTGCACCAGATTTTATTTTTCAAATTCTAACACATACTTTAGACATCATATTTGAGTTGTTTGGATGTAAGCATATCGGAAATAGGTATAGATCAAATCCTTTTTCCGATATCTTCATGGAGTTAGATGAGGTCAAAATTTCAGGATGTTGATGTTAAATTTACGTGACAAACGTTAATTTAACTTAATAGCCTACATCAATCACGCGAAAAAACGCACAAGCTAATGTTAAGTCTATGGGAAGGTTCTAGCGCGATTTCTCTTTCGCATTTTAATATTTTTAAATGATTTTTTTTTTCATAGGATAGCTGAGGTCGATCTCTAACGTTGTTAATTTTTAGTTTTTCAATTTTGGTTCCAGTTTTTTTATAAGCGGGCATTTTCAATTTTGGAACCGGTTGGACCCAGTTCTGAAAGTGAAAGTACCCTTATATAAAATAACTGGAACCAAAATCGAAAAAGTAAAAACGAACAACGTTGGCGATCAACCTCAGCTATCCTATGAAAGAAAATCATTTAAAAATATTAAAATGCGAGCGAGAAATTGCGCTAGAACCTTCCCATAGACTTAACATTAGCTGGAGCGTTTCTTCGCGTGACTAGTGTAGGCTCTTAACTATTTAAGAAAGACATCTCGAAGCGGGACCACAGCCCCCGTGTAATGATTAATTTATATCTTTGATTGAACCATTCGATTGAATTATGTTTTATAATGAGATACAATTAATATTCCCGGACGCATCTTAGACATTTTTTCGATTCAAAAACATATTTTAAATTATGCAAATTGTTAATAAATTCAAATTAAAAGAATTATGAACTATGCCTTCCATTAATCTTTACATAAAAGGAACTACAATCGTCGAACACATAGGGGTGTAAGTTTAAAGCCTATTCCAATCATTAGTTTTCGAGATATAGAATACATTTACATTGCGACCGTCTAAATGAACAGTCTTCTACTATCACAGCATACACAGAAAGAATAATATCAGAAAGTTACCGCTATAAGTATGGTATAATATTTCATATAAAGTGAGTTTATTTTATATTTAAAAATTCTGTTTGATTTTTATGGTATATATTTGTGTGTCTCCGGTACTTTTAATTGTAACAAATTGCGTACACCCCTTAGAAATTTCAAGGAGTAAAGCAACGACATTTCAAATTATAAATCTTTACCTAATATGTTTTCCTCAGATTAAATATCTTTCAGCAATTGAACTCAGAATTTGTGCTAATTATCTGCGATTAAATAAGGCAAAAAATTCTATTCAACAGTTTTGGTAGAATTATTGTAAGATCTTAATTTTACGTGGCAATCCTGCTGAAGTTGAGACATTGAAATAAATAACGTATTATGTAACTTCGAGAGTCTTTAGCTCAGATGTTTCTCTGTGGAGTTTCCTTTGTTGTAATTTCGTCGTTCTTTGTTGCTAAAGAAAAAAGCAACTTAAAAGATACAGTTTTCTATCTTGTTTTATCCATCCAATCATTCTAGTTACAAGATGGGTAAAACATTTTAATTTTTCGTGCAAATCAGGATTCACCAACCTTTTGATTTCTACATTTGTGGGGAAAATATCGCGCACCATACATGCACTCTATTAATATTAACGATAATTGATAAGAAAAAATGTCTTGCAATCATTGACTTCATTTTTATTATAAATTATCTTAAACTCATTCAGTGCATGAGTCATAATAATAAGACTAATTACATAATGCTATCCTGTATCGACTCAAATTTAGCCTTTCTAAAACTATCATTTTTTTTGGAATGGAAACTAAAAGTGTTTATCAGGAATCCAAAATTCATTGTTCCAAATATTCCAGTATAGGTCAACCAATTTATTACTTTACCACGAAGTTTTGAGAGTTGCTATCACAACAACAAAAAACATGCACATGCATTCTGTGCTACCAGACCAGATCAAAAGTATTAAAATCATGCCAATTTTTTATTAATCATAGACGTTTCTGGCAAAATGATAGATTTACACCCCAAGCACTTCTTACATACTTTTCCAACTTATCATGTGGAAAGTGCACTCATTTGGACACACATAACGATTCATTTTAAGAGTGTAATACAGGAAATGAATAAATTGACTTTTAACAATAAATTTACATTAAAATAATCTTGAAGCAATCTTTTCAACAAACTACATTAAATTATCAATGTTTTAAAGAAGTGCGGTTGCATTCATTATAGTGCTCCCGATGCGATACGTATATCAGTTATACGTTTAACCGATATACGTATATACGTATAACACCTTTTTTGAATTATACGTAATGAATTTTTGCCTTATTACGTATATACGTATAATACGTATTTAAGAAATACGTATACCCTAAAATATACGTTTAAACGTATCCATATACGTATAAGCGTATATCGGTTAAACGTATAATTTAAGTATACGAAAAATTCAATTGGATACCAATGGACCTCATTAGTATTACGTCACAAAATGGGGAACAAGCTGGAAATCAGTGGTTTTAGCGAAATAATTTGCATAATATGTTTCATACATAGGATTTTGTTATTTTTCCCTATAAACGATTATTATAAGCATATAACGGAAGAAAACGCTTTTTGAGAAAAGAATGAGAAAAGGCACGTTTCAGATTTATTGTCACTTCTTGTTAAGTAAGTTTATTTTTCTTTTCTAATTTTTTGAAAATTCTTTATTTGTGAGTGCGTGTACTCAAGATTGCGTCCGGGTTCAAATGTATTCTTTCGACGGGTCTAACGTTTTCCACTCTGTGTTAATGTGTATAACGCGAGTTCATTTTTTTAATCATGACACTCATGGTATACAAGGTGTATGGAAATTACGCTTAAGATTTTTTGTTAATTTTGACAAATTTTATTTTTTGTGTGAAGTACTTATAAATTTTTTTTTCTAATAGCCAGACAAATAATCGTCAATGCAGATTTTAGAACGCAATCACACATGCATAAAATGACTTGCCTTCTCATTTCTTTTTTAATGTAGGCCGTATTTTCAAAATATTTTAACGCGGTGACTACCGGGTTAAAATTAACGGAATTTTATTTTATTCAGAAATTCCGAATTCATACCTGAAAATACTAATAGCAATATTTGCTTTATTTAATGACAGACATTTCGTGATTACATAAAATAAAAAAAACTTCTTTCGAAATTTCCGGTATTAATTCGTAATTTTTGATTAAAAGTGGAATGTCAAATAAGTGACCAACTGACGACGCCACGTATACGTTCGGTAGCAACCGTGTTAAATAGAGAAAAAAATATTCTTAAATACAATAAAAGTATGAGTGTGAAACTTCCCAGGAAATAGATTGGTCAGTGTCACTATAAGATAAAAAGTTAATGCATGCCTATGTTCTGCGGTCGCATTAAAAAATAATTTTTCGCGCGAAATGTCCACGCCCTAAATCTAAAGAAGTTGTGTGTGGAGGTGTTACAGACATGCGAAAATTTGCTTTGGAGCTACCCGCTACCCATAGTAAAACATTTCATAATTAATAACTTAGATTTAAGGGGAAAAAAACTATATATCTCAACTGAGGAAAAAAAGTTTCGATTTTTAATTGTTTTTTGGAATACCTTTACCGCTAGACAGGTAAATTAGAAACTTTCGTGGATCTTTGAACAAGTAATCACGATGGTCCACGTAAACTACGAGAATGTGGGTGTTTCTCAATTTCTCTGATCCGCAGACCCGGTAGGTGCCATTTCCCTTTACTTCTGGCATCAGGGTTTTGGTTTTTCTGACGTCACTGGCGGTGCTAAGGTGCATTCTTCCAATGGGAAAGAACCTTTTTTCTGATTTAAAATAGTATTTTTGCTAAAAAAAAATTCGTTTCTTTGGTCATAGGAGAGCATATTTCTTCAAAATAAAACATTTTTCATTAGGCACAAAGTAAAGTATTTTTTTTTTTTCTAGGAATAAAGCGATTTAGAGGAGATTTTTTTTCCTTCAAATGAAATAATCGTGTATTTTTTCTTTGCTAATATGGGAGTTTGTATTGCTTGTTATCTTTGGTCGACCTTTGAAAGGGACGGGGGTGCAATGTAAACAATTATTTTCATTTCCTTTGACAGCAAGGGCAGTTTTCCCTCACACGAAGCTGTAATTCCTTCTCAGAAAGAGAGATTTCCGGTCACATTTCCTAAATACGTGGCAAATATTTTCCAGCTTTTGTTAGTGCTTTTGGTCTTAGCTCTTTAAAATAATGCATTATTTGCATTGATTTTGCAGAAAATGCCTAGTACTTATGTTATTGCAACATGTACTAATCGTTTGGATAAAACGCAAAATGTTCTGTATCATACATTTTCGAAGAAATCTGATATAAAAAATTGATGGATCATTGCATCCAAAGGAACAGATAATAGCTTTAGAAAAATCATGCATCAAGCACAGATTACGTAACACTTTCAACTCTTCAAAAATACTTTTATAAATCTTTACTGTTTAATTAGGTCTGATGTCTAAGAGAAAAATTTGTACAAAGGCATAACACATTTAAAAATGCCATTTCAGGAATTACTAACAATATTCGAAAAAATATCGAATTCTTTTGTGCACCCTTGTATATGATCTATAGATTTGTATATAAACTATGCATACAAATTACTAATAATATTACTAATACTATGCATACAGCGGCATAAATTGCTAAAATTTAGTTCAGTTAGGGAGGGCATAGCACAGTTGAAAATTCACCTTCAGCAATTTCCGTTGATAAACGCACATGTATTCGAGTATTTTGTGCTGTCTTGTGGGTGATCCATAGAATTTATACATAACAAGTAATAGGCAAAAAATTCGTTACATTTAAAAAACAACTAAAATCGCACCTAAAATCGCACTTCAGGGAATTATTAGTAACTGACAGTACTTTAACCGAATACTTTTGAGTGTTTCTGTAAATGAACGATACATTATATGACAGTAAGCGCCTTGTAGTGCACCTCAGTAATCAATTTGAATATATATAAAATATTGAAACATCTTTAAAATAAGCTGCAATCGATTTTTCCCCATAGACCGTAATGTAACGAATTCTTTTCAGTGCTGCAATAAATGTATAAGTGCTATGCATACAATATTCTATAGTAAACCTCTTATAGTGCACATGTTATATATGTCAATTTTAGTATGTTTGAAATATTTTAACATCATTACAATAAGCCGCAAACGATTTTCCCCATAGACCGTAAAGTAACGGAATTCTTTTGAATCTCCCTGTAAAATAAGCTGTAAGTGCTACACACTTCATTTTCAATACCAAACATGGCATAATAAAGCTCAATAAGATATATAAATTGCATAACAATGCGAGTATATTTACGGCAGTTAGAGCACAGACAGACAGGACAGACAGACGGCATACAGACAGAATAACCGAATGTATAAACACTTTTCAACTATGTTGGAAAGCTTAAAAAAGAGATACGCTGCCAAAAAATGAAAAATGTGGAGTCAATCAACTGTGTATGATCAGTATGTGTATGATCAATCAACTCATGTATTTTATCATTGCATGATAAAACAGTACGAAAAATTGTAAATAATAGAACATACATCTAAAATGCATCTTCAAAATGCACCCTGTAAAGAAATAAAATGCTCGAAATGAAAGCATATTCTGAAGGTATACTTGAAGGTACCTTAATATATTAATTATTAAAATAATTTTATATAATTTTATCATCATACAGCATTAAAATATAAATTAATATAATCCTTTTGGAAGATATTTTTAAAAGTATATTATTTTGAATTTCAAATTTAATTTTTTTATATCACATAAATCTTCCAGTTTTAAAAATGCGGCAATTTAAAAAATAAAGTTTCTATTTTTATTTGTATTTTAAATCTCTTTTAGGAATACTGCCGTCTTACTTTTTATTTTATAATATATATATATATCAATTATTTGATATTTAATCACATCAATTATCTGAATGGAATCTGAAGAAACAGTAAATTTTAAAATTAAGTTTAGAACGCTGAAAGAAATGTAATTTTAAATTTTAAATATTATTAGGAAATAAAATTTTTTGCGTAAACGTAGAACTCTCTTTCACGCAATAATTTTTCTTTCTTTCTTTCTTTTTTAAAAAAAAATTATGTATGTGTAATTATGGTTATCGTGTAGCATTAAAATAATACTTTATATAAATATTTCGGAATTTGTTTATAAAGTATATTACTCTGAATTTCAAATTTTATTTCCATTAAATCATCTAATTGTATCTTACGTATATTTCGGTTTAAAAATACTAAATATTCAGCCATTTACTTATTAAAGTTTTTACATTATTTGTATTTTAAATCCAATTACACAAAACTCAATCTTGTGTATATGTGGTATGAGGTTGAAATCTAAGTGATTTTTTTAAAACTTTTTTATAGGTTTTTATGAAATACATGTCACAATTATAATAATATTAGAATTATTATGTATTTCAAATAGAATACTGATCAAATATTAAAAATATACTATATTAAAATTATTAACATGATATTAACTGCACTCATATAAACATTAAATTTTCTGCTCTTGTAGGTCTTTAAGATTTTATTTATAAAAATTACTAGTTGCTTGTTTTTAAAATGAAAAGGAACTTTTCATACTGAGGTACAAATAAAATGTAATGATAAAAATAGCAAATTTAAAAATTATATATCGTAGAATTGAAAAGACATAATAGTTTAAATTTTGGATGTGATGTTTGTCCTATGAATAAAAAATATTTAAAAAAAAATATATAAACTTCTTCACTCGAAAATTTGTATTGATACTTTTCAATTAAAAATAGGGCTTTTCTAAACCAAATCAATTGGAAAACTGAATCGAGCAGGCTAAGACTCCTATAACAGGAGTTCTATAGCAGAGAGCAGGCTAAGTGACATCAAACAGCAAATCGCTCCCTATTGATTGCAGGGTGAAATGGGGCACAACCTTATGATATAGTAACCTTGCGCAGACTAGCAGGAGAAAAGTATCTTTTTTCACATGAACGAAAACCGTTTAAACGTTTATACATTTAACCGCTGGGGTAAGATCCGTATATACGTTGGACCGTATATAGTGTTTCGTATAATACGTATAACCGACTGTGCCGTAACATACGTATAAAAAATCTGCACCCCGTATAATACGTATTATACGTATACACGTATAAACGTATAATACGGAGCACTAATTCATTACGACACTGGGCCGTGGATTGGACAGCCCTGGTGCAAAAAATCCGCAGAGCCATAATAAAGCATGAGAAATCAGGGCACTGGCCCTGGTGCTCCTTGATTTTTAGGTGCCGCAAACTTGGCATGCTCTTTATGTAAAGCTGGTGTTTTAAATCTAATTTGAACTTGTACAGATTATAATCCATATTTTGTACTTTTCCAGTTAGATAAGATTAAAAACAAAATTATATGTTTATGAATATGTATGTATATATTCATATCTGCATTCAAAGGCATAGAAAATGGTTTTTTTTTTTCGTGTGCTAGAATCGGAAGGGGCTTTACGAATGAATGCGAGGCCCTAGGTTTTTCTTAGGCTTGATCAAACTCTGAGTATCATCCTAGACAACACTTCTGTGCCTCAAAACATTTACCAAAACAAATCGCGTACATCGTGCGTATACTACTTGGAATTTAAAGGAGCCTGGCACCACTATTTAAGATTAGAAAATTTCAACTTATAATTTAAATCACAGATTTAAATTACCAAGTTTAACCGCTGAATTTGTAATATTTTTCATCGATTAAATAAAGCGAAAAATTGTGTTAAAATATGTGATAAATGGTACGCAACCTGCAAGTATAATACAATTGAAGTAATAAAACAACTCAAAGCTTTGGACGTTAGCAAAAGAAAGTACAACGAATAATCATGCGTCAAGCATAGATTATGAAAAACTTTCCAACACTTCCGGCATGCTTTGACAAAAAACGTCCCCGTTTAATAAGGTGAAATATAATATCTAACTGAACAATTTGGAACAATTACCGTTAATAGACGGAAACGTATCCGAGTTTTTTTTGTGCATCCCTGCATATGAACTATAGCTTTGTGTATATAGTACAGAGTATTTTATAACTTAGTTCAATTAGGAAACGTATTGCGCAGTTGTAAAATCCCCTTCAGCAGTTTCCGTTAATAAACGGAAATGTATTCGAGTTCTTTTGGGCTGCCCTGTATATTAACTACAGAATTTGGGCACATCAGGTATAAGGCAAAAACTTAGTTTAATTTTTAAAAAAACGTATCAGAAATTAAAACGCACTTCCAGTAATCATTCTTCTTAAACCGTACTGTAACCGAATTATTAATTATTTTGTGTATCCCTGTAAATGAAAGATGAATGGTAAGCACAACACATTCTATAGTAATCCCTTTAAGCGCACCTGAGTGATACATATCAATATGAATATGTTTAAATAGTATAACATCATTAAAATACACCGCAAACAATTTTTCCGTATAGACCGCAATGTAACGGAATTTTTAGTGTCCCCGTATATTATCTACAGAATTTGTGCACACCAAGTAATAGGTAAAAACTTAGTTTAATTAAAAACACGTATCAGAACTTAAAACGCACTTCCAGTAATCATTCTTCTTAAACTATACTGTTGCGAATTCTTTTGTGTATCCCTGTAAATGAACGATGAATGCTATGCACACCACATTCAATAGTAAGCCTCTTTTGGTACACCTGAGTGATGTATACCAATTTAAATATTTTTGAAATAGTGTAGTATCATTAAAATACACCGCAAACGATTTTCCCCCATAGACCGTAATGTAACGAATTTCTTTTGAGTGTCCCTGTAGATAAAGTATAAACTCTACATACATCATTTTCAATACCGAACATGCCAAATTAAACCTAATTAACATATATCAATAGCATAGCGATCCGACTATATTTACGTGAGATAGAACACGGAGTGACGGCCGACAGCAGACAGACAAACCGAATTCTTAAAGTTGGAAAGTGTTAAAAAGGGTAATGTTGCTTTCACTGCATCTTACTTTTATGCACAAAGCAATAGAAATGAAAAACTTTTATAAATACTAACAGACATTAATAAAAGTATTTTTAATAGAAATTTATGTAAAAAAAGTCTGATATATTGAGGTGTATTTTGCAGCTTAGCGAAAGCACCGACTCATTTTCAATCGAAAGGATTATTCTATGAATCTCAGTGACCGCATTACAAGTAATTGACTTTTTTTTCTTTAGCATTATTTTTTACATCAAGATATTGAAAAGGTGAAATATGCAACTGCAAAAAAGAAATCGATAACTATTTATCAGTTTAAAATGTTTATTACTGACATTCAAGGTATGTCAATGTAAATACAAAATGCTTGAGAAAAAAGCATTTAAGGTAGATGTGCCAGTAATGGGCCACCTTCAAAGTTTTTGGTTTAGAAAAAAATAAACAATAAAAATTTAGCTTTTTATATATTTTTTCATTAGTCCCTCTTACATGTTTTATAATCTGGGCTATTGTTGACACTCTTAATCAAACCAATCAGGAACCAGAAAATAATGTTTCACAGTTCCACTGTTTTTTGTGAAAATCCTAATGAACATGCTAAGAGCTGGCTTCACTTAATTAATTTATATCTTTTTTATTTTCTTGGAAAAATTGCATGTTTTTGTTTTAATAGTAATATAAAACTTTGAAGTTTATATACTAATTGCAATTTACAAAATTTCATTTATTTTTCAGGTTTTCGGACTATCGTCCATTACTGGAATGCTTATTTAGTCAATTTCCAGTAATATACACCCCATGCTTACGTTACCAAAAAACAATTTCAGTAATGTTCATAGTGCATAATTTTTTTTTGATTTAACTGAAAAGCTAAGTAATCAAATTTCATTTTTTAAATTATACTTACCAGTATGTAATAACAATATATTTTATTTATATAAATAGCTGTTTTTATTAATTTCACGCAATTAATACATTTTTTAAGATTGTAACGAAATTATTATTTTTTTTAAACCGTGCTTTGCATACTTTATAATGTGGCAATCAACACCCCATTAGGAAACAGAGAATAAAGTTTAAGGGTTCATGGATCTCAAGCTCTCCCTATTTAAATAAAGACAATTTTTCAATTCACACAAGTTATTAAAAATCTATTTTCTCTCTTAAATGTTCGATTTTTCATCTCTCACAAAACAACTAGTAAGTACGTAAAAAATATAATAGCAATGAAACTAGTAAATCTGCAGATCAGGGGGCTAAAATCTCAATTCTGTAATTTTATTTTGAAATAATTTTATTTAGTATTTAAAAAACATTCAACCCACACTTTCATTTGATATTTTTTATATAAATTACTAACAGTAAAATATTAAGCAGTTTTAAGAAGTTTAACTGTTAAGAATAATAGGAAATAAGATTCCATGCACTAGTACTCGGAGACTTTTTTGGTTAGATTTTTTTTAACTAAGCCCTCTATTCCCCCCCCCCCTCCTCCCCCAATGTCTCAATAATTTGATAAATGTAATTCTTTGAAATTTAGTATTTTAAACCTTCTATCTAAAATAATTAAAATATTAATCTTGTGATAATGACAATTAATTTAAACAGTGAATTATTCCCATAAATATTGTAATAATTATTGATATCCAAATTGTTAAATTTATTTGAAAATTACTATTTTATTTCATTAATATGCTTTCTTTAAATTCTAGATTTAAATACAATCATAATATTAATTATCTATTACTTTTTGTAGGGTGTCCATTACTGGAACATAGAGTGTCCCATTACTGGAACAGAGGGTGTCTATTGCTGGAATTTAGGGTGTTTTAATTTATTTCTGTTTTTTACAATGAAATTTCAAAACACATTGGGAAATGTTACTATGAGCATGATTAAATTTTGTTGGTAGATTAATATAATATTAAAAAAAGGTGGAATGTAATAATTATAACTATTAATTAAAAAATACTTTTTAAAGAATTTCCTTAAGGGTGTCCGTTACTAGCACATCTATCCTATTAGAAATTATTTTAATGTCGTTATGATATTCATTTAATTTTGGATCATTTGTTCTTACAAAACGCAAAAATTTATCACTTCGAAAAGTTTATTCGGATTAAAAAATGGAAACTTGCTTGACAAAACAGCATTTATTAGGAACTGCTCCTGTGCTATATATATATATTAGTTAAACCATTCGTTCTGACAAAATATATACCGTGTAAAAATCTTTTTAATTGAGTTGTATTAATTAAATTCCCCTAAAATAAACAATATTATTAATATTATTCATTAATAATATATTTTTCTAAAAAGTGATTATAATATATTATCAGTTTATATTTACACAATGTAAAAATTTTCAATTAATAAAGTCAGTTTGGTGAATTTTGAAATAATGTCAAATACATTGTTTGCAAACATATACAAAAGAAAGACTAAAAAAATTTAATTTCAACTTCTCAAATTATTTTACATTCATACACACTATTTAAAAAATATATCTTGATAATATAGGGTGAAACCCCCAGTAACTGATACTTTAAGGATTCTTTCTTGTTCAAATCACTATTACAAAAATTTAAATCTATTTTATACTTATCTTTGTTTTTGAAAGGATAGTAGAGATATATTAAAAAAAAATATTGTTGGCAAAATTAAAAATATATATACATTTTATTATTAAAAATTATTTTTTTTATAAATATGGTCAAAAACTCCAGTAACTGACAGCATCCCTATTTTGAAACACCAATAACTGACAAAAAGTGAACCAGTATGACTGACACTTTATGTCAAAAGATTAAAATGCTTAAAAAAAACCTTCTATTATTTATTATAAAAACAAAATACATTAGTATTTATTATAAAAAGCGCGATTTAGTAAGCTGTACTCCATTATTAGTAATGTAGAGTATATAGTAAGAGTATATAGGAGTAATATTTAGTACTGCATTATTAGTAATGCAGATATCCAATAACTGACATTTATGAACCAGTAACTGACATCTGGCGTCAGACACCATTAAAACTACTTAAATTTTAATGGTGTTTAGTACAAGATAAATTTATTTTAATACAACGCATTTTTAAACAGTTCTAACACCTCTGTCAGAGACTGGGGCATTGAAATTCTAGGAACCAATAACTGGTACCCCCCATTAAGCTAAATTAAATAACTATAAACCCTAAATATTGGCTCTAATATATCATATGCATCTTCAAACTAATTTCTACAAGTACAACTTTAAGAAAAAAAGTTTAGGATGGTTGCATTGCAAATAGATTAGAAAAACACTTCCTTAATTTTAGAAATAAGAGGGTTGCTTCAAAATGACACTTTCTGTATTCTATAAAGTTTCTTCCTCATTAAATATGTTCTTGACCCTCTAGTGGTAAATCAATTGACTCAAAAATAAAAATAAGTGTCTCATTTGCCATTAGATGACATTACTTTGCATAATTTTACAACAAAATGCTTATTTGAGTTACATTTTTGCTCAAGTGTCAGTTACTGGTTAGGTGTCAATAACTGGGGGTTTCGCCCTACTAGGAATTAAATAATTTTTCTTCAGACATGCATGGATTATTTCTCACTAGTCTTCATTTTTCTCGTAGCATGCATAATTTCATAATTGTATCTTTTAATGATTACAGTTTCTGAGCATTCAAAGTGCAAGTTATTTAATTATTCTCCTTTGAAAATTTTAAATAACAGATTTTCATTAAATACAGCTATTATTAAAGGAAACTGAAAAGGGTTTTCTGACTTCTTTTGATGAATGTTTACATTTTGATTCAATCTAAAATATAGCAAGCTAAAAAAGACTTAATTTGATAATATAATGTCCTTTTGACCATTTGTAAGTTACTTGTTTAATTTAACATCTTCGATTTTTTAAACTATATTTATTTTTAGTTTGATTTTGAAATACACAAAAGTTTTAAAATAGGGGCTTTCAACGTGAGAGCCGCGGCCGCAGAGCTGCCACTATTTACGTATAGAACAATTCGCCTCATTAAGTCACATAGAGTTTGCGATTAAATAAGGAGAAGAATTTAAATCGGAAATAGTTGTGACAAACGGTTTTCAGAAAAAAGTTTTCGGTACGCATTTTTTTTTTTAAACATGAGTGGAAACTAATTGAAATCTATAATTCTTAAAAAAGAATGTAAAATCAATGTTTCATTGGAAAAAATACAAAAATAAAATCATTAGTGATATGTCAATACATTTTATGCATTAAAATAATGGGAAACGTGCACTTTAAAAAAAATTAATTTAGGTTAATTAAACAAAAGAAAGACTAAAAAAATTTAATGTCAACTTCTCAAGTTCTTTTACATACATAGACACTTTTTAAAAAATATATCTTGATAATATACGGAGGAAGTAAATAATTTGTCTTCAGATATGCATATTTTTTTCTCACTATTCTTCATTTTTCCTGTAGCATGCATAACTGAATCTTTTAATAATTACAGTTTCTGTGCTTAAAAATTCTACGAAGTGCAAGTAATTTAATTATTTTCCTTTGATCATTTTAATTAATTAATTTTCAATAAAGCTAGCTATGATTAAAGGAAACTGAAAATTGTCTTCGGACTTCTTTTGATGAATTCATTGGAATTAATACAAAAATAAAATCATTAGTGATATGTCAATACATTTTATGCATTAAAATAAGGGGATAAGTGCACTTTGAAAAAATTTAATTTAGGTTAATTATACAAAAGAAAGACTAAAAAATTTTGATGTCAATTTCTCAAGTTCTTTTACATACATACACACTATTAAAAAAATATGTCTTGATAATATACGGAGAAAGTAAATAATTTGTCTTCATATATGCCTGTTTTTTTCTCACTAGTCTTCATTTTTCCTGTAGCATGCATAATTGAATCTTTTAATAATTACAGTTTCTGTGCTTAAAAAAATCAAAAAAAGTGCAAGTAATTTAATTATTTTCCTTTGATCATTTTGATTAATCAATTTCCAATAAAGCTAGCTATGATTAAAGGAAGCTGAAAATTGTCTTCGGACTTCTTTTGATGAATGCATTGGAATTAATACAAAAATAAAATCATTAGTGATATATCAATACATTTTATGAATTAAAATAATGGGATAAGTGCACTTTGAAAAAATTTAATTTAGGTTAATTAAACAAAAGAAAGACTAAAAAATTTTAATGTCAATTTCTCAAGTTCTTTTACATACATACACACTATTTAAAAAATATGTCTTGATGATATACGGAGGAAGTAAATAATTTGTCTTCATATATCAGAGTGGCTAGTGGTCAGGGAAAAATACAGTCAAAAAAAGTGATGAACACCAGTATATTCTTATAGAAAAATTTATGTTGATTATTCGATCAAATTATCAACTTGAGTTTTTCTATAAGAATATACTGGTAATTGTATTTTTTTTTACTGTATTTTTCCCTGACCACTAGCCACCCTGATATATGCATGTTTTTTTCTCTCTAGTCTTCACTTTTCCTGTAGCATGCATAATTGAATATTTTAATAATTACAGTTTCTGTGCTTAAAACATTCTACAAAGTGCAAGTAATTTAATTTTTTTCTTTTGATCATTTTAATTCATTAATTTTCTATAAAGCTATCAATGATTAAAGGAAACTGAAATTGTCTTCGAACTTATTTTGATATATGTTTACAGTTTGTTTCAATCTAAAATATAGCAAGCTCAAAATGACTTAATTTGATAACATAATTTCTTTTTGATAATTTGTAAGTTAATTTTTAATTTAACATCTTCGAATTTTTAAAACAATATTTATTTTTTGCTTCTAATTGAAATATGTATAATGTTTTAAATCATGGGCTTCCAATTGGAGGTCCGTGGACCGCAGAGCTACCACTATTTACGCATGGAACAACTCACCTTATTTAATGACATACATTTAGCGATTTAATGTATCGAAGAATTTAATTCGGAAATTGTGGTGATAAACGGTTTTTAGACAAAAAGTTTGGACACCTCTGTTGTAGTTTTAAATCACCAGTGGAAACTAATTAATATATAAAACTGTTAAAAAAGAATGTAAAACCAATCGTTGATTACAATTAGTAAAAAAAAATGAAATCATAAGTGATATCGTCACTACCATGTCAAACTATCGAATATGAAAAAATTCATTTTCCATTACTTTTAAAAATGGGCGTATTGTCACCACTAAATTTTAATAGTATTCTTCACCAGGATTGCCAGTTTGACATCCTTTTTCATTCAGAAACTCAGAATTCATATTAGAAATTTTAAACAGAAATTTTTGCTTTATTTAATGACAGACATTTATTGAAAAATTAAAATAAAAATTTCACTCTCTAAATTTCTGGTGGGAATTCGTCATCTCTAAATAAATAGAAAGGTCAGAAATTTTATTAGCATTCTTACAAGTCGATGAATTCTAATAAAATTTAGTGATGCCAATCGGCCCATTTTTAAAAGTAATGCAAAATGTATTTTTTCATATTCGATAGTTTGACATGGTAGCCACGATATGTCCAGGCCTCGAACCGATCCACCGGTATTTTTTAAAAGTAATTTTGGCGGTAGATTTCTACAACAGTTGCAAGTAAACGCTCTTTACGAGGCGAGTTTTTACTATGTATGCATGATAAATCTAAACTAGAAATTTGTGTAAGGAAATAGTGGTGGACAAAATTTTTTTTAGTCTCTTTTTAGAGAGACCGCTCTGAGGTCTGTATGTTAATACATTTTTTGCATTAAAATAATGGGAAACGTGCACTTTGAAGAAATTTAATTTAGTTTAATTTAATTTTTATCATAAAAATTATAAGTTCTTGTTGCTTATGAACTATTTCTCCAAAAACAAATTTTACCTCTGTTTATGTATAGAACAATTCTCCTTATTCAGTCGCATAAAGTTTGCGATTGAATAAGGCGAATATTTTAATTTGGAAATAGTGGTGACAAACGGTTTTCAGAAAAAAGTTTGGACATTATACAAATACATAGGTCGCAAATGCATACAAAAGAAAGACTAAAAAATTTTAATGTCAACTTCTCAAGTTATTTTACATGCATACACACTATTTAAAAAATATACCTTGGTAATATACGTAGGAATTAAATAATTTTACATAAATACACACTATTTAAAAAATATATCTTGATAATATACGTAGGAATTAAAAAATTTTACATACATACACACTATTTAAATAATATATCTTGATAATATACGTAGGAATTAAATAATTTCTCTTCATAAAAGCATTTTTTTCACTAGTCTTCATTTTTTCCGTAGCATGCATAATTGAATAGTTTAATAATTACAGTTTCTAAGCTTACAAAGTGTACGTGAAATAAAGTGTAAAAAAAGAGCGTTAAATATTTTGATTAATCGTTGCACAAAGTAATTCCGCTTGCTACAAATTTGGATCTACCATTCTATTTCTTCTGTAATATTTAATTCTAAATATAAATATTCTCTTTATTTAATGACAGAAAATTTGCGATTAAATAAGACTAAGATTAATATTTAGGAATACTATTTCGAAAACATGGCATGACCAAAAACATAAATTTGCGACTCCTGTCAGCAATGTGTAAAACAAAAATCACAGTTCACAAAAAAATATTATTTTATCATTATCATACAATTTATATGCCAGAAATATAATGCGTGGAATGAAGACGGCATTATGAAATGAACGGGTAACAGATAATCCGACTAAAACAAGGAACAAGATATATGCCACTAAGTAACTTCTATTAACGAGTTAAATATTAACACTTAAATGCATAGTGTATCCAATTGGCAAGACGTTTTATTTAACTTTTAATAAATAAATCAAGTTCTTCTCAATCACTATATTTATATAGAAATATTAATCCTGTAAAATTAACATAAGTATGCTACTAAATAAAGTTAAAAATCTATCTTAAAATTTCTGGTGACTAATTATTAATATAAGTATAAAAAAACACAATTCTAAAAGAAAAATTTATGCACTGTAGGTTTAATTACGTCTTCACAAACAGAGCATTGGGCCATTATTTCGCTCATGACTCTGAGAGAAACATATTTCATCCCACAGGAAGCACCTAATAAGAATATTTAAAAAAAAAAGAAATTTAATAGTATATGTTAGCGAAAATAATTCATAAATAAACTGCTAAAAAGCTTTGGGATAAAAAAAAGAGCGTTATATATTTAGATTAATTGTTGCGCAGAATAAATCATAATAGACATTTTAATATGCTTTTAAGAAGTTATTTCACGGTTATTTTCTTTATCCCGAAGATTAATAGCTATTTGACCCAGTAAAATTATTACAGATCGTTAAATATTACACTTTTAAGAGAAAAATCGCATTTTCATTTTATGACGCATTTTACATTAAATTTTTGATATTATGAGTTTGAACAATAGAAAATTCTAATCAGAAAATAATATTGTTCCATTACGTCGCTACCATGTCAAACTATCGAATTTGAAAAAAATGCATTTTTTATTACTTTTAAAAATTGGCTGATTGTCACCACTAAATTTTATTAGAATTATTCGCCTAGTGAGAATACTAATAAAATGTCTGTAAAGAACAGGGTTACCTTCGTATTTATTTAGCGATGCCAAATTCACACAGGAAATTTTGAGAGAAAATGTTTTGCTTGACGTTAACGGTAAATGTCTGTTATTGAATAATCAAACATTTCTGTTTGAGATCTCTGATATGTTTTCGGAGTTATTGAATGTAAAAGGGTGTCAAACTGGACGATATTAACCCATTAAAACCAACTGGTACCATATGGTACCGGAATAGCTGCCCTCCATTTTTTTGTTTGTATACCAGTATATTTTAAGAAAAATATTCACTTTATCTGATGACAGAAACTCCGCAATAAAAGGAGACTAAAGTTGCTACTTCGAAAAATTGGTATGAAATGCAATTTTTGCATTTTAAAGAGAAAAATAATTCCGGCTTTAATGGGTTAAATAAGAAGTTTTGTGATGTTTTTGATGCTTGTATAAAAATGTCCAATAATTATTCTATAAACATCGATTGTCATAGGTCAGTACACATCCCTTTAATTAAATTCAAAAGTATAATAGCAGATTATACAGGTCTCGCAGTGTTCCTGAAATTTTTCACTTTTTCTAAAACTGTTTTAAAAAGATAGTCATTATGATAGATTTCTGTTGGAGATGTTAAAAGAATTCTACCACAAATATTATCGTCTTCAAAAAGTAGTAGCAAGGATAGAAATTAGAAACGCTGCAATTCTTGAATATTTATCAAAAAAAATATTTACAAGTATAAATATATAAGGTGTTGCGAATATTAGGTGCGAACTCGCAAAACACGACTCAACGGGCAACAATAATGCTATAGCTGTACACCTTCCAAATTTTTTCAAGTCAATTAATCATATTTTAACAGGAAATTACATTTAACCCTTCTTTGCATGAATTTTTCTTTTACAATTGTGTTTTTATACATATATTAAATATCAGACACCAGAAATTTTAAGATAGATTTTTAACTTTGTTCAGCAACATAGTTCACGCGAAATTTAGTGGATTAATATTTCTATATAAATATAGTGGTGCGCAGAAGTTGATTTATTTATTAAAAGTTAAATAAAAAGTGATGAAAATTTACATCACTATGCAATTAAGGGTTAAGACTGTATAACTACTAAAAAAAAGAAACGTAACATTGTATTAAAGCGTTTTTTCTGATTATCCGGTTTTTATCTGATTTTTAAAAACTGAAGGTTGGAGCTATGGTCATACGCTTTTATCATTATCTTTATTTTATCAGTTTGCATTCAAAAGCAAATTTTAGAGTACGGCAAACGAACATGGATTCTTGTAATTAATTATAGATTCTTCATAACTCTTGTATTAGAGATTTAAAATCACTTTTTACGCTTACTCATTTTTGTTTTACAATAATTTCAACACATACTCTTAAATTATAAAAAAATCATATAACAATCTTTATTATTATTATTATTATTCATGTTTTAAAACTGCAGGGTTAATGTCACTAAAACAGCTTCTTCTCCGAGCACTATGAATCACTTGAATAAAGAAATTTGTCAATGCCTCTTCATGGAAATGTGATTTAGGCAAAACATCTTTCAGTATGGAAGAATGTGTTGTTAAACGTTTCGAATAAAGAATTACATTTATAAAAATATGCATGAAAATTCGCCAAATTAACTTAAATTTCATAATGAACTGAGGAAAGCATTTTCAACTAGATAAATTATATTTAATGGTTGGAGTATGGTTGAGATTTATTCCAACAGAGTGTATAATGCCGGGACCAGGACACGAAACTGGGTTGGCACGGCAAGCGAAAGAACCCAGGTTTGATTCCTGTCCAGGGATTTTTCGCTCTGTTGGAATAAATCTCAACTATGATACTCCACCCATCGAATGTCACTTTATTACTTACCCATCATACGTAGTATAGGGTAAATCTTGTAATCGTTTTGAAAATCGAAAAAAAATTTTTGACGGATTTACACGTTTCAGACACTGGAGAATCCGAAAAACATACTTTTAGAACAAAAAATTGCCGTCCCTCTGTCTCTGTGTCTGTGTGTGTGTCTGTTAACGCTCTATCTCCCCAAAAATAGAGATAGAGAATTGAAATTTGGTATGTACTTAGTATGTAACAATGGGAAGAAGCTTATTGAATTTCAATAACATCGATTATCCGCAGCTATTTTTTCGAAATATTCGTTCTGATAAAAGGTATATACAAATTTTCGAAATTGTTTATTTTATGGAGTGAATATAAAACACAATAAAAAAACATTAATTTTGCATAAAAAAATGAAGTTGATCGGATACTTCGTTGCCGAGATATTTGTAATCATATTTTCCATATTCTTCGATTTTTCATGACCCTGTATTTCATTCAAATTTCAATTCAAAGATATATTTTAATTGGAAATGAGACGCTTAATCTGACGCAATAAATCATTCGTTAATATGATTATCAATTTCGGAGTTATAAAGATGTTTCTTTTACGCAATTCAGTAATACAGCATTTAAAGTTTATGACGTCATAAAGCCACGATTTTATTCGAATTGCAATGCATTTTATAAATAGTTTACACATGTTTTATTTTCAAATTTTATATTACGCATATCCATGATGGGTAAGTATTACGGTGCCCCCCCCCCCCTCAAAGACTAGTTTTTTTTTTTCATTTCGGTTTCTAAAGATGAGAAGAAATCTTTTCTAATTACATAAACATTAAAAAAGTCAAAAACTCCAAAAAATTGCGTTAATTTGAATTTTATATAAGGCACTAATAAATGAATAGTGCAGTGTTATTTCGTGCAAATTTTTCTTATAGTTGCATGTTGTTGAATATAGAGTTATCTGACGGCAAACATCGGTAGAGACGAGCCGCGGTGCTCCACCGATCTCGGCTGCTTTTCGTCCTACATTCAACACTAATTCTAAGAAACGCATGAGTGTTGGAAACAATGTAGTATATGTATTTGAAACAAGTTAACAATGCCATAGAATGAAATAGAGTTCCATAAATATTACGAAATATATAAAAATTAATTGAATATTAAAAATAAGAAGGAATCATGAAAATGCGTGTTAAAACAAATCACTTCACTTTCTCTAAATATTAACTACGAATTAAGTAATTCATTTATGAAGATGTCCAATTTTGCGGTTATCAAAAATAATAATTTTCAAGCTCTTTTCATAATAGATAATTAATTTATCATTTTAAAAACGAAATAAAATATTTAACATATGATATAAAATATAAACTTAATTTAAATTTTTGTGTGTTAAAATCTTAGCGAAACTGGGTAACATTTGAAATCAAATTAAGTATAATTTTTTTAAAGATTATGACAACTAAAAAACAGGTGACATCCCTGAAAAGCGTACACAGAAAAAATAAGTTAAAAATATTAATTTTTTTAAGACATATCAAAGAGACGAATGCATCAAGCGCTCATAGGTTTAACGTTATTGAGTGGATTTTTTATCTCAATGAACAACACGCTTAAGATCATTTCATACGAATAGCATTTATATGCAAAACATACTGATTTACATATATTTTGAATGAGTTTAACTAGATAAAATATATTCTAATAAGATATTCAAAAATATTTCACTGTTTAGCATGTTTTAGTTTCGTTATCTACTTATGATGCATTCATTCTTGTAAACCTCTTCTCAATTTTCTTTTCCATGCTCTTAATTACTTACTCATCATACGTAGTATAGGGTAAGTCTTGTAATCGTTTTGAAAATAGAAAAAAAAATTGACAGATTTACACGTTTCAGACACTGGAGATTCCGAAAAACATTTTTAGAAAAAAAATGCGCCCGTCTGTCTGTGTGTGTGTCTTTAAACGCTCTATCTCCCGAACAAATTGAGATAGAGACTTGAAATTTGGTATGTACAGTCGTGGAAAAAAAACTGAACACCCCCTACTAACTCTGCAACAAGTTATAGTAGAAGGAAGTGACTGGTACTAAACGATTGGAAATAAAGTCTACTTTTAAATTATGCATATAAAATTTGCTTAGGGGGCCATCTACATATCAAAAATACATATTTTAAATCATTTGGATGATAAGTTTTCGAATTATAAACATTCAAATTTTAGAGCTTCTAATGTTAAATTACATTTTCATATTTTTATTAATATCTCCCGAAATTATAATCCTAATGTGCTAATGTTTTGTTTGGTTATAATACTCAAAATCCCAAACATAACTACCGTAATTTCCGGCGTATAAGCCGCAGCTCAAAGAGTCGTTTTTCGACCCAGAAATATTATTTTATAAAATGTAACTTAAAAGATCGCTGTAAATATTTAACTACAATTATTGAATAAAATTTCTGGGTCGAAAAACGACTCTTTGAGCTGCGGCTTATACGCCGGAAATTATGGTAAGTAAAATTTATAATTTTTATGATTTTATAATATGAATTATGAACTATGAAATTAATATTCGAAAAAATTATGAATTTCAACCTACAATTTTTTGATGGATTTATATTTATTATGTCCTGCTTTATGCGTATTCAAAATTTCAAATTTTTCTTCCAAGTAGTTTTCAAATTATGCTTAAAAACGGCAAGATGCTGCTTTAAGGGGCCGTCTATGATGTGCATTAAAGCATAGTTAGAACAGGGATGAGAGCGCTCCCACTCAAATACCCGATTGTCACCACTAAATTTTAATAGTATTTGTCACCTTATTCAATGACGGAATTTCTGAATTTCATTACGGTGGAGAATACTATTAAAATTTAGTGGTAAGTGTCGGACATTCAGGTCGGAGCGCTCTCATCCCTGTTTGAAAAAATATTATACTCATAGGCTGGGATTACAGTGACTTGATAAACTTAGAGATTAAGTCTGTCTTACGATATAAACAATGCGTAAACCGTATTTCAGTGCTTCGCGATCTTAGGCTGGTTTGAAAGCTACATTAAACTGATGCGTAAGTGAATACGCGCGCGCGCACAAGAAACCTCACAACGACATATGATTGGAGTAATATGTAAGATAGCGAGGCACTAGAATCATCCCAGTCTTGATTAGTATATATATATACATATATATATATATATATTTCTTTTACTTTTTCAATGTCTACTTTTAAATTTTTCATTAAAATTACGTAAAACGTATTTGCATGAGATGTATGTTTACGTCATTTATGCAAAATAATTTCGCTTTTATTGATAAATTAATAAAGCTCATTTTTGAAAAATATGAACAGTTCTACCTTAGAAAAAAATTGTGCAATCATATTTGTTATCTTTAAATGAATTTATAGCTTCTTTTCCTGTCTAATAAAGCTATATTGTTTTTTCTGCAGTATATACAGGGTGTTTCACAAAGGACCCCTAACTTTAAAAATCAATAACCCAGAAACGGTTATAGATCGAAACATGAAACCAGTGGTATGTTTATTAAAAAAATCGTAAGAATCTTATACATATATCTCAAAATTTAGTTAAAAATAGCACCGATAGATGGCGCTGAGAGCGTTAAGAATCCTTCCAAAGTGAGTTCAGAAGCATAGAAAGAGTATCCGTCTACGATTTCGCTATTGAAATCTGATCGGCGAGGTCGAAGAGGCTATTTGTCAAGCTTGTGTGTCGATTTCCGGGGACACACTACAGAGAGTCACTGACCATTTCATTCTGCGTTTGCGACATGTCTGTTGTGTAAAAGGTACACATATTGAATCACTTTTTATGCGATGCGCCTACTTATCGCAGCGCCATCTATCGGCGCTATTTTTAACTAAATTTTGAGATTTATGTATAAGATTCTTACGATTTTTTTAATAAACATACCACTGGTTTCATGTTTCTATTTATCAACGTTTCCGGGTTATTGATTTTTAAAGTTAGGGGTCCTTTGTGAAACACCCTGTATGTATGAAATGAGGTTTCTTATAAATACATATGCGTAGTGTATTTGCTGAAACAAAATGGCCCCACAATTAACTGGAGAACGAAAGGCCAAATGATTGGCATGTGGCAAGCTGGAAGAAGTTTTCGTTGTATAGCTAGGCATTTTCAAGTGTCTCTTCAAACTGTTTCAACATGGATTAACCCCTTCAGGGTCAAAGTACTCTTATAGCTAAAATAGTGAAATGATTGATTGACACAAGGATTCACGAACGAATTTATTTTAAAATAACTAAAAGCTGTTCCTCATGTACTTTATAAATTGAAAATTTGCTTATAAAATTCTGGTGTCATTGTGGCATTTTGGGATTAAAATTAAGTGGTATATATAATATACCGCTGCCCTTCAAGGGGTTAACAGGGGGATTTTATATAGGTAGTTTATTGAAAAGAAAGAAGAAAAACTTTATATTTACATTCAATTTATTTAAATTTACATTAAAATTACGTTACAGGTAATTATTTTTATGTTTCGCAATACAAATTTGATAAACCGTCTTTGTAGTAGTGGTCGGCCTGGGATCTTATCAGACAGCCAAGCTCGAGAAGTTGTTGCAATGGCTACAGTAGATCCCTATACGTCTTCTAATCAAATTAAAGATGATTTACAACTTCAAGTAAGCATGTATAACTAAGAGACGATAGAATGTATTATATATATATATATATATATATATGTATATATTTACGGCATAATTTCTTGATGGCGGCTGAAAAAACAGCATTAACCGAAAACCAGCGACTCAACGCATTTAGTAAGTCTCCAGTTCTTCGGTTCGAGTGTACTGTCCATTGGGATTTAGGTTTCAGCCACCGTTTACAAATAATATTAAACGTAGCGGAAGAATTGCAATTTGTGGGACTGCATGTCGGCGCAGGGCATTGCATCTCTGTCATGCATTCGAGATCATCTAGACGCAATATCAATTGTGACATAGTAGAACACGCAATGATTCCTGATGTTTTAGAAAACCACTGTCCGGATGGATTTGTATATATTGTTATTTGGTGAATGATATTACTAAACAATAAGGTTTTTACAGCATACTACATACAATTATTTATTAATATTATTAATTAAAATATATTAAAAATTATTTATTTTATAGTTTTGCGCATTTTAGATCCTAATTTTTTACTGGTTTCTTTTCCCAAAACATTGCCCCCTCCCCCTCTCCGCTTCAATATTCAAATACGAATTATCATTGCTTGCTCTAGAATGTTAATTGATTATTTCATTAAATGAATTAAGAAAATATTTATAAATGCAACTTTCTCTATATGCTATGCAATACCAATAGAATTAGTTTCGGTTTTAAAGAATAACTAGTTATTTTTAATCGCAATAAAGATTCTTTTTATGACAGGTGTGCAGATATAAATCCTTTAACTTGCCAGCTTTGGCACACATATCATATCGACAGTGATAAAACACGCCTTTCCACCATCTTTACAGAACTGAGTGAAAAATTTCAATAGAAATTTGAATAGAGGCATTAATCAGTTAATTGCAAAATTTCAAATGAACTACCAGAATAGGTTTAATCACAGAATTATTAACCCTATCCCGAAGGAGAATAACGGATGTAAAGTTATTCAGGTGTCTATATAACATAGATTTAGTTTTACCGTAATTTCCGGCGTATAATCCGCAGCTCAAAGAGTCGTTTTTCGACCCAGAAATATTATTTTATAAAATGTAACTTAAAAGATCGCCGTAAATATTTAACTACAATTATTGAATAAAATTTCTGGGTCGAAAAACGACTCTTTGAGCTACGAATTATACGCCGGAAATTACGGTAGTTTTTGAAATAAATCGGAATATAAATCTTGCGAACATATCTCAAAACAAGACACCCCCCCCCCCTACTGCTTTATACTATTTTTTTTTATTCTAAATTTTGTATTTGCCAATATTATTCACGTTTCTGCCAATAAATTTTAAAAAGAGCGGGTTAAATATATGAAAAATCTGAGAAAAAGCATTATAAAAACGCCTTTAAAATTCCAATAACATTTACACATTCTAAAACTATTTTAATTACAAATAATCTTTTTTTTTTAAATCGGATAACTCAACATTTGTAAACATTATTTTACCGCATATAACAATAACCGAAACTTATTAAGTGAGTAAAATGGTCATATCGGTAAAACATAATACATTTAAAGAAGTGACTTAATCATTCCGCAGCATTTCAACAATCGAGTACCGAACTTCAATTTGGATACAACCCCTAAAATATGCTCATTATAAAGTAATTAATTTCTCTGAAACTAATCGTAGGAATTTCATGAAATTTGGTATCTAGGCATAGTTTGAACTGCTGATTTCAAATATCTTGTTAAATTTGGATCTTGCTATTGAAAAGAATAAAGTTTGGGTGCGTTTTTATATGTAGATGGCCCCCTAAGCAAATTTTATATGCATAATTTAAAAGTAGACTTTATTTCCAATCGTCTAGTACCTGTCACTTTCTTCTACAAAAATTTGTTGCAGAGTTAGTAGGGGGTGTTCAGTTTTTTTTTTCCACGACTGTACTTAGTATGTAATAATTGGAAGAAGCTTATTGAATTTCAGTAACCTCGATTATCCAGAACTATTTTTTTGACTCTCAAAATATTTGTTCTGATAAAAGGTATTTAAATTTTTTCGAAATTGTTTATTTTAAGGAATGAATATAAAATACAATAATAGTTACCGAGATATTTGTAATCATATTTACCACACTCTTTCATTCTTCATGACCCTTTATTTCATTCAAATTTCAATTCAAAAATATATTTTAATTGGAAATCAGACGCTTAATCCAACGCAGTAAACCGTTAGTTAATATGATTATCAATTTTGTAATTATAAGGATGTTTCTTTTACGCAATTCAATAATAGAGCATTAAAATTTTATGACGTCATCAAGCCCCGATTTTATTCGAACTGCAATGCATTTTATAAATAGTTTACGCATGTTTTACTTTCATATTTTATATTATGCATATCCATGATGGGTAAGTATTACGGTGCCACCAACGACTAGTTTTTATTGGCATCAGCCTATTCATAGGCTTTCTTTTTTCTCACGATCATTTTTAATTTGACTCTTAATAAAATTAAAATTAACATGATACATTTTTCGAGCTACTTGAAAATTTTTAATCAATATTTTTTGTCTATTTTATCATTTTTATTTCTCATAATAAAATTACACGCTGTATCGTAAATAACTACTTAAAAAGAAAAAAACAGTTTTCTTATAGAAGCGTAAAAGATAAATTATCATTTCAGAAAATATAATGATGACTGTAATGCATCTAAGAGGAAAAGATTTTAATGGATCTTTAAATGGACCTCTAGACGTTTCTTAAAAATCTGTGTTTTAGAGTAATTAATTGTTGTTTCTGGTGCCATCCGAAGCAAGTAATGCAAAAGTAAAGAAGGCTCATTTCGTTATGATTTTTGCGTTTTCTCTTACACAAACATAATTTCTGGAAGCAGAAGTATAATAAATTTATTTTCCATTAGTTTTGAGCTGCAGCTGCAGAGATTTGGCTTATTTAAAGACTATTACTGGGATGTTACATATTTCACAATGATTACATGTTTAGTACCATATATTATAGGCTTTAATATCCATCAGCTTGTTATGTTTTTTTTTTCTTAAAGTGTCAAATTTCGCTTTTCTAATTAATAAAAGTTTTATAATATTCCTAATTAATAAATAAACACGTTAAAATAAAATATTTAAAATTGTTTAAGGAACAAAACTTGCCATATATATTATTTTAATCTGACAAAAATAAAATGTTTTGACAATAAATTACAAAAAGATATTAGTACAAGATTCCAAACGTTTTAAAATAGGATACCTAAGAATCCGATATTTAACAAAAGCTTTCTGTTGTAAGAATTAAAACAATAGTAAAATGCTTAGAAAACATTTTCCTTTCTATATTTTTTAGAGTTTCGACATTTTTCGTAAAAGTTTTCATTTTTACGAAACTATTTTTGCAATTTTCTTTGATTATAAAGTATAAGTCGCTATTTTTATTTACTAATTCTTTTTCAAAACAACATACGTACTTCTCGAAATAAAGAAAAAGTAAATAATAACAAAATTTCTATTTAAATTACTTGTGGTAGTTTGCCCAGGTGGTAATAAGCCCCTGCGGAACAGGTTACAGTTGAAGATTCGACATTTTGAGGATATATCAATTCCTCTTTTTTCACTCTAGTTCCATCGTAAAGATGGCAAAGATGAAAAGCGCAAAATTTTTTTTTTAATATAACTGCATGATACTAAAATTTATTGATGTATTATGATGTAATTTTGATGTATTGATGTAGCGTTTAAAAGCCATCATAATAAAATTCATAAAACAAAATGAGTTTCAGGAAAGACAACGAATAAAAAAAAAAAAAAAAAAAGCTCGCCTATAATTTTACTTTTATCTGTTTACTTTTTATCTGTAATTTTTAATGGATTTTCATTATTATATATTCATTATTATATTATTATCATTTCAAATAGTCATAGGCATTAATAAAAAGTATTTAAAAAATGCATCCGTAAAAAAAAAAAGTTTAAAGATTACAGCTTAGTAAAGGTTCAAGGAGGATTTTTGGAGCGTACGTACGTGAGGCGTAATGCCTACGTTTACCACGAAAGTATGAGGTGTCGATCAAAGCAGAAGACATCAGATATTAAGAAAGTTCGATCTTGGTCTTGTCGCAGAGAGCTGCGGTGGATAAATCTGGGAGGATCTATAGGTGCATCTCGTGGAGCACCTGTAGATTATAAATAATGTAACTGAACAGAAAACTCTCACTGTAATGGAATATTATTATCATTCAAAATGAGCTCATCAAACATTAACAGTTATTATCTCCATCTTCAGCATGATTTTATGTAACTATAAACAAAAAAATGGGGTATATTACAGAGTTCGTACTCTTTTACCACGATTTTTTATTAGAATTTTTCTATTTCATATTTAAATAGCAGAAATTGTAGACCACTCGTTTAATTGCAGGATTTGTAATACTTTTCTGCTTTTAAATAAGGCAGAAAATTCTATTAAAAATTGTGGTAAAAGCGTACGAGCCCTGCATTATACGTGCTACTTTGAAACTTAAATTGTTTTCCCTTAAAATAAGCGTTTATTGAATTTGTGAGGACAGCAATTTAAATTAAAGACATATAATCTTTCAAAAAACAGCATATATTAAGAATTATTGTGATGCTATATAATATTAATTTAAATTAAGTCCATTTATTGTTACAAATAATAAGTCAACGTAATGAAATAAAAGAATCCCGAAAATTTTTGAACAAATATTCATTTATTTTTTCTTCAATAAACAATACTGTAATTGATGTCTCAGAAAGCGCATACGACAAATTTAAATTCCACAGTAAAAGTATTTTCAAAATGCGGGTTTATTGAGTGAGTTTGACAACATTGAAATAAAGATTAAACTTATCACAAATGTAAACAATACAAACATTATAAACATTTAATGCCGATTTCTGAAATTTTTCATTTATGTATTGCCCTTAATATATATATATATATAGCTATATACTTTTAATTATTTAACTAGGATGTAATCAATTGTCTTTATGAAAGCGATATTTTTTTTGTACTAGTCTTAATTTTCTATCGAAGCTTTCAATAACTAAAATTGGTGAGTTTAATAATTTCAACAAGGAGGAAGTTATTCATATAATTGCCGTTGAATATTTCAATAAATTAGTTTTTTCTTTTGGAAACTATGATTAAAGGATAATGAAAAGTGCCTTCTGACATCTTTTGTCGAATTGTTAAATACTCTTTAAATACTGTTTATTTAAAAAAATGTACTATGCAGAAGATAACTTACTTTTGTAATGTGATTTCCCTTTGGCAAATTTGTAATTAATCTTTTTGCTTCAAAATTTTGATGCTTTTACAAAAGTAATTTTTAATTTAGTGTATATCGAAAATATTCAAAATTCCAGTGCATGGAAATACAATAACTATAATTACTCAAAATGCATGCAAAATGAAAGAGTATTTAAAATCAACTTTATGCTTCAAAGCAACTAAAAACGTGTAATTGGAAAAATGGAAGTTAATTTTACTCATAATAGTATTAAAAATGCCTGTTAATGTTATGTAGTTTCAATTTATATGATGTAATGTTTTAATATCAATGGACTATAATTAAAGGTTTTATCAGCTGATGCAGACACAATGCAGTAGTACCTTTGACGAATCCAGATCATGGATTTTCCCGTATTTAATAAATCAGACTCGAATATTTGATAGTGACTATTCCGCTTATAACAAATCTTTAAAGATTTATATACCGGTTATGGATATTTAGAAAAAAAAATATATTTTTAAATGAGAAAACGTATTTAAAGTAATTTCTATTCATCCCTTGTAAATTAATTATTTCCATTTGATTTGTATCAAATTGTCTGTATTTGTATTTTGAAAACGCATGTTTCCTTTTTTTTACGGTATGAGAATATTTCCGTGGGAAAATTCGACCATTTAAACGTTTTTTTTTTTTTTTTTTTTTTTTTTTTTTTTTTTTTTTTTACTTAATGATATCGTCGCTACCATGTTAAACTATCGAATGTGAAAAAATGCATTTTCGTTACTTTTAATAATGGGCCGATATTCACCACTAAATTTTATTAGAATTATTTGCCTAGTAAAAATACTAATAAAATATCTTTGAAGAACAGGTTTGTCAGTTTGGCCTCCTTTTTTATACAGAGATGCCAATTTCAAACCTGAAATTTGTATAGAAAATTTTTTACTTAAAGTAATAACGTAATAAGCTGTCATTCTATAAAGAAAAAAATGTCTGTTTTAAATTTCTGGTATGGATTCAAAATTTCTGAATAGAAAAGGAGGCCAAACTGGCAACCTTGGTAATGTTGCAAACCTGCAACCCAATTAAAATTTAGTGGTGACAATCGGCCCATTTTTAAAAGTAATGAAAAATGCATTTTTTCATATTCGATAGTTTGACATGGTAGCGACAATATAAGAGGTGATCAGAGTGGATACAATTAAACCACAATTCTTTAATAAAATCTTTCGACTTATTTATTCGGAGAAGAACGTTACAAATTTTGCTATTAACAAAGGCGACTATGATGTCTGCGATTTAAATATTAAATAGAAATTTTCTAATCTGAAATAGTTGTGTCAGACACCCTGGAAATTCTAAGAAGTATACGCACCTTGGGTTTTTTGTTTTTTAGAATGAAAAAAAAAAATAAACGTTTACTTCTGATATTCAATTGTTGGAGTATCATAGTTGAGATTTATTCAAACAGAGCAAAAAATGGCTGGCCCAAGACGCTTAACTGGGTACTTTTGCTTGCCGTGCCAACGCTATTTGTACTGAGCTATCCCAACGATATCCTGGCTGACACATTTCACTATTATTTGCTGGACAAGGCTGCGAACTGCAGCGCTTATTGCATTCATCCGAGCTATAACTGTAGCAAGTTTACATGATGCATCTGAAATAGCACGGAAACTCCTGTATACCATGTAATTAGGTCATAATGAACGGAGGAAAGTATTTTCAACTAGTATTTGGATATTAGATTAGGAAAGTATTTGGAATAAATCTCAACTATGATACTCCAACCATTGAATATAATTTACCTTGTTGAAATTACTTTCCTCTGTTCATTATGACGTATATATTTTTTTGTATTTAATGAAATCAGCTCCGGGATCACTATATATCTTTAAGAAATATTTGTAAAAACTCCCCCATCAAAAAAATTCCACCCAGTACCTTTTAGTCTGAAAGTTGTCACTGAAAGAAACAGAAATATCCATTCGACTTATAAATAATTTCTTCTTTCATTTTATGTTAAAAATTAGCATCGGGGTTCGCCTTCAAACAGAAATTGTACCAAACTTTAAAATACTTTTGAATGCGAACACCTAATTTTGGCATCAAATTTTGATTTTGGGCAAATTTTATCTTAGGATACTAAACAGGAACTCCGCTAGTCAAGTAGTTTAGACATTATGATTGTTTAAAGTTTGGAACTCCTAATGTTAAATTTATTTCCAATCGTTGTACAGCAGAATGCAACGCGGGTATTTTTTAAAAAAACAGAACTCAAAACCTACATGGCAGAATAAGTTATAATTTTGTATTTGCATATTTAAAGCTTCTGGAAGTCGATTTTTGTTAAACATTTTATGGGTTACAATTCATATTTTTCCAAAAAAAATATTTAAATAAAACAGATATCTTCGAAACAAATATGGATTTTAACCTATAATTTTTCGCAGAAACTGATTTGTAGAAGCTTTAAATATGTGAATCTGAATTACAGCTCATTCCATTAAGTAATTTTTAAGTTATGCTTTTCATATTTCGCTAAAATAAATTGATAGTTCATCATTAACATACTACAGCAATGCAAGTAATATCAAGCGTGGGATAAAGAAATCATTCGCATTTTCAGGAATTAACACACGAATGAATACAAATATGGAGACAAAGAAAAAATTACAATATTCAATGGAGTAAGTTATTTTATTAACGAGTTAAATATTAATTACCTCTTAGTGAACACAGTATTGATCCATTAAATTACATAACTCAGAAAAAAAGATATTCCATACCATAGAAAATATTTAAAAATAATATTAAAAAGAAACTTTAATGGGACATGTAAAGGAAAATAATGTATAAATAAACTACTAAAGAGCTTTCTGATACAAAAAAGAGCGTTATATATTTAGATTAATTATTGTGAAGAGTAATGTATAAATATACTTTAATAAGCTTCCAAGAAATTATATTACATTTTTTCTCTTTTATCCATAAAATTAATTGTTTTAGCAAGTGAAATTATTAGAGATTATTATGTATAACACAACTTGCAAAAGAAATAAAATGCTTTCTTTATATTTTTTTTATTGGGAGTCTGAATAATAGAAAATTGAAACAGGGTGCGTACAGCTCCACCACAATTTTTAATAAAATATTTGCCTTATTTAATCGCAGAACAATACTACAAATTTTGTGATAAGGGGATTACTAATTCTGCAGTTATATAATGCGACTACTTCGATATAAATATTAAATAGAAAATTTCTAATTACATAAAATGGTGCCACCCAATTTGTATAAGTAAAAATACAGCTTCATTATTTTAATTACGACACATTAAAATGTCTGCAATTGAGATAGGCACAACCGTTTTAATTAAACTAAATATAGGACGCAAGCTTTAATAGTAAAACTTTTTAACAGTATTAATATATTTTTATTCCAATTAAGAATTATCCAACAGCGATCAACTGGTATTTACGGCTTTAAATGGGTCCTTTTGTTGAATATGTCAACAAGAATTATCCAACAGCGATCAACTGGTATTTACGGCTTTAAATGGGTCCTTTTGTTGAATATGTCACCAAGAATTATCCAACAGCGATCAACTGGTATTTACGGCTTTAAATGGGTCCTTTTGTTGAATATGTCACCAAAAAATTCTTGGTTTTCCAAAACTTAATTCGTCTCATTCAATCCATTAATTTTCATTGATAATTAGTTCTACAAGTATTGTTGTACAATGTCGAACCAATCACTAAAATGTAATAGCCAATTTTGCCTTACTTAATCTCCGAAATATCCTATTAAATAAGACAACTTTTTATTAAATTTTAGTGTTAACAACAAAACGTACATTTTGGTGCTATGCACACGGTACTACAAATACACTATATTTCCAATGATGACCGGTCACTTGCAATTTTAGACGTTTTGTTATATATCTGGAAAGATGCATGAGGAATTATCCTGAAACTTCAGGAGTGTAAACAACATGATAGACGTCATATATTTCCGCGAAGATTTTTTCCCGAAACCCCATAAGGGGCCGTCAACAAATTGAAGAAAAACGAATATATTTTGGATAACCCTGTAAAAACTAATATTGCAAAAGCATTCAAACTGTAGATTATGATTAAGTGGATTATTGTAATAATTTGGGTTTATTTTTATAAAGATAGCATGTATACTCGAAGAGAAATTCAGGTTTTTATAAAAAACAGTCCCAATTTTTATCAAGTTTTTTGCTTATAATTTGCAGAGTTTTTAATATAAAAACAAGTTATTCGCAGAAAATATGACAAACAAAATTGTACACAACACCCTGTAATCAGAATTAAAAAATAATAAAAATTGTATGAAAAATGAGCAGGTTCACTAAACATTGTTTCACTGCGCATGCACAAATTCAATCAAAATATACTGCGCATAATATATTAGCTAAATATATAGACCAACTTTTATGAAAGTCTCAAAAACATAGCTTGAAAATTCTGATAGTAATCGTCGATAGAATAAGCTCAAAATTCCCTGTTCCAAAAAAGAAGCAGAAAGATGAGGGGTTGTATCAAATATAGAATGAGAGACACTTCATTCTTATTATGTCAACTTTCATAATCTAGTATATTTGGATACAACCCCTCATCTTTTTGCTTCCTTTTGGGAACAGCGAAATTCGAGCTTATTCTATTGACGATTACTATCAGAATTTTCAAGCTATGTTTTTGAGACTTTCATAGAAGTTGGTCTATACATTTAGCTAATATATTATGCACAGTATATTTTGATTGAATTCGCGCATGCGCAGTGAAACAATATTTAGTAAACCTGCTCATTTTTCTTACAATTTTTATTATTTTTTAATTCTAATTGCAGGGTATAGTGTGTAATTTTGTTTGTCATATTTTCTAAAAATAACTTGTTTTTATATTAAAAACTCTGCAAATTATAAGCAAAAAACTTGGTAAAATTTGGGACTGTTTTTATAAAAACCTGAATTTCTCTTCGAGTATACATGCTACCTTCATATAAATGAATCCAAATTATTACAATAAGACACTTAATTATAATCTACAGTTTGAATGCTTTTGCAATATTAGTTTTTACAGGGTTATCCAAAAGATATTCGTTTTTCTTCAATTTGTTGACGGACCCTTATGGAGTTTCAGGAAAAAATCTTCGCGGAAATATATGAAGTTTATCATGTTGTGTACACTCCTGAAGTTTCAGGATAATTCCTCATGTATATTTCCAGATATTTAACAAAACGTCTAAAATCGCAAGTGACCGGTCATCATTGGAAATATAGTGTATTTTAAAAGGTGAAGTAGTATTATTTACTGTGATAACATATTTAAATTTCGTGAGGATTGGCGAATTTTTAAGAAATTTTGAGCGTATAAAGTAAAAACAAAAAAGACAAGAAAGGAAAAATACCATTTTTCGATATTTAGAATACGACCACTACCAGAACGAGTCCTATCCATCAACTAGGGAAGGGTGATATCAAAAATTTAATATCGCAATATATCACCAAGTTAATATTGATATTGCTGATTCATTTCCGTACAAATTTAAAGTGGAGAAGAAAAGGGACATTTGCTATTTTCTAAAGACAGATGATACAGTAGGAAAATTTTAACAAACAAACCAGAGTACCGTAATTTCCAGTGTATATTCCGCGGCTCAAATAAGTCTGTTTCCGACTAGAATTTTTATATAATAAAATGCGACTTGTTTCTTCTTGGTATTTATTTAACTTTATTTTCTAAATAAAATTTCTAGTGTGAAATAGGCTTATTTAAGCCTCCAGTCGATACTTATCCAGCAATATCACACATTTTGACCATGGATAAAAGAACTTAGATATATGTTTAAGGACGATAGAACCTTGGGCACGTTTCTGCGTAGGTAGCTGGGCAATCAGAACTACTATTCCTACAATGATTAAAAAAAATGTGCCAATGCTACGGCTGAAAATAATGTATTTTGAATTTCGTGTAGGGAATTCATGTAGGAAAATAATACTGTGTCATCAATTTTGAACATTGTTTCAAAAGATTAAAAATAAAATTAATTCTGGCTTAAATTTTCTATTGACCTTCGTATAAATATCATTTAATGCTGTTCGCATTGGTATCTCGCTTCGCCTGTTTGGAATTCGTTATCGAACACGACATAACGATATTTTTCCTGATATAGCAATCTATATAATTTTTCTTTTTACGTTCCTCCTGTATTTTCTATTCCATTTCATTATTTTTTGCATTTTTTATGACTTTGTGACGAATATTACTTTACTCACAATCTTCGTTTAAGTAATGTTCATTTCAAAAGATATCTTATTGTAAAAGTATGAGAGAGAAAAACGCAATTGTGTTTCTGGAAAAAAAATGCAGAAATTAAAGGTAATTAATTTAATTTTAATTTCTAATAATATTTTCAAGAATACTGTTTAAATGGATAGAAGTTTTTAATTGGCCACTTTTACTTATTTTGATTTTTTTAAAGTAAATATAGATTTTCACGTTTAATTTAGTTACGTTGAACTGAAAAAACTTTCCACAGTTTTAGATAATTCAGTTTTCCAAAACAAAACAAAAAACGTGTAAAAGAACTTTAAGAAAAAGAAGGAAACTTAAACTTAAAAAGGTAAAGTGCAACTCTAAAAGAAAAATGTTTGACGAAAAAAAAATTATATCTTCAAAATACTTTTATTTCTTTTTCGAAAATTGCTTATAATAGAAATCACGATAGAGAATTTTTTAATCTGGAGTAATTGAGATCTAATTATAATTGTTCATTTTTCTTAATATTTAATTCAAAAAACGGAAGATTTCTTTTATTTCTTTGTAAAAAATAAGGAAAATGAAAATTTTTTGCTGTTTAAAATTTTAGACATCAAACGTATTTTTCCATTCTGAAATTCTTATATGCTGCATATAAATATAAAGTGCTAAGTTTTAAATTAAAATTTCAAATGGATTATAGATAAACAATACTCGGTTGAATAAAAATTACAATAAAAAATATATATAATACAGATTTTACGGCATCCATTTTTTTTTCTCATCATAAATTATAAACGTCTTTACATGATGTAAGTAGTACCGCCAGTAGTGGCTCGTCCGGCGGTGCTGTATCCCTTTACTACCGGTATTTCCATAAACTAAATATCGCCTAATTCAATCGTGGAACGTTCCAAGATTAAATAAGGTCAAACTTATTGTAAAAAAATAGTGGTAGTAACAAGATTCAGCACCCTCTGATAAGCCGCTACTGAGTACTGCTCTTAATATGTATTGTTCTAATAGTATAAGAAGTAAGTAGGAATACATAAAATCTTTTTAAATATATGTATGTAAAACATACAATGCAAAATTGGCGTATGTAGAGGGGAAATCTTCGAACACCAATTTTGAATATCAGCCTTATTTAAATACAGAAATTCTGTCAACATAAGGCAAAAATTACTATTTCTAAAGACTGGTGAAAGTATGCTTCTGCAATAATCACACTATGGGCGTTATTTTTCTTAGGTGAGATCATATGAAAATAGAACTATTAATAAAGAGTAATTTCGGTAGAGGCAGAGGGAAGCTTTCACTGGTTCCAATTCTTCCCACCCTCTGGCATCGTTAGCGTAAATTTTTGTCTCTGTCTGATACATCAAATTCAATTTATAATAGTTTTTGGAAAAAATTTAATGCCTTTCTGCGTGACTCACTATGTCTGATGTAGGAAAAGGGTAAAATTTATGTTTAAATATTATGCACATTCAATGTAGTAAATGACGTGGAAAGATATAAAATGACAGGAAAAAACTGTGCCGAGAAAGGAAAGAATATAGTCTCTCCTAACAATATTTTTAATATGTTAATTTTTAGGTGCGTTATAAATACGTAGCAACTATAGTCGTCGCCGTCCGTTCGCATATAACAGTGCAAAAAACTACCCAAGCGAATGGTTTGAAGTTTAATATATATATAATATTTCCATAATTTTGTCGAGTCATTTCAAATTTTATGAAAATCTAATCAAAACTTGAAAAGATATAAATTAAAAAAAATTATTAAGTAATGAGATTTTTTCTAAAAACGGTACTTTCTTGTTTTAGCAGCTTCCGAAGATTAATCGCCAAGCCACCTAGATGTATCGCCAAGTTATCTGACATGTATGACCTTATAGTCATATATGACGTATATGACATTTTATAACCTCTATGACCAGGTTATAGTCACATTCTTTATTCTATTAAATCCAATCAAACGTAATTAATTCAGTGATATCCCATGATAGGTAATTATTCTAGGTTAGCATGGTGATTATTTCATATTTAAAATGGAGTCATATTATTTCCGTATTACTGAATTTAAAACCCGAATGTGATTATTTATTTATAGCAATCATATAATCTGCGGACAGTTTTTTGGATAGATGTTTCCGGGGAAATTGATATTAAATGGAAAAATAGTCCAAATATGTATTTCAAGTTTCGAAATTTTCAAAGTTAGGCTTAAGTTACCCATTGGAATTTTCAGTAAATATCAACAAAAGATAAAATGTTGCCAACTTAAATTGTACTTATTTTATTACGCAAATTAATCATATCATAATAACAGTCACTATAATTAATTTCACTAAAATAATAACAGTACGAATACACCTCATTTGTTACGTTTGATGTACAATTTTCAGCTTGTTAAGTTTGATCAGAGTTAACAGATATGCCTAGAAAAACTGTAAAGTAACGAATGATTGCTTCATTTGGCTCAAAAATTGAGAACGTAGAATTTGCAAAATTCATTTATACATTTCTTTGTTATAAAAGCCTATTGTTAAGAAGAGATGTACCTACTTAAAAGTCAGTTCATAGCCTTCTTGAGCATGTCGTCCTGAGATAGCACAAATACATAATAAATATAAGATTTCCAAGAAAATAAGACAGGATAAAAAAAATATATTTTAATATAAAGAAGAAATTCGTAAAAATAAATTTCTAGAATCGGGTAAATTTCTGCAATCGGAGAATTTCAGTCCGTTTTCTTGTCTACTAGTTTAATGCCTTCTGTAAAAAATAATGATTTAATTCACCATTTAGTACGCGCATTATGCATAAAATCTATACAAAACAAATAGCCTTGAATATGAAGCAAATATGTATATTTTAAGGAGACCAGATATGTTTGAAATGGCGAAAATTGACTGAAATTTGATAGTGGATTATGAAGCCTGTAAATAATTTAGACTATTACTTCCTTTTAAATTTATTTATTTACGTTTTATAGAAATGAAAAATATTTGTTAAATTGTAGAAAATAATAACTAAAGTTATACTATTGCCCGACAAAATTAATCAGGCAAAACTAGTTTTGCCACGATTGTGAAATCTATGCTATATGTTTTTCAGTCATTATTTCCGTTTTATAATGCTAAATGTCCCGAGTATATACTACCTGAAACAAACAAAAAAATACTATATATAATAAAACATTCCAAATTCATTAAAATTTTTGCTTGTTACTCAGGTTTTGTGAAGAATTTAATTTCCTTTATTTTAAAAAAGAAACACGCAATCTGTTCACTAGCTCAAAATTTAACTATCCGAAACCGCTGAAAATATATTTCGAGATAACCGCGTTTATAGTTTTACACTTCCCAGATTTCGCCTGCTCGCGGTAGCGTTGCCAGTGGGCAAACTTTTTTAAAATCGGGATTGCGTGATGGGCGCCGCTTTTTTCAATTGCATACCTGCCAACATCGCACTAAACTTCCGTACAATGTATGTTAATTTAACCGAGGTTAAACACGTTTCAAACCAGAATTTTTTTAAAGAAATGCATTCAAATAGGTTTCACGTAAGTATATGAAATTAAATACAGGGTGTTTTTTTTTAAACTGACACTATTCAGAGCCGTCTGTAGCTCGTTCTAATAACTGGATTGACACAAAATTTTGTGAATGGACTAAGAAAACCATGGGAAAAAAGATTCCAACAAAAACAAAATTAGTTCCAATCACCGCCGATAGGGGGAATGTGGCGCTGTACATTGAAAAAGACCCATCAGAAACAGACAAAATTAATAATTTGGATAAAATGCCACGTTTTATTCATCATGTACACTTTCCCTTTCGTTGATCGCAGTTGAAACATCCATTATCACTTTTTCTGCCACCGGTTTACGTCCTCTGCCTGACTGAACTGCTAGCGAGCCTGTTTCTTCGAATTTCAGAATCATTGCTTTCAATACATTAACGGATAAAGGTCCTTTGCGCAGTTTATGGCGTGTTCTAAGTAAACGAAGAGCGGCTGGTGCATTGTACTGGTTACAATATAAGAACTTCACAAGTAACGCGCGCTGCGGTAACGTGAGATTCATTTTCAACCTGAGCTGAAATTGTTTCTCGGTGTTTTTCGCATGCATTTATAACTTAAACTATTGGCGCTACTGTCGCTTGCGTAAGTAAAAATTTGCATTTTCATTTTTTGCCCGTATTTTATGCTAATTCCCAGTTGCATAAATGACCACAGCGCCACATTTCCCCCTATCGGTGGTGATTGGAACTTTTTTTTTTTTTTGGAATCTTTTTTCCTATGGTTTTCTTAGTCCATTCACAAAATTTTGTGTCAATCCAGTTATTAGAACGAGCTACAGACGGCTCTGAACAGTGTCAGCTTAAAAAAAGACACCCTGTATATATTATTTTTTCAGTTATATTTTCTAGTTCGAAACGTCTTAAACCTGGGTTAAATTAACTGACATTGTACGGAAGTTTAGTTGAAAGTTGGCAGGTATGTAATTGGTATAATTTGCCTTGTTTTCGCTTTAATTAATCTTTCATTAAATAGGGTAAATTTTCGTTCTCAAAATACTGGTGGGAATCAAGAAAACGGAATTTAAAAATGTAGCCCAGTAGCAACACTGGTTTGCGGATGAATGTTTACAGGACTTCTACTGGTCCGTTTTTAGAAGATTATCCATTATTTTCAAAGAAAACAATTCATGGTGCGTTTTTACAACGTTTTTAATAAAAAAACCCATCGGGGTAGGTTTCTAAATTTGCAAGAGAATACTAAAAAGAAGACATTTTTTTTGAAAAAACTGGTATTCAAAAAGCATATGGAGTGAAGTCCTGTGTTTACTACTCGTACGATCATAATTTTAGAACATTTCCTTTCAGACCAACTGTACGATATTCTTAAAAACACAAACATCCTAAAAATAATAATATCAAAATATACATTTTCCGTCATTTTAAAACTTTCTGGTCCCATTAAGCCATTGGCGAGCCTCATCACCAAAGCCATTATATATTAAGCCCGAACAGATGAATGGATCGCAAATTGAAAATAGCGCTCTGTTACGGGCGATGTTTTTTTGCATGCTCGAAGATGAACAGTTGAAACCAGAAAAACAACAACAAAAAAAAGAAATTGTGAAACATTAATCCCGATAAGATTGGATATCTGTATGAAGCATGGATCATGGATTACAAACGCACGCTGCTGTAAAATCAGTGAGCTGGATTTTGCAACTTACGAAATCCGAGTAGGCTTTTTTTCCCCACACAGAATTTTCCTTTGACCACTCGCCGTAAGAGAGGAAAGTGGCGCTCATGTTCGCGAACAAAATTTGCATATATTGCTCCTGCTGCGCATTTCTGGTTTGACTGCTGGGCGAAGGATCTGAATGTGGCGCTAATGTGAGCTAGCAAATTTAACACATACTGAGAACGTTCTAAGTTTAATCGCTCTGGTCATCGGTCGTTATAAAATAAACTAAAAATTACTATTCAGAATTTCTGTTGTGAATTCAGAATTTCTGAATAAAAAAGAAATTCCTGAATTGACACATATGTGCAATAATGATGCAAATGGATTAATGACAATCAGTATTGTAAATTTGACCTCCTTTTTTATTAAACAAAACTACCATACTAACGGAATTTCTGTGTAGGAATTTTTCTTTTATTTTATGACAGACATTCCATGATTAAATAAAATTAAAATTGCTGTATAGAAATCGATGGAAGATACGATGGTAGTATATTTGAATAAAATGAGGGCTAATTCGGCAACGGACCCTTCAACAAATCTGTATTTCTGATACTTAAATCTATATATGAGTTTCGATTATACAAAAAAGAAAAGACGATAAAACATGGAAATTTATTCCATTCTGAATAGGTAAGTTTTGTGTATGAGAAAGAAAATCTCATTTGGTGGTCTCTGAAGCAATAACTTTTCTTAGCATTTAAGCTTTATTTATACATTAAAAGTAGAAGGGAATGAATGAAAGAAAAAAAGAAGCATCCATCGATTTCTCCTCAAAGAGATGTATTATAACGTGAAGTGAATTCATGTTGGTTTATCTACGCATTTTCCTCAAATTTTGGAAGTAATTTATTATGTTAAAATTGAGATTATAAAAAGTGTTTTTTAAAGTATTTTAATGGTTATTTTAATATTCTTTTTTTTTTACTCTAAATAAAATGGAAAAAACGGACGTTAGTGTAAAAAAGTAAAATAAATGTCTCTAATGACTTACAATTTTTGTAAAGAAGAGCTCAATAAAGGTTTTTATGGCATTTTGAGAAGTACATCAAAGTTTTTAATTCAGAAAACAAAAAATATAGTACAAAAAATAAATACATACGACTGAATTTAAGGAAAATCAGTTATTAAAAAGATGTAAAAAAAGAGAGCATTGTCTGTGTTTTCTAAATTAAGAGTGAAACATACATAAACATTGTATTGCACTTATCACGCATTGTGAAATAACTAAAACGTACGGTGGTCCGTATAAATATGTTATATAAATATATGTGCATGTATTAATATGTGTGCATATTCAATATAATTTCAGTTTACAAACTGAAGTCTGACAATATATAGAATCCATTCTTTCTTGTTCTAAGTCTCAATTATTCATTATCTTTTATCTTTAAAAACATTTGACGTTATGCACCGTATAAATTTTCATACGTGATAACGATTTGTAAAACGTGTCAGTTAATTCGGAAACATCTCACTTCTATTTATTAAGAATAATATTTGGGTAACTTTATTTTCATACCCTATTTTTAATTATTTATGAAATATAAACATATAAAAAGTCTCTAAATTGATTAAATCTAGTTATAAATTATATGTTGAGTAAAATGCCAAAGCATACTTAGTTGATGATTTAATTATCTAAATTACTTTCGATGAATGAAGTTAATTTAAAGCTTAAGTGGCGTGGATAATGAAATGTTTGCTAAATATGTAAAGTGTTGTTATTATTTTTTTTAAATTGAATGCTCTTAATGCACTTATCGTGTACTAGGAATTGCAAATCTAGTTTCTATTCATAAAGAGTTTGACGTTGTAAGATTTTAGTTTTAATTGTTGAAGAATTTTGTGTGGTAAACTTTCAAAATTTTGATACCAAAAATACTTTTGACATTCATCTTTTTCATTGTTGAAGCGGTATTTCTAAACTAATTCAATCTACCATATTTATTTAACTATAACTTTCTGTTTCTCTGAAAATATTTGTTTTAAGAAAAGTTAATCATTTAAATTCACATGTCCCAATGCATTATTTTTAAAACTGTAAAATGATTAGCTGCTAATTTAAAATACTTCTGTTTTCGTTTGACATTTTACTGTTTAGCGATATTTAATATGTTGTTGGCGTGTCAGAGAAAGTGCCAAGGCACTTCTCTGAAAGAAGGGGTGCCAGAGCCTCAAGAGAGGTTGGACTTCTAGAGCTGGTCTCCTAATTTTGAACCAATTCCAGATGAGAGACTTGCACATGGATTGGCACCCCCAAAGGTAACGCTTATACTAAACGTGGAGGACATTGGAGCCACGAACAGATTTTACGTGCACCAGCTCCCAGTAACGTACACGGTCCCACAGCAGTGGCAGACGATAGAGGTTGTCACCCTCCCAAACACTGACCTTGGTCGATGCTGCTCGCTTTCCGTGATCTTACGAGAACAGAGCTTAACCGTCCGCGCCACTGCAGGACGGTTAAGCTGGTTAACGGTTAAGCCGGACGGTGTGAATATTGAATATTATGGATGCATGAAATACAAAGTTTGAAAATTTCCAATTTTGCAGTTATAAAATAAGAATTTTCAAGATGTGGAGGGTGGTACACAGTTATTAAAAGCATTTCATGTTTGAAAAAAAAAAGAAATGTTAAAAATGTTGTTGCACAAAGCAGTTTTAAATTTTCTTTCCAAGAAAACAATAAACATGTACGTACCTCATTTGATCTTTTTTATTTCAAACACGAAATGCGCTCAAAAATTTTGGACCGCCCTGTACATAAGTCATTTATGATTTGAAAAACAACATTAAATATTAAACGTTGTGATTACAGGAAAACTTTTAGGGACATTTATATTGCAGTTGTTACATGTAAATATAAAAAACGGTTTACATTAAAAATATTTTATTGTTTTAACTTTAGCATGAGCTGAGTATCATGGTATCTACAAATATTTTCACTATATGAAATCTGAAAACACCGAATGTAAAATCGAAATTTTTTACGAAATTTTTACCGAAATGTTTTACGACTATATAGAAATATTTGACGAATTCTTCTGAAACTTCGGGAATGTAAAACAGAGTTTTTGACTACATACTTTTTCAACGAACATTTATTTAGTCGGGAGAGAACTATCACTTGCGATAACACTGTAAAATAAAATGATCAAAATGATCTGTAGATGTGGAAGATAACTATGTGTGTGCTGTAAAACGTTTGTCTTCTTTTGTGTGAAAATAGCACTAATATTCATGAAGATATATTTTTTTTATTATTATTATTATTCAAAAAGTTCCACAGGTTTCTTGTTTATAATACACAAAGTTTACTAGAAAATTTAACGACATTTTCAAAAAACAAAGTGTAGTCGAAATAACATTCTGCAATTAGGGTATGACTATCTATACTAATAAAAGAAAGTTTCGCTAAGTGGATGTGTCTGTATGTGCGTCTGTTGGCGATGGCTAGGAAAATCTAGCCCACCTAGAAGGCTGCAAATTTAGATTTTGGTAGTCCAAACCCTCTCCTGGTGCACCATTACTTCAGAATTTTAATATTTTAATTATTTACTGAAATATTAATTAATATCCACAAAGAACTCTCATAAAAAAATACGCTGTTATTCTCTTGGTTTGGTTGGTTCACTGGTTGGTTTCATCGATTCTTCACAGAAGTAATTAAATAAACCAGAGTAGCGATGCATAAAGTAGGATTTCTAACTTAATAGTGTCAATATGGATTCAAGTTATCAGCGTAGAGCCGTACGACTGCCACGCCACCTGTACATGACAAGTTACACATACGTCCCACTGATTGAAATATTTTCCAGGCAAATTTTTCTTCATGACAATTAGTCGTTTTTTTTTTTTTTTTTTTTTTTTTTTTTTTTTTTTTTTTTACATGACATTTATTATTATGATGGAGATTGTTAATACAGAAAACTTTATTTAACAGATTCTTTTTTATATTTGCGGGAATGAAGAGTGGCAAGGGCCTAATTACATTTAAGCTTCAAGGTGTATTTCTAGAAAGCAGTTTCCAGAATTTCCGAATAATAGTCTAAGCCAAATTTCAAATTAAGTACCTAGCTTAACCAAATGAATCAATCTGTAAAGATGTATTGTGATCCTCCTAATTAGTTATTTGCTGAAGGCCACTTGAACAATGCCCCCGCCCCCTCCCGGCCCGTCCTTCAAGGTTTTTTCTCTAACTCTGCTCCGTTTCCATATCTCAGCAACTATCTTTCCGATTTCAACGCAAGTGATTTCAAACATTATAATTAATTTAATAGTCACCCTTTATAACAATAAACTAAATTTATGAGTAGCGGTTACCACTATTTACGAATAACAGTTTAAGCCAAATTTGTAATTAAATTCAAAGCTTAAGGAAGCGAACGAATTTTGACAGATGCATACTGGTCCTCCTAATTAGTCATTTGCTGAAGGGCACTTGAACATCCCCCCCCCCGGGACCTCCTTCAAGGTTTTTTCTCTAACTATGCTCCGTTTCCATATCTCAGCAACTATTTTTCCGATTTCAACGCAAGTCGTTCCAAACATTATAATTAATTTAATAGTCACTCTTTATAACATTAAACTAAATTTATGAGTAGCGGTTACCACTATTTCCGAATAATAATCTAAGCCAAATTTGTAATTACGTTCCTAGCTTAAGCAAACGAATGAATTTTGAAAGATGCATAGTGGTCCTTTTAATTGGTCATTTGCCGAAGGACACTTGAACAGCCCCTCCCCCCCGGCCCTCCCTTCAAGGTTTTTTTTCTCTAACTATGCTCCGTTTCCATATCTCAGCAACTATCTTTCCGATTTCAACACAAGTGATTTCAAACATTATAATTAATTTAATAGTCACCCTTTATAACATTAAACTAAATTTATGAGTAGCGGTTATCACTATTTATGAATAATAGCTTAAGCCAAATTTGTAATTAAGTTCAAATCTTAAGCAAGTTCAAAGCTTAAGGAAACGAACTAATTTTAAAAGATGCATATTGGTCCTCCTAATTAGTCATTTGCTGAAGGGCACTTGAACACCCCACCCCCCCGGGACCTCCTTCAAGGTTTCTCTAATTATGCTCCGTTTCCATATCTCAGCAACTATTTTTCCAATTTCAACGCAAGTGGTTCCAAACATTATAATTAACTTAATAGTCTCTCTTTATAATATTAAACTAAATTTATGAGTAGCGGTTACCACTATTTCCGAATAATAGTTTTAGCCAAATTTGTAATTAAGTTCCTAGCTTAAGCAAACGAACGAATTTTGAAAGTTGTATAGTGGTCCTCCTAATTAGTCATTTGCTGAAGGACACTTGAACAACCCCTCCCCCCGTCCTCCGTTCAAGTTTTTTTTTCTCTAACTATGCTCCGTTTGCATATCTCAGGAACTATCTTTCCGATTTCAACACAAGTGATTCCAAACATTATAATTAACTTAATTGTCACTCCTTATAACATTAAACTAAATATATGAGTAACGGTTACCACTATTTACGAATAATAGTTTAAGAGAAATTTCTAATTAAGTTCAAAGCTTAACCAAACGAACGATTTTTGTAAGATGAATAGTGGTCCTCCTAATTAGTCATTTGCTGAAGGGCACTTGAACCCCCCCCCCCTACGGCCCCTCTTGGAAGAATTTTTCTCTTAAACTATATTTCCGATTTCAACGCAAGTGATTCCAAACATTATAATTAACTTAATAGTCACTCTTTATAACATCAAACTAAATTTATGAGTAGCGGTTACCACTATTTCCGAATAATTGAGTAAGCCAAATTTGTAATTAAATTCCTAGCTTATGCAAACAAACGAATTTCGAAAGATGCATAGTGCTCCTCTTAATTAGGCATTTGCTGAAGGGTACTTGAACAACCCCCCCCCCCCGGCTCCTCCTTCAAGGTTTGTATCTAACTATGCCCCGTTTCTATATCTCAGCAACTATCTTTCCGATTTCAACGGAAGTGATTCCAAACATTATATTTAACTTAATAGTCACCCTTTATAAAATTAAATTAAATTTTTGAGTACCGGTTACCACTATTTACAAATAAGAGTTTAAGCCAACTTTGTAATTAAGTTCCTAGCTTAACAAAACGAACGAATTTTTATGCATGCATAGTTTGCCTCCTAATTAGTCATTTTCTGAAGGACACTCGAACATCCCCTCCTCTCGGCACCTCACTCAAGGTTATTTTCTCTAACTGTGCCTTATTGCAATAACTGGGCTAATAATGTTCCAATGTTCTCGAAACCAGCTCAATTTTGTAGTGCGCCTACTATACAGTAACGTAGGCAGCGGGGACCTGTCTCAGAACTTCGTTCGGAAAGAGGTTTGTTTAGAACAGAATGCTCCCCTGGCGGTGGTAGGGGGAAATAACAGATTTTCTAGAGCGTACGAGCATGCCGGGTATACGGTTCCGAAGCCATCGTAGACCGTGGCCAGAATTTCATTTTTTAAGAGATTTAAGTTTATTACAAGAGCTCGGGCAACGCCGGGCGGGTCAGCTAGTATTAAATATTTGATGAGATATAAGTGTTTGTATGAAATATTTTAACTGCACATGCGCGAATGATAACAAGATTATTTTTCATAATTTTGCAGTCAAGTATATACGTAACCTTAAACAAAGTGTCCAGTCAAATCTCGTGAAAATTCACAAAGATATCGCTATAAAAAAAAAACTAAATATCAGTTAATTTTTTAAAGAAGCTGGATGATAAGGGATATTTTCCACAAATTTCAAATTTTACTTTAAAAAATAATTATATCATTTTTATTGATGTTTCAATTGTTAGAAGAACCATTCTAACACAATAAGAATATTCAAAATTGTAGCATCCAATTAAAAGCTAGACGGGGACATATGTTAAAGATATAGTTCTATTTTGTAAGTCTGTTAATAAAAATGACGATTTATCTATTGTTATGCAGCATCTTTTAGGAAACAACTGAAATTCAGCTTACTATATCAGAAGCATATTTCTAAATTTACCCGATATTCGAGTGGCATTTGTATCTGAGTTGACGTATATAGTTGACTACCAAATTATGAAAAAAAAATGTTATTCGTCGTTCATACGCAGTAAAAATTATTTCATGCAAATTCTCATATTTCATAAAACATTTAATACATTTATACTCTAATTGCAGTATGCTGTTCATACTGCTCATCTACAAATTTCATGAAAGTGGCGTTAAATTTGAATGAAAACCCAGAATGCTATAAATAAAATATTTTCGGAATTGTTTTACATTTTTTAAAGAAACTTTTATATTTTGATGAATATAAGTGCTATTCTCACACAAATGAACACAAACTTTGTATAGGACCTATATCGTCATCTGCTTCAAGCTCATATTTCAAGCATTTTATTTTATAGGGTGATCGCAAATACTTTTATTTTATTCAATTTGTTGTTTTCCACCTTATTGACCGTATGATCAAACATTCGATGAAAAATACAAGATCAAACATATTATTTTGTTATTTACTGTAGTGATGTTCCAGAAGAATTTGTCAAAAGTACTTCTCTAGACATTATAGATTGTATCGATCGATAGTATAGATCGGTTATTGAATGTGGCTTTAATAATAAGATCACGAACTCTATAATACAGGGTTCGTACGCCTTTACCACTATTTTTAATAGAATATTCCGGCTTATTTAAATGCAGAAAAATGCTACAAATCTTGCAATTAAACGAGGTTTCAGCAATTTTTACTATTTAAATATTAAATAGAAAAATTCTATTAAAAATTGTGGTAACAGCGTACGCACTCTCTAATATGAAAATGTAATCTTATCCTAGGAAGCAAACTTGTTAGATATATTTGTTTATTTAATTTTATAAGGTTCACTACACTGTTTTTTTCAATCAAGACTTAAATGGCGGAACGAAACACACAAATGTGTAAAATATTATATTTTACTGCAGTCCTGATAAGGAATGGTGGCACATGTGCTCACTAAACATATATATTTGTTACCTATATACCAAGAATATACGTGCTGAAAATATTATGTCAACAATGTCCATTAATTGTCTGATATCGAAAGTGTCCTGTGACATTCGACCATATAGTGTATGAACAAAGCAGAGATATCAATTTTCTGAAGAAAAGTATTAATCATTTTATCAGTGAATGGCTCATCAATGTTTTAAAGATTTTATCATTCTAACTGCTTTAATGGACATAATCACCTACTGATATTTTCAATAGATAAAAATTAGAATAAAAATTAAATTTTTAAAAGACTTTTTATTTTGCATCGATAACAAAGGAAAACATACGTATAATACAGGCCACGGAGCGATCTCTTTTTCGATCACCACTATTTCGTTATACGATTACTCTTGCAAATGTCGTAGAAGCCCGCTACGTGACGAACATTTTCGGGCAATTGTTGAAGAAAAGAGTTAAAAAAATATTGGTGGCCAATAAAAGATACTGCGCCGAGGGTGGTATAACGATATGTACTATATAAATAATGTAAACATAAAACTTAATTATAATCATATGTACTGTGCAAGTATTACATAATTGCCAATGTCGCGATTTTTTTATACCAGTAAAATCTGGCAAAAATTTTCGCTTTATCAAATTGCTGAAATTCTATCTATACTAATAAAGGAAAGTTTCGCTCTGTGTGTGTGTCTGTTGGCGATGGCTAGGAAAATCTAGCCCACCTAGAAGCCAGAAAATTTAGATTTAGGTAGTCCAAACCTTCTCCTCATGCACCTGAACCTCAGAATTTTAATATTTCAATTATTTACTGAAATATTAATTAATCTCCACAAAGAACTCTCATCAAAAATACGCTTTTTTATCTTGGTTTGGTTAGTTGCATCGATTCTTCACAGAAGTAATGAAATAAACCAGAGCAGCGATGTATAGATAAGGATTTCTAACTAATTAGTGTCAATATGGACTGAAGTTATCAGCGTACAGACATGCTATTGTCGCCCCACCTGCACATGACAAATTACACAGACGTCCCCCTGTTTGAAATATTCTCCAGACACGTTTTTCTTCATGACAATTAGCCGGGTTTAAGTTTTTTTTTTTTTTTTACATGACATATTATTATGATAGAGATTATTAATACAGAAAATTTATTTAACAGATTATTTTTTATATTTGCGGGAATGGAGAGGGACAAAGATCTAATTAAATTTAACAATTTTAACACTTTTAGCTGCACCCGTAGCGTTAGCTGCTGTTTTATATAGAGAATACCGATGTTTTAAATCTCAACTAATAGCGTTCCGAACTTCTCCAAACCAGTTCCATTTTTACTAAATTATCGTAAAAATTAGCATTCATAGCTTCAAGGTGTATTTCTAGAAAGCAGTTACCAGAATTTCCGAATAATAGTCTAAGTCAAATTTCAAATTAAGTCCCTAGCTTAACCAAATGAATCAATCTTTAAAGATGTATAGTGATCCTCCTAATTAGTTCTTTGCTGAAGGGCACTTGAACAACCCCCCCCCCCCGACCCTTCCTTCACGTTATTTTTTTTTAACTATGCTCCGTTTCCATATCTCAGCAACTATCTTTCAACGCAAGTGATTCCAAACGTTATAATTAACTTAATAGTCACCCTTTATAACATTAAAATAAATTTATGAGTAGCGGTTACCACTATTTTTGAATAATAGTTTAAGCCAAATTTGTATCTATGTTCCTAGCTTAAGCAAACGAACAAATTTTGAAAGATGCATAGTGTTCCTCCTAATTAGTCATTTGCTGACGGGCATTTGAGCAACCCCTCCCCCCTTCCCCGACCCCTCCTTCAAGTTTTTTTCTCTAACTATGCTCCGTTTCCATATCTCAGCAAGTTATTCCAAACATTATAATTAACTTAACCCCTTAACAGTGTAGCCCGAACTCAGTTCGGGCAAGAAGGGTTTGCTTGTTTTGTTGCTAAAAGCTTTTGAACACCAGTATTTTTTAAACGCAACCTTCGCTTTATTGATCGGCAGACCATTTTCGATTACACAAAGCAAATATTTTAGTACTGAAAAAGTGGTGTATAGTGTCTATTTTTAGTTATGGTGTCAAAAAACCTCAAGCAGTTAACGGGTTAATAGTCACCCTTTATAACGTTAAACAAAATTTATGAGTAGCGGTTACCACTATTTCCGAATAATTGTTTAAGCCAAATTTGTAATTAAATTCCTTGCTTAATCAAAAGAACGAATTTTGAAAGATGCATAGTGGTCCTCCTAATTAGTCATTTTCTGAAGGGTACTTGAACATCCTCCCCCGGGTCTTTCAAGGTTTTTTTCTCTAACTATGCTCCGTTTCCATACATCAGCAACTATCTTTCCGATTTCAACGCATGTGATTCCAAACATTATATTTAACTTAATAGTCACTCTTTATAACATTAAACTAAATTGATGAGTAGCGGTTACCAATATTTCCGAATAATAGTTTAAGCCAAATTTGTAATTAACCCTTAACCGGAAACGTACCGTCTGTGAGACGGTTGCGTTTTCATATCTACCCTTTATGCAAAAATGAACGTGCCCTCAACCTTATCACGCCATCTAATCGTTACACCATTGGTCCTCTCCACCCCGACCCATTTGTAACACCTGCGCTTTTTTAGTTGTTGAAAGAAAAAATATTTTCTTTTCGACGCAGTCTGTCAGACGGCATGTTTCCGTTTATGTAATTTTTTTTCTTTGGGATATCAAGATGACGGGGCCGTCAATGCGGGTAAGCTATGGTGATAAAGACTTTGAAGAGACTATTTTGTGATGGTTTGATGAAGTAGGAAGTGACATAAGCGACGTTGAAAGTATTTCAGATGATGAATATATAAATTCTGAACACGAAAGTGATTCAACATCGTCAGAAAATTCTAATGAAAGCGAAAATGAAGATATAAGAAATGATGAAAATGTAGCAGACGCAGATACGAAATATATACATGAAAAAAAATCGGTACTGATGGCCTGTTTAAAAAGTTCGCTCCTCGTCAAGAACAAGAAAACACAATATTATAAAAGTGCCAGTTTTAAGAGGGAAAGCTAGTGATCTCGGAGAAAAGGCAGATCTCTCTGTCTGGCAGTTGTTATTTACAAATGATATGTTACTGCATATAGTGAAATAGATAAACCATAAAATAATTCAAATGCGAATGAAATATGATACTCTGGCCAGTAATATGAAAGAGAGTAATATGGAGAGACGACTAGGAAATCCCCAGCTATCCCGGGAATTGCGCCTTATAATAGCTCGCATTCTGCAAAAACCTGTTGAAAATGTGCCCCAGGTAGATGATGACTTAATACTTTTCAAACGCAAAGCATGTTTTTTGTGTCATAGAACCAATCCTAGAATGACAAAATATCTGTGTGTACAGTGCCGGAAGCCTGTATGCATACAATGCTCCAATTCTAAATGCAATGATTGCATAAAAAACGCTGATATTTAGAACATGCTGCAATATTTACTATTAAATGTTTTGTTAATTTTACTGTATAATATTTTTTTTAATTCATATTCTACTAATATATATCAAAATATTTGCATTTATTTCATTATTTTGTCGAAAATGTAAATATTTGAATAATAGTGTGTAATTTTGAAATATTTCCTGTATCCGACATTCAAAACTTATTTTTATGCTGTTATATTAAAAATTTGTTCCTGTTATTGCATTACTATTAAAGAATAAACGTTTAAATTCACTATTTGGTAAATTATTAAGAGTTGTTTTCTTTTTAAAATTTTATAGCAATTTTTAAAATTTAGCAGTCTCACAGACGGTACGTTTCTGTTTGTGTTCTGAATTTTCACGTTTCCGGTTAAGGGTTAAGTTCCCAGCTTAACCAAACGAATGAATTTTGAAACATGCATAGTGGCCCTCTAATTAGTCATTTTCTGAAGGACACTTGAACATCCTCTCCCCCCGGCACCTCACTCAAGGTTTTTTTTCTCTAACTGTGTCTTATTTCAATAACTCGGCTAATAATGTTCCCATCTTCTCGAAACCAGCTCAATTTTGTAGCACGCTTACTATACACTAACGTAGGCAGTGGGAACCTGTCTCAGAAGTTCGTTCGGAATGAGGTTTGCTTAGAACAGAATGCTCCCCTGGCGGTAGTATGGGGAAATAAAAGATTTTCTGGAGCGTACGAGCATGTCCTGTATACGGTGCCGAAGCCATCGTAGACCGTGGCCAGAGTTTCATTTTTTAAGAGATTTAAGTTTATTACAGGGGCTCGGACAACGCCGGGCGGGTCAGTTAGTTAATAAATAAATAATTATGAATTTTAAAGTGAACAATTTAACACTGAAATGACTTAAAGCAAGAAATGCATCCTTAATAATGGACTTCCTCGAAATGTATGTAATGTGTTTGGTACAATTTGAAAAATGAATGCATACTTTTAGATTCCCCCTCGTATGTGTAAATTCACACACTACACATTAAATCATTTTATTTCGGAAAATGCAATTAGGTACGGGTGTTTAATTTTGAAAACAATTATATTCTAAACATATTATTCTCTTCCTTAATCACAGGATGATGTATTTGAAGAAGGTAAAGATCTAGTGGCGGGCTCGTGATTGTTTTTTGAGGGGCACTAGAAACATGCCTAACACACATATTATTTTCATACCATTATTTTTTGCAAGAAATATTTTCCTTGTTTAATGACAGAACTTTCTGACAGTAAATAAAATCTATAAAAACAACTTTTCAAAAGTAAAAAAAGCCAAGCGTAAAAAAAAGAAAAGGTTGTGGATAAAGAATGGTGTGATATCAAATTTCCAAGCTATTATATTACTTATTTAACTTTTTTCCATTAAATAAGTTAACATATATATAAGTCGAGTGCCTACGTATATGTTAATAGAAATCGTTTTCCCCTGTACTAAATACATCCTAACGAGTTTCTGAAAATTCATTTTTTTTTTTAAATTATGCATGATGGGCTTGGCGGCAATCTTTGCATATTATTCACAAAATTCTAAGAACCCAAATCCGTAGTTAAAATCTGAAGTTCAAAATTGTTATTTAAGCAAATATTTTAGCGTTTCATTTATAGACTTGTATGCTCTGAAAATTGTGTCTTAAGATAATGATGACTTATCTTAAAGATTCATCTTATGATTTATTTGTTAGAATAATTAATAATTTCAAACTAGTAAAAATCAATTTCTCAAAATATCAGTCTTATCTAATTTATCTGTCCGTAGTTAAGTTCGAAATTGTTATAAACATATTACATTGCAAACATATTACGCTTTTACTTTAGAAATTTGTGTGCTTAGAAATATGGAAAGATGGCCGCCAAGCCCATCATGCATCATTTGAAAAAAATTGAATTTTCAGAAACTCGTTAGGATGTATTTAGTACAGGAGAAAACGATTTCTATTAACATATACGTAGGCACTAGACTTATATATATGATAACTTATTTAATGGAAAAAGGTTAAATAAGTAATATAATAGCTTGGAAATTTGATATCACACCATTTTTTAGCCGCAACTTTTTCTTTTTTTTTACGCTTGGATTTTTTTACTTTTGAAAAGTTGTTTTTGTAGATATCATTTCTTTTTTTTTACCGATTAAACATAATTTAAATAAACTAAACATGAGAAATAATTTAAAATTACATTTTACTTCCAGTCATTGTTTAAAGGGTTAACTAGAAATACCAGTAGATTTTTCAATTAAACTAATTACACTCTTAAAACAACATACTAAATGTGGCTTGTGATAATACTTGTTATCCTCCGTTAAAAATATCACTGACTCTCCATGAAATGAATAAAAATGGAATACGTACATAGCGTGCGAGCGCTGCATTTGAAATTAAACGTGATATCACGCTCTTTTATTATTAGCACTAGCTGGCTTCGACCGCTAGCGGGCCCATAATTTACATCGGGGCCTCGAATCTTGTAAAACCTCGAATAAGATAAACCTCGAACTGAACAAACCTCCAACCTGGTTCTCCGCTGCATTCGGCAACGGATAATCCCTTAATTTGCACATCGAATAGTATAAACCTCTAACCAAACGAACCTCCGACACGGGTCCCCGCTGCCTTCGGCACCGTATAGCAGTCGTGCAGCGCACGCTTAAGTTCCATCTTCCACCACCAGGTAGCGCAATCTGTTTTATATGAACCTCGGGCACAGAAATCATTAAGGCTATAGATGTCGAGTCGAATGAGCTATACCACGTCGTGATCCAGAGATAGGAAAGTGCCCCCTGGTGGTGAAAAAACGAACTAAAATCGGAAATCTCTATCGATGTCGAGTCGAATGAGCCATACCCCGTCGTGATCCGACCCATAGAAACAGAGATAGGAAAGCGCCCCCTGGTGGTGAAAGCTAATCGCGTTTGGGGGGCAAAGTGGGGGGATGAACACCGGAGATCCATAATAGGATTAAGCGGTCACAGACCTTTCCAACGATGTATCACATGAGGGGTATGTGAAAAATTTATAAAATACCCTCCCTCCCCCTGCATAATATGATTAAGCGTTCACAGACCTTTCCAACGATATATCACATGATAGTTGTCGGCAAAATTTAGAAAAGTGCCCCCTTTAGGGGGGGGGAGTGAAAGTGTGAGGATGGACCCCGAAGATACATAATATGAATAAGCGGTCACAGGCCTTTCGAACAATATATCACATAAGTAGTGTCGGGGGGGTGCGCAACATGTGGGGGTGATACCTGTGGTGCATAACATGAATAAGTGTTCACAGCCATTTGTAACGATACGTGACATGACGGATATCATTAAAATTTAGAAAAGTGCATCCCCCCCCCCCTTGTGTAGGCAAAACGCGCCCCACCCCTCCCTATAATTTTTGAGGCGGCTTTATTTTTAAAATTTATGTTATGTGTTATAAAATATCGTAAAGTTTCAAACAGATAGCCTTATTATACTTCCTAATTTTGTTCACGCCCCTCCTCATCCCCTCCCCGAAATGTGACGCGCCATTCATTTTTATAAATTTTTATCATGTGTTATAAGCTGTCTTAAAGTTTAAAACAGATCGCATTGGAATTTAATATATTTGCTGAAATTACTATTATATATTGAATAATATAGAAATAAACCCTCCTTTAGCTTGTAATTAAGATATATGAACAATTTTTAGACTTTCTGAAAGCTGATTTATATTTATTTATTTATTTATTTATCTATTTATTTATTTTTTGTTTATTTATTTATTTAATTTTTTTTTTTTTTTTTTGCGTTTCCCTGTGCATGTTTGGAATTTCTTAGCAATTTCTTAGATTTACATTATTTTATTCAATTAAACATTGTACTGTTACAATAAATTTAAATGGAAACTTCACTTCTAAAACAAAAATAATTTAACAACTGGATTTCATTAATTTATAGGAAAGTGACGTGAAAGGTATTCCTGCGAACGAAATGCCTGTCCTGTACCTTTTTTTTTTTTTTTTTTTTTTTTTTTAAAAAAGAAATAAATGAATCACATTTAATTCATTTCAAAAATTTTGTTTACGTTTGGAAAGAAATTTTAAATGCCTATAATTCTTAATGTATACATTTTAGAAGGTGCATCCTCCCTCAAAAACAAATTTATTTTTAAAGATCTTAAACGTAAATTATATATTTAAAATATTTTTTAAAGCATAAACACTACGTATGATTACTTTATTTCACAATATTATAAGAACACGCATTTTACCAGACAATTAAATACACTGAACAAACATGAGTGAAAAATTGACCTGGGCCAGGACTCGAACCTGGGACCTTATGCGTACCGTGCTGACACTCTGCGACTGAGCCACCCAGACCAATATCCTTGACTGGCAATTTCTCATACTTATTCATGTTGGAAACAGTCATCTGCCACAGTTTGCAGTCATATTTAATTGTCTGATGAAGTGTGTGTTCTTATAATTATGAAGTTTTATTTTTTTTAAATATCTTCAGAAGAAAATTGCTGACTTGCAGATGAAATTTGATGTGGTTATAATCTGTAACTGATTTGTGCTATTATAACACAGATGGTACATGGCCGTTGGCGTGTTTTATCTCTGTTTTGGTATAATTTTTTAATCGCAAAGTTAATTAACACTTTTTTGCTAATTAAGGATAGAAAATATTTTTTTATACTGGATTTTATAAAAGCACATAGATTACGTAATTACTTGTCCAAAAATGCAATCCTTTTTTATTCTGCCCAATATTAAGACCTGTAGGTTGTTTGAAAAAAAAAAGTTTGACGAAGAAAAAAGTGATCATTTTAAGTAACTCGACGTTTTTTTTAAAAAATCTATATCTATGTTTATAAATCACTTATGAAGATGAGTTTGGTCATAAATTGAAGAAATTCTTCATTAGATTCTTCTAGTTTTCGTTTTTTTTCTGCGACGCTTGGTTTATTTGATATCTGATATTTTAATCTGGCATGTTTTGTCGATTTATCATTGCGAAGTTGTTTTCTGTAAGTAAGCAGTAGCGTTCTTTAGTCCAGTTGTTGGCGTTGTTTGTGTGGCGTTTTTTTTAAGCTTGGCTTGGTAGAGCGACAGCCCTGCTTGATAAAGTAACCCGTTTTAATAATAGTGGTAAGAAAAGAATAAATTTAGCAGTCATGCTTTTAGTGCCCCAAATAAAGCCAGTCGCGAGCCACCAGTGTAAAGATCACTTGTCAGAAATTGTTGTATTCAGAATTAAACACCCGTACAAACCCAGGATTATCATCACCTTTACTTTTTAATATTCCCAAATAAGGCTTCATATTATTTTATTCATGTTAATTATTTTTCTTAGAAAATATTTTTACTATTCACAGTTGTCGATTCACACATTTCGAGTACCACTGTTTGAGAATACTGCTAGTTGCTTTATGTAATGAAAAATATTTGAGATTAAATAAAAGAAGTTTACTATTCAGAAATAGGGTACTGAAAATTTTGTTTCGTTACCAAACAAGCCTATCTAATTCTGTAATTCAGTTTCAAATAAATAACCATAATAATGTTTATTTATAAGTATTAAGTATATTATTTATAAATTATTAAGTATAATAACAATAAATTTTAGCACATACTGAAGAAATTTCAAAGAAATTACTTTCGCTGAATCTTATTAAATTTCTAGAAATTTAAATCTTCTAAAGGTCTATATTTGTCTTTTATAATTAGTATAATGTATCTAATCATCTCTTAGAAATGCCATTAAAAACCAACGGATAGCACATAAGCTTTCTAAACATTCGTTTTCAACAGTTTTCTGAAATAGATAATTTTCAATAGAACGGAATCAAGCGTAATTATCAGATTCTCGGAAAAGGAACAATTAAAACTAATCTAAATTTTGAAATATCTTTTCTGATTAATTCTAAATTTAGAAATATTGCCTTTTCGAGTAGTTCAATTGCTTCACATTCTCTTTTGAAAATACAGTTACACAACCATATTTACTTAGAAATGAGCAACGAAAAATAATGAATGTAATCCCTTTAGTTTAATCCTAAAAATCTGAATAATTTAAGTGATTGTATTTAAGTGACATTAATGATAATATTGCGACATTAAAAAATAAATTGATTTCAAAATTTCATATTTTGACTCGTGCATAAGCGAAAAACTAAAAACAACATTCTGTTTTAAGGTTCCTTATGTACATTTCAATGTTGCAGAAGTGTTTTTAAAACCACATCGAAGTGTTTAGAATCATTTATATTTACAAAATACCGGCTCTCACTGGTTCGATTTTAATACCAATATTTCACAAAAAACTTTTCTGTGCTGAGTTTTTACTACATTTGCAACAAAATTTACCTTCCGGGTATGTTTCTACAAATTTTGTAAGGGAAAATGGAAAATGTTTGATGGAAAATGTGGTATTCAGAAAAACGGACCGAGTGGAAGGCATAAAAATCACTTACCGTAATTCCAAGCCTGTATTTTTCGGATAAAGATTATATTTTTCAAACGAGAAATTTTACTTCAGATATGAAGAGCAATGTATACCATCGAAGATTATCTTATATTTTTTAACACGTTGACGAACACTTGCGGCTATAGCCGCCAAAGCGAAGTTCACAATGTGGCATGACAACTATAGCCTCCCAAAACGAAACGGTCGTTTTTAGACACTCCGGCTATAGTAGCACAAATGTGCTTTTACCGGCGTACAAGTAGAAGCCCAGTGTCATGTTTTGGAAACAATTTTGCACGTGCAGGGTGGCTAGTGGTCAGGGAAAAATACAGTAAAAAATTATATTTACCAGTATATTCTTATAGAAAAATTCAAATTGATTATTTGATCGAATAATCAACATAAATATTTCTATAAGAATATACTGGTGTTTATCACTTTTTTGACTGTATTTTTCCCTGACCACTAGCCACCCTGACGTGGTTGTGAAGGGAGTAGTGCAACTAATTAAAGGTGCTGAATTAATCAAAATTAAGTTTATTTAAGCAGAAAGAGTAAAACTATACTTCTCTTATTCTAAAAATTACAAAAAAAAAAAAACATATAGTGTCAATTTTCGAACTTCACTTGTTCCTACTGTCCGTCAATGTGTTAAGTAAATTTTCTGATTCAAATATATTTTTATTAATTGAAGATTATATACCAGTAATTAGTGATGAGCATAATGAATTATTTTGATATCATTCGGACATCCACAAAGGCATAGCAAATCTTTGTATTCGTTTTAATCAATTACAACCAGGTATTTTGTAAAAAAAAAAAAAAAAAAAAAAAAGAACTAGCAGTCTGAAGACAAGTATTCTTTATGTTTTCTCGTTATTTAATTCTTTTAAAACAATTTCTGGATTTAATTGATTAAAATGAATGTAAAGATTGTCAGTTATGCTTTGTGCATGCCCGAATGATTCATTCGAATATCAAAATAACACGTTATGCCCATTACTACCAGTAAATCTGCTAATTAAAAATTTTTGGACATTAAACATCTGTGCTGGAAGAATATATATATATATATATAGATTATATATGGATCTGCAATTTCATATTAAATCTAAATTTCAATTAAATTTTCAGCAGGACTGAAACTACGCCATGAATCTTTAAATGGTACTACAAAGGTTGTGATTTTTTTTTTCACATGCTGAAAATTTAATTGGAAATTTACATATATTATCCGATGCTGGGAACGTATTCGTCTCATCTACGCCTTTGAATAGTGTTCTCATATTGACATTACATCTTGCGCTGCCGAGTTGCAGCCCGCCCATATATATATAAGTGAAAAATGCCAGACTGGATGTCGTCCGGATGGTTTAATTGGTAAAGTACTTGGTGCGCTATACCAATGTGTCTGGGTTCGATCCCCGTTCCGGACAAATTTTTCACTCTGTTGGTTTTTACGCTGTTTAGAAAAGTGAAAAAAAATTCCCATCCTCTGTAGTGCCATTCCTATTAAATTACAAACGTTTTCATATTTCTTCCACTTAATGTTGTGTTTTTTGTTTATTTTCTCGTTTACTGTGTATTTTTTTGGTATTTGAATAGTACTTTACATTTCGTAGGATCAAACATTTTTCAAAGAAATTAACCAAGAGATATTTGTTATGTATTTAGGTACTCTTATGGTTCCACCTATTCTATCTGCTTCCAGGCAGCTATGGTCGCTTTTCGTGGATTTGAAGTCAGTGACATCCAAATTACCAATACAGAGGGTAATCCCACATTTTTGTACTGAAATATAAAATAAAAATATATAATTTTTAGTTTAAACTTAATTTTTTTAAGGAGGGTTTAAAAAAGACTTCCATGCCAGAAAAATTTAAATATAATATATTAACGTATTATGTACCTAAATTGTAAGTTTGGTTATCATCACGTCGTGCCAAAAATCTTGAAATTGAAGCGACTGCTCTATCGCTTCTGGTGATGCAGTAAGAAAAATCTCTGTGTCGTCGACATCTGAAACGTCAGCTCTCTTCGTGTCTGTGTTAAGAATCGCTGCTGTGTATACTGGGTTTTTGATATCGTTCTTAAATTCAAACTAGCATGTTCTGCTATATTCCTAAATTTATTTTCATTTCCATGCTTTTGTGCATGCCCGACTGATTCTTTCGAATAGGAAAATAATTCATTATGCACATTACTACCATTGATTATGAAAATTAAAAATGTTTGGATTAAGAATAAATGTGCTGGAGGAATCTTTATGTAAAATTTATACATATCTATGCAATTTCATATTAAATCACAAATGTTTTTACCTTTCTTTCCCTTAATGTTGTGATTTTTCTTTCTTTTCTCGTTTTCTGTGTCAATTTGCTATTTGAAAAAAAATCTTATATATTCTTTGATCAAATATGTTTCAGAGAAATCAGGCAAATAGACATTCTCAAATGTGTGTATTTATTTTTATTTAAAAGCCTTATGCATGCTAAATTACTTTCATAATTACGGCAAAATTATATATTAGTTTTTACAGGTGGAAATTTGCCCCGGCAGTAGTCAAAACTTGATGTTTCGCCATATTGTGATAGCATAAATAAATTCACTGTCTATGCCAGCGTATTAGATTACCGTCTGTTTAAACTTCCACCAGCAGTTTTGAATAGAATTTTTTGCCTTATATAAACGCCTAATTGACGCCGAATTTCTGCCATAAATAAGGGAACAATTCTATTAATTGTACTGGTGGATGTTTTCTGTTGTAAATTAGGACCTGATCTGATGTAAACAAACAGCAGACGCCTTCCTGTGGCTAAATCCTCAGCAGAAACCTCTAGACACTACACTGTCCGTTCCCTTTCTTTATTCATAGCTAAATTTAAACTAACAGCAATTGTTCGGAAGGATTGTTTGGAAAGGGGATATAAACATTAACCAATGAGGACGTATAGTGCGGACAAGCACCATCCACGATTTAGAAGGCGTGGAGGGACACTTAGAATTGCCAGTGAAAGTTTCACGCTTTTTTTGCATGAAATTATGTTAGATGATATATCATACAGCTGAAGAGTATTTGAACAAAAGAGGCTCAAAAACATTGAAAATTTTTTCGTTGTTCTTTATTAATTAAGATGCTTTTTATATGGACTTTGGCAACATTTTCTTTATTATTTATATAAATATTTCTATTTATATGTGTTCTAAATGTAGCAGGTTTAACAGAAATCTACCTATTTTCTTTTTTCATTAAAAAATTATGAATTTTAAATGTGTAGTCCTTGGTTAAAACATAAAAAATATACTTAGCGTTACTTTTAAACTTTTCCATTTAGAAAACAAAGAAATTTCTTGTCAGTTCATGAATAAAATCTGCACATCAATTTTACCATTTTCACCCATTGTTTTAAAGAACTACTATGAACATAACAGATTTTTCAAATGTTTGAGAATAATACAAATAGAGTATCAATATGAGTGACAGAGAATAGTAAATATATAAGTTTGAGGAACGTATTGAATCATGATAAAAAACCGATTATGGAAATCACAGATCAATAATCGGACAACAATACCGATTATTTGTCCGTAAGTTTAGTTACATTTTATTTAAAATTTGCTTTCTGACTATGCATCTTGTATACAATGAGTTTGCATTTAGCCACGCATACAAAATGCGAGTTTCTATAAAAATTAAATCCGTGCCAAAATTTCAACTTTTGAGGCTTCAGGTTAAGTGTTTTAGGCATGACAAACCTCTGCGCACGTATATGTTACCTGTCCATAGAATCGTTGAACTGAATCACGTATACTGATTGCTTTTTCGAGACAAAATGTTTGATATTAGAAAAAAATATATATTTGGGCCACCTTGTGATTAAATAAAACAAATATTTTTACAAAAAAATATTGGTATTAAAACAATAGGGATGCCAACTGTGGTATTAAAACAACAAAACATAAGTACAATGACATGTACTATGTACGAATAGTTATTACTGTGCTCATCCACATGACACGGCTTTTAATCGATTCCCGACTCTGCGATAGAACCCCATTGAATAGACAGAAAGAGACGGAGCAGGTCCGGTCCACAAGCTAGGCCTATCGCATCATCGCCACAGGCTGACAAGTGGTAGCCCATAGAAACAAACCATCATAGGGCCAGGAAATAGCGAGACGCCAGTACCTGAGAACTATTCTAACGGGAGTTCGTAATATGGAAATCCTGCAGTGACGACCACTATCTTCTTGCTGGTGGGTCCAAAACAACACAAAACATAAAAAAATGGTAAATAAAATATAACATAGCATAAAATTGGGAAAATTAGTCCCCTACAGCCGGCGTGCCCTAGAGTGTCTAGACCTAAGGCGCCGGACAGCAAAGTAGGGAAATAAAGCGAAAATGTAGTCCGGCCGGTCCTGATGTCTTTCCGCTACCTCATCCACCCCAGAGAACAGCCATCTGCTTCCGGTACTTTAACAACGACCGCCGCTCACCGTCGTTGCCTACGGAAGGAGTGGGCAGTGTCTACACGAAACTGGACCTGGAGACGTAATCCCCGATCACACTTTCCCTTGATGACTACGCTAAGACGAGTCCCGATGCAGTCATGAGACCTGAAGTGGACTTCCGTCGACACTCGCATCCGTCAGGGGCCCTCCGTAAGTTATTGGTGCCGCTACGATGTCCTCGGCTGAGCTTGCGGTCATCCTACTGCACATAAGCCAGGTTGATTCGGGACCACTCAGACATGCACGTGAACATGTACTATGTCAGTATTATAAAAAACAAACAATGAGTGTAATATAATACAAAACATAAGTATACTGATATACACTGCACGAAGGCATATGAATCTATCGTAAATAATTTTGAATTGTTTTTTTATTATAATATGCTAATCAACAAAGAATGCTCATTTCTAAAGATGTAGCTGTGATTTTTTATGAACACAAATAAAGTAGGAGTGAAAACTCCAGTCTTATTTAAACACTTGAAGGGCGGTAGTACATTTATATACATATTACAACTTAATGTATATACAACATTATGCATATACAACTTAATGTTAATTCCAAAGTGCCAAACGGTACACGAATATTATACTAAAATTTTGATTTTATAAGGTACGTGAAGAAAATACTTTCAAATAAGTTTGTTCGTAAATTCTGCTGCCATTTATTCATTTAAAAATAATAGCAACAAAACTACATTGTCTCTGAAAGTGCAATATATAACACTAGAATGACCGAAAATTGAGGGGTTTGGGGCAAGAGAGTGCCAAGCCAGATTTTGGAACTTCTGAGATATTTCAATTTGAAAATTTGATCAAATACACAAATCAACATATATAACCTAAAGTTTTTTCGGCAGTGTCTTAGTAACATTTGAGATATTCTGAGTAAAAATATGGCATTATTTTAATGATATTTCTGTTACTTTTATTGTAAATTAGATATCTTCATTGGGGGCATAAACATCTGGTTCAAAAACGAAACCTGTCACATATGCTGCCGCCAAGTGACATTAGAAACTAATTATATGTTGGATATTATAATTTACAATATTAATCAACAGATTACAGTGTTAGATTGATTTCACGAAAAATGTGGCTTGGCTCTTTCTGGCCCCGACCCCCTCAATTTTAATCAAGTTCTCAAAAAATTTTATACCAGAATTTTCTTTAAAATTTTGTAACTTATACATTTTGCTTAATTCTGTGTTTTATTTGTCTAACTTATTTTATGAAGAAATTTCTGGTTCAGAAGGAAACTACGGCTATGAACTTTCAAGTGTTAAAGAATATAATTTCAATTATGGCGATTGACCACAAATGGAATGTTTGTAATGTTATGGACTAAAAAATTGCAACTTAAGAACATTTCATGCGAATCACATTTATATACAAAACATGTTGTTTTCTGTTTGTTATAATAGCTTTCAATATCTATCAAAAATGTTGTCATAATATTCAAAAAATATTTTAAATATTAATATATAATACTGTTTCGTATGTTTTAGTTTCTTGATTTAGTAGCTTTATTTTAACATTTGTAATCCTCTTCTAAATTAGCCCTTTACTGATTTTGGGTTTTCTCATCAATTCCCTATAAATAATTTTTCCGTTTTCACGACAATTTTTATATTAACTAGAAGTAACAACAAAAAAAGTACCATGACAAATTTTTTGAGATACTTTGAACTTTTAAAAAACATTAATTACTCTCAATTTCATCATTTCCAATTTAAATATTAAAACCAATCGTTATATCTTCAATAATTGTTTAAAAAATATATGTTTTCATTCAGAATCGCAAAAGACAAATTTTCATTTTAGTAAATTTATTAATGACTGTAATGCATCGAAGAGGAAATTATTTTAATGGATTTTTAAGTGGGATTCTAGAAGCTTCTTAAAATTTTTTGTTTAAGTGTAATTAAGTTTTATCACTGCTGTCATCCAAAGTGATAAATGTAGAAATAAAAAAATCTCATTTCTTTATGATTTTCGTGTTTGCTGTAAACTAACTTGACTAGTAAGCTTCGGAAAGCAGAAATATCATAATAAATTTCTTTTTCATTAGTTTTCTTCTGCAGATGTAGAAATTTGTTTATTTAAGGAAGATTAATGTGATATTTTAGACTGTACAATAATTAGATGTTTAGTAACATATATTACAGAGTTTTAATATTCTTCAGCTTGTTACACATTATTCTCTTAAAGTTTAAAATTTTAGTTCCCAACTGAAATGTAGTAAAGACCTGAAATTTTAAGAAATAAAATGGATTAAAATTTTCATCCTCAGATATTCCAAACTGACAAAGAAAAAATTGTTTTAAATGTTATAAATTATAAACAATAATATCAATTATACTGTGTAAGACAGCTATCAAAACATAAGAACATCTTTATATGGATAATAAAATAATTCATGAAAACCTTCTCTTGTAATAGTGCTTCACAAAATGTTTGCCTGAAAGTCGTTTGTTTCCAAAATGTAATCTTTGCCTTGTTTTAGTTCAAATTTGCAAGTTTGGCCCATTTTACAAATTCCGAATTCATAGCAGAAATTCTGAATAGTAATTTTTGCTTTATTTAATGACAGTCATTTCGTGATTGCAAAAAGTGAAAATTCTTATTTCGGAATTTCTGGCCATTGAATAAGACAAATTTGTTCTATTCCAAAATAGTTGTAGCTTTCAAGCATATTTATAGCAGGTTGTGAACTCCTATCATGTAGAGGTAAAGATAACAGCATAATTTTTACTAATGATGTTTTTTTCATGTTTTGCGTAAAAAAAATGCATCTTATTTTTTTTCAGTAGCACACTCGTATAGAGGGTGTCCCAAAAAGAATAAATGATTGACGCGCTGTAATTTTTTACATGTTGGAGATATCGTCGCTACCATGTCAAACTATCGAATATGAAAAAATGCATTTTTCATTATTTTTAAAAATGGGCCGATTTTCACCACCAAATTTTATTAGAATTATTCGCCTAATAAAAATACTAATAAAATTTCTGCGAAAAACAGGGTTACAAGTTTGGCCTCTTTTTTTATCTAGACATGCCGAATTCATACCGGATATTTTGATAGAAATATTTTTACTTTATGTAATCACGAAAAAAAAAAGCTCTCATTATATAAAGCAAAAATTTCTATTTTAAATTTCTGGTATAGATTCGAATTTCTGAATGGAAAAAGAGGCCACACTAGCACCCGTGGTGATGTTGCTATCCTGAAACCCTATGACAATTTAGTGGTGACAATCGAATCATTTTTAAAATGACTGAAAATTGCATTTTTCCACATTCTATAGTTTGACATGGTAGCGATGATATCGTCGGTACCATGTCAAACTATCGAATATGAAAAAATGCATTTTTCATTACTTTTAAAAATGGGCCGATTGTCACCACTAAATTTTATTAGAATTCTTCGTCTAATAAAAATACCAATAAGATTTCTGCGAAGAACAGGGTTACTAGTTTGGCCTCCCTATTAGTTTAGAGATGCCGAATTCATACCGGAAATTTTGAGAGAAAAAAATGTAGTTTAAGAAGTCCCTAAATATGCTGCCATTGTATAAGGCAATAATTTCTATTTTAAATTTCTGGTAGGGATTCGAAATTTCTGAATGGAGAAGAAGGCCAAACTGGCAACCCTGGGGATGTTGCAACCCTAAAGCCCTATAAAAATTTAGTGGTAACAATCGACTCATTTTTAAAAGTAAAGAAAAATGATTTTTTTTCACATTCGATAGTTTGACATGGTAGCGACGATATCGTCGCTATCATGTCAAACTATCGAATGTGAAAAAATGCATTTTTCATTACTTTTAAAAATGGGCCGATTGTCACCATTAAATTGTATTAGAATTCTTTGCCTAGTAAAAATAATAATAAAATTTCTGTTAAGAACTGGGTTGCCAGTTTGACCTCTTTTTTTATTCAGAGATGCCGAATTCATACCGGAAATTTGGAGAGAAAAAGTTGTACTTTAAGTAATCACAAAATAGGCTGTCAATATATAAAGGAAAACTGTCTATTTTAAATTTCTGGTATGAATTAAAAATTTCTGAATCGAAAAGGAGGCCTAATTGTCAACCTTGGTGGTGTTGCAAACGTGCAACCTTCTTAAAATTTAGTGGTGACAACCGGCCCATTTTTAAAAGTAATGAAAAATGCATTTTTTCACATTCGATAGTTTGACATGGCAGCAACGATATGTAGGCACTATAAGGTATGGATTAGAATTATGTTAATGAAATAGTCCAGCCATAAAATTTTTAATAAGTTACACTGTTCAGCTTTTATATATTCCCTGAATACTATAAGTTATAATTAGAAAATTTAACTCCATGTTTTGACAGGTACCACTGTAAAAAATCCATTATTCTACGGCAAATACTCGGCGTGTAAAAATCTTTTGTCCGTATTCAGTGACAGAAAGTTTTCATAATGTCTATATAAAGAATTTAATTTATATTTTTCTGTATACAGTCGAAATCCATTGACATAGGTGATTTTACATTCTTTTCAAACGCAATCAATGGTGTCCAACCTGCTGTCCATAGTACGTACATCTACCACCAGTTTCGTACGCAGTAGTTCACCCTCTTTAATGGAGGAAATTTTTGTGATAAAGAAGGTGAAAGTTATTTAAAAGAACTGGTCATAAACGTCTTTCAGGCTAAATGTTGGACATTTCTAAATAAACTAAGATAAAAGACAAAGACATTTTCTAATAAAGTTTTAACAATAATAATATATTTTATGTTGAGATTAAAAGCTATTCGTCACCAATTTGGTAGCGTTTAGAAAGATTCATTTATTGAATAAGGTAGAAATTATTTTTTCTTTATATAAAATTTTCCATTTTTTATTTTACAAACAGAGAAAATCTATTGACGTGGGTGATTAAATTATACATCCTTTTTAAATTAATCTGCGATACAGGATGTAAGCTTTCTATGATAAAAATTATTACCTGTGATAATACATTTTGTATGGAGTTTAACACTATCCGTCTCCGATCAGCTGGCAATTGAGGCAATTCAATTTAGAAGGGTTCATTCGTTGAATACGATGTCAAGTGTAGTACTTTTATTATCCTCTACAAAATGCATCTCATTCATCACCGATCAGTAGTTCTGAGAGTACAATTATTTAAAAAGAAATATTTAAATATATAAAAAGATTTTATTCTTTAAAAATCTTATAAAAATTATATTTTTGTTTACAAAATAAGATTTGTTTTTCTCTCTTTTTAACAATATAGATTGCATTTTCTGAAAATCAGAACGCATTAGTTTAAAAACAAATAATTGGCACTATCCATACAAAATATAAAATAAAAATCCGATTATATTTTATCTAACATCACTTAGACAGAGGTTAAAAAGTCTGAAAAAGGGCTAATTTTACGCCAAACTTGTTCTTCATACTATTGTCTGCCGACAATCCTTCTGACAAACAAAAACACACAAATAGATATGTATTACGTGTAGAAGCAATACTTTGCTATACGGACATAGTATATACGTGTTAGAGTTTTGATAATAAGAAACGAAAATTGTTTCACACGCATAGCCATAAATGCAAAGTTCGTGCATACTCATCGGAAACATATCTTATCGTCTGGCCGAAAGTAATGCTTTAGAAAATTTTTAGTAAAAATTTCTGCGCAGAAAATACGGATATTTTATGAAAAACGAATTCTTGGCTAATCATTATGTATACAGTCCTGGTAAAAAACAACTATGTATCAAATTTCGTAATACATACGAGGGTCAATAAAATATAAATTTGAATTCCGTTGTTACACATGCTGGAAGTGTGATAATGTAGTTTTGGTGTGGAAATCGCGTGAAAAGCCCAATATTAGTCATCCCACGCAAATCTGTTTTTCAATCAGAATGAGGATAAAAAAAAAAAAAAAAAAAAAAAAAAAAAAAAAAAAAAAAAACAAGAAACATCTTGTGAAACGTTTTATCAAATTCATTGCAGGCAAGGCATAAAATCTACCTAAATGTATGGCGTGAAAAATTCGTGGAATGAGGAGAAGCTGTTGAAAACGAGGGTTAAATTAAACAAGGGTTTAACATCCTCGGGCATTCATCCGCTTTTAGGTAGCTTTCAATACAAAAAAGTATAAAGCTACCTATTGCAGCCGTTCGGAGGAAAGCAGTTCCGGAAAATTTCGATATATTTTCACCGATCATGACCCCCAGACCCCAAAACCACCCTCCGTTCAAATGTTGATTTATATATATATATATATATATATATATATATATCCATATATATATATATATATATATATCTGACCTATGTCATACGATAACGCTCGTATTTATAAATCAATTTTGATGAAACTAATTGTGTGTATTAAGCTCACCAATGTCTCGACCGAGTTCGTTGGACAGCTTGGTCCGCCATTTTGTTTCAAGATGGCGGCCAATTAAAAATTTAAAACTAAAATAAATATACAAAAAAGTTAAAAATTCAAATTTATTTTTTAATTCAGTGTTAGGCCTTGAAACGAGGATTCCAGAGCATTTTTTGTTTTACCTCTATCTTAAAAAACGGCTGAGATAGAGCAGTTTGAATTTCTAGGGTGGCTGACATTTTGAAACAAGACAGCACATTACAACAATTTTCATTGTTTTAATAAATTTCCCAATCAAACGCATAAAACTATATATTCATATCCGTTAGCGCCAAATTCTCGCCAAACTTGGCGATATTTGGCGAAATATCGCCAAATTTGGCGACCAAAATATGTCTTCATAAATGAAGCCAATTTGGCTATTGCTCAATAATTTGGCGAATTTCTTATTCAAATTCAGTATTAACGAATCTTTTGTAAACGTTTTATTTGCATTTTAAGTTGCTGTTTTCGTGTAACATTAGCTAAAATTTCAAAACGAAGATATAGGAAAGCTACCTTTTCCTCCCGGTACAGGCCGGAAGGACTTTTTTTTTTGCAGTCGTATACTAAGGCAGCATGCTACTATCAGTTCTATCGAGGCAAAACTTGTATATTCAGAGGCGTAGCGTCAAGGGGGGCATGGACCACTTTACTACCAGTATTTTTATTTACTATATTTGCCCTTATTTAATTCATACCGTTCAAAGATTAAATAAGGCTAAAGGTAGTATATAATTATACTGGTAGTAAAATGATTGTGCTCCCCCTGACGCTACGCCACTGTGTATATTGATATGAGAGTGGCAACATACGTACAAGGCCCATGCTCAGACTGTGCCCAGACAGAAATGTTTGTCCAAACTATGGTCAACCTACATTTGAAAACTGAGCGATACTCGCTTCGACGAGTTCTATTATACCAACATTAGGCCAGCATTAGCTTGGCAATAATGGCCGGATCGCCAAGATGCTTGACAATTCGCTTTTGTCCAAAATCATCTCAACCAATCAAACTTTATATTCCGTATGTTGCCACTTTAATATATAAGCACCCAACTGTCATTCGTTTAATAGCACTTGTACAGGCGTGTTTGCCACGTACTAGTTCTGAAATATGGGCTGCAGCAGTTTTCACAAAACTTCCAATCTTAGCATGCACCAGGTGCGTTTGCACAATTTTTCATTTATAAAGACACTCAAATGGCAGCAACCTAGATTAATTTTAATGTTGTTATCCCCAAAAATCCTTCTGCTAAATCCTTCTCGCTAAAATATGTCAACAGGTGCTCAATAAATAACTAAAAAAGTAGGCAATGTTAACCCGTCCTGTCGTGAATTTTTTTTAGTTATAATGTACAGATAATTGAATGTCTGGGACTCATAAGTCATAACATGAGATTTTAGCACAAAGCAAATTGTTTATTAAAAAATCTTCAACTGAAATTGTGTGAATTTTTTTTCTTTCAAAATTACTTGTTATAAATTTTATTTAATGCATCGTATTCGAATCTCGCTTCTGTATATTTAGGATTATATCCCGAACACGATAGTGACATATTTGCCTCTTTTGTGACACAACAATTCTTATTTTTCTATGTGTTTTTACGTCCCTTCTCTGTTTTCATTTCAATTTCACTCGTTTTCGCGTCGTTATATGAGTTTCGTTTTGAATTTTCCTCTCCCACAATCTTCATATAAGAAGTATTATTTTCTAAAATTTGATTTACGTTTTATAACATAAAAACATATCTGCTAATTTTTACGATTGTCTTGCCACTATTTTTCAAAAGCTGTCTGATTTAATCATCGAAAAATTAGGATTAAATAAAGCATTTTTTTCTGTTCAGACATAGTGGTATGGAAAAAGCGTAAATGTTGGCAGATATGCAAAAGGACGCACAAAAAATCATCTCTGTTTCTTTAAAAGCTTTTAATACAGTAAATAAAACTAATTTATTCAATTATAAGTTACTAAAAATATTTTCAAGAATATTGTTTAAAAGTATGCAAATATGTTTTTGTCCATTTTTACTTAGCGTGATTGAAAATATATATTTTCACGTTTCATTTAGTTAAGATCAACGGCAAAAACTTTTCAATTTTTCTTTCTTTTTACAGTTTTCAGAAACCAAAGAGAATTTATTGAAAGAAAAGAGAAGTTAATCTAAACTTGAAAATAAATATTTTTTTCTCTAAAAGAAAATCTTCAAAAGAAGAATACCTTCAAAACAGTTTCATTTCTGTCTCGAAATTGGTTCTAAAAGAAATCACGATAAAGAATTGTTTAATCTAAAGTAATTGGTATCTGAAAATAATAGTTCATTTTTCTTAATATTTAACTTGGAAAAATGGAAAAAGTATGGTATAATTCTTCGAAAGAAATTAAGCAACAAAATTCCTTTGATTATTTAAAATTTAGGCTAAAAACACATCTGTACTTTCAGAAATTATTTATCTATTGCTTCTAAATAAAATGTGCTAAAATTTTTAATTAAAATATTAAATTAACAATAAATTTAAAAAAAATGTTGAATAGAAATAATATTTAATAAATACAGGATGATTATCTTTAAAAATATTAATAGTGATTATATTGAAAAAACTATCCCGATATATGAGCCCCGGATATCATGCTGTTCACAGAAACTGAATGAAATTTTGGTTTGAAATATTTTGATGTATGCGCTCAAGAATTATAATAAAAACAACAATTAAATTCTAACAGTTACAGTTACAGTGACAAGATTTCAAAATTTTCAAATGACAACACCTAATTTTTATTGGAATGTAATCTTCATTGTGAAAAACCATAAAAAGCGTTCGAACGGTATCTGTAGCACGAAAATCGTCGTCGTTAGACACACTAAGAGCAGAAATTAACAAACAATAAAGGACAGTAAAACAAAGAAAGTAAAACATTTCATTCTTCACTGCGCAGAGATGCCAAGCTCCCACTAATCTTCCGTAATATGTCGAAAATTTATTTGATGAATCCTTATTTATTTAAGATTTATACATGAAATATATTTAATTGCATTTCTTAAAAATATTTCTCGTGTGAAACGTACTAAACCTGCGTCAAATTAACCCCCGTATTACGGAAAATTAGTGAGAACTTGGCACCTCTAAGTACTATTCACAATCTGCCGCATGCACAGTGCACGGCCCACTGAATATTAGGCCTGAGCGCTGACACAAAAATTGATGCAGTCGTAGGCGGACATTTTTCCGCGTGTGTACGGTCCCTTGAAATTCAGTACCAATAATTTCTAAAAGTTTTCTCCGCCTTATTTGTCTGATATTCAATAAGTCAAAGAAAACTTTTCGAAAATACAGGGATGTAAAATTAGGGGACCGTACAAAGGTTTTACAAAATCGGCTTACAAGTGCCACCATTTTTGTGTCAGCGCTCAGGCCTAGTAGTCAGTGGGCGGTGCACGAGGTCATCGTGTGTGAAGTGGAAAATTTCCGAAACACAATAAAATGTTTTGTTTGCTGTTGCTTCTCTGTCCTTATTGTTGTTTTCTTTTTTTTTCTTAGTCTGTCTAGCGCCGGAGATTTTCGTGAAACAGATACCGTTCCAACGCTTTTTACGGTTTTCCACTATGATGATCAGATTATAATAAAAAAAGTAGGTGTTGCCATTTGAAATTTTCGAAATTTTATCACTGTAACCGTAATCGTTAGATTTTATCTGTTGTTTTTCATATGATTCTTGAGAGCATACCTCAAAATACTTTAAACCAAAATTCATTCAGTTTCTTTGAACGGTATGATAGTTAGGGGCTCATATATCAGGAATTTTTTTTTATAATCACCCTGTGTATAATGTATTTTTTAGTGCATCCATTTTTTTGCACTGCAAATTGTAAAAGTATTTATATGATATAATCTACACTACTCAAAATATATATTACTCTAATAATATAAGTATCAGATACGCATAGTACTTTTATATATATGCGTGTATAATGTACAAAACAAAATTGGCGTATTCCATGGGTAACAGGGAATTTTTTATGTTAGTAATTTGTGTTTGACACATGTTTGGCCTCATTTTGTATTTAGAAATTACGAATTCATACAGGATAATTAATTACAATCACAAACATTTTAACGATCCTTAATTAAATTATGAACTTTTCTTTATACTTACAAATTTTGATGGGCAGAATGAATGATTTTGATATTCGAATGAATCATTCGAGCATGCGCAGAAGCACATCTGGCAAACTTTAAAAAAAATATTCAACTACTACCAGAAATTTTTAAAAAAAAACAGTAGTTTATTTAATTATAATTAGATAGACAGACAGATAAAAATAAAATAGTCTTTCGTTATGCAAAATTTCTGAGGAAATTGATGAAAAGAATACGAAATTTGGTAACCACTCTAATCCTTCTTTTTTGTTTACAAAACCTCTGTTAGTGACTGATTAAAAAAATACGAATGTTGGCAAATATGCATTTGCTCATGCCCGAATGATTCATTCGAATGAAAAAATCATTTATTATGCACATCACTACTTACAACAATTTACTTTAGAATTGCCAAGGAGAGTACACACTTTAGAATTGCCAAGGAGAGGGGCAACATTTTATCAGATTAGGCTGAATATGTATTGCCTTATTTAATCGCAGATTTCTTTAATTTCTTTATTTAAACGCTCAATTTGTATCAATTTTCTGCGATTAAATAAATAAAATATTTTATTAAAACTGTGGTACCGCTGTAGAGACCCTGTGCCACTTTTCTATTATCCAGGCATTCGATAGCAAAAATATGCAGAAAATGTATTCTTTCTTCTATAAGAGTTATACACAAAGATTTCTAATAATTTCACTTGCTAAAAGAACAATTAATTTTCTAGACTAAAGAAAAAAAAACTTGAAACCTTATTAAAATATATTTAGTGCATTACTCTTCACAATAATTAATCTAAATATATAACACTATTTTTTTATCCAAAAGTTCTTTGGCAGTTTATTTATGCATTATTTTCCTTTACATATCCCATTAAAGTTTCTTTTTAATATTTTTGCTAAATGCTTTCCACGGCATAAAATATGTTTCATTCTGAATTAGGTAATTTAATGGCCCAATACTCTGTTCACGAAGAAGTAATTAATCTTTAACTCGTTAATAAAAGTATCTTAGTCCATAGAACATTGTAATTTTTTCTTTGTCTCCATATTTATTTTCATTCGTGCATTTCCGCACATTCATTTCCGCACATGATTTCTTTATTCCATGATTCTTTATCGCACATGATTTATTATTTTAAAGCATATCTTAAAAACTACTTGGCAGAACCAGCTGTAATTTTGTCTTCGCATATTTGAATCTTCGACATCTAGAAGCTTCAAATATGCGAATCAAAAATTACAGCTAATTCTTCCAAGTAATTTTTCAGTTATGTTTTAAAACTACCTGCAATTAAATCTTTTTTTTTAAACGATTAATAATGAATTGAACATTAGGCGTTCCAAATGTAAAATCTTTATAATTGCTAAACTGCTGCACCGAATGAATTCTTGTTTGGCATCGTAGGATAAAATTTCTAGAAAATCCAAATACGATGCAAATTTAGGTGTTCGTATTGGCAGTTTCAGATTATGTACAATTTCAGCTTGAAGACGATCCCTTAAGCTGATTTGTTTAACAGACAATGAAAGAAGACATGATTTCTAGTAGATTCTAGCTATCGTGATTTTTTTTCAGTGACATCACTGTTTCCGATAAAAAAATTCTATATTCTATATAAATCGCAGAATTCGCAGCCTCCTTTAACTAATAGCAACAATTGTAACGATTTTCTCTGAATAAATACGGCGAAAGAATCTATAAAAAAATGTGGTATACTCTTTCCGCGCTGGTAAGCTCATCATTAAAATAAAATAAATTCTGAATGCTCGAATTTGCTGGAAAAAAAAACTAAAAAAAAACAGTCTTTTTAATATACAAGTACAAATAATCAAATACAAATAAGTAAATTATAGGGGAGATACGGAATTTACTTTAAATATGTTTTCTCATATAAAATAAGAAAATATCCGAAACGTGTGCCTAAACCTTTAAAAGTTTGTTATAAGCGGAGTTGTCAACGTCAAATGTTCGAATCGGATTCATAAAACACGGGAAAATCCATTATCTGGATTTGCACAAGTGCTACTGCGTTGTCTCTGCATCATATGGTAAATCTGTTTAATTTAAGTCCATTGGTATTAACCGTATGAATGCTATGAAGCGCGATAGCGCCGCAATGTATCTGCGGATCAAATAAATTTTGTTTCAACCCAGAAATTTTATTCAATAATTGAAATCATTTATTTATTATTCAACAGTCGAAGTATTTACAGCGATCTAGTGAGTTACATTTTATAAGATAAAATTTCTGGGTTGAAACACAATTGTTTGTTCCGCGGATTATAGGCCGAATTTTCAGCATTAAAACGGTTAAAATATTACATCATATAAACTGAATCTATAAAACATTAACAAGCACTTTTCAACATTATGAGTAAAATTAACTAATTTGAATTTTTCAAGTTACTCGTTTATAATTCTTTTGAAATTTAAAGTCTATTTTAAAAACACTCTCAATAATTATACATATTGTATTTACATGCACTCGTTCAAATTTTTGACTATTTGTGACAGACACTATAATTAGAAATAATTTTTGTAAAAGCATAATAATTTTAAAACTAAAAGAATAATTACAAATTCGCAAAGGGGAAATTACATTACAAAATTAAGTTATCTTTTGTATAGTTTATTTTAAAAATAAACACTATTTAAGAACAGATATCAGAAGGCTCTTCTAACTTTCTTTTAATCATAGTTTTCATTCATAAAAGTTCATTTATCCAAAAATTCAAAGGAAATTATATAAATAACTTCCTCTTTGTTGAAATATTTAAACTCACCAACTTTAGTTATTGAAAGCTTCAATGGGAAATTAATAGCGAAAACAATTAACATTAGAAGGAAAAAACATCCTGCTTATATATAAAAGACAAATTGTTTACATCATACTTGAATTATCAAAGTATATATTTTGAATGGCACTACAAAGGATGTGAATTTTTGGTACTTCTTTATTATCCCGTCGACCACTTTTCATAAGAAAAATTTATCGCCAAACTGTAAGATTAAACGCCGAAAATGTAGTCCCATTTACTTGATGTCAGAAGTGATACGTGTCAGATACGTGTTTGTTATGTCATCAAGTGGTTTTTAATTAGACATTTGCGTGTATTTTTCATTATGATTTACTGATTTATTAGTTATTTCATTAATTAAAATAACAATTGCGTCATTAAATTCTTATATTTTATTAATTTATTTATTTTGATACCCTAATGTCAACGTTCTCCCATTTATTTGGCGTTACAGTTTGACGATAGTTTTTTGTTATGAAAAGTGTTCGACGGGATAATAGAGAAGTACCAATTTTTTTTTTTTTACTTTGCTAAACAGCGTAAAACTCAGAGTGAAAACAAAGTGAAAATGTGTCTTGACCGGGAATCGAACCCAGATACTTTGGTATAGCGCAGCAAGTGCTTTACCATTTAAGCCATCTGGACAACATACAGTCTGGCATTTTTCACTTATATATACGTTGGTAATGCTGCGACTTCGCAGCGCAAGATGGAATGTCATACATGAGCACACTATTCAGTGGCGTACCTAAGACGAATAAGTTCCCACTATATAGTCATTAAATATTTATAATGATAGTATTGTTTAACATAGTTCGTACGCCTTTACAGGGTTAACAGGTTAACCTGTGAGAAATCGCGGATACCCAGGGTGTGAATGATTTTTACTTTGTCACAAATAAATATAAATAATACTCGTCCCCTTATTTAGTCGGAGACAATTATTAAAAATTCTGCGATAAATTAAGTCGAAGATTACTTTTCGAAAAATAGTGAAGGCAATTGTAAAAATCGTACTCACCCTGAGTATGCCATACCCCGCTCAACTGCTCTCGGGTTAAATAGAAAAATTCTATTAAAATATTATGGTAAAAGCGTACTAACTCTGTTTGAGTTTATGATATACATTTAATAAGTTTAATCTTTATTTCGAAGTTGATCAAACTCGCTCTATTAATGCACATTTTCAGAATCCTTTTAATGTTGAATTTTAATTTATCATATTCACTTTCTGAAAAAAATAGATTAAGTACGATTATGTTTAATTAAAGAGAGATAAATTAATATTTGTTTAAAAATTATGTTCCAATTTTTTTCGGCACTCCTTTATTTACTTTTTTACACAATTTTATTTAACCCTTAATTGCATAGTGATGTAAATTCCCATCACTGTTTATTTAACTTTTAATAAATAAATCAACTTCTTCGCCACCTCTATATTTATATAGAAATATTACTCCAGTAAATTTCCCGTGAACTATGTTGCTAAACAAAGTTAAAAATCTATCTTAACCCTTTACGGCACAGACAAATTCTGTTCGTAAAATACGAAATTACTGACTGACACCGGATCTTACAAACGACTTTTTTAGAAAATAAGAACTCCTTAATTTAAGCTTTCATTGTATAAGCAAAAGTTTATTAAAATAATCTTGGTGCCGAATGCAAGTTTGGAATTTACATTAGGTGTGCCCGGAGTGGGACCACTGTGCCGGAAAGGGTTAAAATTTCTGGTGTCTAATATTTAATATATGTATAAAAAAACACAATTGTAAAAGAAAAACTCATGCAAAGAAGGGTTAAATGAACTTGATTTTTGTAAGTAAAGATGGAATTCTGTTATCGATTTCTAACTCACTTCCTGATGTGGTAGAAATTTAAAAATTCTTTAGAAAGGTGCTTTTTCAATGACAATACAACGTTGTAATATTTTTAGAACTTAATTATAAATTAATACTTGAATTTAAAGGCATTTTTCCATTTTCTCGCCAGAGGTGATAAATTTCTAACTATTCTTGAGTGTTACAATTGTATACGAGTTACAACAACGGATTTAATAATGCGCCAAACCAAGTTCGCCAAAAATAGCCAACAACGAAGTAGTTTAACCCTCTAAAGCCCATGGTAGAATCTATTCTAAAAATTCCAAAATTAGGAAAATCGGAATTCACACAAGAAATAACAACTATTAATTTCCGTTTCTTTTTAATCACGAAATGTCTGTCATTAAATAAATATGTCTATCCCGGTTTTCTGGTATAATTCGGAATATCCGATTAAAAATAATTCCCTAATTTGGCAACACTGATGGTAGCATGTATGCTAATATGGGCATTACAGGATTAACCCATTCGGGACCATGGGTGCATATATGCACCCTCCAAAAGAGGATACAAAATTTGTTTTAGGCACCAGTAAAAAATAAAAGTAATATTTGCTTTCCCTAATTAGAGCATTTTTGTGATAGTTTCAGTAAAGGTAGCTTTTTTTTTTTAAAAGTGGTGCCAACCGAATAAAATTTGTGTAAAAGCCGCCGGTCCCGAAGGGGTTAAACACTAAACGTAGAAAATATAAATAAAATTAAAGAGTGTAATATATATTTTTAAAATCTTTTTGAATAAATAATAGTTAAATATTAATTAAATTATAATTATACATTGAGAAATCAATTTAGAAATCCTAAAAAAATAGTTTGAATGTTTATTTTATTTCCTAGTTGGCATAGCATAAAAAAAATGAGCAAAAATTATAATATTTTAGAAATTCAAAAGCTAGCTCTTTCTAACTGGGGTTAACGAAAGTGAATTTTTCATAATTGAGTTCGGTGCCCACGCCAAGTTAATGTTTAGTAATCATTTTAGAGCTGGTACATGGATTGCAGTCATGAAATTAGACGTGATTTTCAAGATGCACATTGAATGCTTATAAAAGAGTTTATTTAACCCTTCTTTGCATGAGTTTTTCTTTTACAATTGTGTTTTTTTATACATATATTAAATATTAGACACCAGAAATTTTAAGATAGACTTTTAACTTTGTTCAGCAACATAGTTCACGGAAAATTTACTGGATTAATGTTTCTATATAAATATAGCGGTGGCGAAGAAGTTGATTTATTTATTAAAAGTTAAATAAAAAGTGATGGAAATTTACATCACTGTGCAATTAACCCTTTCCGGCACAGTGGTCCCACTCCGGGCACACCTAATTTTAATTTCAAACTTGCATACGGCACCAAGAATATTTTAATAAAATTTTGTTTGTATAATGAAAGCTTAAAATAATGAGTTCATGTTTTCTAAATAAGTCGTTTGTAAATTCCGGTGTCAGTCAGCAATTGCTCATTTTACGAACAGACTTTGTCTGTGCCGGAAAGGGTTAAGGGTTAAAATATATATACCGCAATTTCCGGCGTATAATCCGCGGATCAAACAATCATGTTTCGACCCAGAAATTTTATTTTGTGAAATGTAACTTACTAGATCAATGTAAATATTTGACTTCAATTATTGAATAAAATTTCTGGGTTGAAACAGAATTGTTCGATCCGCGGATTATACGCCGGAAATTACGGTAGTTTTATTTTTACACTTATTTCTCAATATGTATGGCCTATACTTTGTAAGAACCAAAGGGCTTAATTTAAATTAATATTATGTAGCATTACAATAACTCTTAATATACAAGATGATTCAAACTGGAGGAACAAACTTATAAGAGTGGCGGGGTACACCTAGACGAAACGGAATTCCATAGCAATGCAGGGTCGGAAATGCAATCCTAACGAGTTAGGGAGTTTGTTAGGGACTGAATCATCGTGATCGAAAATTGACATTCAACCCCTTGAAGGGCGCCGGTATAGTATATATACCATTTAATTTTAATCCCAAAATGCCGCAGTGACACCAGAATTTTATAATCAAATTTTGAATCCATAAGGTACATGAGAAAAAGGCTTTTATTTATTTTAAAATATATTCGTTCGTGAATCCTGGTGTCAATCAATCATTTCAATATTTTAGCCACAAGAGTACCTTGTTCCTGAAGGGGTTAAATCCTTTAAGCTTAAAATAAATCATGACTTTCCTAATAATGAAGTTCTCCAAAATTTTCTGCTTACGTGTCTTGTTTTTACTATCTACAGCTTTGCGTGTTTTAGGTGTCTAACTACAGCTCTGGCAAAAAGCGCCCTCACGCAGATAACCAGCTCCCTCAAACGTACAAAACTGTAAATTGTAAAAATCAGGAACGTAGGCAAAAAACTTCGAGGAATTTCACCCTGTATGATGTTTTCTCAATTTAAATTTAAGTCTTTGAAATCTCCAAAAAAAAAAAAAAAAATTAGGAGAGTACAATTTAAGTTTCAAACTAGTATGTATAATGCAGCCAATAGTTTTAGTTTACAGATGCATAAAATAATGCTGAAGATGAAAATAAAAATTGTTAATGTATGATAACTCCATTATGCATAACAATATAGTCCATTCACGGGAAAGTTTTTCTGTATAGATTTGTAATCTTTGTTATCCAGGGATGCATTTTTTAAATACCTTTTACTAATGCCTATGATATTTGAAATTATAATAATAAAATATTCATAATTCAATAAATAATAATTATTTATACGGAAATTAAAAATAGGCGTTTTTTTCTGCGGTTTATTGTGATTCCTAAAGTTCGATACGTTTTATAAATTTTATTAGGATGATTTTAAAATGTTATTACTTACTTAACACATCAATAACTTTTAGTATTAAGCATTTAAACAAACAATATACGTTTACTCTTAAAAAATATAGAAAGGAAAATCTTTTCTAAAATTTTTACTATTCATTTACTTTTTACAGCAGAAAGTTTTCGTAAAATATCAGATAATTATGTATCCAATTTTTAGCTAATAAAAAGAGTAAATAAACATTTTACTATTATTTTTACTTCTTAGAGCAGAAAGTTTTCGTTAAATAATAGATTATTAGGTGTCCTATTGTAAAACGTTTGGAATTTTTTTTCAGTTTTCTTTCACATAATAATTATTATTGACTTTTTAGGTGCGTTCGTAATTATATAAATACGCAGCACCTACTGCCGTCGCTTGGTCCGTCCGTCCGTCCGCATATAACAACACAAAAACTACACAACCGAATGGTTTAAAATTTAAGATATATTATCTTTGCAGAATTTTATCGAGACATTTCAAATTTTATTAAAATCGAATCAAAACTTTAGGAGATATTAATAAAAATATTTATTAAGAAATTTGAATTTTTTTTTAAATCGGTGCTTTTTAGGTGCGTTCGTAATTATATAAATACGTAGCACCTATTGTCGTCGCTTCGTCCGTCCGTCCGTCTGTCCGTCCGTCCGTCCGTCTGTCTGTCCGTCCGCCCGTCTGTCTGTCCGTCCGACCGTCCGTCCGCATATAACAACGCAAAAACTACCCAACCGAATGGTTTAAAATTTAAGATATATTATCTTTACAGCATTTTGTCGAGACATTTCAAATTTTATTAAAATCGAATCAAAACTTTAGGAGATATTAACAAAAATATTTATTAAGAAATTTGAATTTTTTTTTAATCGGTGCTTTCTTGTTAGAGGAGCTTCCGATGGATGTTAAATCGTCAAGCAACCGAGATACTTATTTTATTACAGAAATTAATCTGCAGACGATATAATTCATTTCACAGAATTAAAAATCATCTAGGTCTGAATATTTATATAACTAGCTATAGTACGAACGCACCTCGTATGTCACGTTTGACGTACAATTTCCAAGTTGTTTGTTATAGGAGCTTCGGAAGTTTCATCGTCAAGCGACCGAGATACTTATTTTATGACAGAAATTAATCTGCAGACGATATAATTCATTTCACAGAATTAAAAATCATCTAGATCTGAATATTTATATAACTAGCTATAGTACGAACGCACCTCATTTGTCACGTTTGATGTACAATTTCCAACTTGTTGTACCTTATTTTCAAAACATTTTCTTTTAGTCAGTTTAAAAGAATACATCCGACAACAAAAGTTTATTTCCATTTAACAATTATAATAGTTATATTTTAACGTGTTTAATTATTAATTGGTAATATTATAATACTTTTTTTAAATGGGAGAGCGAAATTTGACACTTTAAGAAAAAGAACTACATAACCAGCTGATGAATATTAACGGCTATAATATATCTTACTAAACATGTAATCATTGTAAAGCATGCGACATCCAAGAATATGCCTTAAATAAGCCAAAACTCCGCAGCTGCAGCTCAAAACTAATGAAACAGAAATTTATTATATGTATGCTTCCGGAAATCCCGTTTTTATTAGACTAAACGCGAAAATCATAACGAAATGAGCCTTCTTTACTTCTGAATTACTCGCTTTGGGTGACACCAGAAACAACAATTAATTACTCTAAAACACAGATTTTTAAGAAACGCCTAGAGCCCCGTTTAAAGATCCATTAAAATCATTTCCTCTTAGATGCATTACAGTCATCATTATATTTTCTGAAATGATAATTTATCTTTTACGCTTCCATAAGAAAACATTTTTTTTTCCTTTTGAAATATATATATACGATATAGCGCTTAATTTTACTCGTATTATGAGAAATGAAAATTACAAAATAGACATAAATTATTGATTTAAAATTTTTTTCAAGTAGTTCGAAATATTTGTCATTTTAATTTTATTAAGAGTCAAATTAAAAATTGGACGTGAAAAAGGAAAACCTCTTAATAGGGTGTTGCCAAGAAAAATTAAAAGCTTGGGGAAAAAAATTAGAAGAGGTTTACAAGAATGTATGCATCATAAGTAGATCACGAAAATAAGCCAAATCTCTGCTGCAGCTCAAAACTAATGGGAAAAAAATTATTATATTTCTGCTTCCAGAAATTATGTTTTTGTTAGAAAAAACACAAAAATCATAACGAAATTAGCTTTCAATACGTCTGCATTACTTGCTTCGGTTAACACCAGAAACAACAATTAATTACTCTAAAACGCACAGATTTTTAAGAAACGTCCCGAAGCCCCTTTAAGGATCTATTAAAAATTTTCTTCTTAGATACATTACAGTCATCACTAAATTTTCTGAAATGACAATTTATCTTTTCTATTTTATATGAAAACTATTTTTTTCTTTTGAAGTAATTATTTATGATGTAGCGTTTAATTTTATTGTGTAAAATGCAAATGATAAAATAGGCAGAAATTATTAATTTAAAAAAAAATCTGAAAAGTTGCTCGAAAAATTTGCCATGTTAATTTTTAATTTTATAAAGAGTCAAATTTAGAATGGTCGTGAAAAAGAAACGCCTATTAATAGGGTGGTACGAAGAGAAATTAAGAGCAAGGGAAATAAATTTTAGATCAGGATTATATGTGTTAATGCATCATAAATAGGTCACGAAACTAAAACATGCGACACAGTAAATGTATTCATAGCTACCGTAATTTCCGGCGTATAATCCGCGGATCAAGCAATCATGTTTCGACCCAGAAATTTTATTTTATGAAATGTAACTTACTGGATCACTGTAAATATTTCACTTCAATTATTGAATAAAATTTCTGGGTTGAAACAGAATTGTTTGATCCGCGGATTATACGCCGGAAATTACGGTAATATGTTTTTGAATGTCTTACTAGATTATTCTTTGTATATTTAAACTTATTCAAAATATATGTAAATCAGTATATTTTGCATATAAATGCTATTCATATGAAATTATCTTCAGAGTTTTGTTCAGTAAGATCTCAAATTCCCCTCCCTAATGTTAAACCTAAGAGGGTGTGACGCATGCATAATTTTAACATATCGTCGCTACCATGCCAAACTATCGAATAAGAAAAAATGAATTTTTCATTAATTTTAAAAATGGTCTCATTGCTACCACTAAATTTTATTAGAATTATTCGCCTAATAAAAATACAAATGAGTCTTCTGAGAAGAACAGAGTTACCAGTTTGGCTTCCGTTTTCATTTAGAGATGCCAAATTTATACCGGAAATTTTGAGAAAATTTCTTTTACTTTAAGTAATCACGAAATATGCTGTCATTATACAAAGCTAAATTTTCTATTTTAAATTTATAGTATGGATTCGAAATTTCTGGATGGAAACAGAGGCCAAACTGGCAACCCTGGTGATGTTGCAACCCTGAAACCCTATTAAAATTTAGTGGTGACAATCAGCTCATTTTTAAATGCAATGAAAAATGCATTTTTTCACATTCGATAGTTTGACATGGTAGAGACGATATCACTTAAGATAATTTAACTTGCGTTTTTTTCCATAGCAAAGATATAACATCGTTTAAATACAATAGAAAAGTCTATATATTATGTTGAAATGTCATGTTCAATCAAAATGAACAACGTGAACACATTGATTGACAATTCAACTATAGCTAAAATAGGTGCAAATATAATATAATTTTTTTTTAAATATTAAAACAATCAAGATATTAAAAACACAGATCTCAAACATGTCAAAATTTCCCGAGCGATTTTATCTAAATATTAGCCATCATCAGGGGAGTTAAAATGAGAAAATACTGTAGCTCTGAAGATACACACTGGTTAAATAGTTAGAGTCGTAACCATAAACTTTAAATAGGAGGGACTGAAGGAAAGGGAGGGGATGCTATAGAAAACAGGGAGGAGTGAAAGAAAGGGAAGGGATGCTATAGAAAATAGGCGGGCACAAACAAGACCAAATGCACAGGTGATTCCAAGTATATTATAATATATATGTGGTTTATGATATGACAGTGCACATGTTTTCGTCTCTGTTTAATATCTCTAGAGATTCTATGATTATTCAATGTTATAATGTGATACATGTCCAATGATTTTAGCTTTATTGAATAAGACATCAATCTCTATATTTTGATTTAAACAGGATAGAGCTGTGAATAATTTACCACTTTTGATGTCTGTCATATGTTCTTTAATTCTTTCATGTAATTTACAAGTGGTCATGCTCACATATGTATAGCTTTTCAATCTGTTATTTTCTTTAAAAGGGATTATATAAACAACAGATTTTTCATAATTATCTATAGGATCAATAATTATGCGTACAAGATATTTTAATTTTATTGGCAGTTTATAGCAATGAGGGTTATATATTATGTTTCTTTAATGCATATTTAATCCTTTCATAAAGTTGTAGAATATATTCCATACTGTAAAATTTAGAAGCTTGCATTTCTTAACTAACAATTTTAGATATTTTATATTTATATTCATTAATTATTCTACTGCCAAACTTGTTTGAAAAACCTAATAAAACCTATATAATAATGTCCTGAAACATGTAAAAAAATCGATTCAAAAACATGATAAAATACCAATATAATAAAACAGCTTAAGGAGAGGCCAGCAGAGGCGTAGCGTCAAGGGGGGCACGGATCACTTTACTACCAGTATTTTTATATACTATATTTGGCCTTATTTAATTCATACCATTCAAAAATTAAATAAGGCTAAATGTAGTATATAATTATACTGGTAGTAAAATGATCGTGCCCCCTCCTGACGCTACGCCACTAGAGGCCACACATCATTATTATTCAGACAGACAAATTGAATAAGTTAGAAGTTATGCTTACTACAGATTATATCACCAAGATGGAGCGCTGCATTAACGATATGAATTGTGTAAAACTGTATAAAGATCCTAATACAGCTATCAGCCGAAGGACTCGAGAACTCATAAAACACGGTACTTGGCCAAGCGACATCAAAGTTAAACTTATTATTAATAAAACTGCAGCCACAACCCGGTTATATGGATTGTTGATAGACTAAAAAAATAGACTTTCCCCTCTGCCCCATTGTTTCAAAATGTTCAAGACCTACTTATACTATTGAAAGTGCATTTGTGCCACTACTTAAAGCTATGTTGCCCCCCACAAAGCATGTTATCAACTCTACCGCTAATCTAGCAAATATTGTAAATTAGAAGATAACAGTATTCTAGTTAGGTTTGATATAAAACCATTGTAACCTTCGATTAATGTTCAGGAAATTAAAATTATCATTGAAATTTTTATCTTAAATAATCCAATATTTAATGACAATTTTAAAACACCCTTAGTTCAAATATAAATCTAAATACAAATAATAATATTTTCCTATTTAACGGAAATTATTACACACAAACAGAAGGCTTCCCAATGGGCTCACCAATTTCTAGATTATTGGCCGAACTAAAATTATAACATCTTGAACAACTAATCATATCTACCTCTACCCTTAAATCTTTATTATCGGTGAGATATGTTGACGACATTCTGATTAAATAAAAAACTACAAACTACATAAATGTTCTACAAACATACATATCATTTTATAAAAAAACTTGAAGCTGAAGTTGTTTAAAAGGTTATACTTTATATACAAAACTGTATTTTTATATAAAACCGATCGCTTTCGATCAAACACTTTCTCATCATCAGGGTTACAAACGAACACAAATATATAATGACAAAATCCAGTGAAATACATCGTTTTATTTCTGGAGAATGAAACAAACCATAAAAAAACCAACAGCGGGGGCGGAAGAAGGTATGTGATAATCATATTTTATCTTGATCAATTCTTAAGTGTCGACACCATAATTTCGGAATATTGCAGGATAATGAATCATTGCATGTTTTACCCTCTTAGGTAGCTTTCAATACAAAAAAGTATAAAGCTACCTGTTGCAGCCGTTCGGAGGAAAGCAGTTCCGGAAAATTTCGATATATTTTCACCGATCATGACCGCCAGACCCCAAAACCACCCTCCGTTCAAATGTTGATTTATATATATATATATCCCTATGTATATATATATATATATATGACCTATGTCATACGATAACGCTCGTATTTATAAATCAATTTCGATGAAACCAATTGTGTGTATTAGGCTCACCAATGTCTCGACCGAGTTCGTTGGTCAGCTTGGTCCGCCATTTTGTTTCAAGATGGCGGCCATTTAAAAATTTAAAACTAAAATAAATATACAAAAAAGTTAAAAATTCAAATTTACTTTTTAATTACATGTTAGGCCTTGATACAAGGATTTCAGAGCATTTTTTGGTTTACCTCTATCTTAAAAAATAGCTGAGATAGAGCAGTTTGAAATTATAGGGTGGCTGACATTTTGAAACAAAACAGCACATTAACGCGATTACTCGCAAATTATTTTCTTTCATTGTTGCAATAATTTTCCCAATCATTCGCATAAAACTATATATTCATATCCGTTAGCGCCAAAATTGGCGTCATTTGGCGAAATATTGCCAAATTTGGCGACCAAAATAAGTCTTCATAAATGAAGCCAATTTGGCTATTGCTCAATAATTTGGCGAATTTCTTATTCAAATTCAGTATTAACGAATCTTTTGTAAAGGTTTCTTTGCATTTTAACTTGCTGTTTTCGTGTAACATTAGCTAAAATTTTAAAACGAAGATACAGGAAAGCTACCTTTTCCTCCTGGTACAGGCCGGAAGGGCATTTTACATAAAATTTATATGGATTCATTAATTATTGATTCATAATAGATTGACGTATTAGGTAGTTTTCAATACAAAAATGTATAAAGCTGGCCTATTGCAGCCGTTCGGAGGAAAGCAGTTCCGGAAAATTTCGATATATTTTCACCGATCATGACCCCCAGACCCCAAAACCACCCTCCGTTCAAATGTTGATTTATATATATATATATATATATATTGTATTTATATTGTATTTATAAATCAATTTTGATGAAACTAATTGTGTGTAGTAAGCTCACCAATGTCTCGACCGAATTCGTTGGCCAGCTTGGTCCGCCATTTTGTTTCAAGATGGCGGCCATTTAAAAATTTAAAACTAAAATAAATATACAAAAAAGTTAAAAATTCAAATTTATTTTTTAATTACGTGTTAGGCCTTGATACAAGGATTCCAGAGCATTTTTTGATTTACCTCTATCTTAAAAAATAGCTGAGATACAGCAGTTTGAAATTCTAGGGTGGCTGACATTTTGAAACAAAACAGCACATTAACGCGATTACTCGCAAATTATTTTCTTTCATTGTTGTAATAATTTTCCCAGTCATACGCATAAAACTATATATTCATATCCGTTAGCGCCAAATTCTCGCCAAAATTGGCGACATTTGGCGAAATATCGCCAAATTTTGGCGACCGAAATAAGTCTTCTTAAATGAAGCCAATTTGGCTATTGCTCAATAATTTGGCGAATTTCTTATTCAAATTCAGTATTAACGAATCTTTTGTAAACGTTTCTTTGCATTTTAACTTGCTGTTTTCGTGTTACATTAGCTAAAATTTTAAAACGAAAATATAGGAAAGCTACCTTTACCTCCCGGTACAGGCCGGAAGGACTTTATTTAATTATTTTAGCTTGATCAAAATGTATTATGAATGATTCCTCTTGTTTTAGTCTGTAAAGTGCAGTTTTAGTTTTATTGAATTTAAGTTATGAAATATGTTCTTTGAAATGAGTTTTGAACTTTTTTAAGGCCATACCTATTTAGTCTTCTACTTTATAAAATTTCTTGCCATTTTCATTTATTTCCTTAGTTACTGGAATTCTGTAGATCCTCGATGATTCTTCCATCTGTACAGTATCAATCTTATTATGTGATAAAGTTCTCAATTTTGCAGGAGGGTTACTATCAAATTTATATCATATTTCTTTAAATTACACGTATATTTCAAGTTTTGAAAATGTTCAGAGATATATTCCAATTTGTAAAATTAGTAGATTTTTCTGCATATTCTTGTTTATTCCTATTTCGATACTTATATTGATATTAATTTATTGATAAACCTTCCAGAAAAACCTTTATCCTTTGTTATAATTTTAATTTTATCAAGTTCACCATTAATATAACCTTCCTTACATACTGAAAATGCTCTATGAATGTAAAAACGATATGTTGCCAATTTAAAAATTAAAGGTGATGTCTTTGGATATTGTGTTATTTGAACGTATATTCTTTCTATAAACAGTTCGATCAATCATTAAATTATTATTTTTTATACGATCTACGTCTAAGAAAACCAAACGATATTCACTCTCTCTCTGTATCCATGGCAAATTGCATTTTTTTTATCAATTTCATTAATCTTTACTACAAAATCCATTAATAAATCTAAACCATGCTCCCATACAATAAAAATATCATCTGCAAACCTACACCAATATGCAGGTTTTAAAATAAAGTCCTTCATAACCATATTTTCTATGCTCTCAATTTAATCTCTGCATATAAACCCGAAATGGGGGAGCCCATCGGTGCTTTATAAATTTGTTTAAAATAAATACCGTTAAACTTGAAAACCCACATTATTCACATTCACTGTCGGGTATAAAGATACTACATCTAAACTAGCAAATATGTTAAATTCGGTAACCTCAAAAAGTTTCACTCTCTCTATAAAATCCGTTGTCGATGAAATTACAAAATCAGAAAGACGGAGAATAGATTTTAACAAGATAACATACGCTTTCTCCCGATTGTAGGTAGGCCCTAAACACTTAGGGACTATTGGGCAAAGAGGGTTTCATTCTTTATGACCTTTAACGCGTCCTATTATTTGTGGAAGTGATAGCTGTTTTATTAATCTTATGTAGGTGGTAATTTGGACAACTTCTATTATTTACAATTTACAGCGTTTTTCTTACGAACAAATCAATTGGGTATTTCTTTTAAACCTTTACATTTAAATCCTCAATACAAATCGTCATTTTCTGTATGTAATCTTCGCTATCCATTATATCAAGTTTATTTGATTTTTTCGATTGCAATATAATTGTATCTTTATTTTTACGAAGTTTTTTTAATGATTTCCTTGTTGTATTTTTTCCACATTAATGCTTTTTATATTACTAGATTTCTTATTATTAAACAAAATAGTATTTCGTATTTCATCTTTTAAATAATATTGGGCTGAATTAACAATATTCTCACAATTAGCAATAACTGATTTAATATTTATTTGATTTTCAAACATAAACTGAGGTCCAAGTGATAATATACGGTGCGCACAGGGCCCGATTACCGACGGGCCACACTGCTACCAGTATAATTTAATAGAAATTTTCGTTTTATTAAAACGCCCTATTCATGCAAAATTACTGCTATGAATAAGGAAAAATTTCCATTCTTTTTTACTGGTTGAAGTGTGCCCCGTTGGTAATCAGGCCCTGGGTGTGCACCATCATTAATCAATTATTGCTAATTCAGCACCATATAATTTAAAATTTAAATACGAAATAATATTTATCATAATTTAAAGCAATTTTTAAATAGTAAGAAATCTGGTAAAAATAATTCATTAGGACATGTGAATTTGAGAGAGAGAGAGAGCGGTTACCTTTTCTTAAAACAAATATATTTCAAAGAAACAGAAATGTACAATTGAATTAATATACTAGAGTGAATAAGTTATTTAATGTAAAAATGGAGAAAATAAATGGCAAAATAATGTTTGGTATCAAAATGGGGAAAGATTACCGCACAAAAATCTGTAACAATTAAAACTAATATCTTAAAGTCAAACTCTATATGAAGAGAAACTAGATTTGCAATTCAAAGTACCCGATAAGTGCATTAAGAGCATTCAGTTTTAACAAATTTTAATAAGACCTTACATATTTAGAAAAGATTTCATTATTAATGGTACTTAAGCTTTAAATTAACTTCCATGCATTGAGAGTAATTTATATAATTAAATCATCAACTGAATAGATTTTGGCATTTCCACAACATATAATTTAAAACTATATTGAATCAATTTAGAGTCTTTCTATATGTATCTATTTCATAAATAGTTATAGATAGGGTATAAAATAAGGTCACTTAAATATTATGCTTAATAAATAGAAGTGAGATATTTCCGAATTAACTGACACGTTTCACAAATCGTTTTCACATATGAAAATTTATTCACAGAACAGTGTCAAATGACTTTAAAGATCAATGATAATGAATAAATGTGACTTATAAATAGAAAGAATGGATTCTATATGTTGTCAGACTTCAGTTAGAAAACTGAAATTATATCATGAGAGACGGTTGTATCTCTAGTGACATAGCAAAAGCACAAAACCGAAGATGTCCGTCATTTTATATATATACAGCTAGTTAGAGAAAACACAAAAAGCCGCCATTTAATATTTACATCACCAAATATGATGCATATTCAAGGTTCGTACGGATCAGAGAGTTTTCCAGGAATTTCATCCCAGTTTTTTTCTTTATAGAAAAAGAAATCTAGATCAAACGCCTGAAACTTTGCCTTCTTTTAAGGACAGTTTTTCTGTAATAAAATACTGGTACCGAAGAATTTCCTGATCGGAAAACTCCAGGAGCTGTACGAAACCTGCATATCGTTCTGATTTTTTCACAGCAGTCTTATATCACTAACGCTATCCTGACATTTCTACATTTCAACATGCGGTACATTTTAAGATCTGGTAGTCCTTTTTTAAGCATATCGGGGCGGTGTACTCGTAACAGTTTTCTCTTGAAATCCCCTTGGGTGATTTTTTAAAAATTAACATATCGTCGCTACCATGTCAAACTATCGAATATGAAAAAATGCATTCTACATTACTTTTAAAAATAGGCCGATTGTCACCACTAAATTTTATTAGAATTCTTCGCCTAGTAAAAATACTAATAAAATTTCTGAGAGGAACAGGGTTACCAGTTTGGTCTTCCTTTTTATTCAGAGATGCCTGATTCATGCCGGAAATTTTAAGGGAAAATTTTTTACTTTACGTAATCACGAAATATGCTGTCATTATGTAAAGCAAAAAGTTCTATTTTAAATTTCTGGTATGGATTTGAAATTTCTGAATGGAAAAGGTGGCCAAACTGGCAACCCTGGTGATGTTGCAACCCTGAAACCCTATTAAAATTTAGTGGTGACAATCGGCTTATATTTAAATGTAATGAAAAAAGCATTTTTTCACATTTGATAGTTTGACAGGATAGCGACGATATGATCTATTATGACAACATATCTGTTGTCTATGAAGCTAGTGACATCTTCCGATTTCATTGGAAAACTCCCGTTTCTTATATAATCTGATTTAAAAATGGGACTATTCCTCTATGCCTATTCCCGTAGTTTTATATGGGATGTTTTACCCCTTTTCTGCAGAAAAGCCTGCGAGCCAAGTTAGGTTAATAATCGTTTCTTGGTTACAGTTAAATCATCTGCATATGGCTGATAATTATTATGAAAACAGTTTTTTATGTATTTTAATATGTAATATATACGTATTATATTAAGGTGTTGATTATATATATATTTTCTTTTTTGTTAACAGGTAGAAATTTCACATTTTGAAAACTGCATTTTTTCAAAAATTTCTTAAAATGAGGAAATATTTTATAATTATATGTATTCAATTTTACTGTAATTTATAATAAGTTTTCGATTTTTAAGGATAATCAATTTTCTGTTGCTTGGTTATTATTGCTCAACGGAAGTCTGTCTGACAACCAACCATTCTCTCATGTTTGTATTCATCTGTAAAGCGTGCAGCGCATCATCTTTTTGAAACAGAAAAAAAATATTAAAATATTTAGATTTCTTTTCTTTTTATTCATGAAAGCAACATAAAGAACCATATCAGTTACATACATATCAATTGCACAAAATCCTCAATAAGTGTTATAAGTTTGAAAGAAATCGTATAATCTATATGTAATCTGCGAATAATGTTTGTAAACAGAAGAGGGAAACCATTGTTTTTATTTATTCAAGGGTAAGTTTTATCAACGCTTCTCATTGTTTCGTAAAAAATCTTAATTTTTTATATACACTCAGGAACACTGAAAATAGCGCACCAAGAAGGAAGAAAGGTACAATCGCGAAACTTTGCAGATACCGGGTGTCCCAAAAATGACTTATGAATTTTAAAATTCAATTACTTGCAAACGGTGACAGATATTAACAAAATTCTTGCAGGAGGGCTATGTACGAAGTCAGGAGTTTTTTACTGTGATTCTTTATTTTAGTTCGAATATGATAGCGGCTGTTGTAGGTGGAATTTTTTTCTCAGCGTTTGTACAATCCCTCGAACTTCAACACCAATAATTTCGAAAAGTTTTCTTCGCCTAGTTCTTCTGAGATAAGATAAGTCAAAGAAAACGTTTAGATATTAATGGTGTTGAAGTTCTAGGGACCGTTTCAACGCTGAAAAAAATAAGCCTGCGCCAGCCGCCATCTAGTTTTCAGCGGGCGGTGCATCAATAATGAGTGGTGTCAGTTTCGGCCTCGACTGAACGCCAATCGCTGTTAGCGCCATCTATTGTTTTAAATTCGAATTAAAATCAAGAATCACAGTATTAAAATGCCGGGCATCATACATAACCCTCTTGCAAGATTTTTTTATATCTGTATTTTAAAATCCATCAGTCATTTTTGGGACACCTGGTAAGTACAGCGAGATCTAATGTGCAAATGCGCCAAGTTTGGTGATAATGCACATGACCACACACCCTGCAGTTGGCGCTGCAATTAGGAAATGGGTCCTATATAAATAGGTGCATAGTGGAAGATTCATAAACGTAATGATCACATTCCGACTGTAGGAGGACTTTAGAAAGAGAAGGATGTCAGGTAGACGTGTGTGAAGACATTTCTCACAGTTAAGCGAGTTGGAGAGGGGCCCCATCATCGGTATGAAAAACACAGGCTGGTCAACGTGCCGTGTTGCTCACCAGGTTGATCGTTTGGAGTGTACCGCCAGAATATGTTGGGAGCAGTGGACACGAGATGGTAGCCACGTGCGCCGTACCGGGCCTGGAACGACCAGGAAGACGACGAAGCGAGAGGATCGAAGGATCGTGCGGCAAGCGCTCGTGGATCCCACAATGACTCGTTCCGCGATACAATCAGATGCAGGGGTGCCAGTTGTTCCACAAAACATTTCCAGACGGCTTGTGGTAACGAACCTGCAATCCAAACGCCCTTTTCGTGTACTACCTTTAACACCTCAACATCGGCGACACCGTCTACAGTGGTGCCAATCCAGAGAGACGTGAAATGCCACTTATTGGCAAAACGTGATGTTTAGTAATGAATCTAAGTTATTTGGGGGGACAGATGATAACCATGTATGGTTGGAGAGGCGCCCTGATAAACGGTACAAGTCTACCAACGCTGCCGCACAACACATTGCTCGCACAACAAGCTTAATGGTCTGGAGAGCCGTAGCGTATGATAGTCGGTCCCTTCTAATTTTGGTACGTGGAACCTTAACGGACCAACGTTATGTTGATGACATTATTCATCCCCACGTGGGACCTTTGCTTAAAGGTCTTGCTGGAGCATTTTTTCAGCAAGATAATGCTCGCCCGCATACAGCTCAAGCTGCGCAAGACTTCCTACGTCATGTTCAGAATCTTCCACGACCGGCCTGCTGCCCTATAGACCATGTGGGGGACCAATTGAAACGCCAGATGCAGCCGTGTCATTCTGTACATGTTTTGGAGGTGGCTGTTCAAGATTTGTGAGCACATCTGCCTCAGGACAACAACAGACAACCAATCAAGTCAATGCCGGACCGTGTTGCGTCATGTTTTTCAGCAGGCGGCGGCCCGACGCGCTATGGAAATTGCACTGTATTTGTCTAATTGTACACACTGCATTTGTTTAATTGTCTTGATTTTGGGATCAACTTAATCTGTCATATGTATCATTATGCGTATTAAATTTCAATTCACTCCGATGCTGCCTTCTTGGTGCGCAATTTTCAATGTTCCTGAGTGTATCTATGTAGTTTTAATCATTGTAATAGACAAACAAAGCAAAAGCAATTAATAATCCATGATTTTCATTATAGTGACTTTAAGCTTTTTGGTTGCTGCAAATTTTACCTTTATCAGACACAGAAGTAAGTCTGTTTATTTATTTATTTAAAAAATAATTTTATTTGTATTACACTTTAAGTAAAATTAGTAGTCATAAGAATCTTTAAATAAAAATAATAAAATGACTATTTTCGCCTTCGAAGTTTTGCATTTGAAAACTGATAACAACAAAAGAAAACAAGTTGGAAATTGTACTTCAAACGGGACAAATGAGGTGCATTCGTACTATAACTAGTTTCAGTGAAATGAATTACAGTGTGTGTTATTATGATATGAATACTTTCCGTAATAAAATAAGTACATTTTCAGCTGGCAACATTTTATTTTTTGTTGACATTTACTGAAAATTCCAATGCGAAACTTACGCCTAGCTTTAAAAATTTCAGAACTGGAAATCCATATGTAGACTTTTTCCATTTAATATCTATTTCTCTGGAAACATCTATCCAAAAAACTGTCGGTATATTATATGATTTCTATAATCAAGCAATTTTAGTACAATAATTTGGTATTTGAATTCAGTAATACGGAAATAACATGACTCAATCTTAAATATTACGTAATCAACATGGCAACCTAGAATCATAGACTATCATGGGATATCATTGAATTAATTACGTATGATAGGATTTAATAGAATGAAGAAGATTTTTATTAATATCTTTTTAAGTTTGGATTCGATTTTCTTAAAATTTGAAATTACTCGACAAAATTTTGCAACGATTATACATATTAAATTTCAAACCATTCGGTTGGGTAGTTTATATGAGGTTATATGCGCTGTTATATGCTGATATACGGGCAGACAGACCGACCACGACGACTATAGGTGCTACGTATTCATATAATTACAAACGCACCTAAATGTATCTGTGTGTGTATGCAATATCACAGACTGAATTAAATGTATTTTAAAATTAATTTAATGTGAAAGCATGAAGTGAAAATAAATAACCATGGATATTATTTTGAATATTTTTAAGAGATAATAAGAAAAAAATAATTGTTATTTTTATTTATCTTCATTTATATTGATATTTATATTTAAATGAAGAAACTCTGAATCACTGGATCAATCTACTGTCACATATTAAATTATAATCTATAAATCCAAAATCATATGGATTTTTCATATCTTAAAATAATAATAATAATAATAATAATAATAATAATAATAATAATGACTATTATGTTTACTTTAAAATAAAATAATAGACTTAAAATTATTTAAATAATAATATTAAACATATTTCTATGACTGATAGAATTTTAATGACATTTATCCCCCACCCCAACCCCAAATTTGTTTGAATAAATTGCAAAGGAAGTGACTATATTTAGTCTAAATATTTTGTAATGAAGAATCTTTTTTTGCAAAAAAAAAAAGTTTTGTACAACGATTAAAAGGTATTACAATAATTAAAAACTAAAGTTGTCTAAAAAATTAAGATTACGAAACACTGAAAAGCATTTGTATATTTTGCCCTTGAATAAAAATAGCTTTACTGTTTTGTTAACAAGTTTTACTGGCAGTTTTAAAACATACTCAGGTGTTTCATTTCTTTAAAAATTATCCAACTTACTAATTGTCTTCTCTAATAAATTTCGTATAATTTAAAGGGGGTGGGTGTAAACGATAAAAAATACAATTTCAAAGTTTTTATCCGGTATATCAAAAATACAGTTTTTAACAATTTACATTTTATACAAAATACCAAAAACCAATTTTTTTACTTAACCTTAAAACTTCAAAAGCGATGTTTGTTCTAAAAAAAGGGGGGGGGGGAGGCTCTGCCACCAATAATTCTTTTGCTGTGTAATGCTAATAGCTTTAAGTAAAAATATTCAAACATAGCAAAATGACATTCAAACTATCATTATTTTCAAAAGACAAAAAAGTTTAAACGCACCTACGTGAAAATTGCAAAACAAACTACTTTTAATTACAAAACACTTAATAGAAAAGTTTTTTGTAGTGTTTTAATCTAGAACAAAGGGATCATCAGGCAGTTATTTAATAAAAAAGGTGCACTCTAAAAAAATAAACTACTAGTAATAGAAAGGGAAGTAACATATATCAATATGGTATCTTTTATTACTAGGAATAAACTCTTTTAAAGAATTAAAATAACTATGTTTTGTAAAAAACTTGAAATTTAGTTTGCAGTAAATATTGGTACTCCAAAACTATTGCAGGTATTCTTCTTAAGGTTTTCCATAATCATTTCCATAAATAAACCTGTGCGATGAACTAAAAGTTAAGATGTAGGTTCTGAATTGTGCAATTTTCTGGCATTTATATAGAAGAAAGTTAATTTTTGGAATTGAAATTGGGACATTTTAATTATAAATTAGCAATTTTAAGTTAATTTCTGAGAAATTCAGAAACTTCTATTTCATTGTAGATTTGTAATACAAATGATACAGTGGAAGTCAGAAATATATTCCTATTTAACTATTTTATTACATTTTGAAGGGACTATATTTTCCTTAAAAAATGTGCTTTTATTTGGGCTGGTTTGTACATCGAATGGGGGAATTAGAGTTATGTGCGATGAATGAAAATCTTCAAACACTAAATTTTTTATTGGAGTAAGCTGGGAAATTAAGAATAATCACTGGGGGGGGGGGTAAAGGGGAGTAAGTTAGAGAAATATATATATATATATATATATATATATATATATATATATATATATATATATATATATAAAGATTTAAAAATATGAACATATTTATGTGATGGGGAGGATCATTGGAAGGGGAAGCATAAGTATGACAGGTTAGGGGCAGTGGTAATTATGTGATTATTTTTTTTTTATTAGTGAGCAACAATTGTTACATATTTTTATAAAGTTTTAAAGATTTAAATCTGTTTATGTTGGAGGGATCAAAGGCAGAACTGGAAATTTGGGGGAGAGAAAGGGTGATAATTTACATATATGGTTGATTATTTATTGTTCCTAAAATGTATTAAATAGGGCAGAGGAATTTTCTTATATAAAAATAACGATTTGAAAATATTTTAAACTTTTTGAATGCTGGTGGTATAAAAGAGGGGAAAACGTAAATTTAGGATGTTAGGGGAAATGGCTAATTTACATGATTATTTATTTTTATTATTGATAAAAGAATGTTAGATTATTTTTTTAAATAAAGAATTTTAAATATTTGAATGTATTTGCTGGAGGGAGAGTAAAGCGGGAATTTAGGGGAGTAATTTATATTATTTAGTTTCACTAAAAATAAATAAAAAGGGCAGAATAATTTTTCTTACCGTAATTTCCGGCCTATAAGCCGCAGCTCAAAGAGTCGTTTTTCGACCCAGAAATATTATTTTATAAAATGTAACTTAAAAGATCGCTGTAAATATTTAACTACAATTATTGAATAAAATTTCTGCGACGAAAAACGACTCTTTGAGCTGCGGCTTATACGCCGGAAATTACGGTATATAAAAATATAGATTTTAAATATTTTAAATTCGTTATATGATGGGCGGAGGCAGAGGAGAGGAGAAGTGTAAATTTGGGAGTTTAGGGCGTTTATTTAGATGATGATGATGATTATTTTTTTTTAAATAGTGAACACCGAATGTTACCGTTTTTTAAAATAGTTTTAAATGTTTGATTCTATACACACTGGATTGGAGGGGGACAAAATGCGAAGAGGAAAATTTGCAGAGCAGGGAAATGATTTATAATTTATTGTCACTAAATAGCATTAAATAAGGCAAAATAGTTTTGTTCATATAAAAATAAAGATTTGAAAATAGTTTAAACTTCTCTGTATGGAGGGGGGTTTAAAGTATGGAGGTTAGAGGGGCTTGTTTAAATAATTATTAATTTATTTTTCTTATTGAACAACATGTGTTGCAGATTGTATTTTTTTAAATAAATGGGGATATACGGATCTCTATACTGGAGGGATAAGGCAAAATCAAAAGCGGATTTTTTTTTTTTTGGGGGGGGGGGGGAATTGGAGACAGGGGTGATTTATATTGCCGATTATTTATTGTCACTAAAGCAATAAATATGGCAAAATATTTCTTTAAATGGAGTAAGATTTTAAAATATTTTAAATTTTCTGTATACTAGGCGTGTAAAGAAGGTGAGGAAGCGTAAATCTAAATATGGAAGTGTAGGGGTGTAATTTGGATGATGATTATTATTATTTAGTGAGTAACGAATGTTGCACAATTATTTTTTAAATTAAGTTTTAAAGATTTTAATCTGTGTATGCTAAAGGGAGGCACGTGCAAAGGCGGAAGCTGAAATTTTATGAAAAAGGGGAATAATTTATTTTCACTAAGAAGCATTAAATACTGCAGACGATTTTTTAATATAAAAATAAAGATTTTAGAATATTTAAATGTTTTTGTATGCTGGGGTGAGGTGGGGGAGAGGTAAAAGCGTAAATTTGGGAGGTTAGGCGTGATTTAGATAATTAATTATCAGATTATCCATTTAATTATTATCAGATTGTTTTTAAAATGTTTTAAAGAGAAATACTTTGTGCTATTCTTCCTCCAAAATTAATCTTTTTACATAGTACACTTAAACACTGCTATTTATATACATGAAGAAAAAATAATCCTTTAAAAACAAAAAAAATTTAAATTAATATATTTTTTTCAAAACAATTTGAAATAACAAGTTACTTTAAAAAGGATACTTAAGATAACTTTTTTTTTTTTTTTTTTTTTTTTTGGGGGGGGGGGGTATGTAATGGAACGTGAATGAATATCAGGACTTTGAATTCATTGCATTGGTCTTTAAATTCCTTAATCCTTAACCACAAAAAATAATGATATCAGCTCAAAAACCCTTAACGGGTTAAAAGTTTGTGACGCAGCACTTAAGCTTATGACATTAAAAAAATTAAATATGGGTCTTAAAATAATGATTTAAAAATTTGAGTGACGCTATGCTATTAAATAATATATATATTCCATCATTTTCTTTTTTTTTTTGTTCTATTTATATTCAGAGGTGCAAATATTATTTTCAAAATGAAAAGATATATAAAATTTATCCGCTGCCGCCTTTTCATTGACATCTCTCAGAAATTTAAAAAAAAAAAAGTTTTAAAAGAAATTATATCAAAATTTGAGTGACGCCTTCACGCGATTTTAATATGTTTGTTTTAAAATTCAATTTAAATTATTTTTGCTTTGTCTTGTAACGTATATTTACACATGCAAATAATACATTCATCTTTTCAATACACTATTAAATATATCACTGTTACTGAGCCTATATTATGCATTGAAATGTATTTATTTCAATAATTGATTTATTGTTTGTGCCATGCTACGCGAAATCGTAAGTAAAATTTGTTTAAATGGTTTCGTAGCGTCACACAATCAAATTAAATGAATCTTTTGCAAATGGATAGTATGACGCAAAGTGTAGATTTATAGATGGATTCGACTGAATACTGACTGACGACTCATATTTCGACTGAAAATGTGAAATTCTTTGAAAAATAGAAAAAGAAATTTAGTTGTTTGCACGTACAGAATATTTAAAATTATTTTTTTAGAAGGCATTTGTATTTTCTAGTCAGAGGTGCTAAGCTCTCATTAATATTCCGTAATATGTGGGTTAATTTGACCCAGTTTTAACACGTCCCGCACCAGAAAATTTATTAAGAAATGAAATTAAATAAATTGCATGTAGAAACTTGAAATTAAATAAATAAAGATTCATCCAATAATTTTTCTGGTTTAAAGCGTTGTTAACCCTTTCCGGCACAGTGGTCCCACTCCGGGCACACCTAATTTTAATTCCAAACTTGCATTCGGCACCAAGAATATTTTAATAAAATTTTGCTTCTATAATGAAAGCTTAAAATAAGAACTTCTTATTTTCTAAAAAAGTCGTTTGTAAATTTCGGTGTCAGTCAGTAATTTTACATTTTACAAACAGAATTTGTCTGTGCCGGAAAGGTTTAAACTGGGACAGATTAAACCACACATTACGGAAGATTAGTGGGAACCTGGCACTTCTGTTTCTAGTCCATTAGAATCACTCGGCTAACTCGCTGTTTAAGAGTATTAAAATGCATGAAATTCATTAGCATTGAAATTACTGTACTTCATGTATTTCGCGCCCATAGAGGAAAAATGAAATGAAAATCAGTAGATTCAGAACCTTCGTTGTACAGGAAACACAAAGTGCATGAATTTCGTTACACTTCAAATACTGTACATAATGTATGTGCGCTTCGTGCCCCTGAAAGCGCATGAACAAAACGAAAAAAAATCGATTCGGTCGGTTTTGCTATGTTTTTCATTCAATCGATTTTGCGATGATACCCTCATTGAACGCTCACCAATCGCGCGAACCATAATTGAATTGTTTGACTACTGAGACTTTCGTCAAATGACATTCGACTGTATGCAGACCATTTCTAATGGATTTAGGTGACATATCTCTATTTCTATTTAGCTTATCCCAACGAGTCTTAAAAAATATTTTTTTTTGAAGCTTTAATGCGGCGTTATTTTTTAAATCAGTTTCCTATTCGTAAATAGAGATACAATAAAATAAAGATCGTATGAACACTTATAATTCATCAGTAGACAACATTGGGCTCAAATTAGAGCACAGTTCAATTAAAAAAATATTTTAATTTTATTCTTTATCGCTAAATATATCCCGAACCGGTCATTTTACAGTTAGCAACTGAAAATATTCTATTGAAACCTGAAATTTCTTCGTACTATAAAAAAATGTAAATCGCACAAAAATAAGTTAAATATTAAGGTTAAATAGTTATAAATATAAATTCTAGTGCGAAATGTTTTTATAAAACTTGAGTAAAATTCTTGGTGTGTTCAGTGTTAAATTTTGAGAATCATTTACATGAAATTAAATGTAGTGAAATTTTGAAATATATATAAAATGAAATTGAAAAAATATATAACCATTTCATACTTAAAGAAATAAATTTACATGCTAAGAATTATCTCTTTAAAAGAATCCTCAAACGTAAGAATGTATTGTACATTTTATGATTCAAAGAAAAATAATAACCAGATATACAGTTCTTCTAAAAGGAATATTGTTTTTAATTCGCTAGTTTTTAGCTTCTAATTATTTATAAACATTTTAATTTAAAAACTGAATCAAAATTCATCTAAGAATTTGTTATGTATTGAGAACAACAACAACAAAAACAATCTAACTTACAGTGAAACGCCTTTACCGAAATTTTTAACTGAAAAAATCTACACATTCATTAGCTTAAATTCATTGAATTAAAAATACGTTTAAACGAAACAAAAACAATTCAGTGTTAAAACATATTTTCAGCGAAAATGCAATTTAAACCATGAAATGACATTTTTGTGATTCACATGAGTGAATGACGTTCATAAGTCACTAATAAATTTATTAATAAAATATTTCAGTGTCATTTATTTCACTCAGGCACCTTCATCTTTCCTTGATGGATAGTCCATAAAATATTGTTGAAACATGAAATGCTATCAATTTTATTCCTATATCTTCACTACAAAATGTTTTTTAAGAAAGTTCCCAGAAATAAAACTAACTTTTTCGAAGGTAAATAATTTATGATGTTGTCAAAGAATTTAATGCCGGTAATTATTTTGAAATAAATGACGTGTTATTTACTTTTTATTCCACTGTGTTCTTTATTAAATCGTATATTTTAGTTAATGAAACGTGACAGAAGCAATTAAAATCACCAAATGCATTTGAAGAATTCATAAGATGAAGCAACTCAGGGATGTCCAATATGTTTGACAATCCTTTTTTCCGAATTAAAATATTTGCAATATTAAATTGCATCATTTCTTTCATTAAACGAATTAAAATATTCTGTACGAATATAAGGGTAGTAGTGCGGTCCGCCGGCCTTATTTCGGTCACCCCTGATCTTGTTTATACTCAGATATTTTGGTAAAATATCAATAACTTAAAAATCCATAACTTAAAAAATCTGCACATGTACTAACTTAAATACATTGAATCAAAAATTAATTCATTTAACAATTGCAAACAATTTCATTGTAATTTTTTCCAACTGTAATTCATTTAATTCAATTAAATAATCAATTGTGATTCATTTAACCAAATCTCCTTTAAATTCCCTTGATGGATGGTTCATAAAACATAATTGAAACAATATATCTTTGCTAGAGAAAAAATCCAGGAAATTTTCGAGAAATAAATAAACATTTTCGTAGGTACATAATTTATTATGTTGTCAAAAATGTAATAGTAGAATATGCCAATAGTGTCAATTGTTATGCCAATAGTGCCAATTGTTATGCCAATAGTATTAATATTCCAATAGTTATATTTTGAAATAAGTGGTGTGTTATTTAATTTTGTATACCACTCTGTAGATTATTAAATATATTTTAAGAAATGAAATGGGATATAAAACAATAACAAACAACACATGATTTGAGGAACTGAAAATATGAAGCAAACTTCATTTAAGTACCGTAATCCAAATGTCAGGAACAACTTTAAAAATTAATAATTCCAAGCGAATAAAGATAAAATTATGCAATATACACTGAAAGGATGGAATAGTTTTTGAGGAAAGCAAAAACAAATACTTCAATAGTTATTCTTTTACTACCAGATGGCTTACACGTGACAATTCGCTTAAAAGTTATAAGTAAGCTTATAAGTTTTCTATGTTCTGTTCGTCATTCAATAATACAGCTGTCATGCGAGACACAGTACTGCATTAAGCAGCATTTCTTTTTGGTTATAGCAGGCATATATTGGCGGACGACATCTTTAAACGTTGGTGATTTTAAGCATGATTTTTTGCTCAAGCATTTGCATTCGTTCAAGTTGTCTTTTTGCTTTCGTCATAAATAATCGGACTTCTTTCCCATCCATACGATGCAAACCAAATTTATCTTTATTCGTTTTTATCTACATTCGTTTACGAATTAGGAATTTTTAAAGTAATTCCTGACATTTGGATTACACGCTATATTAATTATTTAGAACAGCGGCTCCCAACTTGGCGCACGCGTACCCCTGGGATTACGTGGCGTGTCTGCTAGGGGTACGTAAAAATAATATCGGTAATGGTGGAAATCGCAAAAATGGTTTAATTGAAAACACATAAAGAAATGTGATACTTTTGGATTACAAAGTTAGCCTCATGTGTAATTCCGATATGTTACACTCCAAATGAGGGGCAAAGCCCAAAAGACACATTGATATTTCAATGTCATCAGCTCCATCCACCGATAACCATATTGCATGTGTACTTATTGTATTTGCCTTCATCATTATACCATTGATCATTATACAATTTTACTTTCCCACCACATTTATCTTATTGTTTCGTTTTTAATAATAATTGCATAACATCTGAATTACGTCAGAGCTTCTACATTTAATGTTTTATTTTGAAACGTGTTGAAAAGCTGGCCCTTATTTTTTTTTTCGAATACGCGAGGTTATGTCACTAACTTATATTAATAGGAAAGCTTGCTTCTTTTTAATGAGCATATTTACTACTGAGTATATTACAAATTTTTAAAAAGCATGGTTGCGCTATATGACTGACTGATAAAAGGGGTACTCCGAAATGAATATTGTCTAAGCAAGGGGTACGTGAAAGAAAAAAAGGTTGGGAAGCCCTGATTAAAACAACAACAAAAATAATCTAATTTATATAATCAGATAATTTGCTGGATACAAATATGCACATTCATTATTTTAAATCCACTGAAATTTTTTTTTATTATTATTACAAACAGAAAAATGCTTTTTAAAATTTTAGAAAGTATTTTTCGGGAAATTTAGTTTATAGCATGAACTGATATTTATGTGATTCAGATGAGTGATTGAGGCTCATAAGTATTTAGGAACAAAGGAAATATATTACTAAAATACTTCAGTGTAATGCATTTGACTAAATGCCCTTCACATTTCATTGAGAAATAGTGGATAAAATATTGTTGATACATGAAATGTTATATCTTCTATGCAAACATTTTCAAGACATAAATCCAGAAACATATATATTTTTTCGAAGGTAAAAAATTTAACGCAAAACGTACGAATGCCACCATATTCGCGACAACAATTTTTTATTGTCCAAATTTGCTGTTTCCAATCACCGTAATTTCCGGCCTATAATCCGATCAAATAATTATGTTTCGACCAGGGAGATTTATTTTATCAATGTAACTTACAGGATCGCTGTCAATATTTGACTTCAATCATTAAATAAAATTTCTGGGTTGAAACATAATTGTTTGATCGGCGGATTAAAGGCCAGAAATTACGGTATTATTGTTTTGGCATTACTTTTTCTGACTTTTTTTTTTGCATTATTTAATTGCTGAAATTTTGATATTACATGAAGTGAAATTTCTGTTCAAAAATACTGGTATCCAATTGGAAACAATGCATTTGGACGATGAAAGATGGTTGTCACGAACATGGAGTCATTCGTTCGTTAAATGTTAAGATATTGGCAGAAAAAATATAATTCTAATCATTAAATTTTGAAATAAATAATCGGCTATTCAATTTCGTTTATATTACTCCATTGATTATTAAACATATATATAAGTAAATGAAAAGTGATCGAAACATACTTTTAAAAAGGGACGTATTTGAAGAAAATTTCAACTAAAAAAGAAAAATGAAGAAAGATTCATCTAAGTATGGGTTATTCATTGAAAACAACAGCGAAAATTATGTAACTTACAGTCAAATATTTTAGCTATATTAGGGAAAATTTGTATCCCTGAAAAACAGCACATGCATTAACCTGAAGTTATTGAAGGAAAACCCCATTAAACATTAGAAACAAAAAAAATGAAGCTTTAGAAGATATTTTTATGGAAAAAGCAATTTAAAGCATGAAATGACATTAATGTGATTCTGATGAGTTATTGAGGTTCATAAGTCACTGAAAACAAGGGGAAGATATTACAGAAACACGTCAGTGTCATTTTTTGACTAAGACTCCTTCATCTTTCCTTGACGGAAAGTCATAAAATATTGTTGATCTTACATGAAATGTGATATCTTCCATACAAAACTTTTTTAGAAAGTTTCCATAAAAAAAGCAAACTGTTTAGAAGGTAAATAATTTATTATGTTAGAAAATGTAATGATAAAAGTCATATTTTAAATTAAATGATATGTTACCGTAATTTCCGAAGTATAATCCGCGGATCAATCAAATACGTTTGGACACAGAAATTGTATTTAATGATTGAATAAAAATATTTACAGCGATCTAGTAAGTTGAATTATATAAATAAAATTTCTGGGTCGGAACATGATAGTTTGATCCTCGGATTATAGGCAGGAAATTACGGTATTTAAATTTTTGTACCGATTTTTTCGTTATTAAATCGTATCTATATTATTAATCAAAACATGTGCGTGAGTAACGCTGACGTAATACTGACGATGGCAACGGTATGAATAAACAATTTCGAATTTACTGCAATTTCTTTTTCTAAACCATTTCACAATTTAAGTTTTTGCACCGTTGAACAGGGATAAAATGCATTTTTAAATTCAATTTGATTGAAAACTGTATCAAAATTTACTGTTTTATATGGTTTATAAAATAACTTTCAAACATCGATTTTTTTTAAATCTATCTAATCACGCGCAGCCCGCTTACGGAAGATTGACCCGCTTGCGCTTAAAACAATATGAATAGTTCAGCATTTGTTTACTGCTAATATTATATATAACGATATAAATAAATAATATAAATAACATTAATAAATAGACAAATAAATAAATAATTAAAAATAATTAATGCTTTTGACCTATGTACACAGGGTAGTATGTTCTGTTATCCGGAAGTCCGGACTGGATTTCTTTGTGTTTTTAAATATGAAGAGCAATAGAAGCATATTATTTAAAAAATAATTGGATTTGAAGAATTTGAAGAAGGATAGTACCATGTGTTATATGGGTCATTCCAAAACAGGCGTAGAGGTTCCTGCTAGACCCCTACAGTTTTGATGTCATCGCTAAAGGACATACATATAAGTCCGAAATGGACATCTACAAACTACTAGACTCAGAAGTAGTATACTTGGGGAGCCAGGGGTGCTTCTGTAAAGGTATTTGTTTAACTGTTGCAGGATAAACGATCAGATCTCCAAGATTGTGGTCATACTGTTCATGATACAAGAAATCATGCTTATTGAAAATATGTGATCTAGTACAACCTTTTGTGCTGAAAAACATAATTCCGGTATTAAAAATGATAAATCAATACATGTATCATTATTTGGCCTCACATTAGGCCATACAGCCTGTCATGGTGAATTACACCTTTATTTAACAAGCTGTAACTACAGAACAAATTTTAAAAGTTTTTTTTCCTTTACCAATAAATTACCTATGGCATGGTGTTTGTATGGTGTTGTTATTTCCCTCCTACTTAAACACTGATTAATTTATCCATCTTTAAAGTTCCCTTAAAAACAAATTCATAAATTCGACCCCATTTTCGGAAGTACATAGCTCAAAAGGGACATTTCTGATTTGATTACTGTTAGTACCACTGAGAAGAACAGACGTTAATTGACAGAATTGATAAGAAAACTTTTAGTTCATTTTGGGTATCGTCCGAATAAGGTTAAAAAAAGGTTCGAAAAACCTTCTTTGCGTAAGATTCGCCCGTCTTCAACATAAAGCCTTGGCACACTCAAATATCTCTTAACCCATTCGGGACCATGGGTGCATACATGCACCCTCAAAAAGAGCATACAGAATTTGTTTTAGGCACCAGTAAAAAATAAAAGTAATATTTGCTTTATCTAATTCGAGCATTTTTGTGATAGTTTGCGTAAAGGTAGCTTTTTTAAAAAAAGTGGTGCAAACCGAATAAAATTTGTGTAAAAGCCGCCGGTCCCGAAGGGGTTAAACGGATAATGATAGAATCATGAAACAAGTATCGACCTATGGTAAAACTACTATGGGCTATCATAGAAGACTGGCGTTAGTGACCTTAGTGACACAATTTTGAAATTATAGATCCTATCTCTAAAAATATGTGAGATAGCAAAAGAATGTCGACTGTGTAGAATGTTTAGATTCTCTATTTAGTAGGAAATGGCATTTTATATGTAAACTAGCTGTTACCCGTGACTTCGTTCACGTAACATTAAAAAAAGAATAAATGCATTAATTTAGCAAAACATTTCACTTGATAATTAACAACATATATAATTAACCAAAGCTTTATCACATTTTATAGGAGACCATACAGTATTTCTTTGCTATAGTGGCCTTGACATAACCCAGTCTTAAAAAAGTGAAATTTCATGCCAAATAATATATACAATCGCGAAAATGAAACTGCAACTAATAAAAATAGGAGGACCCAGTAAAATCGTGAAAATCGAGGAATTCCTTTTCGTAAAACGAAAAACAACACTGGCAGAATTCTTCTATACAACAGTGCATTTTAGGTGGTATTTGGTGTACAATTTGTATATGTGTACATTGCTAAATGGGCATTATTATATTGTTTATTTGCATAGACATATGTTACATATTTCTTACTACATTATCTTGTTTATGTATATATTAAATTAAGTGTTTCACGCTAAGTGGTGTAAATAGTGAATAAACTGCTTGTGTTTTTTATACATTGATAGATATTTCACAAAGATATAACAATCTGATGCGATTCTAAAATGTAAATAAAGGTTGCTAGAAAGTACTTTAAATTCTTCCCACTTTAACATCGATCTTTTCTCTATCGCGTCAAGAACACTATTAGCAAATAAATACCGACGACACAAATTTGATTATCTAAATTTGCATATTTTTGTTAGCATATATAAGATTATTTTAATTTATTTCATGCGCTTGAAATTTTTTACGCTTTCTCTAGGGTTAGGTGTCGAATAAATTTTATTTTGCCATGTCTGTTTATTCTATTTTCCATTCATTCCATTTATGGATATTGATTTAATCTACATATTCGTGTCAAAGAATATTCTTTAAAGTTATTATCAGGATTAGGATAGGATACGATTAGGGTTAGGATTAGGAATAAAAATTGAACGACAATGGCATGACCGATTCAGGTTTAAAGTATGAACCATCCTGAAGTTATAAGAAAATTAGAAAATTATCGGCTAATAGTTTTTAATATGTTTTACAGACATAGTTGGCAACAGAGGTGAACGGGGAAACGACCATCTAAAATACCATTAAGTGTTTACCACGCAAAAAACAAATCTGGTTACAACAATGTATTTAATTTTGCGCCAAATTTCACTTGATAAAAAAAAAGCAAATTGACTATGGACTTAATTATAGACCCCTAACCTTGTTATTCTTGGAAATTTTCTACCTATATGTAAAAAATATTCTACTATATAGAACGCGCTTTCACGTTTATAATGTTATGAATTGGCACGATCGCCTTGTTCAAGTTTACACAATTCGGCTGGAAGAAAAGATTCATTACTTTTTGATTTCTTCTTTGCTTTTGCATTACGCGAATTTGTTGGTAAAATCGATTTTTTTTCGATAACATTGTTGTTTTTTAAGTTTAAAAAATATTGTAATTTTACTTAAACATTGCTTTAAAATCTATGCAATTTTTCTTATCCTACAAGTCTTTACAAAAATCTATTATGAAACAACTTTAAAAAAAGCTATATTTAAAAACGACAATAAAGTTTTTCCTATTTTAAAACTAAAAGAAATGTAAAATTAAATTCCGGTTCGAAACGAAGATTTACAAATGTGTTCCGATTGTGGGAAAATGGTAGAGGAAAAATGCTGTTACTTCGACACAATCATATTAAATATTTAGCTTTTATGAGAAAAGCAACTTTCTTTTAAAAAATATAGTTATTTTTATTAAGATTTTCTGATTTTCGATACGGATAATTTTGCGATGCATATCATTGACATTTGCCATACAATATTTTTATTTATTTATTTATTTTATTTTATTTTTACTTTTTAAAATTTAAATTAAAAATATGGTATGTTTATGTTAGCCGTGTGCAGACGATAAATCGCCAACCTATCCCATCATTCGTATTGAAGTCATTAAAAATATAAATCTTTCACTCATTTCATTTAAAACACAGAACTTTAATTTACAACACATACATTTAAAATACATATATTACGTACATTTAAAATAATTCCTTTCATGTCAAAAAGAAAAAGAAAAAAAAAAGAGAAATTAATCACAAATAATTTGATAACCCAATATCATTTTATTTCAACATCAAAACAAATCTGTTTTATTTTTCAATATATGACATCACATTCGCTTGCTTTCCATACTTACTCGTATTTATGCACTTTGTATTATTATTAAATATTTGAAAACGCACGTTTTGTTTCTAATATGACATCATTTCATATTCTGTTTAATTCTTAAATAATTCATTTCCTTTTCATTTTTCACGTGGAAATTTTTCACTTGAAAATAAATTGTTGATTAAAAATTATTTTCAGTATCCTTCACCCTCATATCTATCACTCAAAGTAGGTGTTTTGAACCTTGCTTTTTTTTACTTTATGCGGAAGTGTCCCAAAGTGAAACAAAAGTTTTCTTGTCAACTGAGGTGAATTCTTATCAGTGGTACTAACGGTATTCCAATCAGACGTGACACTTTTGAAATTTGGGATTCTGTAAATGGGATTGAATTTATGAGTTTAATTTTTAAGAGATTTCAAAGATTAATAAATTAATAAATATTAAATGGAACGAAAACGACTTCAACAGCTGTATGACATTTTTAAAGGTATTTAACTTATAAAGTGAGAAACTTTTGAAGTAATAAGTTCTGTAGTTACAGCTTGTTTTAAAGCAAGGGTCAAATTAATCGCGACAGGCTGTATGGCCTAGTTTGAGGCCAAGTAATTATGAATGTACAGACCTGCCAAGTCTCCGGCTTTTTGGATACCAGTAATTTAGTACAGAAAATGTTGTTTTATTTAATCGGAGCATTTTGCGATTTAAAAGAACAACATTTTCTCTAAATAATTACTGGTGTGCAAAAAGCCGGAGACTTGGCAACTCTGAATGTATGGATTTCAGATGCAATTATGTTTTCAGCACAAAAAGTTTAGTACATCACTTATTTTCTATAAATGAAGGTTCTTGAATCGCCTGATCGCTGACACAAAAATGGTGGCTGTCGTAGGCGAATTTTTTTAAACGTTTATACAGACCTCTAAATTTACACACCAGAAATTTCCAGAAGTTTTCATTGAGTTATTTGATCTCAGAAAAATAAGGCTAAAAATACTCTTAGAAATTACTGGTGTTCGAATTCGAGGGACCGTACAAACGCTTAAAAAAATCCTACTGCGACAGCCTCCATTTTTGAGTGACCGCGTTGGCCTAGTATTTAGGGGGCTGTGACACTGCCACTGAGAAACACTCAAGGCCGAATGACAAAAAATGTGACGTCATCGCTAATGAACCCGAGGCTAACGAAAAAGAAAGGCTACCGCGGTGGTTTACGCATATCTTTTTTTACAGACCGCGGGAGTCATGTGATGCTCGAATGCACCAATGGAGGTGTACGAAAAGAGCATCACGTCACTCTAGCGGTCTGTAAAAAAAGATAAGTGGAATGCACCGCGGTAGCCTGTCTTTTTCGTTAGCCTCGTAATGAACCGACTTCTCACATGTCAGTTATCAAAATCAATTTGAATTTTTCTATAAGAATATACTGGTAATTATCATTTTTTTTTAAGTCAGGGGAAAATACAGTAAAAAAATGATAATTACCAGTATATTCTTATAGAAAAATTCAAATTGATTTTGATAACTGACATGTGAGAAGTCGGTCCATTAGCGATGACGTCCACATTTCTTGTCAGTCGGCCTTGAGTGTTTCTCGGTGGCAGTGGCTGTGAGCACATCTGTCAAACGAAGCACAGCACTGCATTAAGTAGCATTTCTGTTGGTCGAGGGACCGTACAAACACTGAAATAAATTCGCTTACGACAGCCGTCATCTTTGTGTCAGCGCTCAGTCCTAGTTTTCAGGGGATGGTACATGAGCAGTAAAATGACAAGCTTGGTGATTTGATCGTTTTTAGTGAAATACTGAATTTTACAGAAGGACCCTTGGTGATCCAACTATATTACTTCTGCCAATCAAAATGCCAATGCGCGCTACCGCACTCAAATGCTTATGTGGATGAGATAATACCGTGATTAGACCATTGAAGGTCAGAACCGAGTCACATGGAGGGATAAGACTTGATACCAACTAGAATAATAACGAGCAGGGAAGACCGAGCTATGCTCGGTCAAAATTAAATTTGAGTTCAAATATCATGACCCATGACCAAAATGACCCACTAATTGAATTTTCTCGAACATGTGACTTAGCCCAACAGTCTTCTTGTGCCGGAAAACCATAGGATGCAAATTTTAGTGTAAATTGAGCCGCTTTTTAGATATTGACCCACAATGACCCAGAAATGACCCACTAATCGAATTTTCTCGAACATGTGACCTAGTCTAATGATTTTCGCGTGCCCGAAACTCGTAAAATACAAAATTTAATAAAAATCGTTAGAGCCGTTTCATAGATAAAATTAATTTGACCCGCATTGATCCAAAAATGACCCCCTAATCGAAAGTTCTCGAACATGTGACTGAGCCCAATAGTCTTCTCGTGCTCTAAAATAGTCGGATACAAAATTTCGTCAAAATCATTTGGACCGTTTTTTAGATACAATTAGCTTGACAATGACCCAAAATGACCCACTAATTGAATTTTCACGAACATGTGACCTAGCCCAACTGTCTTCTCGTGCCCGGAAACCATTGGATGCAAAATTTTGTGTAAATTGAGCCGCTTTTTAGATCTTGACCCACAATGACCCAGAAATGACCGACTAATCGAATTTTCTCGGACATGCGATCTAGCCCAATGCTTTTATCGTGCTCGAAACTCGTAGGACACAAAATTTAATCAAAATCGTTAGAGCCGTTTTTTAGATAAAATTAATTTGACCCGCGTTGACCGAAAAATGACCCATTAATCGAAAGTTCTCAAACATGTGACCCAGCCCAATTGACTTCACATGCCCGAAAATGGTCGGATACAAAATTTCGTCAAAATCGTTTGAACCGTTTTTTAGATACAATTAGCTAGACCATGACCCAAAATGACCCACTAATCGAATTTTCTTGAGCATGTGACCTAGCCCAATGGTTTTCTGGTGCCCCAAAACGGTAGGATACGAAATTTCGACAAAATCGTTAGAGCCGTTTTTAATATAATTTTTGCATATATATATATATATATATATATATATAACCACCCACAAGATTTGCTCGTATTAGAATATATGATATAGCGTTAGACTCATGGAACCATCGGTCTTGCATGCTGCCATATTGAAAGTATACAAAAATATGTCAGATCAGCGATTATCAGAGGTGTTTATTCTTTGCAATATTTGGGACCTTTGTTTACTTCTACAAAGCAAGCTCCTTGTTTCTATGTGCGTAGATCGTATTGTGGGCCATCACTTTCGTAGTTTTATGCTTTCCTGTCACCCGGATAGAAACGTAACTACAAAAGAATAATTTCTTTTGCCAAGGTCACGCTGAAAATTATCACGATCAAGGTAATTGACTAAGTATCTCAATTAAATATTTTTGCTAAAATGGCCATCGAGAAGCAAGGATGTAAATCCCATTTGACACCATTAGGATAGTCCGAAAAATAGGGTACAATCGCGTCATACCACACCAGGGTCTTTAACTTATTTATAAAATGTTTAGCAAACTTTTCGCATGCCACACCTCCGAAACTTTTTCACACAATTGCTGAAACCATGACTCGTCATACGGTCCTCGTCTTAAAAGCTTGTGAAGTAGCAAATAGATTATAATCAGGTGCCTCTAATTCAACCGTATTTCAGTGTTTTGCTGAAATTTTTAACTGAAAAAGCTGCACACCTAATAATTTATATATATTGAAACTAAAAATATGTTTAAAATGATGAAACAGTAAATGATTACTTGAAGCTTTAGAAAATTGTTTTTCGAAAAATGCAATTTAAAGCATGAAATGATATTTATGTGATTCAGATGAGTGATCGAGGTTCATAAGTCACTACGAACAAGGAAAATATATTACTAAAAGAGATGTATGTCAATTGTTTGACTCTTTCATCTTTCCTTGATGAATGGTACATAAAATATTGTTGATATATGAAACGTTGTAGCTTTTCTAAAAATATTTCAAGAAATTTTCCAGAAATAGTACAACCATTTTTGAAGGTGAATAATTTAAAATCTTTTCAAAAAATGTAATGCTAACGATTATATTTTTAAATAAATTACCCGTTATTTAATTTATTATACTGTTTTAATTACTAGATTATATATGGCATTTCAAGAAATAAAAAGTGATAGTATGCAAAATTTTATAAACTTAACGCTGCGGAGTTATATATAATCATGTTTTTAACACTTTCCAACCTAGTTGAAAAGTGTTTATGACTTCGGTTTGTCTGGCCGTCTGGCCGTGCTCTAACTCCCGTAAAGATGCTCGGATTGCCCTGAAATTTTTGTATGTTATTGTCGTTATCTATAGCATGTTCCCTTTTCAACTGACGTGTGTAGCACTTATAGTTTTTTTACAGGGACACTCAAATAATTCCATTACATTTCGGTATATGGGAAAAAATCATTTCCGGTTTATTTTAATGATGTTACACAATTTAAAACACATTGTAATTGATATATATCACTAAGGCGCATTACAAGAAGCTTAATATGGAATGTGGTGTGCATAGCACTTATAGTTACCTTACAGGGACAGCCAAACGAATTCCGTTACATTACGTCTACGGAGAAAAATCGTTTTCGGTTTATTTAAATAATGTTTCACTATTTTAAACGCATTGAACTTTATATATATATCACTAAGGTGCATTACAAGTGGCTTACTACAGAATATTGTGTGTATAGCAGTCATCGTTCATTTACAGGCTCACACAAAAGAAATCTCTACTGTCTGTTAACAATAATACCTGGAAGTGCGTTTTAAGTTGCTGAATGCGATTTTAAACTTAACTCACTTTTTGTCTATTACTTGGTGTGTATAAATTCTGTAGATCATATACAGGGCAGCACAAATGTTCGCGAACACATTTCCGTTTATTGACAGAAACTCCAGAAGGAGAATTTTAAACTGTGCCATGCGTTTCCTAACTGAAGTAAAATTTAGCATCCTATGTAGTATACACTATATTTCCAATGATGACCGGTCACTTGCGATTTTAGACGTTTTGTTAAATATCTGGAAAGGTACATGAGGAATTATCCTGAAACTTCAGGAGTGTAAACAACATGATAGACGTCATATATTTCCGCAAAGGTTTTTTCTCGAAACCCCATAAGGGGCCGTCAAGAAATTGAAGAAAAACGAATATATTTTGGATAACCCTGTAAAAACTAATATTGCAAAAGCATTTAAACTGTAGATTGTGATTAAGTGGATTATTGTAATAATTTGGGCTCATTTTTATGAAGTTAGCATGTATACTAGAAGAGAAATTCAGGTGTTTATGAAAACAGTCCCAAATTTTATCAAGTTTTTTGCTTATAATTTGCAGAGTTTTTAATATAAAAACAAGTTATTTTCAGAAAGTATGACAAACAAAATTGTACACAACACCCTGCACTCCGAATTAAAAAATAATAAAAATTGTATGAAAAATGAGCAGGTTCACTAAATATTGTTTCACTGCGCATGCACGATTTCAATCAAAATATACTGTGCATAATATATTAGCTAAATATATAGACTAGCTTTTATGAAAGTCTCAAAAACATAGCTTGAAAATTCTGATAATAATCGTCGATAGAATAAGCTCGAAATTCGCTTGTTCCCAAAAGAAAGCAAAAAGATGAGTGGTTGTATCAAATATATAATTAGAGACGCTTCATTCTTCTTATGTCAACTTTCATAAGCTAGTATATTTGGATACAACCCCTCATCTTTTTGCTTCCTTTTGGGAACTGCGAAATTCGAGCTTATTCTATCGACGATTACTATCAGAATTTTCAAGCTATGTTTTTGAGACTTTCATAAAAATTGGTCTATACATTTAGCTAATATATTATGCACAGTATATTTTGATTGAATTTGCGCATGCGCAGTGAAACAATATTTAGTAAACCTGCTCATTTTTCATACAATTTTTATTATTTTTTAATTCTGATTGCAGGGTGTTGTGTACAATTTTGTTTGTCATACTTTCTGAAAATAACTTGTTTTTATATTAAAAACTCTGCAAATTATAAGCAAAAAACTTGATAAAATTTTGGACTGTTTTCATAAACACCTGAATTTCTCGTCGAGTGTATATGCTATCTTCGTAAAAATGAACATAAATTATTACAATAAGCCACTTAATCATAATCTACAGTTTGAATGCTTTTGCAACACTAGTTTTTACAGGGTTATCCAAAAGATATTCGTTTTTCTTCAGTTTGTTGATGGCCCCTTTTGAGGTTTCGGGAAAAAATTTTCACGATATATGATGTTTATCATGTTGTTTACACTCCTGAAGTTTCAGGATAATTCATCATGTATATTTCCAGATATTTAACAAAACATCTAAAATCGCAAGTGACCGGTCATTATTGGAAATGTAGTGTATATACAAATCTATAGATCATATACAGGGCTGAATAAAAGAATTCGAATATTTTTCCAAATATTGTATATGTGGGAAGTTTCTGAAATTACGTTTTTAAATATGTTATGCGTTTTCCAAATTGTTTACTTAGATGTTATCTTTCAGCTTATTAAACGGTAAAGATTTGTAAAATTATTTCGGAAGCGTTTGAAAGTATTACATAATCTATGCTAGACGCATGATTATTAGTTCTTGTTTTTTAATGCAACCCGAAATCATATTGCAAAAACTGTATATGAAATATATAAGTTCTATAATATCAAGGTCCGTACACTATATGTAATTTATACGGAGTCTGCAATCATTATTTCAGTTTAGAAAATTTCTGTTTAATATTTCAATCGCAGAATGTACAGCTACCACATTAATCATAGAATTCGTAAAGTTTTCCTGCTATTGAATAATTCGAAAAAAGTCTGTTAAAATTTGAGGTAAAATTGTTCGCACTTTGAAAATGCAAATATTTATTTTTTCTATTATTATTCCAGGAGTTTAGAAAGCTTTTCCAATATAAAATGAGATACTAATAGCGTTTAATAGTTTATGAACATTAAATAGTGTTAAAACGATAAAAAACTAACAGTACATGGGATATCAGCTTTCATTTCAATTTTAGATTGAAATTTTCTATAAAAAGAGACAAATGTTTTGGTATTTAGAAAAAAAAATCCATATTTTTGATTAAAAAGCATATTTCAAAGACTGAGCTTATATTTACATCATCACCTTGAAAAAAGAGAAACTCTTTTTTTAACAGATAACAAATAGTCTTCAGCTGAAGACTCTCAAATTTCACGTTGTTTTAAGCTACACAAAACATGGCCATTGTCTTTTTTTAATGTTTCTTTTTTTTCAGAAACAGGCCTTGTTCCAGTTAAAGAAGGATCTGCAATTAACACTTACTCTGTATATCATGTTTATATTGCAAGATATCCATGAAATTTTTTGTGTAAAATTTTATTGATTTAAATTAGGGGTCTTTTTTTTTCGGAAAGTCATTAGCCACAACAGATGCTCAACAGTAATCTTCCCTTTCCTTAAATTCAGAAAGTTTCAGTCATGAAATAAGTCAAATTGTTCTATACTAATATAGTGGTGGCTTGGTGGACTCCAGTCCATGGCACATGTTGAAGATGAAAATGTTTCTCTCGTTCCTCAGCCGCTTCCACCAATAAATGGTCTACTGGAAACTAATTTTCCAGATTGATATCAATAGTACTGATTTCTGGTCTTTTTTTCGGAAAGTCATTAGCCACAACAGATGCTCAACAGTAATCTTCCCTTTCCTTAAATTCAGAAAGTTTCAGTCATGAAATAAGTCAAATTGTTGTATACTAATATAGTGGTGGCTTGGTGGACTCCAGTCCATGGCACATGTTGAAGATGAAAATGTTTCTCTCCTTCCTCAGCCGCTTCCACCAATAAATGGTCTACTGGAAACTAATTTTCCAGATTGATATCAATAGTACTGATTTCTGCAGCCACTTAACGATTTCTGAAAATTTGTCCCGTTATCATTAGTTTCATGGTATTCCTATTTTGGTACATCCGCGATCGAGTCTGTCTCTTTACGAAACGAACTTCCTATCAATTTTAAGCTTCTTCTACTTTAAAGCCAGGGCTTCCAAATGGTCCGTTTTTCTAATACCAATATTTTCTGAGAGAAAGTTCTTTTTATATTTTTCTTCCAAATTTCGTAGAAACTTACCCTAAAGGTTATTTTTATTGCAAATATTGTAGAAGCCTTCCACGAAACTTTTTCTGACAGTATTCTGGTGTTCAAAACGTGGACCATTTGGCAGCCTCGTAAAGCATATTTGACTATTTTTGCTATCAGAGACAATTTTCAAATGCTTGCTGGTAGGCTAGATATAAAATGGGAGAGTAAAAACAAATTCTGGTATGAAAATAAACCATGATCGTGTCACCGGATTCATATTTTTTATTATATTCGACTTGTTAAAATTCTTATAGATGACAAACCGCATATATATTACACTTCATTGTAGACAAATTTGAATGAGCACCGTAGTTTAGGAAGTACACCCAAGTCCTTACTTCTAATTGTGTCTTTGATTTTATCCCTTTTCAATTCACACTTAAATCTCAGAAACAACTTCAACTACCATCTTGGTTGATCTATTATTTTCTGGATGAGAAATATAAATTCTTAGTTTTTCGCACCACAAGAGCTTCGTTTTGGCAAAGCTTTAGGTCATCTGTATTTGTTTTGAGACTTGAATCCGAAAATGGGTGGTTTAGTTCTGTAGAGAAATCATTCAAGGTAATTAGGTAGATTTTCAAAGAAAAATATCTAACTTTTCGTTAATCAAAATCCCTTTCTTGCACCTCTAATTTTAGACTAACCTAAAAAATATTAACTATGAATAAGAAAAGGCAAGAGAGACGCCGATAACCGATTCGCGCATCAAAAGGAAAACTAAGTTTAACAGTTCACACAAATTATAGGTTGATGCTGGAAATAGGACAATGGCGTGTTATTAGTTATCGGATATTTGAATATGAATAGAAACAATTATTTTTGAAACTGTGTCAAATTTCATAATCGATTTTTGACCTCTGATATTGTCCAATAACCACTATATGCTTCATGTGGTGCCATGAGATATACTTGACCCCAACCGTCTTTAAGGTAAGGAATTTTTTTTTATTAACATGACTTATAATACGATTTTTATGTATTTCCTTCAAACAAATTTCTAATACTGTTTCATAAATGATTAAATTCATGTTTTAGTTTTATAGCGCTTTTAATGATTGGTGACTGGGTTCATATTGAAGCCATAATACATTCTATATAATAAAAGATATTTGTCTCTTTTGACGGTGTTATGAGGTTCAGAACACATAATCTTGGGGAATGCCATGAGTCCATGTTTCCCCAGTCATCTTTAATATATGGCTTTTTTAAACTATCATGACTTCCTATAATTACATACTTCTACCATCGTCCATGTAGGTTTTCCTAAAACCTCCCTGACACTGTTTCACACAGGAATAATTTATTTGTGTTTTCGTTTAAAACCAAGATTCATTCCTTAGAATTTCCTAAGAGTCTGGTACAACAATTTCAGATTAGACATTTTTTTTAATTTAATATTTAATTTGCAGAATTTATAATTTCCTTATTTATTCGTAAATTTTGAAATAATTTTCTGCAATTAAATAAAGTGAAAAATTTTATTATAATTTCAGATAGAACTTTGCGCAACGTAATTTAATAGAGTTTCGAATGATTTTTGAGGTTGAGGTCATACTGGATACATAAACCTTCTATATAATAAAAGAGATTTCTCTCTTTTCCAGTTGTTATCAGTTGCGTATTACAGAAACTTTGGAATTGCAATGAGGCATATTTTATGCCAGCTGTATTTAAGATATGGTATTTTATAAAGTATTTTGACTTATGATATGTCCATTCATCCATTTTTTTTATTACCCGTAACATTGTTACACAAAGGATTAATTTAGGGGGGTTTTACTTTAGTGGAATTTAAATTTTTTTTGAGGATGGGCTTATATTGACCCCATGATTTCTTCTATATAATGAAAGAAATTTTTCTCTTTTATATGTGTTGTTAGGTGTAGAGCAGCACATTATATTGGGGTGTAATTCACCTATTATTATGCAGGAGGTATAGTGTGCTCCCGAAAAGTTGGCAGATGATCTTGGAACATTTCGCGATGCTACAGAGAAATAAATATTCTAACAGACACAGATAGGGAAAGAAATGCATTATTGATTGAAAAACTAGATTCCAGTAGTTCCTTGTAGTGATTGTCACTTTAATTTACGAGAAAATGCATCTAAATTTGCGTGATTTATCGGCCAACTTACCGTGAGCTTACTATACCATAGTTTATGCAATCTAAAAAATCGTGTAAACACTTTATCAAATAATTGCCTTGTGTGTGTAATGTTGATATATATCTTAGTAGTAAATACATGAAGGACATAACATTATTCATGATAGCTAAAATTATCATGTCCTGAAGGTGACTGGGTGTCAAATACGCCTTATGTTTTTTCACTAGGGTTAAAGAAATCTTATGGTACTTTCCCCTGAAGATTTACTTCAATTCTCATATACTTAAATTCTCATAAATTTGTTTAATATTTTTTGTAAAGAGAATACTTACTAACTGTGCAGATACCGAAACATTTTTTAAAGAAATGGATTTCAATGTATATAGCAATTTTTGGACGAATTCCATTATATTTTACTTTTAAAAACCATAGCCAAACATTTTTATGACTAAAATGAAAACGAACACACTGATACAAGAAGATAAATATTAAACAAATAATTATATACGAGGAAAATATATCACATAGGTCATTAGCGAATTTCAAATTATATATACTTTTAAAATTTGAAGTATATTTGTTTAGATGCGAAAGGAGCTAAAGAAAATCTTAATAATAACTTTTAAGCAAAAAATAATACACTTTACAGTTGATACAATTTAATTTAGTTTTGTTATTCTACAGTGGTAATAAAAAGTTTCCAGCCAGCATAACATATTTGGTTAATTTATAAGTATATCCATATGAAGCGGAATCTCAAAGTGATACTTATACAATTTATTGACATAATAGTTAGGAATTTATTTATGGAATAACAAATAAATATCCAGAAATTTAATTAACAAAATTAATTGCAAAGGAATACGCATGTTCTCAAACGTTTCCAGCCAACTTTGAATGATTGAAAAAAATTGTGTTATAATAAAAAATAGCAGTGATCAACAACATTTACAATAGGTAATTTGTCGTCATACCTTTAGCAATAAGTATTGCGGTGCAGCGACGTGGTATCGATTCAAAGAAAGTTTGAATATCGTCTATGGTACGTTTTTTCCACTCTTCTTGCAATTTTCAGGAAAGGCCTGTTGAATTGGAATATTTATAATTCCGCACCCGTTTTTCAAGTTCGTTCCAAATATTTGCTGTTGGATTCAGATCGGGTGATGGCCATTTCAAAAGTGGATTTTTTTTTTTGTGCGAAAGCCACTGCTTGATTGAGCTTGCATGTATTCTTTCGGTAGATATCATGCTGAAACTTATCGTTGCGACCACATTTTTTCCTCCAATAAGGCAGCGAATGATCTTGCAAGATATCCTTATACATTGCACCATTCATCAGGCCGCGGATTTCAACTAACGGAGCGATACCTTTTACAGAAAATGCTCCACATAGCATAACGTGTCCTCCGCCATGCGTCATTGTAGGAATAACATATCTCGAATCATATATTTTATTTTTAGGTCGTCGGACGTAGTGTCTGCCATCACTCCCAAACAGGTTTAACTTCGATTCATCGGATAATAGTACTTTTTCCAGTTTTCACTTGACCAGTCTTTGTGTTCCTTGGCAAACGCCAGTCGGGCCCGCTGATTTTTTTTATTTATCAAAGGTTGTTTAATACCGGCTCTTCCATAAAGTCCTACGTAACGTAAGCGTCCTGACACGGTAGTCTGACTTACTTCAGCAATATTTTCACTCCGTAAATCGCAGGATATTGTAGCGCCATTTTTATGCGGGTCCTCAACTGCTTTTCTCCTGATAATTATGTTATGTCCACACGAATAGTCGTTTTCCGGGGGCTCCCGGACTGTGGCAAGTCCTGAAGGACATGGCTATCTTTATATTTTTTGGAAATATCGTTCACAGTACATTTAACGATCGATTACTTTTCCGCAATCTCACGACAGAATTTGCCCTTTAGCGACTAACAAATCACATGTTTACGAACAATAATTGTTGAAATTTTCATTTTTCAATTTCAACTACGTTATTCACATTGTTTAATTAACAAACACGGCAAAAAAAAAAACACTTTACCAATAGCAAAATCTAATGAATGACGAATGGCCAGAAACAAGGCGAATTTCGAATTCCTTCCCTTTGCATCAAGTGTCTTCAGTATCCAATCAAAATGATCACGCGGTAAGAGGCCATTTGCATATTCCTAACATTTGGAACAATCGCGCTTCTTCTTCGCCAAAACATTCTGGGAAACAAATCAGAAAAACTAACTGACTGGAAACTTTTGACCGCCACTGTATTTAATGTTAGAATACATGTACAAGATTTCTGAAATATTAGACTTATTACTTATTTTATGATCAGAATTTTCAAGTATATAGTTATTTTAATTATAAATTAAAAATATCACAGCTAATTAATCACCATGAAGACATGGATTTCTTTGGTCATATGTTGATCGTTGAGATATTTGAAAATCATAAAATACAATTTTTAAATATGTCAAGTTTTATGATAATAAATTTACACAAGCACTAGTATACTTTTAATTGTTCTGTTTAAATAAATTAATAAATTCTAAAATAATAAAAAGACAATTAATAAACTAAGGAGTTCTCGTATTGTGCTCAGATCATAAATATAAAATCGGTCGTGCTTCTCTGATACTGAATATTTTTGTGTCTCTTCATGCTTTAATTATCGCAGACTGTAAATTGAAACATAGTTTTCTTCTAGTGTAAGTACGTTAACTTCTAATACATTTTTTAAACACAACATTTTCTTTCGGTGTTCATTTATATTTCTCTATAGTTTAAAACATTTTATTTAGTAAAACGAATTAAGTCGCTTGGGAAATAAAAGTTTAAAAATGACCGTACAGAATAAAACTCTTTCACAATATTGAAGCTTATGAGACTGTCTAAATTCTTTTAAAATATATTCTAACTTGCAATATATGTAATAGAAACTCTCTAAACATTTCTACCTTTCCATCTCAGACATAATACAAACATTGTTTCTTCTTATACGGCTACCGGGGATGACTTGAAATAGGAAATCTCAGGATAGGAACTATATTATCTGCATTAAGCTCAAGGAATACTCAATATTGGATTAAATGCAATTTCTTAGACATTATTATATTTGAATCAAACTCTTCAAAATAATGCAGGCTAACAAATTTCGTTGCAGTCATAGAAACATATAAGAATGGCTAGTGATCTCAGATATAGAGCACGTGCATTTTCAAATTCATATTTCAACTAGGATGGATGTGTTACTTTATGATAGGCATGTCTTCAGAAAATATTGTCAGTTTATCGCAAGCTTCTGCTTCTTTTTATGTAATTTTGTTATTAGATATATTTGCAGAGCATATTTAAATATCACGGTAGGTGACAAAATTTTATTTTGTAGTAATAATTATTACTAAGGTGAACACATTTTATAATGGGTCTCAAATTTAAATTGTTCACAGCTTTAAAATTTATAAGCTTTTAATCTTTATCTTTTCTTTAAATATATAATCTAGAATTTATCAAAAATTCCAGGATTTATAATTAAAATGACCAAACATCCCTGTATGTCGCTCATATTTGGGGACGGAAGTCAAGTAGTTCAGGATGATTTTCATTTCAAAAACTCATTAACTTTTAAAATACATTTTTTAAATCAAAAACTGCGTGAACTACACGAATTTCGGAGGAAATTTCGGAGGAATTCGAGGACATTTGGAATTCTTAGTTCTTAGAGGTATAAATTTATCTAGAAAAAAAAGTTGTGCGATTTTCCTGAATTTACGTTCTGTTATTCACAATGTGTGTACATTTATATTTTCTATAAATATTTGACTACTATTTCCTAAAATTAATCTCCTAAAATTAATTTCTTTAGTCCCTTAGAAATGTTGCTGTATAACTACAAAACTCCCAAATTGTCAGTTGTTTGAATACTAGTATTTCCTAAGAAACACTTTTGTGGTAGATTTCTACAATAATTGCGATAGAAATAAACTTCCACGTATGATAGAGATAGTATTCAAAAATTTACCATTTGAGATACATGTAATTAGAATGAAGAAAAATCTCTACCACTCTCTCTTTGAAATTAACTATTTGATGAAGGAGTCGGCATGTATGTCGTCCCCGCGACTATTTCTTTATTCTGTTTGTACCACATATTGAGAAAGAATCGTTGCCATACACTTATAGTAGCATTTTTTCAATAAAAATATACCGTAAAGAAAATTCGTGTACTTTGTGGTACGAATGATTATAAAAATAGTCGGCAGTTCTAGCCCGTAATCAAAAGTTAAAGAATTTATGAAAGAAATTGTAAAAGGGGTGAGAACTTTAAATTGTTCAAAGATCGTGAGTTTAATTTTTAATGAAACTAAATAACTGCCCGTAAGTAATTGCTATTGTTTCGATATAGCTACTTTTCTTTTAGAATTTTTATGCTTTTAACGACAGTAAAAAACATTCGTTATCGGCGATTGTATATAAACATTATTGGGTAAAGCTGTTTAATGAGCAGTTTAATGCTTACATATATTTTTACGAAATATCTACCTAGATAATTAGATATATGACTTATTTTGGGTTGTTTTTTACCATTTCGTATTGTTCTTAAGGGCAATTTGTTCAACGCATTTTTATATACAGTTCAATAAGTTCAATAAATGAAGAATTATAGAAAAGAAAAATGTTTGAACATTAGTGAATATTTCTTAATAACCATCTTACTGTATAATTATTTTCTTTTATCACTTTTAAGTTTGAAAGATCATGTTTATAAGATATTTTAAAGTCTTTTTTGATCGGTCACAAGTATACTCTTGTGTTAATACCAACGCCATTGGCTAAAGGCATATCCTGAATTCTTAGTTTTGACCAGACCTGCCAAGTCTCCGGCTATTTGGACACCAGTAATTTATTACAGAAAATGTTGTTTCATTTAATCGGAGGATTTTGCGATTTAAAAGACAACATTTTCTCTAAAAAATTACTGGTGTGTAAACATCCGGAGACTTGGCAACTCTGGTTTTGACTATGTAGTTTTTTTTTTTTTTTCAAAAAAGTTGTATAAGAAAGAAAATGCATGTACACAATATATTTGGAAATAATTCTATAAAATGTAAGACATTTTGTATTAAATATAATATTTTAAAAATATTCACTGGTGCAGAACTTTGAAAAAGTTATCTATGCAGCGAAAATACCATAGACATTCCGAAAAGGGTGGGGCTTCTTTAGTTTCAAAACCTAGATTTCATATTAAAATGTCGTTCAACAAAGTGTTAAACAATATCTTTCTCTTCTGATGTATTTAAATTTTCAATCTATATTTTTAAGTTATTATTTAATAAAAACTTTAGAATTCCGTATTGAATATTAAAACATCACGTTTTCAAATAAGAAATTATTTATAATTGAAGTGCACTTATCTGCTTAGCTCGAGCATGTTTTTTTATTATTATTTTAATTTTTAAGAGAAAATACATTCTTAGAAAATTCAATTAGCTTGATGAGCTTTTCTTCATGAGTAATTTTGTCAAGTAAAAAAATTCTTTCTAAGAAAGTCCTCTTAATAAAGAATAATTACACATGCAGTATCTTTAAGAGCATTAATATATGTCTCCAAAAATTTCTCTTGCAATTTAAACTTAATGATAAGTAAGTACATTTAAATAAGGATGAGTTTTGTGATTTTTTTAATGCTAAGAAGACAGTGAAAGAAAGCTGTAAAATAATTTTTAGTACACATATTTTGTATTGATGTTATGAATATAAAATACTAGCTGCTACCCGTTAACGTAACATTTAAAGGAAATTATGCATTAATTAAGCAACATATAAAATAAATAAAATCTTTATCATATTTTATAGTGGAAAATACTTTTGATAATCACAGTTTGCGTATTTTTGTTTTTAGAAATATGATCATTTAAATTTCGAACATGAGTATAAATTTCATACTTTTTCAATATCATTAAGTGTGGAATACATTTTTTTTGCTGTTATTCTAATTTAGCATTTCTATTTATTTTATTTTACATTTACTCCGTTCATGGAAATTGATTTAAGTTTTCATGTCGAATAATATTTTTAAAGTGATTATATTAGCTTTGATTGTAGGTAAAGTGATTATATTAGTTATTTTTGAAGAAATTCCTTGATTAATATGTCACTTTAAATATAACATTTATTTGATTAGCATAATCTAAAAGTCAACATAAATGTTTCTATTCCAAAACATTTCAAATTTTGAAACAAAATTGAAGTTATATGATATTTAAATAAGAAATTAAAACGTAATGGAGCATAAAAGATTAAATATAAAGAAAATCAGTTGAAAAAATACCTTTAACCAACATATATTTATTATATTTTCATTTCACAGTGCTACACTTTTAGCAGCTGAATTACCAAAAATCAAAATGTTTATGCAGCTCTAAAGACTTTCAAAGTTTAAATGTTTATTTATTAACCCTTTCCGGCGCGAAGTAAGTCTGTTTGTAAACTGATGAAAAATTGGACTGACACCAGAATTTAAAAACGAATTCATTTGAAAATAAAAACTAAATTATTTTCCGTTACTTAATAAAAGGAACATTTTAATGAAATATTCTTGGTTCCATTTGTCAGTTTTGGAATTAAAATTAGGTGTCCTTTTTTGTGGACACCGCCCGTTAAAAGGTTAAGCAATACAGTTACTTATATAATTTAATGGCGAAAAAAATCTGAAAAAAGTACCCCAATTATGGATAAACAATTTCATATTGATTGCTGTGATGTAGTTTGGGATTTTGGGAGTTTCGAAATTTGACAGGAATATATTCCAATGAGGGGGGAAGATTAATTACCCTGCAAGATATTTTTAACTATAGATTTAGATATTTTAAAATTATAAGGAATTATATAACTGTCAGAGAATACTATGAAGAAAACTCATAACTAATAATACCTGATTTTTTAATTAACTTTTCTCTTCGCTTTTTCATAATCATGGTACCTTCAAAAAATAGAAGTGGAGATTTTCTTGTTTAATTAGTGGTATCGATTCTTCTTTGAATTTCACGTGAAAGATGTCAAAGGCAAATCCTATGCACCAATAAAAATTGCACATGCTAACAATTTGTACATGAACTTTAATATAATTATTAAATTTTACCTAAACTTAATATTCTGGAAGATTGTACGGTAAAAGGATGTCGAACTTACGTTTTGCGAGCAATAAATTCTGTAGAAATTACGCTACTTTGTGTAATTGATATAAAATACGAAACTTTCACCGGGGATAGTTTTTCCTATGAACTGATACCTGTCTAGTTTAAAAAAATCTCTCACTGCATGAATCATGTTGAAATTTGCATTTATATTTGTAGGTAATGTGCATGTTTGTCATCAAACTGGTTTCTCGCGTGTGTACTCTACTTAACATATGCAAAACGTTGAGCTAAATTACTTGAAGTTCCAAAAAAATTCTTGTGATTTTCAAGTAGTTAGGATACATTATATTATGTGTAGGAAGTAATACATTATGAATAACTAACTCTGCAAGCATTGTTACTTTTCGCCTACAATTTTTTGAGAAATACGCCTTTACTTTAGTGCGTGACGTCACATGCAAATTATCTATTTAAAACATGAATCGTTTAAAGAAATCCAATATTATTGTACTCATAGAAAAATTTTAAACATTAATATTATTAAATATTAAATTTAACTGAGAAATTATATTTACAATGTAATTTAAATAGAATTTCCTAAAACTGTGTTTTGAAATTATCTTATTTTTGATGCAAAATTTTATTTCTCAAAAATATATTATTCTTTTGAGAATTGGACAATAATTTCGAAGCTAGTGAAATAAAAATGGCTCCACTTTGTCAAACTTTAAAAAAATATATTAGTTTTTAAAATTTAAATGAATGTTTAACATAAAAATAAAATACGTCATTTTTTTCCGATAAACCAATTTACTTTTAATCCCCCCCCCCTTTTTAACACCCATCTGTAAAGAAAAATTAATAGAAAATACTATAATTTGTTCTTTAAATGCAATCATTTTCCACCTAAATCCAAGGAGCTTAAATATGTCTCCTTGGCTGTCAATTTTTTTCAACTTTTGAACGGTCCCTCGAACTTGAACACCAATAATTTCTAAAAATTTTTCGCCTAGTTTTTCTGAGATCAAATAAGTTAAAGAAAACTTTTAGATATTAATGGTGTTAAAGTTCGAGGGACGGTTGAAACCCTGAAAAAAAAATCCGCCGGCGACAGCCACCGTTTTTATCAGCGCGCAAGCCTAGTATTCAGGGGGCGTTGCATCAATGCTAAGTGGTGTCAGTTTCGGTCTCGACTGAGCGCCAATCGCTATCAGCGTCATGTACTGTTTGAAATTCTAACTAAAATCAAGAATCCCAGTAAGAAAACTCCTGCAAGAATTTTTTTAGTATCTGCCACCGTTTGCAAGTTATTGAATTTTAAAATCCATTAGTCATTTTTGGGATACCCGGTATATAGATTTATCAAATCATAATATATGCAGAAAATATTTAACAAAAATTCATATTCACTTTCTAATTACTTTGTTACAAAAATTCTATATAAGATTCTATCTTTAACACCAGAACGACTAGAAATTTCACACACGCTTTATAAAAATATTTAACATAAGAATTCGAAATTACTTCTGTTTGTCGTATATTTAACTTATTTTATGAGGAAACTTTTGGTTCGAATCGACATTTATTCATTTGGTCGTAGTCAAATTGACTCCTGCTGTGTGTTCTTGTGTTAAATTCTTTAAATATGATCCTACTATTTCAATCTATAAAATAATGTATAGTAATTTTATAAAGTACCTGATAAAAAAAAAAAACTTTTAGTTCTGACACTTTTCTCAAGAGTTTTTATTCGTAATACTGATTCTTTTACACTAGATATGGCTTTATTCATAACATACACCTCACATTAACACTGAAAGGCGACAAAGTATGTCAATCTTTCAAATAATCGTTCAATGTTTTGTGCCACTGCAGTAATAAGAATATTTTTAATGCAAATATACATTTAACGCATTTCATGCAGTGAATCATGGTGTTGTTCATGCAAATTTTTTCCTATCTAATCAAAGAAAGTCAGTATGAGACATAGAAATTTTCACATACATTCTGACGGCAACAATTAACTAGTTCTAAACTCTTTACGAAAATAGACGTCGATTTAACGGCGGAGACAAGGCTAAAATTCCCTCACATCCATCAGGCAAATTTCCACCACTAATTTTAAAATATTTTTATCTTAACAAATTAAAGTGACTAATTAGGACAAAAAACTTTATAAAATATTGGTTTAACCCCTTGAAGATCGGTGGTATATAATAATAATAATAATAATAATTAATAATAATTCCCAAGTGTCACAAAGTCACCTGGATTTTAGAATAAAATTTTAGTTTTATAATGTACGTAAAGAATTTCATGTTACTTATTTTCAAATAACTTTTCTCGTAAATCCTGGTCTCAATCAATCATTTCAACATTTTAGCAACAGACGTACTTTGCACCTGAAAGGGTTAAGTATGCTTGACTGCCTCGCGCATGAAGTCGGTGACTATGATTCCGATAGTATACCAGTACGTCACAGAGGCGTAGCGTCAAGGGGGGCACGGGTGACTTTACTACCAGTATTTTTATATTCTATATTTGGCCTTATTTATTTCATACCGTTCAAAGATTAAATAAGGCTAAATGTAGTATATAATTATACTGGTACTAAAATGATCGTGCCCCCCCTGACGCTACGCCACTGGTACGTCACAAATGTTTTACGGGATTATTGATTAAACATTTTTCATTTTCAGAGTCATTTTGGTCACTGGACCTCAATTCCATATGTCTTAGAGCTACATACAGAACGTCCTTAGGGTTGTGCAACAGGTGCGGTCGCAAAGGGCCGGATGTTTAACTCTTAATTGCATAGTGATGTAAATTTTCATCACTGGTTATTTAATTTTTAATAAATAAATCAACTTCTTCGCCACCACTATATTTATATAGAAATATTAATCGAGTAAATTTCCCGTGAACTATGTTGCTGAACAAAGTTAAAAATCTATCTTAAAATTTCTGGTGTCTAATATTTAATATATGTATAAAAAAACACAATTGTAAAAGAAAAACTCATGCAAAGAAGGGTTAAGGCGGCCTCGCCTCCTCCCCCCCCCCCCTCCAACAAAAAGACTTTTAAGCATTTAAATATTTAGCTTTCGTTTAGCAATTCACATTATTCAGCTTAATAATTTTACCTCTTATAGACTGCATATTATTGTTTTATTTTCTAAACTTAACACTGAAAATGTATGTTGATTCTGCTGTTTTATCTGTACCTACTTACCATACCCTATTTATATGCTATCTTTACAAATATTGCATTTATCAGGAGTGAAATCGGTTAGTTGATGCCAGTATATGATATATCCAATATCAAAAAGATAAGCTACTAAAGCAGTCGAAATGAATATTTCATACTGTTTAATATAACCAAAGCTTCATACTTGTGATTTCTTTCTGTTTTTAATTTTGAAGTTTGAATATAAACTGTTAAGAGGTCAGTGTTATTTTGGATAAACGTGAACTATTATTTAAATTATTTTTTGTACTATAATAAGACATACTTTTTTCTGTAAAAGTTATTTAATCTTTAAATTTCATATTTTATTTTTATTTAATTTATCATTTATTATATGGATATCCGTATTCCTGTCTACATGCTTAAGTATATCGTGACTTTTTACAAAAAGGTGATTGTGTTGTGGAAAAGGAACGGAAGACTGATTAGTCTGGTAGAAAAAGACATTGCACCGAGCCTTGGTTTTCCTAGGAACGGCTCTAGTTTTGGGGTTATCTAAAATAACCGTTTATTTCGGTATTAAGGGTAATTTATCGGAAGTAACAGATACGATTAATTAGCATATTTGTAACATTCTGTCTCAGGTACTTCGAGCTATTGTGGAGCATGCGATATTGCACTTTAGCCTCTTCAAAGGCAATAGTTCAATTTTGGACTGCTTACGAGGGTCATCCCGAAAGCAAAATTCCTATGTTCCGTTAAAAGAAACAAAACATTATTACATGGAAAGATTTATTGCAAAATGTACAGCAATGTTTCAGCTACTTCTCGACATAAGAAATTTTAAAACTTGTGATATTATGGGAACGTTTTATATTGTCTAGTGTCATAAAAGGAAATGGAGCTATCTTGTCACAGTTGTCTGCACGTTTTCATCTGTAGGGGTAAAATGACGACCGGACAAGGATTTTGTCAGGTGCGATCGATGAGGGATGGCTGGTCGCAGCGCTGTTCATCATGGACATGTTGCCTACCTTCGGAAAGCAAAATGTCCAACCAATCTCACACCAACGACGAACCATCTGCTTGCTCATCACATCCAGTCCATAAGTCTACCACATGGGAATGGTAGTAGCTTGTCACAGTTGTCTGCAAGTCTTTCTCTGTGGAGGAATGTAATGACCGGACAGGAATTTCTTCAGGTGTGATCGATGAGGGGTGGCTGATCGCAGCTTTGTTCGTCATGGACATTTTGCCTACTTTCAGAAGGCAAAATGTCCAAACAATCTCACACCATCGACGAACCATCTGCTTGCTCATCACATCCAGTCCATACGTCTACCGCCTGGGAATGGGGCTAGCTTGTCACAGTTGTCTGCACGTATTCCTCTGTGGGGGAAAGTAATGACCGGACAGGAATTTCTTCAGGTGTGATCGATGAGGGATGGCAGATCGCAGCTTTGTTCGTCATGGACATTTTGCCTACCTTCGGACGGCAAAATGTCCAAACAATCTCACTCCATCGACGAACCATCTGCTTACTCATCACATCCAGTACATACACGATGGCTTCCGATCGACGCTACTATCGTACCTTCTGTGCGTTTAAAACTTTATCACGGAGTTCACCTCGCAGTCGGTGGAAGAAGAAATGCGAGCCGACATCTTTGCGCACAACAACGACGTTTATCGAAGCGATCGGGAAGTTATAACTGCTGCCTACGATATCCACACCCGCAATCTGCGCGACGTGTGTCTTTTTATTTCGTGCTTCTGTAGTGCCATCTTTTTGTCATGTGGGAAACTTATTTTAAGGATGAACGTCGTAATTGTATTCCCCAAAATTCCACATTGGCACGCGAATTTTGAATTTTGGAATGAAAATTTTCCTTTCATTAAGTACGTGAAGTAAAGCTTTTACTTATTTTTGAATAAATTTATTTTTAAATTCTAGAATTATTCAATCATTTTAGAATTTTACGAATAGGAGTACTTTTCCACTGAAAGGGTTAATCTTGTTGTTGGTGGTGGTGGTTTGGCCCAAGGGCATGGTGAGCAGCTATTTATTTCTATACAGCTGACATGATCCATATAACTGTGAAACTAGTCTCCTAATTTTGAACCAATTCCAGATGAGAGACCTTCATCTGAATTGGCACCCCCAGAGGTAACGCTTATATAAAACTTGGAGGACATTAGAGCCACGAACAGATTTAACGTGCACCAGCTCCCATTAACGTACACGGTCCCACATCAGAGGCAGATGATAGAGGTCGTCACCCTCCCAAGCATTGACCTTGGTCGATGCTGCGTGGCTTTCGGTGATCTTACGAGAACCGAGCTTTACCGTCCACGCCACTGCGGGACAAGAGTTAATCTAATTTCCGTAAACAGTCGACAGAGCACATTGAATACATATTGCCACTAATATTATTTTTTAAATGTGTTGTGATGTCAGTATGATGTATTACTTTTGCTCCAGGTTGCAACTTTTTGAACTAAATTTTTTTTACAGGCTATACAATAGCTTCACATAGCAAATATTATAACTTTTCCTAATAGGGAGAGTTTTAGTCTAGTACCGTAATTTCCGGCGTATAATCCGCGGGTCAAACAATCAGGTTTCTACCCAGAAATTTTATTTAATAGTTAAACACAAATATTTACAGAGATCTAGGAAGTTATATTTTATAAAATAAAATTTCTGGGTCGAAACATTATTGTTTAATATGCGGATTATACCAACACATCCTACAAGAAAGCCAGCTCACTCCCCACAAACTGGATTGTGACGTCACGGTCACTAGTCTTACTAGGATTTTCAAACAGGTTACTCTAGAGTGATATAGCCCGCAGAACAACTTTTTGAATGCGGACATCTTGTATGTGACTAATAGATATTTAACACGTGTTAGCTTAATTTCGCATTAAAATAGACCTATTACTAATACATTTATATAAAAAATTAAAAGGAATGATAAATGTGTAGTGTCCACTTGGTAGAGGCATCAAGGTTTAAAAAACAGTTGGATACAAGATATAAAAAGACAGGATTTCTCCAGTTTTATGTATAACAAAAAACTAGTCGTTGGGGGCCACCGTAATACTTACCCATCATGGATATGCATAATGTAAAATATTAAAATAAAAATGTGTAAACTACTTATAAAATGCATTGCAATTCAAATAAAATCGTGGCTTGATGACGTCACAAACTTTAAAGGCTCGATTACTGAATTGCTTGAAAGAGGTTTTTCCTTATAACTCCAAAAATAATAATCCTATTAACTAGCGGTTTATTGCATCTGATTAGGCGTCAAATTTCTAATTAAAATATATCTTTGAAGTGAAATTTGGATGAAATACAGGGTCATGAAAAATCGAAGATTGTGGAAAACAGGATTCGAAATATCTCGGCAACTAATTATCCGATCGACTTCATGCTTTATTCAAAATTTATGTTTTTTTATTGTCTTTTATATTCATTTCTTAAAATATACAATTTCGAAAATTTTTATATACCTTTCATCAGAACGAATATTTCGAGAGTCCGAAAAAAATTGTTCCGGTTAATCGAGGTTATTGAAATGAAATAGGCTTCTTCCCATTATTACATACTAAGTACATACCAAATTGCAAGTCTCTATCTCAATTTTGTCGGGAGATAGAGCGTTTACAGACACACACACACACAGACACACAGACACACAGACGGACGGCAAAAAATTTTTTCTAAAAATATGTTTTTCGGAATCTCCAGTGTCTGAAACGTGTAAATCCGTCAAAATTTTTTTTTCGATTTTCAAAACGATTACAAGACTTACCCTATACTACGTATGATGGGTAAGTAACAAGAGGATTTCAGACATAGAAAGCGACAACGTCCAGTCAAATAAATATTCAAAGGTGAGTCCCATTTTTTACTCAACTATTTATATCAAATTGATGTGTTTAAGTTATTTTATGGCAGTATTTCTAATCTATTTTATAAATAATACAGTAATTTTAAAATATTATTACTACAAGAATTGTTATTTTAAATTATTTATTCATCAGCTTGAATTCTACGTTGCGTTTTTCTTAAGGAAAAATTAAAAATTTTAACATTAGTTTTGTTAAAAGGTAAAATAATATCGTTGTCATGTGTGTTTATTTATTAAATTATCATAAAAATTAAGCAAATCATTTATATTATTTATTTAATTAATTTTGTTTATTCTATATTTATTTATTTAATTTTGCATGAAAGTTTTTCAATAAGAAATATCTTTTAATATCAAAATGTTAAGAGGTCTCGCCCACTTACGTCCACGAATAACAAATATTTTTCGTCACTAACTTTTTTTTTTCTTTTTTTTTTCTTTTTTTTTACAGTAATAAGAAATTAACTGTTAATCAATGTAAATAAAAGATTAGTTGTTTTACTGTTGATTAGTTTGAGAATTTTTGTTTTGAGATACTAAATCAAATGAAAAACAATATCAGATTATAGCAACATCGGTAATTTCAATCTTTTCTATACTGTCTCACAGAAACAGAAAAAAGGTTTCGTATGTAAACATATATATTATATTGCGTTGAGTATATTGCATATTAGGATGTTTTGTAGCTTGTATTATAAAATAGAATTAATTCTTATCGATTATTAAAACTATAGTCAAATATAAACACTTTCTGACAGAAAATCGTTTTTACCTGTACATGCATAAAAATTTTACATGTGTATATATATATGTTCCCCAGAACAATTTATATTTTACCTTTCTTAAAAAAATAAAATAAATAAAATAAAGCACTTTTCAAAAAATATTGTCAAGATAGATTTTTAAAACTGATTTTTGAGATATGACAGTCTCGACATGAGAAGTTGATTGCCAAGTAACAATCTGGTAAAATTAAAAATTTATTGCATATATAAGAGTAAAAGTTGGTTGATTTTCTGACGCCTGAATGAAAGAGAAGAGAAGAATACTTAAAAATTTGATGCATGTATGAATAAAACTGAATATGTAGATATGTCAGAAAGTTGTGCTTTTACATAAAAGAAACGAAAATTTCTAAACAAAGGGAAAAGTTATATTGATGCGTTTTAAAGTAACATTAAAATACAGGTTAAAACTGTTTAATCCTAGCATTATTTCAATAACAATATCCAATAAAGATAATTTAACGAAAATTTAAATTCATTCACTTTAAAAAATAATAACAGATATTTTTTAATATATTAAATTTGAGGTCAAAGTTTCATGCTAAATATGCAAGAAAAGAAAAGAAGAAAAAAAACTTTGCATTTGAGTTATCATACTCTTATTTACATAAATTTAATTTTATTGGTAAAAAATACTTCTCAAAAGTAATTTATTTACCTTAAAATATTGAGTATCTGTTTCACAGCGACATTTATACTATATACTTACTTCAGTAGTTGTTCATTTCCAGATTAGTATATTTTAATAAACAAATGATGTTTATTTTAAAGCACAAATTTAATTTTTAAGAAGAAATACTGTGAATATATGTATATATATAGCTGTGAAATATCAAATTATTCAATAAATACAGGGATATGTTTAGGAAAATTTTGGGTCTTTACAAGGACCCTTCACAAAAGTTTTCATCTTAAATCAGAACCCTTCACAAAAGTTTTCATGCCAAAACAGAACCCTTCACAAAACTCTTTACCTTAAAAATAGAACTTTTCACAAATCTTCTATATACAATTTTTATTAAAAGCATGAAAAATGATGCTTATTCAATAGAAAGCTCATTTGTAATTTTATATTCAATTTCAATTAGAAAGAGCTAAAACTCATATGTCTGCTTTGTGAACATAGATTGATATATAAGTTAACATAATTAATGAAATTGAAATACACGTATATATTTATTTATTTAAAGGAAAATTCTTAAATAAAAAATTATTTAAAGGAATTTAGATGCTTTTTTGTAGTTTTATTGAATTTATGAAAATGATAGATATTAGAAATGTATATTTGTTCTAAAAAAAGGTTAAAAAAAAACAAACTTAAAGCTGATGAATAAATAAATTAATCAGGAGTTGATCCAGGTTTTTTTTTCCTTGGTGCCCATTTTGTGAAAAGTAAAAGTTATTTTTTTTGAAAAATTACATTATGTAAGGAAACACGAAATTCAGTAATTCCAATTCAAACCAAGCTTTATTATTAAAAACTTCTTTAGTCTTTCTGCTAAAATTTTCCTTTTTTGGTGTACTTGTTTTGTTTGCAAATTACACATTTAAAAACCTAATAAAATAAAAATAATCAAGAATATGTTTTTATGGAATGTAATTTTGTGAAAGGAACTGTTTTATGATTTTTTTTTTTTTTATGAAGGATCCCTAAATAGGCCCCAAATTTTAACTGGAACAATCCCTGGTTATAAAATAAATATATATATATATATAAATAGAATATACTGTCATTAAGTACATAACACATATCAATAAAAAATAAATAGTTGATGTAAGAATTCGACTTATCTTAGAATATATAGTTGCCTCAGAATTTTCTTTGGTCTACTTCTTTTTTTTTTTTTTTTTTTTTTAATAAGCTCATTCCTTTCTGCAATATCGCTTATTTTAAAACCAGTCACTTAGTGACTAGTAAAAAAAAGCATAATAAACGTCAATTCATTGCATTCTATTAGAAGTATACATATTTTTCTTTTAATAATACAATAATAAACACCAAATATAGCCATTGAATCTCCCGCGTAGTAATGATGGACGACTAGCTGTTACATCAGGAACCCTGTGTGGAGGCTTTCTTGTAGGATGTGTTGATTATACGCCAGAAATTGGTAAATAATTTTTTAGGTGGCTCTAAATTAATTTTGAATTTTAATCAATTCGTATTACGATTTATATATGTTTTTTGGTTCGCACTCTAAATGAAAAGAAAACGAACTTTATGATTTACAATAAATATGAATAAAACTATAAAAAAATATTTTGAAATATGTCAGTCAAAGATTGTCGTATGTATGTTAATCCAATATACCGTAATTTCCGGCGTATAATCCGCAGCTCAAAGAGTCGTTTTTCGACCCAGAAATTTTATTCAATAATTGTACTTAAATATTTACAGCGATCTTTTAAGTTACATTTTATAAAATAATATTTCTGGGTCGAAAAATGACTCTTTGAGCTGCGGATTATACGCCGGAAATTACGGTAGTCTTAAAAAAACATCAACGTGATATACCTGCAATTTATGTTTAAACATATTTTATCAAACAGCTTAAACAAAGGTATCTAAAGGAAAGAAAATTTGACTTTAAAGAACGCATCACAATTTTTTATCCTGTCACCTTCGAATAGGAGAAAATATAACATTATTTTAAAACACAGACAGTAATCATTGCAGATATTTTTGTAGTATTATTTGTGCAGTGACGTGAGTTATAATATTTTATCCGTAAATGATTTGAAATATACTCGCTTTTTTTTCAGATAGGTAATGGAAGAAGTTTAAATAAGTCAGATGATAAGAAGATGTTTATTTAACTTTGAAATTTACCAGCTGGGAAGACTGAGCTACTATGCTCAGTTAAAATTATCTTTGTGTTCAACTCGATATAACAATAAATTCTCTATGCAGCATATAAAGCTCAGTTCTATCTATGCTGATTGGTTGACTACTGTTTTTGAGAATGTTCTATGGATTCTGATTGTTTGAATCATGTATATAGTCTCCGATTGGGAATTTCTGTTAATTTGCTTCAGATTCTGAAAACAAATATTTTCTCCAAATGTCTCCAAAATTTGGCGAAAAGTTGCAAACATGGGAACAGTCTTTCATTTTTCGCCAAGCATGTGTTTGGCAACGGTAATCTTGAAACTCGATTTTGTAGTCAAATCAAGCCAATATCTCCAACATTTCGATAAATTTGGCGATATTTAGTGAAATGTTGTCAACTTTGTGACTGCCAACTGTTGAACAACTTAATAACTGTTTCCACCTTCATTCACATTAAAATGCAAAGACCCGTAGTGACCCCAAAATGACTCACTAATCCAATTTTCTCGAACATGTGACCTATCCCAATGATCTTCTCGTAACCTAAAACGGTAGGATACAAAATGTAATTAAAATCGTTTCAGCCGTTTTTTACATAAAATTAGCTTTACCCTGATCAGCAGTGACACAAAATGTCCCCGTAATCGAATATTCTCAAACATGTGACTAGCCCAAGGGTCTTTTCATGCCCGAAAACGGTAATTAAAAAAGTTAGTATACATAGTTTCAGCCGTTTCTTACGTAAAATTAGCTTGCCCTGACCCAAGTGACCCACTAATCGAATTTTCTCGAACATGTTACCTGGCCCAATGGTCGTCTCGTGCTCGAAAACATTAGAATACAAAATATAATCACAATCGTTACAGCCGTTTTTTAGATAAATTTAGCTTGACCCGTAGTGAGTCCCAAATTGACCCATTAATCCAATTTCTCGAACATGTGACCTTGCCCAATGGTCTTCTTGTGCCGGAAAACGGTATGATACAAAATTTATTCAAACTTGTTTGAGCCGTTTCTTAGATATAATTAGCTTGACACTGACCCATAGTGACCCAAAATGACCCACTAATCAAATTTTTCCAAACATGTGACCTAGACCAATTTCGTCAAAATAGTTAGAGCCGTTTTTAAGATACAATTTGCACACACACAGAGAGAACGGAGAAAGGTATAAATGTGAAAATCAAGTCATCTGAATTCTAGTGACGACAAATCTTATAACAAAATTTTCCACATGTCCTGCAGTAACGTCAAACGACGCTCAGATTTCAAATTCGTTTATAGACCTTGCTTTTAAATTTCTGTTCTTAGGTTTCTCACTGAACATTTGAGGCTTTTAGAATCGAAGTGGATAAAGGCCTTTAAACATTATTCAGAGATATTTGGAATAAAAGTTAATGGGCTCTATTTCATTCAGAATCTTAGAAGAGTGGTGTCATTTGTTGCTTACATTTTCAACCAAGAAATTGGTTTGTTACACTACCAAAGAAAATTATGTCTCCAGAACACAAATTCATCTCAAACTCCATTGAACGAAAAAATGCAATTTACCAATTTTTATTGTGAAAGCCTCATTTGTGAGCCGCTGCAATTCATATACTTTTGCTTACCCTTAAATGATTTCGGAATCTATAGTAATGATTCCTTTCTTCCTCAAATCGTATAAAATATTAATCACAAATTTGTTTATAAAACTTTGTACAAATAAAATTTTAGTTAATTTATGAACTTTTATATCCTAAAAAAATAAAATAATAATGCTAACCAACAAAGACTTCATTAATGTGTCTGTGGCCTCCATTATTTTAAAATGATTTATTAAATAATTCCTAAGTACATTAAAAGAGAAATTATTATTCATACTCAGAACTAATTTGAATAATTTAAATCACATAAACAAAGGTAGTTTTATAATTAATTTTCGTTAATTTATCTTTTTTTTTATTTATTCGCTTCGTAAAACGGGAAGTGATATACTTTTTCTTAACTAAAAATTTTTATTTTTAAGTAGTATGAAGAAGGAATATTAACTCAGGGGTGCACAATAGGGAAACAGATAATTATGTCGTCTTTTAGAGCTTTTCTTTCTCAATTAAATTATACACATGCCTTTTATTAAAAGGAAATTTGAATTTAATGATTAAAAAAATTGAACTTGCACACACATCTAATAAATTATTTATTAAGTAGGAAAAATATCAGAAGAATGACTCACTCATGTTATACTAAGTTCATGTTACGAATATCAATTTGGTTATTTAATGAGAACAGCAAATTACTATCTCATTTTATTATTACGTACAAATAAAGGTCGTTGTTAACTGTAATAGATAAATAATGTAGGCCGAAGGAATTGTATAACTTAACTTAAAGGATTTGGTGGTTTAAAGAATTTTAATAGCATTTGATGTGCATAAATAAAAAATTTTTATTTAAGGTTTTCTAAGAGGTAACAGCCCCATTCATGACCTGGAAGTTAAGGCTTTTTCGGGAATTTTTGTAAAAGAAATGTGAAATGTTTATAAAAATCCACTTAAACTAATTTATTATGCATTTATTAAAGTAGAAAACCGTATTTTTGTTTAGTTGATATATTAAAAAATGCGGCTTGGCAGATGATGATGGGTAGTTCTTTCAAAAAAGTGCCAAGTAGTAGACACAAAAATTAGAACTAGAACAAAGTAACCTATAACAGTGTAAAGAAAGAATTAGTTTAGTTAGGAAAGCATTAAATACTCCATTATCGTCCCTAAACGATATCGTCAATGAATTCTTAAAATCGTTACTCATCCACCAAACTTCGTAATACACATTTCATACAACTATTTTCTGCAATAATATGACAAAAAGTAAAAAAAAAAGATTCTAGAAAGGATTAAAAGTAAAGATGTTTGTTATAAAACTAACTGAAATTTGCAATGTTTTCTAAAAACAAAACGATGTAACGGAAAGTCAATTAAAGGTTCTGTCATTTTTGCGCGAATATTGTTTAATTTTTTTGAACGAAAATTTACATTTATGAAGTCATTTTTCACTGGCGAAAGTACTCTGGCGATCTGTATTTAAGTACCCCAGTTCCGAAGAACATTTTCCTTCATAAAACGGAACTCAGCTATGGGATAATAGGTATTACACCAAGAAAGACACTCTCGTTGTCGAAGTTCTGTTGTTGATTTATGGAAAAACTGGGAAATGCAGCAGCTACAACTAATTAATTTTATCAGTTCAATTATCTTAATTAATACAGATGATTTCTTTCACTTGTATGCACACACTAAATAATATATGCTAACAATAGTAAAATAAAATAAATGTCAAAACATTTTGAAAAATAAAAGTAGTCATTTACTTTTACTGTAAAACATTCAAAATGCTGTATTTTCATAAATAAATGACAAAAAATGATAAGTAACACATGGGCTGATAAGTTCCCGGTCTAATAAAGAAAACACAACTTTTCAACAAATCTTTATAAGTTTATAACTTTAATAAATAACATAACTTTAATAATAAATAATAATAATTTAATAATAATAATAATAATTTAATAATAATAATAATAATTTATTAATAATAATAATAATTTAATAATAATAATAATAAATTAATAATAATAATTTTATAATAATAATTTTATAATAATAATTTAATAAATGAATAATAATAATAATATAATAATAAATAACATAATTTTATAACGAAAAAGCTCCAAACCGTGCTCAGAACCATCGACTCGTTGTTGTTTTTGGTCGAAAGTCAACACGCGCAGCAGCCACTTTTACAACAGCTTTTTCATAGACATATGTTCATACAAAATAAAACCTTTACGTTCCTTGGATATCTTTAGAGTCTGAGCTATCTCCTGTAACTTCACTTTACGGTTCCTCAAAACGATTTTGTGGACTTTTTTTATGTTTTCCGGAGTAGCCAACTCTTTTGCGTGGTTCATCACTGGTGTCCGTACGACCACGTTCAATTTCAGCAAACCAGTCAATAATGGTTGATTTACCTGGTGCAGTGTCCGGATAACGCTAATCAAGCCAAGCTTTTGTTTGAACGGTGTTTTTCCAATCAAATAACAATTCTTGAAACTCTTGTTTATCCATTTTTTTGTTTATCAACAAAGTCGTTCAACTGAAACCACTCTAACGTTTTATCCACACGGCGAATCGTCATGACATTTTTTCTGCTACCTTTTAAAGGTTAGTATTTACTAAAAAAAGCAACGGTTCGGCGATTGAAACGCCATCTGTGTGCCAGACCGGGAACTTATCAGTCGATGTGTTAATACATGACTACAAAGAAACAAATATTGAAGTTTGTTTTACAAGTTTTCTATATAACTTCCTTTAGTTACACGCATGATGTCAAGACGGTATGTGAGTTCCTGTCAAACACATTTTAAAGTATCACGTAGGAATGCCTAGTTCTAGACTGGTGAAAACCTTCTATTTTTTTGGGGGGGAGGGTTCGTAGAAAAGTGTCTCTCATTCTTTCAACATTTTCCGCAGGTATGCCTGGTCGCCCTGCACTTTTCCCTTTACAAAAACATCCACTACTCTGAAACTGATGATACCACCTACGAAACTCTAAGCCATAGGTGGATTATTTTGGTACTTTTTACGAAATCCACACTGAACGGTGATTACAGATCCACATCGCGCAAACGACAGAGCACAAAAAGCTTTCTACTCCGCAGACGCCATTATCACTCCTGTCGCTGAAAAGCTTCTAAAACAGCTTTCGTGAAATAGCTTTACGAAGAACACACGAGAACACATCTTATGTTCACAATACAAAACTTCCATATTTTCCCTTTGTATTAATGCATAACTTATTTTTGTCGTTTATTTTTGAAAATATGAAATAGGTCGATTCATTTAGAATAAATCTGTGTATTCGACTAGTATTTTTATATGCGTTTATAGATTTGACTACCAAATCATGACAAAAGCTCTTCGGTATCGTTCCTGCATGTGTAGTTAAAAATTATTTCATACAAATACTCATATTTCACCCAATATTTAATATGTTTATAGTCTAATTGTACTATGTTGTTTCTACTGTATTTGTCAAGTTAAAAAATTAATTCATACAAATACTCATATTTCACCCAATATTTAATATATTTATAGTCTAATTGTACTATGTTGTTTCTACTGTATTTGTCAAGTTAAAAATTATTTCATACAAATACTCATATTTCACCCAATATTTAATATATTTATAGTCTAATTGTACTATGTTGTTTCTACTGTATTTGTCAAGTTAAAAATTATTTCATACAAATACTCATATTTCACCCAATATTTAATATATTTATAGTCTAATTGTACTATGTTGTTTCTACTGTATTTGTCAAGTTAAAAATTATTTCATACAAATACTCATATTTCACCCAATATTTAATATATTTATAGTCTAATTGTACTATGTTGTTTCTACTGTATTTGTCAAGTTTTCTGAATGTGGCATTAATTTGGTTGAAAATCCTATAACCAAAACATGTAACAACCTATAAACAAAATGCATGCTTATTTTTGTTAAATTTTTTAACTAAGAAAGTTTCATATGTCCATAAATATACATGATATTTTTACACAAATGAACACAAATGTTGTACAATATCCACACAGTCATGTGCTGCAGCTGCAGAACATTTCGAGCATTTTATTTTACAGGATGATCCCAAATATTAATTTTATTTTCAATTTGTGTTTGGACCCCTAATAAACCTCGTGATCAAAACATCTCTGAAAATAAGATTTTTTTTTATATTTCCAGATTTCCAAAATAGTTTGTCATGTATTTATCTAGGTCTAGATATTCGACAAAATGTGTAAAATTGTAAGTGTCCGGTGATTTTTGGCAATTTAGTGCATCTGTCTAGAGAGCTGATATTTCTTATTTGTCTTACAAAACAGTTACATACACGTAGGCAGAAAAATTTGGGAACCTCAGGGGAATTATCAGGAATGTCATGACTTGTTTTAAGATTGGAGTCTTTAAATGTCAATTTTTGATCACGATGATTCAGCCCCTAACAATGATTCAGCTCTTAACGATGATTCAGCCCCTTTCCTCATACAAAAATTGTTTGTCTTGACATATAATATCTATTACAGTTCTAACCCCACCCCTCAGATAATCCTGTATAAGTGTAAAAAATAAATATGCTGTGTTTTAGTAATGCAGTATTCATTCATTAATATTTTCTTTATTTAACAAATGTTAAAAAAATTTAAGTAACAAAAGATGTTTTATAAATAGTAATAACATTAAAAGTAAAAATATTATTTGTATAAGAATGAATTCATTCTGTTACAAATGAATTTGTACTTTTATGAAGCAGTAAGCATTGGAACAGAATCAGAAAGAATTATTCATGATCGAAATGCTTCTTTATACAAAAGCCTAGAATTAATGAGTATCAAGTTTGAATCCTATGCATATATATAAATAAAAATATCTAATCACTTAAAAAAAATGTTTATCGTTTGATAGACGCAATTCAGTTTTGAAATATCCCCACACAGAATAAATTATCCGATGTCCCAATTCATTTTGAATAAGAAATTTGTCCTGATGTTTTGAATTTGAATTTGTAGTGTTCAGGATAAGTAAGCACCCTCGAGAAATAATGAAAGAGACTAAGTACAAAATCAGTTAATTACACTTGTTAAAGAATAGTTGCTAACTCATCCGATGTTTTACTACCAAACATTTATAAAACCTACCAATAAATTATAATAGCTAACAATAATTTACAATAATTTATAATATTCGCGTTATTTAATCGCAGGAATTTGCGGTTGTGCAAAGCGAGTATTTTTATACAAAAAAAATGTAAACCAAAAATCGCGAGACTTGGCAACAATGTTTAAAGTATTCACTAAATAAAAATATTATTTTAAGTTTCTGATTGTTAACGTTTCGACTTACTGGTAACTTTAAACATTAAATTAGCTTCATACAAGATGGATTTTGACCCTTGAATTTAACCATTCACAGTGGTTCGGAATCCCTAACACGTGGTTAAAAGTCGGAATATAAAGTTTCTATTAGAGGTCTACTTAGGAATAGGAATATTTTAGGAAAAATGAAACAAAATATAGAACTGATTTACTTTGATACCTGCGCCGGGATTTCATTATGAATTTGACGCTCAAATGACTCTCAAGTGATCAGCATATAGATGAAAACGCAACGTTTTTTCAAAAAGTGCCCTGTTCTTGATAGAATTAACCGATTTTAATTCGGTAGAATCGATCAACTGAAAAAAGTACGTACAATACCAACTACACTTCAAATTATTTACAAAATTTAAAATTTGGTTTTTGATAAATAAACACGATAACATTTCTTTGAAAATTAACAAAATTAATAATTGTTTTGTTAAGTAAAACTCTTATGAATCGGGCATAATTTTGTACTAAAACTTAATCTTTTATAATCTGTAAATTATTTTCTATAAAAAAAACACTAAATATAGTTGCTCATAAAACTTTCTTCACTTTTCTGGCCCGTTTTTCTATAAATTGTCTTACTTGCATAAACATTAAATTTGTTTATGTACAGTTTATTTTGAATTAAGTTACCTAAATACATATTTATTTATTTCAATTATTCATTAAGTAATATAAATTTATTGAGTTAAATAATAACCTACATAACTTATTTTATTATTTTCTCATGAAGATAACATTCATAAAAATAAATCATCTGAGGCACAATGAGTAATCGACACAAATGTCAGCTGTTGCCCGATTAATTTATTTATTTTTGAAAATAGTATTATTATTATATTTATTTAATAGTTTGAAAAATGGGTTGATTTGAACCATTCAAATACATCCTTCTTCTTTTCCCGTTGCCACATCTTAGAATAAAAGTGCACAAGAGTGAAAAAATGATAACAATATTATTATTAATTTACATTTTAACATTTAATTGATTTATTTTTGCAGGAAAAGGAAATGTCATATTTATCACAGAACGAGAAGTTTCATTTAATGCAATTTTAAACTAGCTATAGAGATACCTTATTTATCGCGATAAAATGAATATTTGCTTCGATTTTTTGGGCAAAACCTTTTTTCGGATCAATTTTTGATTATATATATATATTTTTTTATTTCTTGATTTAAAAATGTATTTATTTATTTATCTTTTACTCGGAATACCCCAAAGATTTGCACAAACAATGCAGAGCGGATCTGCTCGAAATACATCAAATTTATTTTGTAAATGATTTCAATCCAGTTGTTGGATGTTGAAAATATGTCAATGAATGTAGTAGGACTGACTAGAAAAACATTATTTCTACTCATAAAACATTTTAAAAGCTGGCAATGCAAGTGAAATGTATAAATTAATCGAAAAAGAAATTTGCTGGTGGAATAAGAAATTTAGAAACTCTAAATTTTATTCTATTTTATCGATTTTTTTCAATTTTGTCCATCATGTTGGTTTTGCCATTTTGTATTTTTGTTTTTATATCACATTTGTAATCAGCAAGGAAAAAACTTTAAGATATCCTCGCTTTCAAATCGATATATATATATATATATATATATATATATATATATATATATTTTTTTTTTAAGCGAGAAGCAAAAGTCTTAATAATTCAGTGCAAATTTGACATTACTGCTCATGCCTCAACTTTTTTTGAAGGGTGAATAAAGCAGGAAATAGAAATAAAAAGAATCAAGAGCGCCTGGGAAAGAATAGCTCTCCTATTGGCCTTCACTGTTTCGAACCCTACCGCTGGGAAATACTCCTTCTAAATTCTTCTTAATTATATTCTTATATCCCCTTCCTGGAGGGAGCATCCATTCTTCAACCTGCTATGTTTGAGAAAGGTTTGAACATAAGAGAAAGGGTGGAAAACGCTTTCCTTTTTTTGCAGGCAAAAATGGGAGGGGGAGTTCCCCTTCTATAGAATTTGAAAAAGGGTCCTTTTCCCAGAAAGAAAACATATTTATTTTTCAACCAGATAACGATATTTCTGACGTAATTTTTACAGGGACTGTAAAACCTTTATATTTTTTATCACTAAAAATTTCAAAGGATTTGGGCAACATAAGCTTTTTTTTTAATGTTTTCTTACGAGCACTTTTATCACTAATCATCAGTATATTTCATTTGGGGTTCATTTGAAGTTTTATCACGGGCCCGAGCAGCGCCGGGCGGGTCAACTAGCATATATATTATTTTATCTTTAAAAAAATTGTTCACCATATTGTATCCGCCATTTTGAATTTTCGATTTTTGATATCTCATTTGTAATTAGCAAGGTCCAAAATTCTTTAATACTAATTTTCAGGAGCATTATTATAGATTTTGACATCATGACACCATTTTTGGTATTTGGAGCCAATTAAAAAAATAATAAGAGTGTCTTTCATATAAAAACACATGGTTGCCGTGATCACTTCTGTCAGACAATAGTGCCGACATAAAGCTTACGTTATAATAAACATGTAAGCACGCATTACTCTTCCTTATGAGGATGCCGAAAATGTTTACCGGGGTAGAATTTCTGGCAAGTGAAACGTCAATGATTTCATAATCCAGAAGGGATTGTCTATGAAAGTCCATAACACATACAATTTCTATTTTATGCAACAGTATTTGTCCGTAACTATTGCATCTTCAAGTCTTGATTTAGGGATATCTGGCTTAGAAATATGTATTTTCACATCGGTTCCATTTTTGCGCAACATCTCTCACATTTTTTCTCTTACTTTTCACTTTGCATCTTGCATTAAGGTTTCGTTAATTTCCGTCCTTTATTTATTTCGTGGCATACTTTTTTTACTCATTGCAGTTCGCACTTCAGAAACTACATTCAACCAAAGATATTCATTTTTATTATATAAAGACTAAATGAAAACATATTTCACATCTTTTATTTTGATTTCAGTATCTAACTTAATTAAACGATTGTTATAAGGACAAAATAATTAATTTTACTACAAGTACAGCAGCCTAATAATGCTTTGTTTAATATAAATGAGAATGATATTAAAATTTTCCAATAAATGTGTTTCATAATACACCTTATTAATGTAATAGGATTTAGTTCAATTTTAAGCAGATATAAAATGAATCATTGATGTGTTTACCTTACTCTGTATAGTGCTTACATATTCGTAATTATATTTAATAAACAGGAAATGTGCTGTACTCTAAAGTATGATAACAATCTTATGTATAAATTTATTAAATAAATGTATTGGAATTAATTACGTTGTTACATTTTAGTCTCAAATAAGTTAAAACAATATTTATAATGTGAAAATATTTTCATATAGGAATATTGGGTTTAAAAGAGGAATTTCGATTTTTATGATATTTTTCAGATTTTTCTCTCTACTATTACCTACGTATTGATTGTGATGCGAGACATTCGTCTTTTATTAAGAAATTATAACTACCTGCAAACTTTCAAAAATGCATTTTTTAATTACATTTTCTGACAGTACAATTATTAAAGAATATTCATATACATTTTCTAGTTGATCTGATAAAAAATAATAAAGTTGCACCGCTTTAATTTACTTTGTTCCATCATACATAAATCATACCTTGAATCTTTAAACGTGATTTTTTCAAAACTATGTTTTAAGTTGGAAATCTCGAAATCTCGAACAAATCTCTACCGATCCTCTTCAAATTTGACCAATTTTTAACAATGCTATCATCTAGAGCAGGGATCGGCAACCTATAACCCGCGGGTCACCGAGTGACCCATTTCATAATTTCAAGTGACCCACTTGAGTTCCGAAACAAATTATAAAAAAAATAAAAGTATATTGAAAAAATATTTTGAGTTTATTTTGGAACTTTAAAATGTTTAATTTTATTTCAGAAATTCCAAATTATTAAATAACATAACAGAAAATTGCACTTATTTGTTATAAAAATCATGTTTTGAGACAGCAAAATAAAGAATGACTAAGAGAGAAAAATAATTTCTCCGAAAATTGAGTTGGTATAAATTTGGCTTATCCTACAGCAGTGAACTACATCATAATGAATGCAGCGATTGGACGAATGAAGGCGTAAGGTAGCGTCCAATCGCTGACTTCGACACATTCACCGCGACCTCGTATTTTGTCCAATAAGTCGGCTTGAACTACTGCTACAATTTTGCGGTAAGGAGCATTAGTTCTCTCAGTTTTGAACTTGTTCAGTTTGTTAAAACAAATTATTACCATGGTCAAACAAAAAGTAAAAAAGAGATTGTTTCAAGATGCCTGAAAAGAAAAGTATGGATGTGTCGAAAATGATGACAACTTGATATGTACTTTATGCACAGATGTAATTACCGCCAGAACTTACAATATTGAGCGACACTTTCATTCAAAACATAAAAATGTGAGTGAAATGCCAAATGAAGAAAAATCTGAATAAATTGCTAAACGCGTATTAGATTTTGGAAAACAAAATTAATTCATAAAGAAATTTGTTACTAGCCACAATCACGCCACATCTGCCAGCTTTGTTGCAGCTCTTAGTATTGGTACCAACGGAAAACTGTCGTAAATACGGAATACGTTGAATTTTTGAAAAACGCATTCTTAAATGTTCCGAACACTTATTTAATGACTTCAAAAATAGAAACAAATCATTGAGAGAATTACAGAAATGCCATTGTTAGCTAGAACAGTTCAGCGTCGCATTGAAGATATGGTCGAAAATATTGATGAATAGGTCAAAAATGATTTGTTATCTAGTGACATAATTAGCATTGCACTCTATGAAAGTACCGATATAAATAGTATGAGTAGGCTTGTAATTGTTATGAAAAATGCATCATAGTTCAAAAGTCCATGAAGAACTTTGCGTTCTTATTCTATGAATGACACGACGAAAGACACTGACATTTTTAATCAATTACAAGAGTTTATTAATTTCAAAAATGGGCAAGTATTGGATTTAAAAAGTAAATTGTTTTCCATAACAACTGATGGTTCTCAAGCTATGAGGGGGTAAAATATTGGATTTGTGAAACTAATGGAACATGAACTTGGCCGCTCACTTTTGTTTTTCATTGTATCATACATAAAGAAAATTTATTTGTAAAGACATCTACACAACAACTTAAAGATATCATGGGAAAGGTTGTTAACATCGTAAATATGATAGTCGCACGATCAGCATTAGCACACAGGCGCTTCAAAGCGTTTTTGAAGGAAATTGAATCGAATATGAAGATTTGCTATTACATTCGGAAATACGATGCAAAGATCGATGTCGAGGCAAAGTTCTTAATAAATTTGTAGAGTGTTTCGATGAGATACAAAAATTTCTTTACGAAATCGGTGAACAAGATCTCGGACTCAATGATAATGAATGGTTTGTAAGACTTTTGTTCTTAACAGGCATAATTAACCATTATAATGATTTTAACCTACGACTTCAATGAAATAACAACACAATTTTGAAAAATAACGAAGAACGGAAGAGTTTTTCTTCGAAATTAATATTACTTGAAACGGACATAAAAAAAAAAGAATTTCGTTTCTTTCCCTTGTTAAAAGAGCAATACGAAAAAGAAAATATCGATGAGAGCAATCTTAATATGTTCGAAAATTGAATTTTGTGCATTAAAATTGAATTTGAAAGTCGATTTAAAAATTTTAAGAAGCACGGCGAAATGTTTACTTTTATAATAAAGCCCGATGAAATAGAAGAAAATGTTCTAGATTTGCAGTATTTTCAATTTCTTAAAGTTGACAATTTTAGTTTTGAAATGATTGACTTTAAAAGTTCAGCGTTATGGACGGATAAATTCAAGACATTGCGGAGAGATTTGGGAAAATCAGAAGATCGTGATCATTCCACGATATCAGCGTGTTGGGCATCACTTCTTACGAAGTTTTCATCTCTGAAAAAAATTGGCTTTGCCATTTTGTCCGCATTTGGTTCAACTTATAAATGTGAGCAAAAGTTTTCACTCATGAAATTTATTTTAAGTAAGAACAGGAACAGCTTAACTACTGAAATTTCAGATGCTTGTATTCGTCTTAAGACGACTAACTACCAACCAGACTTGCATGAACTGACGTTAAAAGTTCAGCATCAGGGGAGCCATTGAAGCGAAAGGAAAGTTCATTCAATTTGTTTCCTTTTATAATATTTACAATTTTATTTTTTTGTGTTTAAAGTTTTAAAAGGCGTATGATAATTATTTCCTCAATAAAATGTATCTTATTATTTACCAAAAAGACTGTTTTAAAATGAAATTACCACTGACCCGAAACGTCTTCTTAATACACATATTTTGGTTGATTGTGACCCGCAACCGAAAATGGTTGCCGACCACTGATCTAGAGTGTAATCGGTCCTTTTTGATCTGTTGATTTTCTCTATTTTTGATAAGCAATCAAATCTCTTTTTTGTGTGAAAATCTCTACCTTAATTTTGAACGGCCGCCGTTTTGTTCAAAATCAATTTTTGACACAATAGTAAATTTCGTTTTAATTTGTGCACATATCAGGTGAATTGCAATTAATAGCAGTATAAGAAGAGAGAATGGCAGTAAAATTCTGGATTCATTGTTCATATAACGTACATAGAGTTAAAATAAATTGTGAAAATGTAGGAACAGCCAAAAAGTATATATAAACGGGAATAGTTTCACAAATTTCAAGATGAATATAAAAAAAAATTAATAAAAAAGCAGCGCAATAAATATTCTTTTGATTTTAGACCAGAGTAAGATTTAGAAGACTGGAAAATACTTTCAATATTTTTTCTCTTAATTTTATTAGTAAGTTCATTTATATATTTAATAATTCTTCAATGTAAACGGCAAAAAAACTGGCTAATGAAAATGGTATTAGTAATGGAGCAAAGGGGATATAATTTTTTTTCATTTTAAGTAGAGTGATAGAATAAAACACACGGACATAATGTTTGCTTAAGATAATTTCCAGTTACTTCCACTTTGTTTTTTTTTCTTACAAAAGTTAATATAAATATTTTATATGAAGATTTTTTTTTACAGGAATGATAATATTTTATTAATATAGATATATACTTTAAATAGTTAACATATTTTACGTATATTTCATAGGAATTATAATATTTTATGTAAAGTGACAGAGAAATACTGCGTTTAATAGCTTATACAGAATCGGTAGGGGAGGAATTAATGGATAATGAATTGTACGTATTCTCGAAGCACAAATTACACTCCTTTGAGCAGAATCGCTAGGGGAGGAATTAATATTAACCGCTTGACTACGGCCATGTACGATCCGTACGTGTTTGAAACTACATAGAGTTTGTACGGTCCTTTAATTTTAAAACCATTATTTCTGAAAAATAATATTTAACTTATTTAAAGACAGGGATTCTGCGATTGCAAAATCCGAAGACTGTTCCGCTTTCCAGAAAACACTGGAGAAAAAAGATCTTGCCCCAAAAGTGGCAATTTGGGTATTATTTTTACAAGAATTCGATTATCAGGTTATCCACAGTCCTGGAAATCAAATGAAACACGTCGATGCTCTATGTCGTAACACTGTATTAATCATAACACGTTCATATGATGAAATAACAACAAAATTAGCCAAAGTACAAAACGAGGATTGTTATATTCAAACTATTAAAACATGAAAATAAATATTATTTTGTTAGACAAAATATTTTTTATAAGTATGAAAACAGGAGAGAGTTATTTATGGAACCAGAGTGTATGCAAAAAGAAATAATCCGTAAAATTCATAACAAAAGACATAACGGTGTAGCCCAATAGGTGGCAATTGTCAAGCAAGACTTTTATATTCCTAATCTTCGAAAGCAGATCGAAAGAGTTGTAGGAAATTTTATAGAATGCTTCCTGTGTAATCGAAAGCGAAGGAAAGGGGAAGGACTACTAAGCCCCATTTCTAAAAAAACTTTCCCTCCAAATTTATCGTGTGGGTCATTTAGTAGCAATGACTTTAACCAACAAAAACTACAATTTCATCTCCCCTGTGGTAAATGCCTTTACGAAATGTGTATGGTCCTATCCCGTTAAGACAACACCCGCTAAAGAGGGAATTTCTAAATTAAAAATTCAACAGGCTACCTTCGGAAATCCAGAGTGAATAGTTAGCGCCCGCGGCGGCGCTTTTACCTCTAATTACTTTAGAAAATATCTCGAGGATGAAAATATTGAACGCGTCCTAAAAACAACAGGAATACCGAGAGGTAACGGACAGGTTGAGCGAGTGCAAGAGACCCTCATATCAATACTCAGTAAGCTATCTATCGATGATCCCACGAAGCGGGATAAATGAATGATTCAACGGATAATGAATAGTACGTATTCTCGAAGCACTAATTACACTCCCTTTGAGCTATTACCCGGGGTAAAAATTACAGATAAGAAATATTACAAAGATAAACAGATAATTGATGAGGAATATGAGCACGCATTAGTCGAGGAAAGACAGAACAACAGAAATATCGCAAAACAAAACATACTAGAAATCCAACAGGAAAATCGCAAAAACTTCAATCGCAAACGGTAAAAAGCAAAATGCTATCAAATAGGTGATTTAGTCGCTATTCAAAAAATCGAATTTGGGGTCGGCACGAAGCTAGAACCAACGTTCCTTGGTTTTTAAAAGGTGATTAAATAAAATAATAATGATCGGTATGATGTCGTAAAGGTGGGTTTCGAAGATGGTCCAAGGGTAACCTCCAGTGCGGTAGATCACATGAAGCCCTGGGCGCCTACCGCATAGTTCAGAAACTGCGCCTAGTTCAGAAACTGTGCTTTTTAGTGCGTTTGTGTTTTTTTTACTGTATTTTTATTCACAATTTTCTTGTGAACTCTTATTCTTCAAGCATTCTGTACAAACTGTGAAATCAATATGTGTGCCGAAGTTTCAGACGAACTTTTAACCTGCACACTAACCCATTGACTTACATATTATAGACTATAACTTTTGCCAATTAGTATTCAGGACTTTTATTACTTTTGTATTATGTTTTTAGAATTGCCATTTCTTAGTATTTAGTGGTTTGATGTTGCTATTATTTTGTTGTATGTTGTTTGTGTTTTGTTTGTTTTTTTAGTATCTCACAGGTTCCATGAGAGTCGTCCAGTCTCTGATCTGATATGCAGAGTAGGTATCTGTGAGGACACAGAAGATACAGTGTGGTCGAATGCGGTGCCCAAAATTATTCGTCGTAGACCAGATGCGAAAGGAAAAAGAAAATCGCATCCGAAAGACGCTTCTAAAGTGCAAATCCCTGAAAGATAAACGCTACTTTTTAACTATCTGCGGCCAGCTCGTATATCTTGGCAGATAACATTTAACTTCGGACACAGATAGAGCATCTCTGTGGGTTACTGATTTTTTATTGTTTGATTTTGGCGTTATCCCTTAATAATTTTACTGGTACCTACTAAACTAAAATTAATTGTTTAACTGATAAATGTAATTTAAAATGCGCGAAATTACAATAGAATTTTCATCTTATATTTTACAGGGTATCCTAAAATAGACTGAACCATTTTAAATTTCAATAACAGGTAAACATTCACAACTATGGAAATTATTCTTGCAGGAGAGTAATATTAGATGTCAGGAATTTCTTTACTACGCTTCCTGGTTTTAATTCCAAATATACTCTATAGATGGCGTCGCACTGCCTCAAACTGTAATACTGTCCAAAATAACTTCAAAACGCAAAAAGTTTTTTGGTGTTTCAATAGCAAAAAAGAATGAATGTTAAAAGCTTAGTGAAAATTGATCGATATTTACAATTTAGTTTGAGTGTTCTATTTTCATTTGAGACAGCGCAGCTTGATATATCGGGAATATTTGGAATTTCATTTGCAAATATTCATATTATTATGTTTAACCAGGAAAAAATTAAATGCTTGAAATAATATCAAGATTGGACATTTATTTTAATCTGACTCGCCTCCTTCCTTCAACCTTTCGCTCTTACATTAATGACTCAGAAAAATGAAAAATAAGTGTTTTAATTTATGTGTCTAATCAAGTTATTTTAAATTAAGAAATATAACTTTTTACATTGTTGATATGGATTATTTGCATTTTGAAAGTTAATCAGGCATTAGTTATAAATTTTATCTTATTTATCTATGACGAAGTCAGAAATATTTTTTATTTTTATTTCGTCGAGTGGTTTAATAGGATTCGTACGACATTTTTTAATAGAATTTTTCGCCTTATTTAAATGCATCCATGCAAATCCTGAAATTAAACGAGGCGTCTGCAATTTCTGTTGTTTAAATATTAAATACAAAAATTCTATTATAATTTTTTAGTAAAAGCGTACAAACCCTGTTTAAGTTGCATCCTTTTAAAATAATCCCTTTTTCACGGTTGTTTTGTTAAATCAAATTCAACTACTATTTTAAATAAAACAATGAGAAGACATTTTCAAATAGCTTCACTATTTGTATAAATACAGAATAAAATTATTGGAAAATCCCACGCACTTATATTCATAAACCAAATACTTTGCCCCAAAAATTTTTTACTAGAATTCTTTTTTTGAGTAAAAAAAAAATACCTACTTTATGTATTAGTATCAACATTAGGCACAATATCAACGCTGAGAAACAAATCACGACTATAAAGGAAATAGGTTTCTGAAGAATCTCATCATAAATGAAATTAAAACCGTTCAAACATACGAAATTGTAGTTCCATCGGGAAAAAGAAGCAAAATAGGAAAAGTTACTTTATTCTGAATTTGTAAAAACAAAATAAAAATAGGAGAGAAATCTATTTAAGTCTTTGAGATACATTTACATCATGAACTGGGTCAAAAAATAATATGATCAAAATTTTGTAAAAGCAATAAAAATCTCATATATGCTCGTTAGTTAAGCTTTATTTAAACTTAAAATGTGAAAAATAAAAGTCAACTGCACATTCTAGAATAACATAAAATCAGGTTTGTGTTTTCTGTAGAGTTTTTTGTATTATCTCATAATTTTGCGACTATTTGCATTTATCCTTGTTAAAGGGTATATTATGGAGATTTTATCATCTATTTTTTGATTGCGTAAAGTGAAAAGATATTTAAGATCACAAAATTAAAATTTGAAATTTCCAAAAACTATTTGAAATATTAGGTACTGTAACTTAAAATACGCGAAATTACAATACCATTTTAATCTTCTATTTTACAGAGTATCCTAAAATAGACTGAACTATTTTAAATTTCAATAACAAGTACACATTGACAGCTATGGAAATTACCTTTACAGGAGAGTAATAGGAGAAGTCAGGAATTTTTTAAATACTCTTCCTTGTTTTAATTCCAAATATACTCTATAGAGGGCGCTGCCTTGTCTCAAACTGTTATACTGTCCAAAATAATTTTTCAATTTCAAAACGCAAAAATTTTTTTGGTTTTTCAATAGCAAAAACAAAAATGAATGAGCTGAGTGTAAATTGATCGATATTTAAACTTTAGTTTGAGTGTTCTATTCATTTGAGACAGTGTAGCTCGATATATCGGGAATATTTGGAAATAAAAAAAAAGAAGCGTAGAAGTTCCCGACACCACGCATTAATCTCCTGCTACAATAACTTCATTACTTGCCCCTATTTACTTATTGTCGGATTGTGAGAACGTTCACTTCATTTTTGGACACCCTGTAATTAATATTTTTTTACGGAGAAGTTTCTGTTTTTCTTTTGCAATCAGGATATAACAAAAAAAAATGATTATACAATTTTAAAAAAATCATAAGTCAATTTAATAATGAATCGAATCAACTAAAAAATACGTGACATTTAAAGTACGATTAAATCTGACAACACCTTTATTTTCTAATGTAATTACGTTTATTAAAGGATATTTTAAAGGATAAAAATACGTGACTTTTAAAGTACAATTAAATCTGACAACACCTTTATTTTCTAATGTAATTACGTTTATTAAAGGAAATTTTTTAATATTTTTAGGAAGATGTTATTATCAAATGCACACTATAAGCCTCATTAGTGGGTGAGAGGTTCTGTTCACATAGTTAGTAGACGGTAGATGATAGGTTCGAATTATATTGCACTCGTCTTCTTAACAGTTCGGCATTTTCCTTGGTTTTCTTCTAACCTTGAAAAAATATCGGTTACATTCACTTAGAATAAACCCTATGGAGAATAAACTCCCTTCTACATACAGGGTGTATCTGAAATGCTTCAACAAACTTAGAGGGATGATAGTACTCATCAAGACGAACAAAAAATGCAATGGAAGATGGGATCAAAAATGACATTTAATTGTAAAAATCGCAAAACTAATAAAAATATCGAAATCTCAGAAGCTGTTTTTCTGCAGAACTGGCTAGTAGCACGAAGCTGGTTTTCCTTTCACTTTGTGCATATCCGGTTAGAAAGAGATAACAAAAACGTGGAAGAAAGTCAAACAAATCTGTGAGCAGGAATCCATGTATGCAAATTTTCCATCTTCTTAGAAACAGACCAATAAACGCAACTTTGCAGCAAGCATGCGTTGTAAGTACATGAAGTGCTTTCTGCTACACAAGCCGGCGTGCAGCAACAAATTTGGTGCATGCACGATGGTGCTCTGCCTCATTTTTCTGTGGACGTGCGTAACCACCTTGATGGAGTTTAGCTGGCAAGATGGATTGGACGTGGTGGCCCTGTTACTTGGCCTCTACGCTCGCGGGACCTTAACCCTTTGGATTTCTTTTTCTGGGGACAGATGAAATCCCTCATTTATCAGACGCCAGTATAAACGCCAGAAGACGTAGTAGCGCGTATTGTGACCGCTGCAGAAGAAATCCAGGAAACTACCGGAATCTTTGAGCATGTCCGCCAATCGTTCCTCTGTAGATGTACTCGGTGCAATAATGTCCGCGGTCGACACTTTGAACAATTGTTGTAAAATATTTATTTTCTCTGGACATCCCTAGCTGTGCAATAAATAATTTTCTGGAGTGTTTCTTTCTTGTCTCAGTTTGTCCATTTCCAGACGCATTTTTTCGATTTTCATCCTTTAAACGTCATTTGTGACCCCATGTTCCATTGCATTTTTAGCTCGTCTTCGTGAGTACTATCATCCCTCTAAGTTTGTTGAAGCATTTCAGATACACCCTGTATATCCCTTGCTCAGATAATTGTCCGTAATAAAACACCGGCACCGAATGCACATTGAAAAAACATTCTGATTTTTCAAGCATAATTTCCGTATTTTTTTTTTCCTGTAAAAGTGATTTCGTAAATATGTCAATATGTACCGTAATTTCCGGCGTATAATCCGCAGCTCAAAGAGTCGTTTTTCGACCCAGAAATATTATTTTATAAAATGTAACTTAAAAGATCGCTGTAAATATTTAACTACAATTATTGAATAAAATTTCTGGGTCGAAAAACGACTCTTTGAGCTGCGGATTATACGCCGGAAATTACGGTATTTAATATTAATTTGAGAATATCATTGAAATTTTACTGTGCTAAAAGTCTAGTTAAATATTGCGTAAATTGCCGGTACCATTTCTATGTTTTTACGAATTCTTTTTACTAATTATAAATAAAAATAAATCTTACACCTTTATTGAAAAGAACAATTGAACTACTCTTTTTTGCACTGTTATCTATCAAGGACATTCTCCGATTCATATTTGCTAATTTCTGACGCATTTTCTAAATCAGAGATGCACAACCGCTGACCCGTCGGCAAACAAGGTACTACTATTTTCATAAAGAACAATTTACCTTAATTAATGATGGAAACTCTGCAGTAGTACTCTAAATCATGATAATATAAAAAAAAAATTCTGATAAAAAAAAATTATTTTTTTTATATCACTTAAATCAGAAGAAAGGCTTTAATAAAACTTTAACAATAGGGAAATCGTACTGGCAACAGCATTAATTATACATCAAGATTATTTCACATCTTGTTCCAGGCAGGGATTTTTTTTTTCGGGAAGAAGATAGTGCGGTATTAAATATTTAGATTTTAAGCAAGTGGATGGAAGTAACGAGATTTTTGAACTAAGTTTGGGACGTTGTGGTTAATACAGAGATTCAGATTTAAAGTTTATTTCTACATTAACACGTTCATTGCCGGGTTAAAATTACCGGAATTTTATTTTATTTAGAAAATTCGATTTCTTATCAGAAAATACTAATACCAATATTTACTTTATTTAACTGCAGACATATCACGATTACATAAAATAAAAATTCTTCTTTCAAAATTTCCGGTACGAATTCGTAATTTTAGATTGAAAAACCACGAGTATACGCGTGGTTGGCAGAGAATGGGTTAAAAGATTTTCTTCTAAAGAAGTTAGGACAATTTAGCCGAGATAAGTCAACAAGTAATTAAAAAATATTTTTCAATAAATTTCACATGTATTTGTATTTTTCAATTATTAAACGTAATCCACAAATTAAGAATAAAAAAGAAAAATGTGATATTTTGCATTATGATAATTAATATATGCAAAATGGTTTTTATGGGGAAGAAATCCATTAATATTATATATTTTTAACTATACTAAAGGTACATAATAGTAAAGACGCAAAAGCAAACTTGACGTATATAATCGCGTAAAGTCAATCCCGAAATTCGAGATGAAAAAACGTTTAACCCTTAATTGCATAGTGATGTAAATTTCCATCATTTTTTATTTAAATTTTCATAAATAAATCAACTTCTTCGCCACCACTATATTTATATAGAAATATTAATCCAGTAAATTTCCCGTGAACTATGTTGCTGAACAAAGTTAAAAATATATCTTAAAATTTCTGGTGTCTAATATTTAATATACGTATAAAAAAACACAACTGTAAAAGAAAAACTCATGCAAAAAAGGGTTAATACTAGCAATTCAGAATGGTTTTCTAAGCCTTAAATAATTTAGAATTAAATGAGGTTAAATATGGCGTAGAACATCATTCTGAATTAGTGGTATAAACCTGTTTTCATTTCGAATTTGAGGGCTGGCTTATACGCGATTATATATGGTAATCACAATTTTCGGTATTAATTATCATGAGAAATAGTTGAACAACATAAAATTCAAAATAAGGTAATTAACAAAATATTTTTTATAATGGTTAATGGTCAGAAGCAAAGACTTAAAATGAATCAATTTGAAGTTTCGGTGCAATAATAAAATGTAAAATTTAAAAGGTATTGTGTTGTGTAAAAATCTATAAAACAGTATTTTATTAAAAACTATTTTTTGAGAGTTAAAGAATTACTTTTAACACACATGTTGCAATATAAAAATTCATTTATAATGTAAAATACTTTAAATATTCTCCGTGTAATATATAGAAGGTTTTACGGGTCAAGAAACTGAATAACATTATTTCTGACTAGTAATGTTTGCCTTATTTAATCGCAGAATTGTTTCAATGAATAGCACGTATATTAATATTTGAAAATAGTGGTATTCAAATTCCTTAGCCTTTTGCAACTCTGTATCTATATATTCCATTCTTAACGAACATCATAAATAATTAACTGCCAAACTAAATTCATTCTATTAACTGATAAATGTATTAAAAGGAAAGTAAATAAATTCTTTTAAATTAAGTATTTGTTTCATTAGTGTCGGTAATAAACTCTATACAAGAATGAAATAAGGAATTTCCCACTTAGAATCTTTCTCCTTGTGCATCGTACGGAATTAATTTTATTTAAGCATCAGCATTATTTCACGTTTTGTTTTTTTACAGTAACACATTTTGAAAGATAGAAAATGTTTAATTAATGTTAATGGCAGTCTAAAACAATTTATTCAAGTACAATTGCAAACCAGCGTCACCAAAACAGGCAGTCTAGATTTTAACTTCCTGCTGTTTTCAGATAAAAAAAAATTATTTGCTTTCTGTCATGTAGCTAAAATCCATGCAGAGATTTTGCTAAAATGCATAAAAGTAATTTCAAGTTAATAGAAAGTGAACTAGGTAACATAGAGGTATAATATAATAAATATATTTATTGTTAACGACCTACTTTATTGTAATTTAATCGTTAGTTTAAGAAACATGTTTATGGCTAGAAAAGAAACATCGCATTAAAGTTATAAAATTACGTTTATACTCGTTTTGTCCGTTGTGGGAAAATAATATTTGAATGATAGAAGTTGTTTAATTAGTGTTAAGGCATTATAAAACATGTTATTCAGGGTTTAGGGACAATTGGAAATTGCCGCCACCAAAATCATCAGTCAATCTTTTAACATTCTGCTGCTTTTAGTTTAAATTTTAATTGAATTCTATCATGCAGCTAAAAGGCATGCAGGGATTTACCTAAAACACAAAATAAAAACACAACTTAACTAAAACAGAACCAGGTAACATAGAAAATTATAATATGACAAATATATTTATTGTTAAGGATGTAGGGTCAGATACGGATAATTAGGAACATGGGGTAATTCAAAACTAGCGTCAGTAACACTCGTGTGAGAGTACCTGATACTTCATTGAAGTAGAAATCAAAGATTTATACCCCTGCTGACAAGATGAGAGCAATTTATGCCATTTCTGCTACATGGTTGGTACACTTTATCGGACTTATCCAATTACTTAATACTGCAAAGTGACAAAAAATTCTATAGTGTCTGTGAATACTCTTCGCTTTTATCAGATAAAATCAATGTAAGTCGTTGTTCTTAATCAAGAATTGTTAAATTAGAAATACTCTAGTAGAATGTGTCTACGTTTTTGCTCCAAATCATTTTCAAAGACGTACAGAACGTTCATAATTACCCTACATTTTTTGTGATATGGGGTAATTATGGACAGTTATTTTTTGCGTGTTTTGTTCCATATTAGGTCGTATTAAACTTCATATGAAGTCATAACTGTTTAAACAGCTAAAACGTTAGGTTTCCTCGGGAACTTTTGTTCAGTATTAAAAGATTAATATATCTAAATTGCAGAAATTAAATCGGTAATCATTTTAATGGGAACCCCTTAGTTCATCTGTATAGAATTTCGTTTAAAAATATAAGGCATTTGGGCCCCAACATTAGGTTCATTTGGAAAAAATTTCGTTTAAAAATATAAATTCAAAACATACTGGAGCATGCGTAGAAAGCCATCATGGGCTTAGACAATGCCGGGTAGATCAGCTAGTGGTAGAATAATGTGTTTATAAACTTTTCACTGAACAAATATTGTGTATGAACTTTATACTTTTCTGCATTATACCATACCGAAATAAAATCAGATCTTCGCAATTACCTCATAGTCTTTGGTGTAATTATAAACATCTGGAGTAATTCTGAACAGGCAATTTTATGTACTTAATTAATAAGCCACAGCACCAATAACTAATTGTAATTCAAGTATAAGCGTGAAACAATAGCTTTATGGCAGGTTTACAAAGTTTTACATGGATCATTTGCTCCTTAAAGCTGTAAGTGCTTAAAACTAATAAAATTTATTCACAATTACCCCCAATTTAGCCTACTTGATTGTAATTGTATAGATAATTTAAGAAATATATTTTGGCTTTATTGTCACTAATAAACTCTATACAATAAAGAAATATGAATCATCATACTTAGAATGTTCCCTATAATAGAAAATAAAAAATGTCTCCTAACTGTTTTAAAAAGTTGTGTAAATGAGAATTATTATTTTTAGAGCGCTCTGATTGGTGGACTTTGAGCTAATATAGCCATAAGTTCGTGATTTATGAATTTATGAGAAAGAAACTGTCACACGGTGCGTTTTCGACCTGTTAATGAGGCATGAGGAAATATATGATGCAGTCTATGATAGGATTTCACGTACCGTAATTTCCGGCGTATAATCCGCAGCTCAAAGAGTCGTTTTTCGACCCAGAAATATTATTTTATAAAATGTAACTTAAAAGATCGCTGTAAATATTTAACTACAATTATTGAATAAAATTTCTGGGTCGGGTACGGTATACATTTTTTTATGGATTTCACGTCACAGCATTAGTGTTATTTTAGCTTAAAATTTACGCTATTTGAAATTACATTTGAAAGCTTCAAGTACAATTGAACAGCTTAGTGAAAGACGTTTTTATGTCACATTTCTTTCAAAAATTGTTTATTATATTGATAAAGTGTTATAAGGTAATCTTCCATAGGATAAAGCTAAAATACTTAGATTATGAATTGTCTTGAAGATATGAGCCATTATATTTTAATATTTAATATTTTTAGGGTTCCATACTTAAAAAGTAAAAATAGAACCATTATAAGATCACTCCTGTGTCTGTCTGTCTGTCCGTCTGTCAGAGCCCTTTTTCTCGTAAACTATAGGACGTGGAAAGTTGAAATTTGGGAAAGTTATAAAGCATTTTTACCCACATATTTTCAGATTATTACTCATTTACAAATATTTTCAGGAAAACTTTAGAGGGCTAATTAAGTTACTTGAAAAAAAAAACCTGTTTTCTTTTTGTATATCGCGTAGGGTATCGTTTGAAAGATCTCGTAATACCGAACTCATAAATGTATTTATTTTAATTTAGGTATTATATTTTCAGAGATATCGTTGAAAATGCACTACAGAATGAAATTCCTCCCCCCCCCCCTCTATTTCCGAATCTGCAGAAACTAAAATTATGAAAAAATTTGGGATAGTAGGAGTTTTTTTAAACCTTACAGGAAAAGTATAGCGATTTTTCTAGGTAACAGCGACAGAATTACCACATTTGGGCCCCCATTTTTCGGTGGGACCCATCAGTGAAAACACAAGCGTCCATTGAGCGTACACTGAAAATTGGGGATGCCCCATTTACAGATATGTACTTAACTTCCCATTGGTCCCCTTGACAGCGGACACCAGTGACCCTTAACCGTTTATAAATTCATACTGCTGTATAAACTTCATCTCTAATTCCGTTTTTAGCTGCATTTTCGATATATGTGCTCAGCAGAGCGTCGCCATAGATGCCATAAAATCTATATATTCATTTTGCCTTAGCAATTAAGGCATTGCAATTAAGGCATGCAATTCTCTGCGGGAAAGTATGAAACACATAGTTATTATAAATACAATTTTGCAAAATGTATTATGTTGTAGTTCTCGATATGAGCACTAATATGATGTTAATTATGCGCCGGTAAGTTACTTATCACGTTATTATCACTTTTCGTTACGTTAATATAATTTACGTTAGTACCACGTTTCATTAGTTTTTCTTAAAGCGAAAAATAGATGCTACCCAAGAAGGACTCAATGTCGCTTTTCTAGCCCGCACATCCCTGTACATAAACTACAGAATATATATATACCAAGCAATATTCAACAATTAAGTTAAAATTATAAACGTGCACCAGAACTGAATACGCATTTCCAGCAATTAATAAACAGTACTGTGACCGAATTATTTTGTAAGTCCCTGTAAATGAATGATGAATGCTATGCACACCATATTCTTTATGAAGCATTTTGTAGAGCTCCTCAGAGATATATAAGAATTTCAATATGTTTGAAATAGTGTAACATCATTAAAATTCACCGCGAACGATTTTTTCTATATACTGTAGTGTAACAGATTTTTTTTGTCTCTGTGAACAAACTATAATTGCTACACACTTCATTCTCAATGTGGAACATATCATGGAACATACCTCAATGACATATATCAATTGCATGGCAATTTGAAAATATTTAGGCGAGTTAGGGCACGGACACTCTGACAGACAGGCGAGAGACAGACAGTAAGACATGCAATCGACTTCATACATAATTTTCAAATATGCTGGAAAGTGTTACAAAATTGAATATTTAAAGTCAAAACAAAGAAAGTCATTATTTTTTTTTTAAATATCTAGATTTCAGTATTTCACAAAATTCATTTGACAGATGCATGCTTTTAAAAAATGTACCAAATAAACCTGATATATTATTTCAGTTTTAATGGAACATTTAATACTTTTATTTCGAAACTAAATGATACGTTGTTTAAAAGAAACGAAATATTCAAATGATTAGATCTTGTCCAGAGCGTTATATTAAATTTTATTCTTACATATTTTATTTTTATGTAACAATACTTTCTTGCACAATTTGCTTTTATTAATGTATTTTACGACCGATTTAAAGGTCATTATTATGTGATGTTAACATCCTTATCACTGGATATGACACTTTTCAAACTAGGTTTCTATTCTGAGGAATCTATCTGGATTTTTTTTATGGTTATTCAAAGATATTTCCTTCTCCTTTTACGAGACTAAGGACTTCTGAAAGTTACTGAAGTGCTTTTACTTTCTCATAAATTAATTTTAATCTATTACCAAAAAAGTAATTAGCATTAAATGCAGAATATTTAAAAAAACATTTTCTATTAAAAATATATTTTGTCTCTATAAAAAAAAATAGCATTATCCAGTTTAACATTCTGGAAATAAAACTGAGACAGTGTTGCAATTTACTCGAGAATAAATTAGATTTTATTTTTTTTATAAAAAAAATATCTTATTCTAAGTAAAAGAATAAATGTTAAAATATCTTATAGCAACATAATGGTCTTTTTATTTATGACTTATTTTCTTTCCCTTTTACTTTCTTGTTCTTTTATTTTATTCTTTCACGACGCATTTCAAGTTTGCCTTATTTACAAATGGAAGCTTTGTTTCGTGAAAGCGTTTATTAAGTAAATAATTAAAAGCACAAAATTAAATGCTCCAAATTATTTTATTAGTAATGGAAATTAAAAAATACATTACTAGAGCAATGGAATTATAAAAATTATATCATTAGGGATAAAATGCTTTTTGTCATTTTTCTGCTAATTTACTTAAATGAACTCATTATACATAACTGCTAAAAAAGTGAAAAAAATAAAGAAACACTATCCCTGATTCTTAAAAAACTGTTGTAAATAATTTGTCTACAAATAGATGCGAACACAATTCATTTAATATGTTGTGTGACACATATTCAAATCAACCCTGATAACTGAGATTAATTAGGTGGAGGTCAAAGCTGAATTAATTTCCCAAAAGAATGAAAAGTATCTAGGCCTGGATCCGAACTTGGTATAATGGATATGCCAATACTCTGCACTGAGCTACATAGATATAATCATGTCTGACACAATTCACTCTCTTGTTGCTATCATCAGATCTGCGAGCTGGGTGCATTAATAAGAAAACATATTAGAAATTGAGACTTTATTATTCCATGCATAATAATTATATATATGCAAATCAACCCTTATAACTGAGATTAATTAGGTGAAGTTAAAAGTTGAATTAATTTCCCAAGAGAGTGAAAAGTATCTAGTCCTGGATTCGAACTTGGTATAATGGCTCTTCCAATACTCTGCACTGAGCTACTTAGATCTTATCATGTCTGACACAATTTACTCCCTTGTTGTTATCATCAGATGTGCGAGTTGACTACATTACAGAAGAAAACATGCTTCAAATTGAGACTCTATTATTCCATGGATAATAATTATATGTAGATGCAAATCAACCCTTATAAATGAGATTAATTAGGTGGAGATCAAAGATGAATTAATTTTCCAAGAGAATGAAGAGTATCTAGGCCTGGATCCGATCTTGGTATAATGGATCTGCCAATACTCTGCACTGAGCTACTCAGATCATACCATGTCCGACACAATTCACTTTCTCGTTGTTATCATCAGATCTGCGAGCTCGCTGCCTTACAGAAGAAAATGTTACAAATTGAGACTTTATTATTCCATGGATAATAATTATATATATGCAAACCAACCCTTATAACCCAGATTAATTAGGTGGTGGTAAATGATGAATAAATTTTCCAAAATGTTACATGTTTCTACAGGCCAAAACTAGAGAAATTGGCTATACGTGCCTATTCAACTTTGGCCTCCACCTAATTCAGTTATGTGATATTAAAGCTCCTGTAACAGAAATGTGTGCATAAAGCCCATTTTTGTCCCATGGCAAATCTTAAGACCAAAATTTTATTTTTATTTTTTGGTGTTTTTTAAGACCGCCTGTATATGCAATATAGTACATATCTATTTCTAATACTGTTACAGGAACACAGAGAATGCGCCAACATTCTGCGACATATTTTATAATTTTATATAAAATAAAGTTTTAGTTCAATGGAACATGCGTTACAGTATGAAAATTTTCAGTTAATAAAGCAATAAATAAATTTCAAAATTGTATCCATAGTTTAAAATTGTACCCATAGATTAAAATTGTACCCATAGTTTACTAACAGCAGAAAGAGGATCAAACACTCAATACAGGCAGTTACAGACCATTTATTTATTTCATATGCTTTCGTACAAAAAAGAAAAAAATATTTTGTTCAACCCACTGAAGTATTTTAACTTGTATGCCAGTAATGTGTCACACAATCTGTTTAACCAAATGAAATCAAGAAAGAAAAATCTCATGCATCAAGCATAGGTTATATAATACTTTCCAACACATTCAGATTACTATAACAAATTTTAACCGTTTAATAAGGTTAAAGATAACAGCTAAGCAAAATTTTAGAAAACGCATAACTCATTGGAACACCTCGTTTCAGCAATTACCATCTATAATCGAAAAAGTATTCAAATTATTTTGTGAATATTTATATATGATTTATAGATTTGTATGTATACTACATACGTAGTATGCTAAAATTTAGCTCAGTTAGGAAACACATAACACAGCCGAAAATTCCCTTTCAGCAATTTCCGTCAATAATTAAAAATGTAAACGAAATCTGTTGCGGACCTCTGTAGGATCTATAGAACTGCTCACAGACAGAATTGTAATACCTGTGTGTGCCCCCGCAAATGAACAATAAACACTATCCAAACCATATCCTGCAGTAAACACTTTGTAATGCATCTCAGTGATGTATATCAATTTCAGTATCTTTGAAATAGTGTAACATAATATATTGCAAACAATTTCCCCCCATAGATCATAATGTAACGGGATTATTTTGAGTGTCCCTGTAAACGAATTATAAATGCTACACATTTAATTTTTAATACCAAATATGCCATAGTAAACATAGTAAATCTCAATAACAAATATCAATTACATAGCAGTCCCAGTATATTTACGCGAGTTGGATCACGGATAGACAGACACACGATCAGACAGACAGGCAGACGGCCAGAGAGATAGCCAGACAAATAAAAATCATAGACACTAAAAATTTAGTACACTTCGATACACTTTGGACTACAACAAGCACATGAGTTGAAAGTATGGTTGTGGCAGTTTGGTCGTTTTTTCAATGATAATCCAAGTGAAATGTGGCTGAAAAATGAACTAAAAATAAACTAACTGGCTGAAATTGATTTTTTTATGTATAAAAGCCTTCTTAACACATATAACAGAAATCTTTGGTATAAAATCCTTCATAGGAAGGCTTTTAATGCCAGATACTTCAAAATGTGTCAACTTTTAGCCCATCCTGTATTTTCTAACAATCACAGATTTCACTGCAAAAATTGTGTGGATCCAATATTGCATTACGTTTCAGTAATTTTTTTTTAATTCAAATAAGATATACATATTAATTATAATTAATTTTCATATGGGTGCTTACTGTTGAACACCACTGTTTCCTTAAAGTAAATTTTGTTTTATTTAATCGGTGAAACTTGCAATTAAATTAGGCGGAAATTTCTTTTCAGAAATATAGGGCATCCAAAGGTAAGAAACCGTGCAAACTACGGCAGTTAATTTGAAATTTCATCTAAAAAATTCAACGCTTGTTGCTCATAAGAAAATGAAGATTTTTTTTTTAGTTCGGTATTTGAAACATTACACAATCAGAGAATTTCGTTATGGATTCTTTTTGAAAAAAGTAAAGTGGTCTTTTATTTTTTTAGTTAAATATTAAGCAAAATAAACAACTATTTGTTTATCCCAATTACTTAAGGTTAAATAATTCTTTATATTTTTTTAGATCCAATCGAGGAATAATTGAAATTATTTTTAATTTCTTTCATGTTCTTATTTTCTCAGCGATTTCTTTAACAGTTACATTTAGTCGTTTTAATTTCAGATTAACATCGTTTTTACAGAAAGTTTGATAGTTTTGCAGTAGAGATAAATTAAATAAAAAAAGAAAAAGAATATACTCACATTTTTTTAAATAAAATCAGGTATAAGTGAGCAATAAAACATGGCATCCTCTGAAACTATATTCGTCAAAAATATTTTTTTAAAAATTATTATTTCATACATTAGCCTTTATTTCTGTAATAGCACGTTTTAAAATATACATATATATGTTTTTTGCTTTTTTTTAGATTACAAAAAATAAGCCCTTTTTCGAGAAGGGAAATTTTTTACGAGTACAGAGGCAAATGAGAAAACATTCGGCAAGAAAATGAGAGAACAATGCGTAAATAAAGCGAAATGGAAATATCTGAAAATATGTCAAGTGAAATGTACAAGAGAAATTATAAGCTTTATCAAAGGATAACATACAACACTGCGCTTTCTGTTGATAGACATCTCTGAATTGAATGCCTTGCATGTTTGATCTTCGTCTAAACATGCCATAGAGCGTAATTGACCTCAGCCGATTTTCAAACACTGCAATTTTAACCCGGGAGAAGTCGCGGATACCCAGGGTATGAAAGGCTTTTACGCCACGAATAAATACAGTTAATAATCGTCACCTTCTTTAGTGGGAGACAATTTCTACAATATCTGCGATAAAGTAAGATAAAGATAACTTTTCGAAAATTAGCTCCCGACTGCTCCCGAGTTAAAAAGAACCATGAATTTTGGATGTCTTTCCATGTATTTTATTCTCTCTAACACTGTTACATGTATCAGAAATTTATTTGTATGATTCTTTGTATAGTTATGATGTTTTTAAAGATTGATGTCAAAACGCATAGTCTTCTATGTACACTGTTAAAACTTTGCAGCAAACGGTCCAGTCAGTCGACCATTTTTATAGAAAACGATTCCATAACCATAATTTAACTGTATTCTAACCTTAATATGGGCCATAATATGGACGAAATAGGGTTAAATTACGTTTATGTAGCCGTTTTTTATAAAAACTGTCGATTAAGTGGACTGTTTGCTGCAAATTTTTAACAGTGTACTAAAATATGGTGTTTTATATCTCAAGAGTCTGTGGTCTACATCTCACAAAACCTGGAAAAAATATGATTTTTGTTTATTCTATAAAAAGTAGCATGGATTCAATATGACATAAGCCCCTAAAAACGTGACCACTATACCAAAGAGAAACACAAATAAATTGCTAATGTGTGCAATTTGCTACTCTTTCAAAATTGATAAATGGTACAATTGTTAATATGTAAACATCCGTATATCTATGTTAATAAAAGGAAATGTTTGTATCCATGCAAACGTGTGTGTGACTGTGGAGAGGGGGAAGAGGGCGATGGACAGGAAAATCTATCACTCGAAGAAATCTGCAAACGTGGTTCCTGATAGATCAAGGTATCTTAGAATACACCCGTCTCTCAGATGTTCAAAGTTTTTATTAGATATTATATTGTTTGATATTGAATGCTTGTTTCGATTTTTTTTCATTTTATATTTTTGCAGGCAAAGAGCCATGGAAAGAAACAATCCGATTTCAGTCTTTCTGCTAAATACTGTAAAATTATCCTCTTTTCAAAAAAAAATAATTGAAGTTCGTATAGAATTTTTTGGAATTTTGCTATTTGCTTTTTAAAAAAAGGCCAAAATTTTCTCAAAAATGAAAAATTTGTTTTCAGCAATAAAGTTTGGTATCATATACAGGTGGCGTTCCAAACTTCGACCGACAAATTAAGAAGGGTGATAGAAGGCATCAAGAGGGATAAAACGTACCATGGAACATAGGGTCGCAAATCACGTTTAGTGGGAGAACGCAAAAATATTTATGAAGGGTGTGACGTTGAGTGGAACAAAAACCGCCAATAATAAATAGAAAAAACATTTTAATTGACGTAAAACATGATTACAATGCATTACAGTTCAAAGTCAGAAAGCAAACGACGAGACATTTTTATAGGAATATGTTTTAACGCGTCCGGCAATACTTCGCCCGTCGGTCTCGGCTCTTCAATGACCTTCGTGGGCGCAACTTCAAACAATTTCTAAAGAAATCCCTTACAAAAATTTCTTATAGAATTCTATAAAAAATATTTATAGAAAATGCATTATATAATCCTATAGAATTATGGCCCGTTTTTCTATTAGCTTGTTTAATCTAAAGCTATAGAAATATCTGTAGAAATTCAATAGAAATGTCTATAGAAGTTCAATAGAAATGTCTATAGAAGTTCAATAGAAATGTCTGTAGATCTTCTGTAAAAATATCTATAGAAAAAATATAGAACTTCTATAAAAATATATATAGAATCCAGATGGTCAGCCTCCCAACTAATAGCCCCGCTCGATGCTGCTTGACTTCAGCGATCGGACGAAGAACAAATACTTTCAGTACGATATAACCATTGACAGTTCCAAAACTCTTATTACACTATTTAAACTTTTTTTTTTGTGATTTGCAGTCCCAATCATATATAGTCTTGTAAAAATATTTAAAAGTCTAATAAATTATTTGTTAAAACTGAAACAGTTGTTTAAATATATATACTTCAGATTAAAATATTTGAATAAAAATGACAATACTATTAAAGTGAATAAAGTTTATTAAATTAGATGGATGGTTTTATAAATTTCATGACAAATTAATAAATTATTATAAAATTAACCAACAAATTAAGGAATTATAAGGAAATTAATTAATCATGATTTAATTCAGTAGTTCGAATGATATATTATTACATTGACAATTGAATCACAATGTATTAGAATTGGATTAAATTATATATATATAATCATATTAAATCTATGGAGTACTATTATATATTAAACTGATGTATTACAAAATTGATTATTATTTTTCAATTTTAATGTATAGTTATAAATAAATTTATTTATAACTATACATTAAAATTAAAAAGGACCAGCTTTGGGTTTAGCCTGCTATCCGCCATCTTGTTTTTTAAATCAAAACATATTTGTTTTGTTTCTCATTTCCAAAATAATTTTCATCCATATTAACTTATTATAAACATTTTATTTAATTTATTGACTAATTTATTTATATTCAATAATAAAAGTTAAAATGTTTTGATTTAACTTGATTATGTCAGAAACAAAACAAATGTTTTGATTTATCACCCGCGGTCAGCCATCCCATTTTTTAAATCAAAACATTTTAACTTTTATTATTAAATATAAATAAATTAGTCAATAAACTTAAATAAAGTGTTTACAGTAAGTAAATATGGATGAAAATTATTTTGGAAATGAGAAACAAAACAAATATGTTTTGATTTAAAAAACAAGATGGCAGACAGTAGGCTAATCCCAAAGCTTGTCAAATCTATAGAATCACTAGTCCATAGAACTTAATTCTATAAGATTTATAGTACTCTATAGAAAAACTGTTCTATAGAAAATAAATTCTACAGAACTTCTATAGAAACATTTTCTTTAGAAAAAGTATTCTATAGCACTCTTCAAAACTCTTTAGAAATTGTATTCTATAGAATGGCTATTCTATAGAACTTGTATAGAATTCTATAGAGTTCTATACAGCTCTATGAACTATTTTCGTAAGGGATGTATCGCCGTTTCCTTTCTGATGTTGAACTGCAATGCATTGTAATCATGCTTGACGTGTTACAAATGTTTTTTCTACCTATTATTGTCTCTTTTTGTTCCATTCGACGTCACACCCTTCATAAATATTTTTTTGCGATTTTCTCCTACTAAACGTGGTTTGCGACCCCATGTTTTATAGTAAGTTTTCATCCTCTTGATGTCTTTTATCATTCCTTTTAATTTGTTGGTAGAATTTTGGAACACTCTGTATATTCCATTCAAACTTAAAATTTATATAACTGTATGGATGAAGCATTCGAGAAATATTTAAATATTTTTCAAAAAATATCATTTACCTAATTTTTGGCAATTTTAATAAAAGTTTATCAGCTTGGGATCTTTTATAAAAAGGAAATGAAGAATTACGAAGCGATTTTACACCAGTGTCGTACTCCGAGTTCGAATCACGCCAAAGCTGTTGCTATACTGACCGCGTCCGGGGATAGGGTATTTTTATTCATTTTTTTATTTTTATTTCCTAAAATTCAATTACGGTTTTTCATATTTAAGAAATAATTGTTTCAAATATTTCGGTTTTTTCTCTTTTATTTGGCGAACACTTTTAAATGCTTTTTAGTAGATTTGTTTTATTCTATGTTTCTTACGATTTTGAGTATACACGAAATATTTTATTCTTACAATTAATGAAGGACCCTCGTTATAAGTAATGGTTGTTTTTATGATTTACGGGGTACGATCGACATTTTCAGGTTATTGTTTTAGTGGAAACATTTTTAATTGTTTAATTTTGTGCAGTTATTTTTTCAATTTGAAGCATTAAAGAAACGACCCCATTATAGTACTTGTTGCTTTTATGATAGTTTAGTATGATTCAGAATACAGTAGTGATCCTACCACTAGGTTCGGTCATATATTATATTTAAAGTAATTTCAGTTATGTTTCAACTATTCCCAGACATTGCATATCCTTTGTTATATAAGCGGGTCTCCTGCGTATCCAATTAAAGAGACAGGCCGCGATACTTTTACCCCTTTTAGCTGTGATCAGTATAGGCTGGTTTTCAGAAATTGTTGGACTGTCATGTTATGAAGGTAGACTGAAAAGAAGAACATCAATGGAATACCGTGGTCCGTTTCTGTCGCTGGTTGAGGTCTGCTAATACCAAAAATCAACAACATGCAATTATAAAAAAAGTTACACGAAATAAAACTGTACTTATATCTTATTCGTGACTAATATAGAACTAAAATTACAGTATTTGTTCAGGTTTTTTTTTTTACTTTTTGAATGCTTATTCAATTTGAAAAGATTTTTTCGGCATGTTTAAAAACTGTATTGAAATAAAAAAGTTAATTTGGCAAGTTTTCATGATTATTTTTACTTTCTTCTATCTATAATAGAATTAAGTATTGTAATCAAAATTGATTTCAACTTTTGATTTTCGACGGCTTTACACGTTTTAAGGGTCAGAGATACCGAAAAACATGTTTTTACAAAATGTTTGTCGCTCCGTATTACCGTAGGTCCGTCCTCATTGTACCATCGGAAAGTGTATAAAAATAGACATAGAATTGAGCCAAATTTTATTTAAAGGTTTTTGACTATGACCAGAAGGTTCCAATTGATTTGAAGATATTCCACCGGGAGGGGCGCTGTAATTGCGATTTTTGCGCCATTTCCATCACTGTATCTTCAAAAAGTGTATGAAGTTTTGCATAGAATTGAACAAAATTTCAATTATAGGTTTTTGGCTATCTCGAGAAGGTCACAGATGAATTTGCGGCTACTCCACCGGAAGTGGGTGCCGTGATAGTAATTTTTGTTGTATTTTGATGATACATGTATTGTATCATCGAAAAGTATATGAAGTTATACATAGAATAGAACCAAATTTATTATACATGTTTTTGACTATTTTCTGCAGGTCTCACTAGAATTTGGGACTATTTCGCTGGAAAGGGCTTGTGTTGGGTGCTTCGCATGCACCTAACCGGACGATTCACAAGCCATTGACGTACAATAGAATGACGAAAAATATCGATTTTATTGAGGCTGTGACAGCGAATTTTAAAGTATTATCATCTATGAAATAGATGAAAATTTTAGGACTGACACTTCCGACTAGTTGTAATTCTTTATTTGAAACTTTTACCAATCCTTTCTTTCACACTGAAATGTGTTTTGTCTAAATCTTATTGGTAATGCATTGAAAAATTTCTTTATTCAAGGGATCCATATTACTCCGAGAAAAAGCTGTTTCAGTGACATCAACCCTGTACTTTTAAAACATGAATAATAATAATTTTAAAAGATCTTAATTTTGTTTTAATTTGAGAGTTATCCATTAAAATCGTTGTAAAACAAAGATGAGTAAGCGTAAAAAATGATTTTACAACAATTATCAAGAACCTGTAGTTAATTACAAGAGTCCAGTTCAACTGTAATTCTCTGAAATTTACTTAAAAAATCTGATAAAGGATGATAATGATAAAAGTGTATTACCATAGCTGTCATTCTTCTGTTTTGTAAAATCAGAGACATACTTTGGACCAGAAAAATGTTTTAGTAAAATGTTACTTTACTTTTATTTAGTAGTTATAAATTCTAATTCATTAAAAAAAATTTCTTGTTGATATATGTTTATTTGACTTGAATAACAAAACCTGTAAGGTTAGCAGCTATGGTATTATTGCTGCTCCTCGAAACATGTTTTGCGACTTCCCACCTAATATACGCAGCACCGTAGATATCTATACTTTTAAATACTTTTGTTGGATATATAGCCAGGACGCGCAGCATTCTTATTTTATTTCTACCCTTGCTACTGCTTTTTAAAAACGATAATCTTCGCGGTGGATTCCTTTAATATCTGCAATAGATATCTACCGTAAATATTATTTTTTAACCAATTCTAGCAATGGTTAAAAGTTTGAGGAATGCTGCGAGATCTGTATGTCTGGTATTATACGTTTTGATTTAATTAAAAGGATGTGTACCCACCTGAGACAGTCAATTTTAGATGTTTTTAGAATAATGATTGGATATTTTTATACAAACATAAAAAACATGCTAAAGTTTCGTATTTAAAATAATGAAACAATATTAATTTTTATATCTAATTAAATTTTCAGCAGAGCTGAAATTACGCTGAAAAGTACGCTGGAAAAATGTCCAGACTGAATTGAATCCTGGAATGGTAAATGCCAGATTGGATGTCAACTGGATAGCTCAAATGGTAGTGCATTTGTACGTTATACCAAGGGTCCGGTTTGGTTTCCCGGTTTGGACATTTCTCACTCTGTTGGTTGTACGCTGCATAGCATGTGAAAATGCATATCCTTTGTTATATTTAACACTAGAACTAGCGGAAATTTTACTCACGTTTTTTTAGAAATATTTCACACCAGAAATTTTACTTAAAACTACTTAACTTATTCATTTAACGTATTTCTGTGAGTTTTATATTTAATTTATTTAAAAAACATTTCTGGTTCAAATCGGAATATATTCATTTGGTAACCGTCCCCAGCTAAAAATGAACTGCAGTGAAACTACAAAAAAATGCAGTTGGAAAACTGCGGTGATTTGGCACAAATCCCTGCAGTTTTTTTTAAGTCGACATAACTACAAATTTACTGCAGTAAATATGTAGTTATGTCGACTTCAAAAAAACTGCAGGGATTTGTGCCAAATCACCGCAGTTTTCCAACTGCATTTTAACTACACACTTACTGCAGTAAATTTGTAGTTATGTCGACTTCAAAAAAACTGTAGGGATTTGTGCCAAATCACCGCAGACTTCCAACTGCATTTTAACTACACTCTTACTGCAGTAAATGTGTAGTTATGGCGACTTCAAAAAAACTGCAACGATTTGTGCCAAATCACTGCGATCTTTCAACTGCATTCTTTTTGCAGTTTCACTGCAGCCTTTTAGAAATTTATTACAAAATATGTATATGTATAAAATATTATTTTTTCTGTATGAAAAAATAAGCACTAAAATCTAATTAAATATTTCTTTTTCATATCTCAATTTATATGTAATCTGTGCATAAAATATATCATGCATACAACGATTAATCATCACGGAAAAATATTTTTTGATCATGGCTGACTTATTCAATTATTATGGTTACATTTTGAAAAATGAAAGAATTCAAGAAATTGTATGAACGACTTTACTCAAAATAATAACATTGAAAGATGAGTGAAGTATTCATAATAATCATAGTACTTCAATCTTCAAGCTATGATTTTTTTATGGTATTGAATTGTTTTTATTTTTTCAATAGTTTCATTACTGGGCAATTTCTTTGAAATCAAGGACACATGGTTATTGGCTAAAAATTAAAATCTTACTTTTAAAATTTTGTAATAAAAAGTGCAATTTTATGAATAAATTCAATGTGAAGAAGAAATTTGATAATTTAAATGTGTGTATTTAGTAATTCCATTGCAACAATAAAAATTGCAATTAAAAATAATTGTATATGAATTTAAAAAAATTAAATTATAATTCTTTATATAATGGCATATCTTTTCAATCCCCTACAAAAATTTCAAATTGATAAAGCAAATAGATGCAGAAGAATTTAAATCAGAGTGGACATAACTTTTTCTTTGTTCATTGTAATTTTGTTACCCAAGCATTTAAACATTTTTATAAAATATCCTTGTTTTTTTAATTGCTGTAACTGTTTTGATTATTCAATATGTACTTACTGCCTCCCCCGCCCCCCCACAAAAAAAATTGATCTTCTTTGTAGCTTGTAAAAATATATATTACGAAGCTTGTGAGAATATATATATTGTGCGAAAGGGATTACAAATTTTTAATCTCATAAGCAATTCATAATGAAGTCTATTGTGGCAGATTTAGATGATAATTTTAAATATTAAATGTAGGGGAGACTGGTACACAGTGGACCACTTTTTCAGTTAAAAATTTTTTTCTCTTTAATGGACAAACCGATCTGCATAAAAATATTTTTGAATATTCCTTAAAACTTTATACATTTATCATAACATAATTTTCAATATATTTTTCAAAAAAAAAATGTTTTTATATGCATCCGTAAAGTGGACCACAGTGCCTTGGCCACAGTGGACCGCTGTTAGGTATTATCTGAAATATACAATATAAGTCTATTTTTCATTAATCTAAGTCTTTTTTATTTTCCCTTTACCCGCAAAATAACATAGTAATATAAATTTACGAGTAACATTTTGAAACAAAAACAAAATGAATTATATTTTGAAAATAATAACAGATTAATACAGGAACAATTGTAATTTACTTGAAGTTATTACTTAAGTACAAAACAATCAGCGCACATTAAAATTTGCAAATGAAATTCCAAAATACTTATGAGTATGATTGAGCCTGGAACTTTCCTGAAATACTTTTGGATCTGGGAGCAATATTATGAAATCATTGACATCAACAATAGATTCATGTACAGTTTCGGGAAAAATAAACTGATTTCCATTCAATTTGCATCTCATGAATCTTACTTCAATAGAATAATCACCAATTTAGACTACAGTTATATTTATCAAAGGCAGTAAATACAAAACAAAATATTTCTTACTATATTAAATAAATTGTCATTTTTCTTTGTTTACTTTATTTTACAGTTAAATAACTACTTTTAAACAATATTTCTTTATAGTAAATAAGCAATTATTAAATATTTTGAACATTCTGCATTACAGGAGCAGAGTGGATTTTGGACCACTGTGCCCCAGGAGTGGGTGGTCCACTGTGACCCATGTTGAAGTTCAATAAATAATCGTATTAATATTGTTTATAGCTTCCTTTTAAATATATTAACTTTAAAGTTAAATAAAAACAAGTATCTTAGCTTTACAAAAAAAGCTGCTTTATCTTATTTATCTACAACCTTTAATTACTAAAAAAATTGAAATATGATGATGAAAAATTTTACTTTTAGAAGCTCAAAACAACCAATCAGGATAAAATAGTTCAATCTGAGCTAAACATATTTTCTGAAGGCTATAAATAATCAGTGAAGTGTTGTTGTCTATTAGGATATAAGAGAAGCTTTACCGTAATTTCCGGCGTATAATCCGCAGCTCAAAGAATCGTTTTTCGACCCAGAAAATTTATTCAATAATTGTAGTTAAATATTTACAGCGATCTTTTAAGTTACATTTTATAAAATAATATTTCTGGTCGAAAAACGACTCTTTGAGCTGCGGATTATACGCCGGAAATTACGGTAAAAATGTTTAAATAAATAAAATATTAGAGGGTGGTCCACTGTGCCCATAGGTCCAGTGTGTACCGGTCTCCCCTACACGAAATTTAAATGCAAAAATTAATTTTAATTGCAACTAAATTTTCCACAATGTGAGTTTCGAATTTGAATATTTTTGCATCTCTTAAAGAAAGTATCTATATGTGCCTTGAATATTTATATAATTTTGAATATATAAAATAAATTATATGAAAGGATACATATATATATATGTAAATTTCTAAATTATATACCATTTACTATGAAATAAAATGTATTACATATGTTACAGCTAATAAAAAATAACTGCATAAAATTCATATTAAAAGCAAAACAAATATATGCTTTTCTGTTTTTCTAAAAAAATGCTAAAATTTACAAAAATTACTCTTACCAGCGTCCTGATTTGTCCTTCCAATTTTATCTTGTATACAATTATGCAGAAAATAAGGTTTAAATTTAAAAAAAACCACTTTATTAACATTTGATGTTTATGCTTTATAATTTACATGGTATTGGAATACCAAATGTATTTACAAATCACATTTCACAGCCTTTGCTGCAGAATTTAGCTTGTTTCGAATAGTGGCATGTACAAGTGATACATTTACAACAAACTTGCAGGCAACATGGACCTGAATATCCATTATCCTGGATCCCATTATCAGAGGAGACCGCGAAAACACTTATATAAGCGGGGTATGCAATTATCCGTTACCGTATTAAGCAAGTACATTAACCGAACATTAACTGAAAAAAAAAACCCCTGGATGCATGAAACTCACCATGCAGCAATCTCTAGAATGCATAAAATTCATTCAAACAGCAGTTAGTAACACATATATATATATATATATATATATATATATGTATGCTTCGCCTACATTAACCACCCCCCCCCCCCCCAAAAAAAAAAAAAAAAAAAAAAAACACTCCTGGATGCACGAAACTCACAATGCATCAATCTCTAGAATGAAATTCATTCAAACAGCAGTTAGTAACTTATATATATATATATATATATGTACACTTCACGCACATTAACCGAAAAAAAAACCCCACATATTGAATTTCGGAAGAAAAATTGCAAATTTCACCATTCAAGAGTGTAAAAATCCTGAATTTCATCGATAGTGCGTGTAAAATCATGAATTTTCTCAATCGTGTGCGTAAAAATAATGAAGTTTGTCGATCGTGCTCAGAAAAAGTAATGAATTTTGTCGATCGGCTACGTAAAAAAACTTCACCATTCGGGAGTGTAAAAATCCTGAATTTCATCGTTCAAATGCATAAAAATTCCGAATCTCGTCGATCGGACGTGTAAAAATCACGATTTTTAGCGACCGAGTGCAAAAAAATTATGAATTTTATCGATCAGCGTGTAAAAATCATGTATTTTGTCGATTGGCTACGTAAAAATCAAATTTCGTCAATCAAGAGTGTAAAAATCTTGAATTTCGATAGCGTAAAAAAATTGAATTTTGTCGATCGAATTCGTAAAAATCATGAATTTTATCGACTGTGCACATAAAAATCATGAATTTCGTCGATCGAATGTGTAAAAATCATGAATTTTATCGATAGGCGCATAAAAATCACGAATTTCGTCGATCGTGTGCGTAAAAATAATGAATTTTGTCGATCAGGCGCAGAAAAATAATGAATTTTGTCGATCGGCTACGCAAAAATCAAATTTCATCATTCGGCAGTGTAAAAATCATGAGCTTCGTCGATCGAACACGTAAAAATCATGAATTTTATCGATCAGCTTGTAAAAATCATGTATTTCGTCGATTGGCTACGTAAAAATCAAATTTCGTCATTCGAGATTGTAAAAATCTTGAATTTCATCGATCTGTGCATAAAAATAATGAATTTCGTCGATTGGCCAGAGAGAAATAACAAATTTTGTCGATTAGCTACGTAAAAATCAAATTTCGTCATTCGGCAGTGTAAAAATCCTGAATTCCGTCGATTCTTCGATTACGCACGGAAAATCGTAAATTTCTTCAAACGGGCGCATAAAAATTAGGAATTTCGTCGAATAGACGCTGAAAAATCTTGAAATTTAGGGGAAAATGGTAATTGGGAAATCCTGTATTTGGCCTGTGCTTTCCACATTTTTAATCGCCAGTTTTTAAAGTTTAATCAACAACTGGTGACTGCTTATTTTCACCTTTAGGGGGGGGGGGATCATGAAATTCTTCACCTGTTTGCCGGGGGGGGGGGGAATCGCAAAATTAGTTGCTCAAGGATTGCCATGGAATGTGTTACCTGAAAGCAGAGGTGGTAAACAATGACAATGTTTTAATTGCCGTTTTACAACTTTAATTGCTATGTGGTGAATAGCCACTGCTAATTTTCACCTATAGCTAAACTCAGAACCTGTTTACGTTTTACATGCGACTCTCAGCATTGAGCAATAAGTGACAGCGTTCGACCATTATTTTCCGTAATTCGCTAACTTTGTTAATATAATAATTAACACCTTAATTCATTTTTTAAATGTTTATACATAGCCATAAGATAGCTAAAAATATGTACTGACAGACACTTCTTCAAAACTGGTTTCTCTTAAAAAAAAAATTAGATAGATTCAACGTATTTATAAAAGCCTTACTAGAAAAAATATTTCATACGATATTTGTAGTTTCAAAGTTTTGTTCATATTATCTTATTTTAAACTTTTCTTTAATAGTGATGGAGTTAATTTAGAGTTTGTTATTGTGATTTCAAATAACTCATATTTATTACAAAATTAAATTAAATATTTGAACCTTTTATCGTTACAATGAAATTTATATTGTTTGGGTTGATCTTGACTGTACTTAGCCTGTGTGTCAATACAATTAATGGTTTCTCAAGGTTTTTACATATATTTTCAATTGCTTTTAATCAAAGTTTACAAATAATATACCAGGAGGAAAATAACTTTATAAAAATTATAATTTACAGTAATGCTATTTTAAATATTGTCCTCTTGAATGATATGTTACATGAAATGTGATTAAAAGCTTTTTGTTCTCTTTCCAATATAGTTTGCCAAATTGGTATGTTACAGGTGTCAGTTAACATTTTTCAATTACCGTAATTTCCGGCGTATAAGCCGCAGCTCAATGAGTCGTTTTTCGACCCAGAAATTTTATTCAATAATTGTAGTTAAATATTTACAGCGATCTTTTAAGTTACATTTTATAAAATAATATTTCTGGGTCGAAAAACGACTCTTTGAGCTACGGCTTATACGCCGGAAATTACGGTAATAACAAAATATTTGTTGCTATATTTTTATACTTGATAGCAGGGGTGTAAAAATCCAGTCGCCAATGGGTAGATTACCACCGCTAAATTTTTAGTATTCTTCGACTAATAAGAATACTGATAAAATTTAGGTGAAGTATAATAATAAAATTTAGCCGAAGAATACTAATAAAATTTAGTGATGAGAATGGGCCCATTGACTCCTAGATTTTTACACCCCAGCTTGATAGCTTATTTTAAAATTTTGGATGCTGTTACTTGTTTGTAATAATAAAAACTTTGGATTTAAAGAAAATATTTTTTTTAGCTTATTTATCCATTGAACACATTTCAGGATTCATTTTCTGCATTTTTTATTACAAAATAATGTAAAATTAATATAAGAAAAAACATCTAGTGACCAAAATTTATCAAATTATAAAGCATATATGACATTATAATAATACTATATGTGTTCAACATTTCGTGATTTATGTGGCCGAAAGTTATAGTCATATATGATGCAAATAATATATATATATAATGACGTATATAGCATTAATATGAGTGTTTGGTGTGTAATATATATATATTCATATATACGATGCATATGTAAGCTTGGCGATGATTTTGATAAAATCATAGCTGCAACCTTGGCATAATCGTAATTGTAGGGGCAACAAACTTTAAATTAACTCCATCGCTATTACAGTATTAAAAAAAAAGTCTAAAATAAGATAGTATGAACGACACATTGACAATACAAATCTCCTCCGAAATAATTTTTTTTTTGGCAAGACAACGTGGTACTTTATAAATACGTTGAATGTATCTAATTTTTTAATCTATCTAGATTTGTAGAGGTGTCAGTCGGTACATATTTTTAGACATCTTATGGCTATATATAAGCATTAAAAAAATTACGGCATTAATTATTATATTAACAAAGCTAGCGAATTACGGAAAATAATATACAAACGCTTGCACTTACCGCTTACCGCCGTCTCCGTCAAAATGTAAACAGAACGATCAGAATCGAAGTTGAGTTGAGATGTAGTGTTTCTACACATAGTCAGTTACGAAAAAAAACAAAATCAAATATTCAAAAGAAGATTTACATTTCTCACTTGTTTTTTGAAGTAAAATTTTCTTAGAAACTGAAAGTCAGGCCTGTAAGTTAATAAGTGGAAAGGCAATTTCCCCTCCCTCGATTTTGAAATTTAAATAACTAAATAATTAAAATAACTAAAATAAATAATAATAATTAAAAAAAAAACTTAAAATAAAATAACTAAGAATTTTGCGTTGTGTGTAGGGTGTGTGTGGGGGGGAGGGGGGAGGGGGGTGTTCAGTTACTACTTTCTTCCTGAATTTTAAAGTTTAAGTAACTAAAATTACGTTTTCTCCGATTTTGAACAGCATAATAAAATTGGTTCTTTTCGAGTAACTTAAAAGAGGAACTAAGAATTTTCCGTTGGAGGGGGGGGGCGTCATTAACCCTCCCTGGATTTTGAAATTTTATTTAATTTTTTATTTTGACCGATTTTGTAAAACAGTAAATTTATTCTTTTTTCGAGTAATTTAAAGTAATTAAACGCTAAGAGAAAGTACAAATTTCCAGTTGGGGGTAAGGGCGGACTTTCACCCCTTAAATTCCCCATGAAAGTTATTTATTTGTTATTTTTTATATTTATGTGTTAAAAATTTATCTCAAAAGGGGTGGTTCAAAGCAGTGTCCGCTGCTTAACTCGCTGTTCCTCGCTTAACTTAAAAGAGGAACTAAGAATTTTCCGTTGGAGGGGGGGGGGGGGCGGGACGTCATTAACCCTCCCTGGATTTTGAAATTTTATTTAATTTTTTATTTTGACCGATTTTGTAAAACAGTAAATTTATTCTTTTTTCGAGTAATTTAAAGTAATTAAACACTAAGAGAAAGTACAAATTTCCCATTGGGGAGAAGGGCGGACTTTCCCCCTTAAATTCCCCATGAAAGTTATTTATTTTTTTTTATATTTATGTGTTAAAAATTTATCTCAAAATGGGTGGTTCAAAGCAGTGTTCGTCCCCCCCCCTGCCCGAGGGTTTTGATTTTTGTTCAATTTAGTCCCATTAAACTAAAAGTCTTGAAAACAGTGTTAATTATTAATAACAAAGTAAATACGCAATATTGTCAAAAACTGAAAAACCTTAATATTGCTTATCTTTTAAAAAACTGCAGATAAATTGCAGAAAATATCTCACAAACTTACTAAAATTAAGTTCTGTAAAATTACCTTAAAGTAACTGCAGTTATACTGCAGATACATCAGAAAATATAATACTGAAATAATGACTGTAAAAATACTTCAAATTTACTACAGTTTTACTACAGATGTAAAGTCTCATTATTTTTTAAATTTATGATTATAACATAAATTCACGTAAACTGCAGTATTTTTGCAGATAAAAGCTCACAGTATTTTTGAAATAAATTACTGCAATATTACTTCACATTAACTGCAAAATAACTGAAGTATTTTTACAGTCAAGATTACACTACAGAAAATCTACAGTTGCCTGTAGAAAAACTTTAAAAATACTTCACTTCTGTAGAAAAACTGCAGTTCATTTTTAGCTGGGTCAAAATGACGGCTCATGGTAGTTCTAGTGATAATATATTAATGTCTGATTAGAAATTTATGTTGTTCAAATTTATAATTGAAAAATATGATGTACAATGTGACATAAAGTAAAAATGCCAGTTTTCTTTTATAAGAGTAATATTTAACGATTTTTAAATATTTCACTGGAGCAAACAGCTATTAATCTTCGGTATAAAGAAAGAAAACCTTGAAATAACTCCATGAAAGCTAATTAAAATGTATTTAATGCTTTACTCTGCGCAAGAATTAATCTAAATATATAACGTTCTTTTTTATCCGGTAGCTCTTTAGCAGTTTATTTATGAATTATTTTCCGTAACATACACTGTTAAATTTCTTTTTTTTTTTTAATATTCTTGTTAGATGCTTCATGTGCGATGAAATATGTTTCTTTCTGAGTAATACGCAAATTAATGGTCCAATTCTCTGTTTTCGTAGTAATAATTAATATTTAATTCTATAATAAAAGTTTCTTAGTAGCATATACATTTTCCATTGTTTTAGTCGTTTTTTCTGCTGTCTGTTAATTTCATAATGCCTTCTTCATCGCACGAATTATATTTATGGCATATAAATTACATTTTAATGATCCGCTTTAAATTTATTTTTATGAAATGTGATTTTTTTAACACATTGCTGACACGGGACACGAATGCACGTATTTCGGACATGTGTAATTTCGTCCATGGGTGGTACTTTTGGTGGGTTGCATTTTATGTTTTACATTATTTCTTAAAAAAGAAACAAAACAAATATTTTTTTTACAATTGGAGTACTATGCATATACATACTTCGATTACAGACAATGCAATTATTATAAATATTATTTTATAATATAAACATCAACAGAAAAAAAACATTTTTCCTGTTTAGAAAACGAAAACTAGCCGTTATGTCTGCAAGTCAGCAGGTCGGTCAACCATGGACTACGTATATATTTCCAAAAATGTTAGTAGCAGAATTTATCTTTGTTAAAAAGAATAACTTCAAGTATCCAAAATGCATCTTTAAAGCAACTTACATGGTAAATCCTGTCAATATAATTCAACTATGCCGATTTCGATAAATGCTAGACCAAACATTAATTTCATAGGCGTCGACTTCATGAGGATGACGGAGGCAAGTCAGGAAAACTTCTACCTGCTAATTTTAGAATGTTACTTTTTCCTAATTAATCATAGTGATTAAATAGAACAAAAATTTGTTTGAAATTACTGGTAGAGGTATGCCTGTTTGTCTATTTCGCTTCCGTGATGTCGGCGCCTGTGCTTACATTTTTCATAAGAAAATTTGTTACAAGATGAACTCGAAATATTCGAATATAGTTCCTCAAACTCACCAGGTATCACAGATTAGCACACACTAAATTAGCACTACACAAAGTGAAAAAATTGTTTAATGACAGTTGTACTGATAATATAGCAGTCAACCCTCCCATTCTTTTCGTAATAGTATTTCAAAACAGTAATCTTCGTCTTATTTAATCACACATTTTCTGTCACAAAGCAAAGAGAATATTTCTAAAAGTCCACGTTTCCCATTATTTTAATGTATAAAATGTATTTTTATATCTAATTAAATTTTCAGCAGAGCTGAAATTACGCTGAAAAGTACGCTGGAAAAATGTCCAGACTGAATTGAATCCTGGAATGGTAAATGCCAGATTGGATGTCAACTGGATAGCTCAAATGGTAGTGCATTTGTACGTTATACCAAGGGTCCGGTTTGGTTTCCCGGTTTGGACATTTCTCACTCTGTTGGTTGTACGCTGCATAGCATGTGAAAATGCATATCCTTTGTTATATTTAACACTAGAACTAGCGGAAATTTTACTCACGTTTTTTTAGAAATATTTCACACCAGAAATTTTATTTAAAACTACTTAACTTATTCATTTAACGTATTTCTGTGAGTTTTATATTTAATTTATTTAAAAAAAAATTCTGGTTCAAATCGGAATATATTCATTTGGTAACCATCAAAATGACGGCTCATGATAGTTCTAGTGTTAATATATTAATGTCTGATTAGAAATTTATGTTGTTCAAATTTATAATTGAAAAATATGATGTACAATGTGACATAAAGTAAAAATGCCAGTTTTCTTTTATAAGAGTAATATTTAACGATTTTTAATTATTTCACTGGAGCAAACAGCTATTAATCTTCGGGATAAAGAAACAAAACCTTGAAATAACTCCATGAAAGCTAATTAAAATGTATTTAATGCTTTACTCTGCGCAAGAATTAATCTAAATATATAACGTTCTTTTTTATCCGGTAGCTCTTTAGCAGTTTATTTATGAATTATTTTCCCTAACATATACTGTTAAATTTCTTTTTTTATTAATATTCTTGTTAGATGCTTCATGTGCGATGAAATATGTTTCTTTCTGAGTAATACGCAAATTAATGGTCCAATGCTCTGTTTTCGAAGTAATAATTAATATTTAATTCTATAATAAAAGTTACTTAGTAGCATATACATTTTCCATTGTTTTAGTCGTTTTTTCTGCTGTCTGTTAATTTCATAATGCCTTCTTCATCTCACGAATTATATTTATGGCATATAAATTACATTTTAATGATCCGCTTTAAATTTATTTTTATGAAATGTGATTTTTTTTAACACATTGCTGACACGAGACACGAATTCACGTATTTCGGACATGTGTAATTTCGTCCATGGGTGGTACTTTTGGTGGGTTGCATTTTATGTTTTACATTATTTCTTAAAAAAGAAACAAAAAAAAATTTTTTTTTTTTTTACAATTAGAGTACTATGCATATACATACTTCGATTACAGACAATGCAATTATTATAAATATTATTTTATAATATAAACATCAACAGAAAAAAAAACATTTTTCCTGTTCAGAAAACGAAAACTAGCCGTTATGTCTGCAAGCCAGCAGGTCGGTCAACCCTGGACTATGTATATATTTCCAAAAATGTTAGTAGCAGAATTTATCTTTGTTAAAAAGAATAACTTCAAGTATCCAAAATGCATCTTTAAAACAACTTACATGGTAAATCCTGTCAATATAATTCAACTATGCCGATTTCGATAAATGCTAGACCAAACATTAATTTCATAGGCGTCAACTTCATGAGGATGACGGAGGCAAATCAGGAAAACTTCTACCTGCTAATTTTAAAATGTTACTTTTTCCTAATTAATCATAGTGATTAAATAGAACAAAAATTTTTTTGAAATTACTGGTAGCGGTATGCCTGTTTGTCTATTTCGCTTCCGTGATGTCGGCGCCTGTGCTTACATTTTTCATAAGAAAATTTGTTACAAGATGAACTCGAAATATTCGAATATGGTTCCTCAAACTCACCAGGTATCACAGATTAGCACACACTAAATTAGCACTACACAAAGTGAAAAAGTTGTTTAATGACAGTTGTACTGATAATATAGCAGTCAACCCTCCCATTCTTTTCTTAATAGTATTTCAAAACAGTAATCTTCGTCTTATTTAATCACACATTTTCTGTCACAAAGCAATGAGAATATTTCTAAAAGTCCACGTTTCCCATTATTTTAATGTATAAAATGTATTGACACATCACAAATGATTTTATTTTTGTACTAATTCTAATCAACCATTGATTTTACGTTATTTTCTTAATAAATATAGGGATTAATTGGTTTTTACTCATGCTTAAAACTAAAAGAGAGGTGTCCAAACCTTTTCTCTGAAAACCGTTCGTAACCAATATTTCCGAACAAAAATCTTTGCCTTATTCATTCGCAAAATGTCTGTCATTAAATAAGGCTAATATGTAAATAATGGTAGTTCTGTGACCCGCGAATCTCAGGTTGGACATCCTGTTTTAAAACTTTTGTATATTTCAAAATCAAACTAAATTTAATTATACTTTTAAAAACATCGCAGATATTAAAATAAATAATTTACTTACAAATTGTCAAAAGGAAATTATATTATCAAATTAACTCATTTTTCAGCTTTCTACATTTTAGAGTCAAACAAAATGTAAACATTCATTAAAAGAAATCATAAGACCCTTTTCAGTTTCCTTTAATCATAGTTATCTTTTAGTAAACATTAATTAAAATATTCCAAAGAAAAGAATTAAATAATTTCCACTTTGCGGAAAGTTTTAAGATCAGAAACTGTAATTATTAAAATAATCAGTTAGGAATGCTACGGGAAATATGAAGACTAGGGTGCGAAAAAAAGATCTCGCATACATGAAGATATTTTTTTTTTTTACTTCCTACTTAAATTAACAAAATATATTTTTAAATAGTATGTATGTATATAAAATAACTTGAGAAGCTGAAAGTTTTATATCTTTCTTTGTTTCCGTTTGCGACGAATGTTTAATAAGTATTTATCATTATTGCAACATTCATCAAATTCACTTTATTATTTGGAATATTTTATATTCTGTAAATATAGGCTTATAATATATTATAATCACCTGCGGGATAAAATATATAATTAGCAATAATATTGTTTATTTAATGGGGATTTAATTAACATAATTCAATTTAAAAGATTATTATACTGATTATTTCATTTACGTTTATCAACAATGTATATGGTTTATATTTTGTAAGAACGAATGGATATCAAAAAATTATGTAGCTTCGAATTAATTCCTAATGAATAGTGTTTTGTCAGGCAAGTTAGCATTTTTGAATGAAAATAGACATTTCGAAGTGATATATTTTTTATTTTTTTAATATTTATGTTTTGTAAGATCAAATGATCTAAAATTAAATTAATATAATACGTCATAAAAATAATTTATAATATGTCATTAAAATAATTTATAATACCATAATTTCCGGCGTATTAGCCGCGGCTCAAATAAATCTGTTTCAACCCAGAAATTTTATTTTTCAAAAAAAGTAAAATAAGATCAAGGTAGATAGAAGTTACTTTTTATAAAATAAAATTTCTGGTCTGAAAGCGATTTATTTGTGCCGCGGCTTATACATCGGGAATTACGGTATATCCTTTTTATCTCAATCATTTTATATTTACATTTACATACATTGAATCTCAATAATAAATATTTTAAAGTGATAAATCTTTATGATTTATTTTAGTACTCGTATATTTTACCTTGTCAGATTCTCGATGTATAAATTAATGTTATTAAATAAAAAAATAGTAATAATTGATTATGTGTCAGCCACTGAGATTCAGGCAATAATCCTTTCGATTCAGAATGTCAGTGCATTCGCTATTCTGCAAAATGCAATTCAATATAGTATCTGATTTTTAAGTCGTCCATCATTCAGTTGTAAAAAAAATTATTAATGTTTGTTATTAATTATAAATGTTTTTCATATATATTACATTGTACATATAGAGAAGATGCAGTGAAAACAACATTACCCTTTTTTATTTGCTACCACGAAACGCTTTGAGTTGTTTTATTACTTCAATTGTATTATACTTGCAGGATGCGTAACACATTTTTAACATAATTTTTCGCTTTATTTATTTGCAGAAAAATATTACAAAGTCAACGATTAAACTTGATAATTTAAATATTGTAAGTAGAAATTTTCTAATCTTATATTGGTGACAGGCCCCTCCGAATTTCCAAGTAGTATACGCACAATGCATATGATTTGAAATGTTAAATGATTTGATATATGTGGCATAGATATGTTGTTGTCTAGGCTGATACTTAGGGCCCGATGAATCCAAAGAAAGACCTAGTGCTTCGTATTCATTCGTAGAGCTCATTCCAATACTGTCACAAAAAATAAACATTTTCTATGCCTTTGAATACAGATATGAATATAGAAATACATATTTAGATAAATATAGTATATTAAACTTATGTAACTCTAAAAGTTCAAAATATGGATTATAATCTGTACAAGGTCAGAATAGATTTAAACAGTTTACCACATTTGACCCCTCCCACTCCAAAAAAAAAACCAAGGAGCCCCAGTACCAGATCTCAGATGGGTGATGCTTCATTAAGGCCCTGTTGATCCTTTGCGCCAGGACTGTCCTACCCATGGTCTAGTGCTATAATGAATGCGACCTGGTAGCTAACCAAACATTTCCTTAAAATATTGAATGTAGAATATTTAATTGAAATTTAATGTAGCAAATTATGTTGTATTTGAAAGTATTCCTTCAAGATTATACTAACGTAAATTTATCCCTGAAAGGCGTTTCATTTATTTCCTGTATTACACTGTTAAAGCAAATCTTTATGTGTGTCTAAATGAGTGCGCTCTGTGCATGACACGTTAGAAAATATATATAAGAGTTGCTTGGGGTGTAAATAGATCCCTTTTCTAAAAAATCTAGGTAAAATAGAGAATTATAAAGTATAACATAACTTTGATGCTGAGGGTATTAAAACAGCAGAGTTGAGACTCATAATGCTAACTAAATTTTCTTTTATTTAAATGTAAACTCTTAACCGCTTCCCTTATAATTTTTTTTGAAAAAAATTGCAAAAAATCATCACATTTTTTTAATTTTATTATTAAATACAAGGAAACTATACAAAACAAAATATGTAGGTTTTAAGCTGATTTTTTTATTTTTTACAGGTGTAAAAGCATTTAGTTTTAACATTAGTTTACTATACCGAGTTATCTCAGGCAAATGGAAAAAAGTTAAATATTAGTCTTTGTATGATAGTTTTTGTAACAAGGGACAACACAAAGTCATATATGACATTCTGTACACTGGTATCTGGTCTCTTTTCTTACTGGCTTACCTCTAGAACCTCTTTTATGGGAGTTTTTTATCTCTTTTCTCTCGTCTTCAATAAGGCTACATACAGAAGAATCACTTCCACTATTTTCAAAGTCTACCTCTTCATAATCACTATCTGAAAAATCATCGCTTTCGCTATCTTGCATCATCGCCATTATTTTTTTTTCAACGCAACTATCCTTATTTATACATTACCAGGGTGGCTAGTGGTCATGGAAAAATACAGTAAAAAAAGTGATAAACACCAGTATATTCTTATAGAAAAATTCATTTTGATAATTTGATCGAATAATCAACATGAATTTTTCTATAAGAATATACTGCTGTTTATCACTTTTTTTAGTGTATTTTTCCCCCTGACCACTAGCCACCCTGATTACTAATCCACAAGCCGACGCGACGTATACTATACAATACGGAAAACACGTGACCAGTCCCACCAAAAGAACCGCGAAACCAACAAAACTTGGCAAACTGCCAATCAAAGCTGAATATTTCATTTCATTTTCTCCACGCCGAGTAAAACCGTGATAAAACAAATCGTACTGACAAATTCTGCTTCGCCCGAGTTTTCTCGGGATAATCATTAACTGCTATATATATACGAACCCGAGATAACTCGGGATAATCAGGCAAGCAGTTAATAGGAATGGGTAAATCCTCTTTTAATCTAATGTCAAGAGTAGGATCAGTCTCGCAAATATAGATTACTGTATTACTGTATTACTGGGGGGGGGGGGGCTCGAAAGCCAAAGCACCGCGACCAGAGGTCTATTGTACTATCCCCCCAGGTCTGCTAATTTTGAACCAATTCCAGATGAGAGACCTGCTTCTGGATTGGCACCCCCAGAGGTAACGCTTATATAGAACTTGGAGGATTTTGGAGCCACGAACAGATTTAACGTGCACCAGCACCCATTAACGTACAGGGTCCCACAGCAGAGGCAGACGATGCACCCTCCCAAGCACTGACCGCGGTCGATGCTGATTGGCTTTCGGTGATCTTACGAGAAGCGAGCTTTTACCTTCCGCGGCCCTGCGGGACTAAAAAAATGCATTTCATTTTCTCCAGGACGAGTAAAACCGTGATAAAACAAATCGTACTAACATATTCTGCTTTGCCCGAGTTTTCTCGGGATAATAATTAACTGCTATATATACGAAGCGAGATAACTCGGGATAATCAGGCAAGCGGTTAACAGGAATGTGTAAATCCTCTTTTAATCTAATGTCAAGAGTACGATCAGTCTCGCAAATATAGATAGAAGTACAACTTTGACATGGAATTTTATATATAACTCCTTACACATCTGATTTAGGATATTTATATTTATAACCAGTTTTTTTTTTTAATTCTGAGGTATATGGACAGAATTAATATTAACGATTTTAAACAGTAGTGATAATTTCTGCGAGATATCCTTGTAATACGGAATAACTAAGTTTCGTTTTGGAGATTCACGCTGAAACAGTGTGGGATGTTTATGGGCTGTTACTAAAAATTCTGGAAAAATCTTCGTCAAATCTTCATCAAAGTGGATAGTTGTTAAGCTTATGATCCATAAAAATCCTCTTTTTTTCGTTATTAAAAGTGATCCCATCACTACAGAACTTAAACTCTTTATTAAATAGTGATCTCATAACTGCTATTAGGGTGGATCAAATGAAACCGGAACATTAGACACAGAATGAAATAACATAGTTTAATTTAGACATAATCTCCGAAGCTACACAAACACGTGTCCTACTGTTTCACCAAGTGATGAATATCTTGATCGATTGAAGTCCTTTGGCTGAAATCGGAACCAGTTTAGAACATTGTTCATGACTTCGCTGTCCGAGTAAAGAAGGTGATCCTTCAATGTCGTTTTCAGCGGACCAAAGATGAGAAAGTCATATGGCGAAAGATCCGGGCTATATGATGAGTATTCCAATCCTGTCCATCGAAACTGCACCAAATACCCTCGAGGAAGTGTTTGCACTCTAAAAACGGCATTTTCAAAACTGAACCAAAATACTCAAATCTGAGTATGTCGCATAGTAAAAATGGCTCCGTTTCAAAATTACTCAAGTTTGAAACATGTATATACTCATTTCTGAAAACATGTACACACACAAGAATAAAACATCATGTGCTCCTATTTGAGTATGTCCATGTTTCAAACAACAGTAAATAACCGCTAGAAAAAAAGCGCTAGTGCTGCCATCTCTGGTTCTATTTACTAATCGTAAAACTAAATTTACGCTTTTACCCAGAGCCAGCATCGAACCCGAGTACTACTTGTTACAAGTCCATTGCCTTATCTATTTCGCCATCCAGATTACATGAGTGTGTTATTTTAAATGCAAGTCATTGAATGATTCGGACGCACGTTGATATTTTTATAGGCTTCATTAATTTGTTGCTGAGAAAATTGGAAATTTTTTACGGGATTTCGGATAGATTTTGTCAATTTGAAATTGTGTTTAAGATTGTACAACTTTATTATTTATGTGGGAAAGGGGTCATATGAATTATAAAAATTTTCAATTCGATTGTTATCAGTATATTTCTTAAATTAAAAAGCGCTTCCTGGATATTGAAATTTAACTGACTAAATTTTCTTTTTGACACATTTTAACCATTTAACGCCACAATTATTTTTCCCTTGAAAAAGGGAAATATTGCATTCTATTCAAATGAGTATGAACTGACATCTATGTGCTCATTTTTGAGTTTGCCATCTTTCAGAAATGAGTTTGAACTGACCTCTATGTGAACAGTTTTGACTATGCCATGTTTCAATATTCTGAGTATTTCTGGTATTTCAGAATTGAAAGCATTGGGTCGTCATATTTGAATCAAAAAGTTTCAAGACAAAATGAAAACATCGATTTACTCAGATTTGAAAGTGTCATTTTTCTCAGTGTGTGTCGGTCCTGCACACGAGTCAATGACAGTGTATGTGCTCCGTACACTTCCTTCGCCGATGCATTTTGCAAAATCCAACTCCTCCTGTCACTAATAACGCATAACACTGAGTCGCTCTCTTTTACTCGCAACCATTCCGCAGACGCAGGAGAATAACAGCAACAACTAATTGCCTGTCTGGAGATACTGCTGATCGACCGCCGGCGTATATCGCTTGCTTCTGTGTGACTACCTAGGGCAAATCCATTTCCGTAGTAGGGTTGCCTTCCTTACCTCCCGTTCTACCTTTATACGAAGTTTCACGACACTCCTACAAAAATAAACTAATTTATAACCACTGTTCCGTTTTCATTTGATCCAACCATATATTTTATAGGAAAGTGGAATTGGGACAAAAAAATCAGGTATTATCCAGAGAAAGTATCCTTTCTCTAAACTGATGTTGTAGTCTTTTGAATATCAATATCGTTTTATCTTTCAATAAGAATGTCGAGGAATGGTAAATTACAATTATTTTCTTACTCTTTTCATATGGTGGATTGGATTGAGGTACAGATGGAATTTTGATAAGATCTTCTGGTTCAAAAGAAGACATCTCTACTTATTCTAAATATCACCTCCAGAACGTCAATTTATATTTTAGAATCATAAAAATCTTATTTTCAATATACTGCATTACTATCTCCGCCAATCCATCCGATTGGTGGGAACCCCATCGGTTATTGTACCTACTCCTTTTATGAAAATTGACAAGGTCAAAAAATTCACTTTATCTTTTAATGGGATTCAGCTGTGTGAGTTCAGTACTTACAGAATTATATATGTTTGGAGGGAAATAAAACGATAATTTTCTGTTGTTTAACCCTTTCCGGCACAGACAAATTCTGTTCGTAAAATGCGAAATTACTGATTGACACCGGAATTTAAAAACGACTTTTTTTAGAAAATAAGAACTCCTTATTTTAAGCTTTCATTATAGAAGCAAAATTTTATTAAAATATTCTTGGTGCCGAATGCAAGTTTGGAATTAAAATTAGGTGTGCCCAGAGTGGGACCACTGTGCCGGAAAGGGTTAAAATTGCTATTTTATTTTATATAAATAGCACAATACTTTGAACCATCATTTACAAAAATTTAAGATAATATGCCACATACCGTAATTTCCTGCGTATAATCCGCAGCTCAAAGAGTCGTTTTTCGACCCAGAAATATTATTTTATAAAATGTAACTTAAAAGATCGCTGTAAATATTTAACTACAATTATTGAATAAAATTTCTGGGTCGAAAAACGACTCTTTGAACTGCGGATTATACGCCGGAAATTACGGTATCTTTTTTATGTGTAAATATTAAACAGAAAACACTTCAGAAATTTCTCAGAAATTCAGTTTTCTAGTCCAGCAGTTCTTCTAGCCGGGATGATTCATTGTGACGTTTTTCAGTAAATCTTCATAATAAATACGCTACTTAAAAAAAAAATGTTTCAGTCTGACGGATATAAATTTGTCTTACAAAATTAAAAGACTTTTGCTATGCCTTTTTTTTTTCTTTTTGTATTACTGAAACGCTAAATGTCTTTACGGAACTAAATTAGGGATGATGAATATCTTTTTATAATCTTTGATCCCGATAAAAAGTGTTTTATAAGTATAACTCTGACTAAAATTTAATTATCTTTTTTGGTATGAAAGTGCTTTTGTGCATTTTTATAGTTTAATTCGTGTTAATATAAAAAGGATAAAGCTCTATAAAGTATCTTAAATCTAAAAAATAAAGTAAATTACATTAATTTCATTTGTACAAAAAAAATTGAGCCAGCATTAAGGCATTCAGTGTTATTTTCATTATAACCTAAAATATTTTTATACTTATCATTTTCTTGAAATTAATATTTTAATTTGTAATAATTAGATTAATTTGTCTACAAGTAATTTTGAAACACGAAATAATTTATTTGTAAGGATATTTTTTTCTTCATCAAAAAAATAATTTTATTTGCGTCGGTTCTGGTTAATATATGAAAACATTTATTTAAAAATATTTTAATAAATTATTGATAACTTTGTATTAAATTATTTATGAATTATTTCAAATAAGTTATGGCACTTTATACTTCAAGTATTCAAAATGGATTTCGAAATCACTTAGAATTTCACTGTAGATTTGTTAGAGCTTTTAATTGCTGTACATGCATTCTCATGTATAACCTTTTTACACATTCGTTTTGAAATACATATCGTTTTTTTTTTCAAAATCACTGAGAATTTCAATGTAGCTTTTTAATCATTTTAAAATTATACATTCGTTTTCAAATATAATTTGGTCTTTATCCATAACATTTCATTGAATGTTTTATTTTGTTTGGAATATTCAGGCAAGAAAAACTACGCATTTTTATTGTATTAATTTGAAAATATCTTGTAACGAATAAAAATAATCTTCTCATTTACACCACAAAATGTAAAAAAAACCTATCACTTAAATGCGATCACAGTAAAGGTGCTTTACAATAAAAAAATTATAATTCTATTTTTATTTGATATTCTAATTTACGTTACAGAAAAATTAATATGTAACTTATAGAGACTTCTCTAAAGAAATATTATGCACTGCATCTTTTTTGGATAAACTGATATGCGATCATCCATAAAGTATATTAATTTCATTAATTCTATTAAATTTGAAATAAAAATTTATTAAGTTTATTATTTAGGCATGAAACTAAAAAAATATTCCTGTTCCTTTTAAGACTTCAGTCAAGAGTCTTTTGAGTGAGATTGTCTTTTCTTTATATATATACTAGGGGGCCTACCCCCTGCGAGCTACGCTCGCCAACCCCCGCTCAGACTTCGAGGCCTCTAAAAACATGACAGCGTGCTTTATTTTAAAAATATTGGTAAATCTGTAATTGGGTTGCCATGCTTTTAACTTTTTAATTGGGCATTTTTTGATTATCATGGCCTCATACACAGCTGTTGCGACAACTGACGACTGTTTTCGGGATTGATAAGTAAAATCAATTACAACTTGAAAACCAGCTTGTATAAAATGGTTAGGTTTAAATTGTGGCTACCTCTCGGACTTTTATAACAACGATCTGTATTCTATTCTTCCTTTGCGTTTAAGGATGAGAAAAAATACATCTGCTTGCGAATAACATTAAGAACCACGGTGTTGAAAAGTACTATGTTATAGACATTTTCAGTAACAGGTTTTAATTTTCTCTCTATTTTAGTGCACCATCATGCATATTTTCATGTTATTTTAAATATGTAAATTATTTATTTTAATTAATATGTATATACGAATTTTCTAATAGTTATTTATCATACAAAATTAATTAAATATGTTGTGCATGCATGCCTGCATTTATTCGGCATCAATTGATGAGATATTTAAACAAATTTGCAATCCGCGGTAATTTTACACCATGTTATGTCACTTGAATATCGAAAATCGGGTACTTTTCCAGAATAGGATTCTTTGCTTTTAGGTTTGGCGTAATTCGAGCTTCAAAAAGGGATAGATTCGTTAATATACGTACATTTGTTGCCAAAAGTTATGAAAACAAACCCAATGAACTTTTGCTGCTTTTCTATTATAGGTGTTTCGACGCTTTTTTAAAAAGCTTGGCGGAAAAAATGAAGCAGGATATTTTATTCTCCTTCCGTTCAGTTGGGCAATTAATATTTTATATATTCGTTCTAAATATCCGAATTAGTGATTTTATAAATTCATTTAATTAAATTTTACAAAAAAATAACAAAATGATATCAATAAATAATAATTACTATTAATTCCTTTTCCCCCCCCTTTCTTTTGCTTTTACATAAATGACGTCATTTGGACGAATTTATTCAAAATATTTTCAGTTTATAAATTAAATTAAATTCTGACAGACGATTGAATCCTGACGATAGAAATGTGATTTTTTTTTTCAAATTTTCCCGAAAAACATAATTTAATTACAATCTTGTCTTCATTATCGATTGAAATAAAATATAAATTCAATTTTAATTTGAAAATGACGAAAAAAAAGAAATCAATAATCCCTATCGGAATCCTTTTCAATTTTTTTCCCTTTTTTGTCACAAAAAACTGAGTAATTAGTTGCCATCATTACAGAAATGTCATTAAAATTAGAAATAAATTAATATCTCGAAAACTAATTCCAATTTCAAAATTCTATTACCAGTTTTGACATCCGCGGATTTTTATGGACAATTGGTATTAATTTCACCATCAAGCGTTTAATATTTTATTAAAAATAGCCTTGAAACATAATCAGTCGTTTAATCAGTCGTTTCATAAAATCGTTTCAGAAATTCGTTTCATAAAATCGTTTCACAAATTCGTTTCATTAGGATTTTATATATATAGGGACCGTCTCTGATTGTGGTTTATAATTATTTTTGTGCATTTTTTAGAACTTATATGCATGAAAATATGTAATAAATGCATTAAACAAATATTTGTAATTATTTTAATATAAGTATCGGGTAAATTACTATTTATACGAACACCACTTGTAATTTTGCACCAAATTGTCAAATGTGGTAAACAGGTTTTGTAATAACAAGTTATTACCAACAATAATATAACAGGGTTCGTACGGGTTACTTTTCCAGGTGACATACCAGTATATTTTTCTAAAACAATACATCAAGTTCAAACCTGCGAAATTTCACCTTATTTAAGAAGAGATTATCTATAAGAAAATACTGGTACCGAATAATTTCCTGGTTTTAAAATTACAGGACCCGTACGAACCCTGTATAACTAACAATGATATAATTTTCATGCACTTTTATATAAATATGTAGGCATTTATAACATGAGTGCTAAGTTCAAGCTGAATTCTAAGTTCAATTCTAAGTTCAAGATATATATATATATATATATATATATATATATATATATATATATATATATATATATATATGTGTGTGTGTGTGTGTGTGTGTGTGTATATATATATATATATATATATATATATGTATGTATGTATGTATTTATAAGTATTATAGATGTTAATTGATAAATAATCAGCGTAACAATTATAGAGCTACAAAAAATGGCAAAAAAATGCTCATTTTTGCTGTTTTATGCCTTGTTTATGAAATTCTATACGACTCACTAGATGAAAGCATACTTAATAATAAAACAAAATGTGCAGTAAAAGTAAAAAATGCGGTATTGCAGAAGCCTATTTCATTTCGAAATCTTTATAAATTTTACAAAGTCAAATAAAACTTAAATCGAAATGAGCTTCATTGCATTTATGTTAAAATTGTTCCTCTTTATTAAATATAAATACCATCAAAACGAATGTTTCTTGAATATTTTGAATTTCAATATACGAGTTATTTTTCTTAATAATGTAAATGTTTCCATTTAAGTGCTTCAAGATAGATATTCTCTTTCATTTTTTCTATTGTTAGATGCAGAAAGCATGTTTAAATATGGACACACAAATCATCATTTGAATTGAATGTCGTCTTCACTTTTATGAAATTTCTTAAAAATGCAATGTATTCTTAAGAAGGCATAAAGATATTCCACATCCAAAGACGTTTCTTTCAAAATGAAAGACTTTTATATCTTTCATGGAATCTCGTTATGAAAAAAGTTTGCTTACATGTGTTTTTTTAAACTTCTTTTAAAAATGTATTACAAGTTTGTTACAATGTATGATTTTTACGTAGATTCCACTGCAAAATGTAAAACGCTATCTGTTTCAGCCGTCCAGAGGAATGCAATTCCGGAAAATTGCGGTATTCATTATTATAGTGGCGTATTTAAACTTTTGATTGGATATAAAACTAGTCGGATGGGCCAATCCCAAAACTCTCTTCTATCTCACACAGGTTTCGCATACACTAAAAAAGAATTGACAGAAATTTATATCAAGGTCTAACTGAATCTAAAATTTTATTCAATTCCGTGCATTAGTTCTTGCGATAAGACTATTATTAAAACGTGTAAATCCTACAAAATGCAGCATAGCAGCGCCACCTATTGGGAGATTTAGACCAAAACCTAATCAACAAAACCTTTGTGTCAACGCCTAACTTTCTCTGAAGTTTGATGAAAATCCGTGCATTAGTTCTTGAGATATAGTTATCGTAATAATAATGAAAAAAGTAGCATAGCAGCGCCACCTGTTGAGATATTAACACCGCAACGTAAGCAGCATCTATTTATGTCAATGTCTAACAGAATCTGAAGTTTGATGAAATTTTGTGTATTAGTTCTTGAGATATAGCTATCGTAAAAATATTGAAAAAAGTGGTTTAACAGCGCCACCTATTGGGATATTAACACCACAATATAAGCAGCATCTATTTATGCCAGGGTCTAACTGAATATGACGTTTGATGAAAATAGGTGCATTAGTTCTTGAGATAGAGCTATTGTGGAAATCGAGAAAAAAGCAGCATAGCAGCGCCACCTGTCGGACGATTTTCACCCAAAACGAATCAACACCAACATATATTAGGGACTAACTGAATCTAAAGTTTTATTAAATTTCGTGCATTAGTTCTTGAGATAGAGCGCCCACAATTTTTTTGTCGCATACAGACAGACAGAGTCACAGAGTCACAGAATCACAGACAGACATTTTCTAAAAATAGTCAAATCGTGTTCAGGACCTTCTAAAACGTATAAATCGATCGAAAACCGGAAGTCGAAAATTCTCATGAATCCAATACTTTCTTCTTGTAAAGATAGAAGAAAGTAAAAATACTTTTCGAGGGTTCTTTTTAAGTGTTTTTTGCATGTAAGACATCATTTCATTTTAAATCATGTACGCTCTGTAACTTTGTAATTGACTTTATTTCAGTAACTTTTAATGGTTTCATTATAGGAACGCTAATTCCTCAGTTTTCCGCTAGGGACGTTGCCAGGTACGTCCTCATTTAGCGCATACCCATTTTACTACTCCCAGAACTGTAGCTAATGGTTCACCAGTTATTTGAGGCGAAGAACAATTAAAGAATCACTCTGTATTTCAGTTTAGTTATATGATGTTGTATATAAAAAAAATTCTCATGCAAAATTTTAAAACTTTTTTATTTGAATTTATGTATGGATTTAGACTATTTATTTTCTGATTAGAGCTAAAAAATGTATACTTGTGTATTATAAATTTAAATTTATAATTTGCTTTTTATATGCAAGACCACAATTTAGAGCATTGTAAAACAATAGAAGAATGGGAATTCCAATTTTCATTTATAGATATATAATGCTCTTTATATTTTAGTTCAACATTTTCTATTCGTTCTCAATTCTATGTGTATTGTAAAAGACAAACTAAACTTTATGGCACAAATAAAAATAATCTTAACTCCTTGGAGGGCGGTGGGATATATAGTTTACACAACCTAATTTTCATAAAGATTTACACCACAATTTTTTAATAAACTTTACTTTTAAAATTTTTGCCGAAACAAACGAGGGGGGGGCTGTAAAATTGGATACCCTTATTTTCAAATAAAAGTTTTAAATATTTCTGATGTGAATTCAAACAGAAAGACAATTATTTGCCCCTAAACGGATTAAATATGTGTATCAATTAAAATATGATTACTTAAAAATATAAAGCCTGACAAATTTCAGATATGCTTCTTCTAATATATGTGTATTTATACCATCAATTTTACGTCTCAACTTTTGTTTTATTTCAAATACTTTATATATTTTACAAAGTGAAATAAAACTTATAAAGAAATAAACAGGGATGAGATTTTTCCGACTTTTTGCATACCAGTATAATCTTAGAGAAAATATTATTTTTTATTTAATCGGAACATTCTGCGATTTAACAGAACAACAATTTCTCTAAGATTATACTGGTATGCAAAAAGTCGAAAAAATCTCATTTCTGAATAAAAGAGATTCTTTGCATTCATATTTTGTTTTTTTTTCCTCTTTAGGGAACTTAGATACCATAAAAACTAAATTCCTTTTATAGTTTCGAATTCCAAAACACAAGCTCGTTTTCTAAATAATGTAAAGATTACTATTTAAATACTAGAAGAAGGAAAGCTTGGTTGATTTCTTTCACCAATGTTTCATAAAGAATGCCTGTTCAACGAGACGCATGCATTATCATTTGAACTGGATGGCGTCTTTATCTTTTATGAAATATCTTAAGAATATAATTGAAAATTTTGATTTGTAAGATATTCCAGATCAAAAGATGTTTCTTCCAAAATGAAAGACATTCATATCTTTCTTGGAATCTCTTTATGAAGAAAGTTTGTTTACGTACGCTTTTATAAAAAATGCTTTTGACAAATGTATTGTAAGTTAGTTACAATGTATAAATATTTTTTAAAAATATAATTCCGATTAGTTAATGAATTTTACTTAGTTATATGAATGTCTGTTTTAAATATAAATACCGTACTTTCCGGCATATAATCCGCAGCTCAAAGCGTCGTTTTTCGACCCAGAAATATTATTTTATAAAATGTAACTTAAAAGATCGCTGTAAATATTTAACTACAATTATTGTATAAAATTTCTGGGTCGAAAAACGACTCTTTGAGCTGCGGATTATACGCCGGAAATTACCGTAATTTCCGGCGTATAAGCCGCAGCTCAAAGAGTCGTTTTTCGACCCAGAAAATTTATTCAATAATTGTAGTTAAATATTTACAGCGATCTTTTAAGTTACATTTTATAAAATAATATTTCTGGGTCGAAAAACGACTCTTTGAGCTGCGGCTTATACGCCGGAAATTACGGTAGGGTATTTTATCTTATGCAATTTTTTTTGTCATATTTATGTACGTAAGTATTATAGTCAAATTCTTCCCATTTTAATCTAAACTCCATTGCTTTACACTAGGTCACAAAAAAAATATAACTCATGGCAAATTTCGTATATTTTTATTCCGATATGAATGCATTATACTAGTGTATTATTAATGTTAATTTCATGTATTTGCTTTTTTACATATATTGCTAAAATTTTGAATTAATATTTTCCCTGATTTAATCTCAGAAAAAATTTACAATGTCTGAGATTAAATTAGACAATTACAAATTCTGCGATTTAAATATTAAATAGAAATTTTCTAATTTGAAATAGTTCTGCCATATTTTGGAAGAATTCGAAGGAGTGTACGCACTTTACATATAAAGTTAGAATTTAAAACATACTGACAAATTAAATGAATTTTTGTCCAACATGCCTATATTTACACCATGCTTTTTATATTCGTATTCTAAACTTTCTGTTATTTGTGTGTTGTCGAATGCACATTAAATATCTGCATCTATTATAATATCATTTCTAAAGAATAAAAAGCCTGATAATTTTATACATTTTTATTCCAATACTTATTTTATTATAGCATGAATTATAAGTAAAAACTTTACTTTAATTTCAAATTCTTTATGTAAGTAAATAGTAATATAGTAATGTAGTATATAGTAAAATAAAACTTAAAACGAAATCAGACGCAATAAATCCATGTTTTTTTTTCTTTTTAATAAATCTAGATACTGTTAAACTTAATTTTTTTCAAGAATTTGAATTAAATGCGAAAATTTATTTTCAATATTATGCAACGATTTCCCCTAAAATACTTGAAGACAGAAAGCCTGTTTGACTTTATTTCCAGTGTTTCAAGAAGAATGCAGTTTTAAATATAAACGCATGTATTATCATTTGAACCAGTTTGCATTTCAGCTTTTATGAAATTTCGTAGGAATTTAATTGGATATCTTGCATTCTAAGATATCCCAGATCAAAAGACGTTTATTCTAAAATGAAACAACCATATCTTTCTTGGAATCTCTTTATGAAGAATGTTTGCTTATTTACATTTTATATAAAAAAAAGTATTGAGAAATGTATTGGAAGTTAGTTATAATGAATAAATATTTTTAAAAATATTTTATAGTTTAGTTGTAAGATTTGTATCAATATCATACAGATATTTCATCTCATGCAATATATATATATATATATATTTTTTTATGTCATTTGTACATATGTATGTATTTAGGTTAAATTGTTTCTAATTTGAGCTAAAGGAAATTTGTACCACTTTTTAAAACATTTTACTGAACTTTAATTTTAGAAAAAATATATTTGTAGGATTTAGCTGGATTGCTTTTAGTAGGATCCTTAGTAGGATTGAATAATAAAAAACATAAAAGCACATGTATAAGATAAGAGTCTGTGAAATTTCATAATCTCAGATAAAATAATTTTTTTACACAAAAATGCGAAAAACACAATCTAGCAAGAGGATGAAGGGAAAAAAAGGAGTAATGTTTTTCTCGTATTAAATTTATTGATCTGTAAAACGAACATAACATGTTAATTTCTTTCGAAATGCGAAAAATAGAAAAAAGCACATTTATAAAAAAATAAATTACGCCTCCGGAATATTTGAGTATAAAATACAAAAGATTACTTTCTAAGAAAATGCAAATTTCAAAAAAAGATTTGACAAAAACTAATCTTAAATAATAATAGAATATAAAAGGGATTTGCTTGGTAATTTTATAAGCTCAACAATCTGAAAATATTCAAATATTTTTATTTATTCAACAAACAGCATAAACTGTTTGACTTTGGACTTCCATTATTTTTTGAGTATGTATATTTTGTATCTGAAGTGAAAGAAATCTGCTTGATTTGGAAGGAAAATTGTATAATCTAATTGAAGAATTTGTTATTAATTTTAAATAAATAGAACGCTAAACTTATGAAAATTAATTATTATGACTTAAACGCAAGGTGTTTTCAAATACATTGTTACACATCTCCTTCTAGGAGTTTTTTTATTCAAGATACATGGTGATTCAAAAATTTTGCCTTCAGTATACACTGTAAAAAAAGAGAGAAGTTTCTTAATCAGGAAAAATATAATTTATCCACGAGCGAAAGTAATCAATAACCTCTTTCGAGTTACCCACTATTCCGAAAAGTGTTCTTTATATCTAGAAAACCTCAGAAACTAATATACTTTCGAGGTTTAAATAAATAGTTAGAAGAATAAAGTTATTTTGCTGCCTTTGATTTTCGGAAACGTTTCCGAGTAGTTTTTATAATATATTAATAAGTTTATCATCCCTAAATATAGCCATTTCCGATGCTATCAATTCTCAAGTAACCATTTTCATTTTCAACAAACATGTTTTACAGGCAAAAATGATAATTTAAAAGCATTAACATTAATATTATCATTAATATTATTCTGTTCTTCTTACATACATAAATTTAATTTAATTGCGCAGCTGAAAACGTTTAATTGAGAATTGATAGCATTCTAAACACCGATATTCTGGATTGAGAAAACTAATTGATACATTATAAAAACTACTCGAAAACATTTTTGAAAATCAGTGGCAGCAAAAGAAACCTTGGTTTTATAAATGTGTCCTCTAATCTCGAAACTATAATGCGTGTTTAAATGAAAGTGATTCGAAGCGCCGCATGCGAACAGTTTTTAATGTATTTTCGTGAAACAAACGCGATAGCGAAGATGTATGTACCATAGTGCGCATGCGCAGGCAAATTTGTGATAACTTCATTCGTAAGGACGTGGCATTCAGTTCAAAATGGCTGGTGTGGATGCAACTGCGTCCAAAACGTATCGGCCAGCTGTAATTAAGTTTTTAACACTGGAAGGGTGTAAACCGGTGAATATTCATCGCAGAATCCTGGCTGTGTACGGTGACATGTGTGTGTCAAAGCCCACGGTGACGAGGTGAGCGAGAAGGTTTAGCGACGGTCGACAGGAGACAACGGATTTGCTATGGCTCTGTCAGGCGCACAAAGTTGTGACAGAGAAGCTGATTACGGACATTGACACTGCAGTCAAAGTAAATCGACGTCGAAACATTCGTGACGTCGCAACTGAGTTAAACGTTTCCATGATCAACCGACATTATTCTTTGCAGATGGAATTCGTAACCTTCCTAAGTAATGGGACGCCTACCTAAACGCCATGGGTAATTTTTTTATATAAATTTTATATGTATTACGCTCATTAAATATTGTTGTTTCTATCTATGTAACTGTCTGATTTCTGTCCCTACGCATCTCATGGATACACACCTCGAATCATTTTCATTTGAACACCCTTCATATATTGGTATTCGTTTCCCCTTCATATATTGGTTTCTAAACATACAGAAAGTTTTTAGGAATCATGGTAACTCGGAAGAGGTTATTACTTTCGGCGTTATATTATATTTAAGTAGACTAAGAAATATTTGTCTTTTTTTGTACAGTGTAAGTAAGAGATTCATTCTTTAAAACCGATGAGAAAAAGGTGGAATGGAATATAGGAGGAAGCTCGGAGTTTTTTTTTTTTTTTTTAGTATTTTATAAATGTTCTATGTATTTTCTTTTCAAAAGAATCATCTGATGTCAATGTTTACTGTACCATTTTAAAAGTAAAGTTATATGGTTATTTTTTCTACGTTGAGGTGCTTGTTAAAAATATTTATATAATTATACAATTATATAAATATATTACATATATTATAAATATGTTGCACATATGGCATATGTCACAACATGATACAAATGCAGGACATACATAACTATACTATTAAAACATTTTATTGAAAATTAGAACATAAAACAACCCAAAAAAATTTGACTCGAAAATCAGTATTCTCAGTTCTCAATTTTAAGTGCTGATGCATACTTAAAAATTACATAACTACCAATATGGAAAGTATTAGAAGGTACTTAACAAATAGTGTTGCTTATTTAAAATAAAATTAATAAAAAACGATTAAAAACACCACACGCTTATAACATTTTCGCTTGCGTACATGAGCATCCATATAGCCACGTCATATTCACGGCCCCCACTGGTTCATTTTCTGAATACCACTATTTCTAAAGAAAGTTTTTTGTGCTATGTTTCTGAAAAATTTGCAACAAAACTTAACTCATGGTTAGGTTTCCACAAAATTTGTAACAAAATTCTAAAAAGAAGATTTTTCTCTGAAAAAAGCTGTATTCAAAAAACAGATCAAGTGGGTGGCCTGCATATTAAACTGAATGGTTATTATTATATCATTGCTCTTTTTATTATGTGTTTTTAAATTTTGATCAACGGGCTTTTACCTTTGTCAATAGTTTCCATTTCTAGTACCGTAATTTCCGGCGTATAAGCCGCAGCTCAAAGAGTCGTTTTTCGACCCAGAAATATTATTTTATAAAATGTAACTTAAAAGATCGCTGTAAATATTTAACTACAATTATTGAATAAAATTTCCGGGTCGATAAACGACTCTTTGAGCTGCGGCTTATACGCCGGAAATTACGGTAATGCAATTACAGGCATCTACGTTTATAGATGTTTCAAATACTTCACTAAGAGTAGACTTGGTTTTTCTAGCTCGCTTGTTTATTTACATTATTAATATCTATTTCTAGGTTTTCACAAAATTGTTGCCAAATATCGAAAAAGAATAAACACATATTAAATCACTTTTAAGAACAGGATGTATCTCAAAAAGAGAGTGTATGTTTTAAATTAAAGTAGTGTTATCGTGGAAATATTCTGCGTACATCATGTGTTTGATAATAACCAAATATGCTGATTATTTAACGATTCTAAAACGGGTATACAAGCACAATTGTCATATAATATCATCTTCTGCAAAGCTCTTATCAATATTTAAAGCAGAAAACACATTCAGATGGGCTGAAAAGGAATTAAAAATTCTTGAAAATACAGATATTTCAAGTACAAATGCAAACAACTGTCACCAAAGCCGTGGCTATTATCGAACAACTGTCCAGCTATTAACATCATGTTGCTTTTAGACAGATTTTTTTTTTTGTCTTGCAGCTTAAAGGCATGCCGAGATTGTGCTAAAATGTAGAATAGTAATTACAAGTTAACTAAAACCTAACCAGGTAACTTAGAAAATTATAATATGATAGATATATTTATTCTTAATGATGTACAGTTGGCCAAAAAAGAGAGAACTCTCCGTACATTTTAACCACAAATTTTCCTAGAGAAAAACTGAAATAGCCATTCGATTAAAAAATTATGTTTTCTTTCCATTTATGTTTAAAAAAAATAAGCTTCTTCTTTATGAAATTGTACCAAACTCGGGAATTCTCTTTACTAACAGCTAATTGATTAGGGCGTATAATTGGTTAGAAGATACCATTTACATTTCCCGGTCAGGTAAGTTTCCTAATGTAGCAATGACAGTTCGTCAAAGGGGTTCACAATCACCTTTACTACCAGTATTTTTATAAAGTAAATTTCTTCTTCTTTAATAATATAACATTCCACGATTATATAAAGTTAAATTTACAATGTTCAAATTCTGGTAGTAGATTCCTGAACCCCCTAACGATCCGCCGCTGTAAAGTAATGTGGATTTTCTCTTGAATTTCTCTTGCTTCTCTCCAAAAAAATAAGTAAATGGTTTTTTACATGTTTTTTATGAATAATAAAAATGGGAAATGGAAGCCAAATTTTACAGTCATTTTGGGGCCCATCTTAAATTTTACAGGGGAAGCTCATGTTTCCCCTATATTTCCCACTTTGAATTTTCTCCGTAATACAACATAAGGAATCAATTTTATTCAAACATCAACATTATTTCACATTTTGTTTCAGTAACAGTTTTGAATAACAGAAAATGTTTAATTAGTATTAATGCAGCTTGAAACAGATTATTGAAGTTTAATTGCAAACCACTATCACCAAAGCGAACAGTCTACCTTTTAAGTTCCTGTTGCTTACAGATTAAAAATTTTAATTGGATTCTATCATGCAGATAAAATGCATGCCGAAACTTTGACAAAACGGAAGAAAGACACCGCAATTTAATTAAATCAGAACCAGGTAATATAGAAAATTATTGTATATTAAACATATTTATTGTTAATGAAGTACTTGATTGTAAGCAAAAGTTAATTATTTTGGATAGAATATATATATATATATATATATTTAACATTATAAAATGATGTTTCTGAAATTTTGTTTGTTTTCGGAAAATAATAATCGAATTTCATTTCCTTAAATAATCGAAAATGAATTTATAATATTTTTTGTTTTACATTTAAAGAAAACCAAGTTAATTCACGAAATAATTGCAAGTGCGATATTTCAAGAAACGTCGCATTTAATTGCTTTTGTTAGTTAAAATGTATTGATAAAGAATAAATTTAAAACTTCCTTATTTTTTGTTCAAAAATTTGAATTTGAATTAAAGATTTGTATTTCAACTTAAAATTTGTTGATAAAATAGTATTTTTTAAATATAATAAATTGATTTTACTTTTAAATTATATGATTGAAAGAAGCTTCGAATATTACATTTAATGTATTTATGTTCAAAGTTTTAAAACGCAATGAATTTTTAAAACGTCTAGAAATAAAAATAAGATTTTTCAATGGATTAATTTATAATACATTGATTGGATTTGAAAATTAAATATATTTTCCTTTGATATAGGAAGACATTAACTCTTCATTTCCCGCTAATGATTCAAGAGAGTAATTTTTAATGTCTCAATTGTTTTTAGTTACACAGCTTGTAATTAAGACAAATAAATGCGAATTTAATGCTTTTTATAATTTGATTGTTTTAGCACCGGTCTCATACTGCAGTGTGAATTGAAATTTGGATCACAATTCCTTTACAAGTTACTTACATAAGATATCTAAAAGTATTGAACTAACGATTAAACATAAAAAATATTATAAATTATGGCTATCACAAAACATAGGAACATCGAATTGAGTGAAAAAGAATATAGAAAATTTGGAAAGTGATAAAAAGCTTGGGGTTATAACAACAAGTGTTGAATAGATATCAACAAATTTGTTGGTTCCTTTTGAAGCCAATATGTGAACCATATATATATTTTTTTTTTCGAAAAAATCATCATGCACAAAGTAAGCACACCCTGAAGGATACATTGGAAACTAGAAATTACAAAAATAAGAAATTTAGAAATGCATTATGAAAAATTGCACATTGCATTGTTAGAGTAGTTTTTCGCAGGAATTTGACGCATTTTAATGGAATATTACAAATAATGTTCTATAATAATGTAAACATTCAAACAACATCCTTCAAAACCTGGGAAAGTTTCCTAACTTTCCACAGGTTCGCAAGACGGCTAACCGGAATTTTCTATTCTAGTATCTTTGAATAAAAACCACAAGATTAGAGACAACTTATTTTTATCACAAGTTTCCGGGGGGTGGATAGAAATAGCTGTTATTGTAGCTTTGATACACAATAAAACAAATATTCAAGCCAATTGAATATCCTCCCTCATTGGAAGTTAAAAATTCTCCTAATAAGTGATCAAGGCTATAAGGACACTTCTCAAGAGTTACAAATTATTTTCGTACAGGAAAAAAATGGCATGCAATAAAATAGAGTAGAAATTTTATCTTGTTTCAAGAGCGTTACAATAATTTTCATCTGTTATTTCCAAAATGCAATGCATCGTATTATATTTTTAATCATTTTCCCTGAACAAATTTCGTCGCCTGTGATTTGTCATCTGAATCATAATTTTAAAGAAAATTAATCGCCATCCTTACAAGGAAGGTCTCCATAAGCTCATACTCAGAATTTTTTTCAAAATTTACAGAATATTCTTCTCATGGGGATATATACGCTAATAAAAAAAGTTGCTGTGGAACCTCGATATACCGTTCGTAATTATGAAAATTTCGGGCTTTTGGGAATTTATCCGCTGGTTGGCGACACAGCGAAATACAAGAAAATCGATGTTATGATAAATACTCTTTTAAGAAAAAATTTTTCTACTCTTCATTCTGAACTAGTTTAAGTAAATTTAACTTAAATAAATGCACTTTTATAACTACGGTTTTTCCATATACATATATATGTATATATAAAGAAAATTAAGTATTGTATTCTACAGTTTAGAACAAAATGTAAATTGATTAAAAATACTTCAAACTAAATATTAATGTCCGATTCTCGGACACTGTCAATTTAACTTCGATATTGGTAGTGTCGGAGACAACAAGAGAAAAGTATTGTTGCCATGGAAACAATGACTTATTAGATATCGAAATGTATTAATGAGAGCGTTTTTAACCCCTTGAAGGGCGGTGGGATATTATATATCCAACTTATTTTGAATCCGAATACCACGATGGTATATTTTTATCATACCTGTTAAACAGTTACTTTTATTAACTAATAATTAATAAAAACATTTAAACATTTCCATTTCGTTTTAATTGTATGAATGTTTTATTAATTGTTAGAACCAATTTTCAGAAATACCGTAATTTCTGGCGTATAATCCGCGGATCAAACAATGATGTTTCGACCCAGAAATTTTATTCAATAATTGAAGACAAATATTTACTGCGATCTAGAAAGTTACATTTCATAAAATAAAATTTCTGGGTCGAAACATCATTGTTTGATCCGCGGATTATACTCCGGAAATTACGGTAAAACATTTCATGTCATTTTAATCATTTTAAAAGAATGTACCGTAATTTCCGGCGTAATCCGCAGCTCAAAGAATCGTTTTTCGACCCAGAAAATTTATTCAATAATTGTAGTTAAATATTTACAGCGATCTTTTAAGTTACATTTTATAAAATAATATTTCTGGGTCGAAAAACGACTCTTATGAGCTGCGGATTATACGCCGGAAATTACGGTACATAATATTAGCTGTATAACTCTTTCTTTTTATCCAAAACAATGCTCTCTGTGCAAATTCAACAAATTGCAAGCTTGTATTGCTATTAAACATTAATCAATGAAAAAATTCCAGATTGCACATGATAATGTCTGCCATGTTGTATAAAATTCCCTATTATTTTTATCAACTATTTAAAAAAATTCTAAAACATAGTTTTTAATAAATTGTTGAAAAATAAATTTATACGAAATATTTTTTTTTCAATTACTTCATTAACATTTCCTAAATACTTGAAACTACATTTCTTCTTATACATTTAATATGAGATTGCACTTGTCTGTTTAACAGCAGAAAATGAAGTATTAAAATTTTATTTGTAACTGAAAGAAAGCAACAAATCTATACTTGAAAGAATATCCAACAGAGCGTAAAAAGCGCAAACTAATTAAAGTTGCATTGCAATAAATTAACGCAATTGCAAGCTAAGAAATTAGAATTTGAAAAACGTTTATCATGTTAATTATGGAAAGCGAAATAAGCACAGATATAAATTATATATGCGAAAAAAAATCATAAAATGTATTATGTTCTAACGTTTACACTAAATAACAGAATGTCAAAAACTATTACACTTAGCTTTTAACACAGCCTTCAGAAATGAATTTTTATAAGATTTCTTCGCATGTATGTTTCATAAAATGAGTACAAACGAAGGTAATTGGGGATAAGTGTTCTTTTTATTTTTTATAACGCTACCCTTTGGCTGAGGAGAGATATAAAAAAAATAGAAGTGAAAAATATAAATATACCTAAACCTACACGTGTTTGTATTTTTCCTGGACCAAGAGGGCAACGTTTAAAAAATAAATAAAACAAATTTCTCCATTATAATACATTAACCTTATAATTTTTGGCATCAATGCATCTTTATTGGAATTAAGTAACGGTATTATACAATTTCTTATTTTTTATAAGACTTCTTTCCTTTAAATGTACATGAAAAAATATAAAAATATACAGATTTTGTAAACTTTTATCACAATTTTTAATAGAAATTTTCTATTTAATATTTAAATAGCAGAAATTGTACGTTTAATTTCAGGATTTGTAGTATTTTTCTGTATTTAAATAAGGCGAAATATTCTATTTGAAATTGTGGTAAAAGCGTACAAACCATGCTAAAGAAGAACAAATTTGAATTTTGCGCTTAATAAAATGCTATTACTTTAAGAATGTTTAAGAGATAATATTTTCTATGACGTCTAATATTTCCTCAGCGAATATGGAAAGCAAATAGTCCACCAAAATAAGAAATTTCCACCAACATAAATAAAATATATTGTGTAAATTTTTGAAATGAATAAAACTATCTTGTTATTCAGACCTGTAAAAAGTATTTCGAACGATTCCAAAAATTTCGGGCATTAAAGGTTTTTTTTTTTTTTCTGTCTCAAAAACATTTCTGAAAATCTCGGAATCCCATTTGTTTCTGAGCATTTTGATTGGTTCTACCTCGTATTGTTCCTATGAATAACGAAAAGGCTTCCGTAATCGTCCATGACTCAGAAAATTTACAAATTACATTAAAATCTTATTAATATATATTTTTTCAATTTAGGAAAAGTTCCTGCAATTTTTTACACTTAGATAATATACAATCGTGGAAAAGAAAGTGAAGACTCCCTACTAACTCTGCAACAAATTAATGTAGAAGAAGCTTAATGATGCCGAACGATTGGAAATAAAGTCTACTTTTAAATGATGTATATAAAATTTTCTTAAGTACACATCAAAACAAATCCAAACTTTGTTTTTTTCAAAGGCAAGACCGAATTTTGACAACATATTTCAAATATTCTGTTCAAGCTCTGCCTAGATATCAAATTTGATAAAATTTCCTACGATTAATTTAAGAGGAATTAATTATTTTAAAATGAGCATATTTTAAGGGCTGTAACTAAATTGAAGTTCGGTACTCGATTGTTGAAATGCTACAGAATGTATTAATTCTTGCCAATATGATAATTTTACTCACTTAATATGAGTCGACTATTGTTATATACGGTAAAATCCTTTTCAATATTCATTTTATGATGTTTACAAGAGTTGAAGTATCCGATTACAAATATATATATGGTTATGAGTGATTAAAATATAGTTGCCGAATATGTGAATGTGATTAGAATTTTATAGATGTTTCTATAATGCTTTTTTTAAAATTTATTTTACCTGCTCTTTTCTAAATTTATGTGTGAAGAATATGGGCGAAAACAAAATTTTGAATAAAAAATTGCATGAAGCAGTATAATTAAACGATGTCGAAAAAACCCAAGTAAATTGCTTTTCAGTCTCAATATAAATTTTAACTCGATTACTAATGATATATTTTAAACACTTTTCAACAACTACGCAACACATATGCACTTATAATAAACTTTACTTCAAACATATATATACCACAAAAATATAAAATATGTTTATTAGATTGAAGAAGAAGCTAGAAATTCAATTAATAACAAAAATAATGAATAATATTTTTTTCCTATTGTAGGACTGTTCAAGTTTTAAAAATTAGGTTAGCTAATATAACCCTTTTTTGCATGAGTTTTTCTTTTACAATTGTGTTTTTTTATACATATATTAAATATTAGACACCAGAAATTTTAAGATAGATTTTTAACTTTGTTCAGCAACATAGTTTACGGGAAATTTACTGGATTAATATTTCTATATAAATATAGTGCTGGCGAAGAAGTTGATTTATTTATTAAAAGTTAAATAAAAAGGTGATGGAAATTTACATCACTATGCAATTAAGGGTTAAAAATAAAAGTGAAACTAATTTACATAACAGACGTAAACTTATATCTCATGCAAATACGATTTACATAATTTTAATAAAAAAATTAAAAGCAGACACAAAAACAGTAAAAACAAAAACAGTCTTATTGTTATCAACAATAAAATTAGTAAGACATTTTATCAAATTATGCTTTTCTGCACAACATAGACCTTAAACCAATATCTTTCTATTTTTTAAGCATAATTTGAAAACTACTTGGAAGACAAATTTTAAATTTTAAATGTGCATAAAACAGGGCATAATAAATATACATCCATCAAAAAAATTGGAGGTGCAGTAATTTTTTCGAATATTAATTTCATAATTCATATTATAAAATTATAAAAATTACAAATTAAACGTATTTATGTTTGGGTATTTTAGTAATATAACAAAAAAATATCACATTAGGATTATAATTCCAGGAGATATTAATAAAAATATAAAAAATGTGATTTAACATTAAATTAACATTAAATTAATAGCTCTAAATTTTGAATGTTTATACTTCCAAAACTTATCATCCAAATATCTTAAAATTTTGTATCTAGGCATAGATTTAAAATATCGTGTCAAAATTGGGTGTTACCATTGAACAAAACAACGTTTGGGCTTGTTTTAATATGTAGATGGCCCTAAGCAAATTATATCTATATCATTTAACCCTTTAACTTTCATTGGTTTCATTGGTGTCAATCATTTATTTCAACATTTTAGCAATTGAAATGCTTTATCCGTTAAAGGGTTAAAAGTACAATTTACTTGCGATTGTAAGGTACCAGTAATTTTCTTCTACGATAATTTATTTCGGAGTTAATGGATGTGTTCCGTTTTTTTTTCCACGACTGTACACTGTAGAGAAAATATAAATTTTGTCAGCTGCACAGAAATGGCTGCATTGGTTTTTGTTTTACGTGCATTTCATAAGAAATTGAAAAAATCTTTGTACAAAGAAAATAGGATGCTTCTGTAAATCACAGCGATATTTTAACTTGGATACAGTGCAAAAAAAATTTACAAAATGTTCCTGGTAAAACAGATAAGTCTTGAGAAATTATCTACAATTCCCTATCCCTTTATTTTATTTTCAGAAACTATTTGTAGACGTATTAAGATGAAACACCATTTTGACCAGTATTCAGCTTTTAATCAGTTTTGATCGAATAACGTATAGGTAGAAAAGGGGAAATCTCGAGTTTCACGCTGTTGGATTGGCCGTTCGGAAAATGACGATTCAGTTAAACATCACTGGACTCCAAGATCTCTGGACCTCTGAGCGTGGGATTTCTTCTTGTGGGATTCAAAAAAGACTAGTTGCCGAAACGTCAGTGAAGGCTCACTGTGGAGACGCGAAAATTTTTTGGTTTCTGTCTGTTTATCTGTCTGTCTGTTCCACGATAACTGCCGTAAAAAACGTCCTATTAGGTTGTTTTTTGGTGGGTATGTTGGTGAGGTACCCGGAATTATCTGTATAATTTTTAGTTACATTTCGTTCATTCTTTCGAAAAATATAGAATATTTCTTTTTAAGCATAATGATTTCCTGTGGGAATGCAGACGATTTTCAAATTTCAGCTTTAACAGAAATGAAAATCACTTTTTTGAATAATGGATTTAAACATAAAATTATGGATGCTCAGATATTCGAAAAAACGTATAAAAAACATGATTTTTTTTGGAGGGGAAAATGAAAATTATTAGGATTTATTAATTAAAGGATAAAGTGTTTTCAAAAGAATATTAAACGAAACCATTTGTGCGATTTTCGATCACACTTATCCACTTGTTTCAATTGCTGTTTTATCTTAAGTGAAGCAAACATTGGCATAAATAAATTTGCAGAGAAAATAACAATGTGCCGCCATATTAACTTTAAAAAATGTGTTTTAGGGAATTTTAAATGTGAAAGTTTAAATCAAAAGTGAAAACAAATATTATTTTGAATACTTCAGGAGGATATATAGCACTAATGATGACTTTTTTTTTTTTTTTTTTTTTTTTTTTTTTTTTTTTTTACTTTATCAAATTTACCATAGCTTTCACAATTACTATTAGTTAAATTAATATAGGTATATTCGATACGCAAATTACTCCTATTAAAATTTAATGAAGTAACTTGTTAGAAGAAAGTCAATACTTCGGAATAATAGATTTTCTCTTGACGTATAACTAATCAAATATGCTACTTAACAATCTAGATGTAGATAAAATAAATTATGCAAATTAGTCTAATAAAAAAATACTTATTTGATAAAATAAGCGTTTGAAGAAGTACATCGATTTCCCTAATATACAAGTGAATATTTATAAAGTTAAAATTAGCTTCATTAGGTTATTTATAAAATTAGAAAAAATTCCAAAAAATTATCGAAGTTCGTGAGCGTAAATTCTCCATTATGGAAAATTATTTCTGCATCAAAAAATCAAGTTATTGGATCATGAAACCAATAAGTTAGTAATGTTTTTAGAATATTTTTTAAAAAATGGATAAAATAAGTACAACCAAATAAGAAGAAGTTTTCTATTTTCTAAATAACAAAACGAAGAGTGTAGTAAATATTTAGTTTGGTTCTGATAGACTGAACCTCTAGACGAAGCTGGAGTTCAGATGCGTAAGACGGCCAGTGGCGTAGCGTCAGGGGGGGGGCACGATCATTTTAGTACCAGTATAATTATATACTACATTTAGCCTTATTTAAATTAGAATGGTATGAATTAAATAAGTCCAAATATAGTATATAAAAATACTGGTAGTAAAGTGATCCGTGCCCTCCTTGACGCTACGCCTCTGAAGACGGCAGTCAGTAAGGATTTTCGCTCGCTGATGATGGCGGCGGTAGCCAGCCAAAACTACTAGGAAAGTTTTAAAACATTTTAAACCTCTTTTAACATCTATTTGTGTCTTTTAAATTGTCTTGTCTTGTCACCTGTTAAATAAACAGTGGGATCTGTCGGGTCTCATATTGGAATTTTACGAAATGAAATATTTCAGTTCTACAAATCCAAAGTAAATAATAACTAAACAAAAACCTCTGCTATCGTTTTTCTTGTAATGCCTAATTCGCATGCCAAATCCTAAAGAAACATGTAATATAAATACAATGTTTTAAGTTAAAAAATTAAAAATGTACTGGCGATCAATCGGGTTTTAATTTATAATCCAGTATTTTAACTTATAATTATGTTCCAACTTAAAAAGAAAAACAAAACATAAGTTCAACACACATGTGAAAAATATAAAAACGTAATATAACATTAAAGTACTTTTAATAGTTCTGGCATATACAAGGATGAGTTTTCTCCGCTTTTTTGCATACCAGTATAATCTTAGAGAAAACGTTGTTCTGTTAAATCGCAGAACGTTCCGATTACTTTAAAAAACATTTTCTGTAAAATTATACTGGTATGCAAAAAAGCGGAGAAATCTCATCCCTGGGCATATATGCTCTATGGGTTTTCAGAAGTAAGGTGCATCAAATTTTTTTATCAACCGAGTTTCATATGAATATATATGTTTAATAGGCAGTATCGTAATTTCTGGCGCATAATCCACGGATCAAACAGCCATGTTTAGACCCAGAAATTTTATTTTATAAAAAGTAATTTTCTAGATCGGTAGACTAGGCTGCAGGTAATTATTTGATTTCAATTATTAAATAAAATTTCTGGATCTAAACATGACTATTTGATCCACGGGTTATACGCCTGCAATTACGGTAATTATTTCGGTTTCGAATAAAACTGAGTCCTAGGTTTAAAATGCGAGCAACAAATGACGCTTGTCTGCTATGGTTCTGTATGAATTGGATGATAGCCTATTAACTTTGTCTCCAAATAAATCTGGGTAATGTTTTATTGTCTTGATTTACTTCAATTATGAACGCCTCATATGTTGAAGTAAATAAAAATAGCTTAAATATTAATGTTTAGGGATGTAAAATTCTGATATTAAATATAAACCATTCTTCTCCTTACTTCAACGAACGTTTAAAGAGTTAATTGCCAAGATACCTATTTCCAATTACATGGTAAATTTATTAAAAGGAATGTGAAAAGATTATTTCTAGACAAGCCTTTGTTTCATTAGTCTAGCAAACGAATCCTACACAAGAGTGATATGAATTTTTCCAATCGAATTTTTTCTGCAACACAACATACGAGTACAATTTTATTTAAGCGTTAACTTATTTCTCAGGTTTATTTAAGGAATTAATATATAGTGTTAGGAAATATTTAATTAATGTTAATGAACTTGAAAACAGATTATCTAAATATAACTGCAAACCGCAGTCACCAAAAGCAGAAGTTGTTATTTTAAATTTCAGTTTCTTTCAGATTAAAAATTTTAATTGGATTCTATCATGTAGCTAAAAGACATTCAGAGATTTTGCTAAAACGCAGAAAAGTAATTACAGGTTATGTAAAAAAGTACCTGGTAACCTACATAATTATAATTATAATAAAAATATTTATTGTTAATAACGTACTTGATTGTAATTCAAAAGTTATTTTAAGAAACATGTTTTAGCTATAAAGAAAAATTCTATTAAATTTATAAAATTATGATATATAAACTTTATTAATATTTGCTTTGGAAAAGTATTTTTTTTAAAATTTCTAAAGTAATCGAAAGTTAATTAGAATATTTTTATAGACAATACATGTGTTGTCGCAAAAGAGTAATTTTAATTTCTAAAATAATTATAAGTGCCATATTTTAAGTTACGCCTGAGTTAATTGCTTTTGTTAGCACTTTACAAAATATAATTCGAATTAAAAATATATTGATAGACTGTAAATTTAAAACTCTATATTTGTTTAAAATTCTGAATTTTAATTAGTGATTTGCATTTGAGTTTAACCCTTAATTGCATAGTGATGTAAATTTCCATCACTTTTTATTTAACTTTTAATAAATAAATCAACTTCTTCGCCACCACTATATTTAATAGAAATATTAATCCAGTAAATTTCCAGTGAACTATGTTGCTGAACAAAGTTAAAAATCTATCTTAAAATTTCTGGTGTCTAATAATTAATATATGTATAAAAAAACACAATTGTAAAAGAAAAACTCATGCAAAGAAGGGTTAAACTTCACTCATAAAAATTATATTGTAGATATATTGAATTGATTATATATTTAATTTATCAGAATGAAAGTATAATGCATTAAGAAAACGGCGTACTTTGAAATAAATGAAAATCAACCAACATTGTGAATTTTTGTATTCGCGTTTATAACTTGCTAAAATTTAAATAATAAAAATATATTGCCATACACTCGGTAGAAAGTGTGTTTTCCTTCTCTATAACCCCTTGAAGGGCACCGTTATATTATACAGGATGTTCCGTTAAAGGGGTCCAATATTAATAGGGGTAATAGAGGAGATCACATGGAGCATAAATCAGTATATAAAGCCTGGTCGGATCTCAATAGTTTTCAAGTTACAGCAAATAGAATGAAAATTCGGAAAATTGTAAAAGAACCCTCATTGCTAAACTATCGATAAGGCTACATAAAAACGAAGCACATATTTAGAAAGAGCAGAAAAAAACCTACAAAATGACATCAATTGTATTAAAATAGCAATATTTATTGACGAGTTACAAGCCCTGAAACAGTGAAAAAAGTACGAAATCCAATATACATCAAAATAGTTAATCGTTAATTCCAAAAAGACAACTCTAGCTACAACAAGGAAAATGTAGTAAAATTTGGTCCATTCCGAAAACTTTCGAAAAAGCTTACAATGAACCATATCGGTTTAATTGTGTGAGAGAAATTAATCAGTTTCTTACTTACAACTCCGCTTTCTTTGACACTAGCAAAGGTTAAACTCCGCCCATCACGATTGGAAACACCGCCTTTTTAATTACTCTCAACTATACATTTTCGATCATGCTTCTTCTGAGATGCAACATTTTTAATTATTCAAGAGTTGAATGAACCAAAATAACTTTACAATAATAGTCTACATTTTAAAGTGGTCTTTTATTGATATAAAGCTTAAGTTAAATTCCTTAAAATTAAACTGGTGGTGAAAATTCGGAAATAATTAAAAATATTGCGATTTGTAACTATGCAAGAAGTTTCAGTACATGTTTTACATGAACAATTATTGTATGTATATGTGCATCATAATTTATGATAGGAAATAATAATAACAAATAGCATAATAATTTTATTAATTATAAATTTAAAAAAGACACTAAATTTTAAATTAATTTATACAAACTTTGTAATTTACAATTTGAGTACACCACAGTCTGTGACTTACAAAATACTGTGCCAAAAAGTGTTGAAAATAAAAGAAAAATGACAAATAAAGAATTACATTCCACGTACTTTATGACATATGTGAAGCATAGTCTTCTGGCCTGCGCTGCACAGTTCAATGTCGGAAGGCAGACGAACGGACATTATTATAATAGGTGTTCGAAGTTGCGTCCATTAACAGAATCGCACAGCCGACAGCGACGTCGTAAAGATTGGCGAACACGCCGAAAAACTCCGACGGAGTTGGGAATGTCTCCTGCAGCGACAACGATTCGCGCTAGTAAATCCTCCGGTGTATCCACAGGCGTTTCATACACCAGCGATTTAAGGTGTCCCCAAACAAAAAAGTCTAACGGATTGAGGTCTGGAGAGCGTGCAGGCCAAGCAACAGGTCCACTGCGTCCAATCCATTTCCCAGGATATGTTGAATTGAGGTGATTGCGAACACCTATGAAAAAATGTGCCGGTGCGCCATCGTGCATAAACCACATATTGTGGCGCAATGTTGCTGGCACATTTTGCAGTAACTGCGGTAAGATATCCCGTAGGAAAACCAAGTACGTACTGCCATTGAGTACATCTGGGAGTAAATATGGTCCTATGAGATAATCGCCGAGGACACCTGCCCATATGTTCACACTGAACTTTTGTTGTGCGTTCGACGGGAAAACAGTGTGCGGATTTGTATATGACCATGTGTGCATATTGTGCGTGTTTACCACGCCCTCTCTCGTAAATGTTGCTTCATCAGTAAATAAAATATTTTCCAGAAATTGTGGATTATTTTCTGTTACATTAAGCAACCAGCGTACGAATTCTGTCCGCTGAGCACAATCTGTTACTGATAACAGTTGTACCCGCTGCACATGAAAGGGGTGCATGTTTTCTGCACGCAGAACACGCCACACACTTTGGTGAGAAACACCGACTTCAGACGCAGCAGCTCGTGTACTCGTGGAGGGGTTATCTTTAAAAATATTCAGTACATCTTCTTCCATTGCAGGTGTTCGAACATGTCGAGGTTTCCCTGCATCAATGCTTGCTGTATTAAACGATCCAGTCTCCCGTAATCGTCTATCGATTTTTATGAAGAGTTTCGAACTTGGGCAGCGTGTCCTTGGAAATTGCTCACGGTACATGCGCTGTGCTAGACATGCATTTCCATGAGCTTGCCCGTACATCAGATGCATGTCCGCGTATTCTTCGTTAGAGTATTCCGGCATAATTATTATACATCAACTTACTACAATCCCACTTACAACAGCCTCCCTTTAACATAACGCCCACTGATGACTGCTGTTTTATTACACTTTTCTTCCTATACACATAGAAAATTTGCATAAAAAGTACTTCTTCTTCATCATCCTGAAAGTTCATGGAGGAAACGCAGCAGTCACGGAGTTTGCTTTAAGATAAGGCGAGAGCTGCACAATATGTCATTCACTTGACCAGACTGAATAATGAAAGGGTATTCATAGAGGTTGATCAGAAATGTATAATTGAAAGATATTAAAACGGGGTGTTTACAATCGTCATGGGTGGAGTTTCGCTCTTTCCGAGCGTGCAACAGTACAGAGTTGTAACTAGGGAACTGCTTGATTTCTCCCATACAATTAAACTGATATGGTTTATTGTCAGCTTCTTCGAAAGCTTTCGGAATGGACCAAATTTTATAACATTTTCCTTGATGTAGGTAGAGTTGCAATTTTGGAATTAACGATTAACTATTTTGCTAAATATTTGATTTTGTATTTTTTCACTGTTTCAGAGCTTGTAACTCGCCATTAATTCTCAATATTCTAAAACAACTTATGTCATTTCGTAGGATTTTTTCTGCTCTTTCTAAATATGTGCTTCGTTTTTATGTAGCATTATCGATAGTTTAGCAATGAGGGTTTTTTTTACAAATTTCCGATTTTTCATTCTATTTGCTGTAACTTGAAAATTATTGAGATCCGGCCAGGCATTATATACTGATTTATGCTCCGTGTGATCTCCTCTATTACCCCTATTAATATTGGACCCCTTTAACGGAACACCCTGTATATACCATTTGATTTTAATCCCAAAATGCTACAATGACACCAGAATTTTATAATCAAATTTTGAATTTATAAGGTACACGAGGAAATGATTTTACTAATTTTAAAATAAATTCGTTCGTGAATCCTGGTGTCATACAATCATTTCAATATTTTAGCTACAAGAGTACTTGGCCCTGAAGGGGTTAAAGGTAAATAATGAAAATTGCGTATCCTAATGTACATTGTTGAAAAAAAATATAGGAACATGTATAAAAACTCGTGTAACTTGAATGATTTTAAAGCTAAAAACACGGATCTGTATTTGGTCATGATTTCAAAGTGCAGAATATCCTATTTCTGCAAAAAAAGAAATTTAAATAACGATCTAAGAAATGTGTTATGAAGTGAGGTACGGAAAATAGGTTACAGTACTCAACTTTTTAAAGGTAAAAATAAATACATGCCAATAACCTGATCTAATTGAGAAAGGTGTTAGATTTCAAGATTAAAAAAAATATTTAACCGTTTGATTGCTGAAAATTCGGCCTTATAATCCGCGGAACAAACAATTGTGTTTCAACCCAGAAATTTTATCTTATAAAATGTAACTCACTAGAACGCTGTAAATACTTCAACTGTTGGATAAAAATTAAATGATTTCAATTATTGAATAAAATTTCTGGGTTTAAACAAAATTTGTTTGATCCGCAGATACATTGCGGTGCTATTGCGCTTCATAACACTCAAACGATTAAGATATTTTTGAAGTTTATTTGTACTAACCAGTGGCGTAACGTCAGGGAATACTATACCACATTACTACCAGTATTAATCCTTAATGTTCTAAGAGTAATTAACGCCAAATTTAGTATATAATAATACTGTTTGTAAAGAGACACAGCATCCGCTGATGATGCACCTCTGGTATTTTTTCCAAAAACGCACAAAGTTTTATTAACTTTTGATTTTTTTTTAAATGGGCGCAATCGCAGTTTTCAATCCATTGTGATTTAAAATATTTTTAAAATAGGAAGTATTTGCACATGAATTGTAACTTCTTATCTATTCCACATACAAAGTATGAAAAAAAAATGGTGCACCAAACAAAATAAATACAATTTTTTGCAATTCTGTGGAACGCCCCATAAATGTGTTTATTTATCTTTTTCCCAGTCTGTGTATTTCAAACGCGTTTTTCCCCCAAAATAAATATTTTACAGCCTATACCTCTTTAAAATGCTCCATGCGTTTCAATTTTTGTTTAAAATTCATAATAAGTCTAAAGGGTTATTTTGATGCATGCTAGAATAAATCTGTACATCCGTTTTGGAATGTTGATTTATTAAGGTGCTAAAATTACATATTCTTAAAAAGGGCATTGAAACAAATAATGCTTTGTCAATTTCAATAAAATTACAACGTTTTCAAGAGGCATTTAAAATGTTTGGCTAACCAAAATTGTGAACTCTATCTATAGTTTTAATAAAGTTTCTAATGGCAAAGACTACTTATTTTATTGGAATGCAGGGATCGTACAGGTACCGTTATTTTTCCAGGTGAAATACCAGTATATTTTTCTAAAAAAATACATCAAGTTCAAACGTGCGAAATTTCAACTTATTTAAGAAGAGATTATCTATAAGAAAATACTGGTACAGAAGAATTTCTTAGTCTTAAAATTCCAGGACCCATACGAACCTTGGAATGTGATCTTAATAGTGAAAAAGCGTTGGAACGATACCTGTAGCACGAAAATCGCCGACGCTAGACAGACTAAGAAGAAATGTGAAAACAAACAATGAGGACCACTTTTCCACTTTTCTTCTTAGTCTGTTTAGCACCGTGGATTTTCGTGCTACAGGTACCGGTCCAGCACTTTTTATGGATTTTCACGTGAACTCAAATATCGTGTAAAAGATACTGGAAACAGCCTGTCAACTGATTGGTTGGTTAATCTGTTCTCAAATCCAAACTGGTTATTTCTGACTCTTTTTTTAAATACATTTTTGTTCGAAAACTTATCAAACTGACAGGGACTCATATGAGGAAACGCTGTAATCGAACTTTTTTTTTGTTTTTCGGTAAAGGCAGAAGTGTTTCCACTGCCTGGAAGTATTCTTTTATTTTAAAAAATGAGATAGAAAATGTGTCAGAAAGTTTCGCGTTGTTGAGCGGGTATAAATATATTTTTAGAACCGCCTTAAAATAATATTTTATATTTTACTAGTGAGTCTAACTAGCCCGTGTTTACGCTTACCCCACTTCACCTTAATTAAATTAAAACATTTTCTTCAAAAGAATAAATAAATCTAAAAACAAAGCATGTAAGAATTAAATTATTCTTAAAGTCAGAAAACATAAAACAGTGAACATTACATCTCTGCATTAAACGCATATCAACTACTCCACAATATCACTCAATCTTCATAAATATAATTTTAAATGGTGTTAAGCAAGACTAATCAAGCTGCAAACATTTTCATTTTAAATTTATATTTCGAAATCCTAATTCATTTTTTTAACTCTTAAACATTTTCATTTCTCATATTCTTAGAAATTACATTTCTTATTAAGTATTTTACGTGAGATTGCTCTTGCTTGCTTAACAGCCGAATTTAAAGAATTAAAGTCGTATTTTTATGTGAAAGAAAAATGTGAAAAGTAGATTTTTGAAAGATTATCTAGCAGAGCTTAAATAGTGCAATCGTATTAAAGTTGTGTTGAAGCTAATGTAATTGCAGGCGAAGAAATGTAGAATATGAAAAATGTTTATCACGTTATTTTTGGAAGACAAAATAAGCTGAAATATAAAATATTTATTTACTAAATGACATTAAGATTATTATATTCCAAAACCTACATATTAATAATAGAATAAAATCTATTAAAAAAAGCTTTAACACTAGAATTACCGAAAATTTTACTCTAATTTTTTAAAGTTTATCACACCAGAAATTTTATTTAAAACTACTTAACCGTACTTAACCTACATTTATCGTATTTCTTGTGTTTTATATTTAACTTTTTTTTAAAAGAAATTTCTAGTTCGAATTGGAAAATATTCATTTGGTAACAGTTAAAACGACGGCTCATGGTAGTTCTAGAGTTAAACAATAAATTGATTATGGAATTTTGAATAATCTTTGGTCTTTTTTTTGGTCTTTTGAAAAAGCTTTGTACTTTCTCCTATATGAAGCATATTTTTAGAATAAATTTCTTTATAATTTTTAGCATTACATACGTATTTTACTTAATAATAATTTTTCTGTTAATTAGTTCTTCACCAAAAAAGTTTATAAATAATTATCTTATCAATTTGAATATTAAAGAGGTATATATAAATACAAAACATATTTTAATGTTTAAAAAATAGTTCATATACCGCGAATGGCTTAGTTTAGTAAACTTCATCACAGAATGCATCATATGACATCGGTATATATATATATACAGGGTGTATCTGAAATGCTTCAACAAACTTAGAGGGATGATAGTACTCATGAAGACGAACAAAAAATGCAATGGAACATGGGGTCGCAAATGACGTTTAACCCTTTCAGGGGCAGTGGTATCTTTAAGAAACCACTTAATTTAAATTCCAAAACGCTACAATGGCACCAGAATTTTGCTAAAATCTTTTCCATTTAATATGTATGTGAAATATAGCCTTTTTCTTATGTACAAACAAATTTTCTTGTAAATTCCGGTGCCAGTCATTTATTTCAACATTTTAGTACTAAAAGTACTTTGCCCCTGAAGGGCTTAAAGGATGAAAATCGAGAAAATGCGTCTGAAAATGGACTGGCACCGGAATTTACAAAAAAATCTGTTTGTAAATAAGAACAAGAACGAAAAATCATGCGTCAAGCATAGATTATGTAACACTTTCCAACGCTTCCAAAATAATTTTACGAATCATACTCTTTTATAAGCTAAAAGATAACATCTAAGTAATCCGAATACTTTATTCAGCCCTGTATAGGATCTATAGATTTGTATATATACTACATAGGATGCTAAATTTTAGTTCAGTTAGGAAACACGTAGCACAGTTTAAAATTCTCCGTCTGGAGTTAAATAATACGGAAATGTGTTCCCGAACTTTTGTACTTCCCTGTATAGGATCTACAGAATTTATACACACCACGTAATATACAAAAAGCGATTTAAAATTAAAATCGCATTCAGTAACTTAAAACGCACTTCCAGGAATTATTGTTAACATACAGTAGAGAATTCTTTTGTGTGTCCCTGTAAATGAACGATGACTGCTATACACACAATATTCTGTAGTAAGTCTCTTGTAATGAACCTTATATAAATTTCAATGCGTTTAAAATAGTGAAACATTATTTAAATAAACCGCAGACGATTTTTCTCCATAGACGTAATGTAACGGAATTCTTTTGACTGTCCCTGTAAAGTAAGTATAAGTGCTATGCACACCCTATTCCATATTAAGCTTCTTCTAATGCACCTTAGTGATATATATAAATTTCAATGCGTTTAAACTATTGAAACATTATTTAAATAAACCGCAAATGATTTTTCCCCATAGACCGCAATGTAACGGAATTCTTTTGAGTGTCCCTGTAAAAAAACTATAAGTGCTACACACTTCCGTTGAAATAGGGAACATGCTATAGATAACGATTATAACATATAAAATTTGCAGGGCAATCCGAGCATATTTACGGGAGTTAGAGCACGGACAGACGGCAGACGGCAGACGGCCAGACGGCCAGACGGCCAGACAAACCGAAGTCATAAACACTTTTCAACTAGGTTGGAAAGTGTTAAAAAGGCTATATTTCACATACATATTAAATCGAAAAGATTTTAGCAAAATTCTGGTGCCATTGTGGCGTTTTGGAATTAAAATTAAGTGGTTTCATGAACATACCACTGCCCCTGAAAGGGTTAAACGTCATTTACGACCCCATGTTCCATTGCATTTTTTGTTCGTCTTCATGAGTACTATCATCCCTCTAAGTTTGTTGAAGCATTTGAGATACACCCTGTATATATATATATATATATATATATACCGGGTGATTATAATTAAAGTTACGATTTCAAAAATCGATAATTTTAAAACTACTGGTCAGAATGACTTGATATTTTAGCAGAACAATCGTGAGGCAATGGAATTTTGTTTAGCGAAGGAAAAAAATAATTCCAAATTGTGCCGATAGATGGCGTTGTCAAGCTAATGTCAGGGGAAACACCAAAAATGTATTCTTGAACCCTTTCCGGCGCGGTGTAAATTTGATTGAAAATGATTAGATAATAGACTGACACCGGAATTTACAAACGAATCCATTAGTAAAAAGAAACTTGCTTATTTTCTGGTTCTTAATGAAAGGAAAATTTTAATTAAATATTCTTGGTGCCGTTTGTCAGTTTTAGAATTAAAATTGGGTGTCCTTTTTTGTGACCACCGCCCGTTAAAGGGTTAAACATAGGAATGATGTTGCCAAAAGGAAAAAAATAGAGTTCAGAGATTTACTAAAAATTTATTAGCGAAAAGACAAGACTACGTGTTTACAGAGACGACAGCGATAATGACAAAAAATGAAAAAAAAAAGAGCTTCATGGAACAAACACCTTACTGATTATTAAGGCATAAGTTGCTCAATATGCCCTCCGTCTTGTTCCGCTACTAATTGGAAGCGCAAAACGGCATGCTCCACAACAGATCGAAGGGTATCTGTACTAATGCAATGGGTGTGTTGTGTGATGCTTGCCTTCAAGTCGGCTAGATTCTGAATCCGCCCGCTATAAACAACATTCTTCAGGTACCCCCAAAGCCAGAAATCACACGGGTTTAAGTCGGGGGAACGTGGCGGCTTATGATCCTATCATCTCCGAAATTATCACTCAGCAGCTGCTTCACAGTAGTAGCAATGTGCGGAGGAGCGCCATCTTGCATGAATATTATGCGATCCACACACTGACGCTGTTGAAATGCCGGAAGAACATGGTTACTCAAAAGTGCTTCATACCGCTTGCCCGTAACTGTGCAGGTAACGGGACCCGCAGGTGTGATCTCCTCGAAGAAAAATGGACCGACGATAAACGCTGCCGTTATTCCGCACCACACAGTGACCTTTTCAGACTGAAGAGGTAATGGCTGTAGCTGGGACGGATTCTCGGTCGCCCATATCCTGCAATTTTGCGTATTTACAGAACCTTGCAAATGAAAGTGGGCTTCGTCAGACCACAGAATGTTCCATGGTCATCCGTTGTCCACTTCCATCCGGGCAAGAAATTGTAGTGCAAAAGATTGACGTGCTTCCAGGTCAGCAGGTAGCAACTCCTGAACATGAGTTATCTTGTACGGATAACAGCGTAAGACGTTCCGTAGGACTTTACGCACCGTGCTGTTCGGCATATCCAGCATTCGGCCAATCCCCCTTTTACTGCTGATTCCAGCATTACTGTCAGTATGTTCCTGTAATGCTGTAGCCACATCTTCCACTGCCGCAGCTGAAACTGGTTTCCTTCCTCTACCCCGTTTAACGTCAAATGAACCGGTCTCTTCGAATTTAGCAATCATTTTTTGCAGACCATTTGTTGTTATGGGACCTTTTTTTATGGATTTTAATGTCCGAAACTTCCTAATAGCTGTAAGTGCACAGTCATCGTTCTTATAAAAAAGCTTCAAGAGCAGAGTGCGATCCTTCATATCAGAGTCATGATGAAGCATTCAGGCAAAGAGCTGCTGCTCTGCATTTTTATGGTTGCTATGTCTGCGGTGCGCATGTCACGTATTAGTAATTTGCATATCTTCAGACAATGTGAACCCAGACAGCGCCATCTATGGGCACATTTTGAAACTTTTTTTTTTCCTTCGCCAAACAAAATTCCATTGCCTCACGATTGTTCTGCTAAAATATCAAGTCAATCTGACCAGTAGTTTTAATTAAAATTATCGATTTTTGAAATCGTAACTTTAATTATTATCACCCGGTATTTAATTAAAATTTTCCTTTCATTAAGAACCAGAAAAATAAGCAAGTTTCTTTTTACTAATGGATTCGTTTGTAAATTCCGGTGTCAGTCTATTATTTCACCATTTTGCAAACAAATTTACTCCGCGCCGGAAAGGGTTCAAGAATACATTTTTGGTCTTTCCCCTGACATTACCCTGACAACGCCATCTATCGGCACAATTTGGAACTATTTTTTTTCCTTCGCCAGACAAAATTCCATTGCCTCACGATTGTTCTGCTAAAATATCAAGTCATTCTGACCAGTAGTTTTAAAATTATCGATTTTTGAAATCGTAACTTTAATTATAATCACCCGGTATATATATATATATATATATATATATATATATATATATATATATATAGCTTATCCAACAAAAACATTTGCCATTATATTATGAAATTTCGGAGAATGTCTTTCCCAACACATATGGTTTATTGATATCATCAACCGTCTTCAAGGTATTCCCTTCCTGCAGATATGCAATTCTGCCTGCGAGAATACATTTTCGGAAAACGTTCCTGTGAGCCTTTGAATGAGATGGTCTTCATTGCGACCATCGTAACTTCTTAAAACTTAGATGGACTATTGAAATGGCATCTTTTGAAAACTTCTTCGCAGGACACATTACTCTCTCGCGTACATCTGCTGCAACGAACGCGAACAACTATTGGGTTGTTCGGATTGTTCCTTCCGTTTGGGAAAAAACAATTCGTACCGGAAAATTCTGCCCGTCAATTATTGGATATCGGAATTAATGTATAATAATTGAATGGTAGAATTTTCTGGTACGAACCAACTTTCCCAAACGGAAGGATATTTCCGAACAACGCAATATATTTCACTAATATGCTTTGTCTGGAAAAATTTCTCACTGCTAACGTAAATCTTTGTCATCATCTCTCACGTCACATATGCCTCTACGCCATTGTAAAATAGTTCCACTCTCCTTCAATCTGGGTTAGACATACCAGCAAAATCTCTGAACATTTTATTATAATAAGTAAATATATCTGGCACAAAACTGCAGAAATAATATTGTCATTTTGTACTCCGTACTTTAAAAACTACTCCGTAATCGTTCGGAAATTGTCGAGCAGAAAAGTATCTCTTTCGGCAGAGACACGTTCCTGTAAGTTTCAGAAAATGTATGCTTTGTGAGGTTTTCGATTTACCGTAATTTCGCGCGTATACGCCGCACCTCAAACAATTCGATTTCCTACCAGAATTTATTTCAAATGAAATGTGACTTATTTCTGCTTAGCACTTATTTGACTTCTTATTTTCAATAAAATTTCTGGTTTGAAAAAGACTTAACTAAGCCGCGGCGCATACGCGCGAAATTACGGTACTCTTTTATGGTTTCTGAAGAGATTTTTTCCGGAATCTTGTCTGATTCTGTAGCTGTAAAATTCTTCACGAAATAATTGTAAACGTCTCTGCTTAAGAAGTTAACGTTCCTGTAGTAATTGGCTGGGGATGTTCATTGTAGATAAAATTTAAATTTATTAAGCCACAGAATAAAGGCAGCAGTTTCTTTTCAGCTTCCGTTCACGATAAAAATAATAAATAATTTAATAAATAATTTAATAATAATAAATAAAATAATAAATAATGTAATAATAATAAATAAAATAATAAATAATGTAATAAGAATAAATAAAATAAAATAATAATAAAATAAAATAATAATAAAATAAAATAATTATGAAATAAAATAAAATGTTTCTTTGTTTAGAAAATATTGTTTCTCTATATAAATTGTCTGATATTTAATATATGTGAACAAATTTTGAAGGTTGTTAGTTACAATGTATTAGGGCACACAAATAGTCCGTTGTTTAAAAACATATTTTTTTAAATCAAAATCTTCTTTTTGGATTTTTCTAGCAAAATTATTTTAAACCTGCCCCGGAGGTTATTTCTGTTAAAAATGTTGTAGAAACATACCACAAAAATGTTTCTTAGGAAACATTGGTATTCAAAAAATGGAACATCAGGGATACTTACAGTATGTTACTTTTCAGAATCTACATGACATAAATTCTACAACTTAACAAAGTGATTTAAAGTTTAAACAAATTCTAATTTTTTCGCATGATTGTATATTTTAAGTTCATTCTATCGTTATTATCTCTGTGATTGAATTCTATTCAACGGAATAATAAATATTATAGACATTTTTATTTAAATTTATATTTTTAATTTTAATTTTTGTATACATTTCTACAATTTTCTATAGGTTGCTAGCTACATTATATCTTTTTCAGAATATTTTATAGTATTTGCTTATAAATACTCTACGGCAGACTGGTGTAAAAGTGCGAAATTTTCAAACAACTGAATTTAAAAGAATAAATAATGAATGAATCAAAATTATTTGCATATTCTGTTAACCATAATAATAAAAAATATCTACCACAAAAATTTGAAAGAAACAATAAAAATATTAGGAATTATTAAAAAAAATCACAAGGACGTAAACGCGCGCACCCCTGGTAATATATACCTGTGTATACCCCTGTTTATACCCCTGGTAAGACTGAGAATAAATATTTTGGATTTGTGACATTTTTAATTTTGTGCGAGATTTAAATTGCCCGCGTTGGTGACAAGAGACGCTAATTCACGTCTTTTAAACATGTGTAATTTCGCCCGCGGGCTGTACATTTGCAGCCTACGTAGAAAGATGGTAAATGGCAACAGATAGCTTTGACCATTCAACAGAAGCATAAATTTTATATTTTTGAGCATTAATCAATATTAAAGAAAACCCTTATTTAATGCCCACTAATTGGTTAGAGGACATAAAATTATTTTTATTAAAAACATCAAACAGTTTATGTAAAATTCTCTCTACTTTGGATGAGTAAAAAGAAGAGAACGGATGAAAAAAAAATGAAATATGAGGAACTACGTAATCTGCTTCGATCATTTCAACCATACATCAATCTTCAAAGAAAAGAAAAGACGGAACCGATTTCATTGTTCAAAACATATATTGTAAATAAGGCAAATATTACTTTACGAAAAATCTAGTATTCTCCTTCTGAGGCGTACGAACCCTGTACTATATTCTTTTGAAACACATTAATCTTTTGCAAACAAAAGTTATATATATTAATGTAAAATTCAGTTCAATATAAATAACTTACACTTGGGCTTTCCAAACTTGAGCTAGTAAAGTATTTTTCGTATAATACCAGTATTTTTCGTATAATAATCTTCACTTTATTAATCGAGGCAAATTCTGAGATTTAATAAGGATTTTTTTCTACTCGAAAGTCTACGGGTGCTCTGTTGTACAGCCTAAATTATATAATGTAATATGGAAAAAGTATAACGCATTTTCAAAGACTCAATTTTCCTTCTTTATTCAGAAAAGAACATATTACTTTGGAAATAAGAGAGAGACATGACGCTCTCCTCTCTTCAAGTATGATAATTGCAAGTAAAATTCAATCATCTCTCATTGTCTCATGCGGGTCAAATTACGAGATTTTGTCAATAATTTGATTAAAAATTAATGTCGATTAGAGTCCTTTATTAGGTCGGGAAATCCAATTTTACACGAACACAAGGGTTCGGGGCAGCAGTATTTTTTTGTTAAGTGTCGGGTTCGGATTGGGTTGACTCTAGTCATTTGGAGTTTGGGTCCGTTTCAATTTTAGATTGGATTCTTCTGAAAGACCAGTTTATTTCAAAAGAAAATCTAAAAATGAAAAAATAACAAAGATGAAAAAATTTATATTTAAATATGATTGAGTAAATATGTTTATTTTTCTGTATAAAGATAAAATTGGTATTAATACAGAGATATAATTACAGATTTTTTTTCATACTTGCACTAAAATATGGATTAATTTTCTTTTATTTCAAGTTGAAGTGCGTCGGTTTCAGGTAGGATTTTGGTTTGACTTCAATTGAAATTTTCGAGTCCGGGTTGGGCATAACCCGACCCGTACAGAACTATAATACACATACAAAAATACTAAAATAAAAAAACAGTACCTTCAAGTTGGATTTTTTTTTTTTTTTGTTAAAAATTAATTTACGTAACATACCATAAAATTACTTTTTAATGTGATGTGATGATTTGCATTTTTTTTACTTGAAACGTCTAACTAAAAGAAAAAGCACACTGATGTTCAAAACGCTCACATATTCACATCTTTATATACCTTTTTTAATAGTAATCAGTCAGGAAAATACGACGTATGAACTGATGATAACGGTGCAATAATGCTGTAATTTGTATTTGATCTTTGTCTCAGGGAAAGTGTATTAAATGTTCACGTATGATATAACATGAGCAATAATGATCTTACTGCAAATGTTTGGTAAATTACTGGTTTACGCCACAGAAGCAAACAAATATTGGGTATATGGAGACTTAAAAATTGCAGAAATATTGTATTTAGCACAAACAGTTTCAAGAAATACTAATATTAATTAAATATCGTTTTTATATTGAAAATATTTTCAATGCCATACCAATAAATGCAGAAATTGATAGTATTCAGTATTTTATTGGTACTTTTAGTTTGCTTTAAACTAACAGTATTCGCAAATAATGGCCAAATATTTCTTGACAAGATTAGTACAATATTGGCAAACGGAAAGCATTCCTATTATTGGGGTAATATTTCTTGCCAATATTGCCAAAATTCGCCAAGATATAGAAAAGGTATAACCACTATTTTCCAACATACAGCCCAGACAAGCAATATTACTTAAGTATTGTTTCTACGAGGGAGAAGTTAGTTATTCCACAAGCAATGCACATTTAGTTACTATTTAATATATTTTCATTTTTAAAAAATGTAGTAATTAACATACTTGGCTGAATTGTAAGTAGTAATTTAAATAGTAATTGTAGAATATATAGATACATACAAACAAAATGTATTTATTTTTTTTGTAAACAATATAAAATAAAAACAAAAACAAATCTTTACATACTAAGCTAACAAAGACATTAATTATGTAAAAATATCTAGCTTTCAGTACTTGACAAAGTGTATTTGACGTTTGTATTCGTTTAAAAAATAAATAACGGATAAATCTGATATATTACTTCAGCTTTAGATGGAACACTTAATATTTTTATTTCGGAACAAAATGATAATAAACAAAATGTTCTAAAAGGTTTAATCTTGTCCTGATCACTATACTAAATTATCTATTAGTCTTAAATATTTTATTTTTCAAGCACCATACTTTCTTGGACAATTTGCCTTTATTAATATATTTTATGATCAATTTAAAGGTCATTATCATGTGATGTTAACATCCTTATCACAGGATATGACACTTCTAAAACTAGTTTCCTGTTCTGAAGTAGCCATCTTTATTTTTTATGGTTATTCCAAGATTTTTCTTTCTCCTTTTATGAGACATAATGAATTTTGAAAGTTACTGAAGTGCTTTTTACCTCACAAATTAATTTTAATTTAATACCAAAAAATAATTATCATTAAATGCATATATCTTTTAAACGTTTTCTATAAAAAAATATAGTTTATCCATATTAAGTAAAACAGAATTCAGTCATTTTAACATTCTGGATATAAAACTAAAACAATGTTGCAATTTACTCTAAAATTGATTTTAATTTTTTATAAGAAAAATATCTTATTCTACGTAACAAAATAAATCTTAAAATATCTTATGACAACATAATTGTCTTTTTGTAATTTATCTTCTTTCATTTTTATTTTCTTTATTTTATTATTTCACGGCGCATTTCACATTTGTCTTATTTACAAATGAAAGCCTTGTTAGGTGTATGTGTTTATTAAGTAAATAATTAAAAGCAAAAAAGCAAATGCTTCAAATTATTTTATTAGTAATGGAAATTAAAAAATACGTCACTAGTGCAGTAGAATTATAAACACTATAGCGTCAGAGATAAGAAGCTTTTTGTCATTTTCAGAAAATTTACTTAAATGAACTTCATTATACTTATACTCGTTATACAAGAAAAAGGAATAGAAATAAAGAAACACTACCCATGATTCTTAAACATCTATTGCAAATAATTTTTCTATGAATGGATGCATTGTGTGACAGATATGCAACTCAACACTTTAACTGTAAATAGGGAAGATCAAAGTTGAATTAAGACAGTGAAAAGTATCTAGGTCAGGACTCTACCGTGGGAAATTGGCTATACCCTTCAATACTCTTCCACTGAGCTACACTGACACAATTTACTCACTTGTTGGTATCATTAGATCTGAAAGCATTAACAAAAAAAAATATTACGCTCTGAGACTGCATCACTTCATGGATAATAATTATATCTATATATATAGGGTAGATGTGCCAGTAATGGACACCCTTAAGGAATTTCTTTAAAAATTATTTTTTAATTAATAGTTATAATTGTTATATTCCACATTTTTTAATGTTATATTAATCTACCAACAATATTTAACCATGCTCATAGTCACAATTCCCAATGTGAATCGAAATTTAATTGTAAATAACAGAAATAAATCAAAACACCCTAAATTCCAGTAATGGACACCCCACAAATGTAATAGATAATTGATATTAAGATTGTATTTAAAACTAGAATTTAAAGAAAGCATATTAATGAAATAAAAAAAAGCTGAATTTTTATTGGTTATTTTTTTATAAACCAAAAACGTTGAAGGTGGCCCATTACTGGAAGGCGGTCCATTACTGGCACATGGAACTCAACCTTTATAGGTGAGATTATTTAGGTGGCTGTCAAAGATGAATAAATTTCCAAGAGAGTGAAAATTATCTGGAGCAGGACTCGAATCTGATAAATTAGCTGTACGCGGTTATTGAACTTTGACATCTGCATATTTAAGTTGTGGTTGGTTGGTTGGTTGATTTTATGACGGCCGATTATCTACACGATGGATATAGGCCCTACGGGGGGATGCCCTAGGTGGGAGTCTTTCTAAGTGATCCTAAGCCGTATTTACGGCAAGGTTCGAAGAAAACCAGTGAAAACTCCAAACAGTTAGGTCAACGAGTGTTTCTTTGTTTTAGGGACCTTGACGAGCGAAAGAAAACGGCAAGGTTGAAATTGGCGAGAAAAGCAAAATTTTCAAAAGTACTTTCTGGCACCATTTAGTGTTTCATAATCTATGCCTGATGCGTTATTTTTCGTTTTTAACACTTTCGAAAATAGTTGAAAAGTGTTTATGAATTCGGTTTGTCTGTGAGTCTGTCTGTCTGTCCGTGCTCTAACTTGCGTAAATATACACGTATTGTCATGCAATTGATATATATTATTGAGGTTTACTATGACACGTTCGGTATTGAATATGAAGTGTGTAGCACTTATAGTTTTTTTACAGGGACACTCCAAAAAATTCCGTTACTTTACGGTCTATGTGGAAAAATCATTTGCGGTTTATTTTAATGATGTTACACAATTTCAAACATATTGAAATTGATATATAGCACTGAGGTGCACTACAAGAGTTATTATAGAATACTAGGGAATCAAACCCCGGCTTCCCGGGTTACAGACCCTCGCTGAAAACTATTTTTTTTTTAATTCTAAAAGATTTTTTACATTTAATATATATATATATATATATATATATATATATATATATTTTTTTAAGAAATGGCGCATCTAGTATTTGTGGAGAATTAAATAAAAATCATGCAATCGTGACATCATAATTCGATTTTATATTTTAACATAATAATAAGGCTACAATATGTGACTCGTGCTATAGCCAGTAATACACGTCAGGACACATTGCCATTATGATTATCTTTTCACGTGTGATGGTTTCGCTATGGTACCCCATTGTGAAATTTGGTAATTTTTGAAATTCAATATATTTAAAAAATGGCATAATCATTAAATTTGAAATTTATATCAAGAAAAATACAATTTTTTACCTTTCTAATGCAGTTTGTCGAACAACTTTCTGACAAATTCTTTTCGAGCTATTAATTTTTTTCAGTAACTACAAATGTTTCATTTTCCGAGATTAATCTGTGGCAACGATTAGCGAAAAACCCAGTCGTCAGCAACACGTACCTTTTTATTAAAGAGGATGGTGTGTATAGCACTTTTTTTGTTTTTTGTTTTTTTTGTTTTTTTTTTTTTTTTTTTTTTTACAGAGATACTCAAAACAATTCCGTTGCATTATGGCCTATGAAAAAAAAAATCGCGTGCGGTTTATTTTAAGAATGTTTAACTGTTTGAAACGTATTGAAATTTATATATGTCACTAAGGTGCATTACAAGAGGCTTACAATAAAATATTGTGCGTATAGCATTTATCGTTGATTTAGAGGGACACACAAAAAATTTATTACTGTCTGTTAACAATAATTGCTGGAAGTGCTTTTTCATTTGCTGAAAGCGTTTTTAAATTTAACTCATTTTTTGTCTATTACTTGGTGTGTATAAATTATATAGATCATATACAGGGCAGCACAAAAGTTCTGGAGTACATTTACGTTTATTGACGGAAATTGCAAAAGGGGAATTTTAAACTGTGCTACGCGTTTCCTATCTGAACTAAAATTTAGCATTCTATGTAATATATATACAAATCTATAGATCATATACAGGGATGCACAAAAGAATTCAGATATTTTTGCGATTATTGTTGATAATTCCTAAAATTGAGTTTTTAGATATGTTATGCGTTTTTCAAATTCTTTGCTTTTGCCGCTTGCTTTATTTCACCGTATTAAACGGTAAAGATTTGTAAAAATATTTTGGACGTGTTGGAAAGTGTGAAAAATTATGCTTGACGCATAATTTTTCGTTCTTGTTAATATTTCATACGATTTATGGTGATCAGGAATTTAATCAGGTAAAAATAACGTATTTATTTTTACAATTAATGAAAGACCCCCGTTATTGTAATTGTTTTTTTCGATTTATAGGGCACAATCGACATTTTTAAGTGTTTATTTTTATACAGTTATTTTAACGGTTTCGAGTATTAAAGAAGTGCCCCATTATACTGATTGTCGATTTCACGATCGTTCAGTATGATACCGAAAGCTGGGGACCCCCACCACTATGTTCATTTGTAAATTAAATTTAAAGTAAATTTACTTATGTTTCAGCTACTCCAGGACTAAGCTATACGGATCTCCTATTTACCCAAGACGGGCTTCGATACTTTTGGCTGTTACATGATCAATATAGGCTGGTTTTCAGGAATTGTTGAACTGCCATGTGTTGAAGGAAGGCCAAAAAGCAGCCGAGATCGGTGCATTATCGCAACCAGTTTCCTTTTCTGTTTGAGGTCTGCCATTACTGTAAATGAACAACATGCAATTATCAAAAACAATGCACGAAATAAAACTGCACTTTTCTTTAATTCGTGCATTATATAGTACTGAAATTATAGTTATCGATCGGAGTTTTTTTACTTTTTTGTATCTATGTTTATGGAATTAAAAAAGATTTTTCCCATCTTTAAAAACTGGATTGAAAGAATTTTCATGATTATTTAAAAAAATTTAATTCTTTATTCGAAACGTTTAACAATCCTTTCTTCCACACTGAAAGATGTTTGTGTATATCTCATTACCATGGTGATGCATTGAAATAATTCACTATTTATACTGCTCAGAAAAGATGTTTATCCTGTCTATTAACCCTGTATTTTTAAAACATGAATAATAATAATTAAAAAAATATTTTTACGTGATTTTTTATAATTTGAGGATATGCGTCTAAATCATCGTAAAACAAAGACAAGTAAGCACTAAAAAAGGTTTTAAACCCCTAGTACAAGAGTTATCAAGTATTTCTAATTAATTATAAGAGTCCAGTTCGTCTGTAATACTGTGAAATTTGCATTATAATACAAAATGTTAAAATGACGATAATGTTAACCCCAGTGCATGATTTTTTCTTTTAGAATTGTGGGTTTTTTTATACTTATATTAAGAATTCGACACCAGGAATTTTAAGATAGATTTTTTAGCTCACAGGCTATCAAAGCCTGAGATCTTATGTGCCCGCCGGTTCTGTATGTACGTACGTACGTACGTACGTATGTATGTATGTATGTATGTATGTATGTATGTATGTACGTATGTACGTAACGCGATAACTCTTGATAGAACTAACCGTTTTACTTTAAATTTTGTTTATAGGTTCCTTGTAATAAGGCGCTTCCCTGATTAGTTTTGGAGGTTCATTGGTTAAGCATAAAGGGGGGAAATGGGGGGCTAATCCCCCCATAATTTAGATAAATAAGTTTTTCATGCAGAATTATCCCATTTTCTTCACATTTTGTATATATAGGTTCATTTTGATAATGCACTTCTGTCAATAGTTTGGGGGTTCATGGGTTAAGTATAAAGGGGGAAAGGTGGGTTAACCCCCCCTAATTTAGATAAATGAGTTTTTATGCAGAATTATTCGATTTTCTTCAAATTTTGTATATAGGTTCATTGTGATAATGCGCTTCTCTGAAGAGTTTTGGGGGTTCATTGGTTAAGTATAAAGGGGGAAAGGGGGGATAACCCCCCTAATTTAGATAAATGAGTTTTTATGCAGAATTATTCGATTTTCTTCAAATTTTGTATAGAGGTTCATTGTGATAATGCGCTTCTCTGAAGAGTTTTGGGGGTTCATTGGTTAAGTTTAAAGAGGGAAAGGGGGGACTAATCCCCCCTTAATTTAGATAAATGGGTTTTTCATGCAGAATTATCCGATTTTCTTCAAATTTTGTATACAGGTTAATGGTGATAAAGCGTTTTCCTGATTGGTTTTGGGGATTCATTGTTTAAGTATAAAGGGGGTAACGGAGGGCTGCCCCCCCTTAATTTAGATAAATGTGTTTTTCATGGAGAATTATCCGATTTTCTTCAAATGTTGTATATAGGCTCATTGTGGTAAGAAGCTTCCCTGGTTAGTCTTGGGGTTCATTGGTTAAGTATAAAGGGGGATACGGGGGGGGTAATCCCCCTTAATTTAGATAAATGGGTTTTTCATGCAGAATTATCCGATTTGCTTCGAATTTAGTATATATGTTCATTGTAATAAAGGGCTTCCCTGATTAGGTTTGGGGGTTCAATTGTTAACTATAAGGAGGTGGGGGAACGGGGGATGATCCCCCTTAATATATTGTCGATTTCTTTATTTTTCGAGGGGCTTATTTCAAATTCTTTGAAATAAGTGTATAATATACAATTAGTGTGAATAGCCTGTGAGCTCAATGCCCTCAGTTTAACTGGGCAGTTTTCTTTTTTATAACTTTATTTATTAGCATATTTATGTTATTTTTATAGAATTAATATTTCTATATAAATATAGTAGTTGCAAAGAACTTTATTTATTTATTAAAAGTTTATGGAAAGTGTTGCCAATTGGCTACACTATGCACTGTAGGGTTAAAATGTATTACCATAGCAGCCAACCTTCAGTTTTTTAAAATAAGATATAGATAATATGAAGCGGAAAAACGTTTCAATAAAATGTTAAATTCCTTCTTAGTTATATATTTCCATTCATTAAATGAAATTTCTTGCTGAAATATGTTTATTTGACTTGATAAAACCATGAATGTTGGCATCTATGGCATTACTGCTGCCCTTCGAAACGTATTTTGCGAGTTTGCCCGTAATATTCGCAACACCTTATATATTTATACTTTTAAATACTTTTGTTTGATATATATCCAGGACTCGCAGAGTTCTTAAGTTATTCTACCTTTGCTACAACTAGACGATAATTTTCGTGATAGATTCCTTTAACATCTGCCATAGAAACCTACCATAAAGATTATTGTTTTAAAGCAGTTTTAACCCCTTAACTGTGGAAGGTTTTTTGACACCATAAACTAAAAATAGGCACAATACACCACTTTTTCCGTGCTAAAATATTTGCTTTATGTAATCGAAAATGTCCGCCGATTAATAAAGCGAAGATTGCGTTTAAAAAATTACTAGTGTGCAAAAGCTTTTAGTAACAAAACAAGCAAACTCTTCTTGCCCGAACTGAGTTCGGGGATACACAGTTAAGGGGTTAACAAAGGTGAAATTTTCTAGGCCTGTCTGTCTGTCGATACCTATCTGTCTGGTGCAGGGATGAGATTTCTCCGCTTTTTTGCATACCAGTATAATCTTAGAGAAAACGTTGTTCTGTTAAATCGCAGAACGTTCCGATTACTTTAAAATACATTTTCTGTAAAATTATACTGGTATGCAAAAAAGCAGAGAAATCTCATCCCTGGTCTGGTGTTATATATTTTGATTTAATTACAGGGATGTATACTGACCTATGACAATCGATTTTACATGTTTTTAGAATAATGACTGATTTTTTTATACAGGCATTAAAAACATGCTAAAGCTTCTTATTTAAAATAATGAAACAACATTAATTTCTGCTTAGAATTTTCTGTTTTTCAAATATATACTAGCAAAAATATAATGTAAAAAGTGTCATGAAATGAAAATGCGATTTTTTTCTTATAAGAGAAAAATCGCAAAAATCTTTAAAGATCTCTAATAATTTCACTGGGTCAGACAACTATTAATCTTCGGGATGAAGAACAAAAACATAAAATAACTTCTTGAAAGCATATTAAAATGTATTTAAAGCTTTACTCAGCACAATAATTAATCTAAATATATAACCCTCTTTTTTTTATTCGAAAGCTCTTTAGCAGTTTATTTATGAATTATTTTCCCTAACATATACTATTAAATTTATTTTTTAATATTCTTGTTAGATGCTTCCAGAGGGATGAAACATGTTTCTTTCTGAGTCATACGCAAATTAATGGTCCAATGTTCTGTTCGCAAAGAAGTAATTAATATTTAACTCGTTAATAAAAGTTGCTTAGCAGCATATACGCTTTTGACCTGTTTTAGTCGGTTTATCCGTTGTCCGTTAATATCACAAATGCGTTCTTCATTTCACGCATTATATTTCTGGCATGTAAACTGCATGTTAATAATAAACTAATAATTTATTTTTGTGAAATGTGATTTTTTTTTACACATGGCTCACCAATGAGTTCCACAATAGTATGAAGAACTAACTCCTTATTATGTTACATTGAATCCAGCGGTTTGCTCATGAATACAGTGCCATAGAATTTCGGAGGAAAATTTATGGCAAAACACAGATTTCATCCCACAGAGTAGTTTGATGTAAATATTTTCAAATTGGATTTTATTTTTTAAATATGACAAAGTTGCTACAATTTTCACTAATATACAGGGTGTTCCAAAAGTCCTTGACAAATTTTAAAATTCAATAAAAGATCAAGCAATTGACGTACGAGAGTGCGGTTTGGACGAAAATGATTCTTATAATCTTAAATTTTCTTTAAGCAAATAAAAAATGAGTTCCGAAAATTTCTTATAGATGGTGCTGCTCCTGGAACGTTATCGAATAGGTAGAATGCCTTTATACATAACAATGGCGAAAGACGCACAATGCTTATGCACAGTTTTTGTCCAAACTATGGAAACCCACATTCCAGAATTTAACAATTATAATCACCAAACTAATGTTTGTTGACTTGCTCACTCGTCTAATCGAACTCAGGAGGGCGAGTATTGTTAAGTTCTTGAATGTGGGTTTCCATAGTTTGGACAAAAAACTGTGCATACGCATTATCCGTCTTTCGTCATTGTTATGCATAAAGGCATTCTACCTATTCGAAAACTTTCCAGAAGCAGCACCATCTATGAGAAGATTTTGGAACTATTTTTTTTTATTTGCTTAAACGAAATTTCAGATCATAAGAAGCATTTTCGTCTAAACCGCATTCTCGTACGCCAATTGTTTGACCTTTTATTGAATTTTAAAATTTGTCAAGAACTTTTGGGACACCCTGTATATATATAGATATAGATATAGATTTTGAAAAACTACAGATTTTATTGTATTACATCACATATTTAATTTGATATTAATTTAAAAAATATATCAAATCTGAAAAAAAAAAAAATATTTGTTAAGTATTGCTCATTAAATTGTGAAAAAGCTGTAAAAATAACCTAAAGTTATAAAACGTATGTAGATAAGTTTGAAAAAATGTCTCTAATGTTAAGAAAAGTGCTGGATTCATTAGTTGCGCGCATTGAAAGTATGATGCGGTCGTAGCAGATAGTGAACCAGTAAATACCTCTCTGTCCTATTATGAAACTCCTGTATGCTGACTGGAGACCCGAATTTATATCTTTTGGACATGGGTAAATCTGCCCACGTGCGGTTCATTTGCATTTTATGATTTACGTTATTTCACAAAAAAAATATTCACATTTTTACAATTAGAATACTATTCAAATAAATATTTCGATTAGAAATTGACATGATTATATAGATTCCTTTATAATATAATCACAAGCAGAAAAAGAAAACATTTTGTAACATGCAAGTATAACGCCCATAGGTGGGCTTCCTGATTATAAGAAGAAAATTAGCCGTCAGGTAAGCCTGCAAGCCAGGACGTTGGACAGCCCTGTAGTAGGTACATATTTCCAAAATTGTTAGCAGCATTTTCTCTCTTTGTTAAAAATAATACCTTCAAGTAACCTAAATGCAACTTTAAAATACTTACATAGAAAACCTTGTCACTATAATCCAACTATGCATTACTTTCCTAGGCTCTGGCTTAACGAGGGAGACGAACACAAATATGAAAAACGTCTACAGCTAATTTTAATTGTTGAATTTTGATAAAAATGTTAAAATATCTGATAAGACTATGCTTGAATGCCTATTTCAACCCTGTAAAATAGGCGCCTATGGTTTCTTTTTCACCTTTCTGCTATAAATGATTATTTTCAAAGGATAAAAAGTTCATACGCAGCTGAAATTTACATCTTGTTAAAAACACACACTTTTGCTAAGAACCTAATACATTTTGAGTGCTTAAATTTCATTGAAGTTTTGATTGCATTCGTATACGGTGGTAAATAAAGTTTTGCAATACCATACAGAACTCAAAATGATATTATTTAAATTATATCGGATTAAATAAAAAAATTAATATGTTTTCTCATTTAAAGAATAATATTTACTTTAAAATATCCCAAGCCGACATTTGGACTTATAAATTCATAAGAGAATTTGTTACAAGATGAACTTCAAATATTCGAATATGGTCCCTCAAGCACATGAGATATCATAAATTAGCACACAATAGATTTTATCTACACAAAGTGAAAAAGTTGTTAATTGACAGTTGTACTGATAATATAGCTGTTAAAACTCCTTTTGTTTTCGTAATAGTATTGCCAAATAGTAATCTTCGTCTTATTTTATCGCAATTTTTTTCAGAATATTTCTTTTCTGAAATAGATGTTACTGAAGAAATAAAATGGTAGAGACAACTGTGCATAAAGCGAACTACCAACAAGAACTTATAAATTTTAAGATTAAAACTTAATTAACATAAATTAAATTTATTCAAAGTGCGCGTTTCCCATTATTTTAATGTATAAAATGTATTGACATATCACTAATGATTATTTTTTGTACTAATTCCAATCAAACATTGATTTTACATTTTTTTTTATTTTTTGTAACACCGTTCGGAGTTTTACGTGGTTTTCTTCGAACCTTGCCGTAGATACGGGCTAGGACCCCTTAGAAAGTCCCCTACGGAGGGCACTCCTCCTAGGGCCTATATCCCTCGAGTAGATAGTCGGCATTATATATCAACCAACCAACCATCTTTTTTAACGATTAGAGATTTCTATTGGTTTCCACTCATGCTTTAAAATTTAAAAAACACGTGTCCAAACTTTTTTTTTCTGAAAACCGTTTGTCACCACTATCTTCGCTTTATTTAATCGCAAACTGTATGTGACACAATAAGGCGAATTGTTTTATACGTAAATAATGGTAGCTCTTCAGTCCGTGGCCCTCGGGTTGGACGCCTCTGTTTTAAAACTTTTGTGTATTACAAAATCAAACTAAAATTAAATATAGTTTTAAGAGCATAGAATATGTTAAATTAAACAATTTACTTACAAATTGTCAATCGGAAATTATATTATGAAATTAAGTCATTTTCAGCTTGGTGTATTTTAGATTGAATCAAAATGTAAACATTCATCAAAAGAAGTCAGAAAACCCTTTTCAGTTTCCTTTAATCATAGCTGTCTTTAATGAAAATCAATTATTTAAAATTTTCAAAGGAAAATAATTAAATAACTTGCACTTTGTAAGCTCAGAAACTGTAATTATTAAAAGATTCAATTATGCATGCTACGGGGAAAATGGAAGACTAGTGAGAAAATAAACCATGCATATCTGAAGACAAATTATTTACTTCCTACATAAATTTTGAAAATATATTTTAAATACTATTTATGTATGTAAGATAACTTGAGAAGTTGACATTAAAATTTTCTGTTTTTTCATTTGTTTGCGTCTGCAACGAATGTTTAATAAGTATTTAACATTATTTCAACATTCATCAAACTCACTTTATTTCTGGGATTTTTTTTATATTGTGTAATTACAGACTGATAACATATTATAATCATTTGTTGGAAAAAATATATAATTAATAAAAATAATTTTTATTTAAGGGGAATTTAATTAATATAATTCAATTTAAAAGCTTTTATACGGAATCTTTCAATTACGTTTATCTCAATGTATATGGTTTTTATTTTGTAAGAAAGAATGAATTAAAAAAAAAACAAGTATGTAGCATCGAAAATAAATGGTGTTTTGTCAAGCAAGTTATCCTTTTTGAATCAGAATAAACTTTTCGAAGTGATAAATCTTTAAGTTTTTAATATGTTTTGCAAAAAGAAATGAACTGAATTTAGATGACATGAAAATAATTTCTATTATATGCTTTTTTCTTACGCGTTTTGTTTTATGTTTACATACCTTGAATCTCAATAATAAACATTTTAAAGTGATAAATCTTTATGATTTGTTGTAGCACTTGTATTTGTTCACTTTTTTAGTTTCTCGATGTATAAAATAATGATAAAGAAAAAAATCGTTTATGAGAAACACTGTCACTGAAATTCAAACAATAATCCTTTCGATTGAGAATGTGCCAGTGCATTCGCTAATCTGCCAAATTCATCTCAATATATCCGATATTTAATTTCTCCGGCACGCAGTTCCAAAAATATATTTTATACGGTTTGTTATTTTTTTATAAATGTTATTCAATCATATTACTTTATGCATTTAAGTAAGATAGAGTGAAAGCAATATTACACTTTTTTTTCTTTTGCTATCGCCCAACATATCGAGTTGATTTATAACTTCAGTAGCATTATTATTGCAGGGTGCGTACCATTTACCACATTTTTAAACAGATTAATTCGTTTTATTTAATCGCTGAAAAATATTTCAAATTCAACAATTAAACTTGATAATTTAAACTATTATAAAAATGAACGTAACTATTGCTAACGTGAAGGAATGCAGTTATTAGCAATAGTTACGTTCATTTTTTTCACGTTTAAACACTGCATCCTAAAGTCTTGTCGTGACGTGAAGGAATGCAGTTACTTAACTCTCTATTTTTAATATTTTACTATGAGCGCATCTTTGCAACACTTTTATTTTAACATATATTGTACATTTTGATGTATTTTGTAATACATGTAAAGAATAAAGTGGTGCACGATTGCGCTTATATAAATAATTGAGGTAAAATTAGAAGAAATTGCGTATTTTTCATCAAAAACTACGAATAATACGATCTTTGAGCTTGTGTAAGTCATATAAATCCGAAAAAATGCAAAAACTGTTGTTGAAATCGTACAGAATAAAATTTCTAATAACAAAAAGTGTTAGTCAGTAGTTAAGTCAGTATAACAAAATCGAATTTTAGTGTTGTTTCAATGGCCAAAAACATGACTTATGGAACATGATCCTTTGGTTAAAAACCCTATATGCTATAAGAAAAAACATATAAAACGATTTTTGATTTTTTTAAATAAACGTACATATCTTTATGAATGCCCGTGTTGACACAAATGAACACAAATATTGTAGAGAGCCCAATTGTTATCAGCTACAGGTCTCTCCTGCACTTATTTTACAGAGTGAGCACATATTATTATATTTATTCAATTTTTTGGTCCCTTATTTCCTTTTATGACTAAACCTTCTCTATAAAATATTAAATCAAACACGTTCTTTACATCCCTGAAATTCTAAAGAATTCGCCAAGTATTTCTCTAAATACTATAGATATTCATCACTTATTGAAGGTGGCTCTAAAGTAATAGATCATTCTCTGAAAGTTCAAAAAATGGTTTAAACTTTTGTTATTAATTTCCATTACTATAATTTCTTTAAGAAAATGTTTAAAAAAGAGATTCATTGGAAAAATATTTTTATGCCTCATTGAGATACTAACTTTTAGGTATTTCTACTATACGACATAATTTTTTATGATTAATATATTTTTATTTAGCTATACGAAATAATTTTTTTATCAATAATAATTTTTTAATTCAATAAATTGCTATTTTAAAGCCGAAAAACTCGAATGCTCGTTATATTAAACTCAGAAAATTTTTATATAAAAATGCTTAAATTATACTTATATTGTGCTGTCCTTTAAGAAAACCCTTTTTTTAAAAAAAAAATCTCTATATAAAGTCTAATAAAGTATTTAAAAAATTATACATGGCTAAATTTTTACAGCTTGTTCTGACAAAGATTTTAATGTTGAGCATTTTTCATTTTATTACTTTATTACAAAATGGCAGTCAATTATGCGAGAATTTGAAAAAACAATTTTCCAAAAAAAAAAAAAAAATAATAACTCATGTTACCTGAAAAAAAAACCACACCTTCTGAAAATGAAGCATTTTTTACATATTAATGGTTTAACTTTAAAAAAAATAAAAACTTATGTAGATCATTCTAAAATTGAAATATAACAAGAAAATATGTACTAATAAAGCTCATGTTTTGCCAGAATTCTCTAATTGTTAATTTAAATCATTTTAAAACTAAATAAGCACTCCTTAGGTATTTTTTTAAACTATTTTTATTATTCTAAATGGTGCATAAAAACAGAAAAACAAAACAAAAATTTTCACTTTAGTGAAATATTTGATGTAGTACTATGGTGGGATTTTTTTAGGAAACATTTCACTATGGACACAATATTATAGTAAAGATATTATTTGTTTATAAAATTTCTTTTTAAATCTTTTACAATTCTTAGATTTTGCACGCATATCTTATAAAATAAAAGAAAATATTGAACATTATTAGGTAACTGCGGCTTCGTGATGAATGTCACATCTGGTCGTTTTGGACAGTTTTATAAAATGTAAAATGTTTTGACCAATGCACTATTTTTATCTAACATTGAACGCAAATGCCAGAATGTTTAAAATTTTGCTTTTGTGAATTCAAAATTAAATATTTTTATTCCAACTGAAAAAAATAAATAAAATTTTCAAAAAGAAAGATAGATTTTTTACGCTTTTACTGGATTTATTATTTCGAAATAATTCTTTAACTTAAAATATGTGACATTTTTCAGAAATAATAAATTTTTCTATACTTTGCTCTCTATTTTTACATGGAAATTATATTTTTATATTCAAACTGAGTTGATTTTTTTAATGAAAATTTATATCATAAACTTAAAAAAAAATGTCTTTTGTTGTTATATCATAAAAAAATCATAAATTTTGAAAAATAACAATTTATCGTTTCTTTAAGCAGTCTTAGTACATTAATGAAGGGTAAGAAATCTTGTAAATGTGATTTCGTAAAACATGTTCACAGCATAATTTATAGTATTTTGAATAAATTTGCCTTTACAATTATATAAATAAAGTTTTTTTTTAACCCATTAGCATCCGAAGCGTGCATTTCAGGAATTTATTCAGAAATTCAGAATTCATACCAGAAATTCTGATTAGTAATTTTTGCTTTATTTAATGACAGACGTTCATTTCTTAAATTATATATCCTTCTTTCGTGATCTGCAGTAAAAATTTGGAATTTTTCACTAAACTAAAAATTCCTAAAATGGACGCACATATGCGCTATTGATGCACATGGGTTATAATAACGAGCATGTAAAATAAATGTTTAAAAACTCTCATTTCTTAAGAGATTTAAAAAAAATACACTACTGATATATTATATGTATTAATATTTAAAGTGTTGGCGAACTATGTAACACTTTATGAACAAATTATACAGTATAACTTTTAAATATTTTCTAAAAAGATGAACGGAGGAATAAATAACGAGTATACACAATTTTCTGCTATGTTCATTTTTATTGTGCCTAAAACATATTATATAGAGTATTAAGTTTAATAGTTATCCCATAAGCTCAAAATGCCGTTTCTAGATTATGAAATTAAGGGGTGATCTCTGATGCGTAAAATTACTCGACATATGATCATTTAAAGAGAGGAAATATTTTCCAATCAATGGAATTCTAGTTAAAAGAGCAGTTCGTATTCATCGTAATTCGTGAACGTTTGGGCGTTTTTTTAAGTATGAAATAAAATTATGTTTATTATGATTTTAGCTATCGTCTTTTCTATTGCTATATAGAACAAAATGTCTCAGCATACTTGCATTGAGTCAGGAGGTAATATGCACTGTTGCCTGAATAAAGTTTTTTCGCTATACAGCACTTTGATAGAATAAATTCATGAGGGATTAGAAACACGGTGTTTACACGCTTTAGATTTCCAACGGAATATGACATCAGTATTTCAGACAGTGACGTAGTGTCAGGGGATGCTGCTTTTCTTTCATTACCAGTAATATTATATATTAAATTTGGTCTTACTTAATCTTTTAATGTTATATGATTAAATAAGGTCAAATTTATTATATAATAGTACTTGTAGTAAAGTTATGCCGCATCCCCTGACGCACTGGTTTCAGATTAGAAAATTTCTATTTAATATACTATATAAACCACAAAACTTACAATTGCCTTATTTAATAGCAGAATTCTTAATACATTTCTGCAATTAAACTAGTCGCTGGGGGGCACCGTAATACTTATCCATCATGGATATGCATAATATAAAATATGAAAATAAAACAAGTGTAAACTATTTATAAAATGCATTGCAATTTGAATAAAATCGTGGCTTGATGACGTCATAAACTTTAAATGCTCTATTACTGAATGCTCTATTACTAAATATCCTTATAACTCCGAAATTGATAATCATATCAACTAACGGTTTAAGTGTCTCATTTTCAAGTAAAATATATCTCCGAATTGAAATTTGAATGAAATACAGGGTCATGAAAAATCGAAGAGTGGGGTAAATATGATTACAAATATCTCGGCAACTAATTATCCGATCGACTTCATTTTTTATGCAAAATTTATTTTTTTTTATTTTTTTTATATATTCACTCTTTAAAATAAACAATCTCGAAATTTTTTATATACCTTTTATCAGAACAAATATTTCAAGAATCCGAAAAAAATATTTCCGGATAATCGAGGTTACTGAAATTTAATAAGCTTCTTCCGCTTATTACATACTAAGTACATACCATATTACAAGTCTCTATCTAAATTTGTTCGGGAGATAGAGCGTTTACAGACACACACACAGGCACACAGTCAGACGGACGGCAAATTTTTTTTTCTAAATATATGTTTTACTGAAGCTCAAGTTCTGAAACGCGTAAATCCGTCAAAAAATTTTTTCGATTTACAAAACGATTACAAGACTTACCCTGTACTACGTATGACGAGTAAGTAATAGGTAGAAATTATATATTGAAAAATTGTAATAGAAATGCACACACACTATAAAAATTTTGATTTTTTGTTTTGTTTTGTCAGATAAATGAAATTACTGCGACAGTTTTTTTTTTCGTAAAAGCCTGTATGTTGGCTGGCGAAATATTAAATTTAACTAGTGTCATTCTTCTGTTTCATACATACAGTACCCCCTTCCTTTAAAAAAATCTCGAACGACGGATAAAACACCTTGTACTAATGAATGCAAAATAAACAAAAAGTACCGTTTTAATTCGTATGAAGTCTTTTTTTTATCTTATGTATGTTTATTTTGTCACAAGGGATCGAATACATATTAAGATTTTCACCAACTTTGAATTTTGAAATGGTGTTAAACAAACTCTTCTTTCTGCCAAACGCGGAAATTGTAACCCTTCACAGTAGCAGGCGTTACATCGGAATGGGAGCTTTTCCCCCACTCAATTGTTCTTTCCCCGAAGCAGCATACAGCAGCGATCGTTTCAACGTTTGCCCATTCCACTTTTTTTCCTTCAAGTGTCAACTCCGTTTCACACAAAAATCTTCTATTGCTTGTCATTGTTGGAATGAAGGACACAATTTCAACTTTGATTCGGCTAACTATTATTAAGAAATGCAATAATCCTTCAAATTTAGACTTTTTTGAAGCAGTTTATATTCATAAATTTCGAAACGCCCTGGTCAACGTTTTTTTGAGATTACATCTCACATTTTTGGGTTGATTTACTATGTCACACATAGAAATAGGATAGTATAATATAAGAACAACAGCGCTTTTTCACGCGAGAAGTACGCTGAGACTCGGTGCCACAGGATTTCTTTCACGGACCTATGATACGTATAAATCCCTTGAGAAGAGGGGGATAGTGGGGCTTTTAAATTTTCTTTATGTTAATTGTTGATCGATTGTTGCTTTGTTAATCTATGAAGTTCCCCGTTTTAATCATGTGGGTGCGTCTATCACTCTTTTCAGAGCCACCAACTCCCTATTTTCTGTCTCCCTAAGCCAGCCACACCCGTAGGGGTCTTTGTGAATTTTTCTCAAACAGCAGTACGATTGCAAGTAGTTCAGGAGTCCAGTTATCCCATCAGCCCCAGCGCGCTTCAGAGTTGTTCCCAGCCTTGTTTTCCATCTGGTATAATTCAACTTCTTTGGTGTCATAATGCATTGCTTCCGGCTTAATCTCTTTGGTTTAACGTACGTAATAACCTTTTTGTGTGCTGTTTGGTGTCATATGAGTTTTCGACATTCAGTTTTATATATTTGGGGGGGGGGGGGGTGTCATTTTTGCGTTTTCATTGACACTGATGATGTGAGTCCAAGTTACTCACGAAACGTGCGCGTTTTAATTGTGCTTCATTTGGCTATTGTGTGTTTAAACGTTGTTTGTTTGCGTATAATTTTGCACACAAGTTTTTAATTCATCATTGGGTATTTAATATAGTACTCTTCAACTCATAAACACTTAACAGCAAAGTTCTAAAATATTTATTTATATCGTGTACTCAAACTCCTTTTTATTTAAAAAATGTATGAATGAAAGCTGGAGTAGTTAAAAGACTGCTGTATAGTATATTTTACTTTGAAAAATGTTAATATATCTATATTTTATTATCACATTGAAATTTTCATATGTGTACTTTTATATTCAATATGTACTATTTATTCACATTTTTAATTTTGCAAGCTTATTCCTGATCTAAAATAAACTGAACTTATATCTGCTCATTCATATTTTTTTATATAATCTAGACATTTTTTAAGTAATCGAGTGTACCTGAAACGTATCTAAATTCCACAAGCAAAAAGAAAGAAATTCGTCGATCCTGCTTGGCTTGTGTTGTGTTCAGGTAAAATCTAGATACTCGACCTAATGCCGGATTCTGATCTGGGCGTACACCCAGAAAAAGGAATTGATTAAAACAAGAAAACATGTTTTGTTGAGTACATTTTGGTTGTTTTAGCAAAATTTTTAGTTGAAGTAAAAAAATTGGTTTTGTTGCTTGGATAAAAAAATATTGTTAACACTCTTACAAAATTTTAACAAAATTTCATCAATTTTACTTGAATTAACAAAATCTGTTTTTTTTTTAATTTTACAATAATTTTGTAATTCCAGCAAAATTTTGTTGTTTTTGCAAAATTTAAATTGTTGTATAGTAGACATAACTCGATTTATTTGACTTTTACAGCTATATAATTAAAGGATTAACATAATTTTTGAATAATAAAAACTTTTTTTTCATTGGGACGAACCAAGGTAGTTTTTTAAATCCTCGTGTCGCATTTATTACTTTCTTCTATCTTTACAAGAGGAAAGTATTGGAATCATGAAAATTTTCGACTTCCGGTTTCCGAAGAATTTTAGAAGGTCCTGAACACGATTTGACTGTTTTTAGAAAATGACTGTCAATGACTCTATCTGTCTGTATGTGACAAAAATTGTGTGGGCGCTCTATCTCAAGAACTAATGCACGGAATTTAATAAAACCTTATATTCACGTACTTCCTGATATAAATTGTTGCTGATTAGATTTTGGTGTAAATCGCGCAACAGGTGGCGCTGCTTTGTTGCATTTTTCGTGATTTCTGCAATAGCTCTATCTCATTTTCAGCAGTGAATTACGCCTGTAATCTTTAAATAATAACCAATGAATTTTTATCCTGTATTTTGCAAGCGTAATTCACTGCTGAAAATGAATTAAAAATTAACTATGTGTTGCCGTATGCTGAAAATAGGCATAGAATGTTTTAAGGTTTAAAAAAAGATGATTTCTTGAATGTTTTGCACTGGCGTCATCTCCCCATTAAAGGCACTGAGAAAATTTAGAAGATCTACAATTAAAAGGAATTTAACACTTATTAAAGTAACTTAGAGTGTAAATTCACTCATTCCTAAAATGTGCAATAGAAATTTTTATTTACAAATAAGCTATCAGTGAAGGATTTGATTTGATTCAGTTAATCTAGCCCTGCATTTATTTAAAAAATATGTAACAGAATAGCATCGTTTACAAATAACTGCTTCGTAAACTTTTGTGCATTTATTTTAAATACACTATTAAATATTTTTTTAATTAAAATGACGCAAAGTAAAACAAATCTTTTTTTTTTTTTATAATAAACGTTCATATTATACTTAAATCTCGTTTAGAATTTTTTTTTTTTTTTTTTTTTTTGGGGGGGGGGGGTTGAATTGTCGTTTTATGTTTGCCGCCGAAACTTCCTGCTCCTGATGACATTTCCATTTTGTGCTGCGGTTGCAGCCGTTCCGACATATATAAGAGTGAGAAATGCCGAAGTTAGATATCGTTCCTTGTAGCTCAGTGGTAGAACCTCAGACCGCTGTTCTGAGGACCCGGGATCGGCTCCAGGCTTGGGCAATTTTCACTCTCTTGGTTTGCGCTTGAAAAAAAAAGCAGGATAATGTTCAAGGTTTACAGGCTTAATTCACTGCTGAAAATGAATTATAAAATAGTTAAAATTGGTTTATTTAACAAAAGTTTTTGTAGTATAAACAAAATAAGTTCGTAATATAACATATTTTATTATTTAAACAAACAAAATATATTTTGTTGAAAAAAGAAAATAGATTGTTAAAATAACACATAGCATATATATCTATGTAACAAAAAGAATTTTGTTAATTCAAGTAAAATTGAACCATTTTACTTGAATTAACAAAACATTTTTTTGCTGACGATACAAAATTTTTTTTTGGAATTGCAAAAAAAATCAACAATATTTTTTTTGTTGATTCAAACAAAATTTCCATTGACCCATATTTAAACAAAAAGTTTTGTTGGGTCAGCCAATTTTTTGTTGATTCAACAAAACTTTTTTCTAGGTGTAATAAATTCAAATCCAAAAACAAAATACGACCCAATGAGATCGGGCCAAGTTCTCGCCACCCATTCCGACCATATAAAATCTGGTCATCTCACACGATCAGAGTCATCACAAATATCATACTTCAAAAAATGGTCACACTGCGACGTCAGAGAAGAGCTCAAAACCAACCATAACGACTTTACATCGAAGTCACGTGACGTCATATCGACGTTCAGAGTGAAATCGCCGTGAAGTCACAAGGTTATACGGGAAAGTACATATGAATTAAATAGGTATTTTTTGCTTATTTTTGCATTTATTGGAACTAGTTATAACCATGAATCGTTGCAAGGGGAGGAGGATGTACTGTATGTTAAAGACGATTAATTTTCTATATCAATAGCTTTCGATGTTTAAAAACTATCCACCATGAAACATTTTCATGTAGAAGGAAATAATTGTACACCCAGAAAAAGGAATTGATTAAAACAACAAAACATGTTTTGTTGAGTACATTTTGGTTGTTTTAGCAAAATTTTTAGTTGAAGTAAAAAAATTGGTTTTGTTGCTTGGACAAAAAAACATTGTTAACACTCTTACAAAATTTTAACAAAATGTCATCAATTTTACTTGAATTAACAAAATCTGTTTTTTTAATTTTACAATAATTTTGTAATTCTAGCACCTGTTTTCGACGGATTTTAGAAGGTCCTGAACACCATTTGACTGTTTTTAGAAAATGACTGTCAAAGACTCTGTCTGTCAGTATGTGACAAAAATTTTTTGGGCGCTCTATCTCAAGAACTAATGCACGGAATTTAATAAAACTTTATATTCAGTTACTTCCTGATATAGATTATTGCTGATTAGTTTTTGGTTTAAATCGCGCAACAGGTGGTGCTGCTATGTTGCATTTTTTGCGATTTCTGCAATAGCTCTATCTCATTTTCAGCAGTGAATTACGCCTGTAATCTTTGAACGTAACTCGATTTATTTGACTTATATAGCTATATAATTAAAGGATTAACATAATTTTTGGATAATTAAAAATTTTTTCATTGGGACGGACCAAGGTAGTTTTAAAAAAAACCCTGTCCTATTTATTACTTTCTTCTATCTTTAAAAAAAGAAAGTACTCTGGTACTGGAAGAAAGTACACTGGTAAAATATAACAGTGAATTTTTATCCTGCTTTTTGCAGGCGTAATTTACTTCTGAAAATGAATTAAAAATTAACTATGTGTTGCCGTATGCTGGGCTTTGTATTGTTGTCTCATGTTTGCCGCAGAAATTTGCGTGCTCCTGATGATATTTCTAGCTTGTGTTGTGGTTGCAGCCGTTCCGACATATATAAGAGTGAGAAATGCCGAGCTTAGATATCGTTTCTTGTAGCTCAGTGGTAGAGCCTCAGAGCGTTGTTCTGAGGACCCGGGATCAACTCCCGGCTTGGGCAATTTTCACTCTCTCGGTTTTCGCTTGAAAAAAAGCAGGATAAAAATTCACTTGTTATCATTCAACGTTTACAAGCGTAATTCACTGCTGAAAATGAATTAAAAAATACTTGAAATTGCATATTAAATTGGTTCATTTAACAAAAGGTTTTGTAGTATAAACAAAACAAGTTCGTAATATAACATATTTTATTATTTAAACAAACAAAATATATTTTGTTGAAAAAAGAAAATAGATTGTTAAAATAACACATAGCATATATATCTATGTAACAAAAAGAATTTTGTTAATTCAAGTAAAATTGAACCCTTTTACTTGAATTAACAAAACATTTTTTTGCTGACGATACAATTTTTTTTTTTTTTTTTGAAATTGCAAAAAAAAAATCAACAATATTTCTTTTGTTGATTCAAACAAAATTTCCATTGACCCATATTTAAACGAAAAGTTTTGTTGGGTCAACCAAATTTTTGTTGATTCAACAAAACTTTTTTCTGGGTGTAGAAGGGATTTTCATGATACTTCCGTACATAATGTGTAAAACTATCAGAATTTGATTTCCATTCAACTATAAACATTTATCGAAAATAAAATTGAACACACAATACTATCTCTGCTAAAAATCATCATATAAAAAGAACACGCTACCAGTCGATTGGGAATGAAATTTACTATAAAATATTATTAAAAAAATATCTCGGTGAAGTCTCATATAAAACCTTGTGCTAGAGGGCATAAAAAGGTTGATTTTCTTTTCTGTTTTTATACAAGTAACAGAGTCCTATAATTTAAAAAGTACTATTTCTTTGGCTCTGCAAAAAAAAAAAAAAGTAATGCAAATCGGTTAATTTCCTACAGCATTTAAGCCGAATATTAATTTTTAAATAATAGATACCAACTCGATTGCATTCATTTATTTTCAACGCTTTTTTTAATTAAAATTTCGTTCAATAATAAATTATTTGTTTAAATGTATATCGTTTTTTTTTTGGTCATGCAAAGTCGCAATGATAATATAGGAGGGGAATATATTTCAAAATAACACGAAGGAATACACACGGATGTCCAAACATTAAGAGGCAGTGACCGGACACTTTCGATTTCAGACGTTTCGTCGAATATCTACTGAAATTCGTGACAAAATGCCCTTTAACTTTGAGGATGTAAAGAACATGTTTGACGTCATGTTTTTCAGTGAAGATTTAATACCGAGGATAATTAGGTAGGAAACAATAAATTTAATAATAAAATAATATTTGCGATCTCCAAGAAACAGAAATTGCTCAAAATGGTTCGTCACTGTAGCAAATGAAAATGTAGGTCCTGTTCAACGTTTATGTGCATTTGTGTACGAATAGCACGCATATTCTTTACGATGTTCATTTTTCTGTGAAAAATTCAAATGTTTTTTGTTTATAGAAGCGATATAGTGAGTTGCTTTCTAAAAGTATCTAGATTATAAGGGATTTTCCCGCAATTTTTCAATCAGCTCTCTGTATAACCGGTATCTTTCTGAGTTTTCACGATATTTGACTGGTCTTTTTATATGGGTTTCTCTATAGAATTGACTACTAAATCATGGCAAAAATTCTTTGCTGTAGTTCGTGCATGCGCAGTTAAAATTTATTTCATGCAACTACCCATATCTCAACGAATATTCAATATATTAATAATTGTAATTGCTGTATACTATTTGTACGGTTCTTTGTCAAATTTTCAGAAAGTGGTGTTAAATTCGGTTTAAAACTCTGCATGATATAAACAAAAAACATTTGAGTTTTTCACAGAAACGTAAACATCTTCACGAATCTACGCTCTATGTTTATACAAATGCACACAAATGTTGAACAGGACCTAAATATTCATTTGCTACAATGACAAACCATTTTAGGCATTTTCTATTACTTGGGTGATCGCAAATATAACAGCAATACTTTATTTTTACAATTATTATTCCCCCCCTAATTGTCCTCGCAACTAAATCTTCACTGGAAATTATGATGTCAAACATCTTCTTTATATTCTTGAAATTCAAGGACAATTCGTAAAGAACTTCAGTAGATAATCGACAAAACATCTAAAATCGAAAGAGTCCGGTCACTGCACCTTAATTTTTGGATATCAGTGTAATTTTGAAAAAAAAATGATATAAAATAGCTGCAATGTGGAAATATATGATAATTCTTAGCTTTTTCAAATGAATTATTTTTTAAAGAATTATGATTTTGGTAATTTGAAAGAGTAACATTTTAAATTTCTCTCAGACATCACATATCTTCTTAGTGAGCAGAAAACAAAATATAATTATATTTAGGAGATCTAAAATACTTATAGAATTAACTTTCTAGTCTCAAATATCATTCCTCAAAGAACTTTGAAACTTTTGATAATTTATTACTGAATTAAAGTTGCATTCATCTTTGTATGAATAGAAGGAAAATTTTTAAAATGCAGCAGTTATCAATCAAACTTAGTTCTTCAAAATCGATACCAGCGTCGTTTGTAAATCTAAGTTAATTTTGTGCGAAAGTAATATCAGATATTGCTTCAACAAAAATTCAAATTTCTTCTATGGGAAAACCTTTCATTTTTTCTGTTCTTTACATGTGTCGATGACATGTGAAGTTTGAGAATTGTGTATGAAATCTTTTAGTAAAGAGAAGCTTTTATTCTAGTTATCGTTGTGATTCAACTGTAGCATTTTTTGCTTTCAGCTATAATTCATTTAATTTTATTTTTTAAAGGATATACAATTTTCAGTTTCTTATATTTCGTTTTTTGCTGACTCGTGAAATCTGAAATTATTTAGAATATTCAGATATTAAAAAACAGACTATAGAGTTATTTTCTCCTAAATCACACATATGTTTAACTATTTGCCGAGTTCGGTGATTGTACATTGAATTGATCTTGCGATTAACAAAAAATTATACAAAAAGTCTAAATTATAAAATGGAATCAAGATTATCATTTAATCAAATATGGTTTTAAAAGAATAAATGAGGATTATGGGGCTTTCAAGGTCTCAGCATGGTTTCAGTTGCGAAATCGACGTGAGTGCTATCATATTTTAATCTTGTAGTTTATTCAATGATCTATGTTATAAAAAATGATTTATTTGAAATTTACGAATGCTTATCTATGTTTATTATGTGTATGTATGCTTTTCTGATTAAATTTTCACAAGTAATGGACAATATTTTCTTCATTAACATATGTAATTTTGAGTATAGTAAGAATTAATACATATTTTGAATTACACATAGATATAATACTAGATTAAATAATGTAGATTTTGTTAAATGTTTGAAAGAATAATGTTCACAATTATTAATGAATACTGTGTCAAAATATTTTATCAAATTAGTATCTGTATGAATAACTTTTTAATTTTATAGTAATGTATAGTAACGTATCTGGTAATAGTTTTAACTAGCTGATCCGTCCGAGTAACTTTCTTTTGGGGTTTCGATAAAAATAGTAATTTTCGGCGCGCATTCTGTTCGAATCAAATCTTTTTCCGAACGAAACTCCGACACTCGGCCCCGCTGCCTACGTCATTCTATAGCAGGCGGGCTACGCACTTGCTGCAATATCATTTAGTTTCAATTTCCGCCGTTAGGGTGAGCGAAATTATCTTTCTTAGTAATCTATATATTGATTAGTTCATGTTAAGTTGAATGAACCAATTCCCGTTGAAGAAGATTCCAAACATTTTTAGAACACTTTGGTCGAAATATGAAAATGCCCTAGGTCGACAGCATTCAACCACAATATCTCCCAGAACCCCACAGCTCCCGATACGCAACTATCATAGTGCACCAAACACCAGTGGTACTACGACGGGCAAGTGTGCTTGCAATGTGAATTATAAGGACACACGCGTCTATATATATATATATATATATATTATATGTATACAGGGTGATTATAAAAAAACTATCCCGATATATGAGTCCTTAACTATCACACCGTTCACAGAAACTGACTGAAATTTTGGTTTTAAGTAGTTTGAGGTATGCGCTCAAGAATCGTATGAAAAACAACAGTTAAACTCTAACAGTTACGATTGCAGTGACAAAATTTTGAAAATTTCAAATGGCAACATCTATTTTTTTATTGGAATGTGATCTTCATAGTGAAAAACCGTAAAAAGCGTTGGAACGGTACCTGTAGCACGAAAATTGCCGGCGCTAGACAGACTAAGAAGAAAAGTGAAAACAACGAATAAGGACAGAGAATCAACAGAAAACAAAACATTTTATTGTGTTTCACAAATTTTCCACGTCACACACGAAGACACGTTGCATGCGGCAGATGGTGGATAGCACCGAAAAGTAAAATGTTTTACTTTCTGTTGCTTCTCTGTCCTTTATTGGTTGTTTTCCCTTTTCTTCTTAGTCTCTCTAGCGCCGGCAATTTTCGTGCTACAGGTACCGTTCCAACGCTTTTTATGGTTTTTCACTATGAAGATCACATTCTAATAAAAAAAAAAATAGGTGTTGTCATTTGAAATTTTCAAAATTTTGTCACTGTAACCGTAACTGTTAGAGTTTAACTGTTGTTTTTCATACGATTCTTGAGCGCATACCTCAAAATACTTAAAACCAAAATTTCAGTCAGTTTCTGGGAACAGTTTGATAGTTAAGGACTCATATATCGGGATAGTTTTTTTATAATCACCCTGTATACATACACATACATATTATATATATATATATATATATATATACATACACCTATATATGGTATATATATATATGGATTATGTAGTAAAGCATATAAAGATGGTACTTTCATTTTACCATATACGAACAATTTGTATAAATGTTTTGAATATTCCATAAATATCAAATCTTAAAATTTCTGTCGTTCTTTCTTCAAAGTCTACTTTTAAGTCAGTGATATTGTATTTTTTTATGTGATACACTACATGTTTAAAGTACATGCACTACATGAATAAAGTACACGATAATTCATTTCGGCTGTAGAAATGATTGATGAGGATTAGTTGCACTTAAAGACAAAGTTTTCGTAAATATATATGATATACTGTTTGCTACATAGATGAATTTGGCACTGAAAATAAAATACATTTTTCATTATATATATATATATATATATATATATATATAACATTATAATAGAAGTGCAATATATATATATATATGTATATTATAAAACATTTTATTGTAAAAACTTTCGAAAGAAACTATTCTGATAACAATTGCATTTTATGTGAAGCAAGAATCGATTACTTTTATTGTATTATTACTTTAATTTTCTATTAATGTTATCGTTACCGTAGTTTCCCACACTTAATGATTACTTTTAGGAAACGAATAAGAACTACTCTGAAAAGTGTATTTTTTAAATGAATTAGAATAATTTTATACGTTTATTAATAATTTATTAGGCTTAAGATTATAATTGCAATTAAATCATAATTAAACTATCAGAAATATATTCATATTATTATCCACGATTTTAACGTCTTCTTAAAACTATTTTCAGTACAATAAAAATGTTAGTTATACATTATGTATTATTGTTATAAAAGTAGCACATGAAAATACATATCAGAGATATATTTTGTGTTTCCTAGAAACAACACGTATTATATTTGATACGCGTTAAAGTGTTGTAAATTATTACTATTGCTACTTTCATATTTGTAAGAAATCGAAAATTGCTGTCAAACGTTTTTAAAGTACACGGTGATTTATTTTGGCTGTAAAAATGATAAATGATGATAGTTACACTTACAGAGAAAGTTTTTATAAAAGTAAGTGATATACATTACGTATCACTCATAAATTCGGTTACATATTGATCAGTTATATTAAAATATATTAGTAAGTGTTATTGTTTATCTTAAACATACTATCTGCTACATAAATTTGTGTTTAAATAACGAATGAGCATTTATTAATAATATTAAATATTGTATTTTTGTGCTATAAATAATAACATTTTTCGGTAAATTTAAAGTTAATGATGGTTGTTGAAAGTCTCTTCATGACATCACATGATACTTGCATAAAGACGACGTATTTGTAAAATAAACGTATGAATGAGTCTTAAGCATTTGTTTAAAAATTACAATAACATGAAATAGTTAGAAAAATGAATGAACAAACGCGATTCTTCTTGAAAACTTTTAGAGAAACTTCATCAGTTTACTTGATTTATGTAATTAGTATTTGTATTTTTATAAATTATCTATTGATGAAATATTAATAATAACTGAAGCAATATCAATCGTATTTAAAATAACGTTTTCTTTCTGGGAAGAACATGATTTATTTATTTTTAATCTATCTTTTCAAAAAATATGGACATTTGTGTATACAAGCGTCTATAAGACTACCATGTAACATGAAATTGACAAGAGATGTTACCTATATACAATGTACAGGTACATGCGTATTATGTGCATTTTTCGACTTCTACACAAGTAAGTGACTGAACATTTAAAGCTGTGTTCAATGGAAATTGCAAAGTAGAAGAATTATTTTTCTGTCCCGTTTTCTAATATTTCAATCAAACTTTCACTTTTAAATTTACGAAATCTTTTAATCAAAAATTGGTATTTGTGCAACAATATCAAATAGAGATTAAATGCTTTATTAATGTAATTAAAATCGGGATTAAACAATTTAAAAAAGTCGTAGACTTTCATAAGTGTTTTCTAAATATATAAAAATAAATCGGTCAAAGGGTTCCGTACATTAAATTTATTAATTAATAAATTATTTCTACCCCTAATTTTTTTCATAATTTTAGTTTCAATAGATTCGGAAATGGGAGGGTGAGGGGAGGATATATTTTTCCAGTCTACTTTCGACGATACCTCAGAAAATATAATACCTAAAATTAAAACAAACATATTTTTGAGTTCATTGTTTCGAGATCTTTCGAACAATACCCTACACGATACATACAATCTAGTCCTTGGGGTTACCCTAATACTTACCCATCATGGATATGCATAATATAAAATATGAAGATAAAACATGTGTAAACTGTTTTTAAAATGCGTTGCAATTCGAATAAAATCGTGGCTTGATGACGTCATAAACTTTAATTGCTCTATAACTGAATTGCGTAAAAGAAATACCCCTAAAACTCCAAAAATTCTAATCATATTAGCTAACAGTTTACTACGTCGGATTAAGCGTCTCATTTCCAATTAAAATATATCTTGCAATTTGAATTGCAATTTCAATGAAATACAGTATCAGGAAAAATCGAAGAGTGTGACAAACAGGATTACAAAAATCTCGGCAACTAAGTATCCGATCGACTTCATTCCTTTTTCGAAATTTATGTTTTTTTATTGTCCTTTATATTCACTCCTTAAAACAAACAATTTCGAAAATTTGTATATACCTTTTATCAGAACGTATATTTCGTAAGTCCGAAAAAAAAGTTCAGGATAATCGAGGTTGCTGAAATACAATAGGCTTCTTTTCATTATTACGTTCATACCAAATAAGTGGATATCAACATAAGTGCATACCAAATTTCAAGTCTCTATCCCAATTTATTCGGGAAATCGAGCGTTTATAGACACACACACAGACAGACGGACGGCATTCTTTTTTATGTATTTTTCGGAATCTCCAATGTCTAAAATGTGTAAATCTGTCAAAAAAAAAAAATTCTATTTTTAAAATGATCACAAGACTTACCCTATACAACGTATGATGGGTAACTAATACTAATTTTCAAGTAATTTAATTAATATTGCGGCTAATTACCAACATTTATTTTCGAAAATGATTATAAAGTATCCTTGGATGATTCTGTGTTGATACATACCTCGAGCACCCGTCAACACCTTCGCTGACTGCCCGGAAAGTAAAGTTTCTGTGTAACGAAAAAAGGCGTTTTTCACAAAAAACTATGTTACCTAGGAAAATCGCTATATTTTTTCCTGAAGGGTTTATATAAACTCCTACTACCCCTATTTTTTCATAATTTTAGTTTCAGTAGATTCGGAAATAGAGGGGGGAGGGGACATATTTTTCCAACGATATCTCTGAAAATGTAATACCTAAAATTAAAACAAATATATTTTTGAGTTCGGTATTACGAGATATTTCACATGATACCCCACACGATAAACAAAACTTTTTTTTGAAAGTAAATTAATTAGCCCCCTAAATTTTTCCTAAACATATTTGTGAATGGCGAATAATCTGAAAATATGTGGGTAAAAAATCTTAATGATTTTCCCAAGTTTGATCAATCCACGTCCCATAGTTTACGAGAAAAAGGGCTGTGACAGACGGACGGACAGACACAAGAGTGATCTTATAATGGTTCCGTTTTACTTTTTAAGTACGGAACCCTAAAAATTGGATAACGAATGCAGTTTTATGATTAAGTTAAATTAAGTAAATTAAGACAATTTTGCTGAGTCATTTCTTTTGCATTACTGAAATTTTCAATGTCCTTTCCGACACTAAATGAGGGATGATGAAAAGATTTTCCAAAGCTTTGATCATGAGAAAAATATTTCACGTGTATAGTTATGAAACTATACTTATCTTCTTTTGTTTGAAACTGCTTTTATCTATTTTTATATCTGAATTCGTGTTAATATAAGAAGGATAAAGCTCTATAAAGTTCCTCTAATAGCATAAATAAAGACAACTACATTCGTTTCATGTGTAAAAAAGAATTTTGAGCTAGCATTAAATCATTCAATGTTATTTTTTATTATATTTCAATTAAAATATTTTTATACACATAATTTTCTTTAAATTAATATTTTATTTTGTTATAATTAGTTGAACTTGTCTGCAAATAATTATGAAATAGTCAATAATTTATATGCATCAAATAAATATTTGTTCTGCATTTGTTTCTGGTTAACATATGAAAACTTTTATTTAAAGATTTTATTTATAATTTTTGAACTAAAATATTTATGAATGCGTTCTGGCATATTTGTACTCCAAGTATCCAAAATTGATTTTGAAATAACTTAGAATTTCACAATAAATTTATTAGATAGTACTTTTTAAATCATACAATCGTTATGAAATATACTTTGGTTTTAATCCATTAACATTTCATTAAATATTTTATTTTGTATGGAATATTCAGGTAAGAAATAAAAAGAAAAGTGCCCAGTTAAACTGATGGCATTGAGGTCACAGGCTGTTCACACTAATTGTATATTATACTCTTATTTCAAAGAATAATGCCCCTCGAAAACAACAATAAATTAAGGGGGGGATTACCCCCGTTCCCCCCCTTTACACTTAACCAATAAACCCCCAAACCTAATCAGGGACGCGTCTTATCACAATGAACATATATACAAAATTTGAAGCAAATCGGATTAAAAAACCACATGAACTGCATGAAAAACCCATTTATCAAACATAAGAGGGGATTAGCCCCTTGTTCCCCTCTTTATACTTAAACAGTGAACCCCCAAAACTAATCAGGGAAGCACCTTATCAGAATGAACCTATATGCAATATTTGACGCAAATCGGATATTTCTATCAAGAGTTATCGCGTTACGTACATACATACGTACATACATACATACGAACATACAGAACCTGCGGGCACATTAGCTCTCAGTCTTTGATAGCCTGTGAGCTAAAGACTATGTATTTTTTCCATTAATTTGAAAATACCTTCACTGAATATTTGAAAATACATTCACTCAGATATCACTGAAACAAACATTTTTTATATAGGGAATCTGAGTCTCAATCCTCTTATTTATTCATAAATACAAGGTGTCTCGCTTCAAGACGAAACCGTTTTTTGTTTATAACTTTAATAATAATGAAAACTTTTTACCGATATTTTCAACAGACTAACTTTGTTTTCTATATTATGTGATAACTTCCCGAGAACTGCTGAAAATGGCCACGATCTGCATCCAAACAACACTGATCTAAACGGTATGTAATTTGGGATGTATCTCGCAGTACATGTAGGTCATTGAAATTATTAAAGTGCAATGCTCCTGATATCATCTCATTTCGCACATTCACTGCTGGACATCTAAACCATGAAGGAATAACAGAATGATATTTATTGGACAAATACATTATAATGGGAAGGACAAGTGATTACATTTTCAGAAAATTTGGAGGTATAGATCTCGAGAAAATACTACCCAAAGCAGCCACCTCTGACCGCAATAACAGTATGGTATGGGGGTCAAGATCGGTGAAAATATACCGAATTTTTTTTGGAATTGCTTTCCTCCGAACGGCTGCAATACTGCAATAGTATATTTTTTAATTAAAGCTACCTAAAATACTATTTTAAATAAACCGGAAACCCGACTGGAACCCGGTGCACTTAAAAACAAACTATAGAAATTTAATACGTATTTTAATGCAAATATCTGAAATTAGTTTATAATTGTATGTCGAATATCAATTTTATCTTTCATGTAGAAAAGGGAACATATATGCCGGGTGTCCCAAAAACATTGACCTCAGCTTTTATTCCTTAAATATTGATCATAGGCATATATTATAAATTACACAGTTACTTAAAAAAAGCACTGAATTTAATGAAACCTATTACAATTTTCAGTAGATTAAATTTGAAGAAATACAAAATTTAAATTTTTATATCCCCCCCCCCCCGTACAAAAAATTTCCCAGAGTAAAATGTGCCCCATACACTAATAAGGTCTACAACTTTGAAACTGACTTTATTCCATTATCTTGTAACGGTTTCGAGATAGGAACACTAACTCCGCAGTTTTCTGCTAGGGACGTTGCTATAGGTGCCTCATCATGTAGCGCATACATAGGTTTTATATACCTTAAATCCTTTCATGTATGTCGCTAATTCTTTTCACCAGTTATTTGTGGAGACGCGTAATTAAAGAATCACCTTATTACTTTAGTTTAGTTATATAATTTTTATCAACATGTATTGTTTTATCATGCAACATTTGAAGATTTTGTTGTTTGAATGTATGTATGTATTTAGGCCAAAATTTGTCTAGTTAGAGCTAAAAAATTATACTAGTGTATTAATAATTTCAATTTGATATATTTGATTTTTATATGTTAGGCTACAATTTAAAGCATTCTAAAACAATTAAATAATTTTTATTACAATTTGCGTTTATATATATCATGCTGTTTATATTTTAGTTCAATATTTTCTATATATTTTCGATTCTTTGTGTATTGGAAAAGGGAAAATTAACTTTATTGTACAAAGAAAATATATTTTAATCCCTTGAAGGGCGGTTGAATATGGTTTATACCTCTTATTTTTTATCAAGCAAGGCGGTCGCTCTGCCAAGCCAAGCTTAAAAAAAAACGCCACACAAACAACGCCAAGAACTGGACTAGACCGCTACTGCTTACTTACAGAAAACAATTTCGCAATGTTAAATCGACAAAACATGCCAAATTAAAATATCAGATATCAAATAAACCAAGCGTCGCAGAATAAAAAAACGAAAACTAGAAGAATCAAAGGAAGAATTTCTTCAATTTAAGACCAAACTCATCTTCATAAGTGATTTATAAACAGAGATATAGATTTTTTTTAAAACGTCGAGTTACTTAAAATGATCACTTTTTTCTTCGTCAAACTTTTTTTTCAAACAACATACAGGCCTTAATATTGGGCAGAATAAAAATAGGATTGCATTTTTGGGCAAGTAATTACGTAATCTATGTGCTTTTATAAAATCCAGTGTAAAAAAAAGTATATTTTCTATCCTTAATTAGCAAAAAACTGTTAATTAACTTGGCGATTAAAAAAATATGCCAAAACAGAGATAAAACCCGCCAACGACCATGTACCATCTGTATTATAATAGCACAAATCAGTAACAGGGGTTATAACCACATCAAATTTCGTCAGCAAGTCAGCCATTTTCTTCTGAAGATATTTAAAAAAAATAAAACTTCATAATTATAAGAACACACATTTTATCAGACAATTAAACATGACTACAACCTGTGGCAGATGACTGCTTCCAACATGAATAAGTATGAGAAATTGCCGCTCAAGGATATCGGTCTGGGTGGCTCAGTCGCAGCGCGTCATCGCGGTACGCTCAAGGTCCCCCAGGTTCGAGTCCTGGCCCAGGTCAATTTTTCACTCATGTTTGTTTAGTGTATTTAATTGTATGATAAAATGCGTGTTCTTATAATATTGTAAAATAAAGTAATCAGACGTAGTGTTTATGCTTTAAAAAATATTTTAAATATATAATTTTCGTTTTTAGAAAGATCTTTAAAAATAAATTAGTTTTTGAGGGAAGATGTACCTTCTAAAATGTATACATTAAGTGCAATCGGCATTTAAATTTTCTTTCCAAACGTAATCAAAATTTTTGAAATGAATTAAATGTGATTCATTTATTTCTAAAAAAAAAAAAAAAAAAAAAAAAAAAACACGGTAAGGGACAGGCATTTTGTTCGCAGGAATACCTTTCACGTCATTTTCCTATAAATTAATGAAATCCAGTTGTTAAATTATTTTTGTTTTAGAAGTGAAGTTTCCATTTAAATTTATTGTAACAGTACAATGTTTAACTGAATAAAATAATGTAAATCTAAGAAATTGCTAAGAAATTCCAAACATGCACAGGGCAACGCAAAAAAAAAAAAAAATAAAAAAAATAAAATAAATAAAAATAAATAAATAAACAAAAAATAAATAAATAGATAAATAAATAAATAAAAATCAGCTTTCAGAAATTCTAAAAATTGTTCGTATATCTTAATTACAAGCTAAAGGAGGGTTTATTTCTATATTATTCTATATATAATAGTAATTTCAGCAAGTACTATTGAAATCCAATGCGATCTGTTTTAAACTTTTAGTTTATAACACATGATAAAAAAATTATAAAACTAGTCGTTGGGGGCCACCGTAATACTTACCCATCATGGATATGCATAATGTAAAATATTAAAATAAAAATGTGTAAACTACTTATAAAATGCATTGCAATTCAAATAAAATCGTGGCTTGATGACGTCATAAACTTTAAAGGCTCGGTTACTGAATTGCTTGAAAGAGGTTTTTCCTTATAACTCCAAAAATAATAATCCTATTAACTAGCGGTTTATTGCATCTGATTAAGCGTCAAATTTCCAATTAAAATATATCTTTAAAGTGAAATTTGGATGAAATACAGGGTCATGAAAAATCGAAGAGTGTGGAAAATAGGATTCCAAATATCTCGGCAACTCATTATCCGATCGACATCATGCTTTATGTAAAATTTATGTTTTTTTATTGTCTTTTATATTCATTTCTTAAACTAAACAATTTCGAAAATTTTTATATACCTTTTATCAGAACGAATATTTCGAGAGTCCGAAAAAAATAATTCCGGTTAATCAAGGTTATTGAAATGAAATAGGTTTCTTCCCATTATTACATACTAAGTACATACCAAATTGCAAGTCTCTATCTCAATTTATTCGGGAGATAGAGCGTTTACAGACACACACACAGACACACAGACACACAGACGGACGGCAAATTTTTTTTTCTAAAAATATGTTTTTCGGAATCTCCAGTGTCTGAAACGTGTAAATCCGTCAAAATTTTTTTTTTCGATTTTCAAAACGATTACAAGACTTACCCTATGATGGGTACTACGTACCTACTACGTATGATGGGTAAGTAAAAGAATGGCGCGTCACATTTCGGGGAGGGGATGGGGAGGGGCGTGAACAAAATTAGGAAGTATAATAAGGCTATCTGTTTGAAACTTTACGATATTTTATAACACATAACATAAATTTTAAAAATAAAGCCGATTAAAAAATTATAGGGAGGGGCGGAGCGTGTTTTGCCTACACAAGGGGGGGACACTTTTCTAAATTTTAACAATCTCCGTCATGTCACATATCGTTACAAAGGGCTGTGACCACTTATTCATGTTATGCATCACAGGTGTCACCCCCACATTTTGCGGCCCCCCCCCCGACACTATTCATGTGATATATTGTTCGAAAGGCCTGTGACTGCTTATTCATATTATGTATCTTCGGGGTCCATCCTCCCACTTTCTCCCCCCCCCCCTCCTCAAAGGGGGCACTTTTCTAAATTTTGCCGACACCTCTCATGTGATATATCGTTGGAAAGGTTTGTGAACGCTTAATCGTATTATGCAGGGGGGGGGGGGGTGTATTGTCTAAATTTTGCACATACCCCTCATGTGATACATCGTTGGAAAGGTCTATGACAGCTTAATCCTATTATGCATCTCCGGTGTTCATCCCTCCACTTTTCCCCCCAAACGCGATTAGCTTTCACCACCAGGGGGCGCTTTCCTATCTCTGTTTCTATGGGTCGGATCACGACGGGGTATGGCTCATTCGACTCGACATCGATAGAGCTTTCCGATTTTAGTTCGTTTTTTCACCACCAGGGGGCACTTTCCTATCTCTCGTTCTATGGGCTGGATCACGACAGGGTATAGCTCATTCGACTCGACATCTATAGCCTTCAGTGCCCGAGGTTCATATAGAACAGATTGCGCTACCTGGTGGTGGAAGATGGAACTTGAGCGTGTGCAGCACGACTGCTGCTATACGGTGCCGAAGGAAGCGGGGACCCGTGTCGGAAGTTCGTTTGGTTAGAGGTTTATACTATTCGATGTGCAAATTAAGGGATTATCCGGTGCCGAAGGCAGCGGGGAACCAGGTCGGAGGTTCTTTCGGTTCAAGGTTTATCTTATTCAAGGTTTTACAAGATTCGAGTCCCCGATGTAAATTAGGGGCCCGCTAACGGGCGAAACCAGCTAATGCTAATAATAAAAGAGCGTGATACCACGTGTGATATCAAAAGCAGCACTGACACGATATGTACGTATTCCATTTTTATTCATTTCTTGGATAAGTCAGTGATATTTTTTAACGGGGAATAACAAGTATTATAACAAGCCACATTTAGTATGTTGTTTTTAAGAGTGTAATTAGTTTAATTGCAAAAATCTACTGGTATTTCTAGTTAACCCTTTAAACAATGACTGCAAGTAAAATGTAATTTTAAATTATTTCTCATGTTTAGATTATTTAAATTATGTTTAATCTATTTTTAAAAAAAGAAATGGTATCTACAAAAACAACTTTTCAAAAATAAAAAAAGCCAAGCGTAAAAAAAAAAAAAAAAAGTTGTGGCTAAAAAATGGTGTGATATCAAATTTCCAAGTTATCATATTACTTATTTAACTTTTAACTTTTCCATTAAATAATAACATTCCCATAACATTTCCATTAAATAATAACTTATTTAACTTTTCCATTAAATAAGTTATCATATATATATATATAAGTTGAGTGCCTACGTATATGTTAATAGAAATCGTTTTCTCCTGTACTAAATACATCCTAACGAGTTTCGGAAAATTCAATTTTTTTCAAATTATGCATGATGGGCTTGGCGGCCATCTTTCCATATTTCTAAGCATCCAAATTTCTAAAGTAAAAGCGTAATATGTTTGCAATGTAATATGTTTATAACAATTTCGAACTTCAGATTTTAACTACGGACAGATAAATTAGATAAGACTGTTATTTTGAGAAATTGATTTTTACTAGTTTGAAAGTAGTAATTACTCTAAAAAATAAATCATAAGATGAATCTTTAAGGTAAGTCATCATTATCTTAAGACACAATTTTCAGAGCATACAAGTCTATAAATGAAACCTTAAAACATTTGCTTAAATAACAATTTTGAACTTCGGATTTTAACTACGTATTTGAGTTCTTAGAATTTTGTAAATAATATGCAAAGATGGCCGCCAAGCCTATCATGCATAATTTGAAAAAAATTGAATTTTCAGAAACTCGTTAGGATGTATTTAGTAGAGGAGAAAACGATTTCTATTAACATATACGTAGGCACTCAACTTATATATATATGATAACTTATTTAATGGAAAAAGTTAAATAAGTAATATAATAGCTTGGAAATTTGATATCACACCATTTTTTAGCCACAACTTTTTTTTTTTTTTACGCTTGGCTTTTTTTACTTTTGAAAAGTTGTTTTTGTAGATAAAGATTTACACTAGAATTTGTTAATGAAGTATATCTTGTATAAAGTTGGAAAAAAGAAAGTAGAGGGGGGTTTGGGGGCTGTAAAATTGTATTTCCTTATTTTCAAATAAAAATTTTGGCGTGAATTCAATATTACAGAAACACATTTTCTTGCCCTGAAAGGGTTAAATATGTGTATCAATTAAAATGCGAATCCTTAAACATATCAAGCTTGACAAATTTCATAATATTTTCTTCCAATATATGTGTAATTAAACCATCAGTTGTAAGTCTCAAGGTTTGGTTCATTTCAAATTCTTAATGTATTTTACAAAGTAAAGTAAAATATAAACTATGTATGTATTTCATAAAAACATTTATGTATTTAGGCCATTTTTCTCTTATTAGAGCTAAAATAATTACACTAGTAGTATATTATTAATTTTATCTTAATTTATTTGTTTTTATCTGTAAGGCTATAATTTAAAGCACTTAAAAAAATTAAAGAATTTGTATTCCAATTTGCGTTTATAACATGGTCTTTATATTTTTGTTCGACAATTTCTATTTATTTTGAATTATACGTGTATTGTAAAAGGTGAAATAAACTTCCCTCTACAAAGATCTATAACGTTTAATAGACCTATAAATTAAAGTACGATTACACAAAAATATAAAGTCTAACAAATTTCGTATATTTTTATCTCAATATATGTGTATACCATCAATTTTATGTCGCAAATACTTTATGTATTTTACAAATTAAAGTAAAACGTAAACAACATAATATAAAACGAGATTTTTTTGCATTCATTTTAAATGTTTTTTTTTCCGCTTTAGAGAACCTAGATACCATCAAAACTAAATTCCTTTCATGGTTTTAAATTCTAATATACAAGCTCGTTTTCTAAATAATGCAAATATTCTTATTTAAATACTTGACGACAGAAAACCTGTTTCACTTTTTTTTCCCATTGTTTGATAATAATGCTTGTTTAACTAGAGACGCGTGCATTATCATTCAAACCGGATAACGTCTAATCTTTTATGAAATTTCTTAAGAATGTAATTGACTATTTTGATTTGTAAGATATTCCGGAAAAAAATATGTTTCTTACAAAATGAAATAAATTCATATTTTTCTTGGAATTTCTTTAACAAGAAAATTTGTTTATGTACGTTTTTATCAAAATGCCACTGAAAAATGTATTGCAAGTTAGTTACAATGTATAAATATGTTTTTAATATATTTCTGATTATTTATACGAATTTTTTCAATTTGTTGTAAATATTTTTATCTTAAGAAATTAATTTTTTAATTTTGTCATATTAATGTATGTAAGTATTTAGGTCAAATTGCTTGTATTTAAATATAATCTCCGTTGTTTAAACTCGATCATTTAAAAATATAATGCGTGACAAATTTCATAGCTTTTTATTCCGATATGAATGCATTATACTAGTATATTATTGAAGTTAATTTTATGTATTTACTATTTTGGATGCGAACAGTTCTTCTACATATTTTGAATAGAATTTTATGCCCTTTTTAATCGCAGAAAAATATTAGAAAGTCTGAGATTATATTAGAGAATTACAAATTCCATGATTTAAATATTAAATAAAAAGTTTCTAATTTGAAATAGTGACGCTATATTTCTTGGCAATTCCGAAGAGTGTACGCACTTTGCATATAAGGTTACAATTTAAAGCATTCTTAAAGATTAAATGAATTTTTATTCTAATATTGTCATTGTGCCTAAATGAGACGCGATTCAACATAGTTTTGTCACATTTAGGGTATATTTGGCATTTTATTAAATAAATATATATTTTTATTAAGCAGAAAATTATTGAATACTGGCCCTTTAGTTCCAAAACTTACTTGTTTTTTAGAGTGAATAAAAAGTCCTTCCTGCCTGTACCGGGAGAAAAAGGTAGCTTCCATAATCCATGTTTTTAAAATTCAACTCATTTTCCTCAAAACACCCGAAGCTAAAAGGAATGGAACCCGAATATAGAATATTCCATCCCGGTTTTCGTTAATACTGAATTTGAATGCGAATTTGAGCATGAGAGTTACAGCATAACAAAAATCAGATTGTTTCAAAATATCAACCAACCTAGAATTTCAAACAGTTATATCTCAGCTGTTTTTTAAGATAAATCCAAAACACAAAAATGCTCTGGAATCCTTGTATCATGATCTAACACTTAACAGAAAAAACTTATTCAATTTGTAATTTTTTATACATATTTTTGAATTAAAAAAATTAACTAGCCACCATTTTAATAAAAAGATGACGCATGAAGCTGGTCAACGAACTCGGTCAAGACCTTGGTATGTCCTGTACATTTGATCAGTCACATTCATATCGGTTCATAAATACGAGACTTATAGATCAGATTGTTTCAAATTACCAGCCGCTCTAGAAATTCAAACTAACATTTCTCTACAATTTTTCAGATAAAGCCAAAACGAAAAAGTCCTTCCGGTCTGTACTGGGAGGAAAAGGTAGCTTTCATAGTCCATGTTTTTAAAAATTCACCTCATTTTACTCAAAACACACGAAGCTAAAATGCTTGGAACCCGAATATAGAATATTCCATCCCGGTTTTTGTTAATACTGAATTTGAATGCGAATTTCAGCATGAGAGTTACAGCATAACAAAAATCAGATTGTTTCAAAATATCTGCCAACCTAGAATTTCAAACAGCTATATCTCAGCCGTTTTTTAAGATAAATACAAAACGGCCCATTTAAAAAAAACCACTTGCCAAAGACATTTTCTGCTGACCATAGTCAAGGCATACAAAACCGCCCCAACAGCGGGCCTTCAGTTACTGGCGGGCCTGATTCCAATACACCTACAGGTCAAATATGAATCAACATATGGAACAATAACAAGGTTAAGAGAAACATGTAAATTATACGGTAATACAGTTCAACCAACAGACTATGATAACAAATTAAACATATGGGAAACGCATCCAGCAGAAACAACAGAACCAAAAATAGGCTATAATGAAACAGATATAACAATTTATACAGACCGTTCAAAATTGGAATCAGGCGCTACGGGATCGGCTTTCGTAGCATACAAAAATGACAAAAAAATTAAACTATGCTCAACACCATTGCGGAAAAATAACAGCGTCTTCCAAGCCGAACTATTGTCGATACTAACGGCAACAGATTGGGGCAACGAAACAGGGATGGATTATAGCATTCGCTTGAACTGCTTATCAGCAATACTAGCACTCGACAAACCATTCAACACAGTGAAACTAATTGCAGACATACAAAATAAAATAAGAAAATCAAACAACAAATTTAAAATTAATTGGGTTAAGGCACACGTTGGCATCCAAGAAAATGAGGATGCCGACAAATTATCAAACATTTCTTGCCCCGACCCCCCTCATATGTGCCAGTGGGCTGTTTTTTTATTCTATTTGAACCACTTTTTGAAAAATAATATCTGCTTTATACTTATGTTTGGATATTTTGTAGATAAATCTGCCACAAAGAAAATCTTTTGAAAATTGTAGTACAAATGAATATAAAAATAGTCGCCAGTCCTGGCCCGTAATCAAAAGGTTAACTTTGTCTCCAAATTAACATGGACAATGTTTTATGGGCTAGATTCACGATTTTGAACGAATAAAGTAAATTTTAAAAAATGGGAATATTAATGTTCAGGTACATATAAAACTCATATTAAATTAAAAAATTCTTCTCCTTACTTCAACGGATGTTTAAAGAGTTAATTACCATGATACTTATTATTACATGGTAAATTTATTAAAAGGAATGTGAAAAGATTCTTTGAAGACGAGCCTTTGTTTCATTAGTGTAGGTAATGAGTCCTACACAAGAATGAAATGAGAATTTTTGAAATCGAATTTTCTCTTCTCGACACAACTTAAGAGTATAAATTTATTTAAGCGTGAATTTATTTCACTGGTTTATTTAAGGAATAAATATATAGTGATGTAAAATATTTAATTACTGTTCATGCAGCTGAAAACAGATTATCTAAATACAACTGCAAACCACAGTCACCAAAACCAGAAGTTTTAATTTTAATTTTCAGTTTCTTTCAGATTAAAAGTTTTAATTGTATTCTATCATATAGCTAAAAGGCATTCAAAGATTTCGTTAAAACGCAGAAAAGTAATTACAGGTTATTTAAAATGAACCAGGTAACCTACATAATTATAATTATAATAAAAATATTTATTGTTAATAACATACTTGATTATAATCCTTAATGTAAAATAAAAATATTTTAGTTAGAAAGAAATATTATATTAATTTTATAAAATTATGATACGTAAACTTTATTAATATTTTGGGGGGAAAAGTAATTTTTGAAAATGTCTAAAATAATCGAAAGTTAATTAGAATATTTTTATAGACAATACTTATTTTGTCGGAAGAGAGCAATTTTAATTCAGAAAATAATTATAAGTGTGATAATTTAAATTACGCCTCAGTTAATTGCTTTTGTTAGCATTTTAATAAATATAATCACATTGAAAAAATTGATAGAGTGTAAATTTAAGATTATTTATTTGTTTAAAATTTTGAATTTTAATTAGTAATTTGTATTTGAGTTTGAACTTCACTCATAAATAGTATTTTGAACATACTTGAAATTGATTTTACTTTTAATTTATCAGTGTGAAAGAAGAATTCATTAATTGAACGGCATACCCAGAAATAGCCGATAATCAACCAGAAATGCGATTTGTTTTGTTATAACTTTTTAAAATTTAAAATATATAAAAATATCTTGTCTTATAGTTGGTAGGAAGTGTGTTTTCATTCTTCTTAAAGCTAGGTAATGAAAAATACATATTATAGTGTGAATTGACGTGAAAAATTAAAGAAGTCCTATGAAAACTCATATAAATTGAATGATTTCGCTTCTAAAAGCACGGAAATTGCACAGGATCTTTATTTGGCAATGCCTGACATATCTCCAAAATTCAAAATATATTCTATTTCTGAAAAAAATAAATTTAAATAAGAAAATAATACATGTTTTTTAAATCAGGGCACTCAAAAGACAATAAGTATGAAGCGAAAATAAGTACTTTTTAGAAGTACAAATAAATTCATGACAATAACATGCTCTAATCGAGAGAGGTGTGCAGATTTCAGATCGTTAATTTTTGATTTATTTGTATTAGTTAAAAATATATACACGTTTGAATAAACTGAATATTATTTTCAAAAATTTATTTAATTCGTGATATCAGGGTTCGTACGCTTCAAGGACTTTCAAGCACCTTTTACCAGAATTTTTGTAAAGTAACATTTGGCTTATTTAAGGAAAAGAAATTCTATCTTCACATACAGCGACCAGACTCTATGACATTTCTGGTACTAAAACACTTAAATTTTCCTGAATCCCCTGATGCGTACGAACCCTGGATATAGTAAATTTCTTCGAAGGATTTAATTTTCAAATAACATAAATAGTGAAAATTAAATTTTAAAGTCCTCTGATTCCTTAGTGAATATAATGTACTTATGAGCAACTTTTTTAAAAATTTCAATGTAGATTTAATATTTATAGACACGTAAAGGTTCAGTTTAATTCTACCTTTTGAAAATAATATTTATCTTCGCACTTTACACTAGTGTAATTAAAGGAAAATTCAATTCCTCTTTGGCATTGCAGCAATTTTCTTGCAAAAAGTTTGGATAATCTGACGCAGACAAATCAGTTTTACATTATAATGAAAAAATTCAATCAATTCCCTTCTAACCCCAAAATTCTGTTAAGATTTTCTTCAATTCATTAAGTTCTCCCATAAGTTTGTCACCTCTAATAGAATTTATTATACTTGTGTTTATAAAATGTCCATTACAAATTACTTACTGGTATATGTCTCATTTTTCGACATATTTGCCGTCTTTGTCCAAGCATTTGTTAAGTCTGGGTACAAGCTTTTGTATCCCACAGTAATAGATGTTTACCGGCTGTTGTCGTCGAAACCACATTTCAACTTCGATTTTCATCTCATCATCGCATGAAAGTTTTGCTCTGCAAGATGTTTCTTCAGGTAAAGGAATAAGTGGTAGTCCCTGGGTGCAAAGTCGTTGTGGGCATCAGATATCACAGATGACCTACCTGTTCTGGGTTCTTCATAAACATTGCTCCTACCTCCAGAGAATGCACAATATCACTTCGTTACATTTTGTAGATTAATATTATGTTCCCATAGACGGAAACAATTTATTTGTGAAAATCCACTGGATGCTCACATTTTGCAAGAATAAAACGTATGACGGAACGTACTTCACATTTGGCGGGATTCTGAATTCATGCAGCCATTATAAACACGTGCTACACGAAACAGACTTACCCTACAAATACGAATGACTGCGAGGGAAAGGTTAAATGTTCACGGTTAGAATATGTGTTGCCTACGCGCTCATTAAAAGTTTTTCTTTCCTGCTGTCTAAGGTGTATCTTTACTTTTCGAAACCCCTCGTGCATTGAATTTAAACAAAATTTGAAAGATAACGACGAATAGCTTCTGACATTTATATTAAAGCTCATTATTATAAAATTATTCCAACCTTTAAGTCTATATCTTCAGCGAAAGTTAAATTCTATTAAATATCCATGTAATATACAGGGGTCTTAAAAAAGAAACAGTAGTGGAAATAGTTTTAATCCATACGCTGGTAAGACAAACACAAGAGACTTTTGAAAACCGCCTGGTGTTTAAAAAACAGGAGTTTGTTATGTTACATAGGTAGCTAAATAGTTGAAGAGAACGGAATTCAGAATAATAATAAATAGCTTCTGATATTTATATTAAAGCCCATTATTATAAAATTATTCCTACCTTTAAGTCTATATCTTCAGCGAAAGTTAAATTCTATTACATATATATGTAATATACAGGAGTCCCAAAAAAGAAACGTTTGTAGAAATAGATATAATCCATACGCTGGTAGGGCAAACACAGGAGACTTTTGAAAACCTCCAGGTGAAACACTGGAGTTTGTTATGTTATATTGGTAGCTAAATTGCTAAAGAGAACGGAATTCAGAATAATTTCAGGCAGAATAATAAGTGCAGGCTTGTGCACGCATGATGTTTTTCCTGGAAGAGTGTTGTTATATTATCGAAGTGTATTTTTCCAAAATATTTTTTTTTAATGACTGAGAATAATGTTTCTTGAGAAGTCTGGTGAACAGCATATGGTCTATCTGACTCTCCAAGTAACCGAATAATGCAATGATTATGTCATTATCTGACATGTTTAACCCTTTCCGGCACAGTGGTACCACTCCGGGCACACCTAATTTTAATTCCAAACTTGCATTCGACACCAAGAATATTTAATAAAATTTTGTTTCTACAATCAAAGCTTAAAATAAGGAATTCTTATTTTCTAAAAAAGTCGTTTGTAAATTCCGGTGTCAGTCAGTAATTTCTTATTTTACGAACAGACTTTGTCTGTGCCGGAAAGGGATAAACAAGTCTTTGTGAATAGGATTAAGAATGCACATGCGTGTCTAGAAGCTGGAGGAGTGCAATTGGAACGTCTATCGTAGTTTAGAAGAAATAAATACATTTTTGAAATTTCACTAATTTTTTGGGGTACACCGTAAATCGGAAATCTATTATTAATTAACTACACTCAGCATTAAAATTAAACTAGTTCTATACCATTTAGTGAACTATAAAGAAAAGCGACGGATATAAAAAAAAATTAAACTCTCTTACTTTTTCTTTAAAGCGTAAATGTCATATTTGTTTTTCGAAGACACAAACACGTAATTTTTCTCTAGCTTAATTCAAAGGATCTTTGCCTAAATATCCTACGATTGAGTATTGTATGTAGTTGTTTTTCAAGTATATATCTTTATCACCCTGAGATCTGAAGTACAATTAATGCTACAAATACTCATTCATTGCTTTTGCAGAAACAAATTATTTCATAGATGACAGAAAAAAGACGTTTTCTGAAATTGATACTTTAGAGGACTTGTAATTTAAGTTTACAAATATGGATCTAAATTTACTAGTCCCCTAAAATATTAATATAATTATCAATAACCTAAATTCACACAATCACAAATTTAGGGATTTAAACAAGTGAATGAGCTACAACACCTCAAAAAATGTTACTGAGTATTAAAGTTAAATAATTATGAAAATTACTAACTTTCTTGGCCACACAGTCTTCAAGGTATTTTGCAATCTCGGATGAAAATAACATTTATTTTATGAGGAAATCAGAATTGATGCTGCCATTGATTGTTTTTGCTTTTAACCCTTTGTTGCATACTGTCCATCACATTGGACAAAAATGCTATTTTTTACCTACAATAACGTTATTTAATTGGTATTTTGTTTATTAATTATTGTTTTTAAACTTCTTCACCTAATGCATAATTGAAGCACAAGTATAAAAATACTTCCTTTGTTTTGATTTGGACTATAATAGACAGGCTGTATTAAAAAAATTAAAATTATAATACACAAAACATTTTTTTTTCTCCTTCTATGTGACCATTTTACTTAGAAAATAGCAAAGTTAATGTTGGGTATTTGTCAGTTTTCATGTATGCAAAAAAGGGTTAAGCTATTCATCTATATAGAACTGAAGTCGAAAGGTAAAAAAAAAATCAAAGAATCTATTTTTTATGAGGTATAGAATAGAGGTTTACATTTGTGTAACTCGGATCTGAAGAGGTTAGAAAGGCATTGAAAAACAAATTCTGCGTTATCCATTTCAGTAAACTTACTAAGTTTTTAAAAGTATTTAAAATGTTTGGCGAACAAAAATTGTGCATTCTATCCATAGTTGTTATTTTTACGCTTTTTTTCTTACCACTAAAATATTTCAATCCTGGTGCAATATGCTTCCAATTCTATTCATGGTATATCATTTTTCATTTGTTTGATATTTTATTAGAGTAAAAAATACTGACTTATTGAAGAAAACAACCCACTGCAGATGTATTTTTTCATGTATTAAATGTATTTTTAATGCAATTAGTATAAAACAGGTTTTCTTCTGTTGAAACAATAGTTTTTAAACTTAAAATAAAATTTATAATAAGCCTTATATATAATCAACACTCTTTCATTTTAAATGAAGCAACATCAAAAATAATGTTGCTTTAGAAAAGAAAAATAGAATTTTGAATATAAAATAATATGTTTTAAACAAATTCTAGCTGAGTTTACTTCTTACTTTAAAAAAATATATATTAACAAGAATAATTTTGGTATTTCTACAGCAATTCATATGAAGGAAAACAAATTAAGAACAATATTTCTCCTCCCCTGCCTAATGATCCCCTGCAAATTTTCTTTCAATATCTGAAGCATCCACTTACTGACTTTTACTTATATTACTTTAATATAAGTAAAAGTCAGTAAGTGGATGCTTCAGATATTTGTAGATTTGTTGAGAATAAAATGCCATCAAAAGTGTTGAGACAAGTGTAACTAGTATGATTACACTTCCCTCAGTTCCAGTAGTTACACTGCCTCCCTACATGTAATATTTGTGGGGCAATAGTACGAAAGCTGAATAAGATATAAGCAGTTAAGTGCGAGTTTTAATCACAAACAAAGGATTCATACAATACATTTATGAATTATTAACTGCAACATTACAAAACATTGTTGCCAAATGAATAATAAGATTTTGTAAAAAACTATAAAACGTATGATTATAATGATAAAAAATGAAATTGTTCATGTTATTTTGTGTAATTCGTGATGTTCCCGTCCTTGTCAAGTGTTGTAATTTTATATGATATATTAAACTTTTGTTCGTCATTAGAACGGCCTTTTATCAATTACCATACTTCCACGATGATCAAAGTCTCACAATATATTTTTGAGAACCATCATACAATATCATTTTATATTTTACTAATAAGTCTAACTACCCCATTATTTCATTTACCTTCACTTCACCTTAATTCAAACAATACCTTTTCTTACAAAAAAAAATAAAGCTAAAAACATAAGAGATAAATCCTGTAAGTGTTAAATTATTCTTAAAGTTAAACAACATAAAACAGTAAACATTACGTCTCTGCATTAAATACAAATCAGCTAAGTCCACAATATCATTAAACCTTCATAATTAAAATTCTAAATGGTGTTAAGCAAGAAAAATCAAGGTGCAAAAATTAAAATTTTAGAGTCGTATTTTGAAATCCTAATTCTTTTTTTAACTCTTACACATTTTAATTTCTGATATTTTTAGAAATGACATTTATTATTATACATTTAACATGGGATTGCTCTTGCTTGCTTAACAGCAGAAAGTAAAGAATTAACGCTGTATTTTTAAATGAAGGAAAAATAAGAAAAGTATAGTTTTTGAAGAATATCTAGCTACTCTCTTAAATAGCTGTCTAATTAAAGTTGCGTTGGAGCTAATTAATGTAATTGCAGTTTAAGAATTTTGGAATATGAAAAATGTATTCACGTTAATTCTCGAAAAAGAAGTAAGTTCAAATATAAAATATTTATGTATAGTAAATGACATTAATGATAATATATTCCAAAAGTTACAAAACAATAAAATAAAAGATTAAAAAAAGCTTTAAACAATGAATTGATTATGGAATTTTGAATAAGCTTTGGACTTTCTTTTGTGTTTTTGAATAAGCTTTGTGATTTTTCGTATGTGAAGCATATTTTTAGTAAAATTTTCGTTATCGATTTTAGCATTGGATAAGGATGTTACATAATTATCTTTTTTTCTGTTAATTTTTCATGAAAAAATATTGTAAATAGTTATCTTAACAATTTTAAAATTAAACAAATATATTGAATTACGAAACGTATTTTATATTTTATAAATCGTTTATAGACTACGAATTGCTAAGTTCGCTAAACTTCGTCACATAATGCATCATATTACGTCGGTTATTGTAAAGAAATGCAGTTTATTCAACAGAAAATGCGCAATTAGTTTAAAAAAATCTGTAGAATGGTTTTCAAAATGCATATGGTTTATTGATATCATGTGTTATGCACAACAATCTCCAAATTATTCACCTCCTGCAGCTATTCATGTCTGACAGCGCGAGTACATTTTACGAAAACATTCCTGGAATTCTTTGGACAAGACGGTCTTCATTGCGACCGTCGCAGCTTCCTCAATCTTAGATTGACCCTTGAAACGGCGGCGTCTTTTGAAAACATCTTCGCAGGAGAAATTGCTCTTTCACCGTTCATCTGTTTCAATATGCGTACTCTTTCTGTCCGTGATTTCTTCAAAATGTGGAAGATTTTGATATTCACATTCTGCAAATACCATTTATGCTTTGAACGAATGCAAACAACTACAATTCACTAACATGTCTTGTCTGGAAAATCGTGCATTGCTAACGTACATCTTCGTCATCACCTCTCACGTCACATGTGCCTCTATGCCATAGTAATACGTAATCTTTTGGGAATTTAGGAGACGCAAAGATGCTATTTTAATACAGAACGTTCCCTTAAATTTCATCAAATTCTTACTTTCTGAGGTTTTTCTTTTGCTCTTCTCTCATGATATCTGAAGAAAAGTGAATTTTTCCGGAATCTTGGCTGACTCTGAAGTTGTAGAAAGTTATATTAAATATATGTAAAGGTCTCGGATTAAGAAGGAAAGGTTCCTGTAGTTTTTTGCTGGCGATGTTCATTGTAGCGATAGTATAAATTTGATCAGCCTCTTAAATAAAATCAGCAGTTTCTTTTCAGCCACCGTTCACGATAAAAAATAATGAAAAGTCACTTTGAATAGAAATTATGGTTTCTCTATATACAGTGTGCCCGCTAAAGTCCGTTGTCACCCCAATAATTTCTGAACGGTAAGAGCTATAGTCATAAAAGTGGGGGTCTAGGTATAGTAAAGTTGCCATGCGCTACGCAAGAAAACCACTTACAGCGCCACCTGGTGGCTAAATTTGGAGTTAGCGTTTTTATTTAAAAAACGGTACGAGATACGGGGAAAAAGGTCAATTACAAAGTTATTCAGCGTCGTCGATTTATTACAAAAAAAAATCTTGCTCATAAAAATGATACAAATGAAAATGACAAAGCGCTGATGTGTTTGATAGCGTTGTACAAAACTGCACTTATCGGAAATGAGGCTCATCTATCAGTGATACTCAAAATGGTGTCCTTCAGCAACAATACACATCTGGACACGGGATTGTACTTCCAGCTGCACATTGTACAACATGGCAGGTGACACGCTGGCACAAGCTCCGTAATATGGTTTCGAAGTTCCGGAAATGTTGGTGGAGAGGTTGCATACTCTCGCTATTTCATGTATCCCCACCATTTATATAAAATGAAAAAAAATACTTTTTTATGGTATGTGATATTAAGATTCATTTATGTAAATATGAATACTGCATATCTATTGACAATTGAAACTCTGGAGTGTGACCTTTTCTATTTTCTTCCGCATTAAGTCGTGTTACAATTGTGCGAGTTTAGAAACAAATAAATATGCATTTTCCGCCTTCTACTTTTAAAATTACTTTACGTAAGATGTCTTCTCTTACTAAATCATGTTGCTGAACAACTTTGTAATTGACTTTTCCCCCGTATCTCTTATTATTTTTTAAATAAAAAAGATAATTCAAAATTTAGCCGCCAGGTGGCACTGTAAGCGGTTTCCTTGCGTAGCGCATGGCAACTTTACTATACCCAGACCCCACTTTTATGACTATAACTCTTGCCGTTCAGAAATTATTGGGGTGACAACGGACTTTAGCGGGCACACTGTATATCTGATATTTAACATCTGTGAACACATCCGAAACGTTGTTAATTACATTGTATCAGGGCTCCCAAATGGTCCGTTGTTTGAAAACTAGATTTGTTTTTTTTAAATAGAAATCTTCTTTCTAAATTTTTCTTGCAATTTTTTTTATAAACCCGTCCCGGAGATTTTTTCTAATGTAAATGCTGTAAAAGCTTACAACAAATATTTTTTTTAGGAAATATATTGTTATTCGAAAAAGAACCACAAAGGAATCCTGCAGTATGTAACATTTCAGAATATCTACAACTTACAAATAAGATATAATTTTTTTTAATTCTAATTTTTTCGCACGATTGTATATTCCAAGAACTTTCTATCGTTATTTTTTCAGCGATTAGATTCTATTCAACTTCGCGATACATATTATAAACATTTTTATTTAAATCTCAATTATTTAATTTCAATTTTCCTATGCCTTTCTACACTTCTTAAAGTGCAATACCTCATGGGTTGCTTGCTGCATTATACCTTTTTCAGAAAGTTTTGTAACATTTGCTTATTAAATAATGAAGGCATCAAAATTATTTATATTTGTTATTACATCATAATAATCAAGTACCAAACTACCATAAGCATTTTAGAATAACAAAGCTATTGGGAATAATCAAGAAAAAATCACTAGATAAATGCGCACTTTTAAACCCCTGTGAGAATGCGCATTAATTTTATACAATTTCTGAATTTTTAGTTTGTGCGAAATTTGAGTTTCCAGTGCCGTTTCTTATCACACCAGGGCATTTTCTCGCTTTCTCGGAATACCTTCATAATTTTGTCATTCAAAATAATGAAAAAAGTATGTAAAGTTTTAAAGCAATAACAACTTCGAATTGAAAAAAATATACATTACAAAAGTTGTTAGAAATTTTGAACTCATCTGTTGTGTGAGTTTTAAACACAATAACATTTCTACAGCCACAAACCAACCTCCATCGCGGTCGAAACACAATTGAAATTAGCAATGTGCTTCACACCATTATGTTATTATGAAGAATGCGCACTCTTACAACAGCCTAAATTACATGCATAAGAAATGAATTCTTTTTTTTTTTTTAAATGCATTCGTTTTTTTAAATGCATTCTTATTATAAAAGAAATGTTCATTACAGAATATTTTATAATTGTGTAAAGGCAATTTCTTTTATTTATTTCTTCACAAGAATAGTTTATAATTGTGTAAAGGCAATTTCTTTTATTTCTTTCTTCACAAGAATAGTTTATAATTGTTTAAAGGCAATTTCTTTTATTTCTTTTATTTTTTAAAATAATTTTAAGAAATATTTATTATTCCTTCATGAAACACCAATTATATTATATTTTCTGAATAAATGCATTTAGAAGATCAGCTATCTGTGGCAATTTAACTTTTTAGCAAATGTTCTTTCTATTTCACAGGAGGAAATCCATTCAGCAAATAGTAATTGATGTATGCTCATTGTTAATAAAATATAATGTTAACTGTGTACAGAAAATTACTTTATTTTTCCGAACTTCCTGTATATAGTTATTATTTTGAGCATAGGTAAACTAACACGAGCTAACTTTTACATAAATTGCAATTCAACAAGTTATATATATATGCCGGTAACCCAAACTATCCCAATTAAAATTTATTAAAGTTTTTAAACTTTGATCGAGAAAGTCAATACTTTGGAATAATCTATACTTACTAGACATATAATTATTAAAATTTAAAAGTAGTAGATCGAGTTTATTGAAAATAAATTACGTTAATTAGTCCCAGAAATAGAGTAGATTGGCGTTTGATGGGAAATATAAATTTCCCCGTAATATATGAGAGTATATTTAAAAAAAATGAAAAGATAAAAGTTTCTTCAAGAGATTGTTTATAAGATTCGAACATTTAAAGAGCAAATTAAGAATATAAATTCAATTTTGAATTTCAAACCGGTTTCGAAACTGAAAGTACCGTAATTTCCGGCGTATAATCCGCAGCTCAAAGAGTCGTTTTTCGACCCAGAAAATTTATTCAATAATTGTAGTTAAATATTTACAGCGATCTTTTAAGTTACATTTTATAAAATAATATTTCTGGATCGAAAAACGACTCTTTGAGCTGGGGATTATACGCCGGAAATTACGGTATCCCCAAGAACAAGCAACCAAAATTAATTTCCTATGCAGTGATGGAACATTGCGCACCATTATGACGATTGTCACTACTAAATACTTTTAATAGTATTCTTCGCCTTAACCCTTTCGGCACAGACAAAGTCTGTTCGTAAAATGAGAAATTACTGACTTTTTCAGAAAATAAGAACTCCTTATTTTAAGCTTTCATTGTAGAAACGAAATTGTATTAACACGTTGACGGACAGCAGGAACAAGTGAAGTTCGGAAATTGACACTATATGTTTTTGTAATTTTTAGAATATTAGAAGTATAGTTTATCTTGGAATTTTCCGCAAATTTCAAATATCCTCTATTATGTTAAAATTGTGTGTTTCAAAAATGTCTTTAAAATTATTTTAATGGTTATTTAAATATTGATTGTTTTCATTGACAAAGATGTATGTTAGTGTAAATTGAACAAAAAACTTTAAATAACAGTGGCGTAGCGTCAGAGGGGGGGGGGCACGATGATTTTACTACCAGTATAATTATACACTACATTTGGCTTTATTTAATCTTTGAACGGTATGAATTAAATAAGGCCAAATATAGCATATAAAAATACTGGTAGTAAAGTGATCCTGCCCCCCCTCTTCTTGACGCCACGCCTCGGCTAAATAGTAAATAATGTAGGAGAAAAATGTTATAATAAATGCTTTTATAAAGTTCTTTTTAGTTAAATAAAACTTTTTAATTCGTAGAATAAACGAATACATGCAGCTAATTTAAGAAAAAATATTTATTGTGAAAGAAATTTAAAAAAAGATAGATTTTTCTAAAATTTGCTTTTCTTTTCTAAATTTAGAGTTTAAATGTGTCATGAATGCATAAATCATTTATTGCATTATCACGCTGTTAAACAATTTAAATTGCGGTAGCTATAAATGTGTTATATGTATCAAAATTAACATAAAATACGAAAAAAATTGTGTCCCATTAGCAAGTGAGAAAGGAAATTTTGTTACTCTGTTCGATAAAACTCATGAGCAATGGTTTAACGAGAACAAGGTGTTAATGAGCAAACATAAACGAAATAGAAGGCGGTCTTAAAAAATGAAAATTTACTAACACTTTGACGGACAGTAGGAACAAGTGAAGTTCAAAAATTGACACTATATGTTTTTGTAATTTTTAGAATATTAGAAGTATAGTTTTACTCTTTCTGCTTAAATAAACTTAATTTTGATTAATTCAGCACCTTTAATTAGGTTGCACTGCTCCCTTCACAACCACTTCAGGGTGGCTAGTGGTCAGGGAAAAAACTGTCAAAAAAGTGATAAACACCAGTATATTCTTATAGAAAAATTTATGTTGATTATTCAATCAAATAATCAATTTGAATTTTTCTATAAGAATATACTGGTAATTATAATTTTTTTTACTGCATTTTTCCTTGACCACTAGCCACCCTGCACGTGCATACTGAAGCTGCAACTCGTGTAACGGGTGGAAACGAACTTCAACCTAAAAAAAATTTTCCAAAACATAACACTGGGCTTCTACTTGTACGCCGGTAAATGCACATTTGTGCTGTGATAGCCGTAGTGTCTAAAAATGACCGTTTCGTTTTGGGCGGCTATAGCCGTCATGCCACATTGTGAACTTCGCTTTGACGGCTATAGCCGCAACTGTCCGTCAACGTGTTAAATATTCTTGGTGTCGAATGCAAGTTTGGAATTAAAATTAGGTGTGCCGGAAAGGATTAAACAATCTCAGAAAGTCTGTGCTTAAATAAGACGAATAATACTATTTAAATTTAGCGGTGTGAATAGGTTCTTTGGTGCGCCACTGTTCCATCACTTCCTGTGCAAAAAAAAATATATATATATTTAAAATTATTTGAAATGCAAACGAAAAATTTTAAAGAAGGTTGCTATTGGTTTAACATTAGCTTACAAGTATTTTTGCTCTTATCAGCAGTGTATTCATTGACACTAATAATACATACAAAGAAAGAAATACTATATCTGAAAAAGAATATAGGATGTAAAGGGAATAACATTATAGTTGGACAGTACTTTATTTAATTATTGTAATATTTGTAATCTAGGGTTCTTAAAAAAAATCTTAAAAAAGAGGTTATAAGGCATCGTCTGTTTTATTAGATACTAGCTGAATTGCAAATCGATGTGTTGCATTTTTATTCCAAGAGACATTTCGATAGCTGCGAACTGTTACGATTTTTTATTACCGCCAAAATTAAAATACTTTTTTGACGTATTTAATCGTAGATTTTGCCTATTAAATAAGGAAAATTTTACTATTAAATTTTAGTAGTAAGAAAAAAGCGTAATAATTAGCAGCTATGCACTATCATTTGATTTTAGAGGAGAAATCTAATTTTATAGTCAATAAATAAAAAAAAAATATGTAATAATAGTTTTACTAAACGCCAAATTTCAAATAAGAGACCCTATTTACAATGTTGGCTAGAAGTTCTCTCAACAATAATGCACGTGTTAATGCAATATCTATGTTGGACGTAATAGAAAGTATATGTTGGCTAAAAGTTCTCTCAACAATAATGCACGTGTTAATGCAATATCTATGGTTGGACGTAATATAAAGTATATGTTGACAGTTTATTTCTTGTGAAAAAGGGACAATAATTGTTCAGTTGAACGCGAGGAGTAATATAAAACTAAACAATTTGGAAATTGTACGTCAAACGTGACAAATGAGGTGCGTTCGTACTGTTATTATTCCAATGAAATGAATTATATCACCTGTTATTATGATAAGATTAATTTCCGTAATAAAATAAGTACATTTTAAGTGAGCAACATTTTATCTTTTGTTGACATTTACTGAAAATTCCAATGGCAAACTTAAGCCTAGCTTTGAAATTTTCAGAACTTGAAATCCCTATTTAGACTCTTTTTCCATTTAATATCTATTTCTCCGGAAATATCTGTCCAAAAAAACTATCGGTAGGGTAAATGATTGCTATAATTAAACAATTTTAGTATAAAAATTTGGTTTTTAAATTCAGTAATACGAAAATAATGTAACTCCATCTTAAATATGACGTAATCACCATGGCAACCATGGCAACCTTATTTTCATTACCTATCATGGGATATTCTTAAATTAATTACGTATAACAGGATTTAATAGATTGATGAATGTGACTATAACTTGGTCATAGGTGTTATAAAATGTCATATACGTCATATATGACTATAACGTCATACATGTAAGATAACTTGGTGATACATCTCGGTCGCTTGACGAATAATCCTCGGAAGCTGTTATAACAAGTAAGTACCGATTTTTATAAAAAATTCAAGTTACTTAATAAATATTTTTATTAATATATTTTTAAGTTTTGGTTCAATTTTCATAAAATTTCAAATGACTCGATACAGTTCTTCAACTATTATACAATCTATATTAAATTTCAAACCATTCGGTAGTGTAGTTTTTGCGCTGTTATATACGGACAGGCGGACGGACCAGACGACGACTATTGGTGCTAATTATTTATATAAATACGAATACATCTAAAAAACCTGCGATAAATTAATTTATAGATATAAATTAGTCCGTAGACTAATTTCTGTTCCATAGAATTAAAATATTAAAGAAGCTTGAATAGGTGAAAATAAGCTTTCATTTCTTACAGTTTTCTTGAAAAGTGTAATTTAATATTGATATATTTTTCATCATCCATTGAAATTAAAATAATTTTTCTTTCTATTTTAAAAGTGAATATTCCATCAATAAAAAATATAACATCCCCTATTTTTTCCTCATCCTCCATTTTATGCACAACAATATTGTAATTAGATAAAATTCAAAAATTCGAAAGATATTATGAAATTCCTGGTTATTTAATAATAACTGGTGTTCTTTTCAAGCTATAATTCATTCTATTCTTGGAGCAGGTGTTTGCAAATACAAACACACAGTGAGATAGATACTACGGTTAAACGCCAGAGCTGTCAACTTTTACGCTTTTTTTTCTAGTAAAATTTAGCAGCAAATTTTACCTTATTTAATTGGCAAAACCTGTGATTAAAAAAATCTTTTAAATTTTAGTGGTAATAAAACAAACTAAAATTTCACAGCTATTAAACACGTTTAACATATTGGTGACGGGAGACGCAAATTCACTGAATTTGGACATGTGTAATTCCACCCACGGACGGTACTTTTGCATTTTATGTGTTACATTATTTCTCAAAAACATACACAAAATCAGTATTTTTGCGTTTAGAGTAACATGCATATAAATACATCGATTAAAACCAATATCATTACCGAGGCTAACGAAAAAGAAAGGCTACCGCGTTGTACTACTCGTATCTTTTTTTACAGACCGCGGAAGTCTCGAATGAGGCTCGAATGCACCAATGCGGGTGTACGAAAAGAGCATCACGTCACTTTAGCGGTCTGTAAAAAAAGATATGTAGAATGCACCGCGGTAGCCTGTCTTTTTCGTTAGCCTCGTATCATTACTATATACATTCATTTATTATGTAAACACGAACAGATAAAATACTTCTGTTAACCGTTTCAAGGCCGAATGGATTTGAATGATAAAATAGGAAGATTGTAACTGGCAGTATCCAGTTTTGACCATTTAAACAAAGCGTAAAATTTTATATTATATTTTTTTACAAACAAAAGTTATATATATTAATGTAAAATTAATTTTTAAGGAAAAAGAAATTACACCAGGGCTGCCCAAATTTGCGCTCATGATGTACCAGTATTTTTGTATAGTAATGTTCACCTTATTTACTATACAAAATGCAGAATTTATACTAGTAAATTCCAGAAAAAAATGTAAAATTAAAAAAAGAAGAATTTTTCTACTCGTAAAGAGTGGTAATCGGTAGTTGTTCTGTCGGACAGCCCTGAATTACATCATAAAAAATTTTTTAGAAAGTTACGACGCATTTTGAAAGATTTAATTTTACTTATTTATTCACAAAAAGATATATCACTTTGAAAAGAAGAGAAAGACATAAACCCCTTCCTCAAATACAGTAATTACAAGTAAAAGTCTGTTATCCATCATTGTCTACTACACGTCAAAATAAGAGATATTGTCAATAATGAGATTTAAAATGAATTTATACTAGTAAATCTGCAGATCAGGAGCCTCAACGTCAGCTCTGCAAGTCATCTGTTTTTAAATCTCATTTTTGATATAATTTAACATCGTACAATCCGCAATTATTATATTTTCAATTGCATGCATATTTATAAGCATATAAAATTCTTCGAATTTTTCAGAAATTAGACTCATTGATTTAAACACGGTGTTGTACAATGATATTCTGAAATTCTAATGAACTGATTATGCTTTTATTTTTTTAAAATAAATAGGCATTCATCCCCCCGTAGTCCCATTAAATTTACATTAGTTTGAATAATAAAAAAAAGAAGAAGAAAAAAAGAAAAGATATTTCACCAAAATAGTGCGAGTTCCTTGAATTTTATTATTTTACACTACTTGAAATAAGGTTGCTAAGCAACGAATAAATTAAAGTGGAAAGTTAAAATAAACGCTTTTTAAAAATTGTGAAAAAAATGAAAATAAGATGTTTATATTTTGTGAACATATGCAAAAACATTTTCAAATATTTTAAGCAATTAATTTCTAAATTCAATTAAATTTATCGGCAAAATTTTAAAACTATTGGAAATCCATATCGAAAATTTAGCATTCGTGATTTTACGTCTAAATCCATTATGCACATATTCCATTTTCATTTCAGATAAAAATGAAATTTGAAAAATCGTCTGCATCCCCATAGGAAAGCATTATGACCTAAAATAAAATGTTCTATATTTTCCGAAGGAATGAACCAATTTTAACCAAATGCTATATCCGAATACCTGACCAACATACCGACCAAAAATCAACCTAATCGGAAAATTTTACGGCAGTTATCGCGGAACAGACAGACAAACAGACACCAAAAACTTTTCACGTCTCCAAAGTGAGCCTCAACTGACGTTTCGGCAATTAGAGTCCTGCATTAGGTCAGGTAACCCGATTTTACCCGAACTCAAGGGGTCGGGTGTTAGCAATATATATATATTTTTTTGTTGATGGTCGAGTTCGGATCAAGTTGACTTTAGTTATTTGGTATTTGGGCCGGTTTCGGTTTTTTTTTTACTCTTGCAGGTTGGTATGGTAACCAACCTTCAAGACCGTATTTTTCTAAGAGAAAATCCAAAATATTGTTAAAGATGGAAAAAACCATTTATTTCAATTTGAATGAGTATAAATATGTTTATTTTTCTGTATAAAAATAAAATTAGTATTAATACAGTGATATAATAAGAGTTCTTTTTTTCATAATTGAAATGAAATATGGGTTAAATTTATTTTATTCAGACTCCAATTTTGGGTTGCAGGGTTCGTACGGTATTACCATAATTCTTTAATAGAATTTTTCGCCTTAATGAAATGCAGAAAAGTATTACAAAACCTGCAATTAAACTGAGCATCTACAATTTCTGCTAATTAAATATTAAATAGAAATATTCTAATACAAATTTGTGGTTAAATCTTACGAACCGTGGGTTGAATTCAATTAAAATTCACACGTCCGAGCAGGATGCACCCTACAGGTGTATAATGTGGATAATATGCGCAAAAACACTAAGACAGGCTGGCACAAAACTACTAAATTAAGATCAACAATTTGAAAATTTCATTTTTTTTTGTTAAAAATTACATGTTAACATGAACATGTGCATTTTTTTTAATTAAAAGTCATGTTTTTACCCGATAAAAGAAAAAGAACACTCATGCTAAAAGCACTCACAAATTCACTTCTTTTTAGATCGTTTTTTTTATATTTGTTAGTTTATCGTATCGTAATTGTAATCGTAGCATTACATCTTAAATTTTATTGGATGATACTTTTGTGTAAGCTTTCTCGCACGTCCGGGAACATGACTGGCAGAATCCCAGACGAATTTATAAATATAAGTGATGTTCAATTTTCAGTTTAGTTACTATGTTTTTGTCATTGTGTAATGTTCTTTCGTAACTCAATATATATTCGATCCAAGGCCTCGTCTGTTTATTTGCTGTTCCTTTTCATGTTTATTGCTGTGGTTTGAAAGAGAAAATTTATTTTTCTTTTGTTTCTGTTTTTTTACCCAGCGATGGAAAGTGAAAAAGAATTATACGGAGTTGCTCTTTTTGACGGGGACGGTACAAATTTTTCTGTTTGGAAAAGGCGTGTCAAAGCCATAATTGCGGCGAAAGATTTGGATAAATTTTTAGACAATGAAGCGACAACTGAAACTGCGGAAGTTGTAAAATCGAAAAAGGCTTATGCTTTATTATTATCGTTTTTAAGCGATGGGGTTCTTGCGTCATTGCAAGAAGAAAATACTGCGCATAAGGTATGGAATAAATTAGAACGAACATATGATACCAAGCGTGCAGTTAATCAAATTTTAATTAGAAAGAGTTAGCAACTATTAAAAATGATCGTGTTGTGTCGATGAGACGTCACATTGATGAAATAAATAAATTAATTTCGGAACTTAAAATTTCCGGTGCTGAAGTAAGTGAAACCGATACTATTGTTTATATTCTAATGTCGTTGCCTCAAGAATTTGAAAATGTTAAAACTACGTTAGAAAATCAACCGAATACTGTTTTGACTCTAGATTTTGTCACACAACGGCTGTTAGATGCTGAAGCACTTCTGCTCGACTCAAAGAAAGAAAAAGTGCAGTCCAAAACAACTCATGATAATACCGCGTTTGTATCAACTCGCAAAGAATATGTGTGCAAAAACTGTAATTCAAAGGGGCACATAGCTAAATATTGTAGAAAGAAACTTACTTGTTTCAAATGTGGACTTCCTGGCCATTTTAAACGCAACTGTAAAGCTGTTAAAAATTCAAATGAGGAAAAATTTGCTTCTTCAGCGGTATCTTTTGTTGCGGGGAACATTAAAAAGAATGAATTTATAGTGGATTCTGGAGCGACTTCCCATATGTGCTCTAATGAGAAATATTTCACGTCTTTACAGCCATCTTCAGGAACTATTTAGTAAGCGTCGAAAACAACGAATCTTGAAATTAAAGGTGTTGGAAATATTATTGGAAAATTATCAAACGGAAGGGAAATTACACTAAATAATGTTCTTTACGTACCAGATTTAAGTGGACAGTTGATTTCCGTTAGAAAAATCGAAAATGCAAATTATGCAGTTATTTTCAAGAATGAAAAGGTGTTCATAGAAAAAGGAAGAAATCGTTTTTGTTTTGGTGAACGTGATTCAAATGGACAATATGTTAGTTATTTTGTCCCAAATTATGAAACTGTTCTCACATCAAAAGAAAGTGATTCTGAAATTTGGCATCGCAGAATGGGCCATCCAAGTGACAAAGTGTTGAAGGAAAGGAAACTTCCAATACCACTTTCTTTTTGTGATGTTTGTGTTCGAGCAAAACAGAGTGCAACACCAATGGGAAGAGGACCTAGGAAAAGAGAAAGTACTCCAATGACTGCTATTCATTCTGACATATGTGGCCCTATTGTTCCGAAAACTTTTTCTGGTGAATGCTATTTTATGACTATCATAGATGATTTTTCACGATTTACTGAAGTTCGATTATTGAAACATAAAAGTGAAGCTTCAGAAGAATTGAAAGTTTTCTTAAAAACTAATCCTACGGTAAAGAAAATCAGATGTGATAACGGAAAAGAATATTTAAGCAATGATTTAGTGAATTTCACTCGAGATCTTGGTATAGTGATTGATCCCGCTCCTCCATACGCTCCAGCTTTGAATGGAGTTGCTGAAAGATGCAATAGATCGCTCCTGGATATAGGAAGGGCTTTAACTGCTGAATCACATTTACCTAAGACTTTTTGGGGTCAAGCTATTCTTACAGCAGCTTACTTGAAAAATCGAATGCCAAGCAGCTCCACTGAGAACTTAACGCCGTATTTCTTAAAATTTGGAGAAGATCCCGATTTGAAGCACATACGTGTCTTTGGATGCAGTGCCTACATGTTAGTTTCTTCGTTTTATCGTAAAAAGCTTGATGATAGGTCTAAACATATGATCTTCATAGGTTATTCTTCAATGGGATATCGATTGTTAGATCCTGAGACGAAACGCATAACTATTTCAAGAAATGTCAAATTTGATGAAGAGAAGAAGAATACCATAAACTCAAAACAACACACAGTGGAAAATTCAGAATTGACTGATTGTGAAATTAACCCAGATTCTCAAGAAAGAACTAGTGAAGAATCAGAGGATTCTGAAGAGAAAGAAGATAAAATGAGAAAATCCGAGATATCAAGAAAACAACGTATTCGGTATCCAGATCCTGAGGTGTATGAAGCATTACTTTGCCAACAAGAAACTTTATGTTTTGATGAGATCAAATTTCTCTCTGTTGATGAACAACGTTTATGGAAGGAAAAAAAGAATGGAGAGATAGAAAGCATGAAAATCAACGACGTCTGGGATCTCGAAAAATTACCACCTGACAAACGAGCTATTTCCTGCAAATGGGTGTATACCATCAAAAGAGATGGACGTTATAAGGCTCGCCTTGTAGCCCGTGGATTTATGCAAAAAGAAGGACTAGACTATAGTGAAACTTTCGCCCCTGTAATAAGTATGCCTGCTTTACGTTTAGTGCTTTTTGTGATTTTAAATGAAAACTTACATGCATTTGTTTTGGATGTAAAAACAGCTTTCCTGAATGGTAAGTTAAATGAACTTGTTTTTATGGATCAGCCGCAAGGCTATGATGACGAAAATGGGTTAAAATGTAAACTCAAACGGAGTTTATATGGCCTGAAACAGGCCCCACGACAACGGTTTGAAAGGTTTCTTGAATTTGTTTCAAAATTAAAATTTAAATCTCTTGATAATGAACCTTGTATTTTTATTCGCTATAGTAATGGTCATAAAATAATTATTGCTCTGTATGTTGATGATATGCTTATAGCAGGTTCAGATTTAAATGAAACTAATGTAGTTATTTCTTTACTCTCTAAAGAGTTTCATATGTCAAAATCAGAATGTGTTTCAGAATTTCTGGGTATTCAAATGAAATTTAAATCTGATAGTTTAATAATGGATAAAGAGTCTTATATAATTAAATTGTTAAGTAAATTTAATATGCTAGAATGTAAACCTAGTGATATTCACATTTCTCCTAAATCCACTCCATCTGATTTCAAAAATGGAAAACCATTTAATGGTTCATACCGTGAACTTGTAGGTTGTTTATTGTACTTAGCATATATTTCACGACCTGATATTTTATATAGTGTTAATTGTTTGAATCAAATGCAGGAAAATCCTACTGAAGTTGCATGGATTGCACTAAAGAAAATCTTAAGATATTTGAAAGGAACTTTGTCCTTAAAACTTGTGTATAAAAAGCAAAAATCTGATTCTAAATTATCTATGTATGTTGATTCTGATTGGGGGTAACACAAATGATAGAAAATCAGTATCAGGTTACATTTTAATGTTTTGTAAGATGCCTGTTCTCTGGTGTTGTAATAAACAAAAATCAGTTGCATTATCGTCAACTGAAGCTGAAGTTATTGCCTTAACTAAAAGTTTGCAAGACCTGTTGTGGTTCAAAAATATTGCTTGTGAAATTGTAAGTATTAAGGATTTAGTTATTTTAGAGGATAATCAGTCTTGCATAAAATGTATCAGTAATGAAAGTAGTCATGGTAGAATGATACATATAGATATAAAACTAAAATTTGTTCGTAATATTGTAAAACAAAATAATATCAAAATTGAATATGTTCCTACAAATATGCAAATTGCTGATATGTTTACAAAGGCATTGCCTAAAGTTAAATTTTATGAATTGTTGGTTCTTTGCTGTTTGTATAAGTAATGTTTTAACTCTGTCATACTTTTAATGTTTGTTTATTGTACTTTTCTATTCTGTGTTTTCTAATGTAATGCTAGATTATGGGCGGGTGTTAGTATATCGTATCGTAATTGTAATCTTAGCATTACATCTTAAATTTTATTGGATGATACTTTTGTGTAAGCTTTCTGGCACGTACGGGAACATGACTGGCAGAATCCCAGACGAATTTATAAATATAAGTGATGTTCAATTTTCAGTTTAGTTACTATGTTTAGTCATTGTGTAATGTTCTTTCGTAACTCAATATATATTCGATCCAAGGCCTCGTCTGTTTATTTGCTTTGTTATTTCATCAATATCAGTAATCAGCCATAAAAACGCTGTGTATTGCACTGATTATCAAGAATGAAAATGCCATAATTTTTATTTTGGCGTTCTTCAGGGTTCGTACGTTTTACCACAATTTTTTAATAGAATTTTTTGCCTTATTGAAATGCAGAAAAATATTACAAAACCTGCAATTAAACTAAGCGTGTACAATTTTTGCTATTTGAATATTAAATAGAAATATTCAATTAAAATTTTGAGGTAAAAGCTTACGAAGCCTGTTCTTTCTGAGAAAGCGTAGAAAATTCCCAAGCATCCTATGACTTGCGCAATAATGATCTTACTGTGAATGTTTGGTAAATTACAGGTTTAATCCGTAGCAGTAAATAAATATTGGTTATATGGAGGTTTAGTATTGCACAAATATTGGATTTAGTACAAATACTTTCAAGGAATACTAACTTCAAATAAATATTGTTTCCACATTTTAAATATTTTCAATGAAATACGAATAATTGCAGAAATACTTTCTTAACACTAAAAGTGTTAAATTAAGTAGCAAAATATTTCTTGAAAATAATGCTACGATAGTGGGAAATGGTAAATATCTTAATATTGGGGAAATGTTGCATCCCATTATTGCCAATATTAGTCAAGATATAGAAAAGTAAAAGCCAACATTTTCCAATTATACACATAAAACAAGCAATATTGTTCAGTATTGATTTCTACGAGAAGTTAGGCATTTTACAAACGATGTACATTTAGATAATATTTAATATACCGTAATTTCCGGCGTATAATCCGCAGCTCAAAGAGTCTTTTTTCGACCCAGAAATTTTATTCAATAATTGTAGTTAAATATTTACAGCGATCTTTAAAGTTACATTTTATAAAATAATATTTCTGGGTCGAAAAACGACTCTTTGAGCTGCGGATTATACGCCGGAAATTACGGTAATTTAGTTTTAAAAGAAGGTGGATTACCATGCATAGCTAATTTGTTAGTAGTAATTTAAACAGTAATTGTAGATTATATATTTACATACAAACAATATTTTAAATTTTCTTCCAAATAATATAAAATAAAAATAAAAATAAATCTTTACATACAGGGCAAACAGAGTCATTAGTTATATAAAAATATCTAGCTTTCAGTATTTGACAAAATTCATTTCACGGTTCTAGGGGTTTAAAATATAAATTCGAGATAATTGTGATATATTATTTTAGCTTTAGATAAAGCACTTAATACTTTTATTTTGGAAGTAATTGTCATTGTGGTGTAAAAGAAACAAAATGCTCTAAATGATTAAATCTTGTCCAAAACACTATATTAAATTTAAGTCTTAAATATTTTAGTTTTCAAGAACCATACTTTCTCGCATAATTTGCTTTCATTAATATCGTTTACGACCGATGTAAAAAGTTATTATTATGTGATGTAACATTCTTAGACTGGATATGACACTTGTAAAACTAATTTTCTATTCTAAAGAAGCCATCTTTTTTATTTATGGTTATTCAAAGATATTTCTTTCTCCTTTATGAGACATAAGAACTGTTGAAAGTTACTTAAGTGCTTTTTGCCTCATAAATTAATTTTTATGTATTATAAAAAATAATTATCATTAAATGCATATATTTTTTAAATCTTGTTGTATTAAAAATATACTTCATCTCAATAAAATGAAATAGCATTCAGTCATTTTAATATTCTGGAAACAAAGCTGAAACAATGTTACAATTAATGAGATTGATTTTAATTTGTTTATAATAAAAATATATCATTCAACATTAAAAAAAAAACAATTATTAAAAACAACTATGGAAACATAATTGTCTTTGTTTGGTGCACGAGTTTGTTAGGTAAATAATTAAAATCATAAAATCAATTATTTCAAATTATTTTGTTAGTAGAGGAATTTAAAAAATACGTCAAAAGTGCCAGTGGAATTATAATCACTATATCCTCAGGGATAAAGTTCTTTTTGACAATTTTCAGCAAATTTCCTTAAATGAACTCATTATACATAACTGCAAAAAAAAGGAAAAAAATAAAGAAACACTACCCCTGATTCTTAAACGTATGTTGTAAATAATTTTCCACAAATGGATGCGAAAAGTATCTTATCCAAAGACAGTAAAAAGTATCTTATCCAGGATTCAAAATTGGTAAATTGGCTATACACGCCAATTATCAGCCACTGAGCAACCCAAATGACACCCCGCCTGACACAATTCACTCGATGGCATCATCAGATCTGCGAACCCACAGCATTAACGAAGAATACATGTTACACATTAAAATTCAATTACTCCATGGATAATAATCATATAGTTTGTGCAACCTTATAACTGAGATATTTTATGTGGCGGTCAGTTATGTGGCGGTTTTCTTTTATGGCCACCTGTATATGAAATATTTATATCTGTTTCTTATACTGTTTCAGTAACATTGAAAACGCGCCAACATTCTGTGACATATTTTATAATTTAGTATAAAGCAAAGTAACTGGTCTACGGGAAAACGGTTTAGTATGAAATTCATCTCAGTGTGAAAAATAACGTTTAACCCTTTCAAGGGTGGTGGTATGTTTATGAAACCACTTACTTTTAATTCCCAAATGCAACGATAACACCAGAATTTTAGTGTAAAAAATTCCGTTTATTATCTATGTGAAATATAACTTTTTCTTACTTCCAAATTAATTTGTTCTTAAATTCCGGGGTCATTCATTCATTTTAACATTTTAGCAATGTAAGGGCTTTGCCCCTGAAAGGGTTAAGCAAGCAATAAATATATAGGATGGTCATAAAGTCTTTTCCTGATTACAATAATTTTTTGCAGAAAAACTAATATAATTAGGCACATGCTTGTTTCAATATATTGTAAAGGCATTTATGAAATTTTTAAACAAGTACTTACGTCAGTAAATTTCGATGGGAGCATCCTTGGTAGCTCGAAGAATGTCAAGGCGGTATGATATTTCTCGCCACGCATTGCCCAATATTTGGGCTGTCACTCTAGTTACAGCATCTGTGATCCTGACCTTGGGTCTTTCAATTTTTTTTACTGATGTTGTAAACACTATGTCCTTTACGTACTCCCCCCCCCCAAAAAAAAAAGAAAAAAAAAGAATCTAGAGGATTAATATCGGGTGAGCGAGGAGGCCTGTGTTGTTCACCCCGTCCAATCCATCTTCCAGGAAATTTGATGGACAAAAAATAACTTAAGAACATGACTTTTCCATAATAATAATTTTAAAGTATTACATTCAGTGGTTATTACGTAATAATTTTTTGTAAACAGGGAAATACTTTATGATCACCCTGTTTTAAAAATTGTATTCATAGTTTAAAATTTTATACATATTTTACTAAAGCAAAAATAACAGCAAAACATAATACATGCAGTTACAAACCATTTACCTTTTTCTTATGCTGTTACAATTAAATATTGCATTCAATGCACTGGAGTTTTTAATTTAACATGTATTCCGGTATCGTCTTCCGCAATCAGTTGAAGCAAATATTATAAAACGTTTTCCAACACATTCAGAATGCTATAAAAAAACTTTACCGTATAGTAAGGTAATAGATGATATCTAAGTAAATCTAAGTGATATCTAAGTAATCAAATTTCAGTAATAGGTATATATAGTTGGAACAAAATTACAATTCTTCATATTACCAATTTTATAATTAGACATCACTCAAAACATGGTAAACGTTCCATAAAAAACAGTCTATCATCATTAAAAATGTTTAAAAGTTTCTAAAAAACTGCCACTATTACAAAAACTTTTTCGCTCCAGCCGCAGCATCATCAGTTGTAATTTCAGGCATCATTCCCTACTCTACTTATTTGTCTGAGGATTGACGAATTCCCTCTAATCTCAGTCCTTTTCCTCTTTTCCCCCCTTTTTCTTCTGAACTTCTTTTCCCAGCGACAATTAATAATTGCATACACCATATATTTAAAAACTTCGACTTTTGATGCATTGATTTGCATAGCTTCTCTTATTTTTGCATTATGCAGGTTTTCATATTTCGCTATTTTTTCTATATGATAAAAAAATAGCGTATTATGAAGAATAAAGTATTGAAATCCATACATTAGTAATTGAAATATAGGATATCTTTTTTAAGGTATTACAATTCGTTTGGGAAAGCTTATATATGATGCATAGATTTGTATATATACAACATAGTATGCTAAAATTTGTTTCAGTCAGGAAACACATAACACAGAGGAAAATTCCCCTCCAGCAATAAATGTTAATGTAAACGAATTCTGTTGTGAAGACCTGTATATGAGCTATAGAATTTATTCACACCAAGGTATATGCAAAACATTCGTGAAATTTAAAAATGCATACCACAATTGAAAACGCACTTCCAGGAATTATTGCCCATAGACAGTACTATAACCGGATTCTTTTGTGAGTCCCTCTAAACAAACGATACATGCTATGCTCACCATATTTTATAGTAATCATCTTGTAGTGCACCTCAGAGATGTATATCAAATTTAATATTTTTGAAAAAGTGTGACATCATTAAAATATATTGCAAACTATTTACCCCATAGACCATAATGTAACGCAATTATTTTGAGTGTGCCTGTAAACGAATTATAAATGCCCACGTTAAAATTACACTGTATTATTACGCCACTGTACTCGAGTTAGAGCACGAACGGAGAGATAGGCGGTCAGACAGACACACAGGTGTCAGAGAGGCGGCCATGCAGATGGCCAGACAGATGGCTAGACCAAACTGGGTCATAATTTTTTTTTTAATTAAGTACGCTTGGATATGCTTCGGACTACAGCAAGTGCACACAATTGCAAATATGTTTGTGGCAACGTGACCGTATTTTCAAGCCTAATTCAAGTTAAATGTAGATGAAAAACAAGCTAAAAATGAATAAACCCAATAAAATTTATTATTGGGATAAACTATCCAAAAACAAAAGCATGTTTCTGCCATTTAATACATGAATTTGATATTTCCCTTGAAAACAAGTGAAAACTCTAAGCTAGACTTCGAGAAATAACACATTTTAATCAAAAAAAGTTAAAAATGCTCATACTCTGTAGTGAATAACGCACAATAAATGCCTTGCAACTGCTTGTGTTAAGTTTCTGATGATTCCTCCCCTGTTTTTATAGATATAGCGCCATTTATTTAAAAAACTTTCTACTAGATTTTTTATTTAATTGAACAAAACTTTTCATCATAAGACGACTGTTATACCAAACTGTACTGTCTTTACGCCAAATACTTCAAATGTGTCAAACACTTTTGGCATATTCTATCTATCACATATTTCACCATTTAATGTAGACTGGTAAAGGTGCATTGATACAATGTTGCATTATGTTTTCTGAAAAAATATTTATTTTATTTAAATTAGATATATATACAGCGTGTCTCAAAAGGTCGTTTACAAACTTAACATGCTGGTCTGTCATATCATGATAAACAAGATTTACATAGGAATATGTGTTCGAAAATGCAAACTGCGACCGCTAGAGGGCGATGAGCGCAGACTTACGGCAGAGTGGTAAATGCAATCATTTTAGGCGAAGACGTTGCAGGAGAAGGATGAATCGGTTTAGTAACGCAGAATTGGATGATATGCATTACGTATATGGCGCCGTGGATGGAAATGCCCGAGCCGCGGTACGGATGTACCTTCAGCGCTTCCCAAGCAGACGTCAGCCAAGTCATGTTTCGTTTGGACAATTGCACCGCAGATTGCGTGAAGCAGGAGCTTTCCAAGTACGTAGCTACATCGGTCGAGAACGCACTACACGCATGCCTGTCGTAGAGGAAACCGTGCTACGGGAATTTGACAGGAACCCGCAAACAAGTCTCCGAGCAAGCGAAGGCGTCTTGGGTGTACGTCGTTCCAGCATTATGCGCATACTGCATTATGACACGAACGACACCTACCACTTACAAAGAGTACAGGCATTGTGCGTTGACGATTATCCCCAACGCGTTGCATTCGCAAGCTGGTATTTGCAACAACGGGTCACACAGTCGGATTTTCCCATTTTGAACGGGTCCGTGAATTCATGCGTCGACGTTGTGAAGCATGAATTGCGGCGAATGGAATGAATTTTGAACATCTTGTGTAAATTAAACCATGTTCTTTAAGGGGACGGTGGATGTTAAGAATTTTTTTTTTAAATTTTCATCATAGAGATATATACTTTTTCGTATATATACATTTCATCATAAGTATATAAAACACATTAAAAGAAATTTCCAATCTTTTTGTAATTTTAAGATTTTTTTTTAAAATTTAGAATTTTAAAAGAAAATTTTAAAATGCTCCGGGTGTCTTAATTTGTTAGATATGTCCTTGCTTTTAAATTTTAATCACTTAAAACTATATCACAAACAAATCCAAGCATTGATTTTTTAATCTCTTGTATAGTTAATTTTTTAGAGATTTTTTTCTGAATTTCCTATCGGTTTTCATGAAAATTTTGCCTTTTAACAAGTTAAAAATCAAATTTAACTATCTTACTGAAGTCGAATTTCAAAATGCATGCTTAGTTCCCTTGTAAACAATATCAGTATAGTTCCTTATCAATTTCGTGAATTTTGATCAAAAACTATGACGCTAGGAGCATTTCAAAAATCTGAAATCGTTGAAAAATCAGTTTTGAGAAAAACAGATTTAAAGTATGTTAAAGGGCCGAAAAATTGTTTGTGTACTAAATTCAAACACTTGTAACTTTGCGAAAAATAGTCGTAGCTGCATGCGGTTTTTCGCAAATGGCTCAGAACAAACTGGAGAAAAATAATATGCACAAAAATAATTTTCGATTTTTGGGTCGATTTTTGCACAAATGAAGGTCCACGGTCCCCTTAATAAAAGTCAAATTAATACCTTTTTCGATATACTTTCTTTCTTCCCCTCCACACCTGCAATCGTCGCCCTCTAGCGGTCGTAATTTGCATTTTCGAACACAAGTTCGTATGTAAATCTTGTTCATCATGATATGACAGACCTGCATGTTAAGTTTGTAAACGACCTTTTGAAACACCCTGTATATATATATATATATATATATATATATATATATATATATTAATTATTATTCAGGGTTTATACGGATGCTTACATTTGACCGCCAGTACTTTCTTCAAGTACCGAGTGGTTATAATACAGGGTGATTATAAAAAAACTATCCTGACATTTGGGCCCCTAACTATAATACCACTCACAGAAACTGAAGGAAATTTTGGCAAAAGGTATTTCGAGGAATGCGCTCAAGAATGATATGGAAAACAACATTGTCACTCAAAAAGTTACGGTTACAGTGAGAAAATTTCGAAAAAAATCAAATGTCAACACCCAGTTTTTTTATCTCCATTGTGAAAAACCCTAAATAGCGTTAGAATGGCAACTGTAGCATGAAAATCACCGGCGGTAGATAGGCTAAGAGTGAGGACAACCAATAAGGACCGAGAAGCAGCATAAAATAAAGCATTTTATTGTGTTTCACAAATTTTCCACATGACCTCCTTCACACAAGATGACACTTTGCATGCGGCTGATGGTGGATAGCACAACAGCACGTATCATGGCAATAGGAATCTCTTGAATCGCAGTTCTGATGGCATCTTTCAAATCAGATGCAGTTTGAGGACGAAACTGATACACTTTGGATTTCAGATATCCCCACAGCCAGAAATACATTGGTGTCAGATCAGGAGACCTTGGTGGCCACGGAAACGGGAAATGACGGGAGATAACTCTGTCACCAAACTGTTGCGTTAAGACACGTTTGACTGAAGACCCGACATGTGGAGGAGCGCCATCTTGCATCCACACAACTTCAGATAGAGCATTTTGCCGTTGCATTGCGGGAATCGCGTAATGAGTTAACATGTCCAGATAGCGAGCACTTGTTACTGTACACGTTTGCAGATCACCGGCAGTAACCTCTTCAAAAAAGTAAGGGCCGAGGATGAACGTACTCGTTATACCACACAACACAGTCACTTTTTCCTCGTGTAATGGACGTGCATGCACATCATGTGGATTGTTCTCTGCCCAGTGCACACAATTTTTCGAATTCACGTTACCAGTTAACGAGAAATGCGCTTCATCTGTCCACAGAATGCGTAAAGGTCAGCTGCTATCTTCATCGTACCGGATAAGGAATTGATTTGCAAAATCCAGCCGTAATTGATAGTCTCCCGCTTCCAACATCTGGATACGCTGGAATCGATACGGAAACATGTTTAGAACAGAGCGCATAATCTTGGGTACAGTTGAATTCGGCAGATCCAAAACACGTGAAACACCGCGTGCAGTTGCGGGACGAACTGTGCTTATCGTCTTATGGACTTCTGCAACAGCTTCCACAGGAACGGAAGGTCGTCCAGACCGAGGTCGATCGCATGTGCAACCAGTTTCTTCAAATTTATGAATCAAGTCCCGTACAGCTTTGACAGTGCACGGGCCTCGCCGTAATCCATGGTTTCTGCGGTAAACACGCAATGTCTCTGCGGCATTTTGTCCATTCAGGTAATAAATCTTTACGATTTCCCCACGTTCTTTCCCTGAAAGCGGCATCTTGTTCGGAATGGCAGAAAGGAACATACGCGGCTCGCATTTCGCAGTGTCTTTTCTTTCACCTAGCGTGATGACATCAGTCATGACTGTGTCTTACGTAGAACCCGAAATTTGCGTTTCTTGGTTTCTTCTTCTCGTTTTGTGGAGAACTAATCAGGCTGGGATATCAGCCAAAGAAACGGTGTGACGTGTGACGTAAATGAAACGAAAATTAATGCTCTGGTGCACGGCAAAGTCCTTTTTACTTTTCCCTTGCCTAGTTCCGGTGATTTTCATGCTTCAGTTGCCGTTCCAACGCTATTTAGGGTTTTTCACAATGGAGATCACATTCCAATACAAAAAACTGGGTGTTGCTATTTGATTTTTTCGAATTTTTCTCACTGTAACCGTAACTGTTTGAGTGATAATGTTGTTTCCCATATCATTCTTGAGCGCATACCTCAAAATACCTTTTGCCAAAATTTCCTTCAGTTTTGTGAATGGTATGATAAATAGGGGCCCAAATGTCGGGATAGTTTTTTTATAATCACCCTGTATAAGTATCTCTATTTGGAGCTCTCTGTAGCTTGAAGGAATAATCGGAATGAAACCGAAGTCGCTACACTTACTATTCGAGAAAGGGGAAGAAGAATGGAACAAAAAAAATAATTGCAGTAATCGCCGACAGGTGACGCTTTTAAGTGTGAAATGTAATGTGTAATATTGTGTACTGTGGAGGTGTCTCAAACCTCAAGGACTTTCCGCATATCACAACATTTGCGGAACATCCCTCCTGATGCGTTACATTCCGCAGTTGAGCACGTCGTGCACCGCCTGGATTGTGTCCTCCAACACAATGGCATGTGGAACCTGAACATGATAGGAACAACCATGCGAAAGCGTAACCACATTAACTGTGACATTTTCCAATAAATTAGGCGAGCCATCCAGTTTGACGAATTACCGTAATTTCCGGCGTATAAGCCGCAGCTCAAAGAGTCGTTTTTCGACCCAGAAATATTATTTTATAAAATGTAACTTAAAAGATCGCTGTAAATATTTAACTACAATTATTGAATAAAATTTCTGGGTCGAAAAACGACTCTTTGAGCTGCGGCTTATACGCCGGAAATTACGGTAATTCTTTGTTCTTGTATTACACATTACATTTCACACTCAGTAGCGCCAACTGTCGGTGATTATTGCAATTTTTTATTGCTCCATTCTTCTTCCCCATTCTCGAAAAGAAAGTGTACAGATTTTGGTTTCATTCAGGTTATTCCTTCGAGCTACAGAAAGCTCCAAATAGAGATACTGTACATTTCGCTTTATTTAATCGGTGATTCATGCAATAAAAAAAGGCGAAGAAATTCTTTTCTTATATACTCGTATCCAAAGGTAAGCACCCGTACAAATCCTGACATTTAAATTAAAATTTCATCTAAATATTTCAACGTTTGTTGCACATAAGAAATAAAGAATTTTTCAAAAGTTAGGTATTTGAAACTTTATTCAGTCAGAAAATTTCATTCCATTAAAAAAAAAGAGCTGGTTTTTTCAGTTAAATATTAAAAAATAAATAAACAATTATCTCTTGATCCCAATTACTTCAGATTAAATAATTCTTTTATGAGATTTCTTTTACAGCCAATCTTCGAGGAAGAATTGAAATTGTTTTTAAGATGTTCTTATTTTTTCAGATATTTCTTTTGATGTTACATTTAATCGTTTTATTTTCTGATTAACTTCGTTTTTTCAATAAGTTCTCTTTCATTTCCGAAAATTGTAATATGAAAAAAAAGAGCTTCAAAGTTTTGCAGTAGAGCTGAAATGAATAAAAAATGAACACGTAAACTTTTTTTTTTTTTTTTTCAAATAAAACAGGTATATTTGGGGAATAAAACATGGAATACTTTCAAAATATATTGTTAAAAATGTTATTAGAAACTTATTATTTTATACATTAACATTTATTTCTGTCATAGAAGTTTTTAAAAAGCTAAGAATATTTTTTCTTGTCTTTTTTTTTTTTTTTTTTTTTTATATATATAAAAAAAATTTGAAGCTCTTTTTTGAAAATGGAAAATTTTATACGATTATATATCTGACAAAGAGAGTGCCAAGCTTGGTGATCACAGATTTTGATTATTTTTATATATGTTGTAGGGTAGAAGCCCTATAGTCTCAGGTTCAATGGATTTTATACAACACTCTTTAGTTCTCGAGAACTGGGGGGGGGGGGGGTCTATTATTTTAACACAACTTAAATACTTACTTTGTAACGCCATAACTACATTGGTCGTAGCTCAGTTGGTATGGCAATTTCTCTTTGTTTCAAGGGCCTGGGCTCGTTGCCGGAACGCGCTGCGTTTGTTTTTCTAATTTTTATTTATAAATATACTTGTAATTATAATTTAATAATCTCAATAAAATTTTTGTTAACATAATTAAATTTTAATTTAGCAGTTTTGATTTTTAAACCATTATTAAACATTTCTCATCATTTAAAGAACTTTAAAAAATGGATCTATTATTGACTAGTAAAAATTCAAAAATCGCTAAAAAATCAGCACATTTACTATCGAGTTATAGAATTCTTCTCCCATTGCAATAGAAAACGAAGATATTTCAGATGCTGGATTATTTGTTAAAAATCCATTGTTTTGCAATAGAATTTTACAGTACTTCAACGCATTTTTGACATCACTTTTCAGATTTTCAGCTAATCCCGATACTTCATATTGATCTTCTTGTGAACTACAGCTTGCTTCTTCCACTTTTATACGATTATAAGCTGTTATAGAATGATACGCACTTGTGCGATAAATATTGAAAACAAAAACCACTTATCTGCACCAAACTAAAAAAATAAATAACCAAAGTCTGTTGTGGCGCCCTCTAATTACAATAAAATAAAACATAAATATGTTGTAATTTAATTCTTATGCTAAATTTTAATATAATTATGCTTCTTACTTTAAAAAAAAAAACAGAGTAGTATTATCAACGCATTAACTTCTCTTGTTAAGGCAATTTATAAATGATGTTTCTTTACAATCACGAATTGACACAATTGTTCAATATCGTTGCATTGATAAAGCATATATGGAATACATTTTAAAAGTAATTTAAAAAAAATCAAAAATGCTAAATTAAAAATTAATTATGATAACAATTTTTTTTATTGAGATAATTAAATTATATTTACTAGTATATTTATTTTAAAAATGAGAAAAACAAACATAGCGCGTTCCGGCATCAAACCCGGGCCCTCGGAACAACGAGCGGACGCCATACCAACTGAGCTACGACAAACAAAATTATTTCGTCACAACGTAAGTATTTAAGTTATGTTATAATATTAGATCCCCCTCCCCCATTTCTATAGAACTAAGGAGCGTTGTATAAAATCCATTAAACCTGAGACTAAGGGGCTTCTACCCTACAACATATATAAAAATAATCAAAATCTGTGATTACCAAGCTTGGCACTCTCCTTGTCAGTATCTTCTGGTTAGAAATCCAATGCTCTAAACAGTTATCAACCATTCGATATTTTTAAAATTAGAGATGCTATATACTTTGAACCACGAGTAACGCTGTTAGGAAAAAGAAAATACATGGAATGATATATCAAATTCATGGTAGTGTAAAAATTGGCATTTCTCATTTATGGCTGAGGTCAAATACACCCCATCGTACTACTCGAGAAATAAACATGCTGAAAATTCAATTATTTTATTCTCTGACTGAATAAAGTTTCAAATACCTAACTTCTTAAAAATTCTTCATTTCTTATGAGCAACAACCGTTGAAATTTTTAGATGAAATTTTAAATTAAATGCCAGGATTCGTACGGGTAAATAAGAAAACATTCATGAAAAAAAAGAGAAAACGATGCCTAAAGTTAAAGGGAAATAAAGGGAAATATATCAAGGGAAAAATACGAGAGATTGTGTAATGTTTTCGCCATAGAGAGCATATGAGCATATTCTGTGCCTTCGGATGACAGATATCGCCAAATTGAATTTTCAGCATGTTTAAATCTCGCGTTTCATTTCCGCAAATTGTAAAATGAAAAAAAAAAACCATGAAAGTTTTGCAGTAGAGCTGAACTGAATAAAAAATGAACAAGTAAACTTTTTCATGCAAATAAAACAGGTATATGTAGGGAATAAAACATGGCATGCTTTCAAACTAAAAATGAAGTAATGGGATCCATGAGGAGTAATTGACCACAGCCATAATTGATCCATGGTAATTTTTACGCTACGATCAATTTTGATATGTCGTCGCTACCATGTCAAACTATCGAATGTAAAAAATGCATTTTTAATTATTTTTAAAAATGGGCCGATTGCCACCACCAAATTTTAATAGTATTCTTCACCAGGGTTACCAGTTTGGCCTCTTTATCATTCAAAAATTCCGTATCCATACTAGAAATTTCAGCTGTAATTAATGACAGATATTTCGTGATTACCTAAAGTTAATTTTTTTCTCAATTTTTCCGGTATGAATTCGGTATTACTAAATAACAAAAGAAAAGCCAAACTGGCAACCCTGTTCTTCACAAAAATTTTAAAAATATTCTTATTAGGCGAAGAATTCTATTAAAATTTAGTGGTGACAATCGACCAATTTTTAAAAGTAAGGAAAAATGCATTTTTACAGATTCGATCGTTTGACATGGTAGCGACGATATCATTCCATGTATTTTCTTCTCCCTAACACTGCTAACACATTTCAGAAATTTATTTGTGTTATTGTATGTAAAGTTATGATGTTTTTGAAGATTGGGGTCATAATGCATAGTAATGTCTATGTATTAAAAGGTGGTGATTTACACCTCAAGAGTCTGTACTTCTCACAAAACCTCGAAAAATACTTTTTTTATTCCATTGAAGGTACCATGGGGTCAGTATGACATCGGCCTCTAAAGTGAAACACTATATTAGCGAGAAACACAAATAAATGGCTAATGTGTGTAATTTGTTACAAATTCAAAAATGAAAATTGGTACAATTATATGTACACAACCTATTATCTATAGAATAATAAATCGGCCAAGTATGAGTATAACTCGAGCTCAAAAGGTTCCGTACGTTAAATTTATGAATTACTATATATTTATTATCAAACTCCTTCTGCCCCAAATTTGGTCGTAATTTTATTTTCAATAGTTTCGGAAATAGGAGGGGTAGGGGCAGTGGCGTAGCAAGGGAGGGGTCCAAACGCTCAGGATACCAGTAAAATTACAGAGTTTTCTTCACCTTTATTTTCGCAGAAAGTTCTCTGATTACTTAAGGCAAAGAAAACTGTACAAAATTAGTGGTATGAAGAGCATCTGTACCCCCCCCCCCTGGCTACGCCACTGCGTGGGGGACATATTTCTGTAGTATACTTTCAACGATATCTCTGAAAACATAATATCTAAAATTAAAACAAATACATTCTTGAATTCGATGTTACGAGATCTTTCAAACAATATACTACATGATATATAAAAAGAAAGTTTTTTTTCAAGTAGCTTAGTTAATATAACGGCTAATTACCGACATTTTTTTCCGAAAATCATTATCAAATTCCCTTGGATTATTCTGCGTCGATAGATACCTCGAGCGCCCGTCAACTCCCCCTCTGACCTCCCGAAAAGTAAAGTTTGTGTTCAACAGAAAAATGTGTTTTTCTCAAAATCTATGTTACCAAGGAAAATCGCTGGAGATTTCTGCAAGGTTTAAATAAACTCCGACTACCCCTAATTTTTTCATAATTTTAGTTTCGGTAGATTCGGAAATAGAGAAGGGGGGGACATATTTTTGTAGTGCATTTTCAACGATATCTCTGGGTCATTCCATGGTAACTTACGTTACATTTAGAATAATTGACTTCAGTAAATTTGGTAATATAACACTAAAAAATATTCAAAATGTAATGTTTATATGATTTGTTAATTAAACCTAACAAAGCTAAATTTGGATAAAAATTACTTAAATTTAGTACTATTTCTTGAACAACGCAAAAAATTATATTTACTATGGTAACTTACTTTTCTGACAAAAAGAATGTAAGTTACCATAATAAATATAATGGCCAGCGTTCAAAAAATAGCACTAAAGGTAGATAATTCTCATCCAAATTTTGCTTTGGATAGGTTTAATTAACAAATCATATCAACATTACATTTTCGATATTTTTTGGTGTTATATTATGAAAATTACTAAAGAAAATCATTCTAAATGTAACGTAAGTTACCATGGAATGACCCGTCTACCTAAAATTAAAACAAATATTTTTTTGAATTCAGTGTTCCGAGATCTTTTACACGATATCCCAAACGACAGACAAAAACAAAACCTTTATTTCAGAAATACGTATACCTTAAAATATACGTTTAAACGTATCTGGATACGTATAAGCGTATATCGGTTAAACGTATAATTCAAGTATACGTTTAATTCAAGTATACGTATATTTCAAGCATCGTATTTACTTTAAACCCTCTGACTGCTTATCCCGCGATTTCCACGAGCAAGACATTTGTAGAAAAATTTATATAATTTACAATTTTTGAAGCAATTTTGTATTAAAAATTTCACAGTCAAAGGTTGAAAATGAAAATGGTAAATGTACTACATATTTCATATACAGGATGATTTAAAATATGTAATAGTATAAAAAATAAAGGTCGATTAGATAAAGGTCGAAAGGATTTAAAAAAAAAACAATTGAGCAGTCAGAGGATTAATGCCAATGGATCTCATCAGTGTTATTTCACTGAACGCAGAACAAGTTGGAAATCGGTGGCGTTACTTTAGCAATCTGTATAATATGTTTCATACATAGAATCTTGTTATTTTTCCCTATAAACGATTATTGTAAATAAATAACGAAAGTAAAAAGACTATTTGTGCAAATAAGGAAAATATACAAGTTTCAGATTTATTGTTAATCCTTATTAAGTATATTCTTTCGTAATTTAAAAAATATATATTTATTTTGGTGTGCGTATACTCAAATTGCGCCCGGGGGGTCAAATGTTGTTCTTTTCACGGTGCTAATGTTTTCTACTCTGTGTTAATATATAACGCAATTTCATATTTTAACCATGACACTCCTGGTATTTTTTATACAAAGTGTAAGTGCATTACAAGATATTGCTTTTTAAGAATTGTTGTTAATCTTGACAAATTTCTTTTTTTTATTAGTACCTAAAAATTTCGATTACTTATAGCCTGACAAATAATCGTCACTGCAGGTTTCAGAACGCAATCACACAAGCTTAAAATGACTTGCCTTCTCTTTTCTTTTTTGCTGTAAAACGAATTTTCAAAATATTTTTAATATAGAAAAAAGTATTCTTAAATAAAATAAAAGTATGTTTAGTTAGTTATTTGTTACGGCCGTTTATCTGTACTTGGGATATAAGCCGGTGGGGGAGTGCCTTCCGTGGTGTGCTTTAAAATAAAAATAAGATTATGAAACTTCCCTGGAGTTTTGATTGATCAATGTCAGTATAAAATATGAAGGCAATGTAAGTTTGTGTTCTGCAATACTAATGTTTCAGGCGAAATGTCCACGCTATAAATCAAAATAAGCTATGTGTGTGTGTTACAGATATGCGAAAGGTAAATCATTTCGTAGTAAATCATTTCATAATTAATAGTTTAGATTTGAGGGGGGGGGGGACAAAATCTAAACTAGAAAAAAAAATATTCCGATTTTTTTTTTTTTTTGCAAGTACCGACTGCACAGGACACAGCGGCTGTTTTTCAAAGTCTCTGATCCACAGACCAGCAGGAGAAAGGCATAATTTTTTAAGCAATAGACGAAAACCGTTTAAACGTTTATACGTTTAACCGCTGGTGCAATATCCGTATATACGATGTACCGTATATGCTGTTTCGTATAATACGTATAACCGCCTTGGTCGTATCATACGTATCCAAAATCTGCACCCCGTATAATACGTATTATACGTATACTCGTATAAACGTTTAATAGGGAGCACTACTTTCCAACATAGTTGAAAAGTGCTTATGAATTCAGTTTGTCTGTCTGACTGTCCGTGCTCTAACTCGCGTAAATATGGTCGGGTCGTCATGCAATTGATATATGTTATTGAGGCTTACTGTGGCATGTTCGGTATTGAAAATGATGTTTTTATCACTTATATTTATTTTACAGGGACACTCAAAAGAATTCCGATACATTGCAGTCTATGGGGGAAAATCATTTGCGGTTTATTTTAATGATGTTACACAATTTCAAACATATTGAAATTGATATATATCACTGAGGTGCACTACAAGAGACTAATTATAGAATGTGGTGTACATAACACTTATAGTTCTTTTACAGAGATACTCAAAAGAATTCCGTTGCGTTACGATCTATGAAGAAAAATCGTTTGCAGTTTATTTTAATAATGTTCCACTAGTTCAAACATATTGAAATTGATATATATCACTAACGTGGATTACAATAGGCTTACTATAGAATATTGTGTGTATAGCTTTCATCGTTCATTTAAAAGGACACACAAAATAATTCGGTTAAAGTACTGCTTATTAATAATAATTGCTGGAAATGCTTTTTCAGTTGCTGAACGCGTTTTTAAATTTAACTCATTTTTTATCTATTACTTGGTGTGTATAAATTGTATAGATTGTATATAGTGCAGCACAAAAGTTCTCGAGTACATTTCCGTTTATTGTCGGAAATTGCAGAAGGAAAATGTTTAACTGTGCTACGAGTTTCCTAACTGAACAAAAATTTATCATTTTATTTAGCATACATACAAATCTATAGATCATATACAGGGCTGTACAAAAGGACGTGGATATTTTCCCGAATCTTGTTGGTAATTCCTGATATTGGATTTTTAAATATGTTATGAATTTTCAAAATTGTTTAGTTAGATATCATCTTACACTTTACGATAAAGATTTGCAAAATTATTTTGGAAGTGTTGGAAAGTGTTACTTAATCTATGCTTGACGCATGATTTTTCTTTCTTGTACTTTTTAAGTACGGAACCCTAAAAATGAAGTGTTTGTAGGCTTGCATGCGTGTGTATGAATATGGAGAAGGGGGGGGGGGAGGAAGAGGGAGGAAAATCTATAGCACGCAGAAAATTGTAAGCTTGGTTCTTGATATATAAACGTAGGTCATAAAGCACCTGACACTCAGATTTTCCATATTTTTATTACATATTATATAATTATATATTGAATTATTATTCTTTTTTTTTACTTTATAAATTTGCCGTCACTGAAAAAGCAATTTGATTTCATAACTTTTAACTCAAATTTGTAAATTAAAATTTAGGCACTTTTCAATAAATTTTAATAGACGTTCGTACGGAAATATTTATTATTTTCCCTTTTTTAAAAATTCACTTCTTTTTCAAAAATGCGGATTTCTTTTTTATTAAAAGATTTTAGTATGATATTTTCCATTTAAATTTTATGTCTCTGTATGTACAAAGCATCCGAAAAACTCATTTTTTTTTCAGAAATATCAATTACCCGATTATTGACAATATTAAATAAAATTAAAGATGGTGGCTTTTTTATAAAAACGAAATTGAGAAGTACGAAAGAATTTTACACCAGTGTCTGACTCCGGCCAGTTGGAAGCATGCTAAAACTGTTCATATACAAACCGCGACCGGAGTTTCGTTCATTGAATGTTTTATTTCACTTTCTTAAAATTAAATTACGATTTCGCATATTAACGAATTAAATTTTGTTCAAAAATTTAGTTTTTTTTTCTACTTTTTTGCACGGACATTTTTAAGTGTTTTAATTTTTTTATTAATTAGAATTATTTTATTATTTCTTTCGATTTCAAGTATTAACAAAAAAACTATTTTTACATTTCGCGTATTAACGAAGATTTAGCGTTATATTAATTATTCTTTTTTACGATTTATGGGGTACGATAGACAATTCCAGGATTATTGTTTTGTGAAAACATTTTTAAGTGTTTATTTTATAAAGATATTTTTTTGTTTTCGAGTATTTAAGAAGGGCCCAATTATAGTCATTGTCGCTTTTAGTATCGCTCAGTATGATGACGAAGGCAGTAGGAGTACCTGCCACTATGTCACCAGGTTCGTTTGTCTATTATATTTTAAGTAATTGTAGTTATGTTTAAGATAACCCTGGACTAAGCTAAGCCGGTCTGCTACATAGTCAATAAAAGAGACACGTGGCCATTCTTTTACCCCTCTTAGCTGTTATGTAATCAATATAGGCTGGTTTCCAGGAATTGTTGAACTGCTATCTGTTACACAAAAGTAATATTCATCTTATTTATTCCCAAATTTTAGTCATTAAATAAATCGAATAATTTATATTCGCAAGTAGTGATACGCAAAATGCGGGAGAGTTGGAAAACATACATGTATCATTCATTTTTTTAATAAACTGGCAATTTTCATTAAATTAGTAAATAATAATATATTGTCCCCTTTCTCTAAGTCATCTAAAGAAGCTTAAATACTCTTTTTGCATAGCAAGGATAGCACATAATATATCAGGTATTCGTGATATAAATATTCTTATTAATTATTTTTATATTAACTAAGTGGAACCAGACAGATTTCTAACGAAAAGAGAAGTGCTTTAAATTAGCAACAATCCATCTAAATTTTACACCTTTAACCCCTTCGCGACGAGTGTCTTTTACAGAATTTTTAATCATTTACCACCGGTTTTTCAAAACAGAAACCTATTTTCACCTAATCGCAAAATGCTAAGATTTAATAAGGCAAAGCTGACAATAAAAAATAACTGGTGGGAATAATCGAGGATTCTGAGCATCTTATGCGTCACGTATACGTGTCGCTCGTCCCCAAGGGGTTAAAAGAAATTCAACAGGACATACGAATTTAAGCAATGATTTTTCCTAAGACAAATATTTTTCAAAAAAGCAAAGAAATATATTTAAAGAAAGATATTAAATTAATTAAATTCATCATCAACAAAGGAAAAGATAAATGTCAAATAATTTTCGAAATAAAAATTTGTAAATCTATTCCATTCAAAACTATGTAACAATCAAAACTAATGTTTTACACTGTCAAAATGTCTATCAATATAATCTAGATTTGCAATTCAAAGTACCTGGTAAGTGCATTAAGCCCATTCAATTCTAACAAATTTTAACGAAGCTTTACATTTTCATTAGTCATACTACTTAAGCTTTAAATTAATTTTCATTCTTCGAAAGTCATTAAGACAATTAAGTCATCAACTGGGTATGTTTTGGCATTTTCCTCTTCGTATAATTTATGACAAGATTTAATCAATTTAAAGATATTTTACATGTGTGAATTCCATAACTGATTAACAATATACAATAAAAACATAAGTACTAAAATATTTTGTATAATAAATTGACGTAAGCACATTCTAAATTAACTCATATGTTTCACAAATTGTTCTCAAAAATAAAAATTTACAAAGATTAAAACGTCGAATGAGACTTTAAAGATCAACTGTAATGAAAAAATGCAAGATTAACTGTAGGAAAAATATGTGACAACTTGTGAGAATTCAGTTTTAGAACTGAAATTATATTGAATAAAAAGTTGGATTTTAATGTTAAGATTTGTAGACTCTATTGTAAACATGCACTGTAAAAAAAATTGCAGCAAAGTAACCAGTCATTCGACCGTTTTTATAAAAAACGGTTACATAACCGTAATTTAACAGTATTCTGACCCTAATATGAGCAATATTATGCTAAAATTAGCATTAAATTACGGTTATGTACGGTTAAGTACGGTCATTCGACCGTTTTTATAGAAACGGTCGAATGACCGGTTACTTTGCTGCAAAATTTTTTACAGTGTGCAACATTTCGATATTTTTTGGATTTGGTTATTTACAAATTGAGCATTTCAATCAATATCTATTTGAATATGTCATTTATTATAAACTTTCATTGCATCATAGTTAATAACTTTCATGACAAGACAATTACTCACTTGCGTCATCCTCTTTAGGGTATAAAAAATGCAAACAATAACAATTTTAGAACACTACGAAATTTTTGGATTAACATTAGATTTTTTAAAAGTCTAAAATTTAAATTGTAAAAATATTATTTCAAAATAGCTAGCGTAATCCTTAAAAATGGTCTCCTAAAATGACTATTTGCTAGAATGCTTATAGGGTTATTACTGAAAAATAAAACACGATTTATTGTACCACACTCTAAATAATTTTGTTCCAAACGTATAATTATGCCCACTCAGCCCGGTGGTTAGCGTGCTTGTGGGCACAAACGAAGAGCGTGGGCCGATGTTCTTGGGTTCGAAACCACCGCGGTCTGGTCAGAATTACTGTGCAAGGCTTTCTTAGTCTTCCTTGTACGAGAACGATAATTTGGGTCACTTTCCTTTCAAACATCTTGCTTTAAGGCATCTCTCCTATAGTAATATGGACACCTCTATCTAATTCTTAATAAAATCCTTCCTTTTATGCGTTTAATTCATATAAATTTTAGATAAAGGTTGTGTTGTACCTCTTAATTCATTAAAGAGGACTCGGTATCCTCCACTTTGCAAAAAATGACAAAACTATCACTTTTCAAATTTTTTGCTTAAAATATATTTAGACATCCCTAGTATATTCTGACAAAGTTATGTAAAGATCCGTTAGTTATAAATATCTGAAAAGGCTTTTTACTGAACTTATTTCTAATTAAATGCATCAGATTTATGCTATCTTTTAAATTCTTTCTTTCAGTTTTCACATTTTGCTATTCAACAGACTTAGGCATGAATTTTGCTTTAAAATAAATACAATGGTTTTCATATAAAAAATTCTGCAGACAGCTTGAACTCCACAATTTTCCATACGGTAACTTGTAAATTTAAATTGAGTAGAAACATATTTCAAGACTTAAACCAAATCAAACTAAGAAAACATCATGCTACCATAATAATGGAGATACTACTTCAACATCTCTAAGACAATCTAATTTCTAAAAAAATCTACTCTGAATCCTCTGCTAAAAAAATCTCGCCTCATAATTTTCAGTGTCTGCGTATATAAGACTTACTAGGGGGAACACCCCTAATCACAGTCTTTAAACTATAAGGCCTGCCACGGGATTCCAATGGCCCGCTTGGGAAATAGATATTCACTGATTGAAGAACCCATTGCGTCATGCAAAGGCGTATCTTTGGCCCTAGAAAACGTCCTTACCCCTCATACTGTAAATGCAATTGTAATAAAAGTGCCAACTGCATTGTATTATAAAAAGACTTCACCTTCTCTTTGGCGCCTCAGTAGAAAAAATAGCTTCTTCTATTACACAGAAAGTCTATGGAACACATGAATAAAATCATGAACATTATACTATACATTTAATTAAAAATATGAAAATTAGTATACTAAAAAACTCACTTTTCTTTACAATTACTTATAAAAAATATTTTGTTATCTCTATTCTTTCTCTTTAACCCCTTCAGGGGCAAAGTACTCTTGTAGCTAAAATAGAGAAATGATTGATTGACACCAGGATTCACGAACGAATTTTTTTTTAAATAAGAAAAAGGCTTTTCCTCAGGTACCTCATAAATTTAGTTATGAAATTCTGGTGTCATTGTGGCATTTTGGGATTAAAATTAAGTGGTATATATTATATTCCCAGAGCCCTTCAAGGGGTTAAAATATGCACCTGGCAGGATCTGAAAGGATTGTGATATTCTAATTCCTTTCACTACGCCCTATACTTTTTCCAGTTTTCTTCCTGTACAAATACAACTTAAAGTATATAGTTATATGGATCATGTGAACTATATAGAAATAAAAAGCTACAAAACAGGGCCTTGGGCCAAACCAACAACAACAACAACAACCCATTGGGCTTATGGTTTAGTCAGTTAACGACAATAGTACTTATTTTAAATTGCAAATTGTTAATTATTTAACAACCTTTCTTGGGCCCAAAGGACGGGTAACCAAGTCAATTAGCACAATAAAAGTAAATTAATTTCAATAATGTAGTTAAAGTATAATTCAGAATAAGTTCAGTTTAAATGTTACTAACATTCTTCTCTTCCAGGTTCCCCTTGCAGTTCCTCGTGCGGCCGGTTGGGACGGGCCAATGGCCGGCCCCAAGTGGTAGCACAAAGGATTTTTTTAGCAGCAGTTTTTTTTATTCATTTTATTTTTGACTGTTCGCCTCTTTATTAGGTGCAAATGGACATTGTCCGCACAAGCTACCGGACCCGCTCCAATGGGACAGTCCACGGAGCCAGTTTTTACCAGGTGGGGTTCGGTAGAAAGGCGCAGTCCCGTCAGCCCCGCAGCGTTTTCGTCTGCCTTGCTATTCGGCCCCAAAATTTTCCTTGCTGGTATGACTTAGCTATTGGCAAAAATTAAATAAATAAATAAATAATAATAATAATTTCAGTGGTTTTAATTGTCCTCCCTCAAAATTCTCCCCCTTTTTCAAGCTAAGTTGAGTACCATAGTTTCGGCACTAAATTGTCCAGTCCCATTCCAACTATCATGACGAGTATGTGGCGAGCGGCAACAGTTCTCAGAATACTAAAACCTAAGAGTGATCAACCCAGTAAAATCCGGACATTATAGGTCAGCCGACCTGGGTACTTGTCATTGTGAATCGCCCCATGAAGCGATCAGGCGAATTTCGCCCCACTCTCCAGGCACTCAAACCCGTCAAACTGGGTCGAATCCCGGTAGGTAGGGGCCTGGTCAGCGGTCTCCAACTTAAAGTATATAAAAACAAAACTACGTAATATTTTTTAGAATATTTGACATAACGAATATTTTTTAGTTAGTGTAGAAATGGAATAAATTACACCAAATATCGTTGCACTTTAAATATAGCAATTTAAATTTTGTCCCTACCTTTTTTTCAGCATTGTATTTTTTCGCCCCATGAAGCTCAGATAAACACTCTTTTTTACCTTTTCATAATTAATTTCATAAAATTTGACGAATAACATTAACTCAATTCTTTTAATAGAATAATGAATGCAATGTTCTTCATTTCATGTAATGAGTTTAAAATTTTGTTGTATTAAAAAGATTTTTGAAGATATCAACTTTAGATGAAGGCGTGATGACAAAACACGTGATCAAAATAACGAATTACTTTTACAAAGCTTTTAACTACTTTTAAACTACCGTAATTTCTGGTGTATAAGCCGCGGGTAAATTAAGTCTGTTTCACACAAGATTATTTTTATAGAAATAAATGCCAACAAGTACCAAGATGTAAGACGTTACATTTCATTAAACACAGTTTTCGGTCCGAAACTGATTTATTTGAGTCGCGGCTTATACACCAAAATGGCGGTAGTTTTTTTAAAGCTTTTGCACTCATTACTCTTTTCTTAATGGTAATAAATAATATTTCATTCAATATTTTATAAGGGAAAAGAGGGTAAGACTACGCAAGTATTTTTATTCTTGTTGGCAATAGTGCAAATCAATCTGAAACGAGGGTAATCTTATAAACTCGAGTATTTTCATATCTGTGAAGAAAAATTCATATGACTTGATGTTCTTTTTGACACATTCACAAAATCAATTTCATATGAAAAAAGTACGGACATTGTACCAAGAAAATAAAGAACTTTCTTCAAAGTGTGTCTTTTATTTTTTGTCTAAATATTTTGTATATAATAAAATACATTTAGCATCTATTTCTCAGTTTAAACGTCCAGTTTCATTTTTATTCTGTTTGAATTAGTGTATATATTGCGAAAAGGCATAAAAATATATGCATAATTTAAATAATCCGTTTTGCATTCATGTGAAGAATCCTATATTTGTTTTACTGCATAAATATGACTCTTTAAAAATACATTTACTAGAAAATAAACTTTATTAAATAAACGTTGACATTTCCCTCTAATTTTAAAACCATTATACACTATATAGCCAATAATCAGTAGACACTTTCAATTTCACACGTTTTGTGGAATATGAAGTGAAATACTTGACTTAAAAAGACCAGTAGATCGATAATAAAGTTTTTTGATGATTTAATAGCCAACTCTATAGAGCAACTCATGTAACAGATCAGTCGAATATCGTGAAAATTTAGAAAGATATTGGAGAGAGAATGAACTGAATTCTATTGTTTTCTGAAAGTAGCTGAATGATAAGAAAGTTTCCTCTAATTGTTATTTTTAGTTTAATTTTTTTTTAATTTTAATTTTTAATTTATGTTTTTGTTATCCTTGGAAAACCACCAGAACGAGCATGCTCCAACAAAAAGAATTATCAAAATTGAAGCACCCGTTCCAAAGCTATTTATTCACATTCATTAAATACTAACTCCTTTGTAAGAAGTCAGTTAATAAAAAAAGACAATTCGTGGAAAATCCCTTATCAAACGGCTACTTTTCGAAAGACGACCGATATCTAGTTTACTACGTCGCCGATATTTTTATGAATTTTCTAGATATTTGACTGGTTTTTTAAAAAATTAGTTGATACAGGGTGTTTAAAAAATGACTGGTATATTTGAAAAATCAATAAAAACTAAACGGGCAGCGATAGAAATACACCGTTTGTTGCAATATGCTTGGGACAACAGTAAATTTTCAGGCAGACAAACTTTCGAAATTAGTTACAATTTTCAACAACAGATGGCGCTGCAGTCTGGAAAAATTCAAACAACGATATTTTCCACTTATCCACCATGTGCAGCAATAATATCGCGTAGTCTCTGAACGAAATTATCAGAAATCTTTGTAAACCTGTGATTTCTTTCTGTGGGGACACTTGAAAGACCAGGTGTACCGCCACAATCCAGAAACAATTGAACAACTGAAGCGGTACATCTCTTCTGCATGTGAAGCAATCCCGCCTGACACGTTTACAAAGGTTTCTGATAATTTCGTTCCTAGACTACGCCATATTATTGCAGCGCATGGTGGATTTGTGTAAAATATCGTGGTTTAGATTTTTCCAGACTGCAGTACCATCTGTTGTTGAAAATTATAACTAATTTCGAAAGTTTGTCTGCCTGAAAATTTACTATTGTCCCAAGCATATTGCAACAAACCGTGTATTTCTATCGCTGCCCGTTTAGTTTTTATTGATGTTTCAAATATACCGGTCATTTTTGAAACACTCTGTAGGTTGACTTCCATATCATGATAAAAAATTGGCGTTAAATTTGGTTGAAAACCTTGCATGCTATAAACAAAAAACATTCAAACATGTCTTCGATTTATCAAAGAAATCGTTATATCTCCATGACCATGAATATACGTGCTATTCATACATGAATGTACACAAATGTTGTACAATATTGACATAGTCATGTGCTGCTGGTACGGATCATTTCATGCCTTTTATTTTACAGGGATATCCCAAATATTAATTTTCTCTTCAATTTGTTATTCGTCCCCTAACTGTCTTCGTGATCAAATCTTCCTTGAAAAATATGAGGTCAAACATGTTATTTTTATTCCCGAAGTTCTAAAAGAATTCTTCAAGTGTTTCTCCAGATATTCTACATAATGTCTAAAATCGAAAGTGTCCGGAGATTTTTAGCTATGTAGTTTATTCTGATTTCAAATCAAACGATACATTAAAAACTATTTTTAGTCATACAAAATGACTGTTTCGCTATTTAAATAACTTATCTTATTTTTTATCAGATTCTCGCGTACTGTTCATCTAGACGTGAAAGGAAATTTATAAATTAATATATATATATATATATATATATATATATATATATACGATCACAGAAATAATCTTACATTTATTTTACGATATATTGTTGATTAAAAAGAAAAGACATAGCCATCTCAAACAAATACATATTATTTTGTTTTACTTAGTTTTAAAATTCGGACTCATGATCGGAGGAATGCGAATTCCATGCCGGATGAGCATTCGGAGCGCACATTCCCCCCTCCCCCCCCTCCAGTACACTTATTACGACGTCTAATCTATCTAGTGTTCATCGTTCAAGGAATTCCCAGTAAATCCACTTTCTTGGATATAATAATGTCAATGGTACAAATTATTAAGACGTTCAATGGCAACCTGGTAGCAAAGGATATCGAATATATATTGTATTTTAATATTATCAAAATATTTCATAGATACGATCATTTTATATAATGAGACACCATAAAAAATACTAATGTATCTTATCCAGTGGCATAGCGTCAGGGGGGGGCACGATCATTTTACTACCAGTATTATTATATACTACATTTAGCCTTATTTAATCTTTGAATGGTATGAATTAAATAAAGCCAAATATAGTATATAAAAATACTGGTAGTAAAGTGATCCGTGCCCCCCTTGACGCTACGCCTCTGATCTTATCTAATAAAACATATTGAATAACTTTTTCTCAATTGTTTCATTTTTAATTTTCATTCAAATGTAATTTCCGTATACACGTGAAAAGCAATTAATATTTTAAATGACGTATTTTTACGTTCACCCCAAGAAACCTGCATTTGCCTATATTTTATGATTCTTTGAAAATAAAATTCACTAGAGAAATACTTTCTTGAAATGACGTCGAGCGCTCAAACCCGAATGTCCGACTGTTACCACTAAATTTTAATAGTATTCTCTACCTTATTGATTTTCAGAAATTCTGTCCTTAAATTAGGTAAAAAATACTATTAAACTTTAGTGGTGACAATCGGGCATTCGGGTCGGAGCGCTCTCATATCTGATGATTGTTATTGTATTTTAAACGGATACACCGCCCCCTGATTACTAGGCCTGAGCGCTGACACAAAAATGGTAGCGCTCGTGGTCCGATTTTGTAAAACCTTTATACGGTCCCCTAATTTTACACCCCAGTATTTTCAAAAAGTTTTCTTTGACTTACTGAATCTCAGACAAATAAGGCGGAGAAAACTTTTAGAAATTATTGGTATCGAATTTCAAGGGACCGTACACACACTGAAAAATTTCCGCCTACGACTGCATCAATTTTTGCGTCAGCGCTCAGGCCTAATATTCAGTGGGCGGTGACGGATATAACCAATGAGGGCATTCAATGAAACCTTATAGAATGAATGTTGATATAATGAAAATTATTCATAAATATGAACCGTTCTTGATAATTCCTCTTGTCTATGATCTTGTGGTGTTAACATAGAAAGTGAAAGTGAACACAGCATTTGCTCGTTGTAACATAAATCCTGTATTAGCCAAAACACTAGTTGTCGTATTGCAGCAATGTAAGTAAACACCGTTCAGTATTACAGAATATAAGTAAATGCAAAATTAAACTATTAAAAATTGCTGAATGATAACTTGTATAAAGACAATCTTATGTTAAAAAATAGCAGCATGACACGTAGTTAGTAGTTGACACATAACATTTATTTTCACATTTTTTGAATACTTTTGATTATTTATAAATAGGGAGTGGGTGAGGAATTATTCAAGAAAATAAAAACGTCGTGCTTACGTAAATAGTTTAAGTAACTTTTAAAAAATAATGTCACATTTACATCATGGAATTTCTTTCTAATAAAAATCGACGATTTTTAATACAACCGACAGAGAAAGCTTGCTTGTTAATCGCATCAATCGGATATTATTTATTGCAACAAAATAGCTACAAAATATTTATGGTGGTTCAATACAGAAAGTTTTATCTTTTTGAGATATTTTACTGAATTTCGACATAAATGTGGAACATATTTGAAGGAACACATTGTTCTTAAAGAAAATAAGGAAAAATCGGATTTTGATGCAATTTTTCTGTTAGAAAGAGAAAATATTTTCATTAATAAATCTGAAATTTGCAAGACACAATTACACTTTTAACACGTTGACAGACAGTTGCGGCTATAGCCGCCAAAGCGAAGTTCACAATGTGGCATGACGGCTATAGCCGCCCAAAACGAAACGGTCGTTTTTAGACACTACGGCTATAACAGCATAAATGTGCATTTACCGGCGTACAAGTAGAAGACCAGTGTCATGTTTTGGAAACAATTTTTTAGGTTGAAGTTCGTTTTCCACCTGTTACACGAGTTGCAGCTTCAGTATGCACGTGCAGGGTGGCCAGTGGTCACGGAAAAATCCAGTAAAAAAAAGATAATTACCAGTATATTCTTATAGAAAAATTCAAATTGATTATTTGATCGAATAATCAACATAAATTTTTCTATAAGAATATACTGGTGTTCATCACTTTTTTTTACTGTATTTTTCCCTGACGTGGTTATGAAGGGAGTGTGCAACCTAATTAAAGGTGCTGAATTAATCAAAATTAAGTTTATTTAAGCAGAAAGAGTGAAACTATACTTCTAATATTCTAAAAATTACAAAAACATATAGTGTCAATTTTCGAACTTCACTTGTTTCTACTGTCCGTCAATGTGTTAATATATTTTCATTTTTTATGACCGCCTTCTATTTCGTTTATGTTTGCTCATTAAACCTTGTTCTCGTTAAACCATTGCTCATGAGTTTTATCGAACACAGTAACAAAATCTCCTTCCTCACTTGCTAATGGGACACAATTTTTTTCGTATTTTATGTTAATTTTGATACATATAACACATTTATAGCTACCGCAATTTAAATTGTTTAACAGCGTGATAATGCATTAAATGATTTATGCATTCATGACACATTTAAACTCTAAATTTAGAAAAGAAAACAAATTTTAGAAAAATCTATCTTTTTAAAAATTTCTTTCACAATAAATATTTTTTTCTTAAATTAGCTGCATGTATTCGTTTATTCTACGAATTAAAAAGTTTTATTTAACTAAAAAGAACTTTATAAAAGCATTTATTATAACATTTTTCTCCTACATTATTTACTATTTAGCAGAGGCGTAGCGTCAAGGGGGGGGGGCAGGATCACTTTACTACCAGTATTTTTATATGCTATATTTGGCCTTATTTAATTCATACCGTTCAAAGATTAAATAAGGCCAAATGTAGTATATAATTATACTGGTAGTAAAATCATCGTGCCCCCCCCCCCTCTGACGCTACGCCACTGTTATTTAAAGTTTTGTGTGCAATTTACACTAACATACATCTTTGTCAATGAAAACAATCAATATTTAAATAACCATTAAAATAATTTTAAAGACATTTTTCAAACACACAATTTTAACATAATAGAGGATATTTGAAATTTGCGGAAAATTCCAAGATAAACCGACATAAATTGCTTGCATTTTATAATACATTTATTTGAGGCAAAATAAATTGATTTTTCCTTTTTCTTACATTCAAGTCGACTTTAAATGTCTAAATAAAACTCTAATGGTAGGAAGAGTTATTTTTTCGGAGAAATACTCTCACATATTTTCTGGAACAACTTACTTCCACCACAGAATCTTTTGAACTATAAGTGTTTGTCTTTCTCGTACAGAAGTCTTACAAATTCAGAAAGGAGTAAATTTACATTTTTATTGCCTATTTAGTATAATCAAAAATTATTTAAAGCAAGTATCACTAATAAACTTTCTTTGCAGGTCAGACCTTTCATAAAATATGCATATTTGAGTCATTTCCATGTCTATTTATTTTGTATACATTTTATGCATAACGTACATTTTAATGGTGAATAAATTGCTATTTTTATTCAGCAGGCATTAAAATCGGAAACTAGAAAACGAACTAAAATTTACCAACTGCTGGATTTTACCCGAATCAGATCATTTATTTTTATGATTTTCTTCTTTTATTAAAAGTAATTTTTCTCTGATCCCGTGTTATTTTAATGAATTCTGTATACATTTTTCAAACTTTCAGACGTTATCATTAAAGAAACATAAAGTTTTACAAAGAAATACAAGAACTTTCAAACGAATATAGTTTAGATAATTGACTGAGATGTAATTTTTCATTACCGTAATTTCCGGTGTATAAGTCGCGAGTAAAATAAGTCTGTTTCAAATCAGAATTATTTTTAAAGAAATAAATTCAAATAAGTGCCAAGATGTAATACGTTACATTTCATTAAAAATAATTTCCTATCCGAAACAGATTTATTTGATCCGCGGCTTCTACGCTGGAAATTACGGTACACATCGTTGCTACCATGTCAAACTATCGAATGTAAAAACATGCATTTTTCATTACTTTTAAAAATGGGCCGATTGTCACCACTAAATTTTATTAGAATTCTTCGCCCAGTAAATTTCTAATTTTCTGAAGAACAGCATTGCCGATTTGGCCGTCTCATATATTTGCCGAAATCAAACCGGAAACTTTGTTATAAAAATTGTTACTTTAAGTGTTCACGAAATATCTGTTATTAAATAAAACAAAAAATCTGATTGAAATTTATGGTATGAATTCGGAATTTCTGTATGAAAAAGGATGCCAACCTGGCAACCCTGGTGAAGAATATTACTAAAATTTAGTGGTGAAAATCGGTCCATTTTTAAAAGCAATGAAAAATGCATTTCTTCATATTCAATAGTTTGACATAGTAGCCACGACATTACCATGCAAAATATTTATGTTAGTGCCTTAAAATATGTACTGACAGATTTAAAACAAGACAAAGATTTTCTGTTGTATATTTCAATAAAAAGCTTAAAGAACTCTACGTTTGATTAAACATTCAATTTCTATTGCACGAATATCTTATACTGTAAATATAGCATTTAGTATAGCTTGTAACTATAAATATCATTTATTAGAGAAATTCAAGGTTTTATATATTAAAAGAAAACCTTATTGTTAGGTTATTTACCCTATTTTTATATATTGTCCTGTAAAAGCTATTCCTAGATTATTTGATATTATGTTTCGATTTAATGTAATACATGTCTGATTTAGAAAATTATAGCCATATAAGATTACATCTATTTAAGTTTTGTAACATTGGGTTGTTTTTGAAGATGTCGCATGTATCATGCGTTGAAATAATTAAATTTATTTCATAATTTAAAACCATTTGCCTCTTAAAGGTGTGATAAGATACTGTTTGTTTATCACATAATTCATTTTTGTTATTATATGATACTGAAACTGATAATTCGCATATGATGAGGGATATAGTCATTGTTTAAATAGCTATATCTCTCATCAGCAATATGCTGTAATATATGGATTTTGAAATTTCCACATTATCAATTTTACACCAGTTTAAGCCTTATTAATTACTTTATAGTTTTTACCAGACATGTTTGTTTATTCTGACCAAATTAAACAAGTTGGAAATTGTACGTTAAACGTGACAAATGAGGTACGTTCGTTTCGTGCTATAACATGTTTTACAATGTAAACAACAACATCGTTATTATTTCAGTGAAATAAATTATACAGTCTGCTAGGAGCAAAATGACGATGCCTTTTTTATTTATTACGTATGCTATGTTTACAGATGCGAATTTGTTTTCGACACCAGACAACGCTGTAAAATTCACCATGGAGATCTTGTTTTGCGAATGATTACCTCCATGGTTGAATATTTCTATGACTGACGATGAATGAATCTTTTGTTTATTTACCTTAATGGATTGATAAATTTGGCTGTTAACCTAATTTTCACTGAAGTTATCTCAGAATCTATATATTGTTTTAATGTAACTCATTTCTCAAGCAAACAATTTTTTTGAATGATCTTTCTAAATAGGTAACTTTTATACAATTTTATTCGAAAACATAATTTTGAATAGAAATGGCCGCTTGGCATATGAAAAAAGATGTGGTTAGCCCGTAAGTGTTTTCCTCAGTCACATGACTTGCGCTTTTACTATATAGATTACGTATGATAAGATTTAACAGAATAAAGAAAACTTTTATTAATATCTTTTTAAGTTTTGATTCGATTTTCATAAAATATGAAATGACTCTATAAAATTTCTGCAACGATTATATATATTAAATTTCAAACCATTCGGTTGGGTAGTGTATGCGCTGTTATATGCGGACGGACGGACCAGACGACGACTGTAGGTAATAGGTGCTACGTATTTATATAATTATGCACGCACCTAAAAATGCAAGTTATTACGCGACTACACTCCTTCCTGTTTTTCTGTAGTTGTTCCTGATTTTTTAATTTTCCTAGATTTTTAAACCCATAGTCATTTACAGCATTGTGTCTGCGTCTACACATCGCTGCATATTTGTTATGTACTATGCAACACCTACATTTGGCTATACATATATTAGTAGAATGGTGACTTCAACGGTGACTCCTAAAGAAAATAATAGCTTGAGCTCTTTTTTTTTTTTTCAAGAAGCTACAAAAACCATAGAAAAAACCCACTTGAGCAGAGTGACTGTAACTTAGTAGTATAGCTACATTACATTGATAAGTTAGAGATGTATATTTGGTTGACAAACTTAAAAGATTCCTAGGATCTGATTTAATCTTGTCTTTAGGATCACAGTTCGAAAACATGGGGTATAAATTTAAAAAATGAAAAACATAAGGCAACAGTAATTCATAAAACATTATAAATAAATTAAAATTATAAAGCTGTCCTGGATAGAAGATTTTAGGGAAAATTACTACTAGTTACAAATGAGCAATATTTAGTGTAATGCAATAAGCAATATTATTTTTACCTAGACCAGGATGTTCCAAAACAAATTCATTCGAACATGAAACAACGTTCAGCTAGTAGTGTTTTGTTCTTAATATTGCTTTTATTTATAAATAATAGAGTTAGATACAATTAATTAATCGTATTTTTGATTATAAGACTCCTTTCATGGAATGTAATAGCTCAGACAGAAGAGCATTCAACTATACCCTATACAGTTATAGGCTGATTTCGGAGCAATGTTGTCAGTGTTTCAAAATACTTTTGTTATTCAGATTGCTTGATTACTATCATTTTTTCAAGTAGTATAACAATCCTTATTTAATCTCTCATTAAAAAAGGCGACCATTACTATTTCAAAAGAGTGGTAGCAATCAACCAAGTCTGAATTTTTTTTTTAAATGTAGCTTACTAGGCACAATAAGCTCCAGAATATAGTTACCGGTTTGGCATCCTATTTTAGTCAGAAATTATAAATTCACACAGGATATTCCAAAAGAAGAATTTTACTTTAAATAATCAAGAAATGTCTGTCATTACATAAAGTAGAAATACCATTTGGAAATTCCTGTATGAATTCAGAAGTTCTGAATAAAAAAGAGGTCAAACTTGCAACCCTGCTCCAGATAGAGGCCGAAAAGTACGCTGCTGGCGACAGAAGTACAGCGCCTAGAATACATAGTGTGGCAAACGGCTACAAAATACCGTAATTTCCGGCGTATAATCCGCAGCTCAAAGAGTCGTTTTTCGACCCAGAAATTTTATTCAATAATTGTAGTTAAATATTATCAGCGATCTTTTAAGTTACATTTTATAAAATAATATTTCTGGGTCGAAAAAAGACTCTTTGAGCTGCGGATTATACGCATATAATCCGCGGCTCTATAATCCGCGGCTATAATCCGCGCATTATATCCGCATATAATACGGATATAATCCGCAGCTCAAAGACTCGTTTTTCGACCCAGAAATATTATTTTATAAAATGTAACTTAAAAGATCGCTGTAAATATTTAACTACAATTATTGAATAAAATTTCTGGGTCGAAAAACGACTCTTTGAGCTGCGGCTTATACGCCGGAAATTACGGTACTAAAAAATTGAATCTGAATGGCTAAAACCCAGATTAAGCTTTGAGCAAAGAAAATGTGTCTTAACCCTTCTTTGCATGAGTTTTTCTTTTACAATTGTGTTTTTTTATACATATATTAAATATTAGACATTAGAAATTTTAAGATAGATTTTTAACTTTGTTCAGCAACATAGTTCACGGGAAATTTACTGGATTAATATTTCCATATAAATATAGTGGTGGCAAAGAAGTTGATTTATTTATTAAAATTTAAATAAACAGTGATGGAAATTTACATCACTATGCAATTAAGGGTTAAAGTGTTACTGGGTGTTGGAAAACTAGCTATATAGACAGTTGATGAGTTAGTTTCAAACAGATCCCCTACGTCATTTGCAATCACTAGAATTGGACGTACGTTTGAAGCGGAAGAAACTGTTCAAATTGTTCACAACAAACGTTCGAGAAAACCACGGTTATGAAAATATCCTGGTAGAAACCAATACACATAATTCAAGGAAATCTGTTTGGTATGTGGAACGCGAAGTAGGACTTTAAAAATCGAGAGTCTATAGCATTTTAAAGCACCTATATTGGAAAAGTTAATTTTCAGGATTAGTCCATGGTGTCAATCAGGACGATCTGGATATATATATTTTTTTGAAGAGCCATGTATATATATTTTTTTTTACTTAATTAGTTTTTAGAAGGTGAGTGGTTTGTTCACATGTGTTATAAAAACAAAATATAGTAAAATCTCTGAATAACGAGCACCTCGGTAGCGGGGACATTGTCCGCTATTTGAAAGTAAAAATATAAATATATCGGGTGGTTATATTATAAATATCTCTATTTGGAGCTGTCTGTAGCTCGAAGGAATAACCCGAATGAAACCAAGTTCGGTACACTTACTATTAGCAAAAGGGGGAAAAGAATGGAACAAAAAAATAATTGCAATAATCGCCGACAGAGGGCGCTTTCGAATGTGAAATGTAATGTGTAATATTGTGTACCGTGGAGGTGCCGCAAACCTCATTGAGTTTACCGCATATCACGACATGTGCGAAACATCACCCCTGATGCGTTACATTACGCAGTTGAGCACATCGTCGTCGCACATCGTCTGGATTGCATCATCTTGAACAATGGCCATGTGGAACCTGCACATGATCGGCATTGCCTATGCGAAAGCGTAGCCACATTTAGTGTGACCTTTTCCAATATGACATTTTCCAAATGTCATCCGGTTTGACGGATTAATTATTTTTTCTTGTATTACACATTACATTTCACACTCGGTAGCGCCATCTGTTGGTGATTATTGCAATTTTTTTATTATTGTTCCATTCTTCTTCACCCTTCTCGAATAGTAAATGCACCAATGATTATTTTGCGTCATATTATCCACTTGCATACCTTTCCCTTTGTTTGGATACTATGACGCAAAATAATCATTTACATAAATTTTACTTGTGATTTTGGATAGCGTGGCACAGACGATAAATCAATTTATTGAAATAAATACATTTCAATACATAATATAGGCTCAGTGAAAGTAATATATTTAAAAGTGTATTGAAAAATTAAAAGTATTGTTTGTATGTGTAAATATACTTTAGAAGACAAACTAAAAATAATTTAAATTGAATTTTAAAAGAGTCCTAATAAATTCACGTCAAGGTGTCACTCAAATTTTGATATCATTTCTTTTAAAACCCATATTTTGAATTCATGAGAGATGTGAATGAAAAAGCATCAGCGAATAAATTTTATATATTTTTTCATATTAGGATAATAATTGTACCTGTGAATATAAATAAAACTAAAAAGAAAATTATGATTTAAAAAAAAATATTAACATAGCGTCACTTAAAATTGATATCATTGCTTTTAAGACCCATATTTAAAATTCATAGAGCCAAAAGAAAGTGCTGCGTCACAACTTTTAACCCGTTAAGGGTTTTTGTACTGATATCATTACTTTTTGGCGGTTATTGATGAAAATGTCAATTAGTCGAAATTAAGCATAGGGTATAAATTAATCATTAGAATAAAATTTTAAAGAAATGCTAAAAAAGACCCTTAGGACACCAATAAAAATATGAGGGTGGTGGACCAAGGAGAGGAGTCCAAGACTCAACTTTAAAGTTATACAGCGAGAGAGTAACACAATTAGAAGGATGAAAGTGCATGGCAAAACCCGTTTGGTCCACCTTCCTCCGCCAGAGGGCGCAATCTTTTCTATACAAACATAGCTGAAATTTTTCAGGTTGTCGATTCCGAGTCAAATGAGCCATACCTCGTCGTGATCGGTCCCATGGAACCCGATAGGAAAGCGCCCCCTGGTGGTGAAACTTGGAACTAAAATCAATATATCCTGTCGATGTCGAGTCGAATGAATCAAACTGCATTGTGTTGGGATCCATAGAACTCAAGTTATCTGCAAATTCAGTTAGTTCCATCTTCCACCACTAGAGGGCGCTCTCTGTTCTATACAAACATAGCTGAAATCTTTGAGGCTGTCGATTTCGAGTCGAATGAGCCATACTTCGTCGTGATCGGGTCCATAGAACTCGAGATAAGAAAGCGCCCCCTGGTGGTAAAACTTGGAATTAAAATCGATATATCCTGTCGATGCCGAGTCGAATAAATTAAGCTGCATTGGGATGGGACCCATAGAGCTCGAGTTAGCTACAAAATCCGTTAGTTCCATCTTCCACCGCCAGGGGGCGCACTCTGTTCTATACAAACATAGCTGAAATCTTTGAGGCTGTCGATTTCGAGTCGAATGAGCCATACTTCGTCGTGATCGGGTCCATAGAACTCGAGATAAGAAAGCGCCCCCTGGTGGTAAAACTTGGAATTAAAATCGATATATCCTGTCGATGCCGAGTCGAATAAATTAAGCTGCATTGGGATGGGACCCATAGAGCTCGAGTTAGCTACAAAATCCGTTAGTTCCATCTTCCACCGCCAGGGGGCGCACTCTGTTCTATACAAACATAGCTGAAATCTTTGAGGCTGTCGATTTTGAGTCGAATGAGCCATACTTCGTCGTGATTGGGCCCATAGAATCCAAGATAGAAAAGCGCCCCTTGTGGTGAATTTTGGAACTAAAATCTATATATCCTGCCGATGTCGAGTCGAATGAATTAAACTGCATTAGATACCAATTAGTCTCGGAAAAAAATTGCAAATTTCGTCATTTGGCAGCGTAAAAATCATGAATTTCATCGATCGGCACAGAAAAAAACATGAATTTTGTCGATAGGGGGAGAAAAGATCAGAAATTTCGTCAAACAGGCGGGTAAAAATCATGAATTTCATTTATGAGCGCGTGAAAAACGCAAATTTCATCAAACGCTTGCATAAAAATTAAAAAATTCGTTCATCGGGCATGAAAAAACATTAATTTCCTCAAGTTTGCTCGTAAAAATCACAAATTTCGTCAAAAGGGTGCATAAAAAATCAAGAATTTCGTCGATCGGATGATAAAAAAAAAAAAATCCTCAATCCGTCACGTAAAAAGTGTGAATTTTGTCGATCAGGTGCGTAAAAATTGTCGAGTCGAATGAATTAAACTACATTAGATACCAATTAGTCTCTGAAAAAATTGCAAATTTCGTCATTTGGCAGCGTAAAAATCAGGAATTTCATTGATTAATGTGTAAAAATCATGAATTTCATCGATCGGTACAGAAAAAACGAATTTTCTCGATAGGGGGAGAAAAGATTATAAATTTCGTCAAACAGGCGGGTAAAAATCATGAATTTCATTTATTAGCGCATGAAAAACGCAAATTTCATCAAACGCTCGCATAAAAATAAAAAAATTCGTTGATCGGGCATGAAAAAACATTAATTTCGTCAAGTTTGCACGTAAAAATCACAAATTACGTTAAACGGGTACATAAAAATCAAGAATTTCGGCAATCGGGTGATAAAAAAAAATTGTCAATCCGGTACGTAAAAAGTATGAATTTTGTCGATGAGGTGCGTAAAAATTGTCGAGTCCAATGAATTAAACTGCATTAGATACCAATTAGTCTCTGAAAAAATTGCAAATTTCATCATTTTGAAGATAAAAATCAGGAATTTCGTTGATCAATGTGCAAACATCATGAATTTCATCGATCGGCACAGAAAAAACATGAATTTTCTCGATAAGGGGAGAAAAGATTATAAATTTCGTCAAACAGGCGGGTAAAAATCATGAATTTCATTTATTAGCGCATGAAAAAGGCAAATTTCATCAAACGCTCGCATAAAAAATAAAAAAATGCATTGATCGAGCATGAAAAAACATTAATTTCGTCAAGTTTGCACGTAAAAATCACAAATTTCGTCAAACGGGTGCATAAAAATCAAGAATTTCGGCAATCTGGTGATAAAAAAAAATTTTGTCAATCCGGCACGTAAAAAGTATGAATTTTGTCGATGAGGTGCATAAAAATTGTCGAGTCGAATGAATTAAACTGCATTAGATACCATTTAGTCTCTGAAAAAATTGCAAATTTCATCATTTTGCAGCATAAAAATCAGGAATTTCGTTGATCAATGTGCAAAATCATGAATTTCATCGATCGGCACAGAAAAAACATAAATTTTGTCAATAGGAGGAGAAAAGATCATAAATTTCGTCAAACAGGCGGGTAAAGATCATGAATTTCATTTATCAGCGCATGAAAATCGCAAATTTCATCAAACAGTCGCATGAAAATCAAAAAATTCGTTGATCGGGCATGAAAAAATCTTTAATTTCGTCAAGTTTGCACAAAAAAATCACAAATTTCATCAAACGAGTGTATAAAAATGAAGGATTTTGTCGATCGGGTGATAAAAAAAATTTCGTCAATCCAGCAAAGTATGAATTTTGTCGATCAGGTGCGTAAAAATCATGAATTTTGTAGAATGGGTGCGTAAAAGTCACGTATTCATCAAGTGGACGCGTAAAAATCATTAATTTCAGTAAACGGGTAACATAATTTAACATAAAAACTATTAATTTCATCGATCAGGCACAGAGAAAACAAATTTCTTCAATCGGGCACATAAAAATCATAAATTTCATCCATCGGATGCAGAAATATCATTAATTTCATAGATCAGGTGCCAACAACTTTTAGAAACCCCAACAACTTTTAGATAAAACCATTGCATCATTTTATTCTTTTAAAGTGCCCTGTTATATCAGAGGAAACATTGGACGATTTAACGATTTGTAATTCACACTTTTACAGCGATGTTTTGACGAAATTTGACTTTTTCCTGCGATCCTTTGATGAAATTTGCTGTTTCGTGATCCTTTGACGATATTCGCGTTTTCTCTGCTGCCTTTTGACGATATTCATGTTTTTTCAGCAATTTCGACAAAATAAGTTTTTTATTCAGTGATCCTTTGATGAAATTCGCATTTTTCTCGCGATCCTTTGATGAAATTCGCATTTTTCTCGCGATCCTTTGACAAAATTTGAGTTTTCCAGCAATTCTTTGAGAAAATACTCTTTTTTCTGCAATTTTTTAAGGAAATTTTGTAAAAAGTGTGATATTTTTGTAAAATTTCCTTTTTTGCGATTCTTTGACGAAATTTGCTTATCTTTCACATTTCATGAAATCAGTGTTTTTTCCCCACAAAGATAAGTTACGTGTTTTTAGTCTGCAGGTGCCCTAAAAAGACTGTGACGCCCGTCGCGCATTCTGCCACGGGGAACAATTTGAATTTACTTTTAAATTTTCTGAAAGTTTTAACTCATCAAATTGAATTGATCCATGTCTCTGGAAAATATCAAGTTCAGGAACTGTATCTTTCAATATCTCAAAATGTTCCAAAACCATCATCAGTGAAGGATTTAATTGATTTTCGAATGCACGTCTTACCAGGTAATGTTACAATTTTATTAATTCGCATGTACTCGTATAATCTAGGGCTTTTCATGCGCATTAAAATGCATACATATACAAAATATTTCTTTATGTTTTTGTGAATAAACTTGCAGAATTTGAGACAATTATTATTGGCAGGTAAAATCTACACTCTATTTTTTTTGCAATGCTATTTAGAGCAAAGACTAGTACACTACTAGGTTCTATTGTTTGTGATTTCGAGTGAAAAAACTATAAGGCTAAGTGACTGACTGAAGCATATTTGATATAATATCCCTAATTCTCGCAAATTTTAATGTTTACGCTATAATTCGTTGTTGGTTGTAGAACATTGGAATAGTTTCATGTATTTTTTCATTAGTCTAAATTATTTTTTATTGTGACAATATTGAAAACAGAGTTTCCCCCAGACAGATTCAGAAGGGTGCTGCACCCTGTCTACCCTTTGCTTTGCAAAATAGCACCCTTCTTGCCCCTCATAAAATAATTAGCACCCTTCTTGCCCCCTCAGTAAAATATTTAGCATCCTTCTTGCCCATCAGTAAAAAAAAATGCCCTTTCTCCTTTTTGCATTAAAAATATTTGCTTCCATACTAAAAATTGACTCAATGTTGTCTTGAAAATAGTGCCCTGCCTTTTAAATATCAAAAGTGGCTTTAAAAACCAAAATAATACCTTTTAACAACTAACCCCTTCGCGACGAGCGTCCTTTACAGAATTTTTAATCTTGTAACACCGGATTTTCAAAACAGAAATTTTCGCCTATTTGAATAGCAAAATGCTACGTTTCAAGAAGGTAAAGCTTACAATAAAAAATAACTGGTGGGAGTAATCGAGGATTCTGAGCATGTTATGCGTCACGAATACGTGTCGCTCGTCCCCAAGGGGTTAAAAAAAGTGCCCTTAAAAATAAAATAGTGCCCTTTTCTCACCAGCAACATCCTGCCCTTTTTTAAACCTGGGGTTGAAAAGAAAATACTAATTCACAACCTCATATTTTTCTTATTGAAATCTTCAACATTCATTTTTATTATTAATTTAAAATTTCCAACTATACTTTATTTTTAAATTTTACAATTAATTAAACGGTTTATGATATTTTGAACAATGAGAGCAAAGTTTAATGTGGATAGTTAAGCTTAATATAATATAAATGCAAGTTTAACAGTTTAAGACAGGGGTGGCCAACCTGTGGCACGCGTGCCACAGACATACCACTATTTTTTAACAGAATTATTCGCCTTAAATAAAGAGTGAAATTATGTGATCAAATGAGGTTAAAATTTTTATTTAAAAAAAAAAAGAAAAAACTGGTGTCGAACGATTTTCAAGGGAAAAGGTTGGCCACCCCTGGTTTAAGATTATTAACATTTTTATTATTTTTAACTCGAGAACGACCAAGAACGGTCATTCTGACCGCTACCAAATGAATATATTGCGATTTAAACCAGAAATTTCTTTTTCAAATAAATTAAATATAAAGCTCTCAGAAATATGTTAAATGAATAAGTTAAATAGTTTTAAATAAATATTCTGGTGTGAATTAGTTTTATAAAATTTGAGTAAAATTTCCCGGTCGTTCTAGTGTTAATAACAATCTTTTTCATCTTATTAAGTTTGGAAAAGATAATTAATTTCGAAAATCCGATGTAACCTTTAAGTGTAAAATCTAAACGAAAGACATAATAGGTTAAAAATAAAATACAATAACTAACATATTAAGTTTACATTTACGAACAGATAAGTATCGTTTACTCTTCTGTATAACTTTTAGTAGCGATTTTTAAACAATTTAGATTAATCAAATATTAACAGAAGCCTTCGTTATTATTATTATTATTTTATTGGGAACATACATCTGACTTGGGTGATTGATACAAATATCTCCCCCCCCCCTTCATTATTAATCTTAATTACAAAATAAACAAAAACATATCGCCAATGTACCACTTTCACGATCATCAAAAAGAGTGATCGATAAATCACCATTTATAGCACCCACACATATTTAAGCAATATTACGTAAACAATAATATACCTGCCCTACTTTTTCAAGAATTTAAAGTATTTACGAATGTACATTTAAAAGGCTAAGATGCTTTACACTCACGCAGAAAAAAAATAATCGGTTAAAAAAAGGAAAAAAGTCGTCAATTTTAGGGGATTCTTTCCTTTAATGGCAACCTAGCCATAATATTAAATTATTCGTTTGGCGCGGTCTTGAAAATCGCGCCAACCGAAAAGTCGCCAAACTTATGTTTACATGTTTGCGCGAGTGTAAAGCATCTGTTCCATTTAGAAAAATAATGATGTAAAACTTTTTAAATTTGACGAACTATCACTTTGCCAACACCTTGCATTGAACCGGATTTCGTTTATGTATGCATTTTAATGTGCATGAAAAGCCCTAGATTAAACGAGTACATGCAAATTAATAAAATTTTAACATTACCTGGCATGACGTGCATTCGAAAGTCAATTAAATCCTTCACTGATGATGGTTTTGGAATTGTCGAAAGACATTCTGAGATATTAAAGTAGAGTTGCTGAATGTAATATTTTCCAGAGAGATGGTGATTTGAATCGGTTGTGATTATGTTTACAGTTAGAATTCGGTCCAAATTAGGTCCGAATCCTAAAAATATATTCAAGAAGTATTTATTAATTAAGATAGAAGTAGTATTTGTGAAATTTTATTTTCAACACATCAAAAAATCTTCATAGCGAAAGTTGCGAAAGATTGAAAAAATAAAAAACGATGGGTTGATTGGTAATGTTGCAAACAAGACTCCCAGTGATAAAAATAGATCTGAATCATTTTTCGTTTAAAAAATGACAAAGTAATTATAAATAACATTTAAATGGCATATATATAATTATAAAATATTTCAATATTTTAAACAAGGAATCTAAATATTTTTTCGACATAATGAAGATTTTGAAATGCGAAATTCTTTATTATAACAAAAAAGAAAAATATATAAACAACAATTTAATTTAATACATATATATTACATATTAAAAATTGCATTAAAAACTGATTTAGTATTTGAAAAAAAAATCTAAATGGTTCTTCAGCAATATGGAGATGCTTTAACGTTTAACTGTAACCATGATAGCCATGAGCAGCCTTATTGCGGAGTAATAAAAAAGGGTGAAAAGTCCAAAAAAATGTAATGTTAGTCTATGATAAAAAGTATAGAAAAGTAGTCCGATTTTAAAAGTGGACTATATAGAAAACCAGAGTTTTCCTACGTTAACGCAAAATCTTATTCGCTTCATCTAAAACCGATTAATATAATATATTAATTTTAAAAAAATCGTTCAATCCATTTTCGAGATAACAGGTATGTGTCCATTACACCATTACATACCCCCATTTTACTTAAAAATGGACTTTCCGATCTCAAAATCTACTGCATGTTGAAATCTATAAATTTCAGAATAGAGTTAGACCGGAGACATAAGACTAATGCGAAAAAATCGGAAAGATATGCCTCATATTTACTGAGATATTAAATGTTGGCGTTTCGATTTTTCTTTGATGTCCTGCTAGCTGTATATATGAGAGTGACGGAATCTTCGGTTTTGGGCTTTCGATTTTCGGTTTTTCGCTGCGTCACTCGAGAAACTACCGTCTCTCATGATATGGACTATAGAGAAGAGAAATGTCCAATAAATAATAGTTCAAATTTCGACCACCAGGGGAAACGATGACGCACAAAGTACCAGAAAAACAAATCGGAAACATAGAACTTTATTTAATCACAGCATTTCTTCAATGTGCATTTCATTTGTCGCAATGACATGTTCATGTTCAAAGCGTGTTAAACATATTCAACAGAAAGCAAGCATAACACGCTATGCCGCTTCAATTCCTAAAGAATCACTTCGTGCTTCTGTTAAACAAATTTGAACATGCTGTAAACTATCAGTTATCATGCGTTTCTGTGCAAAACTAGAAAAGAATGTCAAAATAAATACATTACCCATAGCTGCCAACTTTCGCTTTTTTCTTTATGCTAACATTTGTTGGTAAATTTTGCCTTATTTTGTTGTCTTATTTTTTATTAAATTTTAATGATAGCAAAAAAAAGCGTAAAAGATGACAGACGTGCATTTACTGACATCTGAAATAGTTTCTCAAGAAACGAAGCAATTTCTTTCCCAAATAGTACTGTAAGAACTCACACCACAAATAATTTACGTGATATAGTACTACCAATTCCGTATGATATTTTATGTTTCATACGTTTTTAAAGTTCTCCAGATCGAGGAAGTTTGCAGCTGTTTAAACAGTTGTAATGTAAAAGGTAATGAAAACAAACTTCGTTCCTATGCTGGATTTGCTGCCGGGAAGCGAATATTTGAGATTTTTGCATCTGACTACAGGGTTGTCTGGATGACCTCTTTTTTTAATAAAACTTTCAAATTCTTACCGGAAATTCGGAAAAAAAAAAATTATTTTAAGCATTCCCAAAATGTCTGTCATTAAATAAAGTAATAATTACTATTCGTATATTTTGGTATGGATTCAGAAATTCCGAAATAAAGAAGGCCAAACTGGCAATCCTGTCTGACTCGTGCACTCGGTTCCGATTTAAGTTTTATCGCCTTGAAAGGAATCTGGCCCTAAATTTATTGCTTCGCTTTTCTATTATTATTTTTCTAACGAAATATTTTTTTCTGGTGTTTTTTCAACACTTTAATGGGTTTTCCATATAGGAATGATATTGAACAATGTGACCACTGGGAAGAAATTTTTAATTCCTAATACTTAATTGCTACCACTCTTTTAATATAGTAATATTCGCTTTATTTGATATGCCATTAACTTACCGTTCAAAAACCAATCAAGCAATCTGAATTTAGTCGAATAAACCTCTCATCCTGCAACACTGAATTTGATCCCAATTTTGATATCATTTATTTTATTACCAACTTCTCTCATTCATTGTACCACTTCACTCAGGGATCTCAGCATGTAAAAAAAATTATTGTTCCTACCAATATCCCAAATAAATAATATTCAGTATAAATCTATTTAACATGTGCAATAGAAATATATCATGAAGACAATTATTTCAAAATAATGGTAGTAACAATAAAATTTCTCCTATACGCCTATTTACTTTTTTATCTTTACCTTTTTAAAATGAAGTAATTTTGTAACAACTATTTTAATATGTTTCGACTAATTAAACAATTATTAGAAATATTATTTATTAATTAAGCATTTACAGTTCGAATAGTTCAAAAATTGCATTATTGCTGTTGATATTGCTGTTGAATTGTATGATATCAGTAACTTACATTTTTTTTCTTATTATTATGCATTGTAGACGTGAGTGCATAATTTGTTTTTAGTTTCTGATTCACACCACGTTCTTTCTTAAAATTCTGTTTAGCAAATTTGATTTTATCGCTCATCTTGTTTCATATTTGCGCAATGTTTCCTATTTATCGTGTGGTTTCATTCAGATTCCTTTCACGATTTCCGAAGAGTACAATTCGCCTTGTTAATTGACAGATTAAATAGGGTTGATGTTAATATTCGTAAACTGTGGTAGTTTTTTAATAATAAATCCACTAAATTTACTCGCACAGTTTACACACTCATAACGACCGACAATTCTGCTCTTTAGTAGACACTATTTCCAAATAATAATCTATCTTACTTAATCTCTGAATTCAGCGTTAAAAAAGGCAAAGATTAATATTAGAAAATTGTACGAATAGAAACGTAGAATATTTAGCAGCTAGACATTTTCATGGTATTATCGAAGTTTAAACGCATAAAGATTACATATAATAAAGAATTTTCAAAGTTTATGGAAAAATGAAAATGAAATTAAAAAACTGCGTGCCGTTTATAATACATTAATTTGGGGCGAAACCCATTGATTATTTTTTCTTTTACTAACAGTCCTGTTTACTTTAAAAGTCTAAATTAAGCAAAATTGATAAGAAAAGTTATTGCTTCGGAGAACTGCTCTTTCTTTCCTGGAAAAATTTAATGCCACTACAGAAAAGAAAAGCAGAAAGAAGAAATTGTATCATCGCGTCTTTTTTCTAAATTACGAATGCGTTCTTCGAACATGAATAGCCATCATTAAAGAAATGGGATAGTTTTCAAAGAAATAAAATAAATTAAAAAGGCATATAGTTCAGATTATTGACCGCAACAAACTATTTATTGTTTTTATCACAAAAAATATATCTGCTTATATCTAAAAATATTTACTGACTTTTAAATATAAAATAACAAAAAGTGTAGGTATGTGAGATATTAATTTTCAAATAAGAGGTACGAATAGAATGAAATATAGTCCACTAGCACGTGTATAGGCCCAACCTGCAATGCTAACTTTCACTAACTAAGCTTCCAAGATACCTTTTTTTATTGTATTATAGTAAGCTATTTTATTACAGTATTTTATTACTGTAAACGAAAATATCTATTAAAAAATAGTGGTGTCAATTGGGCTACATTTTAACACCCCTAATGAAAATTAATAATGTTTTATCAAATATGCATTTTTGGGTTAATCTCTGTACTAAATTCTGTAAAATTTAATAATAATAATATTAATATCTAAATATTAGCAAAATAATTATGCACGAACTTTTCAATGCACAATGCGGGCATAAACGCATTAATGTGTTTATGACCTATTTTTAATTTTAACAATATCAGTGAACATGCTTTTTGTATTGATTTCGATTTCAAATTATACATATATCACTGGTATTTTTTAATATATATTCATCAGTTTCTGTACAAAAAAAGGAGAGAGTGTCAAAATAAATAATAAATGAACCCATATCATCCAATTTTACGCTTTTATCTTTCCACAAAATTTTTTTGGTAAATTTTGCATTATTTTTTATTAAATTTTAATGATAACAACAACAAAAAAAAATCAGATATGCATTTCCTGACATGTGACATAATTTCTCAAGAAACAAAGTAATTTGTTTCACAAACAGAACTAACTGTAATAACTGACACCAGAAATATTTTACGAAATGTAGTACTACTAAATCCTTATGATCTCTAATATTTGTAAGAACATATAGGAATGATTAATGGAGCTCGAGGAAATTTGCAACTGTTTGAACAGTTGCAACGTGAACGTTGATTGAAACCGAGTTTTTTAACCGGGAAGCTAAAATTTGATCTTTTGTCTTCCGACTCCAGGGATGTCAGGTTGGCCACTTTTTTATTCAGAAATTCCAAATTCTTACCGGGAATTCCGATAGAAGAATTTTTAATTTAACATTTTGAGGAAGGGTGGTATTCGTCTTTTAAACAGGCAGACCCGCCTACGAGTGATACATTTGCATATTACATTATAACAAAAAGTTTTTTTCACTTAGTGTTTATATTATAAATTAACGTATATAATAATGGTATTGTCTCTAATCGAACTAACTTAATTTCCGGCCTTTAATCTGCGGATCAAACAATCATGTTTCGACCCAGAAATTTCATGTAGTAATTGCAGTCAAATATTTAAAACTATCCAATAGGATACATTTTAATAAATAAAATTTCTGAGTTGAAACTCGATTGTTTGATGCACGGATTGTAGGCCAAAAATTACGATACTTATATGCACAGTACTCTAATTGTAAAAATACGAATTTCGTGTATGTTTTTTGAGAAATAGTGTATCATATAAAACTAAAAAGCATAGCCAATGTTCAGAATTATATATGTCCAAAAGCCGTGATGTCACGTCCCCCGTTCTCTATGTGGTAAGAATTAAAGAAATGGATGTTATTAAATGCAGCACGAATTACTATTGGTAATTTCTGGAATGTGAATTCGGAATTTCCGAATAAAAAGAATGCGAAACTAGCAATCCTGTTTGTCTTATACACTGCGGTATAAAGGAGTTTTATCACCTCGAGATGAATCTGTCCCTAAATTAACCAGCATTTATGTTACTGTCTCTTTTTACCATATTTCTTTTTCTAACAAACCATTTTTCTGGTGTTACTTCAAAACTTTAATGTTTTTTTTTTCAGTCGCCAAACTTATGTTTACATGTTTGCGTGAGTGTAAAGCATCTGTTCCATTAAAAAAAATTATGATGTAAAACTTTTTAATTTGACGAACTATCACTTTGCCAATGCCTTGCATTGAACCGGATTTCGTTTATGTATGCATTTTAATGTGCATGAAAAGCCCTAGATTAAACGAGTACATGCAAATTAATAAAATTTTAGCATTACCTGGCACGGCGTGCATTCGAAAGTCAATTAAATCCTTCACTGATGATGGTTTTGGAATTGTCGAAAGACATTCTGAGATATTAAAGTAGAGTTGCTGAATGTGATATTTTCCAGAGAGATGGTGATTTGAATCGGTTGTGATTATGTTTACAGTTAGAATTCGGTCCAAAATAGGTCCGAATCCTAAAAATATATTCAAGAAGTATTTATTAATTAAGATAGAAGTAGTATTTGTGAAATTTTATTTTCAACACATCAAAAAATCTTCATAGCGAAAGTTGCGAAAGATTGAAAAAATGAAAAACGATGGGTTGATTGGTTAATGTTGCGAACTAGACTCCCAGTGATAAAAAAAGATCTGAATCATTTTTCGTTTAAAAAATGACAAAGTAATTATAAATAACATTTAAATAGCATATATATAATTATAAAATATTTCAATATTTTAAACAAGGAATCTAAATATTTTTTCGACCTAATGAAGATTTTGAAATGCGAAATTCTTTATTATAACAAAAAAGAAAAATATTTAAACAACAATTTAATTTAATACTTATATATTACATATTAAAAATTGCATTAAAAACTGATTTAGTATTTGAAAAAAAAAATCTAAATAGTTCTTCAGCAATATGGAGATGCTTTAACGTTTAACTGTAACCATGATAGCCATGAACAGCCTTATTGTGGAGTAATAAAAAAGGGTGAAAAGTCCAAAAAAATGTAATGTTAGTCTATGATAAAAAGTATAGAAAAATAGTCCGATTTTAAAAGTGGATTATATAAAAAACCAGAGTTTTCCTACGTTAACGCAAAATCTTATTCACTTCATCTAAAACCGATTAATATAATATATTAATTTTAAAAAAATCGTTCAATCCATTTTCGAGATTACAGGTATGCGTCCATTACACCATTACATACCCCCATTTTACTTAAAAATGGACTTTCAGATCTCAAAATCTACTGCATGTTGAAATCTATAAATTTCAGAATAGAGTTAGACCGGAGACATAAGACTAATGTGAAAACATCGGAACGATATGCCTCATATTTACTGAGATATTAAATATCGGCGATTCGATTTTCCTTTGATGTCCTGCTAGCTGTATATATGAGAGTGACGGAATCTTCGGTTTCGGGCTTTTGATTTTCGGTTTTCCGCTGCGTCACTCGAGAAACTACCATCTCTCATGATATGGACCATAGAGAAGAGAAATGTCCAATAAATAATAGTTCAAATTTCGACCACCAGGGGAAACGATGACGCACAAAGTACCCGAAAAACAAATCGGAAACATAGAACTTTATTTAATCACAGCATTTGTTCAATGTGCATTTCATTTGTCACAATGACATGTTCATGTTCAAAGCGTGTTAAACATATTCAACAGAAAGCAAGCATAACAGGCTATGCCGCTTCAATTCCTCAAGAATCACTTCGTGCTTCTGTTAAACAAATTTGACCATGATGTAAATTATCAGTTATCATGCGTTTCTGTACAAAACTAGGAAAGAATGTCAAAATAAATACATTACCCATAGCTGCCAACTTTCGCTTTTTTCTTTATGCTAACATTGGTTGGTAAATTTTGCCTTATTTTGTTGTCTTATTTTTTATTAAATTTTAATGATAGCAAAAAAAGCGTAAAAGATGACAGACGTGCATTTACTGACATCTGAAATAGTTTCTCAAGAAACAAAGCAATTTCTTTCACAAATAGTACTGTAAGAACTCACACCACAAATAATTTACGTGATATAGTACTACCAATTCCATATGATATTTTATGTTTCATACGTTTCAAAAGTTCTCCAGATCGAGGAAGTTTGCAGCTGTTTAAACAGTTGTAATGTAAAAGGTAATGAAAACAAACTTCGTTCCTATGCTGGATTTGCTGCCGGGAAGCGAATATTTGAGATTTTTGCATCTGACTACAGGGTTGTCTGGATGACCTCTTTTTTTAATAAAACTTTCGAATTCTTACCGGAAATTCGGAAAAAAGAATTTTTATTTTAAGCATTCACAGAATGTCTGTCATTAAATAAAGTAATATTTACTATTCGTATATTTTGGTATGGATTCAGAATTTCCGAAATAAAGAAGGCCAAACTGGCAATCCTGTCTGACTCGTGCACTCGGCTCCGATTTAAGTTTTATCGCCTTGAGAAGAATCTGGCCCTAAATTTATTTCTTCGCTTTTCTATTATTATTTTTCTAACGAAACATATTTTTCTGGTGTTTTTTCAACACTTTAATGGTTTTTCCATATAGGAATGAAATTGAACAATGTGACCACTCGGAAGAAATTTTTAATTCATAATACTTAATTGCTACCACTCTTTTAATATAGTAATATTCGCTTTATTTCATATGCCATTAACGTACCGTTCAAAAACCAATCAAGCAATCTGAATTTAGTCAAATAAACCTCTCATCCTGCAACACTGAATTTGATCCCAATTTTGATATCATTTATTTCATTACCAACTTCTCTCATTCATTGTACTACTTCACTCAGGGATCCCAGTATGTAAAAAAAAAAAATTATTGTTCCTACCAATATCCCTAATAAATAATCTTCACGATAAATCTATTTAACATGTGCAATAGAAATATATCATGAAGACAATTATTTCAAAATAATGGTATTAACAATAAAATTTCTCCTATACGCCTATTTACTTTTTTATCTTTACCTTTTTTAAATGAAGTAATTTTGTGACAACTATTTTAATATGTTTCGACTAATTAAACAATTATTAGAAATATTATTTATTAATTAAGCATTTACAGTTCGAATAGTTCAAAAATTGCATTATTGCTGTTGAATTGTATGATATCAGTAACTCACATTTTTTTCTTATTATTATTCATTGTAGACGTGAGGGCATAATTTGTTTTTAGTTTCTGATTATCTGATTCACACCACGTTCTTTCTTAAAATTCGCAAATTTGATTTTATCGCTCATCTTGTTTCACATTTGCACAATGTTTCCTATTTATCGTGTGGTTTCATTCAGATTCCTTTCACGATTTCCCAAGAGTACAATTCGCCTTGTCAATTGTCAGATTAAATAGGGTTACTGTTAATATTCGTAAATTGTGGTAGTTTTTTAATAATAAATCCTTTAAATTTACTCGCACAGTTTACACACTCATAACGACCGACAATTCTGCTCTTTAGTGACACTATTTCCAAATAATAATCTATCTTACTTAATCTCTGAATTCAGCGTTAAAAAAGGCAAAGATTAATATTAGAAAATTGTACGAATAGAAACGTAGAATATTTAGCAGCTAGACATTTTCATGGTATTATCGAAGGTTAAACGCATAAAGATTACATATAATAAAGAATTTTCAAAGTTTATGGAAAAATGAAAATGAAATTAAAAAACTGCGTGCCGTTTATAATGCATTAATTTGGGGCGAAACCCATTGATTATTTTTTTCTTTTACTAACAGTCCTGTCTACTTTAAAAGTCTAAATTAAGCAAAATTGATAAGAAAAGTTATTGCTTCGGAGAACTGCTCTTTCTTTCCTGGAAAAATTTAATGCCACCACAGAAAAGAAAAGCAGAGAGAAGAAATTGTTTCATCGCGTCTTTTTTTTCTAAATTACGAATGCGTTCTTCGAACCTGAATAGGTATCATTAAAGAAATGGGATAGTTTTCAAAGCAATAAAATAAATTAAAAAGGCATATAGTTTAGATTATTGACCGCAACAAACTATTTATTGTTTTTATCACAAAAAATATATCTGCTTATATCTAAAAATATTTACTGACATTTAAATATTAAATAATAAAAAGTGTATGTGAGATATTAATTTTCAAATAAGAGGTACAAATAGAATAAAATATAATATCCTAGCACGTGTATGGTCCCAACCTGCAATACTAACTTTCACTAAGCTTGCAAGATACAATTTTTTTATTGTATTATAGTGAGCTATTTTATTATAGTATATTATTACTGTAAACTAAAATTTCTATTAAAAAATAGTGGTATCGATTAGGCTAAATTTTAACACGCACAGTGAAAATTAATAATTTTGATATAATGTTTTGTCAAATATGCATTTTTGGGTTAATCTCTGTACTGAATTCTGTAAAATTTAATAATAATAATATTAATATCTAAATATTAGCAAAATAATTATGCACGAACTTTTCAATGCACAATGCGGGCATAAACGCATTAATGTGTTTATGACCTATTTTTAATTTTAACAATATCAGTGAACATGCTTTTTGTATTGATTTCGATTTCAAATTATACATATATCACTGGTATTTTTTAATATATATTCATCAGTTTCTGTACAAAAAAAGGAGAGAGTGTCAAAATAAATAATAAATGAACCCATATCATCCAATTTTACGCTTTTATCTTTCCACAAAATTTTTTTGGTAAATTTTGCATTATTTTTTATTAAATTTTAATGATAACAACAACAACAAAAAAATCAGATATGCATTTCCTGACATGTGACATAATTTCTCAAGAAACAAAGTAATTTGTTTCACAAACAGAACTAACTGTAATAACTGACACCAGAAATATTTTACGAAATGTAGTACTACTAAATCCTTATGATCTCTAATATTTGTAAGAACGTATAGGAATGATTAATGGAGCTCGAGGAAATTTGCAACTGTTTGAGCAGTTGCAACGTGAACGTTGTTTGAAACCGAGTTTTTTAACCGGGAAGCTAAAATTTGATCGTTTGTCTTCCGACTCCAGGGATGTCAGGTTGGCCACTTTTTTATTCAGAAATTCCAAATTCTTACCGGGAATTCCAATAGAAGAATTTTTAATTTAACATTTTGAGGAAGGGTGGTATTCGTCTTTTAAACAGGCAGACCCGCCTACGAGTGTTACATTTGCATATTACATTATAACAAAAAGGTTTTTTCACTTAGTGTTTATATTATAAATTAACGTATATAATAATGGTATTGTCTCTAATCGAACTAACTTAATTTCCGGCCTTTAATCTGCGGATCAAACAATCATGTTTCGACCCAGAAATTTCATGTAGTAATTGCAGTCAAATATTTAAAACCATCCAATAGGATACATTTTATTAAATAAAATTTCTGAGTTGAAACTCGATTGTTTGATGCACGGATTGTAGGCCAAAAATTACGATACTTATATGCACAGTACTCTAATTGTAAAAATACGAATTTCGTGTATGTTTTTTGAGAAATAGTGTATCATATAAAACTAAACTAGTCGTTGGGGGCCACCGTAATACTTACCCATCATGGATATGCATAATGTAAAATATTAAAATAAAAATGTGTAAACTACTTATAAAATGCATTGCAATTCAAAAAATAAAATCGTGGCTTGATGACGTCACAAACTTTAAAGGCTCGATTACTGAATTGCATGAAAGAGGTTTTTCCTTATAACTCCAAAAATAATAATCCTGTTAACTAGCGGTTTATTGCATCTGATTAAGCGTCAAATTTCCAATTAAAATATATCATTGAAGTGAAATTTGGATGAAATACAGGGTCATGAAAAATCGAAGAGTGTGGAAAATAGGATTCCAAATATCTCGGCAACTAATTATCCGATCGACTTCATGCTTTATTCAAAATTTATGTTTTTTTATTGTCTTTTATATTCATTTCTTAAAATAAACAATTTCGAAAATTTTTATATACCTTTCATCAGAACGAATATTTCGAGAGTCCGAAAAAAATAGTTCCGGTTAATCGAGGTTATTGAAATGAAATAGGCTTCTTCCCATTATTACATACTAAGTACATACCAAATTGCAAGTCACTATCTCAATTTTTTCGGGAGATAGAGCGTTTACAGACACACACACAGACACACAGACGGACGGCAAAATTTTTTTTCGAAAAATGTTTTTCGGAATCTCCAGTGTCTGAAACGTGTAAATCCGTCAAAAAAAATTTTCGATTTTCAAAACGATTACAAGACTTACCCTATACTACGTATGATGGGTAAGTAAAAGCATAGCCAATGTTCAGAATTATATATGTCCAAAAGCCGTGATGTCACGTCCCCCGTTCTCTATGTGGTAAGAATTAAAGAAATGGATGTTATTAAATGCAGCACGAATTACTATTGGTAATTTCTGGAATGTGAATTCGGAATTTCCGAATAAAAAGAATGCGAAACTAGCAATCCTGTCTGTCTTATAGACTGCGGTATAAAGGAGTTTTATCACCTCGAGATGAATCTGTCCCTAAATTAACCAGCATTTATGTTACTGTCTCTTTTTACCATATTTCTTTTTCTAACAAACCATTTTTCTGGTGTTACTTCAAAACTTTAATGTTTTTTTTTACATATAGGAATGAAATTGAACAATGTGACAACTCGGCAGGAATTTTTAATTCAGATAACTGCTACCACTTTTTTTAATTAGTAATGTTCGCCTAATATTATCTGACATTAAACCGGTCAATAACTTGTCATTTCAAAAATTTTGTATCAATCCAACAATCTCAATTTAGCCAAATAAACCTCCCATCTGGTAACACTGTATTTGATCTAAATTTTGATATACCGTATTTTCCGGCGTATAATCCGCGGATCAAACAATTCTGTTTCAACCCAGAAATTTCATTCAATAATTGAACTCAAATATTTACAGCGATCTAGCAACTTACATTTTATAAAATAAAATTTCTGAGTCGAAACGTGATTGTTTGATCCGCGGATTATACGCCGGAAATTACGGTAAATTATTTTATTACAAACTTCTCTCATTTATTGTACTACTTCAATCAGGACTCGCAGCCAAATATGAAAAATATACTGTTCCCAGCAATATCCTGAATCAATAATCTTCAGGATACTTTTATTTAACATATGCAATAGAAATGTATCATGAAGACAATTATTTCAATATAGTGGAAGAAAAAATGAAATTTCTCCTATACGCTGTGAGGCCATTTCACTTTTTTAATTTTACTTTTTTTTTTATGAAGTACTTTTGTGACAACTGTTTTAATATTACTTTAGTAGTTAAACAATTATTAAAATTATTACTTATTCATTAAACAATTTCATTTGCAATAGTTCCAAAATTGCATTTTTACCTATGATATCAGTAAGTCACATTTTTTGCTTATTATTATACGTCGTGAACGTTAGTACATGGGTTATTAGGTTTTGATTCAGACCACATTCTTTCTTAGAATGCTGTTTTGCAAATTTTGTTTTTAACAAAGATCTTGATGTATATTTACAGGACGTTGCCAATTTGTCGTGTGCTTTGCTACCGAATTCTTTCACAATTTCCGAAGCGTAAAATTCGCTTTACCGTAATTTCCGGCATATAATCAACGGATCAAACAATCATGTTTCGACCCAGAAATTTATTCAAAAATTGAAGACAAATATTTACAGCCATCCAGAAAGTTACATTTCATAAAATAAAATGTCTGGGTCGAAACATGATTGTTTGATCCGCAGATTATACGCCGGTATTTACCGTAATTTCCGGCGTATAATCCGCAGCTCAAAGAGTCGTTTTTCGACCCAGAAATATTATTTTATAAAATGTAACTTAAAAGATCGCTGTAAATATTTAACTACAATTATTGAATAAAATTTCTGGGTCGAAAAACGATTCTTTGAGCTGCGGATTATACGCCGGAAATTACGGTATTCATTGATAAAAAAAGGTGAGTATTACTATTCATAGATTGTGGTAGTTATTTGAATAATAAGTGAACTAAATTTACAAACGCTGTTTACACGCTCATAACGGCCGTCGATTCCGCTTTTTTGTTGCCACTATTTCCGAATAATAATCTACGCGTTATTTAATCGTTGAATTCATCTTTAAAACAGTCAAAGATTACTATTCATAAACTGTAAGAATAAAAATGTAGAATAGATAGCCGTTAGACATATTCATGAACTTGTCGAAATTTTAAACGGATAAAAATTAAATATAATAAAGAACTTGCAAATTGATGGAACAATAAAAATAAAGTTAAATAAATTGCGAGAGAGTTATAATACATTTATTTTAGATGAAATCCATTGATTATACATTTTTTTTTCTTTTTCCAACTAACAAGTCTACTTTTAAAGTCTAAATAAAGCATAAATGTTAAGAAAATATATTGTTTCGGAAAAGTGATCTCATTTTTTGTTCTTGAAGAATTTGATGCCACCACAGAATCCCTTGAAATCTAAATAGATTTCTCTCTTATAGACAACGTCTTACAAATTTTGATTGGAATACGTTTTCATGTTTCATTGCTTTTTTCGTATAATCAGAGCTTAAAAACTTTATACTTATGTCTTAAGACATTTTCTGTCATTTAGTTTTAGAATAAGGCAAACATTTTTTAGATACAAAACATTTAAAGGGTTAAAGGGACATTCCTATCTCTAAATGTTAAAAAAATTCGATGTTTTGGTAGCATAAAAGAAAAAACATTGTCAGCGTATTCTTAAAATACCAACATACAAAACATTCTTATAATTACACTAATCATGACCAGAAACATCTCAATTTATCCTTATATAAACAATGCTTAAAAAATTATTTAAAGTCGTTCATTTGAAAATTTTTAAAATGTGCTTTCTTAAAATTGCCCATAATATTTTTCTTGAACCATTTAATATTAGGTAGCTTTCAATACAAAAAAGTATAAAGCTACCTATTGCAGCCGTTTGGAGGAAAGCAATTCCGGAAAATTTCGATATATTTTCACTGATCCTGACCCCCAGACCCGAAAACCACCCTCCGTTCAAATCTTGATTTATATATATAATGGGTGTATCTGAAATGCTTCAACAAACTTAGAGGGATGATAGTACTCATAAAGACGAACGAAAAATGCAATGGAACATGGGGTCGCAAATGACGTTTAACCTATCCAGGGGCAGTGGTATGTTTATGAAACCACTTAATTTTAATTCCAAACCGCCACAATGGCACCAGAATTTTGCTAAAATCTTTTCCATTTAACATGTATGTGAAATATAGCCTTTTTCTTATTTACAAACAAATTTTTTTGTAAATTCCGGTGCCAGTCCATTTTCAGACACATTTTCTCGAATTTTATCCTTTAAGACTTTCAGGGGCAAAGTCCTTTTAGTACTTATGTTGAAATAAATGACTGGCATCGGAATTTCCAAAAAATTTGTTTGTAAATAAGAAAAAGGCTATATTTCACATGCATATTAAATGGAAAAGATTCTAGCAAAATTCTGGTGTCATTTTGGAATTAAAATTAAGTGGTTACATAAACATACCACTGCCCCTGAAAGGGTTAAACGTCATTTGCGACCCCATGTTCCATTGCATTTTTTGTTCGTCTTCATGAGTACTATCATCCCTCTAAGTTTGTTGAAGCATTTCAGATACACCCTGTATATATATATATCCATATATATATCCGATCTATGTCATACGATAACGCCCGTATTTATAAATTGATTTTGATGAAACTAATTGTGTGTATTAAGGTCACTAATGTCTCGACCAAGTTCGTTGGTCAGCTTGGTCCGCCATTTTGTTTCAAGATGGCGGCCACTTAAAAATTTAAAACTAAAATAAATATTCAAAAAAGTAAAAAAAAAATCAAATTTATTTTTTAATTAAGTATTAGGCCTTGATACGAGGATTCCAGAGCATTTTTTGGCCTACCTCTAACTTAAAAAATGACTGAGATAGAGCAGTTTGAAATTCTAGGGTGGCTGACATTTTGAAACAAAACAGCACATTAACGCGATTACTAGTAAATTATTTTCTTTCATTGTTGTAATAATTTTCCCAATCATACGCATAAAACTATATATTCATATCCATTAGCGCCAAATTACCGCAAAAATTGGCGACATTTGGCGAAATATCTCCAAATTTGGCGACCAAAATAAGTCTTCATAAATGAAGCCAATTTGTCTATTGCTCAATAATTTGGCGAATTTCTTATTCAAATTCAGTATTAACGAATCTTTTGTAAACGTTTCTTTGCATTTTAACTTGCTGTTTTCGTGTAACATTAGCTACAATTTTAAAACGAAGATATAGGAAGCTACCTTTTCCTCCCGGTACAGGCCGGAAGGACTTTCTTTACTTGCAATCTTCACCGATTTATAGATCATATTTATGTCGTAAGAATGAACGTATATATGTATATATGTTATATGTAAATATGTATATATGTTAAAAATATTTCAAAAAGTTATTTCGGAATATATCTATGAACATTTTATTTCTGGGTGAAACAATCAACTTATTTTGGTTCGCTCTTAATATATGGTTATAAATCTATAAAGTTTAAACACATCAAGTAATTCAAGATATATCTTGTACGTAATTCTGAAAAACTACATTTTTACACGTAGATTTGTTTAGGAGGACTTTAACCATTTCTTTTTTGAATTAAGGGGCCTTGTACCTTTTTAACTCGCCGAAAATCAACAAAAACTTTCAAACTTTGAATTAGTGTAGCTGCAAAACTTTTTTGTGTATAAGCATGCAATTTTAGCTGTTGATTAAGCAAACTGTGCTTTTTAATATAATACTATTAGAAACTGACTAATATTTTACTGATTTTGTGCATTGTTGAAATTAAAATAGCTCTTTTTTTATTCCGTAACTCATTGCGCGCATGATACCTTGAGAACTTGTGACTGGATTGTTATAAAATTTTATGAAAAAAAATAAGCGCATATGTGTGTTTAAAATGATCTACTTTTAGGACAAAATTATTTCATTAACCATGTAAAATAACATTTTTGTAAAAAAATTCAAAATTTTACATTTTTTAATGAATAAAAATTGTTCTAAATAAAAATCTTATTGTAAATATTTAAAAGTAGATCATTTTAAACACACATATGCGCTTCTTGTCTTCATAAAATTTCATAACATAATAATCCAGTCATAAGTTCACAAGATATCATGCGCGCAATAACTTACGGAATAAAAAAAAGAGCTATTTTAATTTCAACAAACCACAAATTCAGTAAAATATTAGTCAGTTTCTAATCAGTATTATATTAAAAAGCGCAATCTATTTAATTAATAATCAAAACTTTATGTTTATACATATAAAGGTTTTGAAAATACACCAATTCAAACTTTGATTGTTTTTCTCGATTTTCGTCGCGTTTAAAAGGTACAAGACCCCTTACTGCATAGAATTTTCCAGCTTCATTTTACATTTGATGCAGTACATGTACATACTACATCTTTACACCCATTTGCCATTTACATGGTTCGTACGCTTTTACAACAATTTTTTAATAAAATGTTTCGCCTTATTTAAATGCAGAAAAGTATTACAAAACCTGCAATTAAACAAGGCGTCTGCGATTTCTGCTATTTGAATATTAAATAGGAAATGTCTATTAAAAAACTGTGATAAAGACGTACGAATCCTGCATTTATATACCGTACAAAATTTACAGTTCCAATATTATAAACTTTTCTATTTGATTTTTTTTTTGTATCGTCAAACCAGAATAATTTAAAATGGGGAAAATATGTGTAGTGTAATAATTTTTAATTTTTGCAAGAGTTACATGAATAGAAAATGATCTTTGAGATCAAAAAACGATCGTGTACTTTCGTACACGAAACACCCTTTCGTCTGGTAGCCAGCATTAAATTTACGGTCATTATTTGTTTGTTGATGGCAAGAAATTTCTGTTTTATAATTAAAAAGCTTAATCGTTTGGTTATGAGACAGGACTGGCGACTATTTTTATATTCATTTGCATCACAATTTACAAAAAAAAAAAATCCCTTTGATTCATATTTCTTGAAACAAATGCTAGTATAAATGCATAATTTCCAACATTCCGGATTTTTGTTAAACAAAAAAACTTTCATTAAACCAGAAAATTTATTTAATTAAATGTATCTCTGTTTTATGTAGTATTCGTTAGTTTACTTGGTTTGATTCAAAAAATTTCTTGTTCAAATATTTTTATTTGAACAGGATTATCCTGGTAAAATTGTTAGTTAGCAACAAAGCCATTAAATAATAAGCCCAGTCAGATAGTGTTAAATTTGTTAGCGACACACTAGCGCCAAACCTCTGCTGCGGAAAGAGGACAAAACAGAAGTGCGTCGCAGAGAAACGATACGATTTATTTATATCGATATTTTATACGATTTTTATCTATTTTTTATTTTTGCACTTCCTTTAAAAGCTTGCTAATTATTCGGATCTTTTACATTAAAGCTAAAACTATAATGAAAAAAAAAATGTGTTAATTTACTCGATTAATATTTCTATATAAATATAGTGGTGGCGAAGAAGTTGATTTATTTATTAAAAGTTAAATAAAAAGTGATGGAAATTTACATCACTATGCAATTAACCCTTTCCGGCACAGACAAATTCTGTTCGTAAAATGTGAAATTACTGACTGACACCGGAATTTACAAACGACTTTCTTAGAAAATAAGAACTCCTTATTTTAAGCTTTAATTTTAGAGGCAAAATTTTATTAAAATATTCTTGGTGCCGAATGCAGCACTCCCAACCGCTAGATGGCGCTATTTTCAACTTGCGAAAAGTTTCCCATTTATCTGGGCTTATTATTTAATGGCTTTGGTTAGCAAGTATATGAGTGTACGGCCGACATTAATTTTAAAAAACGAGGTACGAATAGAATAAAATATAGTCCACTAGGACGTGTATAGTGCCAACCTGTAATCAAAGGATTAAGAAACTCTCACTCACTAAGCCTGCAACATAACATTATTTTATTATTTTATAGTAAATGTTTTATTATAGTACTTTATTACTGTAAACGAAATTTTCTGTTAAAGATAGTGGGGTCAATTAGGTTATAGTAAATGTTTTATTATAGTACTTTATTACTGTAAACGAAATTTTCTATTAAAGATAGTGGGGTCAATTAGGCTACATTTAAACACCCCTGGTGAAAATTAATAATTTTCAAATAATAATGTTTTGTGAAATATCCATTTTCAGGTTTACATATGCGCAACATTTTGTAAAATTTAACATTAATAATTTAAAAAAGTAAATAAATGCAAAAGAATTAAGCTCGAACAATATAATGCACAATACATGTATAAAAGCGGTAATGTGTTTTTGACTTGATTATCCATTTAAAAATATCAGTGAACATGATTTTTGTATTCATTTCGATTTCAAATGATACATATATCACTGGTATTTTAGGTAGATTTTGTAAGAAATACTACCTATTACATTCGCCCCTAAGTTGGAATTTTTGAAACATTTTTGCAGATCGACGCCGATCCTGACACCCAGAACCCAAAACCACCCCCAGTTCAAAACTTTATCTATCTATCTATCTATCTATCTATCTATCTATCTATCTATGTCACTTTTTTATGGACACGATAACTGCAATAATTCTGCACAAATCTTTTCCAAACTGATACATAAAATCAAGGGGCATAAAATCTCGGTCAAGTTCGTTAATGGGCAAAATCGAACCAAGGGGGGGGGGGGAATGGGGGGATTTTTGTGAAAACAGAAAAAAACCCATAATTTCTTAATTATGATACGTATCGAATCCGTTTAAAGTTATTATTACTTCTAGGAAAAGTGCTGAAAAGTTATGTATGACAGATTTTTGATATCATTAAAAATGATCCCAAGGGGGGAAAAGGGGAGGGGGGTTAGAAGAAAAAAATTCAAAACAAAATTCAAAACAAAAAAATCCCTGCTGACCTCGCCTACAAGCAGACGGGAAAACAGAAAAAAACATAACTTCTTAATTTTTATACATATCGAATCCGTTTAAAGTTATTATTACTTCTAGCAGACCTGCCAAGTCTCCGGCTTTTTGGATACCAGTAACATAGTACAGAAAGTGTTGTTTTATTTAATCGGAGCATTTTGCGAATTAAGAGAACAACATTTTCTTTAAAAAATTACTGGTGTGCAAAAATCCGGAGACTTGGCAACTCTGTTTCTAGGAAAAGGGCCAAGAATTTTGTATGACAGATTTTTGATTTCATTAAAAATGCCCCCAGGGGGGGGAATAGGGGTTTCAGAAGAAAAAAATTCATAACTTCGTCAATTCCCAAGATATCAAATCCGCTTAAATTTATTATAAATCTTAATATTATCTACAACTTTTATACTGATAAGTTTTTTATAGGACCAACTCTTACGGTAAAGAAAAAATAAGAAATAAGAACAAAACAAACAAAAAATCCATGCCGGCTCCTCCTGCAAACAAGTTAGGTTTCAAAGAAGGCGGTTCCAACTGCCGCATCATTGCATGAAGGTCATTCCTTCTGCAATTCCCCAAAAACAGGCGCCCCACGGTCTGCGTCTTGGAAATCTACCTGTGCCTGTAGGCCGAGCCGTCAGGGATTTTTTACTATATATTCATGCGTTTCGGAACAAAACAAGGAAAGCATGTTAAGATTAAAAATTGCATTACCCATAGCTGTCAACATTTACGCTTTTATCTATTCCCTAAAATTTGTTGGTAATTTTTGCCTTATTTTTGATTAAATTTTTATCGCTGCAAAATTAAGCATAACAGATGGCAGATATACGTTTCTGACATGTGAAATAATTTCTCGAGAAACAAAGTAATCTGATTCACAAACATAACTGTAATAACTCACACCACAAATAATTTAGAGAATATAGTACTACTAATTCTTTATGATGTTTGTTTTTGTTAATCTGTTTTTTGTTGCATTAAGCAGTTCGAGGAAATTTGCAACTGTTTCGACAGTTGTAATGTGAAAGTTGATTGAACCACTTTTTTTTTTTAAATGCTGATTTTTTATCCCTGGAAGCGAAAGTTTGAGATGTTGCCTTCTGATTCTAATATTGTCAGGTTATGTATGTCAAAAGTTATGTGTGACAGATTTTTGATATCATTAAAAATGACCCCAAGGGGGGGAAAAGGGGGGGGGGGTAGAAGAAAAAAATTAAAAACAAAAAAATCCCTGCTGGCCCCGCCTACAAGCAGACGGGAAAACAGAAAAAAAAACATAACTTCTTAATTTTTATACATATCGAATCCGTTTAAAGTTATTATTACTTCTAGCAGACCTGCCAAGTCTCCGGCTTTTTGGATACCAGTAATTTAGTACAGAAAGTGTTGTTTTATTTAATCGGATCATTTTGCGATTTAAGAGAACAACATTTTCTTTAAAAAAATTACTGATGTGCAAAAATCCGGAGACTTGGCAACTCTGTTTCTAGGAAAAGGGCCAAGAATTTTGTATGACAGATTTTTGATTTCAATAAAAATGCCCCCAAGGAGGGGGGGGGGAGATAGGGGTTTCAGAAGGAAAAAATTCATAACTTCGTCAATTCCCAAGATATCAAATCTGTTTAAATTTATTATAAATCTTCTTAATATTATCTACAACTTTTATACTGATAAGTTTTTTATAGGACCTAAATAATAATAATAATAAATAAAAACAAAACAAACAAAAAATCCCTGCCGGCTCCTCCTGCAAACAAGTTAGGTTTCGAAGTGGGCGGTATTTTTTATTCCGTATTCTTACCGGAAATTCCGAAAGAAGATTTTTTATTCTAACACTCTGAGGACGCATGGTTTTCCTCTTTTAACCCTTTCCGGCACAGTGGTCCCACCCCGGGCACACCTAATTTTAATTACAAACTTGCATGCAGCACCAAGAATATTTTAATAAAATTTTGTTTCTATAATGGAAGCTTAAAATACGGAGTTCATATTTTCTAAAAAAGTCGTTTGTAAATTCCGGTGTCAGTCAGCAATTTCTCATTTTACGAACAGACTTTGTCTATGTCGGAAAGGGTTAAACAGGAAGCCTCGCCTATGGGAATAATGTAATACTTACAAGTTCCGTTATATAACAAAAAAAATTTCACTTTCTATTTATATTATAAATGAAAATCTATAATAATGGTATTGTCTCTAATCAAACTATTTATCTACATAATACAATCTGTAAAAATACGAAATTTGTGTATGTTTTCTGAAAATTAATGTAACAGATCAAAGGCATATTTCGAAGAAATTTGCAACTGTTTGAACTGTTGTAATTTAAAACTTGATCGAACCGCGCCTTGTTAATAAGCTGGATTTATTCCCGGGAAGGAAATATTTGAGATATTTTACTAAAACTCCAGGGTTGTCAGATTAGCCTCTTTTTTAATCAGAAATTCTGAAACAATAATTTTTATTTTCAACATTCACGAAATGTCTGTCATTTAATAAAGCAATAATTACTATATGCGATTTCTTGTTTGAATTCAATATTTCCGAATTTGAATGATGGCCAAACTCGCAGTCCCGTCTGACTGGGGTTCAAGATAGTATTACCGCTTCTAAATGAATCTGGTCCTAAATTAGACCGCATTTATTTTACAGATTTGTTTCTCTGTTTTTCTTTTTTTAACGAAACATTTTTTTTTTCTAGTGTTACTTCAAAACTTTAATGGTTTTTCCATACAGGAAGGAAATTGAGCAATGTGACCACTTGGGTGTAATATATTAAACGAGATTACTTACTTGCTGCCACTTTTTTTAAAAATAGAAATATTTGCATTATTTCGTCTGTTACTAAACTTCTCATTAACTTGCCATTTAAAAAATTTGTTACCAATCAAGCAATCTCAGTTTAGCCAAATATACCTCTCATTAATTTGCCATTTCAAAAATTTAATACCAATCAAGCAATCTCATCTCGCAACAGTGAATTACGTCCTATTTATGATATCATTTACTGTACTACTTCATTTCGGGCTTGAATCATGCAAGAAAAATTTTAGTTGTCCTACCAATATCACTAATCAATGATCTTCAGGATACTTTTATTTAACATGTGCAATAGAAATGTGTCATGAAAACAATTATTTCAAAGTAGTGGTAGGAACAGTGTAATTTATTCTTTACGCAGCAACACTTATTCACATTTTTATCCACACTTTTTTCTAATATTATTTTCGCGCTCTGGAAATTAATAACACAAAACAATTTCACTCAGCCTGTTCAAAAATAGTACTTTTACCTATGATATCAAAAGTCACGACTTTGGCTTATTTTTATGCTTCCGTAGACATGAGTACATAGGTTTTTCTTAGGTTCTGATTCAGACTGCATTCTTTCTTAACACTAGAACCGCGATGAGGGGTCATTTTGACCCGCACCAAATGAAAAGTAGTTTATTCAAACCAGAATTTTTTTTTTAAAATAAGTTAAATGAAACACCGCACAAATATACATTAAATAAATTACATAAATAGCTTTGAATAAAAAATCTGGTGTAAAATATTTTTATAAAACTTGAGTAAACTTTCCCGCCGTACTAGTGTTAAAATGCTCATTTGCAAATTTTGTTTTAAACACAGTTCGTGTTTTATATTTACAATGGTACCAATTTATAGTGTGTTTTTATCCAGAATTCTTTCACAATTTCTGAAAAGTAAAATTCGCCTTATTTATTGACAGAAAAATAAGGTGACTATTACTATTAATAAATTATGGTGGATTTTCGAATAATAAATACACTATATTTACTAACACTGTTTACACGCTCATAAAAGCCGATAATTCAGATTTTCTGTTGCCACTATTTCCGCATAATAATCTACGCGTTATTTAATTGCTGAATTCAGCGATAAAAAAAGACAAATTACTATTCTTAAATTGTAAGAATTAAAACGTCGACTCCTTAGCCGCTAGACATATTCATGGACTTATCGAAAGTTTAAACGGATAAAAATTAAATATAATAAAGATCATTCAAAATTTATGGAAAAAACCTAAATAAATTGCGTGCTCTATATAATGCATTTATTTGAGGCGAAATATAATGATTATTTTTCTTTTTCGAACTATCAAGTCTACTTTAAAATTCTAAATAAAGCATAAATCTTAAGAAAATTTATTACTTCGGAGAACTGCCCTAATTTTTTTTCTGGAAAAATTTAATACCACCACAGAATCCCTTGAAATCTGAATAAGTTACTCTCTGATACACAAAGAGAAAGACTTACAAATACAGATTTGAATACGTTTTCATGTTTTATTGCTTTTTTCGTATAACCAAAGTTTATTTATTGTACGTAACTCTAAACAATTTTAATTACCTGTTATACCTTCATATTATATAGACACGTGATTCATTTCTTTTCTATTTGTTTTCCACATATTTTATGCGCAATGTGCATTCTAAATGAGGAAGTAAATCATTATTTTTATACAGCACGCATTACAATATAAAACTAAATATCAGACTGGTCTTCTTCAACTGCTGACTTTTACTTGATTCAACACGTATATTTTTATGATTCTTTTTACATTATGAAAAACTAAAAAAAAAAAAAACTTCTTTCCGTCTTATTCTCATGAAATAAGATTGATTTCTGTGAACTTGAACAGAATATAATTGAAAAAATGCGGCATTTAAAAAAAATTCTACCAAAATTACTATTCTTAAATTGTAAGAATTAAAACGTAGACTCCTTAACCGCTAGACAAATTCATGGACTTATCGAAAGTTTAAACGGATAAAAATTAAATATAATAAAGATCATTCAAAATTTATGGTAAAAACCCAAATAAATTGCATGCTCTATATAATGCATTTATTTGAGGCGAAATATAATGATTATTTTTCTTTTTCAAACTATCAAGTCTTCTTTAAAATTCTAAATAAAGCAAAAATCTTAAGAAAATTTATTACTTCGGAGATCTGCCCTCATTTTTTTTCTGGAAAAATTTAATACCACCACAGAATCCCTTGAAATCTGAATAAGTTTCTCTCTGATACACAAAGACAAAGACTTACAAATACAGAATGGAATACGTTTTCATGTTTTATTGCTTTTTTCGTATAACCAAAGTTTATTTAGTGTACGTAACTCTAAACAATTTTCATTACCTGTTATACCTTCATTTTATATACACACGGGCTTCATTTCTTTTCTATTTGTTTTCCATATATTTTATGCGTAATGTGCATTCTAAATGAGGAAGTAAATCATTATTTTTATACAGCACGCATTACAATATAAAACTAAATATCAGACTGGTCTTCTTCAACTGCTGACTTTCACTTAATTGAACACGTATATTTTTATGATTCTTTTTACATTATGTAAAACTAAAAAAAAAACTTCTTTCCGTCTTATTCTCATTAAATAAGATTGATTTCTGTGAACTTGAACAGAATATAATTGAAAAAAACGCGACATTTAAAAAAAATTCTACCAAATATAGTTTAGATAACTGTCTGCAATGTAATTTTTATTACTTCTGTCATAACAAATTTTTCTTTATATCGCAAGTTATTTTCTGTCATTTAGGTATAAAATAAGGCAAACATTTTAAGGGTTAAAGAGACATTTGTTTCTCTAAATGTTCAAAAAGTTCTATGTTCGAGTAGCATAAAAGAGCAATAATTTCAGCGTATTTTTAAACACTATTATACAAAATATTAAAAATATATCAATTGATCCTTATGTACGCAATGCTTAAAATAATATTTTAAAGTCGTTTATTTTAAAATGTTTAAAATAAGCTTTTTTATAATTGCGCACAAGATTTTCTTGAACCATTTATTATTTTCCATGCAATCTTCACAGATTTATAGATCATATTTATGTCTTAAGACCGAACCTGAATATGTATATTTTTGAAAATTTTATATTTTTACAACACCAGTTGAAAGTATTGCATACAGATATTTCTGAGTTTATCTATAAACATTTTATTTCTGGGTGAAACAATAAACAATTTGACGTTTACTCTTAATATATGTTTATAAATCTATAACTTCCAAAAATATTAAGTAAATCTAGAGATATCGTGCACGTAATTCGGAAAAACAGCATATTGACACGAAGATTTGCTTGGGAGGACTTTATCCACTTATTTTTTTAATTAATGCATAAATCTTCCCAGCACTTTTCGACTGCGAATGTAGTACCTGTACTTACTACGTCTTTATATCAATTTATCATTAATATGCCCTACAATATTTACAGTTTCTATATTATAAACCTTTCTATTTGTTTTATTTATCTCTAAAGTCTTACAGATCAAAAATGAACATTCAATTCTATTTTTAAATTGAATTTAACATTTGCTAAATGTTGTAAAATTTAATATAATATTTTTTGTATCATAAATAACTTTTGTAATACTTTTTTGTAATGAATGTCAAAATGAATGTCGAAATAGAATGCATTACTTATTTTTGACCACATACAGATAATTCTAAGAAAAGTTATTTCTTCGAAGAACTTCTCTCACATTTTTTACTTAACCCTTTAACGGATAATGCACTTCAATTTCTAAAATGTTGAAATAAATGAATGACACCGGAAATTATGAACAAATTTATTTGTATATAAGAAAAAAGCGATATTTCGCATACATAATAAACGGGAAAAAATTCTATTAAAATTCTGCTGTCACTGTTGAATTTCGTAATTAAAATTTTGTGGTTTCGTAGGGAAACCAATGTCCGTTAAAGGGTTAACCCTTCTTTGCATGAGTTTTTCTTTTACAATTGTGTTTTTTTTATACATATATTAAATATTGGACACCAGAAATTTTAATATCGATTTTTAACTTTGTTCAGCAACATAGTTCACGGGAAATTTACTGAATTAATATTTCTATATAAATATAGTGGTGGCGAAGAAGCTGATTTATTTATTAAAAGTTCAATAAAAAGTGATGGAAATTTACATCACAGTGCAATTAAGGGTTAAACAACTTAATGCACGACAGAATCCCTTTAACTTTAACCCCTTCAGGGCCAAAGTACTTTTCTAGCTAAAATATTCAAATGATTGATTGACACCAACATTCATGAACGAATTTATTATAAAATAAATAAAAGCTTTCCTTCATGTGACTTATAAATTCAAAATTTGATTGTAAAATTCTGGTGTCAATGTGGCATTTTGGGATTAAAATTAAGTGGTATATATAATATACCTGCGCCCTTCAAGGGGTTAATTATATTTCTCTCCAATACACAAGTATTACAAATTAAGAATGGAATAAATTCTCATGCTCTATTGCAATATAATCAAAGGTTATTTAATGAACGTATCACTAATATACTTTCTTTACAGGTCAAACCTTTCATAAAATATGCATACCTGCTTCAGTTTCATGTCTTTTTCCACAGATTTTATGCATAATGGTCATTCTAAAAGATGAAGTAAATTATTATTGTTATACAGCAAGAATTAAAATACGAAACTGTAGAAAAGCCTCAAATTCTTCGACAGTTACGTTTTATTCTATTCAAGTCAATTCTTTATATAAATATTTTACTTTAAAAGATTTTTTTCAACCTGTCTTTTTTTTTTTCTAAAATACGAATGCGTTCTTTGAATATGAATCATCGTTATCATTAAAGAAATGGGATTTTTTTTTTTTAAGCAATACAATGAATTAAAAAGAATCATAGTTTAGATTATTGGCTGCAACAAAATATTTATTGTTTTTATCACAAAAAATATCTCTGCTTTTATATGTCTAAAAATATTTACTGGCATTTAAATATAAAATAACAAAACACTTTTCTGACTTAGTATACATTACGGTAGGGCAACAAAATTTAAAGTTTAAAACCAGCAGCCAGTCTAAAAACACTGGTAGCCACAATTTTATACCATTTAAAAACATTTTATTCGTTGTCTGAAGATGTAATATTCATTTATACCATTGTTTATTTATTTATTTTGGTTTACTTGTCGCTAATACTTAAAATCATTATTTTTTAATAATAATTATTAAAATTGTATCCGTGATTTGATAAAATGTTGTAAAAGTATTATTCAAATCAATGGAGATAATCATGCCCAACAGGGTGGCAGATTTCAGCATTATATTCCAAAAGAATATTTTAAGATACTGGGGTGGCATCAACTAAACATTATTGGACAGCGGGGCAGACAGTCACCAGTATTTTCGAAAAGTAATTTTCGCCTAAATTATGAGAGAAATTCTGCGTCTAAATAAGGTGACGAATACTATTCATTAATAATGTTCATTTCTGCTTTATCATGCAGTAATCAGACTATCTACTGGACTAACTGTGGTATGAAAACTAAAAGGAAAATAGCACTGAATTTAAAATAGCGAACCCTTCTAACAAAATAATAGGTAATCTATTTACCTAACTATATTTAGGTAAACATAGGGGAAATTTTGGAATTGGGGGGGTGGATAATAATATTTTCAACAGAAAAGTCGAAAAAGGGAAAATATGTGTAGACTGAGGATTTTTTATTTTTGCGAATAGTAATACGATCCGAAAACGATCTTCGAGCTGCGTCTGCTGACCAGCTTTAAATTTCTGGTCATTATTGTCTACCTGAAGGCCAGACATTCTGTACCCTGCTTAATGATTAAATAGCTTAACCTTTTGATTACGCTGCTGGACTGGCGAATATTTTTATATTCACTCACACCACATTTTAATGAAAAAAACATATTTTAGGTAAATATCTCTTAAAAATCCTACTATAAGTGTATACTTTTCAACCATCCCGATTTTTTAAATCAAAAACACATTCTATGAACCAAAAAATTTATTTAATTAAATGCATATCCCTTCTATGTGGTATTCTTTTGAAATTTACTTCATTTCATACATTGAATAAAATTATGCGTTTATTTGAACTGGATTCTCCTGTTAAAGTAGGGAAATTTGGCAAGTATATAAGTGTATGGCAGAGATTAATTTTTTTTTAAGTTGTATGATTAGAACAAAATTTAGTGCATTGGGATTTATATGGTCCCAACCCGTAATCAAAAGGTCAACTAACCCTCACTAACTAAGCCTGCAAGATACTATTATTTTACAGTAAACTATTTAATTATAGTATTTTGTTACTGTAAACGAAAATTACTATTAAAAATGCTGGTATCAATTAGGCGAGATTTTAACACCCCTGGCGAGAATTAATAATTTTGATGTGATAATGTTTTGTCAAATATCCATTTTTGATATTATCTCTCTACTGAATTTTGTAAAATTTAATAATAATAATATTATTAAATAAATAAAAGAAAAATAAGTTCACACGAAATTTGTGGTTTACGAAATTTATAAACCACATTAAATGTATAAACCCGTTAATGAGTTTATTACTTGATTTTTCTTTTAACAATATCAGTTAACAGGTTTACTGTATTCATATCGATTTCAAATAACACATATATTACTGGTATTTTTAATATACAGGGTGTAACTGAAATGCTTCAACGAACTTTGAGGGATGATAGTACTCATGAAGACGAACAAAAAATGCAATGGAACATGGGGTTGCAAATGACGTTCAACCCCTTCAGGGGCAGTGGTATGTTTATGAAAGCGCTTAATTTTAATTCCAAAACGCCAGAATGGCACCAGAATTTTGCTAAAATCTTTTCCATTTAATATGTATGTGAAATATAGCCTTTTTCTTATTACAAACAAATTTTTTTATAAATTCCGGTGCCAGTCATTTATTTCAACATTTTAGTACTAAAAGTAGTTTGCCCCTAAAAGGCTTAAAGGATAAAAATAGAGAAAATGCGCCTGAAAATGGACTGGCACCGGAATTTACAAAAAAAATTGTTTGTAAATAAGAAAAAGGCTATATTTCACATAAATATTAAATGGAAAAGATTTTAGCAAAATTCTGGTGCCACTGTGGCGTTTTGGAATTAAAATTAAGTGGTTTTTTAGACATACCACTGTTCCTGAAAGGGTTAAATGTCATTTGCGACCCCGTGTTCTATTGCATTTTTTGTTCATCTTCATGAGTACTATCATCCCTCAAAGTTTGTTGAAGCTTTCAGTTACACCCTGTATATTCATGAGTTTCTGTACAAATGATAAAATAAAAAATAAATGCATTACTCATATCTGGAATGCTTTTTTCTTTCCTCTAAAATTTGTTGGTAAATTTTGCCTTATTTTATTGCCTTATTTTTTATTAAAGTTTAATGGTAGCAAACATACGCGTAAAAGATGGCAGGAAGTCATGTACTACTGAAATCTCAAAATAATTTTTCAAGAAACAAATTAATTTGTTTCACAAACAGTACCATAATAACTGCTACCACAAATAATTAACGGAATAGAGTACTACCAATTTCTTATTAGGTGTTATGTATGTTGGGCCATCTTTTCAACTTCGTTTTTTGTATTTCGAAAAACATCGCAACTGTTTAGAGAGTTGTGATGTGAAAATTGAAATTTCGTGGGAAGCAAATATTTGAGATTGTGGCTTCTGATTACTGGTTTGTCATTTTTTATTCAGAAATTCTAAATTCTTTCCGGAAATTACGAAAAAAGAATTTTTATTGTAACACTTTGGGTACGGGTCGTTTTCGTCTGTTCAACAGGACTCCAGTCTATGGGCGTTACCTTTTCATGTTAGGTTCTTTAGCAAAAAGATTTTTTCACTTTGTGTTTATAATACAAAAGAATGTATATAATTATGTTATTATCTGTAATCGAACAATTTTTAACCGTAGTACTCTAATTGTAAAAATGCGAATTTTTTGTATGATTTTTGAGAATTAATGTGACATATAAAACGCGAAAGTACCACACATGGGTGGAAATCCAGATGTCCAAAATACGCGAATTCCCGTTTCCCGTTCTCAAATTGTTAAGCAATCAAGAAATGTCTGTCATTAAATAAAGCCATAATCACTAGTCGTAAATTCTGGTACGAAATAAAATTTCCGAATAAAAAAGAAGGCCAAACTGGCAATCTGTCTGACTCATGCACTTGGGTCTAAGGAAAATTTATCGCCTCGAAATGAATCTGGCCCTAAATTAGGCCGCGTTTATTTTCTTACTTCCCTTTTCTACTTTTCTTTTTCTAACGAAACATTTATTTCTGGAGTTACTTCAACACTTTAATGTTTTTTCCATATAGGAATGAAATTGAACAATGACCACTTGGGAGGAATTTTCAATGCAGATTACTTAAGTGTTGCCACTTTTTTAAAATAGTAATATTCGCCTTACATGATAAGTCATGAAACCTGTCATTAACTTGCTATTTCATAAATTTGGTATTAATCAAGCAATCTGAATTTGCCAAATAAATATCCGATATGGCAACACCAAAATTGATTCTAATTTTTATATCATTTATTTTACTACTTGAAACATGAGTTACCTCGCAGCATATAAAAATATTGACTGTTCCCACTAATATCCCTAATCAATAATATTTAGGATAATTTTACCAAAAATATGAAATAGAAATGTATCATGAAGACAATTATTTCAAAATAGTGGTAGGAAGAATAAAACCTCTCCTATAGGCTGAGAGGCCTATTCACTTTTTTATCTTTACTTTTTTTTAACGAAGTAATTTTGTGACAACTATTTTAATATTAATTTACTAATTAAACAATTTTACTTTTTAATTAAACATTAGTATTTCTACCTATGATATCAGTAAGTCACAATTTTCTCTTATTATTATGCGTCATAAACATGAGTACATGGGATTGTCTTCCCCCATTCATTCTTAAAATACTGTTTCGGAAAATTCTGTTTTTTAACACAGATCGTGTAATTTAAACAAAATCATATACACAACGTTGCCAATTTATCGTGTCTATTTACATACTTTTTTTTAACTTACATTTGTGTACTTACGTGGCAAACAAAAATATATACTCATTTTTCAACCGCATCCTGTTGACGTAGCAATCTGGAATAATATGTATTCTTGGGGGCAATACATAAATTGGATATTACTGTTTTGAAATTCGATCCTTAAAGGGAGTCAACGTTGGTCCAAAACTTGAATTTTCCCCATAGAATTAACGTTACGATTATTTATTTGATAAAATAGCTCCATTGTTGCAAACCATTTTCACCGCATTGTTGCCCTCATCATTATGACGTCAACATTGAGTGACGCACTTATTTGTGCTTTATACACTTGCTTTATACAAATGTGCTTTATACATTTTTTTACACTTATTTGTGCTCCGTATAAAATTTCATTGAATTATTATACGGAAGAGTAAAATCTTAATTGTCGCAATCTTAATTGACAGATAAAATAAGGTGAATATTACTCTTCGTAGATTGTGGTAATTTTTTTTAATAATAAATACTTTAAATTTACCAACATTGTTTACAAAATCATAACGGGCGACAGTTCTGCTTTTTTGTTGCCACAATTTTCGAACAATAATCTACGCGTTATTTAACTGCTGAGTTCCGCGTTAAAAGAGACAATAATTACTATTCGTAAATTGTAATAATAAAAACATAGAATAGTTAGCAGGCTAAAGATTTTCATGGAGTTATCGAAAAATTAAATATAATAAAGGAATTTCAAAATTTATGGAAAATTTAAAAAAAAAAAAACTAAATAAATTGCGTACTCGTTATAGTACATTTATTTGAGGCGAAATACATTGATTGTTTTTTTTTATTTTTCTCAACTATCAACCCTACTTTAAATGTCTAAATAAAGCATAACTATTAACAAAAGTTAATATTTCGGAGAACCGCTCTCATTTATTTTTCTGGATAAAGTTAATGCACAACAGAATCCTTTCAATCTGAATGGGTTTCCCTCTTACACACAGAGTCCTGCAAATTCAGTAAGTCGGAATATAGGTTTTCATGGGTTTTTTTTGTTTTTTTTTTCGTATAATCAAAACTTATTTAACTAGTGTACATTATCACTAGTACATTTTCATTACCGGTTATATCTTCATATTATGTGCATATTTGCTTAATTTCTTTTCTATTTGCTTTTCACAGGTTTTATGCACAATGTGCATTCTAAATGATCAAATAAATCATTATTTTTTTTAAAAGCAGGATTCAAAATACGAAACTAATTATCAGACATAAGACGAAGAATTTATACTACTTTTACTTGATTCAAGACTTTTTTATGATTTTTTTCTTACATTATGTAAAAATTCTTCATCCCGTCTTATTCTCACGAAATACAGGGTGATTTTTTTTAAAGTTGTGAAAGTAAAACACTATAACAAAAGAACCACTGATCCAAATGAACTAAAATTTCACCAGTATGCTCCCAAAGCTATGGGAATTTTTTAGGCAGGGTTAAAAAAAACTTAAAATCGCACCGACAGATGGCGCTGTAAGGTAGCAGAAACAAAGAATATCGTCTGTGGGAGGAAAACAATGGACGGTACTTTGAGAAACCATCTTCCGAAGACCCTCTGTCGTCATTGGACCTTTTCTTAAATTCTTAAGTGTCCTAAATCTCCTAAGAGCATTTGCTGCGCTGTCATTATTCTGATAATACAGTTTCACTAACAACAATGGCGCAGTCATTGCGAGGATTTCTGTTGAATAATGAACACGAGATGTGCGTACTTCACGTTTTTACCGCCAATGTGTGTGTGCCGGGTGCAAGTTCGTCTCCCGACTTTACTGCATGTACAGCGCCATCTGTCGGTGTGATTTTAATTTTTTTAACTGCCCCTAAAAATTTCCCATTGCTTTGGGAGCGTAATGGTGAAATTTTAGGTCATTTGGATCAGTGGTTCTTTTGTTATAGGGTTTTACTTTCACAACTTAAAAAAAAATCACCCTGTACAATTGCGTTCTATAAACTTAAACAGGATATGATTGAAGAAACGGGAGGTTTTTTTTATGATATTTCTAAAAAATATAGTTTAAATAACTGACTGCAATGTAATTTTTTATAACTTCTGTCTTAAAAAACATATACTGATGTCTCAATATATTTTCTGCCATTTAGGTATAAAATAAGACAAAAATTTTCTGATACAATACATTTTAAGGGTTAAAGTGACGATCGTATCTCTATATGTTTGAGTAGCATAACAGAACAACATTTTTAGCGTATTTTTAAACCACCAGCATGCACAAAATTCTTATAATTATACTAATTATAACTAGAAACATATCAATTGATCCTTATGTAAGCAATGCTGAAAAAATACTTTAAAGTCGTTTATTTCAAAATGTTTAAAATGAGTTTTTTTTTTAATGCGCACAAAATTTTTCTTGAACAATTTATCATTTTTACATGCAATTTTCACGGATTTATGGATCATATTTATGTCTTAAAACTGAACATATATATGTATGTTTTAGAAAAAATTATATATTTAAAACAAAGTTGAAATATTGCATCCAAATATTTCTGAGTTTATCTATGACTATTTTATTGGTGGAAGAAACAATAAACTTAATTTGGTTCACTCTTAATATATAGAAACTAGATATTTTTAAAAATAAATTTCGAACAAATTTATAACTGACTATAGTGTATTTTTTTATTACTTCTCTCATAAAAGTATTATAATGTTTCTTTCATTTAGGTTTAAAATAAGCATTTTTTGTTACAGTACATTTTAAGTGTTCAAGTGACATTCGCGTCTCTATATGTTCAAAACTTTTTATGTTCGAGTAGCACAAAAGAACAATATTTTTAGCGTATTTTTAAACCACCAGCGTACAAAAAATTATTATAATTACACTAATTACGACTAGAAACATATCAATTCCTCCTTATATAATCGATTCTTAAAAAATTCTTTAAAGTCGTTTATTTCAAAATGTTTAAAACAGGGTTCGTACGCCTTTACCAGTATTTTTTTATACAGTGGTGGTCAAAACTATAAGGAGAAAGCAAAAATCACCAAATCTTCTCTACACTTGGCCGGAAAATTATGTAAATTTAATGGCTGGAAGCCAATGAAAAATTTTATAAGTTTTTTTATAAGTTTTTATGAAAGTATGTGGAAATTCATGTTCATAAAATGTATTATGCATTTATATAGCCATGTGATATGGACAAACAGTGGCGTAGCGTCAGGGGAGGCACGATCATTTTACTACCAGTATAATTATATACTACATTTAGCCTTATTTAATATTTGAATGGTATGAATTAAATAAGTCCAAATATAGTATATAAAAATACTTGTAGTAAAGTGATCCGTGCCCCCCTTGACGCTACGCCTCTGTGGACAAAATTATAAGAACAACTGTATTTGTGTGTTCTAAAAAGTAAAATTTTCATGTTTTTTGTTCTGCACACGGAACTCTCAGACGATATAAATGCGTAGTAAGCGTTTGGGATAGTCATATTCTGTTTTTCATTCATGCCGCTTAGGAGAAAGGGAAAGTGGATGCGTTTCATAGTTCAGGACTGTCTGTACGTCAAATTGCGACAAAACTTAATAGATCAAGAATGGTTATTTAGAATTATCTTAAAAATCCCGGTAAATATGGATGGCAAAGACACACAGGTACGCCATCTTCTCTTTCTGTACCGGAGAAAAGAATGATAAAAACTTTTAAAAATCCTTGAAAACGTAATTGTCATATTTTCCTATTTGCTATTGCGGTTTACTTATCACTAATGTTTATTAAATTCATTTAAAATAGAAAACCATTTTTAATAATAATATATATTCAAGTTGTATCCATTATTTCATAAAATGTTGTAAAACTTTTATTCATTTCATGGATACAATCATGACCAACAGGATTATATATTGCAGCATTATCTTCCAAAAAAAAATTATTATTTTGGGAGGCATCAACTAACCATTATTGGACACCGAAGCAGACAATCACCATTATTTGCGAAAAGTAAATTTCGTATAATTTATGGCAGAAATTCGGTGCTTAAATAAGGAGAGGTACTATTTAGTAATAATGGCCATTCACTGCCTGGCCGGAACAGCTGCTCTGCTTGCTCGTGCAGTAATCAAGCTCTGTGTACTGGACAAATACTTCGAGTGTAAAATGAAAAGAATATAGCGCCGAATTTAAATTAGAGTATCATTCTAAAAAAATTCAATACGTAATCTAATTCCTTAATTCCCTAATTAGTAATCAAAAGGAAAATTTAGAAATTTAGGGGTGGCGAATACTCTTTTCGGCAGAAATGACGAAAATGGGAAAGTATGTGTAGAGTGGTGTTTTTTAATTTTTAGCGAGAATAATATGATCCGAAAACGACCTTCGAGATCCAAAAACGATCGCGTACTTGCGTACGATACATTTGGTAGCCAACGTTAAATTTGCTATTATTATTGGTGACTTCACGGCAGGAAATTCGGGGCCATGCTTAATGATTAAAAAGCTTAACCAGGCGTCGGCAAGTATTTTTAAGTGTGGTCCGAATACTTTTGAAAACTTTGATAGTGTTCCAGAGAAAAAAACACATAAGTAATATAAGTACTTATTACTTTTATATTGTTATTTTTACATACACATACATATAATATAAAATAGTAAAGTCGGGTATTCGTTCTAAAAATTTACTACATACACAGGTATACGTTATGAAAATTTTACCATGCACGTAATGAAATAGAAAAGTCAAGTATTCGTTGAAACATTAATGCGAAAAATTACACTTGTGGTCTTGAGCCAGTTTTTTATAGTTTGTTTCACGTGGCGAACAGCTAATGCGAAGAGTGTATTCAAGGTGGGCGTCCGTTAATCTCGAACGATATTTGTTTTTTAAAAAATTATTTTCGAGAAAGTTGTTTCCCATACATGTGACATTTTGTCACAAATGGAAGAAATATCTAGCAAACACTTAATTTAAATACAGTCGTAAATTAATTTTCATCTCATCAGCAGAGTAGTGTAGATAGATTTTAAGAAGCACAAAGATGACAGTCAATTATTTTTATTAAAACATGTCCGACTCCGGAAAAATGCTCTTGTTAGCTATTGATAAATTTCATTACTCTCTACAGAAGAACACATCAATTAACAAACTCTTCGATGACAACATTCCACTGCTGTACCAAGACCGTCCCCATTCTTCAGTATCGTAACACACTATCTAACTCACTCTTGATTTTGCCCCACTCCCGTATTTTAGTAATCACGCGTCAAGTTACAATTAAAGTCACGTGGTTTCTTTACTCCAATAACAAACGAATTAAGAGGGATTTGTTAAACAGTTCCGGTGTAATAATTTTTAAGTAAATTGACTTCCGCGCGGGAAAGAAAAAATATGAAATCTTCTATAGCGTCGAAACAGGCATATTTCATGTAAACAGAATTTTAAGATTTAATTTCGAGAGTTGCTAAAAATAGATTTCAGTCGATGCTTTTACGCAAAACAGAAAAAAAGAATTCATTGATGCGGAGTAAAAATTAGAATATTAAAACATTGAATTATTGTAAGATACATTTTGATATTTTATTAAAAGAGTGAATTGAAATAAATAAGTTTTTAAGAACGGGATAATTTAAGGTTATGACATTTAAGATGGGATTTTAATTTAATAAGCCGGTATAATAGATAGAATATTATTAAAAGGAAATTTTATATAGAATAATGTTAATCTTGGCGGAATAAATTTTAAATATTTAATATTAATATGTGGAGCTAAATATAGTTGCCAGATTAATAGCTATTTTTTGCAAATTTCATACTTTTCTGAGACATATTTTACCGCAAAATTCTTCATGAGATGCAATTGTATACATTTGCAAGAAAATATCTTCTTGCAAGTCAATTTTCTGCATTTGAAGTAAAGGTTTTTCAAGATTGAACAACTTCTCAGCCACATCAGTCCATTCTGCAGCTGGAGCGACTTCATAAGGCGATTTAAACCATTGTGACAACTTACTTATATCTGCAAATTCAATTTGCGTTTCACATCACAGCAAGTATGCATCACTATTAAAATATCAAATTAATCGCGCTATTGCTTGTAAAATATAAGAAACACTAATAAGGCTATCGCTCAAACGTATATATTGTATGTAAATATTAATAGATTATTTATTCAAACTACACATTTTTTGACGGTCCAGACATCGACTTTCCTCGGTCCGCCTGTTGCCGACCGTGGGTTTTACCCTTTGATTATGGAGCAGGACTGGCGACTATTTTTTACATTTAATCACGCCACAATTTACTTTTTTTTCGGAAAAACTTTTGAATAATATCCTCGTAAAAAATCTTTTAGAAAACCTTTAAAAAAAATCTCGACAGTTCCGGTGTATTAATTTTTAAGTAAATTGACTTCCGCACGGGAAAGAAAAAATATGAAATCTTTTATAGCGTCGAAACAGGCATATTTCATGCAAACAGAATTTAAGATCTGATTTCGAGAGTTGATAAAAATAGATTTCAGTCGATGCTTATGCGCAAAACAAAAAAAAAAAGAAATGAATTTATTGATGCGGATTAAAAACTAGAATATTAAAACATTGAATTATTGTAAGATACATTTTGATATTTTATTAAAAGAGTGATTTGAAATAAATAAGTTTTTAAGAACGGGATAATTTAAGGTTATTACATTTTATTTAAGATGGGATTTTAATTTAATAAGCCGGTATAATATATAGAATATTATTAAAAGGAAATTTTACATAGAATAGTGTTAATCTTGGCGGAATAAATTTTAAATATTTTAATATTAATATGTGGAGCTAAATATAGTTGCCAGATTAATAGCTATTTTTTGCAAATTTTATACTTTTCTGAGACATTTTTACCGCAAAATTCTTCATAAGATGCAATTTTATACATTTGCAGGTAAATAACTTCTTGCAAGTCAATTATCTGCATTTGAAGTAAAGGTTTTTCAAGATTGAACAACTTCTCAGCCACATCAGTCCATTCTGCAGCTGCAGCAACTTCATAAGGCGATTTAAACCATTGTGACAACTTACTTATATCTGCAAATTCACTTTGCGTTTCACATCATAGCAACTATGCATCACTATTAAAATATCAAATTAATCGCGCTATTGCTTGTAAAATATAAGAAACACTAATAAGGCTATCGCTCAAACGTATATATTGTATGTAAATATTAATAGATTATTTATTCAAACTAAACATTTTTGACGGTCCAGACATCGACTTTCCGCGGTCCGCCTGTTGCCGACCGTGGGTTTAACCCTTTGATTATGGAGCAGGACTGGCGACTATTTTTTATATTTAATCACGCCACAATTTACTTTTTTTTCGGAAAAACTTTTGAATAAAATCCTCGTAAAAAAATCTTTTAGAAAACCTTTTTAAAAAAATCTCGATTGAAAAAATCCTAGTGTAGATGGATACTTTTGAATTTTCCGGATTTTTGTTTTAATCAATAAACATTCTCAAGCCAGAAAATTTATTTAATTAAATGTATCTCTCTTCTATGTAGTTGTCATCTGAAATTAGATTGATATCATTCCTTACATAAAATTTTGATTCAAGGTAAAATAGCTGATTCAAGTTCATTTACTTGCGCGCGATTCTTCTGCTAAAATGGGGAGTTTTGACAAGTATATACGTGTATGGCTGATATTATTTTTCAAAAAAGACGTACGAATAGAATAAATATTGTTCACTGGGACGTGTATGGTCTCAACCCATAATTAACTAACTCTCACTAACTAAACCTGCAAAATACTATTATTTTAATATATTGTAGTATTTTATTATTGTAAACGAAAATATATATTAAAACATAGAAGTAACAATCAGGCTACATTTAAACACTCCTGATGAAAATTAATAATTTCGATATAAATTGTTGGCAAATATCAATTTTTGGGTTTATCTCTGTACTGAATTTTGTAAAATCTAATAATATTATTATTAATAAGTAACGGAAAGCAAAATAAATGAGCAAAAGCTTTATAATGAACAATACAGATACTATAAACGCGTAAATTTGTGTATGGCTTAATTTTAATTTTAACAATATCTGTAAACATAATTTTGTATTCATTTCAATTTAATTTGATACATATACTAATGGTATTTCTTAAATATATATTCATGAGTTTCTGGATAAAACAAGATAAGAATGATAAAATAAAAAAGTAAATGAATTACCGGCAGGTGCTAACTTTTACGCCTTTATATTTCAACTAAAATTTCTTGGTAATTTTTTCTTGTTTTATTGCCTTATTTTTTAATGAAATTTTAATGGTAGAATAAAAATACTAAAAGATGGCAGATATGCAGTTACTGACATGTGAAATAATTTCTCAAGAAACAAAGTAATTTGTTTCACAAACAGAACTGTAATAACTCACACCACAAATAATTTACGGAATATAGTAATACTAATTCTTTTAAGCTGTTTTATTTCCTGAGGCTTCGTCAAAATTATGTAGTTCAAGCAAAGCCATTAAATAATAAGCCCAGTCAGATAGTGTTAAATTTGTTAGCGACACACTAGCGCCAAACCTCTGCTGCGGAAGGAGGACAAAACAGAAGTGGGTAGCAGAAAAACGATACGATTTATTTATATCGATATTTTATACGATTTTTATCGATGTTTTGTTTTTGCACTTCCTTTAAGAGCTTGCTAATTATTGGGATCTTTTACATTAAAGCTAAAACTATAATGAAACAAAAAATGTGGAAATTTACTGGATTAATATTTCTATATAAATATAGTGGTGGCGAAGAAGTTGATTTATTTATTAAAAGTTAAATAAAAAGTGATGGAAATTTACATCACTATGCAATAAACCCTTTCCGGCACAGACAAATTATGTTCGTCAAATGTGAAATTACTGACTGACACCGGAATTTACAAACGACTTTCTTAGAAAATATGAACTCCTTATTTTAAGCTTTAATTTTAGAAGCAAAATTTTATTAAAATATTCTTGGTGCCGAATGCAGCACTCCCAACCGCTAGATGGCGCTATTTTCAACTTGCGAAAAGTTTCCCATTTATCTGACTGGGCTTATTATTTAACGGCTTTGAGTTCAAGTAAAGAGTATAACCAGGTTTCCTATTAAAATATGCCCTTGAGTCAACCAGATCGATTCTTACATGAATCGATAGCCCTTCAATAGAGATCTGTTTTTGCCAAGTTTGAAGCATATACCTCAAACCCATGGTCAGTTATGACTGTTTATGTGCGTTTTGGAAAAAAGTGCATTGTGAAGGAAGCAGTGATCGAATTTCCCCCAAAAAAATCAAGGATGTGTAATATTAAAATACAAATAGTGGATATCATTTTCAGATTATTTTCTGCAAAATAGCCAGTTTTATAAAAATTTTCTTGTTTTTAATTTAACTTTTTAATTAAAAATATATCGAAATTTTTCAGTGACCACCTTCATGATTTCACCAAAAATACTACAAGGTATGATGTATATTTGGTGTGAGTTTCAACTCTCTACGATGGGTACATCATAGAAAAAGAATTAAAAAAGGTTGCCAGGGGTGGGGGGAGTAGCAAATTGCATGTGTTATTACAAGTTCATACACAGTTTTATGTACAGTTTACGTATGTAGTTATGTTGTTGGTGGCAATCATTTGAAGGATACAATTGTGTTTTGTTAGTTGACAGGTGACGGATATTTTTAATAGTTTTCGGCTCAGTTTGACTTAACACTGTTGTTGATTAATTGAAAACAGTGTTAACACACTGAGGAAAACACAATCGGGGAAAACTTCCACCAGTAAATTTTAGCAGACATTTTTGCCTTATTTAAACGCTCTAGTCACAAAAAAAGTTACTGGCTTGAATAAGAATGAAATTTCTCTTCATTTTTACTGGTGGAAATTTATTCCGTTGGTAATCAGGCTCTGAACGGGAGACATTAATTCATGTCCTTTGGAGATCTGTAATTCAGCCCATGGGTGGTGCTTTTGTGTTTCATATGTTACATTATTTCTCAAAGAAAATACACAAAATTCGCATTTTTACAATTAGAGTACTATGCATATTAATAGTTCGATTAGAAACAATACCACTATTACATACATATTTTTATAATAGAAACACATGGTGATAAACATTTCTGTTAAATAATGGAAAAATCAAAAACGCCCATAGGCGGGCTTCATATTTAAAAGACAAAAAGCAATGTGTTAAGTAACACTGCGCAGAAAACTAAAAACAAAATCAGTCAACTGTCAACTAACAAAACAAAATGCTTTCCTTCAGATGATTGCCACCAACAGCATAGCTACATGCGTAAACTGTACATAGAACTGTGCATGAACTTGTAATAACACATGCAACTTGCAACTATTCCCCCCACCCCTGGCAAAACTTTTTAATTTTTTTTTCTATGATGCACCAAGCGTAGAGATTTGAAACTCACACCAAATATACATCATACCTCGTAGTATTTTTGGTAAAAACATGAAAGTGGTCACTGAAAATTTTCGATATATTCTTAAGAGCCTACGCTAATCTCGGGAAGAAACGCTCACGCTAATGTTAAGTCTATGGGAAGGTTATCGCGCGATTTCTCGCTCGCATTTTAATATTTTTAAATATTTTTTTTCATAGGATACCTGAGACTAATCTACAACGTTGTTAGTTTTTACTTTTTCGATTTCTGTTGTAGTTTATTTCTGAGGACCAACTCAATAGTTGGATCCGGTAAAAATCGAGTTGTAGTGTCTTTTAAACTCTTATAAAATCGATACCAGCAAAATTTTTAAAAAATAAGAACTAACAACGATAGCTCAGTCTTTAAGCTTTCCAAAAATATGCTTTTTATAATTGTACTGCAATTACAGCGAGTATAATCACGCGACAAATTTTAGCAAATTGAGAAAAAACACCTGATTTAATTATATGTGGACTGCCTCCAATCGGGTACGCCCACAGGTATTCTGTGATTGGACAAAGCATTCTCTGAACTCTGTACATACGCATCTCGTAAAAACCTCACCGCGATAATGGCTATATGTTTTTCTGATATATATGTATTTTTCTGTATGTATATCCACGCAAAACTTTAGAAGGGATACTCAAATTTAATACTTTTTTTTCTTTTGATAGAAAAGTATATATTTCCAGCAGACTGTAAGCAATAAGTTTATCTTTCTGAATATTTACATGCTTTTTTTTTACTTTATAAATTTTAACGTTCGTAACTTTTGACTAATAGCCCCAGAATGGACTTGGGGATATTCCAGGGGAGGGGGTTATGACAAAGACGTTTGTCATATATCTTGCTTTCAGTTCAAACCCCCCCCCCTCAAAATTTTAACAAGTTAACATAAGCTTTTCCATTCCTCTTCCAACATCTAGCATACATGTATTGATTGCATGCTTCTCCTCCCCCCCCCCAAAAAAAAAATAGAGATAAAAAAAAAAAAAATTCATAAAGATTCATTCATTCCCCCCAAATAAATAAATAATTAAAAATAATAAACAATTATAGTTTATAGATTTTAAATGTCTGTAAATCCCCCCCCCCTTCAAAATTCAATATGTTAACTAAAACCTATTTCTGATTTAATTTAGATAACGAATCTACTTTCTTCATTCTAAAATGCAAGTCACTCGCATACATCAGAAACCTCTCTGTCCTTAACTTTGCGGTTATGCTAAAAATAAGTTACAAATGTTCACATATTTCTAATTCCACCGTTTTCTTCTCATGAAATCAAAAGTGCATCTGTCTTAAAAATTAGACAAAATATATAAGCAGCTGTGCTCTACTTATTAAAGTAATGTAACGTATAACCGATATTCTTTATGCAAACATTCGCACTTCTCATCCGCTCTCAAAAGAATTAATCAAAATATCTCTCGCCCACATGTAAACTGTAATATGCAAGCTCATATCTTTCACACCCTGTTATTAGATTGGTGTCATATGTAACCGTTAATTGCAGCTGTCTTTTAGCAAAATCAAACGCCAATCCCAAAATTACTTTCTTTTCTTTTTCCTTTTCTGTCTCCATGAAAGAATCTTTACAACCCTTCCCCCCATTCTCAAATGAAAGCAGTATCATAGACAGAATCTAGCATTTATCGTTTTTTCCCATACGCTTCCGTCCGCAGTCTCCAAAAACTCTCTCGCCAAGTACTGGCGATTTTATCATACTTTCCGCGCCAACACCCGTACATGTAACTTTTACAAACTTGATCACTTCGGCCGTTTGACTGGACCAGAAGCGCTGTAAAAAACTTTGTCTTCGTTTTTTGTAGGTACCTCCCCTTGCTTCTTTAACTGTCGATAATGCCTCGTCGTGGAATAAACAGATGTTGCTTCTAACTATGTGCTTCTTCTTTCTCCTGGATTTACTACGTAATTTTTCATCTATGACTGATCCCGTTTGCTATGCTCCGTTATACTAATAAGCACTGACGACATGGTAAATAACAGCAAAAGTTCCATGTTATAAATACTGGTGCTTCCGCCGGTTTCGCTCGAACTTAGAGATTCAATTTTTCTTCCAATAAGGGGAGGTACCGAGGTACAATAATTATAAGAGGCATATTTCCTTCAACTGCAACTATGTGGAACTTTAAATACAACTTCTCTGAACTGCCCCTGGAAGTTTAACTCTGCAACCGCTCTGCTTCGCTGATTCCAGATTGCGCGTCACCCCCCCATCTCTTCGCAACGTGATGTACCTGTCTCCGGCCTCGCTTCAGTTGGAACTCGTCATCACAGCCCCCCCACCTGCCATGCTGGATCGCTTTTCTACCGGGAGTCCTTCTCCACCCCCTCATCTCTGCTGACAACCTGCTCTTTCTGGAAGTGCTGCCCCCCTCTCTAAAAGTCATCCTCCTGTCCAGCTGTGCTCTAAGAGATGGTTTCAACGCTCAACACACTAGCTGCCTACCCTGATCATCAACCGGCCGTGCTCGATTCGTGATTGTGTTTTGTTTGTGATACAAGTGCCTTGCCGTGCAACTTCATAAGTGCAATCGTGTTTTTTTCTTTCCCGTGCAACTTCATAAGTGCAATCGTGTGTTTTTCTTTCCCGTGCAACTTCATAAGTGCAATCGTGTGTTTTTCTTTCTATGTAGCCCACCATTTACGTGTGCACCACTCCCGATAATTGTGATTCAATCTATACACTTCATAAAATTTATATAAGTAACACGTGCTAAGTGTTTTTGTCGATTTATCGTCTAGTGCTGTGCTAAGTGAAATTAAAAAAAAGAAAACGAGTGGTCGTGGTGTCTGCAGTGTCTCAAGTGTGTACAAAACAAATAATCAATGCTTCACTTACAAGAGTGAGATAATTACAAAATATTCAGGCTCTCAGTGATTTTACATGGCATTATTTTTTTTTTTAAATTATCGGCGCGATAATGAATATTTTTTTGTGGTCCATGGTTTTTAAATTAATAAGTATGAAGGATGAATAGAATGTTAGTATATTGTAACTTTCTCTCACTCACAGTAAATTTTTTTTTCTTTAATAAAAAAAATAAAAATAAACGTTGGCTTTAATTAAAATGTACATTTCAACCTTCATACTTCTCTTGTAATATAATTACTTTTTTTTCTCTCTCAGTTAGTAGTAAATTTTATTTGGTTAAATTATTGCATTTCTATTCTTAAAAGAATATATTTAATAACAGAGTTTTAGTTATGTTCTTTTTGTGTTTGCCTTCTACCAAAACCTTCTTAATTAAATATGCAGGTTGAAATTTAAGTTAATTTAATTTTTGAACTTTCACATCAAATATGGTATAAATATGATTATTTTATCTTGCTTTTTTTAGTTGTTGTAAAATATGATATTTTTATGAATATTTAAGGCAAGATTGTTTTTTTAAGGTGTTTTGGATACAAATATTAATCTGAGTTTTTAATTTTTAGTAAACCAGTTTAAAAAAAATAATAATAATAATAACTTGAATTGTCTTGCAATATTGGTTTCATTTTTTTTAAATGAATAAAAGAAATGTTAAGTTTCATTCTTAACAATTTAAATAATTTGCATAAATCTTTACTTTTTATACTTGTGTTGATAAATCCCAGGTAAGATCTATCCACAGTATTTTTTTGCTATACAAATTGATTTTAAAGTTATAAAAAAAAAAAGGATATATTTTTTTCCTCTATTTTTCTCTCATTCATCGCTGTTTCTTTTAAAAATGAATTAAAAAAATGAGCGTTAGGGATCTATACGCTAAAAAGAAACAGTGATCAGTCATTATTATTTATTATGATATAAATCCAGTTTACATTTTTTTCTTTCATGTTATATTTATTATCTGCTAGTGTATATTGATTTTTTAGTTATTTTATTGTGCATGCAGTGTTTCCTTGAATTTCATAGATTAGTTAACTGTATTTTTGGCCACCATGGCTTCTCGGCAAATACCAATTAGTCTGCCTGATTTCAACGGTGATCATGAATCACTCAAATTCTTTTTCGACCAAGTACGGTCTGTTAGTCAAATAAATAAATACAGCCCGCAAGCAACAATTGCTTTGCTGAAAAGTAAATTAACTGGTCCTGCATTAAAATATTTAACACAGAACCCTGATTTATTAATCTCAAATGACATAAATGTTATTGAAAAAGAATTTTCTAATTTTTTTCCCCTCCTAGCAAATCACAGGTAGCAGTCGAACTTGCAAACTTAACGCTCTTACCCGCAGAAACCATTAAAAACTTTGCCCATAGGCTTAATGTTCTGGCTGCAACAGTTTATTCGGACATTCAAGACGCCAATGCGCGTGACAAAATTAAGTACATGAAATTCCTGGAAACCATTCCATCCAATTTACGAATTAAAATACAAGAGGAAGGAATTACAGAGTACCAACCCGCAGTTTTGAGGGCCCAGGCGCTACAAGATATTTTGTACGGAGAAAAAATTTTGCATGCTCACCCCACCCCTTCCCCAACTGATTCAATATTTGCCGACCAGCTGAAGCAGCTAACCGAGAAAATAAATGCCCTTTCTGTAAATACCCAAACACAACCAGAAATTAAAGAAGACGCGGCAACTTACAAAACTAAATTTGCTGGCATGCACAACAAACGGAAATTTCAAAATCGCAATTTTAACAAACGCCACTCTCCACATAAATCTTACAACAAATTTAACCGCACTACTTGCCAGCTATGTTTCAAAAGTGGTCACGAAGCGCAAGCCTGTTTCAAATGGAAACGCTTAAATACACAAAGACGAGGACAATTTCACAACAACAACAACCGACAACAGGAAAACTAAGTCAGAGGTGTAATTTTGCTGATGGCTTTGCACCTCACCCCCCTACTGATTACACATCAGCCAGTTTTTTCCCAGATCCGTCCTTACCAAAAATTTCACTTAATAGACTAGTAAACTCTGTAAGCACACAAACATGTGATATTGTAAAAATTTCTAAGCATGAAACGACACAAACAAACACAGAACAATATGATGACACTACTACAAAAATTATTTACAATGTCATTAAAGACTCAACATCACTCCCCCTTGTAAAGGCCTCAATTGCAAAAAAAGATATTACTCTACTTTGCGATACAGGAAGTACTATTTCATTACTAACACAGTCTTTATTTGATGAATTAAAAACAATTTTAAAATATAAGAGATTATCAACTGGCGTCGTCATCAAAACAGTCAATTCTGATGTAGATTTTTCCGCATGTATTAGAACCTCCATTAAATTACAGCACAAAAACTTCAACCATCACTTCTATATCGTAGACATACCAGATTCATCTAGTTTCCAAGGTATTATTGGCTATGATTTCATCAAACGATTCAATATTGTTGTAAACACTGTCAAAAACCTTATCCATATTGACAACACTTTATCGATTCCTTTGGTAAACAAACAAACTACTCCATCTTCTGAGATAAATCAATGTAGTACACAACCCTCCTCCTTCAAAAATCAAATAGTAGCTTTGACTCGTAGAGTTTCCTTAAACCCTCAGGAACAAAAATGGATTTCAGTTTTCACAGATTCTATTAGCACAGACAAAGATTATTTATTTCAATACAATTCACCCGTTGACAACTTAATAGGATTTGATGCTATAATAAAATCAAAAAATCCAAAGCGAAAAAGAAAAATTCCACAACAATATACATTTTTACTGATTTCGGTTAAAAACAATTCTGATAATCACATTCACCTTCAAAAAAAAGCTAAAATAGGTCAACTTTTTGAGGTCGAGGAAATAATTGAGTACTCCCCAGATAAAATTAGTCAAGATAACTCAGATCAACAATTTTTAAATCTCATTCAAGCTTCTAAAGACATTCTCAAAAAAAGAAAAGAAGACTTATCTGCAACTGATTTCAATCTTGAACACTTACCATCCAATGAGGCTGAAATTCTAAAAGAAATGTTACTCAAATATTACCCTGTATTTTCAAAATCTCTAAATACACTTGGGCATACAGATAAAATTATTCCAGATTTGAAATTCATTAATGACTATCCTATAAAAACACTTCCTTTTCCAATACCTCAGGCATTACAAAAAGATGCATTAGATCAAATTAATCAATTACTTGAAGCTGGAATTATACAAAGACATTGCTCGGAATGGTCTTGTCCTATGTTACTTGTTAGAAAAAAACCAGATGGTACTGGTAAACAAAAATTTCGCCTCGCACTTGACCTTCGAATGTTAAACACTGTAATACAAGGATCATCTTACCCACTACCAAAAATTCAAAACATCATCGCTAATCTCTCTTCTTACACATTCTTTACAACACTCGACTTTCATCAAGCATACCATCAAATTAACTTACCAGAAAAATTTCACAATCAACTAACTTTTAAAACCATGTTTGGATCTTTTTCCTACCGCAGACTTGTCTTTGGTTTAAAGACAAGTGCCTCAATCTTTCAAGCTCTAATGGACTCTTTAATTGACGAACTACACCTACAAGGTGTGTATACGTATCAAGATGACTTTATTATAGGTGCGAATTCTTTTGATGAAATGTGTTCTAAACTCGACAAAATTTTTAACCTCCTTTCCAAGTACAATCTCACTCTTTCACCTAATAAATGCAACTTTCATCAAACAAAAGTCAACTACTTAGGTTTTCAAATAGAAAATCATTGTATTTCACCAATCCATTCCAACATTGTAAAAATAACTTCATTTCCTACACCAACTACAAAAAGACAACTAAAAAGGCCTATTGGTTTGATAACTTTCTATAAATCATTAATTCCAACATTTAACAAACTAGTGCAACCACTTATTGATTTAACTACACCTAAAACTAAATTCATCTGGACAGAAAAACATCAGGACATACTTAAAACAATACAGAAAATTTTCTTCGGTTCACCCATGGTTAGGTTACCAGATTGGAATAAGAATTTTTATTTGAATACAGATGCATCTAACATTGCCATCTCTGGCGTTTTAATGCAAGAACATAATGGAAATCTTCTACCTGTAGCATACTTTTCTAAATCCTTAAATTCCTCTGAAAAAAAATATCCTGCTTTAAAACTAGAACTCATGGCAATTTACAAATCTGTTATTGCATTCAAATATTACTTATACAACAGAAAATTCCTAATCTTGTCAGATAGCAAACCTCTAAAAAAATACAAAAAGACTACAAACCCAGCAGACATAACCACCCGTTGGCTAATTGACCTTTCAGAATATTCGTATGATTTTGAACACATCCCAGGATCTTCAAATGTTTTAGCAGATTATTTCTCTTGCTGTAATTTTGACAACAACCAAGAAAATTTACTAACCAATCCTAACCTTATCCATGATCCTCAACCACTTCCAATAGTCGATCATGAAACACCTGATATTTGTAAATCTGTTAATAACAACAATTGTCATGTTAATTTTCTCATCTCAGGTGAACGAACAAAACGAGACCCATTATTGGAGATATCAAATCAAACTTTTTGCATTGAACAACAAAAAGACCCTACCTTAGCTAGTATTTATGATCATATATTACAAAATGGACCTTCTTCAAAATTCCCGAATTACTTCATACATCCTGATTCTAAAATATTAATGTTCAAAAAGGAAGATATTATAAATAATACTTTCTCATACCACATTGTAGTCCCTGATTCACTTAAAAGTAAAGTTTTAACTATATCCCATCTGTCACACTTTGGTATGGCCAAAACTTATGAATTTCTTACATCCAAATATTTTTGGAAAAGCATCTATGTAGATACACTCAACTTTGTAGCTTCATGTGTCAAATGTTTATAGGCCAAACACCATAACACTCCACCCGCACCTCTTCAACCTACATACACACCAAGATATCCTGGTCATACAGTCAGTACAGATTTACTTGGTCCTTTCTCAAACAATAAACATGTTTTAACTGTAACCGATCACTTCTCAAGACACATTGAACTCTATCCTCTCACTGATACTTCTGCACCCAAGGTTGTAAAATGCTTATTTAGTTATATAACTACCTATGGGAGACAGAGGCGTAGCGTCAAGGGGGGCACGGATCACTTTACTACCAGTATTTTTATATACTATATTTGGCCTTATTTAATTCATACCGTTCAAAGATTAAATAAGGCTAACTGTAGTATATAATTATACTGGTTGTAAAATGATCGTGCCCCCCCTGACGCTACGCCACTGATGGGAGACCCGTCTGTATTTTGTCAGATTTAGGCCCACAATATACTTCTCATATTTATAATGCATTTAATGATGCTCTTGGCATAAAAATACATCACAGTTCGGTCTCGCACCCACAATCTAACAGTATTGCCGAGCGAATTAACAAATCTATTAAATATTCTGTTACCACATTACTACAAGAAGGACACTCTTTTGAAAATGCTCTGTTTATTCATAAGTCACTTTATAATGGTTCGACACACTCTTCTACACTATTTTCACCTAACTTACTTCATTTTGGTCGTGAACTTTCATTAATTTTTGACACATATGATCATAGTACCAACCAAGCATTTCTAGATAAACATGTTGAAGTTTATAAATTACTAGATGACTTAAACAAAATATATGACAAAGCATATAACAACATTAAGACTGCTCAAGATAGACGTTACAAAATTCACAGTCGAAAAGCTAAATTAAGAAATATATGTTTAAAAGATATTGTTTATTTAAAATCAGTCGACAAATTTAAACCTAAATATACCGGTCCATATATTGTAACATTTAAACACTCTCCTGTTTCATTTTCAATTAAAAGATTATATGCTCATGATGATACTGCATTTAGGGTACATATTGATAGACTTCTTCTAGCACCACCTCGATATGGACATTTATGTGATCCTGCAAGTCATGTTATAGATAATAATTCTTCTAACACCATTCTCGCCCCTCGCTACAATTTAAGAAAAAGATAATTTGTAACAAATAAAAAATAATAATAATAATAATAATAATAAACTTTTAAAAAAAAACTTTTAAATTTTTAATATGATCTGATACTAAGTGTTTTATCCCTGGCCAGGATTCTACGTATACTGTGCATAACTTGTCTTCACCTGACTTCACGGCTGGTCCATGTCTTCTTGTGAAGAACACTTTTACACAATATTTTGTATCGGGTCACACCATTCTTTTAATTTTTCATTCAATTTTATAAACAGTAGATAAATATAATCTTTTCACATTTTTTTTCTCTCACACTTTAAACTTTCATTCATACTGAATACAACATTACAAATATTTTAAATAAATAAGAGTCTTTAAACAAATAAAAAAAAAAAGTTCTCTTAAACAAACTTAAAGCATTTACTTACATGACTTGTACAGTTTCACTTCATCACACCCGATTATGACATATTTTAGGTCTCTAAACACTCTAGGACTGTCAATACATTAGGATTTGCATAAGATACACTTGTATCTGTTTTTTTTATTTTTACTAATTCTTCCCCTTCAGGCTAGTGGTACCGCTCTAAATTTTTTGCCCTTAGGTTACCACCCCTCACCAGATTGTGTTTAGAGAGACAATTGTGATTTAGTTTACTAATTCACAATATTCCCTTTTCCCAAAAGTATATGTGTTCCTGAATCGTGCTCCTGTGTGGGGATCAGTGCGATCTTCATTGGGGAGCAGGGAGTTCATGTTGTAATGATGTGGACTCTCATCACTGCCCTCCTCACCTAGGTCGTAAGGCCCTAAGCCTGAGACATCACACTTGTCATGCATTGACAAGATTAAGGGCGGTCCCTTTTTTATGGGCGTGCCACATGCACCTCTTTTTTTTACCGTCCTGTGCTTGCACGAATTTTAAAACTTTTTCAAACAACTTTTCAGTACACTACACTTGAGTTAATCCATTTTCACTTTTTCATATAATTCAAGTTAATTTTTAAGGATATATGTTTATGTTATGTGTTATTTGTGTTTATTTTTTTTTAATTGTTTTCATTGGTGTTTCATATTATACTTAAGTAGTAATTATAGTATTTAAGTGCAACAAAATTGAGAAAATGAATACTGTTTTGTGCTCAGTTATCATTAGACATGTCTAGTTAAATAGTAACTTTTTAAAGCTGGTACCAGAAAGAAAAAGAACAAAACAGAAAATAAAAGGACGAAGATATATAAAAAAAAAATCTTCGAAGGTAGTGCACTATGTTTTATATTTTATGGACTGACGTTACAGACTATTGAGGTAACAAAATCCTTTATACTGTGCAACTCATATAATTTTACAAGTATTTTGTTTTATATTATGTATGTATTATTTTAAGCTTGGGGAGAGTATAATTGTATTGTATATATTTTTTTAAACTGTACTGTAAACAGTACAGCTTTTCTGGTCAATGGGGTGATATATATGACAAAGACGTTTGTCATATATCTTGCTTTCAGTTCAAACCCCCACCCCCCCCTCAAAATTTTAACAAGTTAACATAAGCTTTTCCATTCCTCTTCCAACATCTAGCATACATGTATTGATTGCATGCTTCTCCTCCCCCCCCCCCAAAATAGAGATAAAAAAAAATAATAAATTCATAAAGATTCATTCATTCCCCCCAAATAAATAAATAATTAAAAATAATAAACAATTATAGTTTATAGATTTTAAATGTCTGTAACCCCCCCCCCCTCAAAATTCAATATGTTAAATAAAACCTATTTCTGATTTAATTTAGATAACGAATCTACTTTCTTCATTCTAAAATGCAAGTCACTCGCATACATCAGAAACCTCTCTGTCCTTAACTTTGCGGTTATGCTAAAAATAAGTTACAAATGTTCACATATTTCTAATTCAACCGTTTTCTTCTCATGAAATCAAAAGTGCATCTGTCTTAAAAATTAGACAAAATATATAAGCAGCTGTGCTCTACTTATTAAAGTAATGTAACGTATAACCGATATTCTTTATGCAAACATTCGCACTTCTCATCCGCTCTCAAAAGAATTAATCAAAATATCTCTCGCCCACATGTAAACTGTAATATGCAAGCTCATATCTTTCACACCCTGTTATTAGATTGGTGTCATATGTAACCGTTAATTGCAGCTGTCTTTTAGCAAAATCAAACGCCAATCCCAAAATTACTTTCTTTTCTTTTTCCTTTTCTGTCTCCATGAAAGAATCTTTACAACCCTTCCCCCCATTCTCAAATGAAAGCAGTATCATAGACAGAATCTAGCATTTATCGTTTTTTCCCATACGCTTCCGTCCGCAGTCTCCAAAAACTCTCTCGCCAAGTACTGGCGATTTTATCATACTTTCCGCGCCAACACCCGTACATGTAACTTTTAAAAACTTGATCACTTCGGCCGTTTGACTGGACCAGAAGCGCTGTAAAAAACTTTGTCTTCGTTTTTTGTAGGTACCTCCCCTTGCTTCTTTAACTATCGATAATGCCTCGTCGTGGAATAAACAGATGTTGCTTCTAACTATGTGCTTCTTCTTTCTCCTGGATTTACTACGTATTTTTTCATCTATGACTGATCCCGTTTGCTATGCTCCGTTATACTAATAAGCACTGACGACATGGTAAATAACAGCAAAAGTTCCATGTTATAGGGGTGTTCATTGGTTAAGTATAAAAGGGGGAGGGTTAGCCCCCCCCTCTTGAATTTGATAAATGAGTTTTTCATGCAGAATTATCCAATTTTCTTCAAATTTTGTACATAGGTTCATCGTGATAAGGTACTTTTCTGATTAGTTTTGGGGGTTCATTGTTTAAGTATAATGCGGGGGGATGGGGCCTAACTCCCCTTAATTTAGATAAATGGGTTTTTCATGCAGAATTATTCAATTTTCTTCAAATTTTGTACATAGGTTCATCGTGATAAAACGCTTTCCTGATTAGTTTTGGGGGTTCATTGGTTAAGTATAAAAGGGGTAAAGAGGGGGGCTAATTCTTCCCCCCCCTTAATTTAGATAAGAGTTTTTCATGCAAAATTATCCGATTTTCTTCGAATTTTATATATAGGTTCATTCTGATAAAGCACTTTTCTGATTAGTTTTGGGGGTTCATTGGTTAACTATAAGGGCGAGGGGTATGATTCCCCTTAATATATTGTCGATTTCTTTATTTTTCGAGGGGCTTATTTCAAATTCTTTGAAATAAGATTATAATATACAATTAGTGTGAATAGCCTGGGAGCTCATTGCCCTCAATTTAACTGGGCAGTTTTCATTTTGTATTTCTTTCATTTACAGTGCCAAACAAAAGTATTCTTTTACATGGTGATCTACGTGGGAAAAACTATTTGCAGCATATTTTAATTATGTTTCGCCATTTCAAATATAATGAAATGGATATACATTATTGAGGTTTACAACAAGACACTTGTTATGCGAAAAGCATTTATCATTCTTTTACAGGGACACACAAAATATTTCGGGTATAGTACTGTGTCCGAAGTATTGCTTATAAGCCATAATTGGAAGTAGGATTTTAGTTAAGTATGCGTTTAACTAAATTTTTGAATGCTATGAGTTATGTATAAATGCTACAGATCACATACAGAGCTAAACAAAAAAAATTGTAAGCATTACGGTGCAGCAGCGTAAATTGATTAAAATGGGTTTTTAATCGAGTTATAAATTTTGAACGTGAAATATATTTAGTATACCAAGGAAGGTTTGTGGAATATAAATAAAATCATATACAGGACCACGCAAAGAACTGAATACATGGCTGACTATATATGATAATTCCTGGACGTGTGATTTCAGCGTATATATAGTTTTTTCTGTATGTATATCCATGCAAAACTTTAGAAGGGATACTCCAATTTTCATACTTTTTTTTTCTTTTGATGGAAAAGTACATCTTTCCAGTAGACTGTAAGCAATGTTTATCTTTCTGAATATTTACGTGCTTTTTTTTTACTTTATAAATTTTAACGTTCGTAATAATCCCCAGAGCGGACTTGGTGAGACTCCAGGGGAGGGGGGGAGTGTTCATTGGTTAAGTATAAAAAGAGGGAGGGTTAGCCGCCCCCCTTAAATTTGATAAATGATTTTTACATGCAGAATTATCCAATTTTCTTCAAATTTTGTACATAAATTAATCGTGATAAGGTACTTTTCTTATTAGTTTTGGGGGTTCATTGGTTAAATATAAAGGGGAGAAACGGGCGCTAACTCCCCTTAATTTAGATAAATGGGTTTTTTCCTGCAGAATTATACAATTTTCTTTAAATTTTGTACATAGGTTCATCGTGATAAAGCGTTTTTCTGATTAGTTTTGGGGTTTCATTGGTTAAGTATAAAAAGGGTAACGGGGGGGCTAATCCTCCAGACCCCTTAATTTAGATAAGAGTTTTTCATGCAGAATTATACGTTTTTCTTTGAATTTTGTATATAGGTTCATTCTGATAAAGCGCTTTTCTGATTAGTTTTGGGGGTTCGTTGTTAACTATAAGGGGGAGAAATATGATTCTCCCCTTAATATATTGTCGATTTCTTCATTTTTCGAGGGGCTTATTTAAAATTCTTTGAAATAAGAGTATAATATACAATTAGTGTAAATAGCCTGTGAGCTCAATCCCTCAGTTTAAGTGGGCAGTTTTCCTTTTGTATTTCTTTCATTTACAGTGCCACACAAAAGTATTCTTTTACATGATGATCTACAGGGGAAAACTCTTTGAAGCATATTTTAATTATGTTACGCCATTTCAAATATAATGAAATGGATATACATTATTGAGGTTTACAACAAGACATTTGTTATGCGAAAAACATTTATCATTCTTTTACAGGGATACACAAAATATTTCGGGTATAGTACTGTGTCCGAAGTATAGCTTATAATATAGCTTATAAGCTATAATTGGAAGTAGGATTTTAGTTAGGTATGCGTTTAACTAAATTTTTTAATGCTATATGTATAAATGCTACAGATCACATACAGGGCTAAACAAAAAAATTTGTAAGCATTACGGTGCAGCAGCGTAAATTGATTAAAATGGGTTTTTAATGGAGTTATGAATTTTGAACGTGAAATATATTTAGTATACCAAGGAAGGTTTGTGGAATATAAATAAAATCATATACAGGACCACGCAAAGAACTGAATACATGGCTGACTATGTATGATAAGTCCTGGAAGTGTGATTTCAGCGTGTATTTGCCTGAATGAAACTATAGCTTAATATGTGGCGTGTACAAAAAGCTTATTTTATGTACAAGGCTGTACAAAATAATTCAAGTATGTTTCCATCTATTGGTTGAAACTGCTGAAGATGAATTTCCAACTGTGTTATTTGTTTTATTGCTAAACTAAATTGCAACATACTATAGAGTATATACAAATATATAAATTATATACAGGGCTGCAGAAACGAATTGGAGTACTTTTCCGGGTGTTGATGGTAATTGCAGAAACCTGGTTTTCAAACGTGTTTCGTGTTTTTCTGAAATGTTTACTTAGATAACTTATTTACCTTATTAAACAGGGATGGTTTGCTAAAGTATTCTGTTAGTATTGGAAAGTGTTTCATAATCTATTCTTGGTACATGATTTTACTAATTTTACTAATGAACAAAAACTTAGATAAATAATTAAGATATAGATTTGAAATTGTCGATGGGAAGGGTTGTCATCTGCCGACTATTATAGCGTAGTGTCTTCGTTATGTTCTATTGATCAAAAAAAATAATTTTTTTTAATGATCACGTTAATGTATGTGAAAGTGGTTTTCTTGAGCAAATTATATTGCGGGTATGGGGTTGGAGGGGGTTAACGACTTGCTCTGATTTTCACAAAACAAATTCCCAAGAAATTTAACATTTTAGCTTCTGACGTAGCGTTTTTTTAATGTTATGTATAGAGAATACAGGATTTTTTAAATAACGATTTTCATAAATGGTTAATTTCTGTTGCTAATAAAAGTACACAACCCGTATATGCCTGATGGTTACCAACAATCAAAGTAAATGAATTGTTGTTGAGCACTTAACCAAGTGCCCTACAAGCAATCCTACGAGTTTTTTTTATCTAACTGTGCATTCTTATCTCCGGTTCTACGGGTTCCCAATCACAACGGCCTTTAGATGATTCGACATGGTTTTCGTTCATGTTACAGATTTTAGTTCCACCTTCCACCGCCAAGGGGCACATTATTTTTTAGAGTTCTGTGGGCCTGATTTCGACGGGCATTGGTTCATTCAACTCCTTTATGCAACGCGTACCCGTGTTGGATGTTCGTATGGGGCAAATTGCGCCCCATGGCGTTGGAATGCGGTACTAAAGGATTATGAGCGCGTGCACAGCACGCTTGCTATCCGATGCTGGAGGCAGCGGGGACACGATTTGGAGTTTTATTCGGAAGGTGGTTTCTTTGGAACAGGGTGCGTCCCCTAGCGGCGGAAGGTGGAACTAAAAGAGTTTGCAGCGTGTGCGCTGCATGCATACTATACGGTGCGGCAGGCAGTGGGAACACGTGTCGGTGGTTCGTTTTAACAGAATGCGCCCATACCTGCGGAAAGTGGAGATAAAGGATTTTCAGTCGACGTGCAAAGCACTTTTAAATAAATAATTTAATACAAAATCAGGTTAATGATATAAAATCATACAAACTTTTGTTTTGTTTAATTTTATTATCATGGGCCCGAGCAACGCCGGGCGAGTCAGCTAATATATATGTATATATACCGGGTTCGTCATAAATTCTTGCAAACTTTAAATATTCATAATAAAAGAAGTAATGCTCAGAAAAATTTTCGGTTTGCGCGAGTATGATCAGAAGGTTTTTGGATTTTTTTTCCATGTATAATAAAAAATTATTCCAAAAGTAACCGATAGAGGGCACTCACACATCATACTGAGGCGTTTTATGCAAATCAGGCAAACACAAATAGACAATAAAACAAATCACAATAATATGACACTGTTCATTTATTTTAAAGTAAAAGAGGATCAACATGACCACTATCACCAGGTATTAGGGAAGTGAGGCGCGTCAATACGCCTGTTACAGCTGAATGTAGCATGTCGGCATCGATGCCACCGACGGTCCGTCGAATGGCATCTTTCAGTTCCACCAAAGTTTCTGAAAAGCCCCGGTGTACACGACACTTTAAGTATCCCCACAACCAAATACCTGCCGGTGTCATGTCTGGAGATCGTGCGGGCCACTCAAACTTACAACCTCAACTTATCACTCGGTCTTCAGTGAAAGTGTTCAACAGGAACGTCTTGACTTCACGCGCAACCTGGGGCAGGGAACCATCCTGCATGCAGGCTATCCTGCAATGCAGGCACAACGTGGTCACGCAAAAGCGTAAAATACCGTTCTGCAGTGACGGTACAGGTTTTCCAGCCGAATTTAGGACAAGACTCTTCAAAACAGAAAGGACCCAGAACCAGGGACAGACGTAGACTATCTGGGGCCCGGGGCAAGCATCATTCTGGGAGGACCCCTTCTATCTATCCATGAAAATTATTCGGGAATTATGTTGAAGTGACTAGTATTAAACTCTCTCTCTCTCTCTCTCTCTCTCTCTCTCTCCATACCTATTTTATGTATACATAAATTTCGAACCAAATGCTATTTACATCTGTATACATATACAGGGTATCACAAGACAGGATCACAACTTTAACAAATGAGCACTGTTTTTTGGTATAGGAATATAACGACTGATGTGAGCTTTTGAAGTGTAAATGCAGATTTTCCAATCACTCTTGGTTATTTGTTATAATGTAAAATTTTCTATTATATTATAAAATTTAATATTTGTTGTGCATCAGCATGTATTTGGGCGATTCCATAATATGGAAAGATAAGTGCAGGCATGCCCTTATACTAATAGCAACAAATTTCAACACTTGTTACGTTGTTACGTCATTCCCCATGCTCTAAAGTATTTTTATATAAATTTTTATAACATTAGTTTTCTGATGTTGTAGATTGTTCTTTTTAGGGGAGGAGGGGACTTGGGGTACAGGAAGCAGAGGGTGGAAGTGGAGGGCTACACTCCTTTCCTAAATCTTTGAAAATGTATTAATTTTTGTCATTTTTGGCCAATTTAAACCATTTTCATCCGTTAAACAAAAATCCTAATTAAGAGTAGAGGGGAGGGGGGCTCTCAGATTGGGGGCCTGGGGCAGCTGCCCCACAGGCCCCTGCATAAGTCGGACCCTGCCCAGAGCACAAGACGCGGTGAAACCACACCAAACAGTCAAATGAGGAGCATGCAGTGGCTAGGTCAGGTACTCACGAGGGTTTGACGTTGTTCAAGATACGACTGTTTTGCCGAGGCTAACGAAAAAGAAAGGCTACCGCGGTACTTTATTCATATCTCTTTTTACAGACCGCGGGAGTCACGTGATACTCGAATCCACCAATGCAGGTGTACGAAAAGAGCATTACGTCACTCTAGCGGTCTATAAAAAAAGATAAGTGGAATGCACAGTGGTAGCCTGTCTTTTTAGTTAGCCTCGCTGTTTAGCGTATTGACGTCATCATGCAATGAAAAGTGTGCTTCATCCGTCCAGTTGACGGTCAACAACCATTGTGGGTCCCACTCCATTTTTCCAGCGCCCATGTAGCAAACTTTAGTCTTTTATCCGTATCTGCCAGTAATAACTGGTGAATTGTCTGTATCTTGTACGGATACAAATCCAAGATTCCGTTCAGAATACGTCGAATCGACGATTACGGAATCCCAGTTATTCTCCCAGCTTCACGAGCACTGCTACTCCCCATTGATGTCTCGGCTGCCAATTCTTCCATGACACTTTTTACAACATTGACGCGATCCGTGCTCGAGGATGGTCTGCCACTATTTGGACGATCCTCCAAACTCCCCGTTTTCTCAAAACGTCGTACTAAATTGAGAATCCCATTCAATGAAATAGGGTTTTTTTGCGCCTGAAGTTCTTTCTCCGTGCGACACTTTCGCAATGCAACAGTTCTCGATTCACCATTCTTGTAAAAACTTTTAACCACCAGCGCTCGATCTGATAACGATAGCATGCTGCCGAGATCGAATGACGAATCCATTTCCAGCCAGGTGTTTTATTGCGAGCCTGATTTGCATAAAACGCCTCAGTATGACGTGTGAGCTCCCTCTATTTGTTACTTTTGGAATCATTTTTTCTTATACATGGAAAAAAAAATCCAAAATCCTTCTGATCATACTCGCGTAAAACGAAAATTTTTCCGAACATTACTTCTTTTATTATGAATTTCTTAAGTTTGCACGAATTTATGACGCAACCGGTCTATATATATATATATATATGTGTGTGTGTGTGTGTGTGTGTAATATAAAATTATATATAAAACATTATCAGTATGATCAGGCTTGAATCCTGTTTTAACTGCAGCATTGGTTAAGAGATCAATGAAAGTTTTTTCAAGACAAGCGCTGACTGTGTCACAAAACGTTAACTAAATGGCTGATATAAATCACACTCTTAGTGTAAGCAACAGTTGAAATATTTAGAGTATTTGCAGTCGTACAATCGAGCTGAGTAGTGGCAACAGTTCCGAAAGATGTTTCTCCAAAGCATTTAGGAGACAGGGTTTGAGACAAACAGTTTATTCCATACTAAATTATACCAATGCACAACTCCACATAAACACAACTTCAATAGAAGCTTCAAACCCGATTAGATCTATTAAAATTTATTGATGAAAATCTATCGACGCGTAGAGAAAGGACTTCTCAAGTGACGAGGTTATTTGGACCTTTCGGCATGCTTAAAAATTTGCCTTCCAAGTCAGTGTATGCGGTATAAGTATAAAAAGACTAAAATCGAGTTACATTGTCCTCTCTAAGAAACCAACGAAATCTGTGTTAGGAGAAAAAAGGGGTAGTAACAGGCGGAGCGCTCGCTAATGATTGAAAAAGTGGGCCAAAAGGGGGTGCCATTAATATCGTGTCGTAACTCTTTCTGTTAGAGCAGAATTTTAAAAAGGTGAATAGTTTACGCGGGACTTGAAAGGAATCATGGGATATGGCATGATAATTTTAATAAAAAATAAAAATGGTGTTACAAAATGTTCCAAAGAAATAAAATTTCAATGTCTTAAAGTATGAAGAAATAAAACAGGTGTTTTTTACAAAAAGTGTTGCATTTAATAGAATAATGTTTTTAGATTAAAAATTAAAAGAAGATGTTTATTTAAAGTTACGGAATTAAAATATAAATGGTACTTAAGATATTATTAAACGACAGAATTGTAAGAATTTGGATTAAATTAATTAAACTAAAATGGCGAAAATTTATTGTTATTACCTATATATATATATATATATATACATATATATATTAGTTAAATTAGGTAAAAAATCGATTTTACTCAAAAAAGAAACAAACTAAAATAATGCTTTAGAATTTAAAAGAAATATATGTAACAAATAACTTTCCCATTCCTTTAAAATTATGCACAATTTATTTTTTTAAGGTATAAAAAACACTCGCGCAGAAAATATATTCTAAACGAACACATTTAAAAATAATTAATAGTTGAAAAAAAATCGATTTTCTCAAGAAAGGAAACATTTTTTACCGAATTTTATTCTAAATATAATATTCATATTTTACATCTAACAATCCAATTAAGAATATATATAATTCGTGTTTTATCCTCTATTAATACTAAAATTTTAAAACCTTCACCATTATCTCATAACGCAATCTCCCCGCATTTAACTTAAAAATTACCAGGTTTCTAAGTCCCAAGCCGCGATTTGAAGAAATCCAGTATCATCATTTCAAAATCGTATTCTAGAAAGGGCCCAATGGTCTTACATGTAAAACACTTGACTCAAGGCATTGAGTTCCGTAGTTCGAGTCAAAGATCAGCCATAAAATATTCTTGAGGTATATCAAATAATAACTATCTACAGATGGCGGCACAAAGAGAGATGTAATTGTTTTTATAACCGAGGTTATTCATAACGGAAAATTTCCCTTCCTGGCAGTAATGCCAGGAATATTTCTGTGATTCGAAGAAAGTATTTCTGAGAGCGTAACGGAAAGTTACCGCTTCTTCAAACGGAGTTTTTCCTTTTTTTTTCATCTCTCAAAACGAAAAATCCATTATCGGAAAGGAAAAAGTCCGGCAACTTTGCTGCCAGTAATTTTACCGTGAATTAATGAATTTATTTTAACAGTGCTGGGTAAGTTATAACCATGTCAGGACTCTCGTCCGTTCTAGAACGACACAATACTCCCCACATTAAAGATGGTGACAAAATTGCAGCCGTCCCAGAATGTGATCTGAACGCACTTGGATGCGATGTTAAATGTTGTCGCCAAGCATACAGAGGTACCAGTGGGTAGAGAGAGACAGGGTGAGCTCACATCTCAGTAACATCGCTTATGACTCAATGGAAAAATTACACATTGTAATAAAATTCCCAAAGGAACAACGAACCCTTTGGAAATAGAGCTATAGTATAGAACGTTACAACACTAGTACTAGTAAAATGGTTGTTCGGATTTTTTTTTAATTATCTTATACTACAGTAGGACGATATATATACAAAGCATTCATAGAAAATATTTTTTAGAGGAACTATGTATATCAGGACACATTGGGAGAGACCTTCTCGAAGTCGTATAAAGGCGCGATCTTTTCAAGGGCATTAATACTTTTCAGTGTACTAATAGTGACAATTTTAAGCTTTAATTACTTTCCAGTATTCAGAATTATGCCAAAAAGCTTAACTAGATATAAGACTGCTTGTTTCTTTATGGCTAAGAATTTCGGCGGGCTTCTCCGGAGATTCCGACTCGGCCTCTTCAGTAGGAAAGATGACCGGAAGCCCGACACAACGAGATGTTTGACACGACGGGGGCAGGACACGGATGAACCGCTACCTCAATGGGGTGCGCCGGTGATAGAGGGGCGTCCAAAAAAACAGAGACGCCAAAAAGACTCGGTAACGCAGGCCACTGAGTCTGGGTCTACTCTTCATAAGCTCAGGTTTTCTGCGGCGTGAGGACTCGGCCAATGTTGGAAACCCCCTCCCTAGGTGGTAGAAGGACGCCTCGTAGGCCTATTTCAGTTGCTCGAGCGGAACCCTCGCCCTGCGTCGAGGTAGGTGACGATGAGCAATGACTAGCTAATAGCGGTCAGATCGTTTCCAAATCTTTATCTGGGGACGTTTACGGAGACGAGATCGAACTCCGAATAGCACGGTGCCTGGTAGCTCTGCAGTGACGCTTGGTTACTGGGTGAGGCGGCGTGAAGCAACACTCGATACTAGCACCTCCTCCCCTAGGATACGATGATCGGAAACTGCCGTACAATAAGCGTCATTGGGGTAGTTCGGCATAAGGTCTAGGACCCGGTTCCCTCTTTTGGGTTCCAGCTCCGAAGCTGTCGGAGGACTTCAGTGTCTCCCCAAGTGTTTGGTGGTGGTGTCCTCGAAGTGTGGGCTGCACCGCATATCGCAGCGACTTTAGTCGTCAATCTATTGGGTTAAAAGGAGTGGTCAGCAGGTGGTGGCGCTGCTACCCGCTGCAGCACTTACAGGAGGACCCTCCTGGTCTAGTGCGTTAAAAGTCCCCCAGGACTTGGGCTCGGCGGTTGACGTGCGTCAACAATTTTTTAAACATATTAAAGGAACATACATTCAGTACCTATGAGACGTTGGTTGAAATAAGCATAAACGCCTATAAAACTAGCTTAGATATGTCGGTTAGCTGTCTACATGGGTCGAAATATTCTGGCCCAGGTTTTGACCGCCTTGTACAAAAAATTTAATGGCTCAACCGATATAAAAGCTAAAAGTTCGGCCCGAGATCAACCCGGCCCGTACAAATATATATATAATATTTTTTTCCGATATATTTTTCCGATAAAATCTATATACAAGGAAATTTTCGTAACGGACACTCCCAAATATCGAAAAGCTTTATTTAGGGAATACTTTTTTAATATTTTATATATTAAAACCTCTGAATAATGAACACTTCGGGCACCGTGTAATTTGTCCGATATTCAGAAGTGATAGCATGTACAGTAAGTTTTCCGTACTGTAGTGTGCAGTACAGAATATTTTGTTTAGAGAAATATGGTGCACAGTTCTTAAGCTACTGCGGAAATCGGGATAAACACAGCATAGAAGCAATACCAATTGGACAATTTACACCCAACCCTAATGAGCATCTATTTATGTCAAGGTCTAACACAATATCAAGTTTCAGGAAATTTCATGCAGTAGTTTTTGGAATATAGCTTTTGCTGAAATCGTGAAAAATGGAGCATACAAGCGCCCCTGTTAAGCGACTTACACCAAAACCTAATCAGCGCCAATTTATGTCAAGGTATAACTGAATATGAAAATGGATTACTCTTCATGCATTATTTTCTCTGATTTATCACCCAAAAATTTGTCTCACATACAGACAAACAGACAAACTTGTGGACAGACATTTTCTAAAAACAATAAAATCGTGTTCAGTATCTCCGAAAATGTATAAAACTTTAAAAACCGGAAGTCGAAAATTTTCACAAATCCAATACTTTCTTCTTGTGTAGATAGAAGAAAAAATTGTCGGATGTGCCACTCCGAAAACTTTATTTTATCTCATACATGTTTCACATACATCAAAAACACAAAAGTCACATACACCAAAGTAGAACTGAATCTAAAGTTTTATTAAATTCCATGCTTTAGTTCATGAGATATGACTATCGCAAAAATCGTGTAAATCCTGAAAAATGCAGCATAGCAGCGCAACGTGTTGGGAAATTTACATCAAAACCTAATAAGCAACAATTTATGTCAACATCTAACTGAATGTGAAGTTTGATGAAATTCTGTACATTAGTTTTTCAGATATAGCTATCGTGAAAATAGAGAAAAATGTAGCATAGTCTACAACTTAGCCTACTACATTTTAACGACTGCAGCATAGCAACCTGTTGAACAATTTGCACAAAAAACTAAACAGCACTAATATATATGCAGGTCTAACATAATATAAAGTTTTAATAAATTCCGTGCATTAGTTATTGAGATATAGCTATCTTGAAAATCATGAATAACCAGCATACAGTGCCACCTGTTGGGCGGTATATACCTAAACATAATCATCAACAACGTATGTCCACGTCTAACTGAATTTGAAGTTCGATTAAAATTTTTGCATTTGTTCAGGAGAAAGTTTTTTGCGAAAATCCTGAAAAATGCAGCGCCACCTCTTGGGAGATTTTCACCAAAATCTAACAATTAAAACTGTTGTCAACGTCTAACTGAATCTGAAATTTAATGAAAATCCCTGCATTAGTCCTTGAGATATTGCTATATTCAAAATTGTGAATAATGCAGCATAGCACCACCACCCAGTGGGCGGAATGCACCAAAACATAATCAGCAACAACCTATGCCAATGTCTAACTGAATCTGAAATTTATTGGTAATTCCTGCATTAATTCTTGAAAAAGAGCTATTGAGGAAATCGAGACAAATACAGCCTAGCAACGCCACCTGTTGAGCTATATACACCAAAAACGGATTAGCACCAATTTATATGAAAGTCTAACTGGATAGTTTTATTAAATTCCATCTATTAGTAAGACTATCGCTAAAATCGTGTGAATCCTGAAAAAATGCTGCATAAGCTGCGTCACGGGAAATTTATACGAAACCCTAATAAGCAGCAACTTATGCCAACGTCTAACTCAATCTGTAATCTAATGAAAATCCATGCACTAATCCTTCAGAAAATCGTGAATAACGCGGCATAGCAGCGCTACCGGTTGGGTGGTATACATCAATATTTAATCAGCAACAACTTATGCCCACGTCTAAATGAATCTGAAGTTTGACGAAATTCTGTGCATTAGTTTTTTAGATTTAGCTATCGTGAAAATCATAAAATTTAGCATAGCAACCTCCTCTTTTGGGCTATTTATACCAAAGCGTAATCATTTCATTGTCTATTTATGTCACGGTCAAACAGAATCTGAAATTTTATGAAATTCTGTGCATTAGTTCTTGAGATATAGCAATCGTGAAAATCGTGAAAAATGTAGCATAACAGCGCCACCAGTTGAGCGATTTAAATCAAAAACTAATCAGTATCAATTTATATGAAGGTCATAACTGAATACAAATATTTATTAAATTTTGTGCATTATTTCTTGAGACGGAGCTATCTTGAAAATCGTGAATAACGCATCATACAGCGCCACCTGTTCCGAGGTATACAACAAAGCATAATAAGCAACAACTTATATCCACGTTTAACAGAATCTGAAGTTTGATGGAAATCTGTGCTTTGAGATAGAGCATCTTGAGATAGAGCTATCATGAAAATCATGAATAATGCAGCTTAGCAGTGCCACCTGTTGGGCGGTATACACTAAAATCTAATCAACAACTTATGTCCACTTTCATTAAAATCTGATGTTTGATGAAAATCTGTGTATTAGTTCTTGAGATAGAGCTAGTGTGCAAATCCTGAAAAATGCAGTATAGCTGCGCCACCTGTTTGGCGATTTACATCACAAAATAATCAGTACACATTTATCAAATTCTAACTGAATTAAAAATTTTATTAAATATGTGCATTAGTTCTTGAGATATGACTTTCACTAAAATCCTGTAAAATCCTGAAACATGCATTATGGAAGCGCCACTTGTTGGCAGGGCCCGACTAGCAAGTTTTTGTGCCCAGGGCACTTTCAATTTTTCGTGCCCCCATAGATTGGTTGGTATACTGATAATAGTTTTTTAGTCTACTTATTCAAAAAGTGTTAACTAAAAAAATTACGTTTTCTGGAAAATTAAAAAACAGTTGAAGGAATAAAAATAAAATATTTTTTTTTCTATTATTTATTGAAATGTGCTTTTAACCATAGATTGAGATATATTTTTGTCATTTCATCGTATTAATATCTCAAACATCACTTATTTTCAGTTGTGTCACTTTTCGAATAAATGTGCAATAAGATACAATTGAATGACTTGTTAAATACAGTACATCATTTACTAGAGAATAATGAAACGAAGTCTACTTATTAATGATGTTATTGATGTTAATGATAAAATCAAACTGAGTGGAAACAAAAGTCCAAAAACTATTAAAACAACTTCTATTTTAAATTCTAATTTCGTGCCCCTCAGAAATTTCGTGCCTAGGGCATGGGCCCCGGGTGCCTGTGCGTACTTAGGGCCTGCTTGTTGGACGATTTACACCAAAACCTAATAAGCAACAACTTATGTCAATGTTTAACTAAACTTGTATTGTAATGAAAATCCGTGAATTAGTCCTTGAGATAGAGTTATCTTGAAATTTGTGAATACTGCAGCTTAGCAGCGCTACCTGTTGGGCGGTATACCCCAAAAACATATCGACAACTTACGTCCACTTATAACTAAATCTGATGTTTGATGAAAATCTGTGTATTAGTTCTTGAGATAGAGCTAGTGCGCAAATCCTGAAAAATGCAGCATAGCTGCGCCACATGCTTGGCGATTTACATCAAACAACAATCAGTACACATTTATCAAAGTCTAACTGAATCTAAAATTTTATTAAATTCCGTGCATTATTTCTTGAGATATGACTATCGCTAAAATCGTGTAAATCCTGAAAAATGTAACTTAGCAGCGCCACCTGTTCGTCGGTATACACGAAAAATTAATAAGCAAAAACGTATGTCCACATCTAACGGAATCTGAAGTTTGATGAAAATCTGTGCATTAGTTCTTGAGATAGAGCTATGGAGAAAATCCTGAAAAAGTGCAGCATAGCAGCGCCACTTGTTGGGCGATTTACACCAAAACCTAAAAAGCAACAACGTATGTCAACGTCTAACGGAATCTGTAATTTAATGAAAATCCGTGCATTATTTCTTCAGATATAGCTATATAATATCATGAATAATGCAGCGTACATTTTGGGCGGTATACATTAAAACTTAATCAGCAACAACCTATGTCAAGGTCTAACTGAATCTGAAATTTAAAATTCCCTGCGTTACTTCTTGAAATGGAGCCATTACGGAAATCGAGAAAATCACAGTATACGTCTAACTGAATCTGAAGGTAGATGAAAATCCGTGCATTAGTTCTTGATATACAGCTGTTGCAGAAATCCTGAAAAATGCAGCATACCAACGCCACCTGTTGGGCGATTTATACCAAAACCTAATAAGTGACATCGTATGTCAACGTCTAAACTGAATCTTAAATTTAATGAAAATATGTGCTTTAGTTCTTGAGATATAGCTATCTTGAGAATCGTGAATAATGCAGCAGAGCAGCAGCACCTTTTGGGCGGTATGCACAGAAACCTTATCAGCAACAACTTATGTGTATGTGAAACTGAATCTGAAATTTTTTGTAAATCCATGCATTAATTCTTTTGATAAAGCTACTGTGGAGATCCTGAAAAATGCAGCATATAAGCGCAACCTGTTGGGCGGTATACACCAAAACCTAATCAGCAACATCTTATATCGACGTTTATCTGAATTTGAAGGTAGATGAAAATCTGTGCATTAGTTCTTGAGGTACAGCTATTGCGGTAATCCTGAAAAATGCAGCATAGCAGCGCCATGTTTTGGGAAATTTACACCAAAACGTACTAAACAGCAACTTATGTCAACGTCTTATTGAATGTAAAATTTGAAAAAAATTCGAGCATTAGTCCTTGAAATATAGCTTTCTAGAAAATCCTCAATAATGCAGCTTCGCAGCTCCACCTGTTATGCGGTATAGAGCTAAACCTAATCAGAAACTTCTTATGTCCACATGTAACTGAATCTGAAGGTAGATATAAATCTGTGCTTGAAACAGCTAATGCGGAAATCGTGAAAAATGCAGCATAGCAGCGCCTCATTTTGGTCGATATTCACCAAAAACTAATCAGCACCAATTTATATCAAGGCCTAACTGAATCTAAAGTTTTATTATATTCCATGCATTAGTTCTTGAGATGTGACTATCACTAAAATCGTATAAATCCTGATAAATGCAGCATAGCACCGCCACCTATTGGGCAATTTACATCAAAACCTAATAAGCAACATCTTATGTCACGTCTTACTGAATCTAAAATTTGATGTAAATTCGTGCATTAGTCCTTGAGATATAGCTTTCTTGAAAATCCTGAATAATTCAGCTTCGCAGCGCCACCTGTTGGGCGGTATACAGCTAAACCAAATTAGAAACTTCTTATGTCCACTCTAACTGAATCTGAAGGTAGATGAAAATCTGTGCATTAGTCCTTGAAATACAGCTAATGCGGGAATCGTGAAAAATGCAGCATAGCAGCGCCACCTTTTGGGCGATATTCACCAAAAACTTATCAGCAGCAATTTGTATCAAGGCCTACCTGAATCTAAAGTTTTATTAAATTCCATGTATTAGTTCTTGAGATGTGACTATCACTAAAATCGTATAAATCCTGATAAATGCAGCATAGCACCGCCACTTGTTGGGCAATTTACACCAAAACCTAACAAGCAACACCTTATGTCAACGTCTTACTGAATCTAAAATTTGATGAAAATTCACGCATTAGTCCTTGAGATATAGCTTTCTTGAAAATCTCGAATAATGCAGCTTCGCAGCGCCACCTGTTGGGCGGTATAGAACTAAACCTAATCAGAAATTTATTATGTCCACTCTAACTGAATCTGAAGGTAGATGAAAATCTGTGCATTAATCCTTGAAATACAGCTAATGCAGAAATCGTGAAAAATGCAGCATAGCAGCGCCACCTTTTGGGCGATATTCACGAAAAACTAATCAGCACAAATTTATATCAAGGCCTAACTGAATCTAACGTTTTATTAAATTCTATGCATTAGATCTCGAGATATTACTATCACTAAAATTGTGTAAATCCTGAAAAATGGTGCAGAGCAGCGCCACCTGTTGGGCAGTTTACTCCAAAATCAAATAAGCAACAACTTATGTCAACGTCTTACTTATTCTAAAATTTCATAAAAATTCGTGCATTAGTCTTTGAGATATAGCTTTCTTGACAATCCTGAATAATGCCGCTTCGCAGCACCATCTGTTGGGCGGTATACATCTAAACCTAATCAGAAACTACTTATATCCACGCCTAACTGAATCTCAAGGTAGATGAGCATTTGTTTACTAGTTTTTGAGATAAATCTATTGCGGAAGAGGTGGAAAATAAAACATAGCTGCGCCAACTGTCGTGTGATTTACACCAAAAATTAATCAGCACAAATTTATATCAATACCTAATTGAATCTAAAGTTTTATTAAATTCCATGCATTAGTTTCTCGATATATGACTATCACTAAAATCGTGTAAATCCTGAAAAATGGAGCATAGCAGCGCTACCTGATGGGTAGTTAACACCAAAACCAAATAAGCAACATCTTTTGACAACGTCTAACTGAATCTGAAATTTAATGAAAATTCAATCATTAGTTCTTGAGATATGAAAATCGTGAATAATGCAGAATAGTAGCGCCACCTCTTGGGCGGTTTACACCAAAACCTAATCAGCAACAACTTATATCCACGCCTAGCTGAATTGGAAGGTAGGTGGATATCTGTGTATTAGTTCTTGAGAGAGAGCTATTGCGGAAATCGTGAAAAAAGCAGCATAGATTAGAGCCCTTTGGTTGGTTCACACCAAAAACTAATCAGTCTAAATGAATCTAAAATTTTATTAAATTTTGTGTATTAGTTCTTGAGATAGACCGTCCATAAAATTTTTGTCATTAACACACAGACAGACATTTTCTAAAAACAGTCATAGCGTATTCAGGTCTTCTAAATTATATAAACCGTTTAAAATCGGAAGTCGAAACTTTTTACGATTCCAATTCTTTCTTCTTGTAAAGATAGAAGCTCCGGAGTCCGGTGCAATAACGCTTCCGTAACACAAATCCTAAATTACCCTTTCCTTTTCCTCCCATCTCTAATCTTTTGCCTTCTTTTGTATCAAAATACTAAGAAATGACATAAAGTGTCGCTCACGTAAGAGATGGAGATGAAACGGGCTCGGTTTTTATATCAGTCTTCGGGTTTCGGCAGACTAGAGCTCAATCTGTTTTTAAATTTCAAATTTTAATTTTTTTCCATTTTAAATCATTTTAATGCTATTTTGATCAGAATAAAGAGTAAAGTCTTTTTCTATTCTGCATAGCTGCGAACTATTCACTTTTTGTGTTAACACAATTTCCGAATCATAATTCTGAGCTTATTTAATCACATAATTCTGCGATTAATTAACATTAAGATTCGGCAAAGATTTATATTTGGAAGTAATAATGACTAAAAAGTAGAATAGTTGATAGCTAAGTGTGCGCAGAGAGATGTATTTAAATTTTTTATTTTGTGAAAAAATAATAATAATATAAAAATAAATTTAAATTTTGAAAATAATGTATGAAATATAAATATGCAGACTGAAGTGACGGCTGAGAGAATCGGTACGCTACGAGTGTTAGTACTACGGAATATTAGGGCTCTGGTAATTTTTTTTTTTTAGAAATTAAGCCCTGGGTGGGGGGCGAATTTCTAAAAAATTCTAATTTTCTAAACTCTAAATTTTCTACATCTCTAAATTTTCTAAAAAATGGGGATCGCTCGATCGCTTTCACTTAGATTTCATTTCCCCCTTTGCCCTAGTACAAAATACACAATGTTTTAAATCTGTATATCTGTTTAACATTTTTTTTTCTAATTCCATGCAAAGATAAAATGCAAAATCCTTTCTTTTTGTGGACTTAAAATCTTGGCAACTACCCAAGAGTGGCAGTACGAAGAAAATGTCAGTTATCTTTTGTTGAATTCATTCTTTTTCTCAATTGGAGGAGTTGTCTTGTCAATCATTTGAAGTTAGACCATCCTCTTGTTTGTTTGAAAACGCCAGCCGTCATCTTGAAATGTTTCTTCCCGTGACCAGCGTAGGCTCTTAATTAAAAAGTTAAATTAAAAACAAGAAAAATTTTATAAAACTGGCTATTTTGCAGAAAATAATCTGAAAATAATATCCACTATTTGTATTTTAATATTACACATCCCTGATTTTCTTGGGGGAAATTCGATCACTACTTTCTTCACAACGTATTTTTTCCAAAACGCACATAAAGAGTCATAACTGCCCAGGGGTTTGAGATATATGCTTCAAACTTGGCAAAAACGAATCTCTATTGGAGGGCTATCGATTCATGTAGGACTCGATCTGGTTGACTCAAGCACATATTTTAATAGGAAACCTGGCCCTTCGCAACTGTTTGAACACATGTAATGAGAAAGTTGATTCATCCTCGCATTTTTACATCATGAGTTTTTTCCCGGAACATTTTTTTTTTAGATTTCGGCTGCTGACTCCAGCGTTATCAGGTTGGCCTTTTTCTATACAAAAATTTCGAAAGAAGAATTTTTATTTTAACGCTTTGAGGACGGGTAGTTTTCGTCTTTTAAACATGTAGCTCCGCCTATGAGCTTTACATTTGCGTGTTACATTATTTAACAAAAAGTTTTTTTTTTTTTTTACTTTGATATTTTTGATATATATATGATACTTTGATACTTTGATTATAAATGAAATGTAATAGTGGTATTATCCACCGCCCCCTGAATACTAGTCCTGAGCGCTGACACAAAAATGGCGGCGCTCGTGGGCCGATTTTGTAAAACCTTTGTACGGTCCCCTAATTTTACACCTCAGTATTTTCTAAATTTTTCTTTGACTTATTGAATTTCAGACAAATATGGCGGAGAAAACTATTAGAAATTATTGGTATTGAATTTCAAGTGACCGTAAACACGCTGAAACATTTCCGCTTGCCACTTTATCAATTTTTGTGTTGGCGTTCAGGCCTAATATTCAGTGGGCAGTGTATTATCTCTAATCGAAATACCGTAATTTCCGGCATATAATCCGCTTAACATAGACTTATGTCTTGACCCAGAAATATTGTTTAGCAAATGAAGTCAAATATTTACAGCGATCCAATATTTTACATTTTATTAAATGAAAATTCTGGGTTGAAACTTGAATGTTCGATCCCGAATTATAGCCTGATATTACGGTATTTATATGCATAGTATTCTCATTGTAAAAATACTAAGTTTGTGTATGTTTTCTTAGAGAAATAATGTAAATCTTAGAGAAATAATATAATCTGTAATTCCGCGGTACTTTTGCCTTTTATATGTTACAATATTTCTTAAATAAATGAATGTATATAATAATTGTATAGTTTTTAATCGAACTATTTATATACAAGGTACTCTTACTCTAAAAATACGAATTTTGTAAATGTTTTTTGAGAAATAATGTAACATATAAAACGCAAAAGTACCGTAATTTCCGGTGTATAATCCGCAGCTCAAAGAGTCGTTTTTCGACCCAGAAATTTTATTCAATAATTGTAGTTAAATATTTACAGCGATCTTTTAAGTTACATTTTATAAAATAATATTTCTGGGTCGAAAAACGACTCTTTGAGCTGCGGATTATACGCCGGGAATTACGGTACCGCCCATGGGCGGAATTACAGATTTCCAAAAGACATGAATTCATGTCTCTCATTCTCAATGTTTTAACCCTTAATTGCATAGTGATGTAAATTTTCATCACTTTTTATTTAACTTTTAATAAATAAATCAACTTCTTCGCCACCACTATATTTATATAGAAATATTAATCCAGTAAATTTCCCGTGAACTATGTTGCTGAACGAAGTTAAAAATCTATCTTAAAATTTCTGGTGTCTAATATTTAATATAAGTATAAAAAAACACAATTGTAAAAGAAAAACTCATGCAAAGAAGGCTTAAGCATGAAAGAAATGGCTTTCATTAAATAAAGCAATAATTTTATTCCGAATTTCTGGTATTAATTTGGAATTTCTGAATAAAAAGAAAGCGAAACTAGCATTCCTAACTGTCTTATGGTCTAAAGGAGTTTTATCGCCTAGAAACAAATTTGGCCCTAAATTAGGCCGCATTTATTTTATTGCTTCGTTTTTCTATTTTTCTTTTCTAACGAACCATTTTTTTCTGATGTTACTTCAACACTTTAATGGTTTTTCCATATAGGAATGAAACCGAACAATGTGGCCAGTTTGGTGGAATTTTTAATTCCGATTACTTAATTGTTACCACCTTTTTAAAACAGTAATATTCGCCTAATTTGATTTGTCGTTAAACCTGTAATTACCTTGCCAGTTCAAATCTTTTGTACCAATCAAGCAATCTGAGTTTAGCCGAATAAACGCTGAATTTGATCTAATTTTGATATCATTTATTTTATTACCAACTTCTATCATTTATTGTACTAATTCAATTAGGAGTCGCAGTATATATGAAAAGTTTTATTGAGCCATCTAATCAATAATATGCAGGATAATTTTATTTAACGTATGCAATTGACATTTATCATGGATACAATTACTTCAAAATAGTGGTAGGAACAATAAAATTCCTTCTTGCTGTGAGGCCTATTCACTTTTTTAACTTTACACTTTTTTTAATGATGTAATTTTGAGACTACTAGTTTAATATTACTTTATTAATTAAATAATTATTAAAATTATGTCTTATTAATTAAACACTTTCAGTTCAAATTGTTCAAACAATGTATTTTTACCAATTATATCAGTAAGTCGTATTTTTTTTTAATATTATCATGCGCCGTAGACGACTTACGTAGACGATTTACATGAATTTTTCTTAGTTACTGACTCAGACCACATTCTTTCTTGAATTGATCTTTTGCATTTTTTTAACATGGATCTTTTTCTACATATTTACGACATATTTATGGACTTATCGAAAGTTTAAACGGATAAAAATTAAATATAATGACAGTCTTTCAAAATTTATGGGAAAATGTAAATAAACCTAAATGAACTGCGTGCTCGTCCTAATACATTTATTTGAGTTTAAATCCATTCTTTATATTTATTTTCCAATCTATCAAGTCTGCTTTTAAAATCTAAATAAAGCATAAATGTTAAGAAAAGTTATTACTTTGGAGAACTGTTCTCATTTATTTCTTGAAAAAATTAATGCCAACACAGAATCCGTTGCAATCTGAATGGGTTTCTCTCTTATACAATCTTACAATTTCAGAACGGAATACGTTTTCATGTTGTATTGTTTTTTCGTGCACTCGAAACTTATTTAAACCACGAATCTCTAATACATTTCAATACCGTTTATGCTTTCATATTATATGCATATATGTTTCATTCCTGTTTTTTTATTTTTAAAGCAATACAATGAATTAAAAACGATTATAGTTTACATTATTGACTGCAACAAAATATTTATTGTTTTTATCATAAAAATATGTACTGACATTTAAATATAAAATAACAAAAGAAAATTGTGATAGAGCATACATTATGGCAAGGGCATGAAATAACGTCTAAAAGCAGTTGCCAGAATTTGAAAACGGGTCGCAAACAATTTAAAAATTCTTCATCCGTCATCTGAAGATGTAATAGTCATATTTTCCTATTTTCTGTTTATTTATTCCGGTTTAAATATCACTAATACTTATTGAATTTATATAAAATGTAAAAACCATTATTTAGTATTAATAAATATTCAAGTTGTATCTATCATTTGATAATATGTCGTAAAATTTTTATTTAAATCAGGGATACAATCATGACCTACAGCGTGACATATTGCAGCTTTATGATCCAAAAAAATGTTTAATAAATTGTGAGACATCAAAACCATTATTGGACAACGTGGGAGACAGTCACCACTATTTCCGAAAAGTAATTTTCGTCTGATTTATGACAGAAATTCAGCGTTTAAATAAAGTAAAGAATACTAATCAGTAATATTGGCCATTCAGTGCGTTATCGGAACAGCTGCTTTGCTTGCTCCTGCCGATATCAGGGTCTGCGTAGTGGACTGACTCTGGTATGAAAAATCAAATGAATATCGTACTGAATTTAAAATAGCGTACCATTCTAATAAAAATAATAAGTAATCTAATTACCTAAATATATTTAGGTAATCATAGTGAAAATTTTGGAATTGAAAGGTGGGGAATACCCTTTTCAGCAGAAAAGTCGAAAAAGGGAAACTATCTGTAGTTTAATAAATTTTATTTTTTTTTTGTTTATCAAGCGTTATATGATCAGAAAACAATCTTTGAGATCATAAAACGATCCTGTACTTTCATACGCTACATCTGGTAGCCAGCTTTAAATTTACGGCTTTTATTTGTGAGCTGACGGCAAGAAAATCCTGCTCAATGATTAAAGAGCTTAATCCTTTGATTATGGAACAGGACTGGCGACTATTTTTATATTCATTCGCACCACAATTTAAAAAAAAATGTCTATTTGATTCATATTTCTTGGACCAAATCCTAGTATAAATGCATAATTTTGCAACCTTCCGGATTTTTTTAAAATAAAAAACATTCACGGAATCAGAAAATAAATTTAATTAAATGTATCGCTGTTCTACGTGGTAGTCATTTGAAGTTTACTTGATTTAATTCATTAACCCTTCTTTGCATTTTGATGGAAATTTCCATCACTGTTTATTTAACTTTTAATAAATAAATCAACTTCTTCGCCACCACTGTATTTATATAGAAATATTAATCTAGTAAATTTCCCGTGAACTATGTTGCTGAACAAAGTTAAAAATCTATCTTAAAATTTGTGGTGTCTAATATTTAATATATGTATAAAAAAACAATTGTAAAAGAAAAACTCATGCAAAGAAGGGTTAAATAAAGGTTTTGGTTGAAATACCTTTGAACAGGATTCTCCTGCTAAAATCGTGAGTTTTGGCAAGTATATAAGCGTATGGCATACATTAATTTTCAAAAAATAGATACAAATAGAATAAAATATAGTCCACTCTGACGTGTACAGTGACAGCATGTAATCAATAAACTCTCACTAACTAAGCCTGCAACATGCTATTATTTTTTTATATAATAGCAAAAAGTATTTTATTATAGTGTTTTATTACTGTAAACAAAATTTTCTATTAAAATTAGTGGGATCAATTAGGCTAAATTTTAACACCACTGGTGAAAATTAATAATTTTCATATAATAATGTTTTGTGAAATATCCATTTTCAGGTTTACATAAGCGCAACATTTTGTAAAATTTAACATTAATAATTTTAATAAATAAATAAACGCAAAAGAATTAAGCACGAACAATATAATGAACATTAAATGTATGCGTTAATGAGTTTATGACTTATCCATTTAACAATATCAGTGAACATGATTTTTGCATTCATTTCGATTTCAAATGATACATATATCACTTGTATTTTTTAATATATATTCATGCGTTTTTTAACAAAACAAGGAAAGCGTGTTAAAATAAAAAATAAATGCATTTCCCATAGCTGTCAATGTTTACGTTTTATCTATCCCCTAAAATTTGTTGGTAAATTTTGCCTTATTTTTTATTAAAATGTTATCGCAGCAAAATTAAGCATAACGGAAGGCATATATACATTTACCAGACTTGCCAAGTCTCCGTCTTTTCTTGTTACCAGTAGTTTAGTACAGAAAATGTTGTTTTATTTAATCAGAACATTTTGAAATTTCAGAGAACAACATTTTCTCTAAAAAATTACTGGTGTGCGAAAATACGGAGACTTGGCAACTCTGCATTTACTGACATGTGAAATAATTTCTCAAGAATCAAAGTAATTTGATTCACAAACATTGCTGTAATAACTTACACCACAAATAATTTACGGAATATAGTAGAACTAATTCCTTATGCTCTTTCGCATTTGTAAGTGGGGTATCTGTGTTTAAGTAGTTCGAGATAATTTGCAACTGTTAGAACAGTTGTTATGCGAAACTTGATTGAATTACGCGTTTTTAAAGGCTGAATTTTTTACCTGGAAGCGAAATTATTATATGTCGGTTCCTGATTCAAATGTTGTCAGGTTGGCTTCTTTTTATTCCTTATTCTTACCGGAAATTCCGAATGTTGATTTTTTATTTTAACACTTTGAGGATGGGTGGTTTTCTTCTTTTATACAGGAAGCCCCGCCTATGGAGATAATGTAACTTTTGCAGGTTACATTATCAGTACTTCCAAATTGTCTGCCAACTGCATACCAATAATTTTTAACAAAATATTTCCTGGAAGGTTTCTGCAACATTTCCGCAAATATTTACCTCCGCAGGTAGTTTCTGCAAAATTTACAAGAAAAATATAAAAATTAATTTTTTCTAAGAAAATACCGGTATTCAAAAGACGAACCATTTGGGAGCCCTGCATTATATAATAAAAATATATTTTTCTCTTTTTTTAATATTATAAATAAATGTATATAATAATGGTACTGTCTCTAATCGAACTATTGATATATAGATTACTCTGATTGTAAAAGTACGAAATTTGTGTATATTTTTTTTTGAGAATTAATGTAACAGATAAAACGCAAATTCGCCGTCCATGGGCGGAATTCCAGATGTCCAAAAGACTTGCATTCACGTCTGCAGTTCTTACTGTGTTAAGAGCCTGCACTAATCCCGTGAAGAAACGCGCAAGCTAAACATTAATCCTATGCAGCGTTCTTAGAATTATTTCACTTGGATTTTAATATTTTCAAATGATTATTTTAGCATAGGATACCTGAGGTCAACATTTAACGTTCTCCGTTTGTACTTTTTTTTAATTTTCTTTTACAGTTTTTGTATATTTTTATAAAGGAATTGATGTTTTTGTTAACAGTTTTGTTTTTTTGACAGAAGAATCTAAAATTTGCGACTTAACACCACGTTTTCCATACTAAACTATCTGCCTTATATAAACGAAAAATGTCTGATAATTAATAAAGGGATAATTGCAGTAAAAAATTAGTGGCATCCGAAAGGTTTTAGTAACTAAGGAGGCAAACTCATCTTGCCGAGCGGTGTTCATGAATGGTATTTTCTCTTAGGTGGTTAAAGGTTTTTTCATATATAAATGAATTTGAACAATGCGATCACTCAGGAGTAATTTTTAATTCAGATTACTCAATTGCTATAACTTTTTTGAAATAGTAATATTTGCCTTCTTTGATAAATCATTAAACCTGTCAACAACTTGCCATTTCAGATATGTGGTACCCATCAAACTATCTGAATGTTCGCAAATAAAACTTTCATTTGGCAACACTTAATTTCGTCTCAATTTTGATATCATTTATTTTATTACTAATTTCTCTGATTTATTGTATTAGGGCTCTCAGCATATATATATATATATATATATATATATATATATTTTTCCTCCCAATATTTCTAATCAACAATCTTCAAGTTAATTTTATTTAACATATGCAATAGAAATATATTATGAAGTCTATTATTTTAAAATAGTGGTACGAGCAATGAAATTTCTCCTATACGCCGTGAGGCCCAGACCTGCAAAGTCTCCGGCTTTTTGGACACCAGTTTTCTAACACAGAAAATGTATTTTTATTTAATCGGAACATTCTGCGTTTTAAAAGAACAAAATTTTTCTCTAAAAAATTTCTGGTGTGCCAAAGCTGGAGACTTGACAAATCTGGAGGCCTATTCACTTTTTTATCTGCACTTTTTTTAATGAACTAATTTTGTGACAACTATCTAAATGTCAATTTATTAATTAAACAAATATTAAAATTATTACTTATTAATTCAACATTTTCCGTTCGACTAGTTTAAAAAACGTGTTTTTACCTATTATATCAGTAAGTAACAATTTTTGCTCATTATTATGCGTCGTAGACGTGTGTACATGCACTTTCTTAGGTTCTGATTCAGACGACATTCTTTCTAAAATGCCGTTCTGCAAATTTTGTTCTTAATACAGATCTTATTTTACAATTACGCAATCTTACCAATTTATAGTGCATTTTTATTCAGAATTCTGTCACGATTTCCAGAGAGTCAAATTCGCCTTATTAATTGATAGATAAAATAAGGTGACGATTACGAATTGTAAATTGTGGTAGTTTTTTGAAAAATAAATCAGCTAAAGGATCAGGGTCCATAAACCATGTTTTTGGCCCATGAAATAAGACTAAATTTCCATTTTGTTGTACTGACTTAATTATTTCTCTTTTTAATATTAGAAGGTTTATCCTGTACTATTTCAACAATTTTTTGTTTTGCACTTTGTTTGGATTTACTATATAATTTCCACAAGCTCAAATGCAAATTCTCCTAATTTTACCTCAATTTTTAATATATTTTTTAAATATTTTACTATGAGCGCAGCTTTGAAAAACTTTTTATTTTTACATATATTGTACATTTTGATGTATTTTATAATATATGTAAAGAAGAGAGTGTTGCACGATTGCGCTCATATAAATAATTGAGATAAAATTGGGAGAAATTGCGTATTTTTCAACGAAAACTACGAATAATACGAACTTTGAGCTTGTGTAAGTGATATAAATCCGAACAAAATGCAAAAAATATTGTTGAAATAGTACAGAATAAACCTTCTAATTTTAAAAAGTGAAAGAATTAAGTCAGTATAATAAAATCGAGTTTTAGTCTTATTTCATGGGCCAAAAACACAGCTTATGGACCCTGATCCTTTACTAATAGTGTTTACACATGTATAATGGTCGACAATCCTACTCTTTTGTTGCCACTATTTTCGAATAATAATCTAAGCGTTATTTAATCGCTGAATTCAGCTTTAAAAAAGTCCATGAAGTCATGAAATGTAAGAATAAAAACATAGAATAGTTAGCCGCTAGACATATTCATAGTCTTATCGAAATTTTAAACGGATAGAAATTAAATATAATAAAAGACTTAAAATTGATGGAAAATATGCCTAAATAAATTTTGTTCCCCGTTATAATACATGAACTTGAGTCGAAATGCATTCATTATTTTTTCCCAGTATCAAGTCTAATTTAAAAAACTAAATAAAGCAAAAATGTTAAGAAAAGTTGTTGCTTCGGAAAACTGCTCCATTTTTTTTTTCTGGAAAAAGTTAATGCCACCTTAGAATCCCTTAAAATCTAAATAAGTTTCTGTTTTCTACACAAAGGCTCACAAATTCAGAGCGGGATACGTTTTCGTTTTTTATTGCATTTTTCATATAACCAAAACTTATTTAAAGCACGTATCACTAATACATTTTCATTACGAGTTATACCTTTATATTATATCCATAATTGCTTCATTTCTTTTCTATTCGCTTTGAACAGATTTTATGTATAATGTGCATTCGAAATGATGAAGTAAATCATTATTTTTATATAGAGCACGCATTAAAATACGAAACTAAATATGAGACTAAAATTCATCGAATTCTGAATTTTACTAGATTAACGGCGTTAATTTTTTATGTTTCTTTTTACGTTTTGTAGAAAAAGAAATTCTTCATCCCGTCTTATTCGCACGAAATACGATTCCATTCTGTAAACTTGAATAGGATATCATTTAAGAAACGAGCTATTTTGTATATGAAATTTCTAACAAATGAAGTTTACATAATTGACTGCTGTGTAATTTTATATTGCTTTTGTTATAAAAAAGTTATAGTGATGTCTCAAGCTATTATCTGTCATTTATGTACAAAATAAGAGAAACATTTTATGATACAGTTCATTTTAAGTGTTAAAGGGACATTCGTACCTCTAAATGTTCACTTTGTAGAAATTTGATGTTCAAGTAGCATAAAAGAAGGACATTTTCAGCGTATTTTAAAACCGCTAGCATACAAAAAAATTATGATTACACTAATTATGACTAAAAATATATCAACTGATCATTATGTAAGCATTGCAATAAAACAGTTTAATGTCTTTTATTTTAAAGTGTTTAGAATGTACTGTTTTTAAATTGCGCAAAAGCTTTTTCTTGAACCATTTAATATTTTTACATGCAATCTTCACGGAATTATAGATCATATTTATGTCTTTAGAAGGATCCTAAATATGTGTATTTTAGAAAATTTTATATTTTTAAAACAGAGTTGAAAGTATTGCATACAATTATTTCGGAGTTTATCTATGAACCTGTTATTTGTGGGTGAAACAGTAAACTTATTTAGGCTCAGTCTTAGTACATGAATATAAATCTCTAACGCCTAAAAATATCCTGTAAAAATATGACGTAGTTCCAGAAATATCTTATATGTACCGTAATTTCCGGCGTATAAGCCGCAGCTCAAAGAGTCGTTTTTGGACCCAGAAATATTATTTTATAAAATGTAACTTAAAAGATCGCTGTAAATATTTAACTACAATTATTGAATAAAATTTCTGGGTCGAAAAACGACTCTTTGAGCTGCGGCTTATACGCCGGAAATTACGGTAATTCTGAAAAACCGCATCTTTGAGACGGAGTTTGGGAGGACTTTAGTTACTTCTTTTTTTAATTAACCCATTAACTCTTCTTTGCATGAGTTTTTCTTTTACAATTGTGTTTTTTATACATATATTAAATATTAGACACCAGAAATTTTAAGATAGATTTTTAACTTTGTTCAGCAACATAGTTTACAGGAAATTTACTGGATTAATATTTCTATATAAATATAGTGGTGGCGAAGAAGTTGATTTATTTATTAAAAGTTAAATAAAAAGTGATGGAAATTTATATCACTATGCAATTAACCCCTTAATCGTCGTGCCCGAGACATTCACGGGCAGCGTAGGTTGCGCCTGTTTAATTCAGATTGTTTGATTCCCACCAGTTTTTTTAAAATAGTGTAATTGGCTTTATTCTCGCATTATTATGCCTATTAAATAAGTCGAATATTTCTACTTAAAATAAAACTGGTGGTAATCAAGCAATCTGAATTTTAAAAAAGTAGCCTACAGTTATCGGGCGCGACGATTAAGGGGTTAAGGGTTAAAGCCTAGCGGTACCATATGGTACCAGATAAGTTTCAACCATTTTTTTTGTTTATACACCAGTATTTTTTTACGGAAACATTATCTTTATTTTATGACTCCAAATTCTTCATAAAACAAACAAAAATTGCTAATTTAAAAATACTGGTGTGAAATGTAAGTTTTGCATTTTAAAGACGAAAATAATTCCGGCTTTAATGGGTTAATGCCTTCTACCTTTCTATACAAGATCTATAACTGTCTGTACGTATTATATTTGTATACCCATTTGTCATTTATGTACCGTACAAAATTTATAGTTCCAATATTATAAACCTTTCTATTTGATGTTTTTTATTTCTACACATCAAAAATAAATATTGAATTCGATTTTAAAATTGAATTTAATACTTATAGAATTTTTGTAAAATTTATTACATTATTTTTTGTAATATAAATAAATTTTGTAATACTTGCTTTGTAATAAATGTCAAAATTAATTTCAAAATAGAATTCATTACTTATTGCATTGAGACCATATAGAGGGATCTCTAAGAAAAGTTAATTCTTCGGAAACTACTCTCACATTTTTTTATTCTGGAACAGCTTAATGCACTACAGGATCTCTTCAACACTAATTATATTTCTCTCTCATACACATGTCTTACAAATTCAGTATAGAATAAATTTCCATGCTTTATTGATTGTTTTCATATAATCAAAACTTATTTAAAGTAAGTATCACTAATACACCTTCGTTACAGGTCAAACCTTCCCTAAAATATGTGTATTTGCTTCAGTTTCATGTCTTTTTCCATAGATTTTATTCAAAATGGGCATTCTAAATGATGAAGTAAATTATTATTTTCATAAAACAGGCATTAAAAAACGACACTTTAAAAGGCCTTGAAATTCGCCGTCTGCTGCGAAGAACTTTTATCATTCCGTCTGTTTCCTAAAATACGAATGAGATCTTTGAACTTGAATAGGTATCGTTTAGGAAATAGGATATTTTTTAAAGCAGTACAATCAATTGTTATGACAGTTGAGTTTAACTGTATTATAGTTTTTAAATATACGTTTTCAGTTTTTCCTTCGAGACACCCTTCCCCCCCCCCCGTTTTGCAAATATAAAATAAATAAATAAATAAATAAAATTTAAATATGTAAATAAATAAAACATTGTGTAAAATTTAGCCCACAGTTTGTATAGCTAGCAACTATTTTTCTCTCTCTCAAATTAAAATTCGTTTTAGACGTACGGGTGGTAATTCGAAAGATGTCACACCCTTCCCACACTCACTAGTATTTAACAGACAGCTATTTTCTCACGAATGTGCAGATATTAAAAGGACCACACAGTAGATATTTTTCTTTTACAACAGGAGTGGGATACTTTATTGCAAAGAGGTTTCAAGTGAGAATAATTGCCTGTTTCTCTAAAACTCATAAAAATAAGGTTTGTTGTTGTTCGTGTGTATTTAAAGTGCATCTCAAATGCACATTATTGCTTCACGGATCGGTATGGGCTGTCATCGTAAATTCACCAGGGTTTTTCCACGAAACGTGGACCTACAGTGTTGTTTTATCACGCGGTTTCGTCGGGGTGGGCCTAGCAACTCAAATTTGACCCTGTGTGCGCTCTTGACCAATCAGAAGGTCTCAGTTGAGTGTATGTGAGAGGGTGGATAAGAGGGTCCTTTGATTGGATAAGATTATGGAGGAGAATTAGCGGGGCTGGTGTTTATGTCAGAGGGGAGGATTGAGATGAAGATGGAATGATGACTTTTGACTGAGAACGGGAATAATGAAGGCAGCTTAGGAAGATCGGCTGATTTTGAAAAAGCTGAGTTAGCACGGAGAGATAGAAGGAGTGTTAGCGGCACGAATGACGGAGAAGTTCCAGCGTTTGAATGCGGTAGGCTCTCGTCCCTCGAAAAAGACTCGTAACTTACGGAGACCGCGGTATTTATTGTAGCGGCCGAAGAACCTTCAACCCGCGCGGCAGCACAGTTCGTGCCTTCGGTGTTTTCCGCGACGGTCTTCATCCGAGTTCTACGCGGCATGCCAGGGGAAATATGAGCATACAGATGTGGGATAACTTCGTTGTCTAACGGGAATACAGCGGGAGAGACGGCGAGAAGGAGTCCCCAGCTCTTGCCCACAGCGGAGAGAATCCTGGAAAAACTGGCGTGGAGTGTGATATAGTATAAATTTCGACGGAGAAAGGCGGCTAGATGCCCCGGTTATCTACTAATAAATAAAGGTTGTGCCCAGCCGATAAATGACGAACACCTTTCAAGACTGTATGGTGAGTGCTATATTTTGTTGTATTACGTGAAGCAAAAGGACTATCTGGTTTATTGTCAGAATGTTTAGTTATATAAATGTCTTCTAATATATAAGAATTATTTAAAATCATTGTGCTTAACACCATTCAAGTATGCTTGTTTAGAAAGTTATAGCATAGTAGAGTTTGTGCTCAAATATAACTCTTTATAGCTTCTTGGTATTATGTTTTGATTCTATGATATACGATTTCTTTGCCATTGATAACTCTTGTGGCTTATCCTAGAAATTTAGTAGTTGTTCTTGAAAGAACTGTTGAGACTAAAAATATACTTTATTTTTCTTAAATAAATTTTGTTCCCTTTGTTCAATTTAATGCTTGTGTATTGTCTCTAAACTAACTTATGTAATTGAAGAGCTCTTATATTTTACAAGATGTTAAGGAGAGTTAGTTCCACTTATTTAGAGAGTTAAAATCAGATTTGAAGCTTATTATTTTTTAAGTCATAAGATATACTCTGAGGGGAGTCCTTAGTCAGTTTACTACACACTTTCATGGCTTCTACATTTAATATTATTTACTCAAAGTGAGGAATTTAAGAATGTTCTAAAATATCAATAAACATGTCGGTTCCAGGTATTTAAGTAATCTGTCAGGTATTGAGATAAACTTGACTAAATATTATACTAGGATGTACACAACGCAATTCTTTTAGTATTCATGTTTAAGACTTCAGCAGCATTTATTCTAAATTTTGGATGTTTCATGCTTACCATGAAACAGAGTGTGCTTTTGTGATTTGTTCATCTTGTGATAAGGTGCTGTCTTTAGCCACCACTAATTATATTCGTCACCTCAATTTCAGGTGGGTTATTCAAAATTTAAACTCTTGACTGCACCTGTCATTTTAATGTTACTTGTGGATTCTTGGTTGCTTGTCACAAAAGAACACAAATAGTAGTCTCAATTCTATTGTTAGGAGTTGATTAGTTGAGCTTATATATACCTACATATGAAGGTTCATGCTAACTGTAAGTGAATTAAGAGAAAGGTAATTAATGACAATTGTAATTAAATTAAGAGAAACCATAAAAAAAATAATAAATCACCTCCAACAAATGGTACCGTAACAAAAAGAGATCTGTGTTATTGCTATAAAATTAAAATGCTGCACTTTTTAAACAATTAAAAAAATTAAATTAAACAAATAAAGTCTCTATTCAAATTATAGAAGTTTAGATATGTATGTTATATGTACTTAAAATATGTGTTTGTGCATAATATGTCTGATGTGGCTAGGGTTTTAAACACGATATATTGGATTTTGATAATTTTCATTTGTTTTCGTTTAAAATTGTCATATGCTTTGGCTTAATCTTTACAAAAAAAATATATAGATAAAAAAAATTTTGTTAGGATTTTTGGGAGATGTAAGTACTAGACAGTAGTCTGCAGACATATATACACGGACACATGCTTTTGTGACTTCTGTATGTGTTGTGTAAAATACATGATTTATTTAAGTGACAATATTATATTGTAAGCAGAGGCTTAGCGTCAAGGGGGGCACAGATCACTTTACTACCAGTATTTTTATATACTATATTTGGCCTTATTTAATTCATACCGTTCAAAGACTAAATAAGGCTAAAGGTAGTATATAATTATACTGGTAGTAAAATGGTCGTGCTCCCCCTGACGCTACGCCACTGATTGTAAGGGTCAACGGTGCTGTGGTAGCTATTTTTATCTACCCCATATAATGTGAATTTTGGTTCTGAGGTCTTTTAGGAAGCATTTAGTTAGCAGTCTTTTCAGGTTTCCCCTTTCAATGTTCTATTATTTATTGTATTAAAACTTTATATTACTAGGTAGTATTATTACACAGTCAATACATGTGACAGGTATTCCAGTCAGTGACTCTAACATATACCGTAATTTCCGGCGTATAATCCGCAGCTCAAAGAGTCGTTTTTCGACCCAGATATATTATTTTATAAAATATAACTTAAAAGATAGCTGTAAATATTTAACTACAATTATTGAATAAATTTTCTGGGTCGAAAAACGATTCTTTGAGCTGCGGATTATACGCCGGAAATTACGGTAATTGATTGGGATTTTAGTGCTATTTTCATAATCAAACTTTAGGAAATCATGGCTTTAACAGAGGCAGAAAAGGCAATGGCGGGCCTTCAAAGAAAAACGGCGTTAGTAGACCACATAGGTATAATACCAACATTCAGTGGGGAAGTTGGTTCTATCTCTTACGGAGATTTTAAAACATCATTCGACAGATTATCGGGTTTATATGAGTGGGAGGAGAAGGAGAAGGTCTTTGTTTTGTTTACTAGAGTAATCGGTCCCGCTGCTCAATTATTGAGAACCTATGAAAAGGAAGCAAAGACATTTAAAGATCTTACGTATATTTTGCAGCACAGATATTGCAGAAAGGACTCGCCAGCAGTGGCACTACAAAAATTCATTAACTTTAAGCAAAATCAGGGAATGTCGGTACAAGAATTTTTTGATAGGGCTAAGCACTTCTCTCTATCTGCATTAGTTGTTGATGGGGGTGATGAAGCCTTGATCAATAAAACAAGGACGGAAATGTTGAAGTCAATGCTCTTAAACAATTTAACACCGGAAATAAAGAAAGGAGTGATAGCGAAAGATCTAAAAGATCCGGACGAAATTTTAAAATTCGCGTTACTGGAAGAAAAATCGTGGGAAGCAGTTAGGGTGGAACCGGTTTCAAATGCGCTTTTAACTTTACCATCTACATCTGCTTATGAGCAGGCAGGCACTCATGTGGTCTGTGCGGCTTCACATAGAGATGAGAGAGGAAAAAATGATATTGAACAGCTTAAGGAACAAGTAAATATGTTAGCTAATCAGGTAGCAAGCCTTGTAACAATGAAAACCGAAGAAACAGCGAATAAGAAAGCAAATCTCTGCTTTCGGTGCAATCGGCCAGGTCACTATGCCAGGGATTGTTTTAGTCGTACAAATCAAAGAGACAACTGGAGGGATAACAGGGGTTATTCTAATGGTAGAGGTGGTTCTCAGAACTATAGGGGAGGATCGAATGATCTTAGAAGAGGGAATAGCAGCTTTCGGGATAATGGTCGAGGCAGCTTTAAGGGAAATAGGGGTTTTCGGAATGACAACAGAAATATGAGGAACAATCAAGAGGATAGCAGACCACAGCCAGGGGATGCGAATAACTACAATAGTAGAAATGAAACGAGAGATAGTACTTTAAATGTATAGGGCCTGAGCGTTATGTGACAGAATCGACTCAAACTAGGCCGGAAGACTGTCAGAATTTTGTGTTTTCCATGTTCGCAGGGTGTAATGCCGAGTTACCTTTTATTTCAGCGACTTTAAATGGGACATCTTTAAAATTGTTAGCGGACACGGGTTCACCCATCAATTTAATTTCTGATAACATGCTAGATAGCTTAACAAGTACTGATATCATCAATGTAAAAATTCTAATTTTGACTGCTAGTGGAGACACCACTACTTTACATAAATCAGTAAAAATTAACTTTAAAATCCTAAATGAAGAATTTTCAGATACCTTTTATATTATTCCTGGGCAATTTATGAAAAGTTTCAATGGAATTTTAGGTATGCCATTTTTAAGTAAAAACAATGCAGTGATTTTTGTGCAGATAATACAGTAAAGTTGAGAAATCAAATCAGCCCAAATGTAAACAAACAAATTGTTGATTCCCTTCAGCCGGTTCTGACTACCCAAATACCAGATATAAAGGAGGAAGCCTTAAATCATAACTTAGTACTTAACTTTGATGATGTAAACAAACAAAATACTGAATCCCCTCAGCCTATTCCCCCTAATCAATTACAAAATATACAGGATGAGACCAGTGACCAAAATTTAATACATAAAGCTAATGACATTTCACAGGGTACCAACACTGATGTTTATGCATATACAAAAAACAAAGTAAACATTCCCCCATTTTCTAAACAACTAATTGAACTTAAATGCAGAAAGAATTTAACTAATTTTAATTGTGATTTGGTGTTAGAACCCTGCAGATACAAATTGATGGACAAAATGTTAGTTTCGAAAACTATTTGTTCTGCGGAACATGGTATGTTTGTGTCTGTGATAAATTTTAGTGAGGAGGAATTAGCATTAAATAAAAATATGACTATGGCGAAATTAAATTTTTGTGAAAAGGAACTTCAAAAATTCAACTTTTGTGGAAATGTAATGAATGATAGTTCTGATGTGAGTTTTGATCATGCAGATTTGACATGGGATGCGGATATTAATTTAGATCACTTGGATGAGCACAGTAAGAAGATAGTTAGGGAATTTTTGGAGAAAAATAAAGATGTTTTTGCGGCTTCAGTGCGTGACTTACCGGGATGTAATACTATTCCGCATGTAATAAACCTTAAAGATGATACACCAGTCAAATCAAAGGCATATCGGGTACCGATAAATTTGAGAGAGGAATTAAACAATCAGTTAGATGCATTACTTGAGGCGAACATCATTTCACCATCTATGTCAGAATTTTCATCGCCTGTCATACTGGTACGGAAAGCGGATGGTCAGTATCGGTTAGCTGTTGATTATAGAAAATTAAACAAGAACTTAATTAAAGATAATTATCCTCTTCCAAACATCACGGATTCAATTGACTCTTTGGCAGGCTCAGTTTTTTTTTCAACATTGGATTTGACCAGTGGATTTTTCCAGCAGATAATTCGACCTGAGGATCGCCATAAAACTGCTATCATTACTCATCGTGGTTTACATCAGTTCAATAGAAATGCTTTTGGTTTAGCCACTTCCAGCAGTGCATTTCAAAGACTGATGAATTTCATTTTTGGGGATTTAGCAAACTTGGGAATTCTAGTATATGTCGATGACATTATTATTTCCTCAAATGACATAGAGTCACACCTTTCAAAATTACAAACAGTCTTCGACAAACTGCGTGAACATAACTTAAGACTAGTAAGTGTAAAATTCTCACAGATAAGATACAATATTTAGGATATGAAATTTGTCGTAATCAAGTTGCCCCCATAAACAAGAATATCGAGGTTATAAAAAATTTCAAAATTCCTCACAACCGTAAGGCAGTTAGAAGCTTTTTGGGCACATTAACATATAATAAAAGATTTATACCTGATTTTAGTAAGAGAGCAGTTAATTTAACCAATTTAACGAAAGAAAATGGCATTTTCAGGTGGACGCCTGAAGCCCAAGCTGAGTTTGAGGATTTAAAAGAAGCTTTGAGTTCCAAACCGTGTGTTATCTTGCCTGATTTCTCAAAGGAATTCCAGTTATACACGGACGCCAGTGGCGAAGCGCTTGGGGCAGTTCTAATGCAACTAGGGACAGATAACTTACTCCATCCGGTTGCTTTTGCGAGTAAAAAACTCAAAGATGCAGAAACTAGATATTCAACAACAGAGAGGGAACTTTTGGCATTGGTTTGGGCTACAGCTCACTTCAAGTGCTATTTAGCTAAAACCCATTTTACAATTTATACCGATCATGCCCCTCTCACTTTTGTGTTGAAAATTAGAGATCCTACATCCCGAATTGCTAGGTGGATCTGCACACTATCTGACTTTAGTTTCAAAGTTCAATATATCAAAGGAAAATTCAATAGTGTGGCAGATTTCTTGTCGAGATATGTGTATAGTGTAAATAGTGTTAAGTGTGTGCAAAATGTAAATAGTAATAATAATCCTATGTATATTTGTGAACCTTATAATGATTTAATCGAAATTATTGGTACAGCACAGAAAACTGACAGAAAATGTGCGGAAATTGTAGAAAGGCTGGAAAAGGGTATGAATATTTCTCCAAATTATCTAAAATTTTATTTTGAGGCAGACCTCTTAGTGTGTAAGGATACGAGGGACTCTATGGTGATAAACAGTGGGAGAAAAGTTGTTGTACCTTTGGAGGTGGTTCCAGAAATTTTCAAGATGACTCATGACTCTCTGGCAGGATGTCATCAGGGTTACTACAAAACTATAGAGAAAATCAGGGAGCATTTTTACTGGCCAGGGATGACGGCTCATGTAAAAAATTTAGTAGAATCTTGCATCAGCTGCCAGCAGAGAAGGGCTCACAAGTCAAAGCACTTAGCACCTTTGCAAAGAATGCCAACCCCTTCCAGTCCATTTTCAGTGGTTCACTGTGATTGTGTGGGTCCCATGGCGCCAACCATGTCAGGCAACCGATTCATCATCACCTATATTGATACATTTAGCAAGTGGATTGAAGCATACCCGGTTCAATCCATTGTATCAGAGACAGTTGCAGATACTTTGGCAGATTTCATATCACGACATGGGTGTAGTAAAAAAATAATCACTGATCGTGGGAAAAATTTCTTGTCAGATGCTATGGAATCTGTGTATGCTCGTTTTGGCGTAAAGCATAATCGAACCTCGCCATTTCACCCCGAATCGAATGAGAAATTAGAGAGAGCACATCGCACGTTAATTAATGCCCTTTCGCACTTGGTTGATGAAAATCAACTTGATTGGGATATAAAGTTAAAATTTGCACTCCTTGCCATGCGTACCTCAGTTCACGATTCAACAAAATTAACACCTGCGGCTATAGTCTATGGTAGGAATTTAGTGCTCCCATACTCGATTTTTGAATCAAAACTGGAGAGTAAATATGTAGACGCCCCATCTTTTTGTGAGTTATTGATTCCTGCAATGCAGAAAATCTATTCAAGAGTGTACAATAGGTTGGTAGAGGTTTCAGAAAAACAAGAGAAGTTCAAAAACAAAACAGCTGTCGACAAATGCATTTCAGTGGGTGATTCAGTATGGTTATTTTCACCTGTTGTAAGACCAGGGAGAAGTAAGAAACTAGTAAAACCGAATGTAGGTCCCTATCTTGTGTTAGAGAAAATCGGTGATGTAAATTTTAAGATAGCCCTCGAATCCAAACTGACAAAAACCCAAATTGTCCATGTTGATCGTCTCACGAAGCAGAAATCGCGGATGGAGTTTCCTCCTGCAACTTGTAAACAAGACGCGACTACCGCTGACAGCTCTCCCGCGCCGATCGATTCTGTCGGGAAATTCGATTCAGCTCAATCAGTCGTTTTGGGTGAAAGAGAAGCGTTCGATACGAGTGGGAATTCTGCAAGTGTACAAGTGCAGACAAGAAAAGGGGATAACGTGTTGCCGATTAAGCGTTCGCGGAGGTATATTATTCCGAGTAATAATCGAAACGCAGCGAGATTCTCGCGTGCTTCTGGAAGAAATTATTGTTCGCGATATAATTGGAGATGATTTCGGTACTTTTAATTTGTTGTCAATGAGTATTCTCCTTATTTCAGTATCTTTGGGAATGTCTTAAATACGGGAAGGATGATAAAACGGGTTTTATGCGTTTAGATATTTGAAGCGATAGTTTGTTTCTATTATGCGCGTGACAAACAATGGATTTTGTAATGTTTATCATTACGTTTTACGTTGGGATATGTCTATTCCTAGTATATGTTCTTGAAATTATGTTCTTGAATGTATGTTCTTGAAATTAATTACGTTTTGTGTGAGTATGTTAGTGTTCTGTTTTCAAAATTTCCGTGTATGTGTACATAAATTGTAAATAAACTTTCAAAATTATGTTATATTGAGTGCTATTGTATCGTCAGGCAATATTTTAGTATGGTGAATTTCGGAGGATGTAGTTAATGGAAGTCTTCACAGCTTAACGACTTGCAGTAAATAATGTTTAGGGGCAGGGTTGTAATGCCTTTGAATAGTTGGGTAGGTGATGTGTGGCCTCTGGATAGCTAAAAAAAAAAGGAAAAAGATGTGAAAAATAATTATATATAAAAATAGTAAATAGAGAAATTTTTTTAGTTATATGTCCTGTAGCGGCCACAGCTCTGTTGACTTTTGTCCTGCTCTATACCAAATGGAGTATTATGTAGAATAATCTCAATTTTGTTTTACCCTGTGCATTTACAATAGACTTTGGAACTTATTACACGAGTAAAATTCAGATATTGCTTGTCATCTATTTATATTGCATCTGTAAAATATTGATATATATGTTGTATGTGTTGATATATATGTGGGTAGTATATTCATGCAGTGTTAGAACATTCAATACTGCCTTGATTATCTGAGTGAATAGTTGTCATATTACTGTGACAGACGAAGTCTGTGATGCTAAATATATGAAAGGTGTGATTATTGATTTTCCTAGTAAATAATTCATTGTTTCAGAAGCAGGTTGATATGTGTTAACTGTGTTATGTATTTAATATGTATTTGTTTTGTTTTAAACTGAGTGATGCCTTGTGCGGTATTCCTAAAAAGTTTAAGAAATGTTTCATTTTCTTATCTTATTCAAAATTATGTGCCTCTGTTTCATAAAATTTTCACTCTGTCTATATTCATTCAGAGCATTTGAGTATTTTATGTTGATATATTATATGTTTCTGTAGATTAGTCCAAATTGATGTTTCTCTGAATACCGTAATTTCCGGCGTATAAGCCGCAGCTCAAAGAGTCGTTTTTCGACCCAGAAATTTTATTCAATATTTGTAGTTAAATATTTACAGCGATCTTTTAAGTTACATTTTATAAAATAATATTTCTGGGTCGAAAAACGACTCTTTGAGCTGCGGCTTATACGCCGGAAATTACGGTACATAAATTTTCTTCTATCCTTTCTTTTGGTAGCATTCACCACAGTTCCTATGTGTTATGACAGGTAAGTTGTAGTGTTTGATGGAGTTTGGCTTCTGTGCTATGGAGTTGGGCATTCATGGATGTCAGGAGTGATGACATACCCAGTGGTTTGATAATTGTCTTGCATTTTAGTAATTGAGAATGTTTCAGTGCAAAGATTGACTAGGTGGCGGTTAGAGTGATGTGCGGGAGGTAGTTGAATATTGATGCAGGTCTTGTGGTTGCACTACCGGTATGCTACTGTGAGATTGGTCTTGTCTTCACTTTGGAGCTCAGTCTTGTAAACGTGTCGGTGTCTGATAATTTTGCAGCTTTGCTCTGCATGGAGGATACGGCTGGCAGATTTAACCATATTATTTTCCTTGTGTGTCACTTATGCTTACAGTCTAGTTATATCTGGGGTGAACTTTTCATGGTAAGGGTGACCATCACCATTTGGTTTTCTTCGGATTTATAGCGTTGGTGGTTTTGCAGTTTGTAAAAAAAAAAAAAAAAAAAAAAAAAAAAAAAAAAAAAAAAGAAGATATTTTGTGTTTAAAAAATATATATATATTTTTTTTGCCCGCCATAGGGAATAATATGTTATGACAGTTGAGTTTAACTGTATTATAGTTTTTAAATGTACGTTTTCAGTTTTTCCATCTAGACACCCCTTCCCCCCCCCGTTTTGCAAATATAAAATAAATAAATAAATAAATAAAATTTAAATAAGTAAATAAATAAAACATTGTGTAAAATTTAGCCCACAGTTTGTATAGCTAGCAACTATTTTTCTCTCTCTCAAATTAAAATTCGTTTTAGACGTACGGGTGGTAATTCGAAAGATGTCACACCCTTCCCACACTCACTAGTATTTAACAGACAGCTATTTTCTCACGAATGTGCAGATATTAAAAGGACCACACAGTAGATATTTTTCTTTTACAACAGGAGTGGGATATTTTATTGCAAAGAGGTTTCAAGTGAGAATAATTGCCTGTTTCTCTAAAACTCATAAAAATAAGGTTTGTTGTTGTTCGTGTGTATTTAAAGTGCATCTCAAATGCACATTATTGCTTCACGGATCGGTATGGGCTGTCATCGTAAATTCACCAGGGTTTTTCCACGAAACGTGGACCTACAGTGTTGTTTTATCACGCGGTTTCGTCGGGGTGGGCCTAGCAACTCAAATTTGACCCTGTGTGCGCTCTTGACCAATCAGAAGGTCTCAGTTGAGTGTATGTGAGAGGGTGGATAAGAGGGTCCTTTGATTGGATAAGATTATGGAGGAGAATTAGCGGGGCTGGTGTTTATGTCAGAGGGGAGGATTGAGATGAAGATGGAATGATGACTTTTGACTGAGAACGGGAATAATGAAGGCAGCTTAGGAAGATCGGCTGATTTTGAAAAAGCTGAGTTAGCACGGAGAGATAGAAGGAGTGTTAGCGGCACGAATGACGGAGAAGTTCCAGCGTTTGAATGCGGTAGGCTCTCGTCCCTCGAAAAAGACTCGTAACTTACGGAGACCGCGGTATTTAGTGTAGCGGCCGAAGAACCTTCAACCCGCGCGGCAGCACAGTTCGTGCCTTCGGTGTTTTCCGCGACGGTCTTCATCCGAGTTCTACGCGGCATGCCAGGGGAAATATGAGCATACAGATGTGGGATAACTTCGTTGTCTAACGGGAATACAGCGGGAGAGACGGCGAGAAGGAGTCCCCAGCTCTTGCCCACAGCGGAGAGAATCCTGGAAAAACTGGCGTGGAGTGCGATATAGTATAAATTTCGACGGAGAAAGGCGGCTAGATGCCCCGGTTATCTACTAATAAATAAAGGTTGTGCCCAGCCGATAAATGACGAACACCTTTCAAGACTGTATGGTGAGTGCTATATTTTGTTGTATTACGTGAAGCAAAAGGACTATCTGGTTTATTGTCAGAATGTTTAGTTATATAAATGTCTTCTAATATATAAGAATTATTTAAAATCATTGTGCTTAACACCATTCAAGTATGCTTGTTTAGAAAGTTATAGCATAGTAGAGTTTGTGCTCAAATATAACTCTTTATAGCTTCTTGGTATTATGTTTTGATTCTATGATATACGATTTCTTTGCCATTGATAACTCTTGTGGCTTATCCTAGAAATTTAGTAGTTGTTCTTGAAAGAACTGTTGAGACTAAAAATATACTTTATTTTTCTTAAATAAATTTTGTTCCCTTTGTTCAATTTAATGCTTGTGTATTGTCTCTAAACTAACTTATGTAATTGAAGAGCTCTTATATTTTACAAGATGTTAAGGAGAGTTAGTTCCACTTATTTAGAGAGTTAAAATCAGATTTGAAGCTTATTATTTTTTAAGTCATAAGATATACTCTGAGGGGAGTCCTTAGTCAGTTTACTACACACTTTCATGGCTTCTACATTTAATATTATTTACTCAAAGTGAGGAATTTAAGAATGTTCTAAAATATCAATAAACATGTCGGTTCCAGGTATTTAAGTAATCTGTCAGGTATTGAGATAAACTTGACTAAATATTATACTAGGATGTACACAACGCAATTCTTTTAGTATTCATGTTTAAGACTTCAGCAGCATTTATTCTAAATTTTGGATGTTTCATGCTTACCATGAAACAGAGTGTGCTTTTGTGATTTGTTCATCTTGTGATAAGGTGCTGTCTTTAGCCACCACTAATTATATTCGTCACCTCAATTTCAGGTGGGTTATTCAAAATTTAAACTCTTGACTGCACCTGTCATTTTAATGTTACTTGTGGATTCTTGGTTGCTTGTCACAAAAGAACACAAATAGTAGTCTCAATTCTATTGTTAGGAGTTGATTAGTTGAGCTTATATATACCTACATATGAAGGTTCATGCTAACTGTAAGTGAATTAAGAGAAAGGTAATTAATGACAATTGTAATTAAATTAAGAGAAACCATAAAAAAAATAATAAATCACCTCCAACAAATGGTACCGTAACAAAAAGAGATCTGTGTTATTGCTATAAAATTAAAATGCTGCACTTTTTAAACAATTAAAAAAATTAAATTAAACAAATAAAGTCTCTATTCAAATTATAGAAGTTTAGATATGTATGTTATATGTACTTAAAATATGTGTTTGTGCATAATATGTCTGATGTGGCTAGGGTTTTAAACACGATATATTGGATTTTGATAATTTTCATTTGTTTTCGTTTAAAATTGTCATATGCTTTGGCTTAATCTTTACAAAAAAAATATATAGATAAAAAAAATTTTGTTAGGATTTTTGGGAGATGTAAGTACTAGACAGTAGTCTGCAGACATATATACACGGACACATGCTTTTGTGACTTCTGTATGTGTTGTGTAAAATACATGATTTATTTAAGTGACAATATTATATTGTAAGCAGAGGCTTAGCGTCAAGGGGGGCACAGATCACTTTACTACCAGTATTTTTATATACTATATTTGGCCTTATTTAATTCATACCGTTCAAAGACTAAATAAGGCTAAAGGTAGTATATAATTATACTGGTAGTAAAATGGTCGTGCTCCCCCTGACGCTACGCCACTGATTGTAAGGGTCAACGGTGCTGTGGTAGCTATTTTTATCTACCCCATATAATGTGAATTTTGGTTCTGAGGTCTTTTAGGAAGCATTTAGTTAGCAGTCTTTTCAGGTTTCCCCTTTCAATGTTCTATTATTTATTGTATTAAAACTTTATATTACTAGGTAGTATTATTACACAGTCAATACATGTGACAGGTATTCCAGTCAGTGACTCTAACATATACCGTAATTTCCGGCGTATAATCCGCAGCTCAAAGAGTCGTTTTTCGACCCAGATATATTATTTTATAAAATATAACTTAAAAGATAGCTGTAAATATTTAACTACAATTATTGAATAAATTTTCTGGGTCGAAAAACGATTCTTTGAGCTGCGGATTATACGCCGGAAATTACGGTAATTGATTGGGATTTTAGTGCTATTTTCATAATCAAACTTTAGGAAATCATGGCTTTAACAGAGGCAGAAAAGGCAATGGCGGGCCTTCAAAGAAAAACGGCGTTAGTAGACCACATAGGTATAATACCAACATTCAGTGGGGAAGTTGGTTCTATCTCTTACGGAGATTTTAAAACATCATTCGACAGATTATCGGGTTTATATGAGTGGGAGGAGAAGGAGAAGGTCTTTGTTTTGTTTACTAGAGTAATCGGTCCCGCTGCTCAATTATTGAGAACCTATGAAAAGGAAGCAAAGACATTTAAAGATCTTACGTATATTTTGCAGCACAGATATTGCAGAAAGGACTCGCCAGCAGTGGCACTACAAAAATTCATTAACTTTAAGCAAAATCAGGGAATGTCGGTACAAGAATTTTTTGATAGGGCTAAGCACTTCTCTCTATCTGCATTAGTTGTTGATGGGGGTGATGAAGCCTTGATCAATAAAACAAGGACGGAAATGTTGAAGTCAATGCTCTTAAACAATTTAACACCGGAAATAAAGAAAGGAGTGATAGCGAAAGATCTAAAAGATCCGGACGAAATTTTAAAATTCGCGTTACTGGAAGAAAAATCGTGGGAAGCAGTTAGGGTGGAACCGGTTTCAAATGCGCTTTTAACTTTACCATCTACATCTGCTTATGAGCAGGCAGGCACTCATGTGGTCTGTGCGGCTTCACATAGAGATGAGAGAGGAAAAAATGATATTGAACAGCTTAAGGAACAAGTAAATATGTTAGCTAATCAGGTAGCAAGCCTTGTAACAATGAAAACCGAAGAAACAGCGAATAAGAAAGCAAATCTCTGCTTTCGGTGCAATCGGCCAGGTCACTATGCCAGGGATTGTTTTAGTCGTACAAATCAAAGAGACAACTGGAGGGATAACAGGGGTTATTCTAATGGTAGAGGTGGTTCTCAGAACTATAGGGGAGGATCGAATGATCTTAGAAGAGGGAATAGCAGCTTTCGGGATAATGGTCGAGGCAGCTTTAAGGGAAATAGGGGTTTTCGGAATGACAACAGAAATATGAGGAACAATCAAGAGGATAGCAGACCACAGCCAGGGGATGCGAATAACTACAATAGTAGAAATGAAACGAGAGATAGTACTTTAAATGTATAGGGCCTGAGCGTTATGTGACAGAATCGACTCAAACTAGGCCGGAAGACTGTCAGAATTTTGTGTTTTCCATGTTCCCAGGGTGTAATGCCGAGTTACCTTTTATTTCAGCGACTTTAAATGGGACATCTTTAAAATTGTTAGCGGACACGGGTTCACCCATCAATTTAATTTCTGATAACATGCTAGATAGCTTAACAAGTACTGATATCATCAATGTAAAAATTCTAATTTTGACTGCTAGTGGAGACACCACTACTTTACATAAATCAGTAAAAATTAACTTTAAAATCCTAAATGAAGAATTTTCAGATACCTTTTATATTATTCCTGGGCAATTTATGAAAAGTTTCAATGGAATTTTAGGTATGCCATTTTTAAGTAAAAACAATGCAGTGATTTTTGTGCAGATAATACAGTAAAGTTGAGAAATCAAATCAGCCCAAATGTAAACAAACAAATTGTTGATTCCCTTCAGCCGGTTCTGACTACCCAAATACCAGATATAAAGGAGGAAGCCTTAAATCATAACTTAGTACTTAACTTTGATGATGTAAACAAACAAAATACTGAATCCCCTCAGCCTATTCCCCCTAATCAATTACAAAATATACAGGATGAGACCAGTGACCAAAATTTAATACATAAAGCTAATGACATTTCACAGGGTACCAACACTGATGTTTATGCATATACAAAAAACAAAGTAAACATTCCCGCATTTTCTAAACAACTAATTGAACTTAAATGCAGAAAGAATTTAACTAATTTTAATTGTGATTTGGTGTTAGAACCCTGCAGATACAAATTGATGGACAAAATGTTAGTTTCGAAAACTATTTGTTCTGCGGAACATGGTATGTTTGTGTCTGTGATAAATTTTAGTGAGGAAGAATTAGCATTAAATAAAAATATGACTATGCGAAATTAAATTTTTGTGAAAAGGAACTTCAAAAATTCAACTTTTGTGGAAATGTAATGAATGATAGTTCTGATGTGAGTTTTGATCATGCAGATTTGACATGGGATGCGGATATTAATTTAGATCACTTGGATGAGCACAGTAAGAAGATAGTTAGGGAATTTTTGGAGAAAAATAAAGATGTTTTTGCGGCTTCAGTGCGTGACTTACCGGGATGTAATACTATTCCGCATGTAATAAACCTTAAAGATGATACACCAGTCAAATCAAAGGCATATCGGGTACCGATAAATTTGAGAGAGGAATTAAACAATCAGTTAGATGCATTACTTGAGGCGAACATCATTTCACCATCTATGTCAGAATTTTCATCGCCTGTCATACTGGTACGGAAAGCGGATGGTCAGTATCGGTTAGCTGTTGATTATAGAAAATTAAACAAGAACTTAATTAAAGATAATTATCCTCTTCCAAACATCACGGATTCAATTGACTCTTTGGCAGGCTCAGTTTTTTTTTCAACATTGGATTTGACCAGTGGATTTTTCCAGCAGATAATTCGACCTGAGGATCGCCATAAAACTGCTATCATTACTCATCGTGGTTTACATCAGTTCAATAGAAATGCTTTTGGTTTAGCCACTTCCAGCAGTGCATTTCAAAGACTGATGAATTTCATTTTTGGGGATTTAGCAAACTTGGGAATTCTAGTATATGTCGATGACATTATTATTTCCTCAAATGACATAGAGTCACACCTTTCAAAATTACAAACAGTCTTCGACAAACTGCGTGAACATAACTTAAGACTAGTAAGTGTAAAATTCTCACAGATAAGATACAATATTTAGGATATGAAATTTGTCGTAATCAAGTTGCCCCCATAAACAAGAATATCGAGGTTATAAAAAATTTCAAAATTCCTCACAACCGTAAGGCAGTTAGAAGCTTTTTGGGCACATTAACATATAATAAAAGATTTATACCTGATTTTAGTAAGAGAGAAGTTAATTTAACCAATTTAACGAAAGAAAATGGCATTTTCAGGTGGACGCCTGAAGCCCAAGCTGAGTTTGAGGATTTAAAAGAAGCTTTGAGTTCCAAACCGTGTGTTATCTTGCCTGATTTCTCAAAGGAATTCCAGTTATACACGGACGCCAGTGGCGAAGCGCTTGGGGCAGTTCTAATGCAACTAGGGACAGATAACTTACTCCATCCGGTTGCTTTTGCGAGTAAAAAACTCAAAGATACAGAAACTAGATATTCAACAACAGAGAGGGAACTTTTGGCATTGGTTTGGGCTACAGCTCACTTCAAGTGCTATTTAGCTAAAACCCATTTTACAATTTATACCGATCATGCCCCTCTCACTTTTGTGTTGAAAATTAGAGATCCTACATCCCGAATTGCTAGGTGGATCTGCACACTATCTGACTTTAGTTTCAAAGTTCAATATATCAAAGGAAAATTCAATAGTGTGGCAGATTTCTTGTCGAGATATGTGTATAGTGTAAATAGTGTTAAGTGTGTGCAAAATGTAAATAGTAATAATAATCCTATGTATATTTGTGAACCTTATAATGATTTAATCGAAATTATTGGTACAGCACAGAAAACTGACAGAAAATGTGCGGAAATTGTAGAAAGGCTGGAAAAGGGTATGAATATTTCTCCAAATTATCTAAAATTTTATTTTGAGGCAGACCTCTTAGTGTGTAAGGATACGAGGGACTCTATGGTGATAAACAGTGGGAGAAAAGTTGTTGTACCTTTGGAGGTGGTTCCAGAAATTTTCAAGATGACTCATGACTCTCTGGCAGGATGTCATCAGGGTTACTACAAAACTATAGAGAAAATCAGGGAGCATTTTTACTGGCCAGGGATGACGGCTCATGTAAAAAATTTAGTAGAATCTTGCATCAGCTGCCAGCAGAGAAGGGCTCACAAGTCAAAGCACTTAGCACCTTTGCAAAGAATGCCAACCCCTTCCAGTCCATTTTCAGTGGTTCACTGTGATTGTGTGGGTCCCATGGCGCCAACCATGTCAGGCAACCGATTCATCATCACCTATATTGATACATTTAGCAAGTGGATTGAAGCATACCCGGTTCAATCCATTGTATCAGAGACAGTTGCAGATACTTTGGCAGATTTCATATCACGACATGGGTGTAGTAAAAAAATAATCACTGATCGTGGGAAAAATTTCTTGTCAGATGCTATGGAATCTGTGTATGCTCGTTTTGGCGTAAAGCATAATCGAACCTCGCCATTTCACCCCGAATCGAATGAGAAATTAGAGAGAGCACATCGCACGTTAATTAATGCCCTTTCGCACTTGGTTGATGAAAATCAACTTGATTGGGATATAAAGTTAAAATTTGCACTCCTTGCCATGCGTACCTCAGTTCACGATTCAACAAAATTAACACCTGCGGCTATAGTCTATGGTAGGAATTTAGTGCTCCCGTACTCGATTTTTGAATCAAAACTGGAGAGTAAATATGTAGACGCCCCATCTTTTTGTGAGTTATTGATTCCTGCAATGCAGAAAATCTATTCAAGAGTGTACAATAGGTTGGTAGAGGTTTCAGAAAAACAAGAGAAGTTCAAAAACAAAACAGCTGTCGACAAATGCATTTCAGTGGGTGATTCAGTATGGTTATTTTCACCTGTTGTAAGACCAGGGAGAAGTAAGAAACTAGTAAAACCGAATGTAGGTCCCTATCTTGTGTTAGAGAAAATCGGTGATGTAAATTTTAAGATAGCCCTCGAATCCAAACTGACAAAAACTCAAATTGTCCATGTTGATCGTCTCACGAAGCAGAAATCGCGGATGGAGTTTCCTCCTGCAACTTGTAAACAAGACGCGACTACCGCTGACAGCTCACCCGCGCCGATCGATTCTGTCGGGAAATTCGATTCAGCTCAATCAGTCGTTTTGGGTGAAAGAGAAGCGTTCGATACGAGTGGGAATTCTGCAAGTGTACAAGTGCAGACAAGAAAAGGGGATAACGTGTTGCCGATTAAGCGTTCGCGGAGGTATATTATTCCGAGTAATAATCGAAACGCAGCGAGATTCTCGCGTGCTTCTGGAAGAAATTATTGTTCGCGATATAATTGGAGATGATTTCGGTACTTTTAATTTGTTGTCAATGAGTATTCTCCTTATTTCAGTATCTTTGGGAATGTCTTAAATACGGGAAGGATGATAAAACGGGTTTTATGCGTTTAGATATTTGAAGCGATAGTTTGTTTCTGTTATGCGCGTGACAAACAATGGATTTTGTAATGTTTATCATTACGTTTTACGTTGGGATATGTCTATTCCTAGTATATGTTCTTGAAATTATGTTCTTGAATGTATGTTCTTGAAATTAATTACGTTTTGTGTGAGTATGTTAGTGTTCTGTTTTCAAAATTTCCGTGTATGTGTACATAAATTGTAAATAAACTTTCAAAATTATGTTATATTGAGTGCTATTGTATCGTCAGGCAATATTTTAGTATGGTGAATTTCGGAGGATGTAGTTAATGGAAGTCTTCACAGCTTAACGACTTGCAGTAAATAATGTTTAGGGGCAGGGTTGTAATGCCTTTGAATAGTTGGGTAGGTGATGTGTGGCCTCTGGATAGCTAAAAAAAAAAAGGAAAAAGATGTGAAAAATAATTATATATAAAAATAGTAAATAGAGAAATTTTTTTAGTTATATGTCCTGTAGCGGCCACAGCTCTGTTGACTTTTGTCCTGCTCTATACCAAATGGAGTATTATGTAGAATAATCTCAATTTTGTTTTACCCTGTGCATTTACAATAGACTTTGGAACTTATTACACGAGTAAAATTCAGATATTGCTTGTCATCTATTTATATTGCATCTGTAAAATATTGATATATATGTTGTATGTGTTGATATATATGTGGGTAGTATATTCATGCAGTGTTAGAACATTCAATACTGCCTTGATTATCTGAGTGAATAGTTGTCATATTACTGTGACAGACGAAGTCTGTGATGCTAAATATATGAAAGGTGTGATTATTGATTTTCCTAGTAAATAATTCATTGTTTCAGAAGCAGGTTGATATGTGTTAACTGTGTTATGTATTTAATATGTATTTGTTTTGTTTTAAACTGAGTGATGCCTTGTGCGGTATTCCTAAAAAGTTTAAGAAATGTTTCATTTTCTTATCTTATTCAAAATTATGTGCCTCTGTTTCATAAAATTTTCACTCTGTCTATATTCATTGAGAGCATTTGAGTATTTTATGTTGATATATTATATGTTTCTGTAGATTAGTCCAAATTGATGTTTCTCTGAATACCGTAATTTCCGGCGTATAAGCCGCAGCTCAAAGAGTCGTTTTTCGACCCAGAAATTTTATTCAATATTTGTAGTTAAATATTTACAGCGATCTTTTAAGTTACATTTTATAAAATAATATTTCTGGGTCGAAAAACGACTCTTTGAGCTGAGGCTTATACGCCGGAAATTACGGTACATAAATTTTCTTCTATCCTTTCTTTTGGTAGCATTCACCACAGTTCCTATGTGTTATGACAGGTAAGTTGTAGTGTTTGATGGAGTTTGGCTTCTGTGCTATGGAGTTGGGCATTCATGGATGTCAGGAGTGATGACATACCCAGTGGTTTGATAATTGTCTTGCATTTTAGTAATTGAGAATGTTTCAGTGCAAAGATTGACTAGGTGGCGGTTAGAGTGATGTGCGGGAGGTAGTTGAATATTGATGCAGGTCTTGTGGTTGCACTACCGGTATGCTACTGTGAGATTGGTCTTGTCTTCACTTTGGAGCTCAGTCTTGTAAACGTGTCGGTGTCTGATAATTTTGAAGCTTTGCTCTGCATGGATGATACGGCTGGCAGATTTAACCATATTATTTTCCTTGTGTGTCACTTATGCTTACAGTCTAGTTATATCTGGGGTGAACTTTTCATGGTAAGGGTGACCATCACCATTTGGTTTTCGGATTTATAGCTTTGGTGGTTTTGCAGTTTGTAAAAAAAAAAAAAAAAAAAAAAAAAAAAGATATTTTGTGTTTAAAATATATATATATATTTTTTTTGCCCGCCATAGGGAATAATATGTTATGACAGTTGAGTTTAACTGTATTATAGTTTTTAAATGTACGTTTTCAGTTTTTCCATCTAGACACCCCTTCCCCCCCCCCCGTTTTGCAAATATAAAATAAATAAATAAATAAATAAAATTTAAATAAGTAAATAAATAAAACATTGTGTAAAATTTAGTCCACAGTTTGTATAGCTAGCAACTATTTTTCTCTCTCTCAAATTAAAATTCGTTTTAGACGTACGGGTGGTAATTCGAAAGATGTCACACCCTTCCCACACTCACTAGTATTTAACAGACAGCTATTTTCTCACGAATGTGCAGATATTAAAAGGACCACACAGTAGATATTTTTCTTTTACAACAGGAGTGGGATATTTTATTGCAAAGAGGTTTCAAGTGAGAATAATTGCCTGTTTCTCTAAAACTCATAAAAATAAGGTTTGTTGTTGTTCGTGTGTATTTAAAGTGCATCTCAAATGCACATTATTGCTTCACGGATCGGTATGGGCTGTCATCGTAAATTCACCAGGGTTTTTCCACGAAACGTGGACCTACAGTGTTGTTTTATCACGCGGTTTCGTCGGGGTGGGCCTAGCAACTCAAATTTGACCCTGTGTGCGCTCTTGACCAATCAGAAGGTCTCAGTTGAGTGTATGTGAGAGGGTGGATAAGAGGGTCCTTTGATTGGATAAGATTATGGAGGAGAATTAGCGGGGCTGGTGTTTATGTCAGAGGGGAGGATTGAGATGAAGATGGAATGATGACTTTTGACTGAGAACGGGAATAATGAAGGCAGCTTAGGAAGATCGGCTGATTTTGAAAAAGCTGAGTTAGCACGGAGAGATAGAAGGAGTGTTAGCGGCACGAATGACGGAGAAGTTCCAGCGTTTGAATGCGGTAGGCTCTCGTCCCTCGAAAAAGACTCGTAACTTACGGAGACCGCGGTATTTAGTGTAGCGGCCGAAGAACCTTCAACCCGCGCGGCAGCACAGTTCGTGCCTTCGGTGTTTTCCGCGACGGTCTTCATCCGAGTTCTACGCGGCATGCCAGGGGAAATATGAGCATACAGATGTGGGATAACTTTGTTGTCTAACCCCAGCTCTTGCCCACAGCGGAGAGAATTCTGGAAAAACTGGCGTGGAGTGCGATATAGTATCAATTTCGACGGAGAAAGGCGGCTAGATGCCCCGGTTATCTACTAATAAGTGAATGTTGTGCCCAGCCGATAAATGACGAACACCTTTCAAGACTGTATGGTGAGTGCTATATTTTGTTGTATTACGTGAAGCAAAAGGACTATCTGGTTTATTGTCAGAATGTTTAGTTATATAAATGTCTTCTAATATATAAGAATTATTTAAAATCATTGTGCTTAACACCATTCCAGTATGCTTCTTTAGAAAGTTATAGCATAGTAGAGTTTGTGCTCAAATATAACTCTTTATAGCTGCTTGGTATTATGTTTTGATTCTATGATATACGATTTCTTTGCCATTGATAACTCTTGTGGTTTATCCTAGAAATTTAGTAGTGTTTCTTGAAAGAACTGTTGGGACTAAAAATATACTTTCTTTTTCTTAAATAAATTTTGTTCCCTTTGTTCAATTTAATGCTTGTTTATTGTCTCTAAACTAACTTATGTAATTGAAGAGCTCTTATAGTTCACAAGATGTTAAGGAGAGTTAGTTCCACCTATTTAGAGAGTTAAAATCAGATTTGAAGCTTATTATTTTTTAAGTCATAAGATATACCGTAATTTCCGGCGTATAATCCGCAGCTCAAAGAGTCATTTTTCGACCCAGAAATATTATTTTATAAAATGTAACTTAAAAGATCGCTGTAAATATTTAACTACAATTATTGAATAAAATTTCTGGGTCGAAAAACGACTCCTTGAATTGCGGATTATACACCGGAAATTACGGTACTCTGAGGGGAATCCTTAGTCAGTTTACTACACACTTTCATGGCTTCTACATTTAATATTATTTACTCAAAGTGAGGAATTTAAGAATGTTCTAAAATATCAATAAACATGTTGGTTCCAGGTATTTAAGTAATCTGTCAGGTATTGAGATAAACTTGACTAAATATTATACTAGGATGTACACAACGCAATTCTTTTAGTATTAATGTTTAAGACTTCAGCAGCATTTATTCTAAATTTTGGATGTTTCATGCTTACCATGAAACAGAGTGTGCTTTTGTGATTTGTTCATCTTGTGATAAGGTGCTGTCTTTATCCACCACTAATTATATTCGTCACCTCAATTTCAGGTGGGTTATTCAAAATTTAAACTCTTGACTGCACCTGTCATTTTAATGTTACTTGTGGATTCTTGGTTGCTTGTCACAAAAGAACACAAATAGTAGTCTCAATTCTATTGTTAGGAGTTGATTAGTTGAGCTTATATATACCTACATATGAAGGTTCATTCTAACTGTAAGTGAATTAAGAGAAAGGTAATTAATGACAATTGTAATTAAATTAAGAGAAACCTTAAAAAAATAATAAATCACCTCCAACACAATTAAAAAGGAATATAGTTTAGATTATTGACTGCAACAAAATATTTATTGTTTTTATCACAAAAAATATGTATACTAATGACTAAATATATTTACTGACTTAAATATAAAAAAAAAATCTAATTTAGTATACTTTGTGGTAGAGAACGAAATTTAGTCTAAAAGCAGTAGCCAGACTCAGATTCAGGGGGGGGGCAATCATTTTACTATCAGTATAATTATATACTATATTTGGCCTTATTTAATTCATACCGTTCAAAGATTAAATAAGGCCAAATATAGTATATAATTATACTGGTAGTAAAATGATCGTCCCCCCCTCCCTGACGCTACGCCACTGGCCAGACCAAAATCCATGATCGCCAAAAATTCAGACTATTTAAAAATCCTTTATTCGTCATCTGAATGTGTAATAGTCATTTTTTGACATTTTCTATTTATTTATTGCGGTTTACTTGTCATTAATACTTATTGAATTTATAGGAAATGTAAAAACGAATATTTATTAATAATAAATATTCAAGTTGTATCTTGAATTGATAAAATGTTTAAAACTTTTATTCAAATCATGCATACAAACATGACCAACAGGATGACATATTGCAGCATTATTTTCCAAAAGAAAAAGTTTAATAAACTGGAAAGCATCGACGACATGTTACTGGGCACAGGGGCAGATAGTCACGTCGTTTTCGAAAAGTTAATTTTAGCGTGATTCATGACAGAAATTCTGCGTTTAGATAAGATGACGAATATCATTCAGTAATAGTGGCCATTCAGTACCTGGCCGGAAGAGATGTTCCGCTTGCTCCCGCGGTAAAGAGGCTCTATGTATTTTACTAACTCTGATACGAAACATCAAAAGAACATAGCACTGAATTTAAAATAACGTATCATTCTAAAAAAATTAATAGGTAATCTAATTGCCTAAACATATTTAAGTAATCATCGGGAAAATTATGGAATATAGGTATGGAGAATAATCTTTTCGGCAGAAATGTCGAAAAAAATGAAAATATGTCTAGAGTGATGTTTTTCAATTTCTGACAAGAGTAATATAATCCGAAAACGATCTTCGAGATTCAAAAACTATCGCGTACTTGAGTACGCCACGTTTGGTAACTAGCTTTAAATTTCTATTCATTATTGGCTACCTGACGGCCAGAAATTCTGTGTCCTGCTTAATGATGAAATAGCTTATCCCTTTGATTACGGGGCAGGATTGGCAACTATTTTATATTCAGTCGCACCACAATTTACAAAAAAAAATCCCTTTTGATAGATATTTCTTGAAAAAATCCTACTGTCCTTCCTTCCACTACTTTCCTTCCTTCCAAATGTTTTAATAAAAGAAAAACATTCTTCGAACCAGAAAATTAATTTAATTAAATGTATATATGCCTTCTGCGTGGTAGTCATTTGAAATTGTCTTGATATCATTCATTAAATATTATTTCTGGGACAAATACATTTATTTCAACAGGATTGTTCTGCTGTAATCGGGAGTTTTGGCAAGTACCGTAATTTCCGGCGTATAATCCGCAGCTCAAAGAGTCGTTTTTCGACAAAGAAATATTATTTTATAAAATGTTACTGTAAAAGATCGCTGTAAATATTTAACTACAATTATTGAATAAATTTTCTGGGTCGAAAAACGATTCTTTGAGCTGCGGATTATACGCCGGAAATTACGGTATATAAGTGTATGCCAGAGATTAATTTTCAAAAAAGAGGTACGGATAGATTAAAATATAGTTCACTGGGACGTGTATGGTCCCAAACCAAAATCAAAGGGCTAACTCTCACTAACAAAGCCAGCAAGATACCATTATTTTATTATATTACAATAAACTTTTTTTTGTATAGTATTTTATTACTGAAAACGAAAATTACTACTTAAAATAGTGGTATCAATTAGGCTAAATTTTAACACCCCTAATGAAAATTAATAATGTTTTGTCAAATATCCAATTTTGATATTTTCTCTATACTGAATTTTGTAAAACTTAATACTAACATTATTAAAAAGTAAATTAAAGCAAAAGAATTAAGCACGAACGTTATAATGCACAATACATGAATAAATGCCCTAACGTTTTTATGACTTGAATTTCCTTTTAACAATATCAGTGAACTCTCTTTTTAGGTGCGTTCGTAATTATATAAATACGTAGCACCTATAGTCGTCGTTTGGTCCGTCCGTCTGTCTGTCCGCATATAACAACGCAAAAACTACCCAACCAAATGGTTTGCAATTTAAAATATATTATCTTTGCAGAATTTTGTCGAGACATTTCAAATTTTATTAAAATCGAATCAAAACTTTAGGAGATATTAATAAAAATATGTATTAAGAAATTTGAATTTTTTTTTTTTAAATCGGTGCTTTTTTGTTATAGGAGCTTCCGAAGTTTAATCGTCAAGCGACCGAGATACTTATTTTATGACAGAAATTAATCTGCAGACGATATAATTCATTTCACAGAATTAAAAATCATCAAGATCTGAATATTTATATAACTAGCTGATACATATATATCTGAATATTTATATAACTAGCTGATACATATATATCTGAATATTTATATAACTAGTTAAGATATTTGTATGAACAGTGTCATAAAATATATACTTAACTAGCTGTTTAACCCGTTCTACGCATGGGATATTATGAATTTAATTCTAAAACGTGCGTACGAACGCACCTCGTTTGTAACGTTTGACGTACAATTTCCAACTTGTTTTGTATTCATTTCGTTTTCACATGATACATATATCACTGGCATGTTTTAATATGTATTCATGAGTTTCTGTACAAAACAAGAAAAGAATGTTAAAATAAAAAATAAATGCATCATCTATAGCTGCCAACTTTTAGGCTTTTTTCTTTCCACCAAAATTTGTTGGTAAAGGGTATAGCCAGATTTTCTATTAAAATATGCCCTTGAGTCAACCAGATCTAGTTCTACATGAATCGATAGCTATTCAATATAGATGCGTTTTTGCCAAGTTTGAAGCATATATCTCAAACCCATGGGCAGTTATAACTCTTTATGTGCGTTTTGGAAAAAAGTGCATTGTGAAGAAAGTAGTGATCGAATTTCCCCGAAAAAAATCAGGAATGTGTAATATTAAAATACAAATAGTGGATATTATTTTCAGATTATTTTCTGCAAAATAGCCAGTTTTATAACATTTTTCTTGTTTTTAATTTAACTTTTTCATTAAGAATATATCGAAATTTTTCGGTGACCACCTTCATGTTTTTACCAAAAATAGTACGAGGTATGATGTATATTTGGTGCGAGTTTCAACTCTCTACGATGGGTGCATCATAGAAAAAAAATTAAAATGTTTACCAAGGATGGGGGGAGTTGCAAGTTGCATGTGTTATAAAAAGTTCATACGCAGCTGTATGTACAGTTTACGCATGTAGCTATGATGTTGGTGGCAATCATCTGAAGGAAAGCAGTTTATTTTGTTATTTGACAGTTGACTGATTTTGTTTTTAGTTTTCTGAGCAGTTTTACTTAACACATGGCTTTTCGTCTTTTAAACATGAAGCCCCGCCTATGGGCGTTACATTTGCTTTTTCCATTATTTAACAAAAATTTTTATCACCATGTGTTTCTATTATAAAAAGATGTATGTAATAGTGGTAATGTTTCTAATCGAACTATTAATATGCATAGTACTCTAATTGTAAAAATGCGAATTTTGTGTATTTTCTTTGAGAAATAATGTAACATATGAAACACAAAAGCACCACCCATGGGCTGAATTACAGATCTCCAAAAGACGTGAATTCATGTCTCCCGACCAGAGCCTGATTACCAACGGAATAATCTTCCACCAGTAAAAATGAAGAGAAATTTCGTTCTTATTCAAGACAGTAATTTTTTTTTGTCACTAGAGCGTCTAAATAAGGCAAACATTTCTACTAAAATTGACTGGTGGAAGTTTTCTCCGCTTGTGTTTTCCTCAGTGTGGTAACACTGTTTTCGATTAATCAACAACAGTGTTAAGTCAAACTGAGCCGAAAACTATTAAAAAAATCCGTCAACTTCCAACTAACAAAACACAATTGTATCCTTTAAATGATTGCCACCAACAACATAACTACATACGTAAACTGTACATAGAACTGTGTATGAACTTGTAATAACACACGCAATTTGCAACTCCCCCATCCCTGGAACACATTTTTAATTCTTTTTCTATGATGTACCCATCGTAGAGAGTTGAAACTCACACCAAATATACATCATACCTCGTAGTATGTTTGGTAAAAACATGAAGGTGGTCACTGAAAAATTTTGATATATTCGTAATTAAAAAGTTAAATTAAAAACAAGAAAAATTTTATAAAACTGGCAATTTTGCAGAAAATAATCTGAAAATAATATCCACTATTTGTATTTTAATATTACACAGCCTTGATTTTTTTCGGGGAAATTCGATCACTTCATTCTTCACAATGCACCTTTTTCCAAAACGCACATACATAGCATACGTGCCCATGGGTTTGAGATATATGCTTCAAACTCGGCAAAAACACATCTCTATTGAAGGGCTATCGATTCATGTAGGACTCGGTCTGGTTGCCTCAAGGGCATATTTTAATAGGAAACCTGGCTATACCCTTTTACCTTATATTTTATTGAATTTGAATTCCAGCAAAAAAACATAAAAAATGACAGATCTGCATTTTCTGACATCTGAAATAATTTCTCAAGAAACAAAGTAATTTGTTTCACAAACGGTACTGTAATAACTCACACCACAAATAATTTACGGAATGTACTACTACTAATTCCTTACAATCTTTTATTCTTGTCAAAAATGTGTGCCATTTGCTAAGTTCGAGGAAATTTGCAACTGCTTAAACAGTTGTCATGTGAAAGACGATTGAACATATCTTTGTTGATAAGCTGCGTTTTCTCTCGATAAGCCAATTTGGTTTGTGTCTGCAGGGTTCTCAGATTAGCCTCTTTATTTATTCAAAAGTACCAAAACAAGAATTTATATTTTTAAAATTCACGAAGTGCCTGTCATTAAATAAAACAATAATTACTATTCGTGATTTCTGGTATGAATTCGGAATTTCCGAATAAAAAGAGAGCTCATGCACTGGGGTCCAAGAAAGTTTTATCGCCTCTAAATGAATCTGGCCGTAAATTAGGCCGCCCTTATTTTATAGATTCGTTTCTCCATTTTTCTTTTTCTAACGAATCATCTTTTTACTGGTGTTACTTCAAAACTTTAATGGTTTTTCCATATAGGAAGGAAATTGAACAATGTGACCGTTTGGATGTAATATATTAATTCATATTAAGTAATTGCTACCACTTTTTTTAAATAGTAATATTTGCCTTATTTGATCTGTTATTAAACCTGCCATTACCTTGCCATTAAAAAAACAATTCGGTACCAATCAATCAATCTAAATGTACCCAACTAGACCTCCCATCTGGCAACAGTTAATTTGATCCTTATTATGATATCACATGTTTCTCTCATTTATTGTACTTCTTCACTCAGGTCTCGACGCATAAAAGAAACATTTTAGTGTTTGTACCAATACCTCTAATCAGTGATCTTTAGGATGATTTTATTTAATATATGCAGTATAAGTGTATCATGAAGACAATTATTTCAAAGTAGTGGTAGGAACAATATAATTTATTCTATACGCTGCGAGACAAAAAATTCTCCAATGGTACTAGGAGGTTTAAAGTACATTTTATTAAATCTTGATATATTCAATTTCCTAGTATGCTTGTATTTGATTGTTTTTTGAGTTAATACTACTTTTTAAAACACGTTCTTTAAGAAATTCCACACATATCTAATATTAAATATTGTTGATCGGAGATTTTCTAATAATACATTAGAAGGCCCATCCTCTTCTGTAAACATTATGAGTTTAGATAGTTTATCACCTATCACCTATATTTGATAATAATAAATTGGAAGTGATACGTCAAACGTGACACATGAGGTGCGTTCGTACTGTTATTATATCAGTTGGGTGCATAATGGGTTGGGTAGTTTTTGCGATGTTATATGAGGACGGAAGGACGGACGGACCAGACGACAACTTTAAGTGCTACGTATTTATATAATTACAAACACACCTAAAAATGACACGATAAATGAAATATTAATAAAAAAATTTAATATAAAATTTGCTACAAATCTAATAACACTTTTTTGAATATATGATGTAAATATATTTGTTTTCTGTCAAGAACTTATAAACCATTTATGCTATAAAAATTACATAGGTAGAACTACGGATTCAGAAAATGCGTTTGCAGATGGAGTTTGTTTTTAAAAGGTTAAAAAAATATTGTCGTAGAAACCAACTCCTCTCTTCGATATCTAAATGTAACGATGGGGTTCAGAATCAGGCCCTAACAAAACATGAGCAGAATATTTGCATTCTGTCAGTTACAAGTGTCCGTGGCTATGGCCATTTAATCATTGTTGCTAGCAAGTTCTAGACATAGCCTACTAAAGGCCGGTTACTCGTTGTCCGTAATTAAAGAGTCACCACACGTAAATATAATAAGGTGTTGGGTGCACCTTTACCTTAACTTAGGAATTTTCTTTCAAGGGGCTTCTGTTTACAGAAGACTTAGTGATCGTTAACTAGCTAGATACCAAAGTTTAAAATTAGAAAGAAACTTTTAAAAATTGTCATCGCGTTGTGAATTATGATGCGTATCTAACATTTAGCCTTGTTTTGATGGGAAGGAAAAGGACCCCTCGTTTAACAAAACAACCCCAAAGATAATATTAGTCTAAAATTTTTATACTTAAATTAACAAAATCTGTTAAATACTTAGGCTTTAAAAGTAATCGCTAAACACTTAAAAATCATGACAACATCTTTTTCGAAAACAAATAACTAATTTATTTACATTATTCACTAAGAAATGAAACATATTAAAATATACAAAAACCATAGAATAACACCATTTGAAATGATGCTGCATAAGTTTTCTCTAATTAACCCCTTAATCGTCGTGCCCGAGACATTCACGGGCAGCGTAGGTTACGCCTGTTTAATTCAGATTGTTTGATTCCCACCAATTTTTTTAAATAGTATTATTGGCTTTATTCTTGCATTATTTTATCGGTCTATTAAATAAGACGAACATTTCTACTTAAAAAAATTGGTGGTAATCAAGCAATCTGAATTTTTAAAAAGTAGCCTACACTTAAAGGGCGCGACGATTAAGGGGTTAACATAAGAAATAATTATAAAGATTCTTACAGCTTTACAGACAATTAAATTATTAATTGGGAATTGACATGTTCTCCTGCTTTGTTATACACTAAACATATTGATGTACACACTTCACATAGATAAGAAATCAAAAACAGAGGCAAACTTTATAACACTTGGGGATACCAGAAAAAAGGGGTCATGTAGCTTGAGCCCCGTGTACTACGAAAACTGGACAGCCTAGATGTAGTCAGCAAAGCATTAAGCAGCATTTCCTGTTCTGTTCACGCACACACTCAATAACTATCTAATTTTATTCTTATAAGCGATGACATTATAGAGAGAGGTTCACCGAACTAGTGCTCTCTAGAGACAAGTCGACACAGTAAGTCTCGATAAATAAATGTCATCTTCATCCGAAGTCTGGAAGACGATTTTCAAAAGACTGCTGACATCTCACGAACAAAACCTTTTTCGTTCAGAGTCACACATTAGGTGATCTTTCTTTATTTTTCAACACCTCTTTCTCCCGAAGTGGGCTGGGCTCTTCAAGTACCTAAACTTTGCATAGTTAGATTGGAATGGCTACTGTGGACGAACAACCCTACCTACCTTCCTTAGCCATCCAATCCAAGCTGATACACCCCCACACTGTACTGTTCAGTGGACAGAGATTTTCTTGACACTTGGCCCCTGTAGACACCCAGGCGTCCAGTGTGGGTTCCCTCCTCACTGAAAATCAAGGGGGCTCACACGAAGCATGACCAACAGCCCCATAAATATCCAGCCATAAAACCTTCAAATTAGCTTCCAACCGGCATAGGCCACCATTTTAGGCCAGATTGCACTCATTAAAGTGTCACTCGGCCAGATAAATGATGTGATCCATTATATACTTTACAAAACCATAATATGCTAGGTAAATACAGTATACAATTAAAAATAAAAACAGTAATAAAATAATTATACATAGTATGCAAAATAACATGTATTTATATTAATTAAATAAAAACACCATAAATACCACCGCCGCCAAGCCTCTGAGGAAGCGTTTCACCTCTTCTTTGACGTCATGGTCGCTCCGGAAGCGTTGACACCCAAATGTTCCTTTATCTTGGGATTATCACAAATGATAATTATCACTTGGGATTATCACAAGTGACTTGTTCCGCAAGATAAAGGAACATTTGGGTGTCCAACACTTCCGGAGCGACGATGACGTCAAAGAACAGGTGAAACGCTTCCTCTGCGGGTTGGCGAAAGAGTTCTACGACATTGGATACAGAAACTGGAGCACCGTCTACAAAAATGCGTAGAAAAAGATGGCGATTATGTAGAAAAATAGAGAAAACTTTCTTCTTTCCAACGATGTAAATTTCTATGATAATAAACAATGTTGTCTATTTGTAAATTGGATGGGAACCTTATTTCTGGATCGACCCTCGTATGTATAACATTTTCATAAAAGTTTAAACTGCAAGGTGGTAAATTCCTGCCACCAATTGTTGAGAATACCTCACATATTTTTAATCATAACTAGCGTATATCTAGAAAATTATTTATGCGGTTTGTTTTAAAATAATCGGAAAATATTCCTCTTTCGAATACATGTTTCTCGAAAAAGCGAATTTTTTCAAGATTTGAGAGTTGTATGCCTTCTTAACCTTCCTTCCCTGTTAAAATTTTACTCAATCTTGATAAAGACATGTGACACCAGAATTTTTATTTAAAACTATTTAACATTTTTATTTAACATTGCTCTCTGTGGCTTTTATTTAATTTAAGAAATAAATTTCTTCTATAGAAATAGCACAAATGTAAATATGTATGCAGAAAAATGCAGACACTTGTTTCGGAGGTTTTAAAGCTCCATCATCAGTGCAAAGGTTAAAATTACAATAAGTGATTAAAACATTGAAGTATGCAAGCATCGCAACTCGCAGCAGAAGCCGAAATGGAGTTAACACGTTCACTGCCGGGTTAAATTACCGGAATTTTATTTTATTTAGAAAGTTCGAATTCATACCAGAAAATACTAATAGCAATATTTACTTTATTTAATCACAGACATTTCGTGATTACATTAAATAAAAATTCTTCTTTCGAAATTTCCGGTACGAATTCGTAATTATAGATTGAATAACCACGAGTATATTCGTGGTTGGCAGAGAATGGGTTAAGTGTTGAAAAACAAACAGACTACCCGCTTACTACTGAAATCTTAAAGCTCTGCGTATAGGACTAAATCTATTATGAAAAATAAAATGAATACAGCATTGCATTTAAGCTAGCGTATAATTCTTAAAACATTAATAGGTAAATGGGTCATTCCATGCAAAATGAGCAAAAATTAAAAAAAAGTCGTGGCCACATAGTAACCAATTTTAATAAAATTTGGTACACAGATTCAATTCATATTTAAATATAGCTATTCAAAATATCTTGTCAAAAAATAAAATATTTTGGCAGTTCTGGACATTTAAAAAACTTGTGACATAGAATGGCATGTATGGAATCGTACAAAGTTGCCAGTTTAAAGTTCCATATCTTGAAAACTATTTAACATAAATTAATTTTTTTCATAATATTGTAACCCGTGGAAAATTATTATCATATTTATTTAATAATAATAATTTCGTAACACCATGGTTAACCTTAAATTGGTTGTAAAAATTGAAAACATGTCAATTTTGAGAAAATTAAAAGTGTTATAAAAATCAAAGGATTTTAAAAATATATGTGAAATTAATGTCTGATGTAGTGTTACATATGAAAACCAAATTTCTCAAATTTGGAAGTTGCCATTTATTTCTTCATCTTCAAAATACCTTAGAAACTTTTTAAAAAATTACAAAATCACAATTTTTCCTCTTATGTATACTTAAAAAATCAAATGAAAGAAAAATCTGACATTAACAATATTGCATAAGCATAAAGTTCAATAAGCTCATGATATGCTTAAAAAAATTCAAGATTGCGTTTTGAATCCTAACATAACGGAAATGGGTTCAAAAAGGTAATATTTGTTACGTTCTATGGGCTATTTCATTTCAAATTTGTGCGCCTTTCCTAACATCTTTTTAAAAAATGTAGAGCTGCCATCTATACGGAGTTATGGTTACTATATAATTACTTGTTAAACCACTACCCCGTTCAAATCAATAATTTATTCTACTCTAATTTAAAATATTGCTGAGGAAAAATAAACTAAAGGCAAGAATGGAAGTTTCTATATTTAAAATATATACTTTTCTCTATAACGTCAAATAATTTCTAAATTTTAAGATGTTTCCTTCATGTTCAAACAATGAATAGAAATATTGAATTTTCCCCTCAAAATTTTACATTATTTATTTTTTTCTCATTAAGGAATAAAAAGGAGAGAATGAAAGTTTCTATATTTAAAATATATACTTTTATCTATAACGTCAAATAATTTCAAAATTTTAACCCTTCTTTGAATTGTGATGGAAATTTCCATCACTGTTTATTTAACTTTTAATAAATAAATCAACTTCTTCGCCACCACTATATTTATATAGAAATATTAATCTAGTACGTTTCCCGTGAACTATGTTGCCGAACAAAGTTAAAAGTCTATCTTAAAATTTCTGGTGTCTGATATTTAATATATGTATAAAAAAACAATTGTAAAAGAAAAACTCATGGAAAGAAGGGTTAACACCTTTCCTTCATGTTCATACAAGTAATAGAAATATTGAAAAATTTTTCATTATTTATTTATTTTTCTCATTATGGAATAAAAGGACAATAACTAAATTAATCCAATCTGTTACTTATTATTCATTCTTAATTATAAATAATTTTTGATAAAGTCTTTCCACTTCTAAGGCTAATAATGAAAATTGAAATTTCAAGCATGTAGACAAAACCTCGAATTTATATCAACTTTTAATGTAAGTTTTAATACTTAAATAAACAATCCTGAAATTTATTATTTTACATTTACTCATAAATAAATATGATCTACTTATATGCTGATTTTCATTAAAATCTATGACATGTCAGCCACAGCGGATTTGCTCATTTAGCATGGAATGACCTTAATGTAATCATAGGGATAAATTATGGAACTGAAGGGTGGGAATTACTCTTTTCATCAGAAAAAAATAACAGGAAAAATAAGTGAAGGGTGATGATTTTCAATTTTTGCGAGACTGGGTAATATGATTTGACAACGATCTTCGAGATCCAAAAATATCGCATAATTGCGAAAACTGCATTGTGGAAGCTAGCCTCGACTTTCTGGTCCCCAAAGGCGAGGTGACGACTAAAATGGTTAAATAGCTTAACCATATGATTGCGGGCCACGACTGGCGACTATTTTTATATTCAATTGTACCACAATTTACAAAAATTGTCCTTTGTGTTAGATTTCTCTTGAAAATATCCATGTGTAAGTGTATGGGAAATAGATAATTTTCTTTTCAAATATGTAGTACGGATAGAATTATAAACAGCCCACTTAGACATGTATGTCCTAATCTGTAAACAAAGCGCTGATTAACTCTCACTAACTAACTAAGCCCAAGGATATCATAATTTTGTAATATTTAATTTTATCAATTTTATTATTGTAATTTACTACAGTAAATAATAATTACTATTAAAAAATAGTGATATTAAGCGGGTTACAGTTTAATGCCCATGGGGAAAATTAATAATTTTAATATAATATGTTTTTCTCAAATTTCCATTTTTGAGCATAAATCAAACACTTTGTGTGAATTTTACTTCATAAACTAAAACCATTAACAACGTTATAACGCACAAATGAAAAAAATGGCACAAAAAATTACATACGGCCGTTTCGAGGATTCTTGGATCCTCTTCATCAGTTATAAAATAATAATAAAATAAAATGGGTTCAAAGAACCCCTCGGTTATAGCCCCGAGTACTGGCTTGATTGAAAATGCCAAAGCAAGAACTTATATATTCCAAAGAATGTACGTTTCTTCGCACATTTCTTTGGGATATGTAAAATCTTGCTATGACATTTTCAATCAAGCCAGTACTCGGGGCTATAACCGAGGAGTTCTTTGAACCCATTATTTTTTATTTATTTATTAGTATTATTATTATTTTTTGCACTAAGGAAGGGGATCCTCGAAAGTCCAAGAATCCTCGAAACGGCCATATGTAATTTTTTGTGCCATTTTTTTCATTTGTGCGTTTGTTATAACGTTGTTAATGGTTTTAGTTTATGAATTCCATTTTTGAGTTTATATTTGTATTAAATTTTGTGAAATTAACAATAATAATATTAATCTATAAGAATGAATAAGTAAATAAAAGGAAAAAAATCAAGCACGAACTTTATAATGCATAATACATGCAGAAACAAGTTTAAATGTGTATGACTTGATTTTCCTTTTAACAATATAAGTGAAAATGTATTTTATATTAATTCAATAGATACATGTATCACTTGTATTTTTTAATATATATTCATGGGATTTTGTACAAAACAGGGAAACAGCGTTAAAATTAAAAAAAAATAAATACATTATCCATAAGTGTCAACTTTTACGCACTAAAATTTGTTCGTAAATTTTTCCTTAATTAATTGTCTTATTTTTTATGAAATTTTAATAGTAAAAATAAAATCGTAAAAGTTGGCAGATATGCATTAACTGACATCCGAAATATTTTCACAAAAAATGAAATAATTTATTTCATAAACAATATTTCTATAAAATCTGACACCACTAATAATTTACGAAATATAGTACCACTAATTCCTTATGATTGCTGGTAGTGAGCCAAAGTGATCGGGCATATTTTGTGTTCTAGGAAATCAGCAACTGTTTCAACAGTTGTAATGTGAAGGTGTTTGAATGTTAAATGAACCACATTCCAAATACAGATACCCCCCCGTACAACCAACCCCCCACTGTTCAGACCAACCAACCCAGTGTTGCCAGTGGGCTACTTTTTTTTAGTTCAGTTTTCTTTTTAGAAAGTAAAATTCGCCTTTATTTAATGACAGATTAAATAGGGCGAAAACAAGGGGAATTAAACTATTTTAAAAAAGTGGTGCCAATGAAGTAATCTGAATTTTTAAAAAGTAGCCCACTGGCAACACTGAACCAACCCCCCACTAATCAGACCAATCACCCCTGGTTTTTCTGTTATGTTTTCTTCCGTAAAGCAAAATTCAAGATTTTACTTTCTGACTTCAAGTTGGTCAGTTTGACATTATTTTATAATCACAAATTCCGAAAAAAGAATTTTTATTAGAGTTTTTACTAATTAACAGTGGTAGGTATTTTTATTGGCGTTATTTAATTACTGACTTCAGCGTTTAAATAAGGCGTAGATATCTATTCGGAAATCGAAACATCAAAAAAGCGGAATAGGTGGCAGATAGACATATCCATGTTCTTTTTAGCACTTTCCAACCTAGTTGAAAAGTGCTTATGACTTCGGTTTGTCTGGCCGTCTGGACGGATGGCCGTCTGTCCGTGCTCTAACTCCCGTAAATATGCTCGGATTGCTCTGCAATTTTTATATGTTATTGTCGTTATCTATGGCACGTTCCCTATTTCAACTGAAGTGTGTAGCACGTATAGTTTTCTTACAGGGACACTCAAAAGAATTCCAATACATTGCGGTCTATGAGGAAAAATCATTTGCGGTTTATTTTAAAAATGTTTCACTATTGTAAACGCATTGAAATTTATATAGATCACTAAGATGCATTAGAAGAAGCTTAATATGGAATAGTAGGTGTATAGCACTCAGAGTTACTTTACAGGGACAGTAAAAATAATTCCGTTACATTACGTCTATGGAGAAAAATCGTCTGCGGCTTATTTAAATAATGTTCCACTATTTTAAACGCATTGAAGTTTATATATATTACTAAGGTGCATTACAAGAGGCTTACTACAGAATAGTGTGTGTATAGCAGTCATCGTTCATTTACAGGGACACACAAAAGAATTCTCTACTGTCTGTTAACAATAATTCCTGGAAGTGCGTTTTAAGTTACTGAACGCGATTTTAATCTTAACTAGCTTTTTGTCTATTACGTGGTGTGTATAAATTCTGTAGATCCTATACAGGGCAGCACAAAAGTTCGCGAACACATTTCCGTTTATTGACAGAAACTCCAGAAGGAGAATTTAAACTGTGCTACGCGTTTCCTAACTAAACTAAAATTTAGCATCATATGTATATATACAAATCTATAGATCATATACAGGGCTACATAAAAGTATTCGGATATTTTTACGAATATTGTATATATTTAAAATTCCTGAAATTACGTTTTTAAATATGTTATACGTTTTCCAAATTGTTTGCTTAGATGTCATCTTTCAGCTTATTAAACGGTAATGATTTGTAAAATTATTTTAGAAGCGTTGGAAAGTGCTACATAATCTATGCTTGACGCATGATTTTTCATTCTTGTTTATAGTTTAAAGAGATAAAAATTAAATATAATATAGGACATTCATAATTCATGGAAAATTGAAGATAAAGCTAATTGAATTTCTTCCCCGTTATAATACGTATCTTTGAGGCGATATCGATTGTTATTTTTTTTCTTGTTTGTCCGACTATCATGTCTATTTTAAATGTCAAAATAAAGCAGAAATGTTAAGAAATGATATAGCTTCGGAGAATTCCTCTCATTTTTTTCTGAAACAATTTAACTCCACCACAGATTCCCTTGATCTCTAAATGGGTGGATATATCTTACAAATTCAGAAGGGACTAACTTTTAATGTTTTATTGCTTTTTTCGTATAATCAAAACTTATTTAAAGTAGATACCGTCAAAACACTTTCATTAAAAATTACACTTTCATCAAATATGCATATTTGAAATAAGGATTGTTATTTGCATTAATTCAAGTATGCAACTTTTTCCACAGACTTTATGCATAATGCATTTCTATCAGTGGCGTAGCGTCAGGGGGGGGCACGATCATTTTACTACCAGTATAATTATATACTACATTTAGCCTTATTTAATCTTTGGACGGTATGAATTAAATAAGGCCAAATATAGTATATAAAAATACTGGTAGTAAAGTGGTACGTGCCCCCCTGGACGCTACGCCTCTGATTTCTATTTTTAATTACTTTCCATAGAATTTATGCAAAATATGCATTTTAAGTGATGAAGTAAATCATTATTTTTATACAGCAGGTATTAAATTACGAAGCTAATTATCAGACAAAAAATACCCGAAAGCTGAATTTAACTCGATTCAAGACATTTAATTTTATTATTTTTGTTTTACTTTATGTAAAAAAAAAATTGTTGATCCCGTCTTATTTTCAGGAAATATGAATGCGTTCTGGAAATTGGAATAGGATGTCAGATAGAAACGAGATGTTTTTTAAAAGAAAAGTCTAACAAATAGAGTTTAGGTAACTGACTGCAGTGTAGTTTTTTATTAATATCTTGTATGTAGGTAATCTTAGAGTGGAATACGGAAATATGGATGAGAAACACGCTTTTCTTCAGAAAATTCGAAAAAGCAAAAATTTGTGGAGGGTCATGATTTTCAATTTTTCGCGAGAGTAAGTAATATGATACAAAAACGATCGTATATTCGTAGCTAGCGTGTATTCGTAGCTAGCGTGTATTCGTAACTGTATTAAACTCTGATCAAACAAACAAAAATTTCGCGCCCTGCTTACTGGTTATACAGCATCACCCTCGGATTAAAGACTAAGACCGGAGACTATTTTTCTATTCAATCATACAATAGTTTGCAAAAAAAATAATTTGTGTCAGTTTGTCGTAATTATCGCCTAGCATAAGTGTATGGCAAAGATTAATTTTCCAATAAGTGTTACGAATAGAATAAAAATAGTCCACTGGGACGTATATGTCCCGATTCGTATTCAAAGGATTCATTCACTCTCACTAACTAAGCCTGCAGGATATCATTATTATATTATATTATATTAAACTATTTTTTTACTATTGTATTACAGTGAACTAAAATTATTATTAAGACTAGTGATATGACGTGGGTTACAGTTTAAAACCCGGGTAAAAATTAATATTTTCGATTTTTTTTTGTCTAATATCCATTTTTGGGTTTATCTCTGTACTGAATTTTGTAACATTTAATAATATTAATATTAATAAATAAATAAAAGCAAAAGAAAACAAACACGAACTTAATAGTGCATAATACATCCATAAACGGGTTTGTTCGTGTATGTCTTTATTTTCATTTTAACAATATCAATGATTATGCATTTTGTACTCATTTCGATTTCAACAGATACATATATCACTGGTATTTTTTAATATATCCTTCATGAGTTTCTGTACAAAGAAAGGGAAAAAATTTAAATAAAAAATAAATGCATAAACTAAACTTTGACGTTTTTTCTTGCCATGAAAATTTGTTGGTAGATTTTGCCTTATTTTTATTGAAATTTAATGGTAACAAAAAATCGTAAAAGTTGGCAGATATCAATTAACTGACATCTGAAATAATTTCTCAAGAAACGAAATAAATTAGTTTACAAAAAATACTTCTGTAGTAACTCACACCACAAATAATCTACGAAATAGAGTACTAGTAATTCATTATGATCTTTAAGTAAGGATATATCCTTCACCAACATTCAACGTTCAAGAAAATTTTGCAACTGTTTTGAACCGTTGCAAAATGGAAGTGAATTGAACTTCCTCTGTCTGTGCTGGGATCCGAGAATTTGAGGCGTTGGCGTCTTACTCGCGCACTCGGCTTTAAGGAAATTTCGTCGCCTCGAAATGAATCTGGTACAAATTTGGGTTTTATTTATTTTTTTGCTTTGCATTTCTATTTCTCTTTATCTAACGAACTGTTTAAAAAAATCTGGTGTTACTTCAGCACTTTAAGAGTCTTTCCATATAAGAATGAATTTTAATAATGTTGCCAGTTGGGCAGGATTTTTTAAGTCAGATTTCTTAATTTCTACCCCTTTTTTTAAAACAGCAATATTCGCCTCATTTAACTTGACATTTCAACTTGTTGTTTCAAAAAATTGGTAGCAATCAAGCAATCTGAATTTAACAACAAAATAAAACGCTCATCTGGCAACACTGAATTTTATCCTAATTTTAGTCATTTATTTTACTACCAACTTCTATGATTTATTTTCCTACTTATCAGAATGCTTGCAATATACAAAAAATTTTTGATTTTACGGATTAATATAATTCATTCAATAATTTTCAGGATAAATTCCCTTAACATATGCAATAGAAATATATCATGAATATAATTATTTTTAAATAGTGGTAGAAACAATAAAATTTTCAAATACATTGCGAGTCCTATTATCTTTTTTATGTTACTTTTTGTTTTGTTTTATGAAGTAATTTGTTACAACTATTCTAATATTATTTCCGCTCCCTGGAACTTAATATCATAAAACATTTTCAGTTCAAATAGTTTTAAGATGTTATTCTTACCTATGATATCAGTAATTCAGAATTTTTGCTTCTCATTATTATGCATCGTAGACGTGAGCACACGGGTTCTTTATTAAACTCTGATTCATGGACAGGGACAGGGACATCAAAATATTTGCTTATAGTCAGTACTGAAACAGAATTATGTTGTGTGCCCTGTAAATGAATAAATACTATGCACACAATATTCTATAATAAGAATATTGTAGTGCACCTCAGTGATGTATATGAATTTCAACATGTTTAAAATAGTGTAACATTATTAAATACATGTCAAAGATTTTCCCACATAGAACATAATGTAATAATTTTTAACACCCCTGTAAACATGGTGATACAAATATATTGGTTGGATGATCCAAATGTATAATATTACATGGTGATCCAAATATATTTACGCTAGTTGTAGCATGTACAGTCATGCGGCCAGACGGCAAGACAAACGGAATTCATAAACACTTTTCAACAATGTTGGAAAGTGTTAAAAACGCTGATGACGGGACACGCCGCAATTCCTGAATCACGAATTTCCTGAATCATTTAACACCTTGAAGGGTGATAGTTAATTTTTGTACCACTTAATAATAATACCTAAATGGTACATCGGAACCAGAATCATGGAAGGAAAATTTTCCTTTTATTAAGTACGTGGGAAAAAAAACCTCTCATTTTATTTCAAAAATTTTTTTTGTAAATTATTCAAGTGTCATTCAATCACGTCACGAAGGAAGTACATTGCCTCTCAACGGGTTAAATATCAGCGCCTTTAACAAACAGCCATCTTTTAATCTCTAACGAACGTCTTAGTATATTAATATTTTAAAAAAATCGTCTGCTGCTACTGATGTGGAAAAATTATGATAAATTCACTTTAAATTTGAAATTGAAACAATTTTAGAAGCTTAAATAATTGAATTTTTATGTATCTTTATCATTAATAACTTTGTTTTGTACAAATAATATTTAACATAACCTTTGTCAGAATTTACATAAATTTTGTTCACTCGCTTAAGAGAATAAAAGAACAGTTCTACTGTTAAGATTTTTCGTTTTTTTTTCTACATGAAGTGAAATGTTTTGACTTATTGACAGCTATTGTTTATTTATAAATTATCTTGCTAAAAGTCGAAAATACCGGATAACAGAGAAAATCTGTACTTTACATGGAATGGAGAAATTCTCTTAGAAATATAAGGTGCCAACTTCACGGGGACGAAATATCCAATCAGGCAATCTTCTATCACTAATTTAAAAAAGTGTTTTGTCCTTTTTAATAACGGTGGATAATTAAAAGAAAATAACATTTTAAAATTAGTGGTGGAAGTTTGCCTGATTTTCCCACGACACCTCTGTTAAATCGGCGCCTATGGTTACAAATACGGTAAAATATTTGTTAAAAAACAGATTGCTTTACAGTGTACCGTGTCATTGAAAGATTTACAAGCATTCCCCTTGGTTTCATGAAATTTCACACATATCAAAATTATTTTGAAAATTTGTATCAACAGTTTTGTACAACAATATCAACAGTTTTGAACAAAATGAGATTCATTTTTATAATGGGAAAGGTAAATGGGAAAGGAAAAACTACGTTTTTTCTTTTTCTAACAACAATAGAGATTTTATTCCCTATTCTTGAATTTCCAAGACTTAGGTCTAATTCTTAAAAGCGTGTATTTTCATAATATAGTATAGTTTTAGGATAAGCGTAATAAGAGATAATATTAGGTGAAAGGTTTTCAATAAAAAAACATGATGCTTTTGTTTTTCAAATTGTTTTGACGTTTAATTTTATTTTTCTATTGTTACCATCTATAATTTAGCATCTGCAATTCTACAAGTGAAACAAAACATCGCAGTTATTTAAGACAAATGAATTGCTACAATTCATTAGTTGTAGCTGCTACATTTTTCTATAAAACAAAAACAGTGCTCCGGCAACGAGAGTGTGTTTGTTGGAATAATAAATATCATTATACAGTTGGGGTCAATTTTATAAAGAAAATATTCTTTGGATCTGGGATGCCTAAATACCAAATCCAATACCATTCTTCATGACCAGTGAAAAGTGGTGCCATAAATGTAGATTTTCATTCATAAAAATGAAAAGAAATCGATCCAAAATGACGTAACGTTTCGTCCGTTAACGGTTAGGGACCCTGTTGTTTCTTCCAATTTCAATTAGTTTTATAACTAACTTCTTTACTCTTCATCATTTTTAGAACTTTTGTTACTTTTTTTCTTATATTATTGGAGAAAATAGTTGTAAGAATGTGTGTTGTGAAGTTTGATGTTTGAGCAACGTTATGGAGGATTCATTGACGATACCGTTTATGCACGATAATGGAGTATTTCATGCACTATTAACTAAACTAATTATTTTGTTATATTGATCTAGGTCAACACTATTGATGAGTTTATGTGTACACCGTTTGACTCTTTTATGAAAGAACTACGGATCATCAGCTGCCAATCCGCCATTTATAAATATATAAACTAAAGAAAAATACGGTTTTCTACTTTTATAAATGCCTAATAAATTAGTGTATATGGAATTTTATAAACACTTCATTATTTTTGTTGCAAAAATTCCAGAATAACCTTTATTATTAGGACGTGAAAGTGCTGTTACCTCTTTAACAAATCTTAAATAAAAAAAAGTTAAATTTATTTACATCAAATGCACTTAAAATTCTTTAAACGATCAAAAGAAAACTTTATACAATCCCTTAAGCCTATATTATTTATCCATTACTAATAAGCAAAATTGTTATTTGTAGAATTAAATAACCAATATAAAATTCGTGAAATTAACTTTTAGTTAACATGAGTGAAGTTCTCTTCTGATATACTTCCCAGTGGCGTAGCGTCAGGGGGGGGGGGGGCACGACCATTTTACTACCAGTATAATTATATACTACATTTAGCCTTATTTAATCTTTGGACGGTATGAATTAAATAAGGCCAAATATAGTATATAAAAATACTGGTAGTAAAGTGGTCCGTGCCCCCCCCCCTTGACGCTACGCTTCTGATACTTCCTACGTAATAAATAATTGATTAGACGTCTGTGCAAGATCAATATTTTTAATCATTAAATTCAAATTTCCTTTTAATAAAAGGTAAGAGTAAAATTTTATTGAGAAAAAAAATCACTAAAAGATGACATAATTATCTGTTTTCCCACTTGTGAATCCTTGAGATCAGAACTCTTCTAATTTTCATTCTTCATACTACTTGAAAAGAAAACGTTTTACTTAAGAAAAAGTGTGCCAATTCCTCCTTTCCGTAGTAAATAAAATAAAGGAGGGACAATAACGAATATTAATTATAAAACTACATTTGTTTATAGATGTATCTTCTAACTGAACTGATTTAAAGAAAACAAATTATCTTTTAGTATGGATAATATTTTATTCTTTAATGTGCTTATGAATTATTTAATAATTCACTTAAACATAATGAAGACTGGCGACTCATTGATGAAGTTTTTGTGGGTTTTTATTTTACTTTTTTAAGCTATAGAAGTTCATAAAGTAACTAAAATTTTATTTGAAAAAAGTCTTATAAACCACTTTTTGATTCCTAATATATTCTTTTTACAATCGGAGCTAACCCTGAAAGAAATTATTACCAGAGATTCGAAAATTATTTAACGGTCTGAAGAATACACATTACGGCGCCCCACAACTAAGACTTTCAGAATCAAAGTGGATAAAGTCCATTATTTTCGTTCAGCTGAGTTTTTTAGATGAATTCTCGTTCTATAGACAATAATTTCTGCAAAGCAAGTTCTATGTTGAAAATGTGAGCATAAAATGGCACTAGTCTTCCATGAATCTGAATAAAATAAGCAAGAGCCCATTAAGTTTTCTTCCAAATACCTCAGATTATATTTTAATGACTTGATACACCTTGATGCTAAACATCTCAAGTATTTGGTAAGAAGCCTACAACTAGAAATTTAAAAGTAAGGTCTGTAATAAGGTCTGTTATAAGATTTCTCGTCAATAGAATTCAGATGACTTTATTTTCACAGTTATATATAGCATTCTCAGTTTTCAACTACAAACAGTGCACAGCTCTTGCTTGCTCATTCAGTTAAAAAAAATTATCGACAATGCGTTCTGCGTAACATCTCAAAATTTAGAGGTTTACTTTTATTTTGTGAGTTTTTTTTTTCTTTCACTGACACTAGCTGATATAGCTCAATGAAAGGGATATTTACTTTATTGATTAATATTTTGAAACTGTATACTTTATCGACAAGATTAATTTTTTGAATATACAACTGATGATTTGCTGTTGATCATTTTCAGCAATTTCTGTAAACGTAAAATGAAACAAAAATTTTAAAATATACGATAGATTTTTTCTTTTATTAATTTCCTGAACATTTCCTTTTCAAACTTAACAAATATGCGTAATAAATTAAAAAGTTAAATAAATTTATCTCATGCACATTATCTGGCTTATTTAAACTTCTTTCATTGAGTCCCTGAAATCAAACAACTGCGAGTCAATTCATTTACGGAAAAAAATATGATAACTTACTTCACAGAACAAATAATAATGCGATAACCCTGGGTTTGTACGCTTTTACCACAATTTTTAATAGAATATTTCGCCTTATTTAAAAATACAGAAAATAACTTTCAGATAACTTTTCTAATACAGAAAAGTATTACAAATCCTGCAATCAAAAGTGGCGCGCGCGTCTGCAATTTCTGCTTTTTTAAATATTCAATAGAAAAATTCTATTGAAAAAATGTGGTAAAAGCATACGAACCCTGAAACCTGCAATGTTTTCTTCCTGCATTTAACCCCTTCAGGGGCAAAGCACTATTGTAGCTAAAATATTGAAATGATTGATTGACACCAGTATTCACGAAAGAATTTATTTTAAAATAAGTAAAAGCTTTTCCTCATGCACCTTATAAATTCAAATTTTGATTATAAAATTCTGGTGCCATTGTGGCATTTTGGGATTAAAGTTAAGTGGTATATATAATATACCGGTGCCCTTCAAGGGGTTAAAAATAATGTTATACTTTCTCCTATTTGATGTAGATAGGGTAAAATATCGTGATACATTTTTTATGTCAAATTTTGTACATTTGAGGTTGGTACCTTAGGGTAAATTCTTTGAAAAATACAAATATGTTTAATAAAAAATGCAGGTATATCACGTTATTGTGTTTTTCATGCTGACTATAATTAATTAACATTATATTATTTTCAGTGTGAGCGCGTCAATCTTCCGTAAGCGAGTTGCGCAACACAGAAATACATTTTTTTTTTTTAAATCATGCTTGAAAATTAGTCTATAAACCATAAAATATTAGTAAATGGAGATAGAGTTTTCAAACAAATTGTATTTCAAAGAATATTTCGTTTCTTTTTCGTCTTTGCAAAAATGAAAATAGTGCAATTTTTAGAAGTTAATAAATTTGCCAGATAAGCGAAATATTTTATTCAAGACGTTGTCATCGTGAATAGGATGTCAGCGTTACTTACAGACTTGTTTTTGCTTTATAATATAAATATGATTTTATTAATCTACAGATCGGTACAAAAAATTACATAACACGTCATTTAATTCAAAATATGGTGATTACCATTACATTTTCTAACAACATCATACATTATTATTTACCTTCGAAAATGTTTGTTCTATTTCTAGAAACTTTCTTTAAAATGTTTTGAAGATAATATATAACCTTTCATGTAAAATTAATAATATTTTATGATACTCCATCAAAGGAAGATAAAGAAGCCTAAGTCAAAAAACGACACTGCTCTATTTTAGCAATATATTTCCTTTGCTTTAAGTGACGTATGAACCTCAATAACTCATCAGAATCAAATTAATGTAATTTCATGCTTTCAATTGCATTTTCCGTAACAACATTCTCTAAAGCTTTAAATATTTTTTGTTTGTTTGTTTCTAATATTTAATGCGGTTTTACTTCAATATTTTCAGGTTAATGAATGTGTAGTTTTTTTCAGTTAAAAATCTCGTGAAATTATTTGACTGTAAATTAAATTAATTTTGTTGTTGTTCCTAAATACCTAATTGTTCAATGAATTTTGCTTTATTGTTCTTCTTGAATTGAAACATTTTCCAAATACATCCCATTTAAAAAAAGTGTTTTTATCACTTTTCATTTCCTTATATATATGATTTAATAATCCACGAAGCAATTATAAAAAATAATAACAAGTTATTTATTTCAAAATTTAATAATTTTCTGACAAGAGCTTAAATTAAAAACATTTCCTGTTTCAACAATATAGGTTGGTCAAATAATATTTTACTAATTGAAAAAAAATAACAAAATAACCATTGAATGTAATACTAAAAAATTTTTATTATGGAAAAGTCATGTTCTTAAGGGTTTTTTAGTCCAGCCTTATTTTACTTTTTTCAACTATAGAAGTTCATAAAGTAACAAAAATGTTATTTGTAAAAAGTCTTATAAACCAATTTTTGATTAATAATATATTTTTTTAAAACGGAGCTAACACTGAAAGAAATTATTACTAGAGATTAGAATATTATTTAATGGTAAGCTAAGTTATATGAATTACAGCGTCCCACAAATGAATTCAAATTCCCTGGAAGATGATTCGGGCGGGATGAAACAACTGCTCTAGATTTTCTCTTTTGGGGGCACATAAAGGACGGAGTATTTGAACTACCAGTAAAAGATATTGAAAAACTCAAGGTCAGGATCACAGATGCTGTGTCTAGTGTGACAGATGAAACGTTGGGCAATACGTGGTGAGAAATGGAATACGGCATTGACATTCTTCGAGTAACCAAGGATGCTCACATCAAAATATACTGACGTATGTACTTGCATTAAAAATTCATAAATGTCTTTACAATATATTGAAACAAGCATATGCCTAATTGTATTATTTTTTTGCAATAAATTATTGTAATCAAAGAAAGACTTTCTGATAATCCTGCATTTTTTGAACTATCCATGAATGAAATTTGAAGGAGAAATGAATTCAAATGAATTACACTGAAGTGTTTGAGTAAAATATTCCACTTGTTCCTAGCGACTTATGAACCTTGACAGCTCATCTGAATCACATATATGTCATTTCATACTTTAAATTGAATTTTTTGAAAAATTATCTAAGGTTTCAAAAACTTTTTTGTCTGTTTGTAATGTTTATTTTTTTTTTCAAATTATTTAAAATAATGAATGTGCAGATATTTTTTATTTCAGCAAATCATTCAACTATATAATTTAGATTCTTTTTGTTCTTAATAAATAACTAATATCCAAAATCATGGGTGATCCAAAAATCATGAATGAGGTTAAACATTAATAATTCGTAAACGAATAAAGATTTTTTTAAAAATGCGGTTTGCATGAACGGATAGGAAAGAAACCAAATTTTTTATGAGGAAAGCAAAAAAGACTACTTGAATAAATGCAAATGTTCGAGCAAAGAAGAATGCTTCAAATTGCCATCATTGCTAATATTGAAAGATGCCTCCGTCAATATGTGCTTGCTATACAACAATAACTGTTGCTTAACCCTTAATTGGAAACGTAAAATATTAGTGTACAGCAAACCTCTTAACAATTTTCCCTAAAATGAAGATAAATATTTATTATTTTATACGGATGCACTAACAGGGCCAAATTTTTAATATAACAACAGAAACTTGAGTTTTGAAAATGTCAAATATTTTGGATTAACAGGTAACACATCAGTCTCCAAGGCTGCTATTTATAGTTAAGGATTAATACTGTGAACGGTGTTGTGTCTCGCCTGGCAAATATGATGCTGAATGACGTACAGTACATTGAACAGCTGTAAGCTTACTTGCAACTTGTAAACCACTTGTCCCATGTAAGCCATCTATTAAAAAAACAAAACTATTCAAGCATTCGTTTTTTCTTTCGTCATAAAAATCCATCTTTTTTTTTTTTCATCCGTTCTGTGCAAACATAATCTTTTTATCTTTATGAGTTTTCGAATTATTAATTTTTAAAATTATTCCTGACTGGTACTTGTATGAAGTTTGCTTCATATTTTCAATTCCTTAAATGCATCTATTATTTGTACTTGTTTTTATACCATTTCATTTCTGAAAATACGTTATTTAATAATCAACAGAGTGGTAAAAAAACTAAATAACTCGTCATTTACTTCAAAATATAACTAGTATTTCATTACAATTTTTGACAACATCATAACTTTTTTACCTTCGAAATAATTTGTTTTATTGCTCGAAAGTTTCTTGATTTTTTTTTTTTTTTTTTTTTTTTTTTTTATAGCGACGATATAATGTTTCTTGTTTCAATAATATTTTATGTACCATACATCAAGGAAATTTAGAGCAGCTTTAGTCAAATGAATTACATAGAAAGCTTTTAGTAATATATTTCTTTTTTACTTATGAACCTCAATCACTCATATGAAACGCATAAATTTCATTTCATGCTTTAAATTGCATTTTCGGTATAGATATTTTCAAACATTTCCAAATAACTTTTGTCTGTTTCTAATGTATAAACGTGTTTTTGGTTCAATGTATTTAATTTAACGAAGGTGCTGATTTTTTCAATTAAATATTTTAGCAAAATATCTGAATATATGTTGGGTGTCCAAAATTCCCGTGGGTCGCACAGCTTCCACTATTTTGTACAGGAAAATTTAACTTATTTCATGACATAAATAGTGCAAGTTAACATGGTAAATATTTTAATTCAGAAAGGGGTGGCAAACAGGTTGGACACACCTCAGTTTCTTCATGTTATAAATTCTTAAAATGCATCTTGTTGTTGTTGCTTTTTTATTATTATTTCTTCTCTTAATTTTCAGTTATTAACACTTTGCCTTCTGGCGACACCACAGTGGTGTCCTCGTAAAGAAACTTAATTTTAATCCGAAAATGCTACATTGGCACCAGAACTTTGGAATTAAAAGTTCCCTTTTATCAAGTACGTGAAGAAAAGATTTCACAAATTTTCGAATAAATTTGTTTCTAAATTATGGTGTCAATCAATCATTTCAATTTTACGAGTAGAAGTATTTTTAAGAGACATGCGGATGGCAAAGTGTTAAAATATAAGATTTAACACGTTGACGGACAGTAGGAACAAGTGCAGTTCGAAAATTGACACTATATGTTTTTGTAATTTTTAGAATATTAGAAGTATAGTTTTACTCTTTCTGCTTAAATAAACTTAATTTTGATTAATTCAGCACCTTTAATTAGGCTGCACTACTCCCTTCACAACCACGTCAGGGTGGCTAGTGGTCAGGGAAAAATACAGTCAAAAAAAGTGATAAACACCAGTATATTCTTATAGAAAAATTTATCTTGATTATTCGATCAAATAATCAATTTGAATTTTTCTATAAGAATATACTGGTACTCATCATTTCTTTACTGTATTTTTCCGTGACCACTAGCCGCCCTGCACGTGCATACTGAAGCTGCAACTCGTATAACAGGTGGAAAACGAACTTCAACCTAAAAAATTGTTTCCAAAACATGACACTGGGCTTCCACTTGTACGCCGGTAAATGCACATTTGTGCTGCTACAGCCGTAGTGTCTAAAAACGACCGTTTCGTTTTGGGCGGCTATAGCCGTCATGCCACATTGCGAACTTCGTTTTGGCGGCTATAGCCGCAAGTGTCCGTCAACGTGTTAATAAAAAACAGAGTTATAAAAAATAAATTACACGTCATTTATTTCAAAATATAGTTATTGGCATTACACGTTTTACAGAGCATCGTAAATTATTTACCTTCGAAAGAGTTTCTTTTATTTCTGGGAACTTTCTTAAACATTTTTTGTAGTAAGGATATAGCATTTCATGTTTCAACAATATTGCAGCGAGGAACGATGTAGGTGGCTTAGTCTAATAAATGACACCGAAATCTTTTATTTATTTTTTTACAGTGACTTATGAACCTCAATCACTCATGTGAATAACACAAATTTCATAACATGGTTTAAATCGCATTTTTGCTAAAAATACTTTTTTACGGTTAAAGTTACTTTTCTTTTGTTTTTAATGTTTAAACGGGTTTTTGATTCAATATATTTAAGCTAATGAATGTGCATTTTTTTTAATTAAACATCTCAGCAAAAACGTTTCACTGTAAGTAAGATTAATTTTGTTTTTGTTGTTGTCAATAAACAACTAATTCTATCATGAATTTTGCTCTAGTTTTTAAATTAAAATGTTTATAGATGAGGCTTAACCCTTTCCGGCACAGTGGTCCCACTCCGTGCACACCTAATTTTAATTCCAAACTTGCATTCAACACCAAGAATATTTAATAAAATTTGGTTTCTAGAATGAAAGCTTAGTAAGGAATTCTTATTTTCTAAAAAAGTAGTTTGTAAATTCCGGTGTCAGTCGGTAATTTCTCATTTTAAGAAACAGACTTTTCTGTGCCGGAAAGGGTTAAAAATAACTAATTTAAAAAATATATTCCTTTTCGAGTATTTTTATATTTGATTGTTCTTTTTCTTTCTTTCCTAAAATGTGCATTTTCTTTTTTGATTTGAAGATTTTTATTAAGAAATAACTCTTAGTACGTAAACTTATTTAAATGACATTGTTTTATTGCTTTTTAAATTAAAATTATGTTTATTTCAAAATTTCACTTTACCTAACATCTTGTAAAATAATTCCAAAATTAAAAGAATATAATGAAAGTAGAACTGTGTTTAAATTTGAGCCTAATGTATTCCACTGATAAATTATGATTGTTCGTAGGGTCCTTACTTTTCAGTATCACTATTTATGAATATCAAACGGATTTAAGAAGTAACACTGCATTAAAACCTCAAGAAATGTGTTATTTTAAGACCCGTACGAATACGATACACTTGGTTAAGTACAAATATTAATGTATTTATGTCACCTATATTCATTAGCAATTAATTTTCTATGTATAGTAAAACGTCGTTTCTCGAACTCCTCACTTGTACAGTGAAGCCTGTACAGTAAAGATTCTGTTCAATTGATTTCTCCTTCTCATTATATCCATCATTTTTCGTCTATGGTTGCGAATTAGAAATACATGTGGTATAGTAATCCGGGTGCTAACGAATTTCATGCATTTTAATACTCTTAAACAAAGAGATAACCTAGTTGGTATAGTGGACTAAAAAATACGGTCTCAAAAGTAAGACAAAAATGAAAAAGTTGGTCCGGACAGACAACTAAATTAATGTTACTACTTATCAAAGAATTTCCCCTTCCAAATCGAAAGTAAAAAAACACCGATAGATTGCCACCTACTTTTCACAAATCAAAAAATAACTTGACACTTTTCCGAATGTTTTTTTGTCATACAGGATATAAATTATATGATCGTACTCAAAAGATTTTATATAGAAATCGTTTAATAAAAAAGAAATTTCATATTTTTGTGAAAAGGTGACTTTAGAAAAAAACTCAAAATCGACATATTGCAGTGAGAAAGTCTCCGAATAAAATTTATTGAAAAGAGAACAAAATTTACAATGTTGGATTAAATAATTGAATTCGGATTCGTTATATGAAAATCTAACAATCGTCGTATTATTTGAAAACACGCTAAAAACTGCATACAAAATAAAATAAAATAGATAGATATAACCAGAAAATTCAAAAATCTGAAGGCCAGATGCATTGTGATCTGTCTTCGTCTACTCGAAACCAAATAGTATACGACCTTCTATCTACAATAGATAGTCCTGGCCATTGCCAACACACACATACACACACATACAAAGCTCTCTTTAATCATATAGATAAATTATTTAATCAACTTAAAAATTAATACTAATTCAGACGAAATCAACAACAAGTGTAGTTAAAGACTTGATGATAATAACAGAAAACTATGTGTTTCTAAATGTGTAAACTCCGTTTACACTCTCAAAGTTGCGTTGTATGTTTAACACTTAAAAGGCCCACAGATAATAAATTAAAACACAACTCTTTTATTAAAACATAAGGTTTGAACAAGAATTAGGTTCACGAAAGCTTTAATTTTATTATTGCCAAATTCGGTATATCTAACACTTGTTACTCTATTTTGCATTTAATTCAATAATTATTATTTCGTAATATAACATTATTTTTTTCTTTCAATTAACACGTAATCCAAAAAGAGAATAAATCATTTACAAACGTGTTTTCCATTACTGGGAAAACGTTGCTGATGAAGTAATTCAACGATCATTAACCATTTTCAAAATGAAGGAAAAAGAAAGTATCAATTCATCGAATATTTCACAGATATGAAAAAACATTCAAGCGCATTAGATAAATTATCTAATGAGCATAAATATTACAACGGGACGAATTAATTTGTGGTGCGCCATTTATATCTACACCACAAAATAGAGAATCTCTTCAAGAAAATTCCCCACTTTCCACCAGTGTGGCTATTAAAAAATTGAACTTATCGCAATCAATTTCGATACGTTACCGATGTTAAACGAAAGAACTCGTTTTTATTAACACGTTGACGAACAGTAGGAACAAGTGAAGTTCGAAAATTGACACTATATGTTTTTGTAATTTTTAGAATATTAGAAGTATAGTTTTACTCTTTCTGCTTAAATAAATTTAATTTTGATTAATTCAGCACCTATAATTAGGTTGCACTACTCCCTTCACAACCACGTCAGGGTGGCTAGTGGTCAGGGAAAAATGCAGTCAAAAAAAGTGATAAACACCAGTATATTCTTATAGAAAAATTTATGTTGATTTTTCGATCAAATAATCAGTTTGAATTTTTCTATAAGAATATACTGGTAATTATCATTTTTTACTGTATTTTTCCCTGACCACTAGCCACCCTGCACGTGCATACTGAAGCTGCAACTCGTATAGCAGGTGGAAAACGAACTTCAACCTAAAAAATTGTTTCCAAAACATGACACTGGGTTTCTACTTGTACGCCGGTAAATGCACATTTGTGCTGTTTTATCCGTAGTGTCTAAAAACAACCGTTTCGTTTTGGGCGGCTATAGGCGTCATGCCACATTGTGAACTTCGCTTTGGCGGCTATAGCCGCAAGTGTCTGTCAACATGTTAAAAACACATTATTGAATGAGGCTTTGCTTTTACCTTACGGAAAATCAATTTATATCATATTGTCCATTTTTTTTTAGTTTGTAAAACATGTTATATTACATCTGTATATTGAATGTTATTTCCTGATGCACAAAATTTAGAAACCAATCTAGAAACCAAATTTACGAAAAACTTTCATTAGGGAGAGTAGCTTCTAATGTTTTAACACATTCGCATCGGTATGTTTTTGAGAAATCTGATTTTTAAAACAATAGAGGCTTCTTCCCTTTTCTGAAATTCATTCGTAAATTGTTTCCCAGATAGTTTTCTAAAGTTTATGCATCAGTAAATGTAATTAAATATACGGATTAAATATAAAATGTCTTACAGTCTAAAACAAATATGGGCAACATGATATAAATACATTTTCTGAAAGGTATATGTAAAGTATGTTATGTAAGTATGTTACGGTAAAGTATGTTATGTAAGTATGTTACGGTAAAGTATGTTATGTAAGTATGTTAAGGTAAAGTATGTTATAACGCCATGCCCTTAAGCACTGATGTATTTTGAATAAAAACGAGAATTCTCGTTTCCCGTTGCGAATGTTTTAAAACAGGGATTTCACAAAATCATATCGTCGTTAATGTGTTAACAATATATATCGGAAATTTTACTCAAGTTTTTTAAAAATATTTCACACCAGAATTTTTATTTAAAACGATTTAATTTTTATTTAACTTAGTTTTGTGTGATTTGCATTTTATTTGTTTTATGACGAAACTTCTGGTTTAAATTGAAGTAGTTTCATCTGGTACCGGTCAAATGAGCTGTTGTCGGTATATTTAGTGTTAATATACACTACTTGACAAATGCTAAGTAATAATGAATTTGCGCAAAATTTCGTTTTATTAAGCCACGCATTCGTAGAAAAATCAATGGTAGAGGATGTTGTATAGCAAGGTATCTTGTCTGTATAAAAGGCAAAGCATCCACCTGGTTTCGTTCTTTAAAATGCAAGTAGTACCATTTGAAGGAGAAGTCACAGTGTCCGTTTCTGGAAATATAGCTATAAATTTCCTTTTTGGGCCACACGTATCGACTGTTAGAGGTCTATAAGACACCATTTGATTGCATACGATCACGGTTCAGCATTTGGATATCTCAAGATAGGGCAAATTGTCACTCACCAAGAGACCTGTCGAAGAGTGTTTTCTTGTGGTTTAAAAAGACATCTGGATGTGGAAGTGCTGCGAAAAGGCATTCTAGAGGTCGTGGTAGGATAATCACACCTCAATAGTATCGATATATATCTACCTAGCAGCCAAGAGAAACATAAATGATACTCCGGATCAGATAACCTCAGCCCTTGCAAACGATCTTTATTATCTGCGAGAACCATTTCTCGCTCGCTCTGGCGATTAAATAATGTTAGCTTAGATGCAACGCAGCTTTTTATGCGCATTCCACTATGAGCATATCATCGCAGGGAAAGTGTACTTTGGTGTAAAGAGCATATTCGTTGGCATCAGGGACAGTGGTCCAGAATCATGTATTCTAATGAACCTCACTTCATGTTAATCAGTGATTCTGGACACCATCTAGTGAGGAAAGATAAATAAATTCATTCTTATCATCAGTATGTCGAAGAAACAGCTAATTAGGGCCGGGGAGTGATTCTGTGAGCGGGTATCACGCACAGTGACAGAATTATGCTTCACATATTTGAAAAAGGTGTAGTGACATCGCAATGTAATTGCCGGAATTTATGTTCATGGATAACAATGCCCGCCTACATAAGACAGCTGAAATGTACCTCACACTAACAAGATACGATATTGAGAGTATGGCATGCCTTGCTTATTCTCTAGACATAAATCATATAGAGCATTCCTAGGATGCATTCGGTAGACGTATTTTTCATAGACAGACTTTTCCTCGAACCGTAAAGGAACTGAAAATCGCCCACTAAAACGTATGGGACAGAATTCTCCAAGCTCTCATAAACTGTTTAGGGAGAAGCATGCACAAACGATTCAAAATGTGCATCAGTGTCGAGAGAGGTCAGACTCTATACTCACCGATTCATATGTGCTCATTTTTTGGGTAGAACAAGCATTTGTCTTTACTGTTGAAAAATGCTGTAAAAAGCATATTTTGTTCTTTTAATCATCTTGCTTTGCCATGTGATAATATCTGTATCGTTTTGCATAATAAATGTACTTCAGGACCGACCTTTATCAAATATGTACTAAGTCTCATTTCTTTAAACGATGTCTATCATTAATTATGACGAAAATGTCTCTGTTCCTTAGCAATTGTCAAGCAGTGTAAATTGAAAACAAATCGAAATTTGGATTACAGGTTTTGTAAAAAACAAACTACTCTAAAATACACGAAGAATCTCAGAGTAAACGGAAAAAATCGGGATGTCGACTAGTCTAAGGTTTGAACATCAATCACGGTTACTAAAGCTTTAACCCTTAATTGCATAGTGATGTAAATTTCCATCACTGTTTATTTAACTTTTAATAAATAAATCAATTTCTTCGCCACCACTATATTTATATAGAAATATTAATCCAGTCAATTTCCCGTGAACGATGTTGCTGAACAAAGTTAAAAATCTATCTTAAAATTTCTGGTGAGTAATATTTAATATATGTATAAAAAACACAATTGTAAAAGAAAAACTCATGCAAAGAAGGGTTAATTTATAAAGTTTTAACCAAATAAATTACATCTAATTCTTATTGCTCTCTTTTGTAGGTAATTCAAAGATTACTGTTTTGCAATACAAAATTGTTTTTTGCTCATTTTGAAAATGGTTAACGATCGTTGATTTATCTCATCCAGCAATTACATCCATGTCACACCCACAACACATGATAATTCTCGTTAAATTTGCTTAAATTCTTTGAAGTTTCAGGAAATCGATGTTGTATGTTATGATAGATAATTATTTGATAAATATTATAATACTTACTGTAATTTCCGGCGTATAATCCGCGAATCAAACATGTTTCGACCCAGAAGTTTGATTTTATAAAATGTAACTTACTAGGTCGATTTCTGGTCGAAAGAACATTGTTTGGTCAGCTGATTCGACGCTGGAAATTACGGTAAATTAAACATTTATGTACAAATCTAATTTATGTATAAATGTATCAGAAATGCCTCCATGTTTTTTGTAAACACTTTTCCTTCTGGAATTGTTGGTAAGAATTCGGAATTTCTCAATTAAAAATGCGTCCAAACTAGTAAAACTCTGTCAGATACAAATTAAGTAAGCATTTTAGTAAAATGTGGGAGAATCATCTCCGGTTATTCCTATATATTTTTTACCCCTTCGCGATGAGCGTCCTTTACAGAATTTTTAATCTTTTACCACCGGTTTTTCAAAACAGAAATTTGCGCCTAATTGAATCGCAGAAATGCTAGGATTAAATAAGGCAAAGCTTACAATAAAAATTAACTGGTGGGAATAATGAAGGATTCTGAGCATGTTATGCGTCACGTATACGTGTCGCTCGTCCCCAACGGGTTAATAGTATAAACTATATCATATAAATGCGTTTACAATTTTAGGTGCAAAAAATGGATGCATTAAAAACTACATTATATATTTTTAATATATTTTACATTCAACAAAGTTTTTGTTTATTAATTGTCAATTTAAATTTTCAAATAAAAGATTTGACACTTTATTCTTATAAACAATATATAAAGAATTTCTGAAAAGACAAATGCGTTCGATGCCTCAAATTTTATACATTCAAAGAATTTTGTTCCTTAATTTTGTTTCAAAGAAATAGACCTTCCATTTTTCAAGCTAAATATTAAGGAAAAACGAATCATTATTTTCAGATACCAATTACTGCAGATTAAACAATTCTTTATCGTGATTTCTTTTAGAACCAACTTCCAGAATGAAATGAAAGTATTTTGAAGGTATTCTTTTTTGGAAGATTTTCTTTTAGAGCGAAATTTTTCTTTTTAAGTTTGGATTAACTTTCCTTTTTCTTTTCAATAATTTCTTTTTGGTTTCCGAAACAAAAAACAAAAAAGAAACTTAAACGTTCTGCTGTTCAAATTAACTAAATTAAACGTGAAAGTATATATTTACTTTTCTTTCAGTCACACTTTGTAAAAGTGGACAAAATAACATTTACACACTTTTAAACAATATTCTTGACAATATTATTACAAACTTATTACTGAATATATTATTATTAATTACTGTAATAATAACTTTTAGAGAAAAAAATATAATTTTTGGTTTGATCTTTTGCTTCGCGGCCAATTTTTACGTTTTTCCATACCAGTGTTTCTGAACAGAAAAAGTTGCCTTGTTTAATCCAAAGTTTTTGATGATTAATTAAGAAAAGAAATTCTCTTGAATCGCAATACTTATGCTTTTGTGAAACAAAACGTAAAGCAATTTTTAAAAAAAAGAACACTTCTTAAACGGAAATAGTTAGTGATGAAAAAATCAAAACGAAAGCCATATAATGATGTAAAACTTACTGAAATGGAAATGAAAACAGAGAAGGGACGTAAAAATACAAATAAAAATAAGGATCGTCCCAAAAGAAATAATTATGTCACTATCGTGTTCGAGATCTACTCCCAAATACGCAGAAGCGAGTTGCAAATACGATGCATTAAATAAAATGTATAACAAGTAATTTTGGAAGACAAAAATCAATATAACTTCAAGTGAATGTTTCTTAATAAACAACTTGACTGCAATTATACAAAAAAATCATGTTATGAGTCCCATCTATACTTTACACTGGACAAAAATTTAAGACGGGACTTGCCGATTAACATTGCTTAACTTGCACATGATAGTACTTAGTGTGATAACCACATCCAATTTAATCGAAGTTGTTGTCATTTGAAAGGATTTATATATAAAAGAATGGTGGCATACGCACATGATATTTTTAGATTGGAATTGTTTGTCCAAACTGTAGAAACACACATTTCAGAAAGTGGAAAATACGCCTTGACAACTTCTACTAAAGGAATGAGACTAGGATGCATCTATTTAAAAATGGCTACATACCGATTATAAAATTTGATTCATTGAGAGGAATTTGGACAAAAATGAATCGCCAAGCATCTTGGAAGTGTACAATTATCCCCAAGCTAACGTTAGTTAACTTTTCTCACTCGTCTAATACAACTCGTCCAAGCGAATATTGCCAAGTTCTAGAATGTAGGCTTACCATTGTTTGAACCAAGACCTCCTTACCATAGTATCAGACCTCTCAATCAGCAAGTTGCCTTTGACCGCTATACTTGTCCTGCTACTAGCGCCATCAATCGTCAGTAATAGTATTTACGACACGAAATCACACGAAATTTTATCACAGCTCCATTTGTTCTATGCATTTGCTTATGAACTTGTAGTTTTCCTACCACTAAAATTTTATAGTAAATTTTATCTTATTAAATTGACAAGATCGTGTGATTACATGACGAAAAAAATTCCATTAAATTTTAGTGGTAAGAAAAAAGCGTAAGAGTTGGCAGCTATGCGGTAGCATACCAGCTAGATTTTTCTCTATTATATTTTTGGATACCAGTTTTTTAGTAGAGACAATTTTGTTTTGTTTGATCGGAGAATTCTGGGATTTAAAAGAACGACATTTTCTCTAAAAATATACTGGTGTTCAAAAAGCCCGAAACATGGCAACTGTGCGGTAGTATCCACCAGGCGGCGATACTTTCCGGAGAAAGTCAATTAATAAGTTGGCAATTACCGCGGACATTTTCTCCCATAGACTTTCTCCGGATTGTCAAGTCTGATCTATGATAAGGGAGTCTTGGTTTGAACTATACATTCTGCCGGAACACAGTATGAGCGTACACCGACCGCATGTCGCCACTCTCGCATAGAGGCACCCTAAGTGAGACAAGTCAACATTTATTAATTTAGAGACAATGTCAGGAAGGCCACGTTTTTGTCCAAATTCCTCTCAACCAATCAAATTTTATTGATCGGATGTCGCTATTATCTTATATATAAAGCACGCTGGATGATCATCGTTCAAGATTTTATCCAAAATTCTCTCAACCATTGAAATTTTATTCCTCGTATGTCGTCACATTATTATTTATAAAGGCACTCTAATTGTTCATCACTCAAAATTTCGTTTTGTTTTTATTGTTTTTATTGAGAACATACATCTGACTTGTGTGCTTGACCGCAACCTACGTTATACATGGCCGGTGCATGACGTTTGAAACGTCACATGGAGTGGATCAATTTTACACGGCGATTGGTGCAAAACGGAAGGGCGCGCCGCATTGCACCAATCGCTGTGTAAAAATGATCCACTCCATGTGACGTTTGAAACGTCATGCACCGGCCGTGTTTAACGTAGGTCGCGGCTTGACATCAAGTGCCCGCTTATAAGTCATCGTCAATATACAGGGACGAGATAGCCACAAGGAAATTTACAACACCAGAGAGTTACATCCGGGAGCTTCACAAAGTGTGTGCAATGGAGCTGGTCGAACCCGCCGACCTGACTCCTACGCTCACAAGCGATTAGCGGAATGGTGTCTTAAGCACTCGGCCAAGGAGGCCCCCAAAATTTCGTTTAAAATCCTTTCAACCAGTCAAATTTTATTTCTTGTATGCCATCTCTCTCATATTTATAAAGACAATTTATTGCTCAACGCTCACGTTTGAAACGCAGTTGATAATTATATATTAAAATATTTGACGTGTTCTTGTAAAAATCTATACACAATACGATGCATCATTTTAGCTGAAAACATTCCCTGGTAAATTAGAAGTGTAGTGTAAAATTATATTCAGATCCGCTTAGTGGTTGTTGCGACAATTGAGGAAATACATGCATACATGCACACATAATAACCAAAAACAGGAGCTTATTTTTAAGACACTTAAAAATAATTGTTTGAGGGTCAATCAAATATAAACCAGATTTTTAAAAACAAAATCAATATTGGTGACATAATATTTTTCCTACATATTATCCTTATTTTAAAGCACGTTTTTAGGTAGGTAATTTTTATTCGATCATCAATGAAAGAGTGGGGCTGCTTGTCAAATCAACTGCGCCAAACACCTCATCGTTTGAATTGTGCTTACATGGATGATTTCTAAGTTCCCTTATCTGTAGCACAAACATGTGATAGTTGCAGGGTAGCACGTATCACCTGAAAGAATGGTAACCGTTCCAAAGTCGTTAGGTACGTTACTTAAGGTTTGTTTTAAGTTAAATCTACCGTATAGGATCCAGAATTGACAACAAAAATTACAACATTCTTGTTTATAAATCCTCGTCTTTTTTTTCTAGATTCACACGTTGTGCCTCGATAATAGCTGGCAGTATTTGCTGCATTACCATAAGGTTGCAAAAAGCTCATGGATGATTTCAACCGTCGCACTTGTCCGAGGATGCATTTAGCCTCGTTTTCAGCAGCTTCGCATCCTTCCAGGAATTTCCCATGACAAAAATTTCAGGTGTTTTACACCTTCCACAATCAATTGATAACCCGTTGCGCAGGTTACATTTCTTATTTATTTATTCTCAGTGGCATAGCAAGGATAGGGGTCCAGATGCTCAAGATACCACTGATTTCTTAAAGTCATTTTCGCCTTGCTTAATCACTGAAAAGTCTGAGATTCGGGAAGCCGAAGAATATTTCTTTAAAATAATGGTATCCAGACCCAACAAACACACAACTTGTAGACCAATGGCTGTAACGTTAGTCAATGCGCAAAGTTCTTGATAGGGCACACTATCATTGGCAATAACCTCTCCGTCAAAAAGTGCCCTGACGGCCACAATGAGGCTGCATAACAATTGGTCGTAAATACATTAAAATGCGAAAAAAAGGTTTAGTCATTAGAAAATTTTAAATATTTTCACTGTCATTGTAACTGTGCACCTTTGTTCTTGTTCAGCATAATATAGAGAGCATACCTTCAAATAACTAGTTTCTTTATGACCACCCTGTATGTTACTAAACATGTAATCATTGTAGAATAAAAAACATCACAATAATCTTCCTTAAATACACAAAATTCTTTAGCTGCAGATAAAAAAATGAAAAGAATTTTTTTATTATATTTCTACTTCCCGAAACAGAGGTTGCTTTAGAGCAAACGCGGAAATTTTAAAGAAATGAGTGTTCTTTATTTCTACATTTTGCACTTCGGATGACATCAGTCACAATAATTAATTACATTAAAACAAAAAAAAATTAAAAGACTTCTAGAAACCCAGTTAAAACTCCATTAAAATATTTTCCTCTTAGATGCATTACAGTCATTAGTAAATTTACTGAAATGAAAATTTGTCTTTTGCGATTCTGAATGAAAACATATTTTTCTTTTGAAGTAATCATTTAAGATATAGCGATTGATTTTATTATGTAAAGTAGAAATGACAAAATAGGTAGCGATTATTGATTTTTAAAAAGTTGAAAAAAGCTCGAAAAAGTTGTCATAGTAAATGTTACTTATAATTACTATAAAATCTATTGTGAAAACGAAAAGCCTTTTTATTGGGAATTGACAAGAAAAACTGAAAGTAGCAAAAGGGAAATTAAGAAAAGGATAATAAATGTTAAAATAAAACTAGTAAATTAAGGAACTAAAACACACATACGAAGCAGTATTTTATAATTATATTTACAATACTTTTTTGACATTATTATGACAATATTATTTACATATGTATTCCATTAGCGTCTTTAGCGCATATATGCGTGCATTGCAGGAATTTATTTTTTCTTTAGAAATCTCGAATCCGTACCGGAAATTCCGAAAGAAGAATTTTTAATTTATGTAAAAATGAAACATCTGTCAATAAATAAAGTAAAAAGTACTATTAAGAAACTCTGTATAAACTCGGAATTTCTGAATTAAAAAAAATCTTGAAATGCACGCATATATACCGGGTGATTATAATTAAAGTTACGATTTCAAAAATCGATACTTTTAAAACTACTGGTCAGAATGACTTGATATTTTAGCAGAACAATCGTGAGGCAATGGAATTTTGTTTGGTGAAGGAAAAAAAATAGTTCCAAATTGTGCCGATAGATGGCGTTGTCAGGGTAATGTCAGGGGAAAGACCAAAAATGTATTCTTGAACCCTTTCCGGCGCGGAGTAAATTTGTTTGCAAAATGATGAAATAATAGACTGACACCGGAATTTACAAACGAATCCATTAGTAAAAAGAAACTTGCTTATTTTTCTGGTTCTTAATGAAAGGAAAATTTTAATTAAATACCGGGTGATTATAATTAAAGTTACGATTTCAAAAATCGATAACTTTAATTAAAACTACTGGTCAGATTGACTTGATATTTTAGCAGAACAATCGTGAGGCAATGGAATTTTGTTTGGCGAAGGAAAAAAAAAGTTTCAAAATGTGCCCATAGATGGCGCTGTCTGTGTTCACATTGTCTGAAGATATGCAAATTACTAATACGTGACATGCGCACCGCAGACATAGCAACCATAAAAATGCAGAGCAGCAGCTCTTTGCCTGAATGCTTCATCATGACTCTGACTATGAAGGATCGCGCTCTGCTCTTGAAGCTTTTTTATAAGAACGATGACTGTGCACTTACAGCTATTAGGAAGTTTCGGACATTAAAATCCATAAAAAGGTCCAATAGCAACAAATGGTCTGCAAAAAATGACTGCTAAATTCGAAGAGACCGGTTCATTTGACGTTAAACGGGGTAGAGGAAGGAAACCAGTTTCAGCTGCGGCAGTGGAAGATGTGGCTACAGCATTACAGGAACATACTGACAGTGATGCTGGAATCAGCAGTGCAAGGGGGATTGGCCGAATGCTGGATATGCCGAACAGCACGGTGCGTATAGTCCTACGGAACGTCTTACGCTGTTATCCGTACAAGATAACTCATGTGCAGGAGTTGCTACCTGCTGACCTGGAAGCACGTCAATCTTTTGCACTACAATTTCTTGCCCGGATGGAAGTGGACAACGGATGGCCATGGAACATTCTGTGGTCTGACGAAGCCCGCTTTCATTTGAAATGTTCTGTAAATACGCAAAATTGCAGGATATGGGCGACCGAGAATCCGTCCCAGCTGCAGCCATTACCTCTTCAGTCTGAAAAGGTCACTGTATGGTGCGGAATAACGGCAGCGTTTATCGTCGGTCCATTTCCCTTCGAGGAGATCACACCTGCGGGTCCCATTACCTGCACAGTTACTGGCAAGCGGTATGAAGCACTTTTGCGTAACCATGTTCTTCCGGCACTTCAACAGCGTCAGTGTGTGGATCGCATAATATTCATGCAAGATGGCGCTCCTCCGCACATTGCTACTACTGCGAAGCAGCTACTGAGTGATAATTTTGGAGATGATAGGATCATAAGCCGCCATTTTCCAACAACGTGGCAGCCACGTTCACCCGAGTTAAACCCGTGTGATTTCTGGCTTTGGGGGTACCTGAAGAATGTTGTTTATAGCGGGCGGATTCAGAATCTAGCCGACTTGAAGGCAAGCATCACACAACACACCCATTGCATTAGTACAGATACCCTCCGCTCTGTTGTGGAGCATGCCGTTTTGCGCTTCCAATTAGTAGCGGAACAAGGCGGAGGGCATATTGAGCAACTTATGCCTTAATAATCAGTAAGGTGTTTGTTCCATGAAGCTCTTTTTTTTTTCATTTTTTGTCATTATCGCTGTAAACACGTAGTCTTGTCTTTTCGCTAATAAATTCTTAGTAAATCTCTGAACTCTATTTTTTCCTTTTGGCAACATCATTCCTATGTTTAACCCTTTAACGGGCGGTGGTCATAAAAAAGGACACCCAATTTTAATTCTAAAACTGACAAACGGCACCAAGAATATTTAATCAAAATTTTCCTTTCATTAAGAACCAGAAAATAAGCAAGTTTCTTTTAACTAATGGATTCGTTTGTAAATTCCGGTGTCAGTCTATTATTTCATCATTTTGCAAACAAATTTACACCGCGCCGGAAAGGGTTCAAGAATACATTTTTGGTCTTTCCCCTGACATTACCCTGACAACGCCATCTATCGGCACAATTTGGAATTATTTTTTTTCCTTCGCCAAACAAAATTCCATTGCCTCACGATTGTTCTGCTACAATATCAAGTCATTCTGACCAGTAGTTTTAAAATTATCGATTTTTGAAATCGTAACTTTAATTTTAATCACCCGGTATATATATATATTTAAACATTTCTGCAAAATTTGAGCTGAATTAAAAACACCGTTTTAGGCATATCGTTTTTATTCATACGCAAACGTACATATTAGGGTGGACCGAAAAAACATTTTTTTTGGTTCGCTATACCGCGGAAAACTTGGCTTTAGGGTTGCTTAGTAAAATAAAATGAAAAAAAAATAATTTTAGCGGCAGAGCAGCTCAAATAAATTTATTGAAAAGCAATAGTTTTCTTCCTTTTTTTTTAAAGCTATAAAAGAAAAATAACCGCTATAGTGAAACATCTTTAAAAGAAAGATATAAAGATACATTATAATAAAAAAAGAAGCAAAATTACTTCATATGAGGTAGCGCAAAGCATTTAAAATCCTTATTTAAAATCCTTAAATTAACGCAATCAAGTTGTATTCACTCAGTGAATGTTGTCCGGATTGTGGGCCGGGTCTTTTTTTCTGTTTTGATTCGCTATACCGAAAAAGACTTGTGTCTAGGAAAAAAAGCTAAAGTAAGACTAAGTAAAATGCAAAAACAAAATAAATAAAATTTTACTTCTGGTGGTGGCGCAAAAAGCCTAAAATTTGAGAAAAATTGGCCTAAAACTAGCGTTTTTTTCTCAAATTTTAGGCCTTTTCCATAAAAATATGCAAGTCATAAAAATATACTGACAATTTCATAGTCAGATTTCTTATCATCACTGCAAAATTTACGTTACACTAGGTTTTTATATACTAGGGGAGAAATTTGGAAAAAACGTAACTTCTGATTTGAAATACTATTGAACATGGAATAAGTTTATGCTACATGTTATTGTGTGCATGATAAAGCAAAAATATTATACAAAATTTAAAACAAACATTGTGTTAAAGTAAATAAACATTTCATAACAAAGAGAAATATTCAATAATAAAGGTTTAATTAGCCGTTTCAGGAGCGAAGTACTTCTATGGTTAAAATAATTGTACACACCAGGATTTACGAAAAAAAATTATTTGTAAATAAGTAATAGTTTTTCATCACGTATCATATTATAAAATCAAAATGTTATTTCAAATTTCTGGTGGTATGGTGGATTTAGGGATTAAATGAAGTGGGATATTTAGTAACCAAACCCCCTTAAAAGGGTTAAAGGAAATAAATTTACTCAAAGCTACTTATAAAAATTGAATAAAATTGCTAAATACTTTCACAAAATGCATTTCCGTAATTTTATGTTTGAAAATATATCGCTATTTAAAAAATGTTGATATGCAATATTAATGTGATGATGAGGTTTTTGATGAGATGTGATGTTTTGATTTTGAATTGCTTTTTTGGCTTGCCTCTGTTATTATTAGTATTATGAAATATCTTGAATTTTTAAAAGCGTAACAAAATATAAATACGATACGAACCCGCTCGTAAAAAATTTGTTAGCGTGCCCTGTGAACAATCAATGTATTTCTTCATAATTATCCATATTTTAAAGTTGGAGAGTATTGAAGACCCACCCTTCACACACGAATAGAATATAACAAAATCCAAAAATATTCATCTTTTACAGTGGTCCACGAGTACTAAATTTTCAGCTTGAGTGAAATAGGATTCGACATTAGTTTATCGTTTTTGATCCCAAGAATACCTCTTCTCTAAGTATTAAATATTCTACGCATTACAAAGTTCTCTGTAAAAAAACATGATTTCTTGAACAAAAAATATGTAATTCCCCAAGAATCAGTTTTTAAAACCGCAATCGTTTTATTTAACACAGACTTTCAGTATAGTTATGCCGGTGGTAATGTTAGCTAGGGGTAATTTTGAGCGGTGACCAGTTTTTTTTCTCTTTTTCTCTTGACTGTATAGATATCGAGATTGTTTTCGATTGTATAAATTGTTTCAGGATTACACCCGTCAGCAAACTGCTGTTCGTATCCGATTTGACCTTATCAAAAATCGTCTTCGATGGAAGACTATCTATGAATCCAACAGACGCAGACTGTTGTTAAGGATTTAGTTGAAATGTGTTTATGAATTCGGTTTGTCTGGCCGTCCGTCTGAATGTACGTTCTCTAACTTGCGTACATATATTCTTACTTCCATACAATTACCTTTTTTTATTTAGATTTAATATGGCATGTACAATATTGAAAATAAAGTGTGTAGAATTTATTATTCGTTTACAGAGACTCTCAAAACGTTTCTGTTTCATTATGGTCTATATCGGGAAAATATTTTGCAATGTATTTTAATGATGTTACTCTATTAGAAACATATTAAAATTTAAAGACATGCATGACTGTGGTGCCCTTAAAAAATTGACTGTAGAATATGGTGCGCATCCCTTTTATCGTTCATTTACAGGGACACACAAAATAATTCGGTTACTGTCTATGAATGATAATTGCTGGAGGTGCGATTTCAGTTTGGTATGCATTTTTAAATTTAACTAGTTTGTTGCATAATACTTGGTGTGTATAAATTCTGTACATCATAGGCAGGGCTACACACAGTAATTCGAGTCCATTTCAGTCTATTGATAGGGAATTCCTGAAAGGGAAGTTTCAACTTTGTTATGTGTTTCGTAACTGAAGTAAATTCCACATACTGTGCAGCATATATACAAATCTATAGAATACATACAAGGCTTAACAAAACAATTTGAGTACTTTTCTGGCACTGGACGTAACTGCTGAATTTAGTTTTTTAATTGTGTTATGCGTTTTAAAAAAAATTTTCACGATATTATATTTCATCTTATTAACCCTTTCAGGCACAGTGGCTCCGGGCACACCTAATTTTAATTCCAAACTTGCATTCGGCACCAAGATTATTTTAATACAATTTTGCTTCTATATTGAAAGCTTAAAATAAGGAGTTTTTATTTTCTAAAAAAGTCGTTTGTAAATTCCGGTGTCAGTCAGTAATTTCGCATTCTACGAACAGAATTTGTCTGTGCCGGAAAGGGTTAAACAGGGAAAATTCGTTACAGTATTCTGAATGTGCTGGAAAGTGTTTCACAAAGTACGTTTGACGCATTATTTTTCTTTCGTTACCTCTCTTGCTGTTAGTTATATGAATCAGCTTGAAGTTGGTCTTTTTTATGTAGTTGTTTTTGCTTAAAATACAGCAATCAATCATCTACATGATATGTACTATACTGAACCTCTTGCGTTTATATGGCAAATATAAAAAAAAACGGAAATCATATTATCTTTGTTGTGTGTATTTGTTTTATTGAAAAAAATTTCAGTTGGGAAGATGTGATTTATTTAACCAATACCGATTTAATCCATGTTTGATTATTATTTTTTTTTTTGGAGGAAAAAATCGTTTAGGTTTAAAATAAATTGAAAGTAGTTGTCCAAATGTCCAAAATTATGTTTTATTGAAACTTAACAAATATGACAATTACTGAAATGTAATATAATTATTTTAGATAATATCAATATTTAAATGGTTCATAGCTTTCCTGAAATTTCCCAGTTTTGCTTCTACTATTTTAAAACGAAATTCTTTATGGCATATTTCTATTTCAGAAAATGAAGGAATATAACACAAAGATTGTAGATTTTAAAAAGTGGTAGCAAAATTAGCAAAAATTACGAACGCTACGAGGCCTGTATTAATTATAATAGCCAATGGAATTTAACCCTTAATTGCCTAGTGATGTTAATTTCCATCACTGTTTATTTAACTTTTAATAAATAAATCAACTTCTTCGCCACCACTATATTTATATAGAAATATTAATCCAGTAGATTTCCCGTGAACTATGTTGCTGAACAAAGTTAAAAATCTATCTTAAAAATTCTGGTGTCCAATATTTAATATATGTATAAAAAAACACAATTGTAAAAGAAAAACTCATGCAAAGAAGGGTTAACCAAAAAATAATTTCAGTATTTATTAAAATTTACCTTATTTAATTACCTTATTTACCCATTTTTTAATGTGCCTTGAGTGCATATATTGCAAACAAACAGCAAAAAGTGAATTTTGTGAACCTGAAAATGTAATCATCCATACATGCTGACTAGATCTTTGTTGAAATAGCAAAATCAGATTCAGGGTCTCGCAAGCCATAAAAATATACTCAAAAGATTCTTAGTCAGATTTTTTTACATCACTACAAAATTTACCTTACACTAGGTTTGTATATACTATGGGAGCAGAATGGAAAATTCGTAACTTATTTTGCTGATTTAAAAAACAGTTGAATATGCAGAAAGTTCATGGTACATGTTATTGTGTGCATGATAAAGCAGATATACTATACAAAATCTAAAAGAAACATTATCTAAAAGTAAATAAAAGTCTTATAACAAAGAGAAATATGAATGTTTCATTAGCCGTTTCAGGAGCGAGGTACATCGATTGTTAAAATAATTCTAAACACCAGGATTTACGATAAAATGTATTTGAAAAAAAAAAAAAACATTTTTTTCATCACGTACATTGTAAAAACAAAATGCTATTCTAAATTTCTGATGGTTCTGTGGATTTAGGTATTAAAATGAAGTGGGATATTTAGTAACCACAAACCCTTAACCCCTTCGGGACCAGCGGATTTTACACAAATTTTATTCAGTTGGCACCTCTTTTTTTAAAAAAGCTATCTTTACTTAAATTATCACAAAAATGCTCTAATTAGAGAAAGCAAATATTACTTTTATTTTTTACTGGTGCCTAAAACAAATTATGTATGCTCTTTTTGAGGGTGCATATATGCACCCATGGTCCCGAATGGGTTAAAGGGGGTAAAGGAAATATATTTACTCTTAGCTACTTATAAAAATTAAATAAAATTGCAAAATATTTTCACAAAACGCATTTTTGTAATGTTATTTTTGAAAATATATCTTTATTTAAAATATGTTGATATGCAACATTAATGCGATGATGAGATTTTTGATGAGATGATTTGATTTTGATAGCTCACCTGGCTTGCCTCTTTTAATAGTAGTTTTATGAAACATCTTGCATTTGTAAAACGTAACAAAATATAAATACGATGCGAACCCACTCCTGAGAAATTTGTTACGTTCCCTGTGAATGATCAAAGTAGTTCTTCTGAAGTATCCATATTTTAAAGTTTGGAAAGTACTGAAGAACCCCCCCCCTCTCCTCACACAAAAATAGAAGATAAAATATCTTCAAAAAATGCTGCAAATTTTATGAGTGTTGCCAGTGAGCTACTTTTTAAAAATTCAGATTGCTTGATTGGCACAACTTTTTTGAAAAGGTATAATTCGCCTTCTTTTCGCCTTACTTAATCTGTCATTAAATAAGGCAAAATTTACTTTCTCAAAAAACTGGTAGCAATAAAAAAAAAACTGAATTTTAAAAAAAATTAGCCCACTGGGAACACTGTATTTTATCGTAGACCACGAGTCGTAAAATTTCATATTTAGTGAAAAATGGTTCGACATTATTTTGCTGTTTTTGTTCGCAAGAACATGTCTTTCCTAAGTGGTAACTATTTCACAAATTACAAGTTCACTGTACGAAATACTTGGTTTTTTGATGTTTAAAAAAGACCTCCTCATAAACGGCATTAAAAGTCCAATCGTTTTATATAAGATACACTTTCTATATAGTTATTCCGAAGGTAAATTTTATAAATAGGTAATGTTGAGCGATGGCGAGTTGTTTTACTCGTTTTCACTTGACTGTATGGATATATCGATTGTTTTCGACTGTATAAATTTTTTACGATGTCACCCGTAACCAAATTGCTGTTCGTATCCAATTCGATCTTATCAAAATTCGTCTGCGATGGACAAAAACAGTCTATCTATAAATCCGTCAGAAGCAGACACACACTGTTTGTAAGACTTTCCAACATAGTTGAAATGTGTATATGAATTCGGTTTGTCGGTTCGTCCGTCTGAATGTACGTTCTGTAACTTGTGTACACATACTCTTACTTCCGTACAATTATGTTTGTTGTTAACATTTTCTATCGCATGCACGGTATTGAAAATAAAGTGTGTAGCATTTATAGTTCGTTTACAGGGGCTCGCAAAAGATTTCTGTTACATTATGTTCTATAGAGAAAATCATTTGCAATATATTTTAACTAGATGGAACCCGTCGAAATTTGACGGCAAAAAACTTGATAGTACCATAAAAATAAAATTCATAGCTGCTTTAAAATGTTTGAAACTTTTGCAGAATAATTCAAATAAATAAAAAACCCACTTTGAATTAAAGCTAGGTTGAAGAACAGCAATTGGCTAAGTTTCACTGGCACATGCACTCGCAGAATTTCTTTCATCTGACACATTTAGCGCTGTTGTGCAAGTAAATGGTAAGTGCCCCCTTGGGGGGGGGGTAAAGTAGGGGATGGACACGGAACATGCATAATATGATTAAGTGGTCACAGACCTTTCCAACGATATGTAACATGAGGGTTTTGTGCTAAATTTAGAAAAGTACCTCTTTGGGGGGGGGGGCAAAGTGGGGAGATGGACATCAGAGATATGCATATGATTAAGCAGTCACAGACCTTTCCAACGATATATGACATGAGGGTTGTATGCAAAATTTAGAAAAGTACCCCCTTGGGGGAGGGTGGGGGGCAAAGTGGGGAGATGGACATTGGAGATGCATAATATGATTAAGCGGTCACAGACCTTTCCAACAATATATGACATGAGGGGTGTCAACAAAATTTAGAAAATTGACCCCTTGGGGGGGGCAATTGAGGAGATGGACATTGGAGATGCATAATATGATTAAGCGGTCACAGACCTTTCCAACGATATATGACATGAGGGTTGTCTGCAAAATTTAGAAAAGTACCCCCTTGGGGGAGGGTGGGGGGCAAAGTGGGGAGATGGACATTGGAGATGCATAATATGATTAAGCGGTCACAGACCTTTCCAACAATATATGACATGAGGGGTGTCAACAAAATTTAGAAAATTGACCCCTTGGGGGGGGGGGGGAATTGGGGAGATGGACATTGGAGATGCATAATATGATTAAGCGGTCACAGACCTTTCCAACGATATATGACATGAGGGTTGTCTGCAAAATTTAGAAAAGTACCCCCTTGGGGGAGGGGGGGGCAAAGTGGGGAGATGGACATTGGAGATATGCATATGATTAAGAAGTCACAGACCTTTCCAACGATATATGACATGAGGGTTGTCTGCAAAATTTAGAAAAGTACCCCCTTGGGGGAGGGGGGGGGCAAAGTGGGGAGATGGACATTGGAGATGCATAATATGATTAAGCGGTCACAGACCTTTCCAACAATATATGACATGAGGGGTGTCAACAAAATTTAGAAAAGTACCTCTTTGGGGGGGGCAAAGTGGGGAGATGGACATCAGAGATATGCATATGATTAAGCAGTCACAGACCTTTCCAACGATATATGACATGAGGGTTGTCTGCAAAATTTAGAAAAGTACCCCCTTGGGGGAGGGGGGGCAAAGTGGGGAAATGGACATTGGAGATATGCATATGATTAAGCAATCACAGACCTTTCCAACGATATATGACATGAGGGTTGTCTGCAAAATTTAGAAAAGTACCCCCTTGGGATAGGGTGGGGGGCAAAGTGGGGAGATGGACATTGGAGATGCATAATATGATTAAGCGGTCACAGACCTTTCCAACGATATATGACATGAGGGTTGTCTGCAAAATTTAGAAAAGTACCCCCTTGGGGGAGGGGGGGGGCAAAGTGGGGAGATAGACATTGGAGATATGCATATGATTAAGCAGTCACAGACCTTTCCAACGATATATGACATGAGGGTTGTCTGCAAAATTTAGAAAAGTACCCCCTTTGGGGAGGGGGGGGCAAAGTGGGGAGATGGACATTGGAGATGCCTAATATGATTAAGCGGTCACAGACCTTTCCAACAATATATGACATGAGGGGTGTCAACAAAATTTAGAAAATTGCCCCGTTGGGGGGGGGGCAAATTGGAGAGATGGACATTGGAGATGCATAATATGATTAAGCGGTCACAGATCTTTCCAACAATATATGACATGAGGGGTGTCAACAAAATTTAGAAAAGTGACCCACTTAAGGGGGGTAAGTGGCGGGATGGACCCCGGAGATGCATAACATGAATAAGCAATCAAAGACCTTTCCAACAATATGTAACATGAAGGGTTTGTGCAAAATTTACAAAAGTACCCCCTTGGGGGGGGCAAAGTGGGGGATGGACACCGGAGATGCATAATATGATTAAACGGTCACAGACCTTTTTAACGATATATAACATGAGTGGTATGTACAAAATTTAGAAAAGTGCCCCAATTTGGGGGGGGGGGATGGACCACACAGATGCATAACATGAAAAGGCAGTCGCAGGCCTTTCGAACGATATATCATATGAGTGGTGTCAGCAAAGAAAAGTCTCCGCCCTGTGTGGGCAAAACATACTCCCCCCCACCGCCATAATTATTGATGCGGACTGATTTTTTTAATTCGTTCGCACCCCTCTTCTCCCGCAAAATGTTGTGAATTTTAAAAACTCCCCTTCCGAATTTTTTTATACCAAAAGCGCTTATGTCCATCGTCTGCACGCAGTTTTGTGCTTACAGACGTCAGACACACCAACACACACACAGGCAGACGTTTACCGACATTAATAGTATAGATGATACTCAGTGCCTACACATTTCACCCTTTATAATTCAGTCAATGAGTTGACGGTTGTTCATTTCCAGAAACGAAACAATAATTCTTTAGGATGAATTTTGTTTGTTTGATACACCGTGGCAGAATGCGTGCAATGCAGCGACAGGCGTCACAAACTTTTTAGGGCACCTGCAGACTAAAAACATATAATCAATCTTCGCAGGAAAAAAATCCTAGATTTCGTCAAATGATCACGGGAAAAACACTAATTTCATCAAAGGATCATGTAAAACGTAAATTTTGTTAAAAGGCCACAGAAAAACTCGATTTACGCAAAAGATGAGCAAATTTTGTCAAAGAATCGCAAAACAGGAAATTTCCCCAAAAGATAGCGCTTTCTTGCCAAATTTCGTCTAAAAATTGCGGAATAAAATGTATTTTATCAAAAATCGCTGGAAAACGCAAATTTCGTTAAAGTATCGCGAGAAAAATGCGAATTTCTTCAAAGATCTCTGAAAAAACGCGAATTTCATCGAAGGATTGCTGAAAATTCATGAATCTTATCAAAAGGCAGCAGAGAATATGTGATTATTATCAAAGCATTGCGAAAAAAGAAAATTTCGTCTAAGGATCACAGAAAAACGCAAATTTCGTAAAAGAATCGTGGAAAATAACGCAAATTTCGTGAAAAAAAATCGCAGAAAAAACACAAATTTCGTCAAATTATCGCTGAAAAAAAAAACACGAATTACGTCATAGGATAGCTGAAAAAATGTGAATCTCGACAAAAAAAAGATACAGAAAAAAATGCGAATTTCATTAAAGAATCACGAAAAAAAATGCGAATTTTGTTAAAGGATTGTGCAAAGAATGTGAATTTTTTGAAAGGTTCATGTGAAAAATGAAACTGTCTTTATTAAAAACAGCACACACACAAACATCTATTCAAACCTCAATACACACAAACATATTATAGGCAGGGCTTGAAATTCACTTTTTCCAAGGAGGGGAGTCTCCCTACCAACATTTTTAAATGGAGGGGAGTTGTAATGTTTGGGAGGGGGAAAAATAATCTTTAAACCCCACTATTATTTTACGTGCTATTTAAAGAATTACATTAATGCAGATATGACAAAATACCATTGAAAAAATTAAGTCAACTGAGAATGATTATGTAAAATGTTTATTTTTATTATAAAAAAGGGAAGAAAGTTAAGTTTTATATATGCAGTGTATTTTTCAAGTTCCATTAAATGTGTTAGGGACCCTTCACAATTAGGTTGTTAAATAAATTTCTGACTTTAGATTTTACTTGATTGAGATTCACCGATCGATCGTGGAAAAGACGCAAAGTTCATCGATCTGTCGCGGAAAAAACACTAAGTTCGTCGATCTGTCACCAAAAAACGCAAAGTTCGTCGATCAGTCGGGGGAAAAAAGCAAATTTCGTCGATCGATTGCAGAATAAACACAAAGTTCGTCGATCTGTCTCCAAAAAACGCAAGGTTCGTCGATCAGTCGCTTAAAAAACGCAATGTTCGTCTATCTGTCGCAGAAAAAATGCAAAGTTTGTTGATCAGTCGCGGAAAAAATGGAACGTTCGTTGATCTGTCGCGGAAAAAACGCAAAGTTCGTCGATCAGTTGCGGAAAAAAGCAAATTTCGTCAATCGATTGCGGAATAAATGCAAAGTTCGTCGATCAGTCAGGGAAAAAAGAAAAATTTCGTCGATCGATTGCGGAATAAACGCAAAGTTCGTTGATATGTCCCCAAAAAACGCAAGGTTCGTCGATCAGTCGCTTAAAAAGCGCAATGTTCGTCAATCTGTCGCAGAAAAAACGCAAAGTTCGTTGATCTGTCACGGAAAAAACCACAAAGTTCGTCGATCAGTCGCGGAAAAAACATAAAGTTCGTCAATCGGTTTCGGGAAAAAAAAATCACGAAATTTATCATTCGGTTGCAGGTAAATTAAATAATGCAAATTTCTCCGGAAATGCTGAAATTTTTTGGGTGGGAGGCTCCGCTCATGATCTTTTTTGGGTGGGATTTCAAAATTTTCGGCGCGAATCCCGCCCTGAAAGGTATAGTTTTAATCTGAAATAGTATACTGAACTAACTTTTGAAAAATCGGGTTAACCCAAATCCAACTTGCAGAAATCTACACTCAGTCTGAAATCGACTCGAACCATAAAGACAGTTAACCCAACTTGCAACAAAAATAATTATTGCTGAGAGAGCATTTACCCTCTCTCCCTGTGCTGAAACCTTTCAGAAAATTTTCTGTGAATTTTCTGATTTTTTCTTTTCTCAGAAATGCTGTAGTCATTTTGTCCCCCAATTTTGCCCTTTACAATTCAGCCAATGAGTGGAGGGGGCCAAAGGAGCGTTCCTTATCACAAACGAAAGATGAGATACGTTCGTTTGATGTCGTTGTTGAAAATTTATGGATTTCTATTATTAAAGTAATTTTTTCATTTTACCGTATTTATTTTCTTTTTGTGTTGTATGTATTTTGCTACTTTGATTTTTTTTAAACTAACCCTTTTTTTTAGAGAGTGAGAGAGAGAGAGATTTAGTAATTTGGTGACACGAAGTTCCGCAAATTCTTAAAAAAACACAAATCGTTTCCAATGTAAACAATGGAATTTACAATTAAGTTGCAAGTGCAAAATTTCAGTTTTTTAAAATTTTCATGTCATTCTGTACACATTTTAATATGCCATTCTGATTATTATACTACATATTTAGTTATGCATCATTAATTATTTACTTGACCTTTACTTTTAATATTTTAAATATTTCAAACTTACAGCTGAATATAACTATTAAAACATTTGAAATACTGCATTCGAAAAATGAAATTTCAGCTTAGAAACGCGGCAATTACTATTAGGTTAAAAAATTTTTAAGTAGACAAGTACTTATGATATAAAAAGAAGAAAAAAAAATACACCAGAATGTATCTCTATTACAAAAGCGGGAGAAATGATTTTCTGTGCTATACGAAAAGATATCCAAATAACTCAATCATGAACATAGAAATAGATATCGGTTTCTATGTTCATGTGCACTCAATCCAAACTTGAAACTTTTAAAAAGGTCAACTTTTAAAAAGGTCATTGAATGAATGAAATTCATCTTCAACTTTCACCTACAGGGAGAAATCCAGAAAACTTGCTGTGTCGCCAATCATGTTTATATTTTATATATATATATAAAAAAATTCAGACACTTTTCCGTTATACGGACACTATTGTCGCCAAACATACATACATACATTTTGGCGTAGTGTCCGTATAACAGAAAAGTACTAAAGTTCATGGTTTAAAATTACAATAAAATATCATGAAATTTATTGATTGGTTGTGGGAAAATATCGGAGAAATAATGTGTTTTTCATGAAATTTTTTGTTTTGTTAACAATTTGGTTAGAGAGCTTTTGTAAGACAATTTCTTTGTGTTTAATTGTAAGCATTCATTATAGTTTTCAGTGCATTATTAAATTCAAATTTTTGTTTAAAATATGTAAACAAAACAGTGCCAACAAAACAGACCAGTATGTAAACAAACCAGAAACCTGCAAATTTCTAAAACCTGCATAAACTCCGGTTTTAAGCTATGCAGATTTAAGGGTATATATATATATAAATAGATAGATAGATGCATGCATGTAGTACTTTTAATTATTTGGTAAAAATACTGTGATCGTCACTGAGAAAACCTGAATTTAACCTAAAAGTAATTGTCTAGTGTTTAAGCTGAAATTTCATTTTTCGAATACAGCATTTCAAATGTTTTAATAGTTACATTCAGCTGTAAGTTTGAAATATTAAAAGTAAAGGCCAAGTAAATAATTAATAATGCATAACTAAATATGTATAATGATGAGATTTTTTTTTCTTGAATTATTCAGTGAAACTCGCCTTATAAATGTACGCAAATAATTCACATAAAAATCTTAAAATAACAAAGTTTTCTTTCGTGTTTAGCTATGCTTAATAACCAAAAAAGCTTGATTAATACAAAAATTATTTGGTAAAAATACTGTGATCGTCGCTGAGAAAACCTGAATTTAATCATATCACACAGAATTACATATTAAAATGTGTACAGAAGGACATGAAAAGTTTAAAAATCTGAAATTTTACACTTGCATCTTAATAGTTTGTTTACATCGGAAACGATTCCACTAAATCTCTCTCTCTCTCAAAAAAAGGGTTAGTTATAAAAAATTCATAGTAGTAAAATACATACGACATAAAAAGAAAATAAATACGGTAAAATGAAAAAATACCTTAATAAAAGAAATCCATAAAGTTTCAACACCCACATGGAATTGTAATCCAAATACGCTTTTAGAGAGAGGAAAAAGCCTTCACCTCATTGCCTGAAACATAGCGGAATCGAAATTGTCTCTGGACAGTAAAAGCCTCTAGCTGATTAGCTGAATGCTCGCGCACGCGTATAAAAGGGATTTTTGCATGGAAAACTAAAAAGCAGGTTAGCTTTAAAGAGATGGATGATGTTACTCTATTTCAAACATATCAAAATTGAAATACATGACTGGAGTGCACTTACAGAAGGTTACTGTAGAATATTGTGCGCATGCCATTTATTGTTCATTTACGGGAACATACAAAATAATTCGGTTACTGTTTATGTATGATAATTGCTGGAAGTGTGATTTCAGTTTAGTATGAATTTTTAAATTTTATTAATTTGTTTCATTATAATTGGTGTGTATATATTCAGTAGATCATATACAGGCTGAACAAAATAATTCGAATACATTTCCGTTTATTGATGGAAATTCCCGAAAGGGATTTTTCAACTGTGTTATGTGTTTCCGAACTGAACTAAATTTTAGCATACTATGCAGCATATATATAAATCTATATATCATATATAAGTGTTTAAAAAGAATTTGAATACTTTTCCGGCATTGGAGGTAATTGCTGAAATTGAATTTTCAAATGTGTTATGCGTTTTCCAAATTGTTTTCACCATATCATTTTTTATTAAACAGTGGAGATCTGTTATAGTGTACTGAATGTGTTGGAAAAGGCTTCACAACGTGTGCTTGATACATGATTATTCTTTCATTTGTTTGTTTCGTTACCTCTCTTGCTCTAAGTCATATTTATGGGCATGAAGTTGGTCTATTTTCTTGTAGTTGTTTTTGTTTAACCTGTTAACCGGGGAATAAATTTTTGTTCAATTGATATGCCTGATTACCAACGGGGCACACATTCACCAGTAGAAAAGAATAGAATTTTTTTCCTTATTCATGGCAGTAATTTTGCATGAATAGGGCGTTTTAAAAAGACGGAAATTTCTATTAAAATTTTACTATTGTACGTAATAAGTTCAAAATATCACGGTAGTACTTCGTATATGACGAAATATTTCTTCATACTCAGTTAACAGATTAAAATACAGAAACAGCCATCTACGTAATATGTGCTACATTGAATTTCTGGCTTTTATATGGCAAATATAAAAAAAAAACGGACATTGTACTAATTTTGTTGTGTGATGTATTTGTCTTATTGAAGAAAATTCAGTTGGGCAGTTGTGATGTATTTAATCAATTTTTAACCAATAATTTTTTTTTTTGAGGGAAAATTTCGTTATTGTTTTTTAAAAAAGTATTTATCCAAATGGCACAAAATAGGTTTTATTGAAATGTAACAAATATGTCAATTACTGAAATCTAATATAAATATTTTAGTGATATCAATATTTTCAGGGCTCGCAGCGTTCCTAAAATTTCCTAGATTTGCTTCTAATATTTCAGATGGAAATTCTCTGTGGCATATTTCTATTGCAGAAGTTGAAGGAATATAATACGGAAATTGTAGATATAAAATAGTGGTAGAAAAATTGTAAAATTAGGAACGCTACGAGCCCTGTATTATTTACAATAGACTATGGAAAATCTTTTATGAATTACAAAAAATATAATTGCAGTATTTATTAAAATGTAGCTTAACCTTTAATATACCAATTCTACCTTGTCAACTTACTTTACCAAGCTGGGGTCTTCCGAACACCCCAGTTGAAACTAAACATACCTAATGTTAACCGTTAAATTCTAACAGTTTGACGAGTAAATTACCAAAATTATGTTTTTTCGGTTTCTGAAGGTCAGTAGTAGCACAGCTGCCAACTTTTACGCTTTTTTCTTACCACTAAAATTTAATAGAATTTTGTTCGTTATGTAATCACACGATCTTGTCAATTTAATAAGATAAAATTTAGTATAAAATTTTAGTGGTAGGAATTAAGCGTAAAAGTTGGCAGCTATGGTAGTAGACTAAAAAAAGCTTTTATTTGAAGAGGATCTATTAAGTTGGAAAAATCAGTTAGTACCGGAAAATTCTGCCCGTTAATTATTAGACAATCCAATAAGGAATTAATGTCTAATAATTAAATGATAGAATTTCCCGGTACGAATTGATTTTTCCAACCGACGCGAATTTTACGGCAAACCCATTACATCTGTACAAATTTTTAAATATTTGGAAAAAAATTACACATTATTTATGTTAACACGATTCTGGACATATAAACAAAATCAGGAGTAAAACAGTTGTTATAGATACCACAGGATTATGAAAAATAACATTGTGAATCCTCAGAAGAATCCTCCCCCCCCCCTTGGTATATTAAGGGTTAATAAAGCATTCTCAACAATTTTGTTTTATCATGTTTTGAATAATCAATGCGCTAAACCAAGGAAAAGTTCATAATACCAAACTCTTCCAGAAAAAGATATTAGCAGAGTAAACATGCGCTGTAACTCCGAAGAATAATTGACCAGATATTTTTACTAAAACGTTTCGAAAATACATTATAGCAGGATTAAATAGACATAACAAATTTACAGTATTTTTTATTTTTTATTTCCTTCTACAAATATCAGAGGAAAGAATTGGAATCATGAAAATCTTCGACTTCTCTTATTTGACAGATTTATGTATGTTCTGAACACGTGTGATTATTTTATCGAAATGTCTCTTTCTAAGTGACACAAATATTGTGAAAGCTCTATCTCAAGAAGTAGTGCACGGAGTTTCGTCACCCATGGTATTCTGCCCTTGAATCAGGGTTGAAAGTTTGGCCAGTTTTTCGTTGCCAGTTATTCTAGACTTTAAGCTGGCAAGAAAATTCAAATTTATAAAATAAGTCTATGAACTCAAATATATATAAAAAATGTATAAATAAGATGTATGTAAATGATAAAAAACAGTTACGATACACTTTAATAATTTTTAATTGAATACTAAAGCATGGTAAAGCATTAAAAACTTGGGAAGAGCAGTTTTCACAGCCCCAGTTGATCGACAAGCCTCTTTCTCACCAGTAGGTGGAAAATCTGAATAATACTCTCATTTTAAAATTAAAATTTCCGTCAGGATTCGAAAGGCGTGCCACACATACATTCAACTTCATCGACATCAAAGTTGCTAAGAAATGCTTTGTTTTTAACAGAGGCGTAGCGTCAAGGGGGGCACGGACCACTTTACTACCAGTATTTTTATTTACTATATTTGGCCTTATTTAATTCATACCGTTCAAAGATTAAATAAGGCTAAATGTAGTATATAATTATACTGGTAGTGAAATGATCGCGCCCCCCCTGACGCTACGCCACTGGTTTTTAATGTCGTTGGAAATATTACAATTTATTATATATCCAATGAAATTCGCTTTGACAAATATAATATCATAAAATATTCAAACGCCTGCACTACTTTCCATTCTTGTCTGAAAATTTTAAATCGAATATATTATTTCTCTACTAATCGGAAATTTGCTATGTATGTTACAGGGTTCTTATTTTGACATTCGTACAGAGCATTTTGACGATGTTACGCAATTTGAAACATGACGAAATTGATACACAATTATGAAGCATACTATAACATGGTTTTTGCAAAATATGGGATGCAAAGCATTTATTATTCATTTACAGGGTGACTATAGAATTTTGTTACGCAATGTTTTACGGGTAAAAATCGTTTGCAGGGTAATTTAATGATAATTTGAAACATAATGCAATTTATGTGCATTACTGAGGTGTACGATACATTGCTCACTGAAAAGTATGATATTCATTGCTCTTTTCGTACATTTATAGGGACACGCAAAAGACTTCGGTTACAGACTTAGTGCGATAATTACAGTCTATGCATGATAATTACGTTTTCAACTTTTGTTTGCGTTTTTAAGTTACACTAATTTTTTACATATAACGTGGTGTGTATAAATTCTATTGATTATATACAGGGCTACACTAAAAGGATAAGAGAAAAAACACTACGGGAAAGATAACAAACGGTGTAAAAAGACCATTATATTACAAAAAAGTAACTGAAGAACAAAATCGATTGGGACTGTAACATTTTTCATTTGTATTTTGTACTTCGATTAAGTTTTTTGGAAAATATAGGTTTTTTTTACACCGTTTGTTATATTTTCTTTGCGCCACGGTCACGATGCAATTGCACCATCACGATCGTGTTTTCTACCCCGAATTCCTATGTAGTAACCCCAATTCCTATGACCTGATGCAACCACACGTGCCGTTTGGACATGACCGTTTGAACCAACCAGTACCGTAATTTCCGGCGTATAATCCGCAGCTCAAAGAGTCGTTTTTCGACCCAGAAATATTATTTTATAAAATGTAACTTAAAAGATCGCTGTAAATATTTAACTACAATTATTGAATAAAATTTCTGGGTCTAAAAACGACTCTTTGAGCTGCGGATTATACGCCGGAAATTACGGTATATATACGCGAATATTCTATATAATTTCAGTTTTCAAACTGAAGTCTGACAATATATACAAGGTGATTATTATTAAAGTCCCACTTTCAAAATGCTGTATAAAAGGAACCACTGGTCAGAATGATTTGAAATTTGAAGTGAATGTACTGGAAGAAGGGGGAAACGGTATGGTTTAAAAAAGAAAAAGTTCTAAAGGGTATCAATAGATGGTGCTGTAAGCGGCACAACGAAACTGGATTCGGCTACAAGCAGTGGCGTAGCATCAGGGGGGCACGATCATTTTTCTACCAGTATAATTATATACTACATTTAGCCTTATTTAATCTTTGAAAGGTATGAATTAAATAAGGCTAAATATAGTATATAAAAATACTGGTAGTAAAGTGAACCGTGCCCCCCCCTTGACGCTACGCCTCTGGCTACAAGTGACATTTTTAATCGAAATACGACGGCTTTGGCGTGAGTTGCACAGTAAACCAACCGTACGGTTCAATGTGCATGAGTGTTTCGTTTTTTTATGGAAAAAATGACTTCCAAATCAGTCAAAAATTGTGGTACTGTTAGTGGAAAGGCCATCCACCACTGCAAGGTAGTACCACATTGGATGGGACAAATCGGTTTTTAACTGTTCTTGAGCCAAAAATTGCATAAAAATTACATAATGATTCGGTTTTTAATTGTTCAAGAGTGTCTTTTAATTTGCATAGTATGCCGCTTACAGCGCCATCTATAGATACACTTTGGAACTTTGTTTCTTATGTCATACCATTTTACCCTTCTTCCAGTATTTTCAGTTCAAATTTGAAGTCATTCTGACCAGTGGTTTCTTTTTTTACAGCATTTTGAAAGTGGAACTTTAATTATAATCAGCCTGTAGAATCCACTCTTTCTATTGTAAGTCACATTTTTTCTTTATCTTTGTTCTTTAAATCCATTTGATGCTCTTCTCTGTACAACATTTCATCTGTGAAAACGATTTGTAAAAAGTGTCAGTTAATTCGGAAATAATTTCCCTTCTATTTATTAAGCATAATATTTGAGTAAATTTATTTGCATACCATATTCTTAGTTATTTATGAAATAGATACATATAGAAACACTCTAAATGGATTGAATCTCGTCTTAAATTATAAGCTGAGGAAAATGCCAAAGCATATTTAGTTGATGATTTAATTATCTAAATTACTTTCGATGAATGAAAGTTAATTTAAAGATTAAGTAGCATGAATATTGAAATCCTTGCTGTGTAAAGTCTTGTTAAAATTGAATTTTATTAATGCACTTATCAGGTACTTCGAATTGTAAATCTAGTTTCTATTCATATATAGTTTGACATCGTAATTTTTTAGTTTTAATTGTTGCAGAATTTTGTGTCGCAAGCTTTCAGCATTTTGATACCAAAAATGCTTTTGACATTCATCTGTTTAAATGTTGAAGCGTCATTTAGTAACTAATTCACTCTAGTATCTTCACTTAACTATAACTTTCTGCTTCTTTGAAAAATGTTTGTTTTAAGAAAAGTTAATTAAAGAAAATAACTAATTTGTTACTAATTTAAAGCACTTCTATTTTCGTTTGAAATCTGACTGGTTCCACATAAATGTGAATATTGAATATTTTGAATAGATAAAATACCATGTTTTATCGTTGCAATGAGAAATGCGTAGTTTAATTTCTTTAGATGACTTAATAAAAGCTAATTCAAATTCATTTACAATATATTATTATTTATTAATTTAATGAAACTTACCAATTAGTAATAGAAATTAAATAATATATGCATATTTTTTAACTCTACCGATTTTTCAGGATGACTATTTCTGAATAGAAATTATGCGCTATATTTCATGATAAAAAATGGCAATTATAGACGAATATTACTATTCTGTAATAGTGTTACGCAAAAAAAGTTGTAGGGTTGACAACAACGCATATGTACCGTAATTTCCGGCGTATAATCCGCAGCTCAAAGAGTCGTTTTTCGACCCAGAAATTTTATTCAATAATTGTAGTTAAATATTTACAGCGATCTTTTAAGTTACATTTTATAAAATAATATTTCTGGGTCGAAAAACGACTCTTTGAGCTGCGGATTATACGCCGGAAATTACGGTATTTGAAATGAGTTGATAATGTCGTAAATGGAACAGAAGGCAGTATATATTATGAAATAGATAAAAAATAATTAAACTTATAAGATAAAAATGAATCATGAAAAACACTGTTTAAAAGGAATGTGTTAGTTTCTCTCCCTTTTAGCTCAGAATTGAGTACCGTAATTTCCGGCGTATACTCCGCAGCTCAAAGAGTCGTTTTTCGACCCAGAAATTTTATTCACTAATTGTAGTTAAATATTTACAGCGATCTTTTAAGTTACCGTAATTTCCAGCGTATAATCCGCAGCTCAAAGAGTCGTTTTTCGACCCAGAAATTTTATTCAATAATTGTAGTTAAATATTTACAGCGATCTCTTAAGTTACATTTTATAAAATAATATTTCTGGGTCGAAAAACGACTCTTTGAGCTGTGGATTATACGCCGGAAATTACGGTAATTTTATAAAATAATATTTCTGGGTCGAAAAACGACTCTTTGAGCTGCGGATTATACGCCGGAAATTACGGTACGGTAATTCACTTTTAACACTCGATTGCTATCCTCAAACATTTTAAGTTATTGCTGTTGTTATATAGGTGAGATCACCTCATGTAATTGTCGTATTTATATAAATTATACATTGATATTTCGAAAAAAGTTAGTAATTGCCTAGAAGTGTACATTCGTTTGTATTTAATAATAAAAACTTAAAAAGTTACAAACAAAAGTTACCCCAAGTTGGCTTTTCCAAAGAAGTCTTTGCAGCCACAAAACATTACTTTATCTTACAAATGTTAAGAATAGTAACCAAGTTAGGTGTACAATTTTACAGTTATCAAACATAAAGGGTTTTCAAGATCATTTCATATTTCATAATTTATATATGACTTTAAATACAAATTTAAATATTACAGAAAACCCATTTAGGGACACTTTAAACTGCTGTTTTTGCATATAAAAAGAAAACATGGTATAAGTTTAATATACGCTTTACAAAGTTAATATAACAAACAAAGCAAATTTCTTATTCAAAGTAGAAGCACCTATACTGTCGAAAATGTTTCAAACACTACTGTTAAACGAACATGGACATCTAAATTTCAAACAACTAGTCGTACCCACTTTTAAAATTGTATCAAAGAAATTGTCAGTATCCCATTGTTTTCCCTTTAAATCATCAGAATTTATAAATTTTCTTATTTCAATAGGCAAATAATAACGAAATACGCCAGGTTTTTCCCCACCGAAATATATAACACGAGCATGTCTATCATCTTCATATCTTTCAATTGAAACTTTATCCTGATAAGTACCATCCAAGTCCCAAGTTAAAAATAGGAACTTTTTCATTTATTGAATTTTTACCTGGAGTTATTTAAGGTTTTCCACGAGTTTCAGTATCTTCTACAACCCAATCAAAACCAACAATAAAATCAGTCCAATTATACACAAAATAATTGATGTTACACTATTTGTATACACAGGGTTCATACGGCTCCTGGAATTTTGCAACCAGGATATTCTTCATTATCAGTATTTTATTACAGAAAATTTCTCCTTAAAAGAAGGCGAAATTTCAGGAGTTTAACCTAAATTTCTTTTCTGTAAAAAAAAAAAATACTGGTGACACTCCTGGAAAATTCCCTGATCCGTACGAACCCTGCATACAGCGAAGTAATTATGTGCAGATAAAATTTTCCATGAATGAGCTTTCGGATCACATCTATAATATTTAGAATTAGCCTCTGATCCAGCAGCAGGAGTATCAGAATAGATAGTTAAATCATGGTGCTATATATCATGAAAAGTTACTTTTACAGAATTTTGCTTTTTAAATTTCGTTCTACTATTCAAAATCGTCTTTCGAATCCGCTGGCGGTAAGATATTTTCTTTTTCCGCCAAATTTTGGTGTTCGATATAGATTATACATCTGTCGGTATCGTCTGTGAAACAGTCTTTCTAAGAGACTTCAAAAACCTATGAGAAAGATTAATAACAGGCATTTTTTATATAAGAACTTTCTCCAAAATCAAAATATAACAAATCAAAACAATATTGTAGAGCAGGTAAGATTTCACCTTTAAACACATCAGATAATTTAAAATTAGACGTACCAAAAACATGTTTAAGAGCCGACGCTAGTCACGCGAAAAAACGCTCAAGCTAATGTTAAGTCTATGGGAATGTTCTTGCGCGATTTCTCGCTCGCATTTTAATATTTTTAAAGGATTTTTTTGAATAGGACAGCTGAAGACGATCCCTAACGATGTTAGTTTTTACTTTTTCGATTTTAGTTACAGTTTTTTTTATAAGCGGGCATTTCTAATTTTGGAACCGGTTGGAACCGGTTCTGAAAGTGAAAGTACTCTTATATTAAAAAACTGGAACCAAAATCGAAAAAGTAAAAACTAACAACGTTAGAGATCGACCTCAGCTATGCTATGCAAAAAAATCATTTAAAAATATTAAAATGCGAGCGAGAAATTGCGCAAGAACCTTCCCATAGACTTAACATTAGCTTGCGCGTTTTTTCTCGTCACTTATGTAGGCTCTTAAGACTCAGTTTCATCAACTAACCTTTCACTCCAGCATTAAAATGATATCTATCAATCCACATTAAAAAAAAAATATCCTAAAAAATGACCATGAAATGGCAACTTCTGTTATTAAAACATCATTCTTTCCTTTATAACCGTCCACCATTTATTTGGCATTTTAATGTATAAATCGGTACTAAATTTTAAAACAGAAAAATCCTTATGGATCTAGGAGGTCCATATAACCAATATCCACAAGATGATCCAAGTTAAGTTAAATCAATAATTCTAATCGATTCAAGCACATACATTAAGCGAATATACATGCCTAGGTATTGATTCATAATGGAAACAATATCACCGTCCACTGCAGCTTGCAAAACCACTTTAACCCTTCTTTGCAAGAGTTTTTCTTTTACAATTGTGTTTTTTTATACATATATTAAATATTAGACACCAGAAATTTTAAGATAGATTTTTAACTTTGTTCAGCAACATAGTTCACGGGAAATTTACTAGATTAATATTTCTGCATAAATATAGTGGTGGCGAAGAAGTTGATTTATTTATTAAAAATTAAATAAACAGAGATGGAAATTTCCATCACAATGCAAAGAAGGGTTAATAATAAAGATTATTACATTATCGATATTCATTTCAATACAATACCCTTTTCCCTACAGCACTCTAAACGGCTAAAAAATAACCGCGAAAGCTAAAAAAATTCTTTTTTATGATTTAGTAGTAAACTATATAGGGAAACACATATAAAAAGTCCAGTGAAAATTCAGAAAGATAGCATTATATAATTGCTGCATTTGCGTTATTTTTTAAAAATAGCTGGATGAGAAGAGATTTTCCACGAACTGTCATTTTTCCTTTATTAATTTTATTGTCATATTTAACATTTTGTGGCATAGTTGAAAAGTGTTTATGAATTCGGTTTGTCTGTCTGTTTGTCCGTGCTCTAACTCTCGTAAATAAGCTCGCAATGCCATGAAATTTTTATATGTTTTTAAAATTTACCATATAATGTTTGGTATTGAAAATGAATTGTCATTTCTAACACTTTGCAGTAGAGTTGAATAATGTTTATAAATTCGGTTTGTCGGTCTGTCTGTCTGTCCATACTGTAACTCTCGTAAATATACTGTCATTGCCATGAAATTATATATGTTATTAAAGGTTTACCATGGAACGTTTGGTATTGAAAACGAAGCATGTAGAATTAATAGTTCATTTACTCATCAATTGGGGACGCAGAAATGAATTCCGTTACATTACGGTATATGGAGAAAAACCGTTTACGGTGCATTTTATTGATGTTACGATATTTCAAACATAATCAGATTGATATATATTATGGAGATGGACTGCAAAATGCTTTCGTAGGAGTACAGAATATGTAGCATTTACAGTTCGTTTACAGCGACGTACAAAAGGATTCCATTCCATTATGATCCTTGGGAAAAATTGTTTGCGGCACATTTAATTGATATTACGATACTTCAAAAATAACAAAATGACTGAAGTGAACTGTATATTTTCTATACATTATAGAGTGCGTAGCATTTATCGTTCATTAACAGAGACACACAAATAATTTGGTTAAAAGACTGAGTAAAGAGCGCAACTGCTGCAAGAGCGTTTGCTTCCGTAGTATGCATTTTTAAACTGATTTAATTTTGAATGCGTCAGGTTATGTGTATATATTCTATAGATCGCATACAGGGCATAACAAAAGACTTCGCACCCATTACGGGAAATAGACTATAATTGCTGAAAATGGATTTTTACTGAGTATGTGTTTTTTTAAGTCGCTTATTTAGACGCTATGAAAAAATGGAATTGCTTAATAATATCCTGTAAGTGTTGGAAAGTGTTTCATAATCTATGTCTGATGCATGATTTTTCGTTCTTGTTTATTGATATTATAGTTCTTCGTAGCAGAATGATCCCCTTGTAACACAAAAAGGGTTATCAAAGTAAAAAATATACGAAAAAGTTTTGAATTTTTTAAAGAAATTTTTATATCTTCCTGAATATACGTGCTATTCTTACACAAATGAACATAAATTTTGTAGAAGAATTACATTGTCATCTGCTACAGCTACAGATCATTTCGAGCATTTTATTTTACACGGTGACTGCATATAATATTTTTTCATTCAATTTGTTGTTGGTACCTTTATTGCTCTCGTGATACTGGGAAACACACTTTTTTATTAAATATATTTTTTTATTTAATTTTGTAAGGTTAGTCACACTGTTTTGTCCAACCTCGGTGTAACTGTTGCAAGAAACACATAAGATAATAAATTATGCTTGTTTACCGCTGCCTTGATTAGAGATAGTGGCACGGGTATTCTTTAAACCTGTATACTTATATGACATGTAATTTTCCCAACTGGGTGAAAAAGTCCAGGCCAGGGTTCGTACCGGGGATCTCTTGGCTGAAGCTGTCAATGCTCTACCAATTGAGCAATCCCGGACGAATATGGTGGAACTAATTCACCCAGTTAGCCTTATTGATCATAGCATCTGGTCTCATATCTGAATCAGCTCAACAGAATAAGTCGCACTTAATGGTACTTCCATTAAACGCTGGAAACCTGATTTGACAAGATTAATTTTGACACAATTATTCAAATTGGTAAAAAACTCATATGAGATTAGAAAAATATATAAAATAGCTCCGCCATATTCGTCCGAAATTTCTCAGTTGGTAGAGCTTTGGAAGCTTCAGCCAAGAGATCCCTGTTTCGAATCCTAGCCCGGACGTTTTCGCCTAGTTGGGAAAATTACATATCATATGATTTCTTTACTAATTTGAATAATTGTGTCAAAATTAATCTAGTGTAGAAAATAAGTTGAAACTGGTGTGAATCAATAAGAACTAAAATATTTTCTGAAAACACCATCAAAAACTTTTAAACGCGATAGGCCTTTCGACAGATCCGAGTTTTTCTTCGTCAGGAGCAAAAAAGACGTGCTTCCACTATGAGAGCAGCACCAAATCTGAAATGAGATATAAGGGAAAGGAAACAGTCTGAAGAAGCAAACAATAGGAAAGTAGAAATCAACAGCAAATAGGAAAACCGAAGACAACAGCCAATCACAGAAGAGTAAAATCACTGAAGAGAATACCATGCTAATTAACATAGAATGCCGAGTTCTAAAAATGTACTTACATTTAAAAAAATGTTGGTCAAAAATTACGGTACATATACTGGCAACTTTGTGACCAGTATATGTACCGTAAAATATTTAAAGTATATGTACCGGCTGCATTCTACACTCTCCTCAGGCCTGCACGCATTACGTAAATAGAGCAAGAACCTCACTTCAGGGGTTGTCGAGGTGACTCACACTGAGGTGTGGCTACCAGCTTTTTCCTTACTCAAAAAAAATTATTTTGCGGTATAAATAGCGAGTTTTTACTGAAAAACAATCATTTTACGGTATAAATACCGTTTATAATCGAAATGGCACATATACTACTTTTTTACGCTTAATATACCTTTGAAGTACGGTACTCATACCGTAAAGAGTGAAAACGGTACAAGTACCTTAAAATTTACGGTACATCTCTAGAATTTTACGAAATTTTTTTACAGTGTATGGTTGTTTTTCTGAATACCAATAAAGTAGGGATAAAAACTCAAATCTTATTTAACTATAGAACAATGTTATCAATCGGCTACTTTTTATTATTTCAGATTGTTTGATTCCAACCACTTTTTAAAAATAGATTAATTCATATTATTTAATCTGTCATTAAATCAGGCGAATATTTTTACTTCAAAAAAGTGGTGGCAATCAAGAAATCTGAATTTAAAAAAGTAGCCTACTGGCAACACAGCGCTAGAACGGCCGGGAATTTTACTCAATTTTTATAAAGAATATTTAACACCAGAGTGTTTATTTAAAACTATTTAACTTACTTCTGTGTTTTATATATTTATGTTATTTTATGAAGAAATTTCTCGTTCAGTTCTGTTGATGTTTTAAGACATAAAAGGGGAAAGTTTCAATTCTAAAAATTTTCTATATATCAGGGTGCGTGCATACACCATATTTCTACCACAGTTTTCATGCACATTTTTTGCCATTTTTAATGAAAGTATAATATTGCTAATTCTTCGATTAATAAAGAAATATTTCTCTACTCAAGCAAAAATATTAGAGACAGATTTCTAAACTAAAGTAGTGGTGCCACATACTTCTTGGAAACTCTAAGATGTATACGTACATTTATATATATTTTCGATATCGTTATATTTCACATTTTCTAATTTTTTATGATACTAATAACAATATTTAAAAAACGATTATTTGAGTATAGTTGAAAATATCGATTTTATTTATTAATTTGTCGGTACAAAATCTTTCTAATGTTTATTTAAGTGTTGCTAAAATCCTCGAATGTATTTTTATGATCAGGAAAATAGTTTTGAACCGTGAAATTTTCATTGATTCATTAGTTAACTCTTTCAGGGGTAAGTACGTCTGCACCTGTAACGTCGAATTTCCACCGGAATTTAGGAAAGAATTTAGTTCAAAATAAGAATAAGCAATTTTTCAACTTTCTCTCGTCAAAGTTAAAAAAGTAAAATTTAATTAAAAGTTTCTGGTTTGAATCGGATTAAAATTAGGTGGTATATAATACGGTGTTGACAGTGGGCTACTTTTTTTAAATTCAGATTTCTTGATTGCCACCAGTTTTTTTGGGAAGTAATACTCAAATTACTTAATGACATATTAAATAAAGCGAAAGCAAGACGAAATATATCACTTCAAAAAAGTGGTGCCAATCAAGCAGTCTGAATTTTAAACAAGTGGGTAAGTGTGATCGAAGATCGCACAAAGGGTTTCGTAGTTTCGTTTAATATTCCTTTCAAAACACTTTATTCTTTCTTTAATAAATACAAATAAATTTCATTTTCTAAAAAAAAAACTGTCTATTTTTCTTGGTTTTTCGAATATCTGAACCGGCCCGATAGCGGGTGAAGCCCGCTATTATATTCTGTCATAATAATATCTGTCATGTGGACTAAATGCGATATTTAAAAAAAAATTAATTTCAAAATTAAACATGTTGTACACCTTCAAAATGTTAAAACATGCGAATATTTCCATAATCGGGTTTTTATCTTGATTCAATACGTTCCTCAAACTCATATATTTACTATTTTCTATTACTCATATTCATACTCGCTTTGTATTATTCTGAAACATTTGAAAAATCCGTTAATGACGTCAGATTTTCTTTTTAATTCTCTAATGACGTGTAATTAATCTGCTGTGTGTACATGCACACATACTCATACTCCTTGTATTATTGAGAAATCTTTCTGTTTTATTACCACTATGACGTCAATCATTTTTATTTCATATTCATCTTTTTTTTCAATTGGTGAAACTTTTTATTTCATTTTTATTTTTCACGTAGAAATCGTCTGATAGAAAATTAATTATTGTAGAAAGAATTTCATTGTGGATTTTTAACTTTTGGCATCTGCTTTAACGAAAAATGTTTAAATTTAATAGAAAAAGGCTATTAGAATTTTGGTTTTTTATCTCTATTTATTAAAATAATACGAATTTTTCAAATTTTAATATTTTCAGCTCTTCACAGCTGATATTCTGATTTATACACGAAGTTTCAAGTCTGTAAGTTACATAGTTTTCGAGAATGGCTCTGTGACAGACAGACAACGCAGCGGGAGCAATAGGGTTTCGTGAGATGAACGAAACCTAAAAAGTAGCCCACTGGTAACACTGTCAAATATATACCACCACCCCTCAAAGGATTAAGAACGAAAGGGTTATTACAGTTACTCTTTGCATTTCTTTTGCCATAAATACCCAGCAGAGAACATTTAAGTTCATCTGCTATACTTGATAGGTGTAGTAATAATAATATATATAATTTATAACTAACGAAATTAAACATATAAATAAAATATTTAGAGACTTTTTAATTTTTCCGGTATTGAGAGTTTTTTTTTTTTCAAATTATAGAAAAATAATATTAAGAACTCTTCTTTTTACGATTTCGATAATCTAATGCAAATTTATATTGTTTTTATGTAATTGAAATTAGTTTTGTGTTGTATATGTCAAAATAAAATCTGCCAGATTAATAAGCTAGATTTTTTTTATTCGTTTTCTTTTTTATAGGGTTTTGTCAAAAAATACAATTTAAAAAATAAAATAAAATTAGAAGAAAAAGTCTGTGGCAGAAAATTAATATTTAAAATTGTTCTGAATTTTGTATGCTCTTCGTTTTACTTTTCTTCTTTTTATTTTCTTTTTTTGAAGTTAATGTACACCCGATCGTACGATTGCGATTGCACGTTCTGAAGCACTGCAGATTTAGAAAATCTTATGAATCCCTAGCAAAGAATAGTTTAGAAAAACGTTTTAGCATTAATTCAAATTTGGCAAAAAATTTTACTCAAGTTTTATATAAAAAAATATTTAACACCAGAATTTTTATTCAAAACTATATTTGTATTATTATTTATATATACACTATATAGCCATTAATGACCGGCAACTTTCAATTTTAGACATTTTGTGGAATAGTTAAAAATGTACTTGTCAGATTCTTCTGGAGTTTTAGAATTAAAAAGAACAGGTTTGACTTCATATTTATCAACGTCGATTTGATAAGGAGTATAATTAGGGAGAAAAAAATAATACTTGAGATCACCCTGTAAAATAAAATGCACGAAATGATCTATAGCTACAGAATATACATAGGCAAACATTGTACAATATGTGTATTCATTTGTGTAAGAATAGCATGTATATTAATAGAGATATAGCGATTTTTTAAAAAATATATAAAAAATCATGCATGTTTTTTGCTTATAACATACAGGGTTTTTAACCAAATTTAACGCCAGTTTCAGAAAAATTGACAAAATATAGTAGAAAGAATATGGTGCAGTTGAAATGTAAATATACTAAATATTTAAGGAAATATGGGCATTTGTATAAAATGTTTTTTATCTGCGCATGCGCAAACGATAAAAAAAAGAACTTTTTGCATAATTTAATAGCCAACACTATGGAGCAACTTGTTAAAAAAAATCAGTCAAATATCATAAAAATTCAGAGAGATATCGGCGTTAGAGTGAGCTGTTTTTTAGTTTCTCACTAAAACTCGTTAAATGATAAGGGATTGTCCACAAATTGTCATGTTTAATTTTTATACTATATTTCATTTTATTGATATATTTCATTTTTTATTGATATAATTTTTATACTATATTTCATTTTTTTTAATTAAAAAAAAATCGCTATATTTCTATTACTATACATGCTATTCTTACACAAATGAATACACATATTGTACAATGTCTGCCTATGTATATTTTGTAGCGATAGATCATTTGGTGCATTTTATTTTACAGAGTGATCCCAAGTATTATTTTTTTTCTTTAATTTTATTTGGTCCCCTATTTGTCCTCCTTATCAAATCAACAATGATAAATATGAAGTCAAACCTGTTCTTTTGGATCCTAGAATTCCAGAAGAATCTGACAAGTACATTTTTAAATATTCGAAAAAATGTCTAAAATTGAAAGTTGCCGGTCATTAATGGCCATATAGTGTATATTTCTCTTACGTGGCGCGGAAAAAGGGCTGAATTTCTAGATAATCGTGTGGCAAAAACCGTAGTTTCCAGAATCTCCAATATGGCGGCCAATGTAAGAGCAGTGAAACTCAAACTAGCAATTACTCTGCTGGCCATCCAAAATGGTACACCATGAAGGAATGAAAATAACAGAATGATATTTATTGGACAAATACACTATAATAGGAACTATACCTCCAAATTTTCTGAAAATGATTTTCTACTTTTTTCAAAGTATTTAAATGATTTATGTCCATTGATAGCACCAACTAAATGCATTTTAACTGTGTTTTCAATTATTTTTTTACTTTAAAAAATTGTCAATTTTATGGTGGTTTATGGTGGATTTATGGTAGTACTTATTCCGACTAGATTTGCTTCAAAAATAAAAAGGGGCGAGCGAGGGAAGCGAATTGGGACCACGTAGAGGTCTCAATGTGAATTCTTCGTAATTCAGGGGGGTTAGCAAGCATTAACGAGTAGGGGGCTGAGCCCCATAGTATTTATATATAAAACTTATTTTATGAAAAAATTTCTGGCTCGAATCGAAATATATTTTGTTGGTAACTGTTAAAATGACAGCTTTTGCCGTTTTAGTAATAAGGGATAATCTGCTTTTTTTGTCATTGAGTGTAAATTTAAAGTTTGTAATGTTTTAGACTGAAAAAATGTAACATCAGAGCATTTCATGAAATCACATTTATATATAAAACATGCCAAGTTCTTTTTGTAGAATAGGTTTAATCCATTTGCATCATTAATGTACCGGGTGATTATAATTAAAGTTACGATTTCAAAAATCGATAATTTTAAAACTACTGGTCAGAATGACTTGATATTGTAGCAGAACAATCGTGAGGCAATGGAATTTTGTTTGGCGAAGGAAAAAAAATAATTCCAAATTGTGCCGATAGATGGCGTTGTCAGGGTAATGTCAGGGGAAAGACCAAAAATGTATTCTTGAACCCTTTCCGGCGCGGTGTAAATTTGTTTGAAAAATGATGAAATAATAGACTGACACCGGAATTTACAAACGAATCCATTAGTTAAAAGAAACTTGCTTATTTTCTGGTTCTTAATGAAAGGAAAATTTTAATTAAATATTCTTGGTGCCGTTTGTCAGTTTTAGAATTAAAATTGGGTGTCCTTTTTTATGACCACCACCCGTTAAAGGGTTAAACATAGGAATGATGTTGCCAAAAGGAAAAAATAGAGTTCAGAGATTTACTAAGAATTTATTAGCGAAAAGACAAGACTACGTGTTTACAGCGACGACAGCGATAATGACAAAAAATGAAAAAAAAATAAGAGCTTCATGGAACAAACACCTTACTGATTATTAAGGCATAAGTTGCTCAATATGCCCACCGCCTTGTTCCGCTACTAATTGGAAGCGCAAAACGGCATGCTCCACAACAGAGTGGAGGGTATCTGTACTAATGCAATGGGTGTGTTGTGTGATGCTTGCCTTCAAGTCGACTAGATTCTGAATCCGCCCGCTATAAACAACATTCTTCAGGTACCCCCAAAGCCAGAAATCACACGGGTTTAACTCGGGTGAACGTGGCTGCCACGTTGTTGGAAAATGGCGGCTTATGATCCTATCATCTCCGAAATTATCACTCAGTAGCTGCTTCACAGTAGTAGCAATGTGCGGAGGAGCGCCATCTTGCATGAATATTATGCGATCCACACACTGACGCTGTTGAAGTGCCGGAAGAACATGGTTACGCAAAAGTGCTTCATACCGCTTGCCAGTAACTGTGCAGGTAATGGGACCCGCAGGTGTGATCTCCTCGAAGGAAAATGGACCGATGATAAACGCTGCCGTTATTCCGCACCACACAGTGACCTTTTCAGACTGAAGAGGTAATGGCTGTAGCTGGGACGGATTCTCGGTCGCCCATATCCTGCAATTTTGCGTATTTACAGAACCTTGCAAATGAAAGCGGGCTTCGTCAGACCACAGAATGTTCCATGGCCATCCGTTGTCCACTTCCATCCGGGCAAGAAATTGTAGTGCAAAAGATTGACGTGCTTCCAGGTCAGCAGGTAGCAACTCCTGCACATGAGTTATCTTGTACGGATAACAGCGTAAGACGTTCCGTAGGACTATACGCACCGTGCTGTTCGGCATATCCAGTATTCGGCCAATCCCCCTTGCACTGCTGATTCCAGCATCACTGTCAGTATGTTCCTGTAATGCTGTAGCCACATCTTCCACTGCCGCAGCTGAAACTGGTTTCCTTCCTCTACCCCGTTTAACGTCAAATGAACCGGTCTCTTCGAATTTAGCAATCATTTTTTGCAGACCATTTGTTGTTATTGGACCTTTTTTTATGGATTTTAATGTCCGAAACTTCCTAATAGCTGTAAGTGCACAGTCATCGTTCTTATAAAAAAGCTTCAAGAGCAGAGCGCGATCCTTCATAGTCAGAGTCATGATGAAGCATTCAGGCAAAGAGCTGCTGCTCTGCATTTTTATGGTTGCTATGTCTGCGGTGCGCATGTCAAGTATTAGTAATTTGCATGTCTTCAGACAATGTGAACCCAGACAGCGCCATCTATGGGCACATTTTGAAACTTTTTTTTTTCCTTCGCCAAACAAAATTCCATTGCCTCACGATTGTTCTGCTAAAATATCAAGTCAATCTGACCAGTAGTTTTAATTAAAATTATCGATTTTTGAAATCGTAACTTTAATTATAATCACCCGGTATTTAATTAAAATTTTCCTTTCATTAAGAACCAGAAAAATAAGCAAGTTTCTTTTTACTAATGGATTCGTTTGTAAATTCCGGTGTCAGTCTATTATTTCATCATTTTGCAAACAAATTTACTCCGCGCCGGAAAGGGTTCAAGAATACATTTTTGGTCTTTCACCTGACATTACCCTGACAACGCCATCTATCGGCACAATTTGGAACTATTTTTTTTCCTTCACCAAACAAAATTCCATTGCCTCACGATTGTTCTGCTAAAATATCAAGTCATTCTGACCAGTAATTTTAAAAGTATCGATTTTTGAAATCGTAACTTTAATTATAATCACCCAGTATATATATATATATATATGACTTTTTGGCAAATATCCCAAAAATTCTGTAGATTTTTGGACAAATGGGCCAAATGGTTTTGGTATAAATAAATAAAAAACCTTTAATAACATACATCAGAAATTTCAGTTTAGTAGAAAAACAATATATTTAATTTTAAATTTTTAGAAAAAAACAGTGCAGGCGTTTCAATATTTTAAGATACTATATTTTTGGCGAGGCATATTTCATTGGATAAATAATAAATTGTAATATTTCCAATGCCATTAAAAACAACTCATTTCTTAACAACTTTCATGTTGAAGAAGTTGACTGTATGTGTGGCACGCTTTTCAAATCCTGACGGAAATTTTACTTTTAAAATGAGGATATTACTCAGATTTTCCACCTACTAATGTGAAAGATGCTGGTTCATCAACTGGAGTAGTAAAAATAGCTCATCCCAAGTTTTTAATGTTTTATCTATGCTTTTGTATTATTTTTAAAATAGTAAAGCATAACGTAACTGTTTATTATCATTTATATACATCTGATTTATTCATTATTCTTATATATTTGAGTTCATAGATTTATTTTATTAATTTGAATTTGTATGCCAGTTTAAAGTCTAGAATAACTGGCAATGAAAAACTGGCCATACTTCCAACCCTGATTTAAGGGACATAATACAATGGGTGACGAGATTCCGTGCATTAGATATAGAGCTTTCACAATATTTGTGTCACTTACAGAGAGACATTTCGATAAAATAATCACATGTATTCAGGACATACATAAATCTGTCAAAGAAGAGAAGTCGAAGATTTTCATGATTCCGATTCTTTCTTCTTATGTTTGTAGAAGAGTGTAGAAAAGAAAACAATACTGTAAATCTGTTATGTCTATTTAATCCTACTATAATACATTGTCTGAACATTTTAGTAAAAATATCTGGTCAGTTATTCTTCGGAGTTACAGCGCATGATTACTGTGCTATTTTTTTATGGAAGAGTTTGGTATTATGAGCGTTTCCTTGGCTTAGCGCATTGATTATACAAAGCATCTAAACAAAATTAATTGTTCATGATGTTTAATTAAGCTAAACTTTAATAAATACTGCAATTATATTTTTGGAAATTCATAAAAGTTCTTCCATTGTCTCTTGTAATTAATACAGGGCTCGCAGTGTTCCTAATTTTTTCTATTTTTGCTACTACTATTTTAAATCTACAATCTCAGTGTCGTATTCCTTCAACTTTTGCAGTAACAGTGCACCATTGGGAAGCATAACAAAATCGTAGTTGCTAATCTTCGTATTTTTTTAATAAATCACTGCCAGAGAATTTGTAAGTAAAAACGAAGGAAGAGCGTAGTTGCGAAAATTCGTATTCCTTTTAATCGATTTCCCCCAGCAATTTTGTAAAGCGAAACACGTTTTTCATTTTTAACTGGCATTTTAACAAATCTTAATTAGAATCTGTAACTTATTTTTTCTCAAAATTTCTGGTAGTAATTGAAATAAAAAAAATTTAATTTTGACATATATTTCTGCGCATGCCCCGAAATTCATTTACAAAATACTTCTGTCGTCTTTCAGACAGAATTCCGTGACAAAAGTTGTACATTATTTCTTTGGTCATTTCTTTTCATAAGTTTCTATAATCAGTTCTTATCTTTTTTATTACTCTTTAAAGCGTATGAAATTAACGAAGAAATTACCTTCGTGGGATATGCTAAACATTTCCCAAACGACAGTCGCTACATTGTCACCGACGACATCGAAATGACCACATCAAACAACCCAACAAAGCACTCTCTGCCTTGGCCAGCAGAAATGTGCTTTGTATACTTTCTTAACTTTTAACTGTTTTTCCGTAAATTGTGGTTTAATTTGACCATTTTTACACGTTTTGAACAAGAAACTTTATTGAATAAATATTTATTTAATTGGTTTCCTGTTACTACGTGGATTTTATTTATTTTTATTTCTAAAAAAATCTTATTAGAAACGTGTTTAACTTGTGTCAAATTAATTGACATTTTAAGGAAGAATACTGAGAGGTTATCAAGTATGCGTCATATGAAGGCCTTGTCTCCTATTACTGATTCGAAGTTATGTACTCAACTCTGAGGATGAAGGTAAATGCTATATATCATTTTTTATTGTACGGATTCTCATAGGCTCTCATGGCATTTTATAATATGAAACTTATTAGAATAGTTCTCCAAGGATAAGTGTAAATACTTACAAGTGGAGAAACATTAGTCTTCATTATTATTTTGCAAAAAAACTCCTACATGAGCTAATCGTAAACTTTACTCGAGACATAAATCTCGAGATATGTGTTGTTTGACTCAAGCTATTATTAGACAAAATACATGGTAGGCTGTAATAAGCGTTTAATTTAATAGATTGCTGAAGCGTATTTCTGAACATTTGCGGAAATGTGTGACCTGTTACTGGATAATAACAGTATTTCTATTCATAATAAAGACCTTCCAGATTCTAAATTTACTTATTTTTTTTAATTTATCGACAAATTACTCAGCATGCTTCAGCTCAGACTACATTTATAATTTCTAATTTCTGACTTGCTAGAGTCTTATAAAACTTTTCACTTTGAAAGTATTTAAATGAAACTGTATGCAAAATTCACTAATTTTCACCAGTGCAAAACATTGTTGGAAAAACATGTAAAGAAAGCACGGCTGAAAAAGTAATATAATTCTCATTATTCTATCAGTTCATAGAAAGTATTTTGCTTTATTAAAACCTATTAGGAAATAAAATATAAAGTTTCGTGATTTTTTTCTGGATAAATTAGAGAACTAATACAGTTCTAACTAAATACACCATTCAACTAATCACAGGATATTTATTCGTTATATTACGGTATAAAACATGTAATAGAAGTTGGAGTTCTGCCATTATTAAATACATACGTAACCATAGAGATAAAAAGGACACATTTCATTTAATCATATAGAGATCCATTATAAGGTAAGCAAAAGAGAGCAATTTATTTTATGAGGAAATGTTTTCAAACCCTAAATCATCGAAAACTTATAATAATACAATTAATTATCCCAATAAGAATGTATTTGGAACAGTCGTGTTTACAATAAACATTACTCATTCTACGATTGCAACAGATGTTAAAGTACGTCAATCATTTACTGCATGAAGTTAAAGCAGAAACAAAGTTGATACATTCATCCTGAAAATGCTGTTAAAGTGAAGAAGGCGATAAATGTATTAGATGTAAGAATTATTAAATACCAGAATATTTAATAGCTATATATTACAATTGCAGATGAATAATGACTTGTGGATTTCCTTAAAATTGGTAACGTAATTTTCTTTATCATAAAAAATTTGATATGATTATGGCATCTACTGTTTTATATCTTAATGGAAGTACACCGCCCCCTGAATACTAGGCCTGAGCTCTGACCACAATGGCGGCTGTCGCAGGCCGATTTTTTTTCAGCGTTTGAACGGTCCCTGGAAATTCCACACCAATAATTTCTAAAAGTTTTCTTCGCCTTGTTTTTCGGAGATCAAATAAGTCAAGGATAACTTTTAGATATTATTGGTGTTGAAGTTCGAGGGACTGTACAAACGATTCCGCCTGCGACAGCCGCCATTTTTTTCAGCGCGCAGGCCTACTTATTCAGGGGGCGGTGGGAAGTACCTCAATGACGATTATGATTTTCCTTAAATTCCTTTAACATGAAGGAATTACTTTCTACATTAATTCCTGTGTTAAACAGTCTTAAAGATACTTATCTTCTTTCAGAGGTGTAATACTTTGAAAAAATATTATTTGTTTTAATTGGTTGACAAGTTTACATTGACTTCAGTTATGAAAAGTGTTTCAAAAATATATACACAGTTTATTCGCTAATTATTGGCATGTTCTTCTGTTCTTTTCAAGTTAGACTAACTGGAAAGAAATACTGAAATCCTACTAAGCTTTGAATCAAAGAAAAGTTTTCCTTGTATGTTACTGGAAGTCCCAAAATATGAAGATGAAGTCAACAGACAGTTTGGAAGAGAATTTGAAGCTATTCCGACCTACATGACATGCCATCACAGTAATTAAAAATAAATTTGAATCAGATGGAACTCCTCAAAATGTTCGTAACCAAAGTTCAAGAAGATCGCGCCGTCATCATCAAACCCAACAAATGAAAGGCTAGTACTGTAATCCTGTTATAAAAACCTTAATTTCTCTACGAGTATACATGCTATCCTCATAAAAATGAACACAGTAAATTACAATAAGCCACTTATAAATAATCTCGAGTTTGATCGCCTTTGCTACATTAGTTTTTACAGGGTTCTCCAAAAGATATACGTTCTTTTTCAATTTGTTGACAGTCCCCTATGGAGTTTCGTGAAAAATTCATCGCGGAAATATATAACCTATACTATACTGTTTACACACCTGTAGTTTCATGTTCGGGAAGCGTCTCTAGACATAGAACTTTCAAAATCAAAAAGCCATCGCATCTGAAAGCGCTTACAGGGTTCGTACGCTTTTACCATAATTTTTTAATAGAATATGTTGCCTTATTTAAATTTAAAAATGTATTACAAATCCTGCAATTAAACGATGCTTTTACATTTTCTGCTATTTAAATATTAAATAGCAAAATTCTACGAATTACGAAACCCAACCACGCAGAAGCGAGATTCCAATGCGAACTGCATTAAATGATATTTATACGCGGATCAATCTAATATTGGCCAGAATTTATTTATTTTTCTTTTTGAAACCATATTCCAAATTGATGACACAGCATTATTTTTCTACAGGATATCAGAAATTCAAAACACATTATGTTCAGCTGTATGGTATCTTTTTTTATTCGATCGTCGTAGGAAGATTAGTTCTGATTGTCAAGCCACCTATTCAAAACGTTTCCTATGTTCCCTCGTCCTTAAACTGATGATATGTAAGTTCTTCAATCCATGGTTAAAATGAGTGTTATTGTTGGGTTATTAGTATCGACTGAAGGCGGGATGTTCCAAAAAAATTTTGTGCTTTTCTTTATTTTTTCTTAAGTTAAAACTACCGTGGACCTCCAATAGAGTATAAATTTCTTGAACAGAAATTCGAGTATTTTCTGTCGATATACAAGTTTGTCTCGACAGAACTGACAATAGTACGCTGCATTCGTATGAGGCTTCAAATAGTACGAATTATTTCATGAGTCACTCTCATGCGATGATATCATGCAAAGGCCCCTTTTTATACAGTTTATTATTCATCCGTGACCTTTTCATGCCAATCACAGACCTTGCGTTTTCTTCTGACAGATGTTTAGGAGCTAAGCTTTAAATCTGCTCAAAATTCGATGAGTTAAACGCCTTCCTTTTCAAGAAATTTTATAATAATCCAATGCGCAATGAAAGGTGTATTTCCTATTTAAACCAGATGTGATTGGGTCGATAAGCGTTGGGATAGTCACGTGACATCTCTATCAACTACTTCTATACGCCTTACTCTACTATCACACTCCCATCACGTGTTGTAACAAAAATCCTATTGATAGCCGATTGATTCTCGTATGTATTAAGAACTTGTGTAAACATTTACTGGGAATATGTTTACCTTTGATTCGAATGGAATTCTTTTATTATAAGATGTTTCTAGCTCAAACACAGAGAGGACTAGAGTTCAAATTTAATAAGGCATTAAATGTGGATAGGCGACATCATATGTTACAGATGATTATACACGTCAGACAGTTCTCACTTCTAATGATGAAACCTCTAAAGTGTTTATACATATTGCAAAGTACTGTCTCCACATTTAATAAGTATGGGTTTGCTTATTTGTATATGTCACATTGAATGTGAAAGTCCACTCTTATACAAAACAAATTTGACAAACATAGCCTGTGTTTATAATTTTGGGCATTCTATTTAATATTTAAATAAAAAAATTCGCTTTTTTTTTTGTCATTCATTTGTCTTTTAACCCTTTCCGGCACAGTGGTCCCACTCCGGGCACACCTAATTTTAATTCCAAATTTGCATTCGACACCAAAAATATTTAATAAAATTTAGTTTCTAGAATGAAAGTTTAAAATAAGGAGTTCTTATTTTCAAAAAAAGTCGTTTATAAATTCCGGCGTCAGTCAGTAATTTCTTATTTTACGAACAGACTTTGCCTGTGCCGGAAAGGGTTAAAGGTAGCAAATGTCCCTTCTATCCCTACCTTTAAATTTGTATCGTGTTATATCAGCCACATTAATATTAACTTGCTGATATATTGTGATATTAAAATTCTGACGCCATTTATTCTTAGTTTCTGGAAAGGACTCGTTCTGGTAATGGTCGCATTATAAATATCTAAAAATGGTAGGGAAATGTTTTCCAAAATGAGGACGCTAACGTATTTTGACCTACCGAAAAAAAATACGTAACTGAGAAAAATCTGGCAAGCTATTTTACTTTTAGAGTAACTCCTAGTCCATCAGATCTCAAGGCTGGTTATTAGAAAAAATCATTAGGTAAGACAGGAATGGAAAAGGTTTTATGGAAAATGTTCGAAGTCCCCGTTTTAGACGACCGGTTGGTTAAAATGTGGTACTCATATGAAATAACATAAAATTGAAGCCTAATGCGAAATTTCATTAAACAAGTTTATTTGGATAACAAAAAATGAAGTTATGAATACGGGAAAGAATACAAACCCAAGTATCATTGTTATTATTGTTTTAAAAAAAAGTCAATCGTTCTCAAAAGCCTCACATGAAATTATCATCCCTTTCTTCAGCACTGGAACAGGCTTCATGTGCCCAACCTCTACAGCTGCTACACTGAATCCGTCCTTCTTTTTCCATTGAATGTACGCACAGTTCATTACAGCATATGCAATCATCATCGTTATCATTTTCTTCCACATTAGATGATATCACTGATGCGTTTCATTTATTTTTTCTCCTGTTCTATAGTTTCCAGTTTTGCTTCATAAGGATATGATGTTAATATAACAGTTTTACCTCTATTCTTGACATTTTCCCTTTTTTCAGAATTCTTTTTTAACCTTTATAACTAGGCATTATGCCCAAATAAACGTTTATACATTATTAAAGAACTTTATAAAAATCATAATACCACTGATTTTTCCGAAAATTAAAGCATGCAGTAACATATTCCGTGGTGTCCAAAACGGGGACGACCTCGTTTTGGAAGACCACTAATGTCCCCGTTTCAGCAGACAATGACGTATGCTAAAAAATATGGCGTCACCCTGTATAGATGTAAATAATTTATCAAGCAATATGTCAAAATGTAACTTAAATCTAGACTAATAATTTCAGTACTTGTCAAATTTGAATGTTCAAGGATGACTTGATCAGTTCCAATACAGTCCACGACGAAAATCGGAAAGAAAAAATTTGAAAACTTTGAGGAAAACAACAGATCAATGAAAAAGGTAAATAACATATTTCAAAATAGCATATTGTCAACCATGAATGATAGTAACATGTTGGATATTAAGATGACAACACTTATCAGAGAGAATTCTAACGTCCCCATTTGACCAGCCTTCCACGTTTTAAACGACATTCCTATATTTTCCTTTCTGTCTGTTTTGTTGTATTATTTTTTGTTTTTAATTTATAGGCTTAAACTTTCTTAAAAATTTGCCAGTCCTCACAAAATTTAACTATGTTGTCAAGGTCAACAATATTAATTTATGTTTTAAGGTAGGCGTCGTATCATGTAAATAGCTTCCAACTTTTACGTTTTTTTGTTAACACTAAAATTCGATAAATTGCCTAATTTCACCACAATTACGTTCAGGTGAGATTGGCTATTAAATTTTAGTGATAAGAAACAAGCGTAAAAGTTGACAGCTATGATTTATATTAAATTATGGTATTCACAGAATTATTTATCAATGAAAATTACTAGGGTGATTGAGACGAATTGAATTTTGAAAGAACTTCTTGGTGTCTTATTCAAAAATGGACCCTTTTAAAGCCTCAAATAGCAGTTGAGCGCTGTCGGATAATTCCTAAAAGTCTTAGTTACAATACAAAATATATTAATACTGTTAATAATTTATATTAGTTAAAGCTTGCGTTCTATATTTAGTTTAATTAAACTGAATACACCTATCCCATTTGCAAACATTTTAATGTTCTTTAATTAAAATAACAAAACTGTATTTAAACTTACAACAAGGTGAGTGGCATCATTTTATAAATTTTCTTTTTAATATCTAAATCGCAGAATTTCTTTTCGCCTAATTTAATTGCAGAATTTATAATCACTTTTTTTAATCTCATTATTTGTAGATTTTTTCTGCGATTAAAACAAGCAACTATTTTATTAAAAATTGTGGTGCAGCTATACGCACCCTGTTATAATTTTCTGTTATTCAGACATTCAATAGCAATAATATAAAGAAAATATTTTTTTTTCTGTAAATGTTATACATAATGATCTCTAATAATTTTACTTGCTAAAACAACAAATAATTTTCTGGATAAAAGAAAAATATATAAAATAATTTGATGAAAGCTTATTAAAGTATATTTAATAGATTACTCTTCAAAATAATTAATCTAAATATATAACACTGTTTTTTTTCATCAAAAAGCTCTTTAACAGTTTATTTTATGCATTATTTTCCTTTACATATCCCATTAAAGAATCTTTTTAATATTCTTCTTAAATGCTTTCTACGGCATGAAATATGTTTCTTTCTGAGTTACGTAATTTAATGGCCCAATACTCTGTTCCCGAAGAAGTAATTAATATTTAACTCGTTAATAAAAGTAACTTAGTCCATAGCGTATTGTAATTTTTTACTTTGTCTCCATATTTGTATTCATTCGTGCGTTAATTTCCGGAAATGCGCATTTTTTTATCCCATGCTAGATATTACTTGCATTAAAGTAATATGTTAATGATGAACTATCAATTTATTTTAGTGAAATATAAAAAGCATAAATTAAACACTACTTCACGGAATGAGCTATAATTTCGGATTCACATATTTAAATATTCTAGAAATCGTTTTCTGTTAAAAAATACTTGTAGGTTACAATTCATATTTGTATTGTAAATAAATTTCGAAAATATCTATTTTCTTTTAAATAAATTCTCAAAAAACATGAATTGAAACCTATAAATTCTTTAACAGAAATCGATTTCTAGAAGCTTTAAATATGCGAATCCAAAATTATAACTGATTCTGTCAAGTAGTTTTGAGCTATGTTTCAAAAACTACCCGCGTTGCAATCTGTTTTGCAACAATTAATAATGAATTTAACATTAGGACTCCAAACTTTGAACCTTCATAATTCCTTAACTACTTGACGAAATTGGTATCCTAAGATAAAATGTGCCGAAAATTCCAAATATGATGTAAAAATTAAGTGTTCATATTGAAAATTTCTGAGTTTGGTACAATTTCAGTTTGAAGGCGACCCCCTAAGCTTTTATTTAAACCTAGAATGAAAGAACACATAATTTCTAAGTCGAATGGCTATTTCCGTTTCTCTCAATGAAGATTTGGAGAATAAAATGTATGTGGTCGGGATTTTTATGGATGGAGGAGACTACCAATATTTCGCAAAAAAAGATTCTGATTCCTTTATTTTGGTCTTTCTAAAAAACAAATAACCCAATGTGCGTGCATTCCTCATAATTCCAAAGGAGAATGGCACCACTATTTGAGATTAGAAAATTTCTATTTAATATTTAAATGGCAGAAATATCGTAGCCGCCTTTTTTAATAACCAAATTTGTAGCTTTTTTTTCTCCAAATAAATACGGCGAAAGATTCTATTAAAAAATTGTGGTATGACTGTATCCACTCTGATAACCTCAGACATTATTAAAGTAAAATAACTTCTGAATGCTCGAATTTGTTTGAGGAAGTATTCTCATACCGTAAAAAAAAAGAACTGCGTTTTCAAAATCAAAATACAAACAATTAAATACAAATTAAATACAAATCAAATACAAATCAAATCTAATTACATGGGATAAATGGAAATTACTTTAAATAAGATTTCTCATTTAAAAAGATAAAATTTATTTTAAATATCCAAAACCGTTATCTAAACCTTTAAAGATTTGTTATAAAGGTTTAGTCAACGTCAAATGTTCGAATCGGATTTTTAAATACGAGAAAATTCATAATCTGGATTTGTAAAAGGTTTGTGTATTGTGTCTGCATCAAATAATAAATCCCTTTAATTATATTCCATTCATATTAAAACATAACGTCATATAAAGTGAATCTACAAAATAACAGGCACTTTTGAATAATATGAGTAAAATTGCTTTTTTTTTTTTAGTTACACGTTTTAAATCGTTTTGAAGAAGTTGATTTTAAACATAATTTCATTTTACAGGCATTTTAATTAATTATAGATATTGTATTTCCATGAACAAATTTAATTTTTTCAATATATTTTACACACACTAAAATTAAAAATAACTTTTTTAAAAGCATCAAATTTTTAAAGCAAAAAGAAAAATTACGTTACAAAATTAATTTATCTTCTGCATAGTATATTTTTAATATAAATGCTATTTAAGAATTCGACAAAGGATGTCAAAACCTCTTTTCATTTACCTTTAATCATAGTCTTCATTAGTAAAACTCATTCATTGATATATTCAAAGAATATTATACATAAATAACTTCCTGTTTATTGAAATTTTTAAACACATCAACTTTAGTTATCGAAAGCTTCAATGGAAAATTAATGGCGAAAATTAAGATTAGTAGGAAAAAACATCTCACTTTAATAAAGACAAATTGTTTACTTCCTACATAAATGATCAGCGTGTGTATTTTGTTTTTTAAAAGATGGGATATATAAATGGGAAAATTCAGCAATCAGCATTAAATGTTTCTAATATTTGTATTGTTTACGTTTCTGATAAAAGTTTAGTAAGTTTAACTCGGGAGAAGTCGCGCATACACAGATTATGAATGATTTTTACATTGTCACCAATAAATACAAGTAATAATAGTCACTTTATTTAATCTGAAACAATTGTTACAAATTCTATGATAATGTAAATTATAGTTTACTTTTGAAAAATAGTGGTGGCAATTGTAAAAACCGTACGCCCCTGGGGTATGTCATACCCCATGCGACTGCTCCCGGGTTAATCTTTACTTCAATGTTGATCAAACTCACTCTATTAACGAGAATTTTCAAAATACTTTTAATATTACACTTTAATGTATCATATAGAGTTTCTGAAAAAGACATTAATTACTATATTTTTTATTTAAGGAAAAATAAAGTAATATTTGTTTAAAAATGAAGTTTACAATTTTTTAAGAATTCTTTTGGTTACTTTATTTTCAATATGTATAATTTATTATTTTAAGAAAAAAATGAAACAGGGTTTGTACGTTTTTACCACAATTTTTTAATATACCGTAATTTCCAGCGTGTAATCCGTGAATAAATCAATCATGTTTCGACACAGAAATTTTATTTTATAAAATGTAACTTAATAGATCGCTGTAAATATTTAACTTCAATTATTGAATGAAATTTCTGGGTTAAAACAGAATTGTTTGATCCGCGAATTATACGCCGGAAATTACGGTAATTTTTTTACTTAATATTTAAATAACAGAAATTCTAGATGCCACGTTTAATTGCAGGATTGTAATACTTTTCTGCATTTAAATAAGGCGAAAATTTGTATTAAATACTTGTGGTAAAAACGTACGAATCCTGTGAAATTAATTTATATTAATATTATATAGCATCACAGTAAATCTTAAAATAGCTGTTTTCTCAAGCACTATATTTCTTCAATTTAATTTTAAGTCCTCAGATTCTCAAAAAACATGTTTTTCAGCGAAAATAATTTAAGTTTCAACGTAGCACCTATAATGTATCCCATTTTTAGTTTACAGATACATAAAATCACGCTGAAGATGAATGTAATAATTGTTAATGTATTTGAAACAGATTATGTTTAATAGATGAGAGGTTTTCATTGCAGCCGTAATCGGTGATCTATAAACTGTTTCTTTACGTTCTTATGGTTTCATTTTTTAAATAGTTTTTGTTAATGCCTAAGACTATTTGAAGTGATATCTAATAATATAATAATGATAATTCAATAAATATTACTCATATATGTATCGTAAAATAAAAAAATAGGCGTTTTTATGTGATTTTTATGTCCTTCCTAAAACGATCACTAAACGATCACTTTACTACCAGTAATTTTATATAATATATTTGGCCTTATTTAATTCATACCGTTCAAAGATTAAATAAAGCCAAATGTAGTATATAATTATACTAGTAGTAAAATGATCGTGCCCCCCTGATGTTACGCCACTGCCTATTGGGGCTATTAGCAAACATCCGCCACCATCTTGTGACAACATCTTCATTTACTTCACTTGCAACTCGTGGACAGTACACTATATAGTCTCCTCTTCTTTATTCATAGCTACATTTTCTAAACACTTTCTTTTAATTTATGACTTAATTTATATGGTGTTTATTTGACACAAAAACGGTAATTGAGAATAAAGTTCCAATTACATAAAAATATTTTGAATTTTTTAAAGAATGTTTAAAATTACAGCCAATTTCGTAAACAGATTATTTCATTTGGACAAACTAATAATTTATTACGATAAGAAACAAATCTTAAATGTCATTTACGAGATTTTTTTGTAGCTTTTCTTATGGTTATTAAACCATTTTTTAGAATATTACTATTTCGAGAAAAGTTATTGTGTTTTAAAAATTGTCAGCGAAATTTCATTAGAAGACAATTTTGAATTTTAACCTTGTTTGTATTGTTTTCTCTTTTGAAAATTTTTATCTCTCTGAAAATTTTTTTTTAAATTTTTGCCTAGTTTCGTTGTGTAAAGGAAGTTTTTAGGAATGTTTGATGTTTAATTATACTCTTTACCATATGTAAAAAATTAACCTAAAATATTTTCAGAAGAGATGGAAATATTCTAATAGGCATTTTATAATAATGCATAGTTGCCAACTTTTGCCGTTTCTTCCTATCACTAATTTTGAACAGAAAAACATCTTAACAGACTTTTTTATCTCAAAAATGTAGGATTAAATAAGGCTAAATTCTCTGTTGAAAAACACTTGTAAGAAAAAGACAGAGAATTTGCCAGCTATGAAAATGGTAGCGTTAGAATCATTTTACTGGCGGATAGAGCTTCCATATTAATAATTGGCAGGGTTTTATTTTTGAAAAGAAGTAAAATAGTAATGCAAAAAACAAATTATTTTACATTTCGTAAAATATTATTTTCAAATAAAATGAAATAAAGACTGGAACTTTTATTTTGTATCTGTAATCTGTTCATTGATGAAAATGTAAAGGAGGTACATGAGTAATTTCAAAACATTACGTTTCTTCAGCTAGCTACAAATATTTGAAGATATAAGAAATAATTTTCTGTTTCCACCAAAAGTTGCAATATGAAAAACAAGAACGAACAATCATGCGTCAAGCACAGATTATGAAACACTTTCTGATACATCCAGAAAACTCTAACGAAATTTCATCGTTAAATAAGGTGAAAGAAGATATTTAAGTAAACAGTTATTATTATTATTATTATTATCACCCAACCGGAGAGCCAACCTTATCGGTTTACGGCTTTTTTACCTCCGGCGGAAAACACCCCAACGCACCAACCAACGCACCACCTCCAGGGTACAGGCCTGAAACAGCAGACAAATATTTCAAATCAGAATACACAGATCTTATGTACAGACTGTCATACGCAGATGACATGAACCCCGCATTTCGGGGTAAACTTAAAGTTAACTACAAACAAGCAAGGCCTATACAAAAGAGGTATAATATTATACATACCAATAAACAGCTAGGCACAAAAATTAAACATAAGATAACAATTTTACAGTAACAAAATTTTGCTGAACAGCACGGCCGGAAATAGCACAAACAACCAGTTTAAGTCAATAATTAATAAAATTGTCCTAAGTTTATCTTGTCCGCTGCAGTCTATGATATTCCCTGCTCACAGTAGTTAGAAATAACTGTCCAAGACACTGTACTAGATATGAAAATGTTGAAGCCCAGCATAAATAACTGAAAATGTAATCATGTCTTAGTTGACTGTTAATTTCGAAGAAGTTATTTAAAATTTATATTTGATAAAAGAAAAATGTTCGTTCAATGCATTGTAATTTTCACAGAGCCTCCTGTAATTACTTCTCACCAACAAAACGTTTCGCATATTCCACCTTAATGTCCTTTCTCTGACAAAAGTAAATCTATTGGGTATCAGAGGACAAGAACCGAATATGAAGTGCATTGGATCCCCCTTTTCACCACAAACGCAGAGGTCATTTGGTCGCTTTTTAATCCTGTACAAAAAAGTAGGAAAAGAGCCATGTCCTGACATAAAATATTGAATGACTTGGGACTGGCACAAAAAATCTTCCTTAACCTTATTGATAATTGAATACGTGTGACGACCGTTTTCAGAATTTTGCCAGTACTCCTGCCAATCTTGAATTTTTTCTTTCTTTAGATGAGAATTCAGAAATGATAAAGAATAATTTAATTTCACCTCTTCATCATAACTTTTCTCTTCAATGACCGACTTTGCAAGAGTATCAGCTTTCTCATTTCCGGTAATTCCGCAATGCGCTTTGATCCAGCCCAAACCAACTATTTTATTAGTCATACTCTTTATCAATTCAAATATATCCTCTGCAATTTCGTTATTAGGAAAAAATCTCTTTAAAGTCATGACTGACGACATACTATCAGTATAAATATCTATTCTACTGTTATTAGTATTTTTAAACCACTGAATAGTTGATCTAATTGCATAAAGTTCTGCCTGATAAATGGAATTCTCAGTTCGCAATTTGATTCTATGTTCTTTTATATATTGATTTTCCGATTGCACTACAAATGCACAAGCTGTGCCATCCAACATTTTTGATCCATCTGTATATGCTGTTAAATGCTTGACCTTAGGGGCCTCTTTCTTCACAGATTCCAAAAACATTAAATTGCTTAAATTTCCTGTCGCTTTGCACTTAAATGATAAGATCTTTGTCATCATTTCTTCCCTTGAAATTTTATAATTTTCTTTAAGAAGGTCTGACATCCCATTGATAATTGCGTACTTTTTTGCCGAAATTCTTAATGATATCTAGATTGGCGGGATACCTGCTAAAACGCATAAGGCATCTGTTGAGATAGACCGATACGCACGTATTATAGATAGCAAACCTACCCTTTGACATGAACTCAATCTTTTTAGACCATGGGTTCCAAGGTCACCATACCAAATTTCATGGCCGTAGGATATCCTTGCCTCTATTACAACTTTATACCAAACCTTTAAGTGATGTTGTCCAATACCTTTATCACGACGTCCTGTCTTTCGGATTTTACTTGTGAAACTGTACAAACTGTTCCTTATTTTATCTAAATGGTCCATCCAATTAAACCTTGCATCCAGTGTAAATCCAAGATATTCAATATTATTTCGCACCGGGACAGTCACTCCTCGAAGCTTAAAAATTGGGTGTCTGTTTTCCATAGTAAATCTACCGAAGAGCATAGCTACCGATTTATCAGCACTTAACTCCAAGTGTAATTCTTGACAGACTTCATAAAAGCATTGAATATTTCTGTTCATTCTTACCTCCAATTCATGCCTGGTATCTGCTCCGTCCACAATTACTGTGTCGTCAGCATATGACAATATCTGCCCTTCTCTTGCCCTATAGCTCTTCAGAAGTTTGTCTGCAGCCAGTACCCAGTATAAAGGACCCAGACAAGACCTTGCGGACAACCTCTATAACAGGTAAACCATCTGACACCCGATGAGAACCTAAAGCCAATCATTCTGTCTGAAATATAGTTTCTTAGAGTAAGCTTCAGGTAATCCTCCAATGGGAGATTATCAATAATATCTGAAATCGTTTTCCAGTTCAAGACATCAAACGCTCCTTGTATGTCCAAGGACACCATGGCACAGTATTTATTGCTTGCTAATGTTGTGTTTATCTGGTTTTTTAATTCTTTCAAGGCAGTAACTGTAGAGCGACCTTCTCTGAAACCATGCTGTCCCTGATCCAAAAAATTGCTTTTTTCCAAAATATTTACTACTCTAATTTTTATAATTCTTTCGAATGCTTTTCCCATGATTGGCAGGAGCGTTATTGGTCTGTAAGAGCGTGGTAAGGCTGGATCTCTATTTCTTTTTCTAAAAAAGAGAACTGTGCGTAACTGTACTAAAGTAAACAGCTTAGAAAACAAATAACACACTGGAAAAAATAGAGTTTTCGAAATTACCTTCCATTGTCAAAAAAGCAGTCGAATTATTTTCTGCAGCCCTGTATATGATCTATAGATTTCCATATATACTACATAACATACTAAAATTTAGTTTTAACAATTTTCTCTAATTGGTGGAAATGCTCTCGAAATCTTTTGCACAGCCCTGTATATTATCTAAAGACTTTTGTATATACCACATATTAAGCTAAAATGTAAAAAAAACGCATTCAGGTAAAAAATGCATAAGGGAACTTAAAAGTCACTTCCAGCAGTTACCGACCTTAAACGACAATGTATCTTGTTGTTTACGTAACCCTGTATATGAATTTATTTATAGTCCACAAACTTCTATTAGTCTACTAAATATAGTTCAGCAGGAAAAAGCGTAACACAATTAAAAAGAACCCTTAAGCAATTCATTCCTATAGTCTATAATACTTACGAATTCCCTTGTGTAGCCCTGTATATGATCACACGAATTTATACACACTACGTACTATGAAAAAATTTAGTTAAACTTAAAAACGCATGGCAAAGTTGAAACCGCATTTATCACACATAGACTGTAGTTATCGCATGTATACTGTAATATATACATATATTTTTTGTCCCTGTAAATGAACGATAAACGCAATATGCACAATACTTTTTAGTGCATCTCAGTAATGCATATAATTTTCATTATGTTTGAAATACTGAAACATCATTAAATGACACTGCAAACGATTTTTCCAAGTAGACCAATGTGCAACAGAATTCTTTTTTTTTACTCTGTAAAGGAATAATAAATGTTTTGCACCCCAAATTATACAAAAAGCATGTTTTAATGCTCTTTATATTTATATATCAATTTTATCATGTTTCAAATGTCGTAGCATCATCAAAATGTACTTGAAACGATTATTTCCCATTGACTGTAATGTAACGGAATATTTTTGAATGTCTCTGTAAAAAAACTACTAGTCATACACACTTCATTTTCAATAGGCAACATGCTGTAGTAAACGACAATAACATACGAAAATTTCAGGGCAATCCGAGTATATTTATGCAAGTTAGAGCATCAACAGACGGCAGACAAACCGAAGTCATAAACACTTTTTAACTAGATTGGAAAGGGTTCAAAAAGGCAGAAAATAACTGCCAAAGCTTATAATGCACAAAAATTTAAATGAAATATATTTAATTTATACTGTTCTAAATAGTATCTTAATTTTAAATAATCTATATATTATAATTAACACATGTTTATACATATATATTTTGAATTGTGTAAAACTACAGAAAATAAAAACATAAGTCTGGTTATGTGATGCACATCACATCTGGTCATTTTGGACAGTTTAATGCAATATAAAATTCTTTGCGAAACGCAGCAATAGCACCTAAACTTAAACACACGTGCTAGGATTTTAAATATTTTATTTGGAACTTAAAAATAAAATATATTCTTTTAAAAATGAAAACATAAACAAAAAAAGGAATAAGAAGGAAAAAAATTAATTTTATTCTGTTACAGCAATTAATATTTAATATTCCCCTTAAGCATGAAAAAATTTAATTCTTCGTCCAAAAATTTCAGAGGATAATAAATTTTCTATAAATATTTTATGCTATCTTTTTACATATAAACTTAGTTCTTTATCTATAGTTTTATTATAGTTCATTATAAATTTAAAGATAAACGTTTTTTGATCCGTTTGAAGATTGACATCTGTAAGAACATAACATTTATTTATTTTAGAAAATTATCTGTTAAACTACGATAACTTCCGGCGTATAATCCGCGGATCAAACAATTGTGTTTCAACCCAGAAATTTTATTCAATGATGGAAGCCAAATATTTACAGCATTGTAGCACATTGCATTTTATAAAATAAATATTCTGGGTCGAAACATGATTGTTTAATCCGCGGATTATACGCCGGAAATTACGGTACTCGCTAAAGAATCTTGCCACATTAGAAAAAGTTACTGAAGCTTGCAACAAGTATTTTCGCACTATGTGTTTAATAGAACTTGAATAACAAAAATATTAATTTAATTTTAAATAGCAGAAATCTGTATGCTATTTTATAAAACAACGAATATGCAGAGTCTTAAAAATGTACAATAATTAAGTTTTTTCAAAATTTACCACTAATACACTGTTAAAAATTCGGTTCAACATTTCACCAAAACATGATGCCAATATAATAGAGCTGTGAATATAGAAGAAGAGACATATAGTATATTATCTACCAGTTTCAAATGAAGTAACTGAAGATGAAGTCATATGATGGCGACTGTTGTTTGTTTACATCGAAACAAGAGGGCCTGATTCCCGTCGTCGGGGCAAACTTCCACCAGATAACTTGAATATAAATTCTCGCCTTATTTTAGCGCATTTTTCGTTGAAATATTTCTGTCATGAGTACGGCAACAATTTCTATTCGTTTTTATTAGTGGAAGTTTTCCCCAGTTATAATCTCTTTCACAGGTATTTACAGGAAGAGCGTTTATGTAATCACAATATGGCGGAATCGCAGGATCAAATTCCGACTACTAGAAAAACAGAATAGATACTTTTACCTTAATTGAGACAGAAATTCTGCATGACTAAGATACTTAAATAAGGAAAATTTTTCTATTAAAATTTACTGGTAGAAGGTCTCTGTGGAACCGGTTACAGAGTAAACTTCACCTCATTGAGAATACTATATCAATTCTTCTTTATTCATAGTTCAATGGCCTTATTTTGTTCAATGACTAATTTCTTATTGATAGACCTTATTCATAGTTCAATGGCGAATATTCTTATGTTGGCACCATAAGATGGTGAAATCTTGTTCCAATATTTGTTCTTCCACCTGATCCAAAAACTTTTGTTGGTTAAACTATAAACTGGTAAAATAATGATCCGTGAACTGACAAAATATTGAATATGATCTGGTAAAATGTTGAATCGGGAACTAATTAAATTGTTGAGCCGAGAACTGATAAAATATTGATAATTAATCTGATAAAAAGTAAAACCATAAAGTGGCTACAGTTATATTTTGAAAACAAAGGTTAATCTGACCGAGACCTGCTAATGTGTAATCCAACACTCTACGAATATCCTAAAGTAAACACTGATTAGTCCCTGACATCCTATCATCCTAATCATCCTTATCATCTTAATGTTAAGAAGCATATTGAAAGTGCATAGAACAATTTATTACAATTGTATATACATATTTCCATAATATAGGGCAAAGATGAACCCTTGTTGAACATCAACATAATCAGGATTTTAAAAAAATTAAGTGAACCCTGTATCGATTCTTCTGTTAGTTATTTTTTCACTATCATATCGTTTAACTCTAAACAAATAATTTCTACAGTGTATCTTATATTCCCGAATATTTAAAATGTTTGTGAACGATACAGTATTTTTTAACTAAGTTACTCGACATTTAAAAATTTATTTTAATACATAAAAAATAATCTAACAAATTCAAGTCACACATCGGTTTTTGCTATCTTCGATTTTATTGAGCATAAAAATACATGTATTGAAATATAAATTTTGTACTTTTCTTTTAAGCCAAGATTTGAAATCAATTTATATATTACAAAAATAGGGAGTGAAAGAAGAAGCATAAAATTATTAGACATCTGGTCATGTGAACAAAGGAAATAGTTTTTTAATAATTAGAACTGTGGTTAAATGATCAACTAATATTAAAACTAGGTCGGGAAGTTTTGTACAAAGAATTTTTTATAAACTGTAAAACAAATTATGACAATTTTAATCTGAATTTAATGATAAATTATTTGAGTTTTAGTTTTTATTCAAGTTGAGCTAAAATATAGAGTGATGCGGATAAGTATTTATTGTTACGCTCCATTTTCACCTACTCATTTCATCAGAATTTTGAATTTTAGTCTTGCGTCTGATAAAAAAAAAGGGTGAAACTTTTTCTTTATTTTGAGAAATGTGTATGATATCTTGAGTAAAAATTAGTAAATAAAAATAAGAACTTTATAATCAAAGAAAATTACTAAAATATTATCGTAAAATGAAAATTCGTATCGTTACTTTTAAAAAATATACAAAGGTGAATATTTTCAAAATATTTTACGATTGTTTTTACTTCTTACAGCAGAAAGGTTTTTCTAAATATCAGATTTTCAGGTATCCACTTTGAAAACCTTCCGATTCTTTTTCAATTTTCTTTTACATAATAATTACTATTGTGCTGTTGTAATTTTTTTTTTCAAAACATTTCCTTTTTTTCAGTTTAAAAGAGTACATCTGACAACAAAAATTTTGTTCCATTTAACAATTTTAACACTTATATTTTAACGTGTTTATTTATAAATTAGGAATATTAGAATACATTTATTAATTGGGAACGCGAAATGTGACATTTTAAGAAGAAAAAACGTAAGAAGCTGATGAATATTAAAGGCTATAAAATGTGTTACTAAACATATAATTATTGTGAAACATGCAACATCACAGTAATATGCCTTAAATAAGCCAAAGCACCGCAGCTGCATCTCAAAACTAATGGAAAATTAATTTATTATATTTCAGCTTCCGGAAACTCCGTTTGTATTAGAGCAAACGCGAAAATCATAACGAAATGAGCCTTCTTTACTCCTGCATTACTCGCTTCGGATGACTCCAGTAACAACAATTAATTACTCTAAAGAAAAGATTTTTAAGAAACATCTAGAGGCCCATTTAAAGATCCATTAAAATATTTTCCTCTTAGATGCATTACAATCATCATTAAATTTTCTGAAATGATAATTTATCTTTTACGCTTGTATATGAAAACGTTTTGAAGTAATTATTTATGATATAGCTTTTCATTTTATTGCGTAAAATGCAAATGATAAAGCACACAGAAATTGTTAATTTTAAAAAGATTTTGAAAAGTAGATCGAAAATTTTTTCATGTTAAATTTAATTTTATTAAGAATAAAATTAAAAATCGTCATGAAAAAAGAGGTCCTATAAATGGAGTGTTACCATGAAAAATTGAAAGCAAGGAAAAGAAAATTTAGACGAGGATTACATGTGTTAATATATCATAAGTAGATCATGAAACTAATCCATGCGAAACAGTAAATGTATTTACAGTTAAAATATTTTTTTATATCTAATTCGATAATTTTTTATTTGTTCAAACTCATTCAAAATATATTTGTAAATCAGTATGTTTTGCATATAAATGCTAATCGTATGAAATGATCTTAAGTGTTTTGGTCAGTGTGATCTGAAATTCCCCTCGCTAACGTTAAAACAGAGACGTGGGATGCATTCCTACTTTTTAAATATATCTTACAGAAATTAATATTTTTAATTTATTTTTTCTGTGTACTCTTCTTGAAGGATAACACCAATTTTTTTCTTTAGTTTTCAAAATCTTTCTAAATAACATGTTTAATTTTATTTGAAATGTTAAACTCTTATTCAGTTTCGCTAAGATTTTTACAAATAAATTATAAATTAAATATATATTATGTGTCATATGTTAAATATTTATTTCGTTTTAAAATGATAAATTAATTATGTATCATGAAAGAAGTTCGAAATTCCTTATTTTTGATGATTGCAAAATTGAACATCTTCGTAAGTAAATTACTTAATTCGTAGCTAAAATTGAGAGAAATGATCAGATTTGTTTCAACACATATTTTTGTGATTAATTCTTATTTTAAATATTCAATTAATTTTTATTTATTTAATAATATTTATTATATTTTATTGCATTCTATGGCATTCTTAACTCATGCCAAATGCATATACAGATTTTTCAACACTCCTGGGATTCTGAGAACCACTGTTACCCAAAAGTAATTTTCATCTTATTTATTCTGAAATTTTAGTCGTTGAATAAAACGAATAATTTCTATTCGGAAGTTATTATTCCACTAACGTCACTAACGTGGGAGAGTTATAAAATTTGCATGTAATCATTCCCTTTTTTAGTAGTTGGCAATTTTCATTAAATTAGTAAATTATAATATATTGTACTCAACTCTTTATAAATCATAACTCTTTATAAATTGATCAACTCTTTATAAACCATCTACAAAAGTGTAAATACTCTTTTTGCACAGCAAAGACATAACATAATATATCATATATTCATTATATTAATTATTTATATATTAACTCTCTGAAACCAGATAGATTTCAAACGAAAAGAGAAATGCTTTAAATTATCAACAATCGAGTTAAGTTTTACATCTTTAAAAGAAATTCAATAGGACATATGAATTTAAGCAATTACTGTTTCCTGAGACAAATATTTTTCAAAGAAACAAAGAGTTACATTTAAAAGAATATATTACATTAATTAAATTCCTCATAAAAAATAAAATGATGAATATAGAATAATTGTTCGGAATCAAAATTTGGAAAGCCATTACCATGCAAAACTATGTAACAATCAAAACTAAAGTTTTACAATGTCAATCTGTCTGTCAATATAAACTAGATTAGCAATTCAAAGTACCTGATAAGTGCATTAAGACCATTCAATTCTAACAAATTTTAACGAAGCTTTACATTTTCATTAGTCATATTACTTAAGCTTTAAATTAATTTTCATTCATCGAAAGCCATTAAGACAATTAACTCATCAACTGAGTATGCTTTGGCATTTTCCACTTCATATAATTAAAAAACAAGATTTAATCAATTTAAAGATATTATATATATATATATATGAATTTCATAAATGATTAAGAATTTACAACGAAAACAGAAATAGTAAAATAATAATTTGACTTGAGCTATATCTAAATTAACTCACACGTTTCACAAATTGTTTTCAAAAAATGAAACTTTATACCGATTAAAACGTCAAATACTTTTAAAGATCAGAGTTAATAAATAAATGTAAGAGAAATGGGTGAGATCTTGTCAGAAATGAGTTTGAAAACTGAAATTATATTGAAGAAAAAAAATGGATTTTAATATTAAGATTTGTAGAATCTATTTTAATCATGCACCATTTCGAAATGTTTTTTGATTTGATTATTTACAAATTGAGTATTTCATTCACTATCTATTTGAATAATTCATTAATTAGAAACTTTCATTAAGAACCTACACTAGTCACGCGAAGAAAAGCTTCAGCTAATGTTAAGTCTATGGGAAGTTTATTCCGCGATTTCTCGCTCGCATTTTAATATTTTTAAATGATTTTTTTTTTTTTTTTTTTTTTTTGCATAGATAGGATAGCTGAAGTCGATCTCTAATGTTGTTAGTTTTTACTTTTTTGATTTTGGTTACAGTTTTTTTACAAGCGGCCATTTTTAATTTTGGAACCGGTTTGAACCGGTTCTGAAAGTGAAAGTACCCTTATGTAAAAAAACTGGAACCAAAATCGAAAAAATAAAAACTAACAACGTTAGAGATCGACCTCAGCTATCCTATGCACAAAAAAAAAAAAAAAAAAAACATTTAAAAATATTAAAATGCGAGCGAGAAATCGAGGAATAACCTTCCCATAGTCTTAACATTGGCTTGCGCATTTTTTCGCGTGACTGATGTAGGCTCTTAAATAATTCAAAACTTTCATGAGAATCCAATTACTTACTTGTGTCATCATCATCAAGACATAGCAATTTTTACTTTCTTCTATCTTTACAAGAAGAAAGTATTGGATTCATGAAAATTTTCGACTTCCGGATTTCGACGGATTTATACGTTTTAGAAGGCCTGAACACGATTTGACTATTTTTAGAAAATGTCTGTCTGTGACTCTGTCTGTCTGTCTGTATGTGACAAAAATTTTGTGGGCGCTATATCTCAAGAACTATTGCTGGAAATTTAATAAAACTTTATATTCAGTGAGTCCCTGATATAAATTGGTGCTGATTAGTTTTGGTAAAAATCGCCCAGCAGGTGGCGCTGCTATGCAGCATTTTTCGCGATTTCCGCAATAGCTCTATCTCAAGAACTAATGCTCGGAATTAAATAAAACTTTATATTCAGTTAATCTCTAATATAAATTGGTGCTGATTAGTTTTTGGTAAAAATCGCCCAGCAGGTGGCGCTGCTATGCAGCATTTTGAAGGGTTTACACGATTTTAGCGATAGTCATATCTCAAGAAATAATGCACGGAATTTAATAAAACTTGAGCTTCAGTTAGACATTGATATAAATTGGTGCTGATTATTTTTAGTGTATGCGAAACCTGTGTGAGATAGAACAAAGTTTTCGGATTGACACATCCGACTAGTTTATCTTGACACTGTGAAATTTTAAGATTCATTAGATTTCTGAAAGTAAAAAGGTTAAATTGTAAAAAAAGTCCTTCCGGCTTGTACCGGGAGGAAAAGGTAGCTTTCCTATATCTTCGTTTTAAAATTTTAGCTAATGTTACACGAAAACAGCAAGTTAAAATGCAAAGAAACGTTTACAAAAGATTCGTTAATACTGAATTTAAATAAGAAATTCGCCAAATTATTGAGCAATAGCGAAATTGGCTTCATTTATGAAGACTTATTTTGGTCGCCAAATTTGGCGATATTTCGCCAAATGTCGCCAATTTTGCCAATTTTGTCGCCAATGTCATCAATTTTGGTGCTAACGGATATGAATATATAGTTTTATGTGTATGATTGGGAAAATTATTAAAAAAATGAAAGAAAATAATTTGCGAGTAATCGCGTTAATGTGCTGTTTTGTTTCAAAATGTCAGCCACCCTAGAATTTCAAACTGCTCTATCTCAGCTATTTTTTAAGATAGAGGTAAACCAAAAAATGCTCTGGAATCCTTGTATCAAGACCTAACACGTAATTAAAAAATAAATTTGAATTTTTAACTTTTTTTTATATTTATTTTAGTTTTAAATTTTTAAATGGCCGCCATCTTGAAACAAAATGGCGGACCAAGCTGGCCAACGAACTCGGTCGAGACATTGGTGAGCTTAATACACACAATCAGTTTCATCAAAATGGATTTATAAATACGAGCGTTATCGTATGACATAGGTCAGATATATATATATATATATATATATATATATATATATAGATATATCTATATTCATATATATCAACATTTGAACGGAGGGTGGTTTTGGGGTCTGGGGGTCATGATCGGTGAAAATATATCGAAATTTTCCGGAACTGCTTTCCTCCGAACGGCTGCAATAGGTAGCTTTATACTTTTTTGTATTGAAAGCTACCTAAAAGTATAAAGCTACCTATTGCAGCCGTTCGGAGGAAAGCAGTTCCGGAAAATTTCGATATATTTTCACCGATCATGACCCCCAGACCCCAAAACCACCCTCCGTTCAAATGTTGATTTATATATATAGATATATCCATATATATATCTGACCTATGTCATACGATAACGCTCGTATTTATAAATCAATTTTGATGAAACTAATTGTGTGTATTAAGCTAACCAATGTCTCGATCGAGTTCGTTGGCCAGCTTGGTCCGCCATTTTGTTTCAAGATGGCGGCCATTTAAATATTTAAAACTAAAATAAATATACAAAAAATTTAAAAATTCAAATTTATTTTTTAATTATGTTTTAGGCCTTGATAGAAGGATTCCAGAGCATTTTTTGGTTTACCTCTATCTTAAAAAATGGCTGAGATAGATCAGTTTGAAATTCTAGGGTGGCTGACATTTTGAAACAAAACAGTACATTAACGCGATTACTCGCAAATAATTTTCTTTCATTGATGTAATAATTTTCCCAATCATACGCATAAAACTATATATTCATATCCGTTAGCACCAAAATTGGCGACATTGGCGACAAAATTAGCAAAATTGGCGACATTTGGCGAAATATCGCCAAATTTGGCGACCGAAATAAGTCTTCATAAATGAAGCCAATTTGGCTATTGCTCAATAATTTGGCGAATTTCTTATTCAAATTCAGTATTAACGAATCTTTTGTAAACGTTTCTTTGCATTTTAACTTGCTGTTTTCGTGTAACATTAGCTAAAATTTTAAAACGAAGATATAGGAAAGCTACCTTTTCCTCCCGGTACAGGCCGGAAGGACTTTTTTGCTTCTTTTGGGGAACAACGAATTTCGAGCTTATTCTATGAATGACCACTTTCAGAATTTTCAAGCTATGCTTTTGAGACATTCACAAAAGTTGCTCTATACACTTGGGTAAAACATTATTCACATTATATTTTGATAACATTCGCGCATGCGCAGTGAAACATTATTTCTTAAACCTGCCATTGTTTCATCCAATATTTATTATTTTTTATTTCTGATTGCGGGGTATTGTGTACAATGTTGTTAGTCATATTTACTAAAAAAAACGTTCTTTTATATTAAGAACTCTGCAAATTATAAGCAAAGCACTTGGTGAAATTCGGGATTGTTTTTATAAAAACCTTAATTTATCGAAGGGTATGTATGTTGTACTCATGAAAATGAACACAGTTTATTACAATAAGCCTCTTAATCATGTGCAAAAGTTTCAATGCTTAGGGGGTATTACTTTTTACAGGGTTATTCAAAAGATATTCATTTTTCTTCAATTTGTTGACGGTTCCAAAATGGGTTTTTGGAAAAAATGTTCACGGAAATATATGACACCAACAGTGTTGCTTACATGCCAGAAGTTTCAGGATAATTCTTCATATATTTTTTCTAGATATTGCCCTTTCACTCTTTTTCATGGGTGTTCGTATTATTTTGTCACCCATCTGTAAATGACTATTTTGCTATTTAACCCTTTGAGGGGCGGTGGGATATATTATATCCCACCTAATTTTAATCTGATTCAAACTAGAAACTTTTAATTAAATTTACTTTTTATCTTTGACGGTAAAAAGTTGAAAAATTGCTTTTCTTGATTTTGAACTAAGTTCTTTCCTGAATTCCGGTGAGAATTCAACGTTACAGGAACACAAGTGCTTGCCCCTTAAAGGGTTAAATCACTTGCATTATTCAGATTCTAGCGTAGTGTTCGTCTAGACGCAAAATGAAATTTATAGAAAATAAATAAATTACCAGATAAATTAAATAATATACCAGAAATAATCTTACATTTACTTTACTATATATGGTATAATAAAAAGAAAAGACATATCCATCTCAAATAAATGTGGTTGTATTTTCTTAGTTTTAAAACTCGGCTCACGATCGGAGGAATGCGGATTCGATTCAAAATGATAGCCGTTTATCACTTTGTACGCCAAGAGCACTTGGGCACGTTAAATTCCATCTGAATGCAAAGCACTCGAAGCTCGAATTTCCACTTTCCAGTGCATTTATTCCGACGTCTAATCTATCTAGGTTTCTTCGTCCAAGGAATTCCCAGGAAATCTACTTTCTTGGACATAACAACACCAATAGAACAAATTATTACGACCTCCAATGACAACTTGATGGTAAAGAATATTACATATATATTGAATTTTAATATTATGAAATTTTTTTATCGATACGAGTAGTAATTAGATTTTTTTATTGTTACGAATTTACAGTGGATCAAGTAATTAGAGTTTTATATAATGAGACACCGTATAAATACTAGTGAATTTTATGTAGCAAAACATATTCAATATCTTCCCAACTGAGCGAAAACGTGCGCTACCAATTTGAATAATTGTGTAAAAATTAATCTAGTATATTCAATATCTATTTCTCGTTTTAAATCAACTGTTTAATTTTAATTTCCATTCAAATGTAATTTCCGTATAGACGCGAAAATAAATTAATATTTTAAATGACGCATTTTTACATTCATCCCCAATAAATCTACATTTGCTTTATGCGAATCTACTACCCATATTTTATTATTCTTTGAAAATAAAACTAATAGAGAAATGCAATTTGAAAAGACGTAAATGCCTTTCTCCAGTTGTAAAGCTAATATATTCTGCCTTGTTATCAGTAACTGCAGTATAAAACACTTTTTGTCAAACAAAAATGTCTGTTTCATTGTTTTATCCATTTGATTCATTAGCGCGTATATCATGAATTTCTTTTTTATTCAGAGATTCTCAATACTAAATTTAGGTTTATTTTATGACAGACGTTTTCCTATTACATAAAGTAAAAATTCGTCTTTTGGAATTTCTGATATCGATTCGGAATTTCTGAATAAAAAAGAAATGCCTGAAATGTTCATATGTAGACGCTAATGATGCAAATGGATTAACCCTTTGTTTCATACATTAAAACTTACAAATCCTCAATATTAACTTTGTTATTTTCTAACTAAAAGGGTCACATAGAAGGAGAAAAATAATTATTTTATGCATTATAATTTTAATTTTGTTTTAATACAGCCTGTCTATTATAGTCCAAAACAAAACAAGTGAAGTATTTTTATACTTGTCTTTCAATTATGCATTAGGTGAAGAAGTTTAAAAAGAATAATTAATAAACAACATACCATTCACATAACAATATTGTAGGTTTAGAAACATTTTAGTTCATGTGGAAAAACTTACCGTCATTATGAAGTGACATGCATATTGAAATTGTTGATGTCTATGTAAGTTACCCTTTGTGGTAGGGCTATCTTGATTTTTCTAATGAAAGCATAGATGCCATAGAGTAGAAGCTTTGAATAGGAACTGTAAATGAAATATGTTGGCTTGGGAAAAAAATAACATTATTGTCCAATGTGGTGGAAGTTATGCAACAAAAGGTTAAATAGTCTCTCTTATTATTATCCTGCTTGAGTGTAGTTTTCGTCCAATTTTCGTAGTTTTCGACTAGTTTTCGACACGAAATGAAGTTTTTTTTAATTTAAACAATATGTGTTTTTTAATATTCATTGAAATAATTTCAAATTTGCATTATTAAATATGATTATTCGAAAAGGAAAGTAGCCATATTTATCCCAAACAGAGAGCTTCTCTTTGTTTCTAAAATCCGGCAGAAGCCAGTAAATTGGCTTGAGAATTGTCTGAGTTGACCTTTTAGAAATTATCTGACGAAATGAGTAATAAATCACGAAATATCACACCAAATGAAAACTAATAACAACAATGATTAAATAATAAATGTTCTCACCAAATGGGTTGATATGAAGCGTTCAAAAGTGGATCAAGTCCATCTTTTCGTGCAACTGAGTTTAAGATGAATTGAGGACGTGTGTTTCAAAACTCGCCTTATCCAAAAAATCAAATTTGAGGAAATCGCGAAAAACCTCTGACTGTTTCCATTGGGCTTTCATTGTAACCCATGATTTTAGAACGCCAGAAATACATGCTAAAACTACCGTAATTTCTGGCGTATAATCCGCGGATCAAACAATCGTTTTTCGACCCAGAAATTTTATTTTATAAAATGTAGCTTACTAGATCGCTGTAAATATTTGACTTCAATTATTGAATAAAATTTCTGGGTTGAAACAGAATTGTTTGATCCGTGGATTATACGCCAGAAATTACGGTAGTTTTTCTGCGGATTGTAGTGTTTTTTCAGTGAAAATTTACCAGTTAAATAGATTGATAGAGAAAACGCGAGTTTTTAAATTTTGGATAAGGCGATTTTTGAAATTCACGTCCTCAATTCTAAATTCATAGACAATATTTTTTCACTGTCGTAACAAACCATGTTCTAGGTCGAAATTCTGAGCAACAAAGAGCGATAGTCTCCTATAATTCTGAATGAAATGTAATATTATAATAGTTCTTTATAAATACGGTCAGTGCTTAATAATTTCATCTTGTTTATGATTTTGAAGTGTCAACATCAGGAAGTGAAATCAGCATTGACTCGCTGTAACATAATTTTTCTAATATCCAAAAACAAGATGTCGTATTACTGAAATATAAGTAAGCACTGTTATATATTTCATAAGATAAGTAAATGTTAAATTAGATTATTGAAAATTGCTGAACGATATCTCTTACAGGGGCAACCTTATTTTCAAAAATGGCAGTATGAAACGTTGTTAGTAACTTAAACACAGCTTTTATTTTCACAGTCTTTGAATATTAATAATAATACTTAACTGCTATTTAATTAATAACACTTAACAACTTAATTTATAAATGGGGGAGGTTTATACAAAAGAAATTGAAAATAAATCTCGCTTTAGTTAATAGTTTAAGTTACTTTCTTTAAAAAATACTATCACTTTCACTTCATGTATTTCTCTTCTAAATAAAATCGATGAATTTTAATACAACCAACAGAGAAAGCTTGCTTTTTTCGCATCTGAACATCGACAAAAAGATTTATCGTGGTTCAGTACAGAATGTTTATCTTTTTTGAAACATTTCATTTAACTTCAAAAGAAATCTACAACATATATGACGGGAAGATTTTTCTTCAAGAAATTAAGGAGAAATCGAATTTTTGCGATTTTGTGTTTATAATGAGGACATATTTTTCATCAATATATCTGAAATTTGCAAGACTCAATTACGCTTTTAACACGTTCACTGCCAGGTTTTTACAAAAATCGAATTCATACCAGAAAATACTACCAGCAATATTTACTTTATTTAATTACAGACATTTCATGATTAAATAAAATAAAAATTCTCCTTTCAAAATTTCCGGTACAAATTCGTAATTATAGCTTGAAAAACCACGAGTATACTCGTGATTGGCAGCGAATGTGTTAATATATTTTCATTTTTCTGTTTCCTTTCTTTTTGCTCGTTAAATCCGCTTTAAATGTCCGCGTCGTTCCAGGGATCGCAGCGTTCCTAAATTTCTCTACCTTTACTACCCCTATTTCAAATAAAAAATATTTGTGGTAGATTTTTTAACATTTGCAATACAAGTCTACATTAAAGAATACCGTTTTGATAAAATGGTAGCAAAGTGAGAAAATTTTGCAAACGCTGCGAACGTTTAAACGTTGCTCAAGATAACTGAATTTTACCGAACCGAACAAAAATGTTTCCTTTCTCACTTGTTTATGAGACACAAAACTTTTCTTAATCTATGTTAATTTTGATAAATATAACTCATTTATAGGTACCACAATTTTAATTGTTTCACATTGTGCACTAATACATTAAAAGGTTTCTGCATTCGTGATACATTTTAACTCTAAATTTGGAAAAGAAACACGAATTTTAAAAAAACTATATTTTTTTTAAAAGAATTTCGCAATAAATATTTTTTCTTAAATTATATGTGTGTATTTGTTTCCATAATTGATATTTATTTTGCGAATTAAAAATTTTGATTTAACCAAAAAAGAATGTGATAATAGCTTTTATTATAACACATACATTTCTCTTAAATTATTGACTCATTAAATATTATTGTTCAACTTACACAAATATATATTTTTGTCAAAGAAATAACGATTATTTAAATAACTATTAAAATAATTTTAAAGGTATTTTTCAAACTCACAATTTTAACCCTTTCCGACACAGACAAAGTCTGTTCGTAAAATGAGAAATTGCTGACTGACACCGGAATTTACAAACGGCTTTTTTAGAAAATATGAATTCCTTATTTTAAGTTTTCATTATAGAAACAAAATTTTTTTAAAATATTCTTGGTGCCATATGCAAGTTTGGAATAAAAATTAGGTGTGCTTGGAGTGGGACCACTGTGCCGGAAAGGGTTAACATAATAGAGAGAATTTTATTTGTTTAATTTGAGGAAATTGTCCAGATAAACCTAGATAAATTGCTTGCGTGTTATAATACATTTATTTAAGACGGAATAGATTTATTTTTTTTCTTACATTCAAGTCTACTTTAAATGTCTAAATAAAATGTAAATGGTAAGAAAAGTTATTTCGGCGGAGAAATGCTCTCGCATGTTTTGGGAACAACTTAATGCCACCAGAGAATCCTTTGAACTCTAAATGGATGTCTTTCTCATACACAAGTCTTACAAATTCAGAATGATAAAAAAATCCATTTTTATTGCCTATTTTGTATAATCAAAACTTATTTAAAATAAGCATCACTAATACTGTTCCATTACAGGTCAGACTTTTCATAAAATATGCATATTTGGGTAATTTCCATGTCTATTTATTTTCCATACATTTTATGCATATCATGCATTCTAAATGTTGAAGTAAATCGATATTTTTATTCAGCGAGCATTAAAATGGGAAACTAGAAAACGGACTAAAATTCTTCAATTGCTGAATTTTACCCGAATCAGATCATTTATTTTTATGATTTTCTTCTTTTATTAAAAGAAATTTTCTTGATCCCGTCTTTTTTTATGAAATGCGAATACGTTCTTTAAACTTTCAGAGGATATCATTAAAGAAACATAAAGTTTTACAAAGAAATACAAGGAATTTCAAACGAATATAGTTTAGATAAATGACTGCGATGTAATTTTTTATTACTACTGTCGTGAAAACATATATGCTAGTGCCTTAAATATGTACTGACATTTTAATTTTAAACAAGACTAAGATTTTCTGTTATATATTTCAATGATTAAAAAGCTTAAATAACTCTACGTTTTACTAAAAATTTAAATTTTGTTGCACGAATAAGTGATACGTTAAATATAGCAGTTAGCATACCTTTTAATTATAAATGTCCTTTATCAGTAAAAGAATGTATTTTTATGTATTCAAAAACGTTATTTTTAGGTTACGTACTACATTTTTGATATAACGTTTGTAAGTAAATTTATAGATTCTTTGATATTATGTTTTAATTACTATCTGTAAAGGAGAAAATTTAGTGTAATATGTACTTTAAAAAATTGTATCCATGGATATTTAAGCTTCGTAAAACGTGTAGCTTCTGAACTCGTAGATCATAATTGAAATAATTAAATCTATTTTATAATTTAAAACCACGTGCCTCTTAAAAGTGTGATAATTTTCTGTTTGTTTATCACATAATTCAATGTTGTATTATATGATACTAAAACTGAAAACTCGTTTATGATGAGGAATATGGTCATTCTTTAAACAGACATATCTCTCCTCGTCTGTATATCCTGACCAAATTAAAAATTGCAAGTTATTAGGTGACTACAATCTTTCCTGACTTTCTGCAGTTGTTCCTGTCTTTTAACATCTCCTCTCGTCAATTACGGCATTGTATGTGCATCTGATTATGCTTGAATATGTGTGGTGTGGTGTTCAATGAAACAACCACATTTGGTTATACATAGATTAGTGGAATTCCTTTGAAGGTGTCTTTTAAAGAGAAAATGTATTGAGCTCATTTTTCGCAAGAAGAAACTGAAAAAAACTTAGAAAGAAATCAGAGCAGAGATGACTTCATTTAGTTATATTGCTACATTTGATTGATAAGATAGAGATATTAGGTTGACAAAAAAAGTGATAGGTTGTTTAAAGAATATTAGGTTGATGAGTATTAAGTTGTTTAAAAGATCCCTAGGACCTGATTTAATCTTGTCTTCAAGATCGCAGTTCAAGAACATGTGGTATAAATTAAAAACTGAACACATAACATAAGACAAAGCAATTCATAAAATATTATAAATGAATTTAAATTATAAAGATGTCCCGGATAGCACATTTTGTAGAAAATTAGTACTTGTTACAGATGGGCAATATTTAGTGTAATACAATAAACAATATTCTGATTAACAAAGCCAGCATTTTCCAAACCAATTTCATCCAGACATTAAACAATGTTCCGCTAGCAGTCTTCTGTTTCACATATTGCCTTTATTTATAAATAAAAAAATTAGTTACTATTAATTAAACCTAATTTCTTTATTATTCTTTACATGGGACATAGTAGCTCAGGCGGAAGAGTATTGAACTAGCTCAAATAAAATCAGTTGTACGCTGATTTTGAAGCTCCTGTAGTGTTGCCAGTCCACTATTTTTTATTCAGATTGCTTGATTGGTACCACATTTTTAAATTAGTGTAATTCTTCTCATTTAATCTGTCATTAATTAAGGCGAGTATTGCTATTTCAAAAGACTAATTCCATGGGTGGATGTAGTGTCAGTCACAGAGATTTAAATGGCTGCGGTGTTTTACTACCAGTATTATAGTAAAGGAAAATTTGACTTATTCAATCCCATATGATCTACAATTAAATGCAGTGAAAAAATTTTTTAGAAAATACCGGTACCAAGTACCGTAAACTTTTGAGGCTATGTGACTTACACTACATTCACGCATGGAATTAGACAAAAATGTTTCAGTGTTCAAACAAGCTGAGTAAAAAAAAATAGTAGCTGACTAGAAGCACTAAGCTGCAGATAGAGGCCGAAATGTACGCTGTACAGGGGCATGTAAGGATCGTCGTATTTATAAAATCACTAGTGTTGAACATTTTTTTATTTTTAAACAAATCTAATCTTGGGGGCCCCACTACCTTAGACAGCAAACACTGGGCGTGCCATACACACTCCCATATATTACCGTAAGTCGAGTCGAAAGAGCCATACCCCTTCATGATCCAGCCCATAGAACCAGATAGAAAAGCGCCCCTGGTGGTGAAAATCGATAAGCTCTATCTATGTAGAGTCGAATGAGCTATACCCCGTCGTGATCCAGCCCATAGAACCAGATATAGGAAAACACCCCTGGTGGTGAAAATCCGAACTAAAATCAGTCAGCTCTATCGATGTCAAGTGGAAAGAGTCATACCCCATTGTGATCCAGCCCATAGAAACAGAGATAGGAAAGCACCCCTTGGTGATGAAATTCAGAACTAAAATAGGTAAGCTCTATTGATGTTGTGTCGAATGAGCCAAACCGTGTCGTGATGTGACCCATAGAACTCGAGTTAGCTGCAAAATCCTTTAGTTACACCTTCCACCACCAGGGGGCACAATATGCTCTATACGAACATAACTGAAATCATTAAGGTTATCGATGTCGAGTCGAATGAGGCACACCCCGTCATGATCTAGCCCATAGAACCAGAGATACGAAAGCGCCCCTTGGTGGTGAAACTCGGAACTAAAATCGGTAAGCTCTATTGATGTCGAGTCGAATGAGCCAAACCGCGTCGTGATGTGACCCACAGAACCCGAGTTAGCTGCAAAATCCTTTAGTTACACCTTCCACCGCCAGGGGGCACAATATGTTCTATACGAACATAACTGAAATCATTAAGGTTATCGATGTCGAGTCGAATGAGGCATACCCCGTCATGATCCAGCCCATAGAACCAGAGATACGAAAGCGCCCCCTGTGGTGAAAATCCAAACTAAAATCAGTACAGAGATAGCAAAGCACCCCCTGGTGGTGAGAGGAAGTTGATGTAGAATAAATGCGATATTTAATAAAAAGTCGTTCCCCCCCACCCCCTTTATCTCGCCATTTTCACTAATTATTACAAATATACAAATGTTTCTTAATTACATCTAATGTCCCGATCCGATAATGGGGTTTCCCTATCTACCTATCCTAATCCGCTTTTCCCTATCATAATAGAAAAAGCATATTTTATCAAAGAATCACTGGCAAATGCGAATTTTGTCAAAGGTTCGCGAGAAAAAAACTAATTTCATCAAATAATCGCAGAAAAAAACACGAATTTCGTCAAAGGATTGAGGAAAAATGCTGATTTAGTGAAAGGTTCGCAGAAAAAACTTTCGTGAAAGGGTCGCGGAAAAAATGCAACTGTCTTTATTAAAAACAGCACACACACAAACCTCTATACAAACAAACCTATTCTGTCTTCCTGCCTGAGGAAAGCACCGTAATTATAACACCTAGGCCTGATTTTTTAATTTCAATTTAGATTTTTTTTTTAATTAAAACATGCATACGGAATTCTGGATTCGAGGCTATTCCATGCTCTCCGCCAATCCACAGCAACAGAGAAGACAGCCAATGAGAGCAGGTGTGAATATGAGATGATCCAGAATCCAGCGACGGCAGTTCATGTTCACAGCTGAAAGCGGCTAGCCACAGATTTCATTGTTTTGTTTATGTTTGAGTTTTATTTTAAAGAAAATGTATATATTTTTGGCTAATTGAGGTTCACATAAGTTAGTTTCAATTGTATTCATTCTTTTTATGCGTAGTTGCCCCCATATATTATGTGTTTGGTAAGAATATATTTTGCACTTTACTGAATGTTTTCATAGTGCTAGACATATCAGCTCATGTTCTTAAATGAAACAAACTGTTTTCAATAACAAATCTTAATGAATCAAATTAATCTTACACTTTACTATAAAATGTACAGTTCTACAATTTATCGCATATTACAACGTTCTTGGGAACTAAAAATGTAGTCCAATAACAGTAACAGAAAAAAAATTGTAAATAACAATAAATAAATAATCATAAATTTCACATCATTGAATTAACAAACTCATATATAAGATACAACTTTAAACTGATATGCCTCATCAACTGTTGTCGAAATCAATATAATGTATATAATTCTTAAACATTATGAGTTTGCTAAGAAATTAAAGCATTCAGTGCAGTGTACGATGTATTTTTTCCTCAAAACAATTTAATTTGTAAATATGAAGTAAAAAAAAAAAAATCACCGTTTTCTCACATATTATGAGTTTTATCAGCAAGTTAAAACATTAAGTAAATATGAATGATTTGCGCAGCTGTTTCTATCAAAAATTCAATAACATCGCCCAAAAACCCTCAACAAAAATAATTATAAAGAGTGCGATGACAACATAAATTTTATACCACATTGCATATCCGTTCTTGGGCGATTCTTATAAAACTCAAAATTTGACACAAAATGGTGATTTTTTTTACAAAATGCTTACAAATTAAAATGGTTTATAATTATTTTTAAAAAAAACTCGGCCAGAAATAACTTTGATTTTACATTTTTAAAGACTTATTCTTTTTAATTATTTTGAAACAGCTCCGCAAATATTTATTTATTGTTTTACTTTCTGATGAAACTCATTATGTGAGAAAACGGTTATTTTTTTTTACCTCATACTTACAATCCGCAAAACAATTTAATTTGTAAATATGAAGTAAAAAAAATCACCGTTTTCTCACATATTATGAGTTTTATCAGCAAGTTAAACAATAAGTAAATATGAATGATTTGCGGAGCTGTGTCTATCACTAAATCAATAACATCACCCAAAAACCCTCAACAAAAATAATTATAAAGAGTGCGATGACAACATAAATTTTATATCTCATTGCATGTCCGTTCTTGGGCGATTCTTATAAAACACAAAATTTGTCACTAAATGCAGGGCTCCCAAATGGTCCGCCAACTGTATACCGGTATTTTCTTAGAAAAGTTTTATTTCTAGATTTTTCTTGCAAATTTTGCAGAAACCACCTACGGAGGTAAAAAGTTGCGGAAATTTTGTTAAAAACTACCATGAAATTTTCTGTTAAAAAATATTGGTATTCAGTTGGCGGACCATTTGGGAGCCCTGCTAAATGGTGATTTTTTTTACAACATACTTACAAATTAAAATGGTTTATAATTATTTTTTAAAAAACTCCGCCAGAAATAACATTGATTTTACATTTTTAAAGACTTATTCTTTATAATTATTTTGAAACAGCTCCATAAATCATTCGTATTTATTTATTGTTTTACTTTCTGATGAAACTCATTATGTGAGAAAACGGTGATTTTTTTTTACCTCATACTTACAAATCAAATTGTTTTAATGAAAAAATACAATTTCTACACTTCACTGAATGTTTCCAATTCTTAAACAAAATCATAATATTTAAGAAGTATTTACATTACATTGATTTCGACAACAGTTGATGAGGCATATCAGTTTAACCCCTTAATTCTCGCTCCCGTCAATATCACGGGCTGAGGTGTCGTTCGTTATTTCTCGTGCCCGTCATATTTCCGGGTTCAATATTTAAATGGTGGAAAAAAATTTTGAAACCAGAAAAAAATAACCCATTTATGCCTAGCGTGGATGCTTTAGTAAAATATGAAAAGGTGCATTTCACACCACTTTTTTTAAAATAGAAATTGTGTGTCTTATTTTACCCAAGGCTCCCCAGTAAAATAAGACACCAAATTTCTATTTGAAAAAAAGTGGTGTGAAATGCACTTTTCCCCATTTTACTAAAGCGTCCCAAAATTGGGACGCTAGGCATAAATGGGTTAACTGGAATTTCCATCTGAAGATTCCATTGCGCTGATTGTTATGTTGGACTTTCTATTGCATGTTTCGAAATATATCATACTCAAAAAAGTTATTGAAAATAAATGTTTAATGTATGTATATTATATTAAATATTATTTGTAAAGATGTGAAAATTAAAGGTCTTATTCGCATTAATTTGTATGGTGTAAAGCTAACATTAAAGTCTTAATTCTCGCGCCCGTGATTTTCACGGACAGTGTAGACTACTTTTTTTAATTCAGATTCTTTGACTCCCACCATTTTTTTAAAAATAGTGTAATTGGCTTTATTTTCGAATCATTTTATCTGCCGTAAACTACGGTGAATATTTCTACATAAAAAAAGGGGTGGGAATCAAATAATCTAAAGTTAAAAAAAAAAGCCTACACTTATCGGGGGGCGGTGCTTAAGGTGTTAAGATACAGAATTCTCGCATGATGGCATTTCTACAAATGTGAATTTGTTCTATAACATGTTTTATTTTGCCTTAAAAAAACTAATTGCATATTTTATTTAGAAACCTTATAATTATTCAATTTCTGTAATAAAAAAAATAGGTACTTTTTTGATGTTTTTTTCAAATATTAAGCGACCCTGAAGGGGTTAAAGTTATATCTTATATATATGAGTTTGTTAATTTACAATATTTCTGTTAAGAGTTTTTTACTACATTTTTAGTTCCCGAGAACGTTGTAACATGCGATAAATTGTAGAATTGTACATTTTATAGTAATGTGTAAGATTAATTTAATTCATTAAGATTTGTTATTGAAAACAGTTTGTTTCATTTCAGAACATGAGCAGACATATGAACGCTATGAAACCATTCAGTAAAATGAAAGTTATATTCTTACCTAAAACATAATATATGGGGGCAACTAAACATACAAAGAATGAATACAATAAAAACTAACCTAAGTAGATATAAAACAAGAGTTCTACATCAGCGGCGTACGCGGCGTATGACCTCTGAAGGTGAAGTTCAAGGTTACCGGAAGTGGCAGGTGTGGACACCGGAAGTCGCAGGTAGGGATAACAGGCATGTTGAGACAGGAAGTGAACAGGAAGTATGATCGGAAACGCGAAAGAAAGTTTAACCGGAAACACGACAGGAAGTGAATGCGATAAGGAGAGAGGGGGAGGGCTTATTTTTGTGGGTGGCTTATGCTAACCTGAAATAAAAATGGAATTATTTCTTACTTTGTAAAAATTTAACATAAAATGTATCTTTTTTTTTTTTTTTTTTTTTTCCACCTGAAATAAAAATTTTATTTGCTAACTAACACCTAATATAAAAATGGAAATCTTTCTGACTTTGTTTTACTTACTAAAAGTTTTACATGAAATTTATTTTAAGACTGGAAACGCGACAGGAAGTAAGACCTGAAACCGGATTAGACATGCTTTTTCCAAAAAGGGTTTTCAGGAAGCAGTAAACATGTTTTGGGAACATGTTTGGGAGCTTGTTGCAACAGGAAAGGCAGTTTAAAAGACCGGAAGTGATTAAGCGATAAGAAAAGTACAGGAATATACACGTAGATTTTGTTCTTTGTAGAGGGTGAAATTTTATTTTATTTTTTATTTAAAGAGTTTTCTTTTCTTTTTTTTTTTTTTTTTTTTCTTTAAAGCGTTTAAAATTATTTTTTATATTATTATTTTTTTTTTTTTTGGTAGTGGTTTACGTATTATTTTAATTTTTAGTGACGTTAGAACCTGCAATGTTCTGTACCACACATGTCTTATCTTAGATTATCAAGGATGTGTGTGTGTTGTTATCTCTTTAAATGCGAGAGATGGGGCTTCAGACCTGCGTTGAGATATCTTTATCATAGTTTTAATGAACTGCAGGAAATTGTCTTTAGCTATTGAGTAATTCGCGAGTTTTGGTTTAATATGAATGCTATTACATCTGTTTGTTTAATTTACAAGCACATTTCTCTTACAACATTCTGTCAACAGATCATTTCTATATTCGAAATAATAATTTAGAAGGAAAATTTTTATATGAAAATACTATGAAATGTCATTTATAGAGATTGACAAAAATAGCATGCTTGATTCTTTCTTGTATTAACCTTATAATCATTTATTTTAGAAATATAGGTTTATAGTTTTGTTACGAAAAATAACGTGTTTACATATTTTAAAAACGAAAGCAAAGTGATTTTTACAAATGTAACTATAAGCTATACACCCACGCATTTGTGTTATTGAATTAAATTTCAATGCTTAATATTGTATTCACCGTACTATTTTCCTGCAAAAGCCGTTTCACAAACTTGTGTACTGAAATTAATGTGGCATTTTTAGGGAAAAATTAATTCAAGTCTTTGAGACTAATCTTTCAAAGGAAAAAAAGATTTGTCATACTTTCTCTTACATTATATCTTCCGTTTTTTAAGTTTACAAATTTGTGGAGTAACTTAAATAATCGTTTTTATGCTAATTAAACAATATATTTTTTTAATTATATGTTTTTTTTTTTAATTAACTTGTAATAGCTTCTTTTTTTTTCTTTTTCTTTTTCTTAAAAGGGTACTGTAGAATAACTTATGTCACAAATACTACATCCTTCTTTAGTTAAATATGTTTCACTTAAGACATGACAAAGTGTCTTAGAAACATTTCATTTTGGAGTTAAGTGATTAAACAAGAAAAATATTATTTATAAAAACACAACACATAAGACTAGCGGCTGAGAGGTTCTACTCTCAAAGCTGATAGATGGAAGGTGTTAGGTTTAAACCTCTCTCACGGTCGTCGACCTAACCGTTCGAAGTTTTCTTCGAAACTTGTCAATATGGGTAAGAACACCCTAGAAAGACCTACATGGAGACACTTATCCCTAACGCAGATAATCAACCCTATATTTAACCAACCAGTCACAACACGCAATTCATAATCATTACATTCAGTTAATAAGTGATTTGACATGCAAAATTTGATTTATAGAAACATACAATATGATATATCACACTAAACATACAATTTGAACGATTTTTTCCCTTTCATATGAAAAAATTTTAACAAGAATTTAGTGACTATTTAACTTATTAAAGAGAGCGGTTATTTTGTTTAGAGTTATACGATTAAAATAAATTTTCAATAGATTTGACTTTATACAAGCAACATTTAAAAAAAAAAAGAGAATGGAATCTAGTGTTTATAAATTAACGTATTTCAATTTTACAAATACTTCACACACCCCTCTTTTTCCCCTATTTTGGTAGACTTTATACACATAAGACATAAAAGGCGTTTTAGAATACATCATTTAGAAATTAAGCAACTTGATAAGTAAAATATTATTTCTAAAAGCAATAGATACGAAAGTAATATATATTTCTACTTACAAATGTACGAAATTCTGATAGGTAAGACCTTCTCAATCATTGTGCAAGAATTAAGTGGTGATTGAGCTTATAACATTATAGGATGAAATAATCACTTGACGTATTTTTAAACCAATAAAATATTAGTATTTTAAACCAATAAAATGTTAGTATTTTTACACGAGCGCCCTCTATCATTATATAAATTTCAATGAAATGAGTTCATAACATTATACTGTCCCTTCTCATCGGTGTAATAGAATATTATACTGTCCCTTCTCATAGGTGTAATAGGTTGCATTTTTCGTTTAAGTTAGTTTTTTTTTTTTCATTTAAGCTAGTTTTTTTTTTCATTTAAGCTATTATGGAACGAGTTATGAATTCTTATGTTGATGATCTAACCAACTCGAAGTGTCAACCCTCATCACCAGAATTAAATAATCAAGAGATGGATTCTACAATTTTATCCAAAGAAGGACCCGTTTCGAAGTATGAAGTGAAACCCACCTCATCAGGACTAAAGAAACAGTTTGTGTGTTTTACTTGCAACAAAGATTTTTTCCGAAAGGATCATTTAAAACAACATTTGATGACCCATTCAGGAGAAAAACCTTTTGTGTGTGTCATCTGTCGAAAAGCTTTCTCTAGAAAAGCTCTTTTGAATCGCCATAAATTGTCTCATTTAAAAGAACCTACACAGCATAAGTGTGGTGATTGCAACGAACTGTTTTCAAGAAAGTACGACTTATTGAAACATGAAAAGATTCACAAATCACCCAAACAATATAAGTGTATTAAATGCAATGAACTGTTTTCGAGAAAGTACGACTTATTGAAACATAAGAAGATCCATAGGCCCCGAAAGCAGTATAAATGCATCCAGTGTAGTGAAATATTTAATCGGAAATACGATTTATCACGTCATATAGACACTGCACACAAAGTACTACCCAAAGTTGTCAAATCGACATCTTTAAAAGATTCGTTATATGAAAAAGTGAAGCATTTTAAAAGACAAAATGCTTTAAATGTATTTACTAAAACTGTAATAAATTCTAATGAGGAGAATGATCAAGACTTTCACACGTTTTTTAACAGTATTCGGTCGGACGTTTTGAATGAATTAAATTATCAGATAGAAGTAAAAAGGTCAATGAAATGGTATGCAACTGCAAAAGTTGTTGTAAGCCGCCAAACACCGGACGGTGATATAGATACCATCACCCCATATTTTCATTCAAGAACTGTACTGGAATTGACGAATCAAAACATACCTGTACATGTTGAGGATGCCTTTACGAAAATTATTAACTCTTTTGAGAAATTCACTCAACAAGGATCTAATTGGACATTGCAACAAATATTAAATCTAGAACTGTCTACAGCTAAATATAGAATGGTTTAAAATGTGTGGACTGGTTTTGAAACATGTATATTCATGTTTTTGCTATTGTAGTTATTGAAAATGATAAATAAATAGTCTATGACTAAAAAATCATAAGTTTTTTATTATTTTCATGGTAACTATTTTATATAAATTACTTATAACAGTTTGACAATGCTACATAAACTACTGTTTAACATTTTGAATGCCTTAGACAAAATGGGAATGAATTTGTTGAAATTATGTAAAACATGATGAAATAAATGTGATGTATTCATTATATGTTACTTAAACTACAAGAGAATGATTGGAAATGTGTTATTTTAAATCTATGCTACTTTTAATCACTAACAAGGTAAGACGTGACGTTATGAATCATCGATGGGTTTTCCTTTGAATATGTATTAATCTTACTTATTGATAAGAAAGTTGGAAAAATAGACTTAACACATTGTTAGAGGTTTTGGAAAAATGTATAGTTGGTTAAAAATTTTAGAAAATTTAACATAAAGTAACAAATTTTAGAAAATAAACGTTTCGATAAATAAATATAAAAAAAAAAATTACATTTTGGTAAACTTTACACTTAGACAATATTTCAAACTAGGAAAAAATAATATCTTTACACTGAGACGATATTTTAAACTAAGGAAAAATTAGACTTAACGCATTGTTACAGTTTCTTTGAAAAATATCTAGTTGGTTATAAATTTTAGAAAATTCGACCTAACGAAATTAACACACTTAAAAATATCTAGGTTATACATTTTATAAAATAAGCAACAAATAAACATTTCGATACATTGACAAAAGAAAACAATTAAGTTTAAGTAAACTTTACACTTAGACAATATTTCAAACTAAGAAAAATAATAAATTTACACTTATACAATATTTTAAACTAACAAAAATAATAACTTTACACTTATACAATATTTTAAACCAAGGAGAATTAATAACTTTAAACATCAGACTTAACACATTGTTAAAGTTTTTTGAAAATAACACGACATTTTGAAAGCAGTGGAAATAGTATACCTGCAAAAAATTCAACTTAGTGGAATTTAATATTGAAATTTTTTAACTTCACTCATTTAAAAAATAAAACTTTATAAAATTTTCACTTTTTTTAAATAAGCAACTGTTAAACATTTTGAATGTCTTAGACAAAGTGTGAATAAATTTGTTGAAATTATATAAAACATGAAAAATTTCATAACTTTTAAAGGAAATTTTATTTTTGGTGAAATAAACTCGAGGTATTTATTATATGTAACTTATACTACTAGAGAATTGATTGAAAATGTGTTACTTTTAAACACTCACAAGATAAGACACGATGTTAGGAATTATAGATGTGTTTTTCCCCCACAATTGACGTCACTTGTAGCATATTTACTGACCAAGTCATAAAATCATAGTTCAGGGTATGTTTATGAGCACGGCGTTTAGTTGAGATTTAAGATATTTGAGAAATATAAACTACAACTTTGACTACTTTTTGAAATTTCCCCCTACATAAGAAAAAGGACATAGGAAAATAAAATGAAAAGTTGTCTTTGAATGGAATCGAACCATTATCCTTTCACTTAACAGCTGAATGCGTTGGCAATTACATCACAAAGGCACTGATAACAACTGGTTGAATATATTGGGTTTCTTTTTTAAGGTTAAATTCATTTAATATTCAAGTTATTTCTTAATGATACACTTAAAAACAATAAATTTAATTAGCATTCAAAAAACAAACGATCACATTATTGTGTAAAACAATCAAATGTTTTGAAAGTCACGAGTTAAAATTTTGGAGGGTGCGATAACTTGGAAGTGCACTGCAGAAGGGGAGTTAAATTTTTGAAGAAGTTTAATCTTAGAAGACGAGAGTAAAATTTGAAATGACTTAGAGTTTAATTAGAATTTAGATGCGAACCTTTTAAAATGAAATAAGTATTTTTGTATCGCCCTCTATCGGTGGGTAATGGAATTAGGAGATAATTAAAAGTTTTAACTTGGATTCGAACCCACAACAAAAATTATTTTACGGTTTGATAATTTAGGGTAGGTTTAACTGAGAAAACCATGATGTTATAAGTATTTAGAGATGTTTTAAGATATTCGATAAAGGAAATCATCTAAATTTTCAATTTAATTGAATGGTTTACTGCTTAAAGTACTACAAAATGAATAGAACACGATGCATAGTTTTTTTTAATTAATTATATTTTTCGAAAGGTTAAATTGACTTATTGATAAACTTAGGATTTATGTTTAAAGTGAATAAATTTGATATGTTAGGTTTACTTAATAACAGAGGGTTGAATAAGTTATTTTTTTTAAATTAAAATTTCATAAAAATAAAGTTTACTAAAAGTTTTTAAAGTTAAAAAAATTTTAAGTTACGTTAAAAAAGTTAACAAAAATATAGTTTAAAAAAATTAAAAGTTTACAAAAAGTTTAAAAATCTTTAAATTAATTAAAATTAACTTTTTAATTTTAACTATTGAGAGACTATACTTTAATTGTTAATCCTTGTAACCAACTGGTGCATATCAACTATCTGCACATGTGCATAAAAAACATACACTTTTACACTAACTTGAGTTCGATTTTAAATTATTTGCTAATTTTTATACAACTCGATTACCTTTCAGAAACAAAATAGAATTAAATACTTACCGAAAAACACGTCCACTTCTTGTGCTTTCTTTCACTAGACTAACCTTTCTCCCTTATCTTTGTTAGGGGGCGCTGCAATCGACGCTAGAGTCGCTACCAGGCTTCCGGTTTGTGACGTCATTTCCGGTTTGAGATAAGAATAAACTTTAAATACAAACTACACTCGCTCAGTCATTCTTCCTCCACTCTTACTTGATAGCAGTTGTTAGTTTCTTATTTTGACGTGTTGAATGACGTCATCACGTGTTTGTCTAAACTTGTCCAGACTTGTTTCTGTGCTGCACGTCTGTTTTGTATAATAATATTACTTATAGCTAACTCGTTCAGTCTCATGATAAATAATATAAGAAAAGTTAGAATAGTTTACATATTTTTGTAATTAAAAAAATGTATGCACAAACACGCACACAATATCTTACAAGGTTACAATACTCAACACACAGTTCACCATACTTCAAAACGATTCACGATAAATTTATAAATTTAAATTTAAATATGAAAAATACTGAAGTATTTTTATTTATAATTGTTCATTTATAAATAAAATATTTAAATTTAAATTTATAAATTTATCGTGAATCGTTTTGAAGTATGGTGAACTGTGTGTTGAGTATTGTAACCTTGTAAGATATTGTGTGCGTGTTTGTGCATACATTTTTTTAATTACAAAAATATGTAAACTATTCTAACTTTTTCTTATATTATTTATCATGAGACTGAACGAGTTAGCTATAAGTAATATTATTATACAAAACAGACGTGCAGCACAGAAACAAGTCTGGACAAGTTTAGACAAACACGTGATGACGTCATTCAACACGTCAAAATAAGAAACTAACAACTGCTATCAAGTAAGAGTGGAGGAAGAATGACTGAGCGAGTGTAGTTTGTATTTAAAGTTTATTCTTATCTCATACCGGAAATGACGTCACAAACCGGAAGCCTGGTAGCGACTCTAGCGTCGATTGCAGCGCCCCCTAACAAAGATAAGGGAGAAAAGTTAGTCTAGTGAAAGAAAGCACAAGAAGTGGACGTGTTTTTCGGTAAGTATTTAATTCTATTTTGTTTCTGAAAGGTAATCGAGTTGTATAAAAATTAGCAAATAATTTAAAATCGAACTCAAGTTAGTGTAAAAGTGTATGTTTTTTATGCACATGTGCAGATAGTTGATATGCACCAGTTGGTTACAAGGATTAACAATTAAAGTATAGTCTCTCAATAGTTAAAATTAAAAAGTTAATTTTAATTAATTTAAAGATTTTTAAACTTTTTGTAAACTTTTAATTTTTTTAAACTATATTTTTGTTAACTTTTTTAACGTAACTTAAATTTTTTTTAACTTTAAAAACTTTTAGTAAACTTTATTTTTATGAAATTTTAATTTAAAAAAAATAACTTATTCAACCCTCTGTTATTAAGTAAACCTAACATATCAAATTTATTCACTTTAAACATAAATCCTAAGTTTATCAATAAGTCAATTTAACCTTTCGAAAAATATAATTAATTAAAAAAAAACTATGCATCGTGTTCTATTCATTTTGTAGTACTTTAAGCAGTAAACCATTCAATTAAATTGAAAATTTAGATGATTTCCTTTATCGAATATCTTAAAACATCTCTAAATACTTATAACATCATGGTTTTCTCAGTTAAACCTACCCTAAATTATCAAACCGTAAAATAATTTTTGTTGTGGGTTCGAATCCAAGTTAAAACTTTTAATTATCTCCTAATTCCATTACCCACCGATAGAGGGCGATACAAAAAAACTTATTTTATTTTAAAAGGTTCGCATCTAAATTCTAATTAAACTCTAAGTCATTTCAAATTTTACTCTCGTCTTCTAAGATTAAACTTCTTCAAAAATTTAACTCCCCTTCTGCAGTGCACTTCCAAGTTATCGCACCCTCCAAAATTTTAACTCGTGACTTTCAAAACATTTGATTGTTTTACACAATAATGTGATCGTTTGTTTTTTGAATGCTAATTAAATTTATTGTTTTTAAGTGTATCATTAAGAAATAACTTTAATATTAAATGAATTTAACCTTAAAAAAGAAACCCAATATATTCAACCAGTTGTTATCAGTGCCTTTGTGATGTAATTGCCAACGCATTCAGCTGTTAAGTGAAAGGATAATGGTTCGATTCCATTCAAAGACAACTTTTCATTTTATTTTCCTATGTCCTTTTTCTTATGTAGGGGGAAATTTCAAAAAGTAGTCAAAGTTGTAGTTTATATTTCTCAAATATCTTAAATCTCAACTAAACGCCGTGCTCATAAACATACCCTGAACTATGATTTTATGACTTGGTCAGTAAATATGCTACAAGTGACGTCAATTGTGGGGGAAAAACACATCTATAATTCCTAACATCGTTTCTTATCTTGTGAGTGTTTAAAAGTAACACATTTTCAATCAATTCTCTAGTAGTATAAGTTACATATAATAAATACCTCGAGTTTATTTCACCAAAAATAAAATTTCCTTTAAAAGTTATGAAATTTTTCATGTTTTATATAATTTCAACAAATTTATTCACACTTTGTCTAAGACATTCAAAATGTTTAACAGTTGCTTATTTAAAAAAAGTGAAAATTTTATAAAGTTTTATTTTTTAAATGAGTGAAGTTAAAAAATTTCAATATTAAATTCCACTAAGTTGAATTTTTTGCAGGTATACTATTTCCACTGCTTTCAAAATGTCGTGTTATTTTCAAAAAACTTTAACAATGTGTTAAGTCTGATGTTTAAAGTTATTAATTCTCCTTGGTTTAAAATATTGTATAAGTGTAAAGTTATTATTTTTGTTAGTTTAAAATATTGTATAAGTGTAAATTTATTATTTTTCTTAGTTTGAAATATTGTCTAAGTGTAAAGTTTACTTAAACTTAATTGTTTTCTTTTGTCAATGTATCGAAATGTTTATTTGTTGCTTATTTTATAAAATGTATAACCTAGATATTTTTAAGTGTGTTAATTTCGTTAGGTCGAATTTTCTAAAATTTATAACCAACTAGATATTTTTCAAAGAAACTGTAACAATGCGTTAAGTCTAATTTTTCCTTAGTTTAAAATATCGTCTCAGTGTAAAGATATTATTTTTTCCTAGTTTGAAATATTGTCTAAGTGTAAAGTTTACCAAAATGTAATTTTTTTTTTTATATTTATTTATCGAAACGTTTATTTTCTAAAATTTGTTACTTTATGTTAAATTTTCTAAAATTTTTAACCAACTATACATTTTTCCAAAACCTCTAACAATGTGTTAAGTCTATTTTTCCAACTTTCTTATCAATAAGTAAGATTAATACATATTCAAAGGAAAACCCATCGATGATTCATAACGTCACGTCTTACCTTGTTAGTGATTAAAAGTAGCATAGATTTAAAATAACACATTTCCAGTCATTCTCTTGTAGTTTAAGTAACATATAATGAATACATCACATTTATTTCATCATGTTTTACATAATTTCAACAAATTCATTCCCATTTTGTCTAAGGCATTCAAAATGTTAAACAGTAGTTTATGTAGCATTGTCAAACTGTTATAAGTAATTTATATAAAATAGTTACCATGAAAATAATAAAAAACTTATGATTTTTTAGTCATAGACTATTTATTTATCATTTTCAATAACTACAATAGCAAAAACATGAATATACATGTTTCAAAACCAGTCCACACATTTTAAACCATTCTATATTTAGCTGTAGACAGTTCTAGATTTAATATTTGTTGCAATGTCCAATTAGATCCTTGTTGAGTGAATTTCTCAAAAGAGTTAATAATTTTCGTAAAGGCATCCTCAACATGTACAGGTATGTTTTGATTCGTCAATTCCAGTACAGTTCTTGAATGAAAATATGGGGTGATGGTATCTATATCACCGTCCGGTGTTTGGCGGCTTACAACAACTTTTGCAGTTGCATACCATTTCATTGACCTTTTTACTTCTATCTGATAATTTAATTCATTCAAAACGTCCGACCGAATACTGTTAAAAAACGTGTGAAAGTCTTGATCATTCTCCTCATTAGAATTTATTACAGTTTTAGTAAATACATTTAAAGCATTTTGTCTTTTAAAATGCTTCACTTTTTCATATAACGAATCTTTTAAAGATGTCGATTTGACAACTTTGGGTAGTACTTTGTGTGCAGTGTCTATATGACGTGATAAATCGTATTTCCGATTAAATATTTCACTACACTGGATGCATTTATACTGCTTTCGGGGCCTATGGATCTTCTTATGTTTCAATAAGTCGTACTTTCTCGAAAACAGTTCATTGCATTTAATACACTTATATTGTTTGGGTGATTTGTGAATCTTTTCATGTTTCAATAAGTCGTACTTTCTTGAAAACAGTTCGTTGCAATCACCACACTTATGCTGTGTAGGTTCTTTTAAATGAGACAATTTATGGCGATTCAAAAGAGCTTTTCTAGAGAAAGCTTTTCGACAGATGACACACACAAAAGGTTTTTCTCCTGAATGGGTCATCAAATGTTGTTTTAAATGATCCTTTCGGAAAAAATCTTTGTTGCAAGTAAAACACACAAACTGTTTCTTTAGTCCTGATGAGGTGGGTTTCACTTCATACTTCGAAACGGGTCCTTCTTTGGATAAAATTGTAGAATCCATCTCTTGATTATTTAATTCTGGTGATGAGGGTTGACACTTCGAGTTGGTTAGATCATCAACATAAGAATTCATAACTCGTTCCATAATAGCTTAAATGAAAAAAAAAACTAGCTTAAATGAAAAAAAAAAAAAACTAACTTAAACGAAAAATGCAACCTATTACACCTATGAGAAGGGACAGTATAATATTCTATTACACCGATGAGAAGGGACAGTATAATGTTATGAACTCATTTCATTGAAATTTATATAATGATAGAGGGCGCTCGTGTAAAAATACTAACATTTTATTGGTTTAAAATACTAATATTTTATTGGTTTAAAAATACGTCAAGTGATTATTTCATCCTATAATGTTATAAGCTCAATCACCACTTAATTCTTGCACAATGATTGAGAAGGTCTTACCTATCAGAATTTCGTACATTTGTAAGTAGAAATATATATTACTTTCGTATCTATTGCTTTTAGAAATAATATTTTACTTATCAAGTTGCTTAATTTCTAAATGATGTATTCTAAAACGCCTTTTATGTCTTATGTGTATAAAGTCTACCAAAATAGGGGAAAAAGAGGGGTGTGTGAAGTATTTGTAAAATTGAAATACGTTAATTTATAAACACTAGATTCCATTCTCTTTTTTTTTTTAAATGTTGCTTGTATAAAGTCAAATCTATTGAAAATTTATTTTAATCGTATAACTCTAAACAAAATAACCGCTCTCTTTAATAAGTTAAATAGTCACTAAATTCTTGTTAAAATTTTTTCATATGAAAGGGAAAAAATCGTTCAAATTGTATGTTTAGTGTGATATATCATATTGTATGTTTCTATAAATCAAATTTTGCATGTCAAATCACTTATTAACTGAATGTAATGATTATGAATTGCGTGTTGTGACTGGTTGGTTAAATATAGGGTTGATTATCTGCGTTAGGGATAAGTGTCTCCATGTAGGTCTTTCTAGGGTGTTCTTACCCATATTGACAAGTTTCGAAGAAAACTTCGAACGGTTAGGTCGACGACCGTGAGAGAGGTTTAAACCTAACACCTTCCATCTATCAGCTTTGAGAGTAGAACCTCTCAGCCGCTAGTCTTATGTGTTGTGTTTTTATAAATAATATTTTTCTTGTTTAATCACTTAACTCCAAAATGAAATGTTTCTAAGACACTTTGTCATGTCTTAAGTGAAACATATTTAACTAAAGAAGGATGTAGTATTTGTGACATAAGTTATTCTACAGTACCCTTTTAAGAAAAAGAAAAAGAAAAAAAAAGAAGCTATTACAAGTTAATTAAAAAAAAAACATATAATTAAAAAAATATATTGTTTAATTAGCATAAAAACGATTATTTAAGTTACTCCACAAATTTGTAAACTTAAAAAACGGAAGATATAATGTAAGAGAAAGTATGACAAATCTTTTTTTCCTTTGAAAGATTAGTCTCAAAGACTTGAATTAATTTTTCCCTAAAAATGCCACATTAATTTCAGTACACAAGTTTGTGAAACGGCTTTTGCAGGAAAATAGTACGGTGAATACAATATTAAGCATTGAAATTTAATTCAATAACACAAATGCGTGGGTGTATAGCTTATAGTTACATTTGTAAAAGTCACTTTGCTTTCGTTTTTAAAATATGTAAACACGTTATTTTTCGTAACAAAACTATAAACCTATATTTCTAAAATAAATGATTATAAGGTTAATACAAGAAAGAATCAAGCATGCTATTTTTGTCAATCTCTATAAATGACATTTCATAGTATTTTCATATAAAAATTTTCCTTCTATATTATTATTTCGAATATAGAAATGATCTGTTGACAGAATGTTGTAAGAGAAATGTGCTTGTAAATTAAACAAACAGATGTAATAGCATTCATATTAAACCAAAACTCGCGAATTACTCAATAGCTAAAGACAATTTCCTGCAGTTCATTAAAACTATGATAAAGATATCTCAACGCAGGTCTGAAGCCCCATCTCTCGCATTTAAAGAGATAACAACACACACACATCCTTGATAATCTAAGATAAGACATGTGTGGTACAGAACATTGCAGGTTCTAACGTCACTAAAAATTAAAATAATACGTAAACCACTACCAAAAAAATAATAATAATAATATAAAAAATAATTTTAAACGCTTTAAAGAAAAAAAAAAAAAAAAAAAAGAAAACTCTTTAAATAAAAAATAAAATAAAATTTCACCCTCTACAAAGAACAAAATCTACGTGTATATTCCTGTACTTTTCTTATCGCTTAATCACTTCCGGTCTTTTAAACTGCCTTTCCTGTTGCAACAAGCTCCCAAACATGTTCCCAAAACATGTTTACTGCTTCCTGAAAACCCTTTTTGGAAAAAGCATGTCTAATCCGGTTTCAGGTCTTACTTCCTGTCGCGTTTCCAGTCTTAAAATAAATTTCATGTAAAACTTTTAGAAAGTAAAACAAAGTCAGAAAGATTTCCATTTTTATATTAGGTGTTAGTTAGCAAATAAAATTTTTATTTCAGGTGGAAAAAAAAAAAAAAAAAAAAAAAGATACATTTTATGTTAAATTTTTACAAAGTAAGAAATAATTCCATTTTTATTTCAGGTTAGCATAAGCCCCCCACAAAAATAAGCCCTCCCCCTCTCTCCTTATCGCATTCACTTCCTGTCGTGTTTCCGGTTAAACTTTCTTTCGCGTTTCCGATCATACTTCCTGTTCACTTCCTGTCTCAACATGCCTGTTATCCCTACCTGCGACTTCCGGTGTCCACACCTGCCACTTCCGGTAACCTTGAACTTCACCTTCAGAGGTCATACGCCGCGTACGCCGCTGATGTAGAACTCTTGTTTTATATCTACTAACCTACTTTAATCTCAATCAGTCAAAAATGTATTCCTTTTCTTTAAAATAAATCTAAAAAATAAACAAAACAATGGAATATGTACCTAAATAGCCGCGTAAGCTACGACCATAAATTGTCGTCGCTGGTCGCTAGATCCTGGATCATGCCATGATCACACCTGCTCTCATTGGCTGGCTGCTTCGTTGCCACGGATGGCGTTGCCGAAGCTATTCCATGCGGAGAGCTTGAAATAGCCTCGAACCCAAAATTCCATATACACGTTTTAATTTTTAAAAAAATCTAAATTAAAATTTAAAAATCCGGCGCCGAGGTATACTTTCCGGTGACAACATCTACACATGACAAAAATTTCAGAATCCTAGGTGTTATAATTACGGTGAAAACCGGGGGCAGGTAGACAGACACCTACTGCTTTATAGAGATAGAGATTTGGAGGAGTTGGAGTGATTTGACACTTAGATTTGAAGCATTAAATGCTCTATATTATTTATTTATTTAGCGGTCTCGTACAGAATTTCAAAAGACCTTAAAACATGAAAATTGTCTCAATGATTTTCCAAAGGTATTAACACTAGAACTACCACGAGCCGTCATTTTGACGATTACTAAATGAATATATTCCGATTCGAACCCGAAATTTCTTTTTAAAATAAATTAAATATAAAACTCACAGAAATACGTTAAATGAATAAGTTAAATAGTTTAAAATAAAATTTCTGGTGTAAAATAGTTTTAAGAAACTTCAGTGAAATTTCTGGTAGTGCTAGTGTTAACCCTTTGAGGGGCGGTAGTATATATTATATACCACCTAATTTTAATCCGATTCAAACCAGAAAAATTTAATTAAATTTTACTTTTTTAACTTTGATGAGAAAAAGTTGAAAAATTGCTTATTCTTATTTTGAACTAAATTCTTTCCTAAATTCTGGTGGGAATTCAACGTTACAGGAGCACAAGTGCTTGCCCCTGAAAGGGTTAAAGTACAGATAATATAGTCTAGATAAATATTTTACAATGAAAACCTGCTACTCAATAAGCTACATGTTATATTCCGCTAAAAAGAATTGGGGAGAGAAAAAATAATTGTATTTTGACTCAAGCATTTATCGGGTATTTACATGGCAGGCAATACTATATATTACAATTAATAGATTACTGAAACCTATTACCCAATATGTGTGAAAATATAAAACATTTTATTGGAAAATAACAGTACTTCTATCCTCAGTATACACGTTAAATAACTTGCATATGCTAAATTTAATTCTGCTTTATCTGCAAATTTACCGGTAACATTTACATATTGTTCAGTCCATTATCTCTAATTTGTAACACGATAGAATCGTGTTAGAAATATGTTCTTTACTAAATTTTTAAATTAAAAGGCGTGACAATCCTTAAAGCTTTTATTTTTCTCAATGCATGGAACATGTTGGGAGGAAATAATTTTAAATGTGGGTTTGAAAAATATCTTACCTGTAGGATTGATCAAAAAATGTATACACAATTTATTCGCTAATAACTAACATGATCTTTCTTTTCCTTTCAAGTTTAACTAATTTGAAATAATGGCTGAATGGCTGAAACCAGATTAAGCCTTGAGCAATGAACATTTATCCTAAAATGTTACTGGAAGTTGAGAAACTATCCGAGTACATAGACAGATGAGGGGAGAGTTCAGTTTTAAACAGATACCACTGCGTCATTTACAATCGCTAGAATTGAAAATAAGTTTGAGACAGATGAGACTTCAAAATGTTCACAAACAATGTTCGGAAAAATTGCGATCCTGAAAAATCCCTCGTAGAAACTTGGGAGGATCGAATAGGAGGAATGAACATAAATGGCTTCACTTGAAAACATTCCTACCACTTGCGTCCGCCATATTTGACGTGCAACGCACGCGCGCGCCGTGTCTTGTACTGGAGACCGTGGAGCTATGGTAGATTGCTGACTGCTATTGGTCAAAGTAAAATATGGTGAACGCAGGAGATTTGAAAATACTCATTTGTCGGCTTCAAAACTTTCCACAGGGAAAAGCTGATATTTTGACTCCTCCTATTCTATCGTCCTAAGGAGAAATCCATGGCGACATTTCAAAGAATTCTCTTTGAGAAGATAGGACTTTAAAGATAAGCATCTATCACATTTTAAAGCACCTACATTGAAACAGTTAATTTCTAAGATTTGTCCACGTTCTCATTGAAGATGTTCCGTAACGGTGAATGCAGTCGTGTATATATTTTTTGAAGAACCTTGTATAATTCACTTTATTGAATTAGTTTATAAAAGTTATATGTCTTTGTCCACGTCTGTTATGCGGAATTTGTCCGCTATTCATAGGTAAAAATGAATAAATATATAGTAGATGTTTGCAATCAAAAACGTGTCCTCTGAATGTAGGTGTCTACTACTCGGGTGTGTGAGTTATTAACCCCTTAACTGTTGGAGGTTTTTTGAAACCATAAACTAAAAATAGGCACAATACACCACTTTTTCAGTACTAAAATATTTGCTTTGTGTAATCGAAAATGGTTTGCCGATCAATAAAGCGCTGGTTGCGTTAAAAAATTACTGATGTGCAAAAGCTTTTAGTAACAAAACAAGCAAACTCTTCTTCCCCGAACTGAGTTCGGGCTACACTGTTAAGGGGTTAAGGATTGACTGTATAACATTTCATATATATTTCCTTGATCAATTTTATTGTGAACAAAATTCTAACTTCTTGAATATGCAACTAATCGCAAGATATGTATACTTTTACTGCGGCATAAAACGGTAATGGAAATTAGAGTTTCGCCATTATTAAATAAATATGTAATCACTGAATTTAAAAAATGATATAAATCCTTTAATCATACAGAAATCCGTTATAAGAAATTATATAAAGTGTTTTTTTTTAATTAGAAATGGATTTTAAAGCCTAGATTATAAAAAAATTATATTAGTACAATTAATGACCCGAACTGGAATATATTTTAACAATTATATTTACAATCAACATTACTCATTCTATAATTGTAACAGGTGTTAAAGTACGCCAGTCATTTACTACACGAAGTTAAAGCAGAAAAAAGTTTATCCGATCGGGAAACCACTTAAAGCGAGAAAGGAGATAAATGTAACAGATGTAAGAATTATTAAATTTCAGAATATTTAATAACGTCAAATATTGTGCTATATTTTTAAATTGCAGATAGGGAAGAAATTATAGTTATCCTTTATAACTATAAAATTATTTATTTTACGAGTAACTGCTTGTGTTATAATTATAACAATCTATTGTTTTGAATTCATAGGGAAATGCATAAAAGACTATTGTGACTTTCCTTAAATTCACTTTTCAGTATTTTCTAGTTTAATAAATACATGCAGGAGATGTTTTCTAGATTAATTCTAATGTGACATAGTCTTAGGATTACGGAGACTTTTTCGGAGTACTTTGAAAAATGACATAATTTTACAAAATATATTCATTCATATTGAATTCAGATAGATAAATATAAAATAATTAAGTGTTATCATATTCAAAGTATATATCCGAGTTTCATAGTAAAACATGCCCTTGAGTCAACCAGGTAGAGTCCTACATGAATCCATAGACCTTCACTAGAGATACGTTTTTGCTAAGTTTGAAGCATATATCTCAATCACATGGGCAGTTATGACCCTCAAGGTGCTTTTTTATAACAAGTGCATTGTGACGAAACTAGTGGCCGAATTTCACCGAAAACAATTAGCGATGTGTAATAATACCATACAAAAAGTGGATATGTTTTTCAGATTTATTTCAGCAAAACAACAAATTTTATTGCATTTTTCTTGTTTTTAATGGAACTTTTTAATTAAGAACATATCGAAACATTTCAATGACCACCTACATTTTTCGACCGCAAATACTACGAGATATGGTGTACATTTGATGAGAGTTTCAACTAGTGCTCGCGAATATACGTATAAAACGTACTGTAACCGATAACGATTTTTGATAGAATAGTATGGAAAAAGCCTTAACTACGCATACGTTTAAACGTATATAAACTTATATTCGCGAGCACTAGTTTCAATTCTCTACTTTTGGTGCATCGAACAAAAAAAAAAAAAAAAAAAAAAAAAAAAAACTTATTCCTTGCGAGTTGCGTGTGTTATTTCAAGTGCATGCACAGTTGTATGTACAGTGTACGTAGTATATTTTAGTAGAAATTTTTGCCTTATATAAACGCCCTATTCACGAAAAATTACTGTATTGAATAAGAACAAAATTTCTATTCATTTTTACTGGTGGAGATTTCCCCGTTGGTAATCATGCTCTGGACGGGAGACGTGTATTCACGTCTTTTGGAGATCTGTAATTCTGCCCATGGACGGTACTTTTGCGTTTTATATGTTACATTATTCCTCAAAAAACATATACAGAATTCGTATTTTTACAATTAGAGTACCATGCATACAAATAGTTGGATTAGAGGCAATACCACTATTATATACATTCATTTATAATATAAACATAAAGTGGTAAAAGTTTTTTAAATAATGTAACATTTAAGTATAACGCTCATAGGCAGGACTTCCTGTTTAAAAGACATAAAACAGTGTATTAAATCAAACTGTGCAGAAAGCCATACAAAAAATCAGTCAACTGTGAACTGAAAAAACATGCTTTCCTTCAAATGATTACCACCAACAGCATAGCTACATACGTAAATTGTACATACAACTGTGCATGCACTTGCAATAACTAGCAAATTTAACGTAATTTTATTTATAGCGCGTAAAAACAGAATAAGTGGTAGGGTTAAAGCAAATTCAAAAAGCAATGTTTCTTGCGTAAGCTTCAAGTGTTACATAAATATTTTTCAAAATTATCTTTCCCTTGGATTTTTCATATAATATGAATAAAATCTTTATGAATATTTGTAATTTAATAACACAATTCAAGGCCATAACAGACTTCAAAAAATCTTTATTGTGATTTTTTTAAGAACTGCTTTTCGACGATGAAACGAAAGTATTCAGAATATATTCTTTTTTTTCCGAAGATTTTATCTTGGAGTTACATTTTATTTTTTATGTTTATACTAAGTTTTGTTTGTTCTCTTTCGTTTCAGAAAACTGTAATACAAATATAATATGGCACTTTTTTTTTTACTTTTAAACATAAATAATGTAAATTTGTAAATATATATTTAATTTTTTTTTTCAATCAAACTAATAAGTAAATGTGGGCAGTTAAAATTTTGAATCTTTTTTAAAAATATTCTTGAAAATATTCTTATAAATTTATTATTAAATGAATTATCTTTAATTACTGTATAAACATTTTTTGAGAAAAAAGAAACAATTTTTCGATAAAAAAAAAATAACGATATTTTGAAAAAAAAAAGAAACTAATGTTTCGATTCTTATAAGTTATGTTTCTCTCTCTTCTTTCTTCTTCTTTTGTTTCTAATAAGAAAACAACACTTCTTGTGCGAAGTCAATGAGGAAAAAATCATCACAAAAGTCGTAAAATGATGGAAAAATTAATGAATGGAACATGAAAACGCAGAAGCAACGTAAAAAGAAAAAGCGACAATATAGATCGTCGATTCATGAACCTGTTAACCGGGGATTAAACTTTTGTTCAACTGATATGCCTGATTGCCAAAGGCGCACACTTCCACCAGTAAAAATAATAGATTTTTTTCTTTATTCGTGGCAGAAATTTTGCCTAAATAGGGTGTTTCAATAGGACGAAAATTTCTATTATACCGTAATTTCCGGCGTATAATCCGCAGCTCAAAGAGTCGTTTTTCGACCCAGAAATTTTATTCAATAATTGTAGTTAAATATTTACAACGATCTTTTAAGTTACATTTTATAAAATAATATTTCTGGGTCGAAAAACGACTCTTTGAGCTGCGGATTATACGCCGGAAATTACGGTAATTTTACTGGTGGAAGCAAAGCATTAAATAATAAGCCCAGTCAGATAGTGTTAAATTTGTTAGCGACACACTAGCGCCAAACCTCTGCTGCGGAAGGAGGACAAAACAGAAGTGGGTCGCAGAGAAACGATACGATTTATTTATATCGATATTTTATACGAGTTTTATCGATGTTTTGTTTTTGCACTTCCTTTAAAAGCTTGCTAATTATTGGAATCTTTTACATTAAAGCTAAAACTATAATGAAAAAAAATTGTGGAAATTTACTGGATTAATACTTCTATATAAATATAGTGGTGGCGAAGAAGTTGATTTATTTATTAAAAGTTAAATAAAAAGTGATGGAAATTTACATCACTATGCAATTAACCCTTTCCGGCACAGACAAATTATGTTCGTAAAATGTGAAATTACTGACTGACACCGGAATTTACAAACGACTTTCTTAGAAAATATGAACTCCTTATTTTAAGCTTTAATTTTAGAAGCAAAATTTTATTAAAATATTCTTGGTGCCGAATGCAGCACTCCCAACCGCTAGATGGCGCTATTTTCAACTTGCGAAAAGTTTCCCATTTATCTGACTGGGCTTATTATTTAATGGCTTTGGGGGGGAAGTAATGCGCTCAAAATATAGCAGTAGTAGTTCGTGTATGACGAAATATTTCGTCATACCCAGTTAACCCTTTAACTGTGGGAGGTATTTTGACACCATAAACTAAAAATAGGCACATTACACCACTTTTTCCGTACTAAAATATTTGCTTTGTGTAATCGAAAATCGTCTGCCGATTAATAAAGCGAAGGTTGCGTTAAATAATTACTGGTGTGCAAAAGCTTTTAGTAACGAAACAAGCAAACTGTTCTTGCCCGAACTGAGTTCGGGCTACACAGTTAAGGGGTTAACAGGTTAAATAGATCATTATGCCACGGTCGTGTTCGGGATCGTATCACAAATACGAAGAAGCGAGATATAAATACGAACCGGGTTAAATGATATTTATACGAGAGTCAATAAAATATAAACCAGAATTTATATTTTGAAATATATTTGTGGTATTGAAACATCATAAACGTACTTTTATTAACTGCTAAAAAATGTAAAATAAAAACTTTATAAACAGTAAAAAAAGTTTTATTGGACTGTTGACAGATTGGTTGGTTGGTTGATTTTATGACGGGCGATTATCTACACGAGGGATACAGGTCCTAGGGGAGAGTGCCCTCCGTGGGGATCTTTCTAATGGATCCTAACCTGTACTTACGGCAAGGCTCGAAGAAAACCACGAAAAACACCGAATGGTTAGATTGATGAGCGCGACAAGGGTATGAACCCAGCACTTCCTGTCTGCCAGCTTTGAGAGCAGAACCTCTCAGCCACTGGTGGGGCGTTGACAGATTGGATAGAATCTGTACTATCCATCCATTATAGGAGAAACCATAGAGATTGTAACACATAAAAATTCAATGTGTAACGATAGAGCGTCATTTAACTTACCAAAATTATGGCTTAAGTTACTCCATGGTCACGAATATGGAAATAAACATCCAAGTAAAAATTAAAAATAACGTGCGTAATCTGCAAGGGTACGTGAACAATTGAATGATGGCGTTTCAAATCATTACATCATAGATCGTGCAATTTTAAAATATTCTTATTTGTTTTGATAATGGTTTCGATGTAGCCGAAACATGACAACAGTGTAATAAAATGTTTTTTACTATTTATAAGGTTTTTATTTTACGCATTTTAGTAATTAAAATAATTATATTCTTACAAGGTATTATAATTGTTATATATCATCATAAACATTTAAATTAAAATAATTAAATAAAACATGTATTAATTTATAAAGTATTAATTTATACTTACAATTTCCTTTTATTTAGATGATCCATAGCAAAAGTTTTTTTTTTTTTTTTAATTTCTTTCTACCAGAATTATATTTAATAACCTGTAATAATTTCACGTACTCAAACAACAATTAATTTTCTGAATAAAAGAATATACTTAAAGTAAATTCTTGAAAGTTTATTAAAAGATATTTAATACATTACTCTCCATAATAATTAATCTGAATATATAGCGCTCCGTTTTCTATCCAAAAGCTTTTTAGAAATTTATTTATGCACTATTTTCCACACATATCTCCTTAAATTTTCTTTTTAATATTCCTGTTAAATGCCTCCTACGGCAACAAATATATTTCTTTCAGAGTTACGCAATTTAATGGCTCAATACTCTGTTCACGAAGAAGTAATTAGTATTTAACTCATTAATAAATGTAACTTAGTTCGCCATAAATGTAACTTTGTTTACCATATTTTTTCCTTTGTTTTTATCTTTATTTTTCATTCGTGAGTGAATTTCTTATATTTGCTTGTTTTGCGTGTGATTTATTTTCGGAAAGCTCCGAAATTTCATAAAATTCAAAGTACCATAATTCAGTAAGTTTTGGTCTTATAAGAATAGAGTTTTTGCAGTTTTACTTGTCAGAGCATGGAACTGTTTTTATAAATATAACGTTATAGGACTCAGAGAGCATATAAAACTTAAAAAGTGGAATTTTTCGAACATTAATGGCAAGTCTATTTCATCAAAGCTATTTTAATTCCTTTTTTATTTTGAACATTTTTTTTTCAATTTACTTTTTCATTATTTTTTATTCATAATCCATTAAATTATCTTTTTAAATATTGTTGTGAAATGCTTATTACGGCATTAACTATGTTTTCTTTTCTGAGTTACGCAATTTAATGGCTTAAAATTCTTTTCACGAAGAATCACGTAATATTTAAATTGCTAATAATACGAGAATCCCAACTTCAAAAAGTAAAGCGCGTTTCAATCTTTTTGGAACACCCTGTATTCAAGCAGAGGCGCCTACTTAACGGGGACGACTGTAGCAATGCATGGAAACTTCCACCACCAATTTAAAATGTCATTTTTGTCTTAATTAATCACACTTAACGGGGACGACTGTAGCAAAGCATGGAAACTTCCACCACCAATTTAAAATGTCATTTTTGTCTTAATTAATCACTGGAAACTTCCACTACTAATTTAAAATATCATTTTTGTCTTAATTAATCACAGTGATTAATTAAGCAAAAAACAAAAGCAGATTTACGTGAAGAAAGAAACCACTTTTTAGTACATTCAATGTCAAAATACTAAGTTTAACGCTAGTATGTTTATTTTACGTTTCAATTAAAGACCTGAAATTTTACTCATCGTTGAAAAAAGGAAGAAAACAGCTTTCCTGGCGAAGTGACAGTAACTACTTAGCTAAAACTTTTGTATATGGTGTGTGCAGAATTGGCACTTCAGCCAGTTCACCCGTTGGCGTCATCTAGCGGCTCATTTTAAAACTAAAGCGAATTGGAAAACTTGCCCCTATGGAAAATGTTCCCCGGTTGGAAACATCAACAATAGAAGATACATATATAACTGTACAGCAAGATCTATTACAACACCAAATTGGTGTACAAAATACAAATGAAATTCACTCTTATATAAATATGTCCCCAATTCCAGAAGAAGAATTTCAAGACATCAAATTTACCCTGAGAGAACTTAAATTTGCAATAAAACAACAGAACATTAAAAAGGCCCCAGGTTATGATAGGGTAGACGCGATAACTATAAGAAACATGCTAAAGGAATTCCCAGATCTAGTGTTACAAATTTATAATAAATGTTTAAAATTATGCCATTTCCCTGAAGCTTGGAAAAAAGGAATTGTAATTTATTTTAGAAAAAAGAACAAAAACCCATCTCAACATAAATCTTACCGACCAATAACTCTTCCTCCCATGTTGGGAAAAGTTTTAGAAGGGTGATAAAAATAAGAACGATGACATTTCTAGAAAGTAAATCCATTCTTCAACCAGAACAACATGGTTTTAGAGAGAAAAAAAGTACATTAACAGCTTTACAACAACTAAAATCACTAATCATGGAAAATTTAGATAAATATAAATACTGTGGAATGATCTCAATTGATATCCAGGGAGCATTTGACTCCATTGATTGGCACAAAATTACTGAAATAATAGATGATTCTCCACTTCCAACTTACATAAAGAAGCTCCTAAAAAATTATATCAGTGAGAGATTAATCGGTTTAAATAATTACACATTCATAGAGTGGTTCAGGACACATAAAGGTTGCCCGCAGGGCTCGTGTTTAAGACCAGTATTGTGGTTACTAATAGCCAATTACATAATTACAAGATACAAATTAAAGGCTCTTGGAATTATCGTTTATGCAGATGATTTCGTCGTACTCACTGAAGGCAATACCAGATCATCATTGGAACAAACTGCTAACAGTCGTATAGAATCATTCGTCAATATATGCTCAGAGCTTAAACTATCTCAGAAGAAAAAACCCAAGCACTCCTATTTGGAAGGAACCTCCTTAATAATCGAAAGCCAGTTTAAAAAAAAACAGAAATTGTTAAAAATTGTTAAAAATCTACAATATTTAGGAATTACACTAGACCAAAAATTAAAATTTCAATCGCACCTAAGTATTTTAAAAGCTAAGATCGCCCAATTTGTTTCGGGCTTTAAAAGTTTCCACAATTACAACAAGGGAATCAGTCCCTTCCTCAAGATCTGGTATCAAACAGTTATTGAAAGACAGATTCTCTATGGCTCCGAATTCTGGTATCCAAACTTGAATTGCCACGGCATCGGAATCCTTAGATCAATTTATAGAATAGCATTGTTAAACATCATAAGAACTTACCGAAAGTATTTCAAATGACGCATTAAATATTTTAACTGGAGTGTCTGCAATTACCATCAAAATGCCAAACGAATTCCAAGTCTATGAGATAAAGCAAGGAAACAGATTACTTAACATCAACAATACAATAATATACAATAATCTTATGCAACGGGAAGCAACTTATAATTTTCCAGAATATTACAAGTTGAAAAATATAGAAATTATAGATAACCTGACAGAAAACATAATATTGGAAAATCATCTACGATTTTTTACAGATGGATCATCTATGGGAAATGGAGTGGCAGGTGCATATACAGTCTCTCTTAATAATCACTTCATCCATGATCATGCAGTAAGACAACACCCAATTAACTCAATTTACCAAGCCGTATTATATGCGATCCAGGAAGCAATAGTTTGGCTAACACAATCACAATTTACATCAGCCCTTATTTTGACAGATAGTCGCTCATCCTTAGATGCACTCAAGATAATTTTTCCTCGAAACTCCATAATTTTAAATATCTACAATAGTTTACTACAAAACCCCAATAAATTCATCAAAATTGCCTGGATTAGAGCACATGTAGGCACCACTGGTAACAAGCGAGCAGACCTTCTCGCAAAGAATGCAATTACAGAAGACCATTATGATGACATCTCTGTCTTACTATTTCCAGAATCTATTCTAAAGAGTTATTTTAAAAACAAAATCATCACAGATTGGCAAAATGATTTTACCAACTCAACGAAAGGAAGAGAAACGTATAAAATTCTTAATAAGGTAGATGTTAAATTTTTATGTGTTCAGAAATCAGCAGCATATTATCTTAGCGGCCATGGAAGCTTCCCAAGCTTTTTATATAAAAATTTGTAAAAGAACCACGGATAGATGTCCTTGTGACAAAACCCCTGGAACTCCTGTACACTACATCTTCGGTAACTGCCCTCTTATGGAATACCATTTTAACTTCAATAAAAATAAAACATTAAAGAGAAACCTACAACGTGTGCTATTAGACGCTTCCAATTACGAAAAGTTAGATAAAAACTATAATGTCGTAAATAAAAACATCTCATATATCAAAGAATTATTAAAATCTATATAAAATTCTAGATCTATATATTTTTAAAACTATGTTTTAAAAATCTTAATAGACTAGTGCATAATACAATTGAAAATTTTAAGTACAATATTATTATTGTAAATATCTGTAAATATTTATCTTTAATGTTATGTAATCTTATTAGTATATTCATATAGAACTTATATACATGTAGTAAACTTTGGGCTCACCCAGCAATAAGCAATATTGGGTAGCTCATGTGATTTTTTTTTTTTTTTTTTTTTTTTTTACTTGCTGGGGACTCCGGGTCTTTGGACTTTGGACACTGGGGTTCCTGGTAGATATAGGTTTTCCCCTCGTGGACTCATAGGTCCTATGCCGTGAGGTTGGCTGTCCACGAGTGGGAGGTTTCTGTTTCTGTTTCTGTCTCCCATACATATATATAATTTCAGCCATAACTTGTGTTTAATTCAGTTTTAACTTCCTTGCTGTAACGATTGTAGTTCCCATATTTTTTTTTTATTATTTTTTTTTTTGTAATCTTATTGTTTAATTTTATTGCAACTTTTGTTACGACTCAATTGATCTAACTACATTAATACAAGGATTACTCATTTTTTACACGTTTTGAGGTGCGTTCGTAATTATATAAATACGTAGCACCTATTGTCGTCGTCTGGTCCGTCCGTCCGCATATAACAACGCAAAAACTACCCAACCGAATGGTTTGAAATTTAAGATATATTATCTTTGCAGAATTTTGTCGAGACATTTCAATTTTTTTTTTAAATCGAATCAAAACTTTAGAAAATATTAATAAAAACATTTATTAATAAATTGATTTTTTTTTAAATCGGTACTTTCTTTTTATAGGAGCTTCCGAGATTTAATCGTCAAGCGACCGAGATACTTATTTTATTACATAAATTAATCTGCAGACGATATAATTCATTTCACAGAATTAAAAATCATCAAGATCTGAATATTTATATAACTAGCTATAGTACGAACGCACCTCGTTTGTAACGTTTGACGTACGTCAAACGTTACAAACGTTCCAACTTGTTGTAATATTTGTCACATGTGCAAAGAGCGGATAATCGAATATGTGTTCCTGACAGATTGATTTCTACACCTCCCAAAAATCCCTAATCCGTGATTTCCATCAAAGTCGTTACAGTCGAATTGAGAATGCCTGTACACAAGATACTGTACAGTATACAAGTACTATATACAAGAATTGATTGTTTAATATTATAAGATATATATATATTTGTGTATGTGTACTTTTTATAGAAATAAAGTTATTCTGGAGTAGATTTATTCAAATTTCAAAAATAAATCTCTACTACATTAATACTCATAAATTAATAAAGTTATAACATAATAGCTTTTGAATGCTCGAATTTGATTACGAAATTATTCGCATACCATGAAAACAAATGTGAGTTCACAATGCAAATCAGTAATAGACTGAACTCAAATACAAATATCCCAATTACGTGAGCTGCGGTGGATTTTAATTTAACCCCTTGAAGCCCGATGGTTCATTTTTGGACCACCTAATTTTAGTCCCTAATTCGCACCAGAATTTTAGATTAAGAATTTTTCGTTTAAGAAGTACATGGAAAAAAAAAAAGTTTTGCTAATTTTCAAAAAAATTTGTTTGTAAATTCTGGTGTCAGTCAAACATTTCGGCATTTTACGAAGTATTTCGACCCTGAAATGGTTAAATATGTTTTCTGATTTTAAAAATGAAATTTAATTTAAAAGATCCAACTCTTATATCTAAAAAATCAAAGAGAGAAGATAACTTATTATAAGAGGAATATCGAAATTCAAATCGGATTTCTAGAACACGTAAAAAAATCATGATCTTGGGGTTTGTACTAAATACCACATCTGCATCAATTGATAAGACTCTTTAATGATAGGTCCATTCATATTAAAATCTTACCTCAAATAAATATTCAATACACTAACAATTAATTTAAATATTACGATCAAAAAATCATTTATATTTTCCAATTACACGTTTTTAATTACTCTGATGCACAAAACTAACTTTAAACAAGCTTTCATTTTACATGCATTTTTAGTAATTATAGCTATTGTATTTTCACAAATACATTGAAATTTTTGTATTTTTCAAAATCACATTAAAACAAAAAAAACAGTTTTGTAAAAGCACCAAAATGTTAACCAAATCATTCCAATTACAAATTTGACAAAAGGAAATTACATTATTAAATTGAGTTATCATCTTTATAGTTTGAATGAGAAATGAACACTATGTAAGCATTCGACAAAAAGAGTCAGAAGATCCTTTGCAGTTTCCTTTAATCATAGCTTTCATTAGTAAACATTCATTTATTAAAATATTCAAAGGAAATTACTTAAATAACTACCTCTTTGTTGAAATTTTTAAACTTACTAACTTTACTTCATAAAATGTTCAATTACGGATGCTACGATGGGAAATTAATGGGTAAAATTAAGATTAGATGGAGAAAAGATCGTGGATATATGAAGATAAATGATTAAAATCTATATTTTTTAAATGCAATGTATAAATGAAAAATAATTTCAGAAATTGATATTAAATGTTGTTAATCTTTGTACTGTTTACGTTTTATGATGAATGATTAATACGTTTCATGTTTAATTTAACGTTTATTAACCACGCTCTATTAACGTGAAATTTCTAAATTCTTTAAATACAGCTTTACAATTTATTTTATTCACTTTCTGAAAAAAATAATATTAATTATAATATTAGAGTAAATGTATAATAAACAGAAATAAATAAATATTAGCAAAAATTAAGGTTCGAAATTTCTTTCAGTACTCTATTACTTAACTTTTCGCAATATATTTGACTTATTTTTCTAAGAAGAAACTTAATTTAAATAAAGTTCATGTAGCATCGAAATAATTTCTAATATGGGAGACAGTCATATACAGTGGGGCAGATTTTTAAAAAGCAATTAACAGATAAATATACCGTAATTTCTGGAGTATAATCCACAGATCGATCAAACAATCATGTTTCGACCCATAAATTTTATTTTATAAAATATTCCTTATTATACCGGACGTAAATATTTGACTTCAATTATTAACCCCTTCGCGACGAGCGTCTTTTACAGAATTTTTAATCTTTTACCACCGGTTTTTCAAAACAGAAATTTTCGCCTAATTGAATCGCAGAAATGCTAAGATTTAAAAAGGCAAAGCTTACAACAAAAAATAACTGGTGGGAATAATCGAGGATTCTGAGCATCTTATGCGTCACGTATACGTGTCACTCGTCCCCAGGGGGTTAACCACTGTTGTGGGTCTAAACATGATTGTTTGATCCGCGGATTATCCGCTGGAAATTACGGTAACCGAGTAAAGAAAGTTTAGCTACTGTATATATAACTCTACCAATCGGGAGCATCTTGCATACCTAATTTACCAATGCACATAAAAAACAGCAGGAAAAAAACACTTTAAAATAACATTAGAATTCGTTATATTGTGAACCACATCTAGTACAGAGTGAGACAGGGGGATTTTTTAAATGTTTCATCCACACATTCAACAATCTGATATATGACATGGTTGTGTCTGGATCTTTCAGCATCTATGTATCAACGACCAAGAACACTTTATAAGTTCCCAAAACTGATAAATGAAAGGACTGAAACTTATAGCCACTATGCGTCGGCAAGCATAAAAGTTACCCCTATTGATAGACAGCCATATCACACGGACATAAATGCACATTAACCCTTTATGCCACAAATTATGAATTTAAAAATATATATCTCAATACTTTTTTCTGTAATTTTATTAAAGAAGATTTATACAATAATAATGTAAAATTAAAAAAACAATTCGTTAATTAGAGGTAATAAACTGAATCTGTACATTTAAGTAACGTCGCACAATGATGCAAAACCGAACCTTTCCTAGGCATTGCTTGAAAATCACAAACGTAGTGTTAAAAATGGGAGAACATGGTCTATCGCATGTACCGTAATTTCCGGCGTATAATCCGCAGCTCAAAGAGTCGTTTTTCGACCCAGAAATTTTATTCAATAATTGTAGTTAAATATTATCAGCAATCTTTTAAGTTACATTTTAAAAATTATATTTCTGGGTCGAAAAAAGACTCTTTGAGCTGCGGATTATACGCCGGAAATTACGGTATTATTTACCGCTGGAAACATATATTACATGTAACCATTTGTCTCACACATCAAATAATATTGAGAGAATGAGACAATAATACAGAGTTCCAGCTGGTCCGTTTTCTGAATATCAGTAATTTTGAACAAATATTTCGTGCAAGGTTTTTACAATAGTTGGAACAAAAATTACCTTTCGGGTAAGTTTCTGCAAAATTTGTGTAAAAAATCTAAAAGGGAGATTTTTCTGTGATAAAAGCAGTATTAAAAAAACAGACAGAGTGGGAGACCTGTTAATACGAACATATCTAATAGGAATACGATTTGGTACAGACCTTTGTATTCTCTAAAAAAAGATAAATGTTTTTAATCTATGACTATATAATATTACCAAGAGACAAAAATATACGGTTACCTCGTGCGAGTTAAGGTGCCTGACTACGTACGGAGCAATTTTTTTCAAAAACGCTATTTAATTATTTTTTGAACTTATTTTTATAAAGATTATGACTAGAAACTGTGAAAAAGGGTAAAAAACAATTCATTCATTGATAAAATTTTTGTAAATGGGGGATTTTGTGGTAAAATTTAGTGAAATTTGGCCAATACGCAAAACGCGCTACAGAAAAATATATTGTATGTATCTTAATTTCCTTTTTACACTTCATACTTGTGACATTGGTGAAGGCAATGAACTAAAATCTAAGAGATATTTCAAATGTTTCAAAACTTATAGCATATCGCACCTTTTTACATGCTGATTTTCTTAAAATTCATCGATGTCTTTCCACGAAAACATCCATAAAAAAATATTTATTCTAAAATTAAATCTGTAGTTCATTGCCTTCACAATAGTATAAAGAACATGCATTTTAAATATCACAGAGATATTCTAATAAATTTTTGAGAAATCATGTTTTGCGTATGGACTTTTCACCAAAAATTACATTTTCCAAAAAATGCATTTAAAGTTTAGATTTATGTTTTACTACAAGAATTTACACAGTAATATGCATCTAAACTTCATTGTTTTTGTGAGCCATAATCTTTTTTTTTTAAGTACTGAGCCTTTGTTTATTTCTAGAAGGCCATAATTTTGCTTCCCCCTCCCAGTTAGTACCTTTTAAATAGTACTTCCGATCCTTTAAACAGTACTTCCGGTTTGAGTGACAGCTGTTGAGTAGTTTAAAAACCATTACAACTCCAGTTCTATTTGTAATACAATAAAAATAAATACAGTTTTGGAACGGTAAAAAGTTGGCCTTTAATAAAATGTAATAAAACCATTTTAACAATTTTGGTCGAAAACCACTTTTTAAACGTAGTCAGATACCTTAACCCCGATTCCGAAAAGCGTTCATTATGCTTAGAAGCCTCAAAAACTAATATATTTCAGAGATTTAAAGAAGCATTTAAAAAAAAACTAAGTTGCTTTTGCTGGCATTGATATTTGGAAGCTTTTCTGAGTCCTTTTTACAACGTATTACATTTCTCAACTTGGAATATAGTTTTTTCGGATCCTTTCATCTCTCAGGTAAACATTGTCATAGTCAACAAACATTTTTTTACAGACAAACATGATAAATTAACAACATTAATATTAACATTAAAATTAATATTATTTTCTTACCCTTGCATGTATAATTTCAAATACGCAGCTGAAAATGTTTAATTAAGAATTGACAGCATTCTAAAAACCGATATTCCGGTTTGAGAAAACTGATTAATAAACTATAAAAGAAATACTCAGAAACGTTTCCGAAAATTAGTGGCATCGAAAGAAACTTTGTTTTTATAAATGCAACTTTAAATCTCGAAAATACATTTATTTCTGAGTTTTCTACAGATAAATTGTGTTTTCTGGAATGATAGGAATTCGGATGAGGTTATTGTATATTTTCGTTCGTAATTATATTATGTTTTCGTATATTAAGAAACATTTGTCTTTTTTTACAGTTTACAGTCGTGGACAAATAAGATATCCCTCTACTAACTCGACCGCAAATAATAGTATAAAATAACTTTGGTACTAATCCATTAAAAATAATGTCTACTAATTAATAATATACTTAAATTGCATTTCTGGGATAGTCTACAAAACTTCTAATCATAAAAAGCTTTAAAATTTTCAAGTTTATTCAAACTCAGACAATGGCCAAAGTTGTAAGTAGTAGCAGCTAATTTCTGCGTTTATTATTTTCAGAATACCCATAAAAACGGGTGGTAAAAGTCATTTTTTGACATCTCGACAAAAAAAAAAAAAAAAAAAAAAAAAAAAAATTACATTTGGGAAAAATTGGCAGCTAATTAAACGATCATAAAAAATTAAATTTACAAGCATATTTATGAGATGAGAAACTTATTTTACATTTTAAATGTAACCAATAACGAACTGTGAAATTAGAATAAGCGATAAATTGTCACAGTCAAAAAATTCGCAGGTTATTTTCAACACACTTTTTGGACGAGTACCGTAATTTCCGGTGTATTATCCGCGGATCAAACAATTCGGTTTCAACCCAGAAATTTTATTCAATAATTGAAGCCAAATATTTACAGCGATCTGAGAAGTAACACTTTATAAAATAAAATTTCTGGGTCGAAACATGATTGTTTGATCTGCGGATTATACGCCGGAAATTCCGGTACTTTGGTTTTTAGTATTTCGCTTTTAAAATATAATAATTTACTGGTATTTCTGGAAAGCCATTAAATGATTTTCTATTCTTAAAAGTATTGGCGCAGCTTATTCCCAATGGGACATGCGCCATTAAACCTTATACAACCAACCATCTTAAAAGTATTCAGAATAAGTGTACTCACAAATCTTACTTTTAATAAATTATTTTTAATTTTATAAATATCAAACTGTCTCACTGTGCGTTAGGTCAATATATTTAAAAATCTGTTTGAACTTTGAAAAGGAAACTATACAACATTTTATTCCACTTTTCTTAATGTCATTTCTAACAAGAAATATGTATCTATTCTTGATAAAAAAATACGATAACAATTTTCTTTTTAGGGGTGAAAGCCTTTCGACACTGCACGTCAAATAAATTTAGATAAGCAACCAACAATTATACAGGTCTGCAAAATAATTTTTCAGTGCTTGTGCTGAGAAAAATTAAATAAATTAGAAACACAGACATCATAATCAAAGAAAATTATCAAAATATATTCTCAAAAGTAGCATTTCGTGTAAAATATCGAAACCTTAAAACACTAAAAAAGTAGATTTTCTCTAAAATTTTACTATTATTTTTATTTCTTACAACATAAAATTTTTGATTCGCTTAAGAAATATCTCATTTATAATTATCCTATTTTAAAAGGCTCGGTTAATTTTTTCCGTTTTCTTTTCATTTTAGAATTAGTATCATCTCTTTCTAATTTTACTTCAAAGCATTCTCTTTCTTGTCAGTATAAATGTATATACCTGAAGGCGAAATTTTAAGTTACATTTAACAATTTCAACTTTTAAATTTTAACGTTTCTTAAAAAGGAAAGACACATTTTCACACATTAAGCAAAAAATTAGTAATAAGATAATAAATATTAAAGAACTATAATATATACTAATAAGCATGCAATCGTTTCACAATGTGAAACATCAAAGTAATCCTCCTTAAATAAGACAAAATTCTGTAATTGCAGCTGAAAACTAATGGAAAAGTAATTATTTGTATATTTTTTCTCTTTCCAGAAATTCCGTTCGGGTTTATGCAAACGTGAAAATCATAACGAAATGAGCCTTTTTTATTTCTGCATTTCTTGCTTCGGATGACACCAATAACAATAATTAATTACTCTTAAACAAACATTTTTGTAATATGCTTTTAGAATCCCAGTTAAAGATCCATTAAAATCTTTTCATCTTAGATGCATTATAGTCATAATTAAATTTACTGAAATGATAATTTGTCTTTTACGCTAGTGTATAAAAATACATTTTTTTTTCTTTCGAAGCAATTATTAAAGGTACAGAGATTACTTTTATTGTGTACAGTTCAAATAACTTAATAGAAACTAATTATTGAATTTTTTAAAAAGTTGAAAGTAAATCGGAATTTTTTTATGGTATTAACAATCAGTTTAAAAATGGAAGTGAAAATAAAAAAACCCATTAACAGGATATTGTCAAAAAAGATTAAAAGCAGGGAAAAGAAAATTTAGAAGACAAATTAGAAATATTGAACTTACCACTAGAAAATTAAGAAACCAGGAAGTCTATATACTTAGCAGTATAATGTATTTACAATTGCGATCATTTTTTCACTATTATAGCATTATATTTCATGCATTTTAACCTATTCGATATGTGTGTTTAGGAGACTTATATTTAGGAGACTTAAATAGGAGTTTATACTTAATATTATACTTAAATTTATACTTAAAGGAGACTCTGAAACCTTTGAACTATTTTTTTAATTAGAATATTTTATAATATTTTTTTTTACATATAAAACTGTTTTATGAAAGAAAATGATTTAATAAAGAAAATTTGCAATTCTGATAGTAAAATTTAAAATTATAATTTAAAAATTATTTTGAATTTTTTTAAATCACGCTTCTACAATTGTGAATTTTTTGCAACCTTTTATCATACCGTTCTTCTAAGTATACTGTGTAACCGTAATGACCATTTTACTTAACATTTTTATTTTGTTTAAAAAATAAACTATATTATCGAAAATCCGATTCTTAATTTCAGAAAACACACCATAAGAAACATCAACAAGAAATATCTAGTAAATTAAAAAGAAAATACTAGATAGTACCAGACAAGATTTGACAGTAAGCTAAGGTTCATCATTAAAATGTCAGAAAATTTGTAAGAGTTTTTGTTAGCAATACCTAAAAGAAATTAAAAATATATAACCTTTTATAACCGGGGTTGGCACCGGCTGCATATTAACATATTTTTAGCACTTTGGGGTTCAATAACTCCGATTTTGCAATGTGTTTTGCATTAAAAGCTTTTCGTATGAAATATTGTTAACACATTGACGGACAGTAGGAACAAGTGAAGTTCAAAAATTGACACTATATGTTTTTGTAATTTTTAGAATATTATAAGTATAGTTTTACTCTTTCTTCTTAAATAAACTTAATTTTGATTAATTCAGCACCTTTAATTAAGTTGCACTACTCCCTTCACACCCACGTCAGGGTGGCTATTGGTCAGGGAAAAATACAGTCAAAAAAAGTGATAAACACCAGTATATTTTTATAGAAAAATTTATGTTGATTATTCGATCAAATAATCAATTTGAATTTTTCTATAAGAATATACTGGTAATTTTCATTTTTTTACTGTATTTTTCCCTGCCCACTAGCCACCCTACACGTGCATACTGAAGCTGCAACTCGTATAACAGGTGGAAAACGAACTTCAACCTAAAAAATTGTTTCCAAAGCATGACACTGGGCTTCTACTTGTACGCCGGTAAATGCACATTTGTGCTGCTATAGCCGTATTGTCTAAAAACGACCGTTTCGTTATGGACGGCTATCACCGTCATGCCACACAGTGGACTTCGCTTTGACAGCTATAGACGCAAATGTCTGTCAACGTGTTAAGTTACATTTTTTCAGTCTTTAGCATTATATTCTTCATTACATTTATCTTTCACTCATCTTCTTACATTCATTTTTCCAATTGTGCTGAATCACAAAACCTGAAATTACCGTAATTTCCGGCGTATAATCCGCAGCTCAAAGAGTCGTTTTTCGACCCAGAAATATTATTTTATAAAATGCAAGTTAAAAGATCGCTGAAAATATTTAATTACAATTATTGAATAAAATTTCTGGGTCGAAAAACGACTCTTTGAGCTGCGGATTATACGCCGGAAATTACGGTATATTCTTTAAATAAGATTCGCATATTGATTCCTACTTCACTTATGTTCAGAGAAACACACTTAGCTAATATCTTTAAAAATGATCATTCGTGTAGCATTCTGAGTTGATTATAAGTCTATTCGTTCAGCTGCATATATATATATATATATATATATATATATATATATATATATATATATATATATATATATATATATATATATTATGATCAACCACCAATCGTCTAACACCTAAAGAGTTGATGATAATGACCTCAAGCAAAATTTATTAACCCGGGAGAAGTTGTCCATACCCAGGATATAAAAGGTTTTTACTTTGTCACCAATTACGAAGAATAATCGCCACCTTATTTAGTCGGAGACGATTCTTATAAAAACTGCGATAAAGAAATTTGAAGATTACTTTTTGATAAATAGTGGTGGCTATTGAAAAAAAAAAGTAGGCACGCTGGGTATGTCATACTCGGTGCGATTGCTCCCTTGTTAAAACTAATACATACACAGAAATAAGATTTATGAAATTTCAAGCTATGTATCGTTATAGTACAATGCAAAAAATTTCGAATATAATTAAATCTAGTACTGTATTATTTAATTCAGTATACTTCGATCACGATAAGATGGCTTACGACCTTAAAGCGTTCATTAAACTATAGGGGAAAGAAAATAGCTTGTTGGTGAAGAGTTATTTAATGAAAACCTAGGTCAGGGTCGGCCAGTCTACATACCAGAAGGTCAATTGCCCTCACCATATCGAAAAAATATTCTTGGACTGAATCGTTTATTGCACCTTTCTCGGTGCGATTGGACGCGTGTGAGCGTTTCTCTCACACTACCCTCTCCCGTTGTATATCCCATGCCCGTAATGAAAATAGATATAAAAACTACCTTTAGGGAAAGTACAATATAATTTATATTTCAAGAAATTTGAAAGTTATTTCTAAATTAAATACAGGTTTTAATGCCTATCGTGAGAGAAATTATTACACTGTAAAAAAAAATTTCTGAAAAAAACGGAAATTGTACTGGCAATCGAGACACCAGTATTATTTCCGTATTTTAACGGAAAAAAAATTCCGTAAATTCCAGGAAATTTTCCGTGATTTCTGAAATTCCCGTTTTTAAATTTCCGTTTTTTAACAGATATCTTCCGCATTTTTTAGATATTTTTATATCGTTAAAATAAATTTTATAGGACCAAAAAAAATACTTCTCAAGGAACATCTTATAACACTTTTTATTTTTTTTCTTTCATTTCTGTACGAGTTTTCAGTAAATAACCAACACTTGCCACGAAGGGGTTCGAACGCGGAAACTTCTGTGTAGTAAACTGGCGGGCTGTACCGTTACGCTAAGATCGGACACTTCGTTTCTCAAATGTTGTTATTTATTTTATATACTTTTAATGATGCAAAAACTTAACGTTTTTATAGTTAGATGGATTTTTTTAAATATTTTATTTTCATAATTTTTAATATCTTGCTTTATTATTTGATGCTTTATAACAGATAAATTTTAACTTTTTATGTATTATATGCGTAAAACATTGTATTAAGACTAATGATTGCTTCTTTTTCCAAAAGTACGTATACTTTTTTGTTGATCTATTTATCAATTCTAAAAACAATAATTATCTTAAGTAGACGTATTTATTACATGTTATTAAAGTAAATTTTCTTTATCTCTTCTTTTAAAACTTATGTGAATAAACAATTTTATAATAAATTAAATTATTATATTTAATCTTTACTGAGAGTTTTTGTGTACGATTCTGTTAAACTGAATAATTTTAAAAAATCAAAACAAAAACATAGATTTTTAGAGAAAATTTTGTAATTAATGACCTTAGGATAGGTAAGTTTCAATTTGGACAGGATAATTTAGTTTAAATTAATTTAGTTTAATTTATAAAATTATAAACTAACGAAATAAATTATAAACTTCATTTTTATAAAAGTAAACAAAAAGTTATTAATTATTTTTTATAAATTTAAAGAAAAAAATATCAACTTCGGAAAATTATAATTTATAAAATAATAAGTTTTAGTTTAATTCACAAATTTATAAGACAAATCAGCTTAGTTTAACACCTACATACCGATAATTTGCAAAAATATTATTTTATGAAACCTTAAAAATATTAAAACAAAAAAAAAATAGATTTTTAGCGAAAATTTTGAAATTAATGACCTTGGGATAGGTATGTTTAAATTTTGGATTTATTAATTTAGTCTAAATTAATTTAGTTTAATTTATAAAATTATAAACTAACTAAATATATTATAAACTTTATAAAATTATAAACTAACTAAATATATTATAAACTTTATAAAATTATAAACTAACTAAATATATTGTAAACTTCATAAAATTTTAAACTAACTAAATATATTATAAACTTTATAAAATTATAAACTAACTAAATATATTATAAACTTTATAAAATTATAAACTTCAGTTTTATAAAAGTAAAGAAAAAGTCATTAATTATTTTTATAAATTTAAAGAAAAAAAATAAAAACTTTCTAAAATTATAATTTATAAAATAATAAATTTTAGGTTAATTCACAAATTTATAAGAAAAATCAGTTTTGTTCAATAACAATAATTTGCAAAGATATTACTTTACAAAACCTTTAATAACCTAATATTGCCTCACGTTAATAAAATTAAAATAAAATTTTAAAATGTCAGTGAAAAAATTCATAATTTGAAGCACTATAAAGAAAAAAAAGTAGATTTAAAACAAAAAAATTTCTGTAATTTATATAAATAAAGTAAATTTCTAAAGATTTCACTAAAAAATAAAAAAATATCATTATTATTTTCACAAAAAATTACCGTCCAGACACGGCCCCGGTCAGAATGAGCTCCAGGATTGGCCCGAGTCTAATGACAGAAAATAGGCCCATGGGTAGGACCGGTCCAGGCCTGGATCCTAGACGACCCTGGACCCTAGTAGATACAACAATCTTAATTCGCATTTCAAACAAGACGATATCTGTGTACAAACCTCTGAAAGTTATTTCCGGAAATGGGGAAATACGGACATTGTACTGTTTTGAAAAAAAATCCATCGAATTTACGGAAAACTTTCTGCATATCTACGGATTTGAAATCTCCTTTACGGAACTAATGTCATTTACGGAAATTGTATTGTTGTTTTGGAAAAAAGAAAATTCTCTGTAAAATTTTACTGAAAATCTCTTGTATTTTCACGGATTTTTTTAGAGTGTATAGCGAAACCAACGACGTGTTAACCCTTTCAGGGGCAAAGTACTTATGTTTCTAAAATGTTGAAATCAGTGGTTCACACCGGGATTTAAAAACACAATTTATTTCAAAATAAGTAGAAGCGTTTCTTCACGTATATTATAAAAGTAAAATTTGATTCCGAAATTCAGGTGTCAATGTGGCGTTTGGGAATTAAAATTAAGTGGTATATATTATATACCACCGCCCCTCAAGGGGTTAATGAAAGTAATTTTATGGTTAAACAAAAAGAAGATAACATTTCAGGATAAGTGGGGACAATTGGATTTCTGGCATGCAGAATTGCAGACTCCTAAGTAAGTTCTATTGGGGTGCCTCTATATGAGAGTGGCGACAAACGTGGAATAAAATTTGATTGGCTGAGACGATTTTTGACGAACATGAATAGACAATCATCTGATCGAGCCTGCCATTATCGCCAAGTTAATCTGTCACTTAGTCACTTCTCACTTGTCACACCCGACTAATCGAACTCGTCTGGGAGAGTATCGCCAAGTTCAGGAATGTAAATTTGCCATAGTTTGAGCAAACACTTTCGTCTGAGAACAGCATGAGCATGCGCTCTGTGCTTATGTCACCTTTCTCATATAGAGGCACCTCATATTCTCTTAGCTTTTAATTCTGGTTGCCATCATAATCACAGAATAATTAGTTTAATGTTGCAACACTTAAATAATTCAACTTATCGTTATCGAAATCAGTTGCACGTTGGGACGTCAATGTTCGTATTCACCATTTACCTCAACCTAGAAAACCTCGGGAGAACGCTGAAATGAAGTTCACGATTAATTTGGTTGGACTGATCGCGGCTGAAGTCCAATGAGATTAACAATGAATACCATTTGATTGTTTGACCGACGTTTTCTAGGTTGAAGTAGACGGTGAATACGAGCATAAGACGCTAAAACAAATTGAAAATGAAAATGGTTTTCTTCATGTGTTCATATGTAAAACGTAATTTTCCGTGCAGTAACTTAATGAACTAGTTTCTGAAGAAGAGTTTATAATTTTAGACGTTGTCCGTCGATTATATTATATACCGTAATTTCTAGCGTATAATCCGCGGCTCAAACAATCATATTTCTACCCAGACATTTTATTTAATAATTGAAGTCAAATATTTACAGAGATCTGCTAAGTTACATTTTATAAAATAAAATTTTTGGGTCAAAACATGATTGTGTGATCCGCGGATTATACGCCGGAAATTACCGTATTTCTATATGAATGGGAAAATAATTTTCTTTAATATAAGAGGTTAATAGTATACATTTAGTGGCCAAAATATTATGACCAATCCTCGCTGAAACTTCGATTCGTCCCTGCAGTATGTTCGCTGATGCAATAAACTGGATTTTCTGCTAATAAGTTTTTCCTTCATCAGTATAGCACCAGTGAACTTTGAATTTTTTCTATTCATGGGGAAGAAGGTGATTTGAGTAATTTTGAATGAAAAAGATTCTTGAACAGAAAACATTGCAATTTTTAATCGTGAATTTTCAAAGACTGTTTAAGATAGATTTTTCTTTTTAAAAATACTTTTAGGGAAAAATCGTAAATGTTGGCAGCTATGATATAATAGAAAGCTTATTTATCTAACTGACAATAAGAAATTCCGTAAGTTAGAAAATAATTGTAATTGGAATTAAAATCGCTTTTTCGTAAGTCATCTAAAGAATTTTTGTTGTGTATTTTGCATTGCAAAAGATGTAATATAATATCTCATACATTAATAATAATCATTATTTTATACATTAACTATATGTAATAAGACAGATTCCGTTCGAAAAAAGAAGTGCTTTAATTTAGCAGCAAATTAGTTAAAATATACACCTTTAAAAATAATTCAGTAGGACATATAAATTTAAGCAATTAAAGTTTTCTAAAACATATAATTTTCAAAGAAACAGAATACATAAGATTGAATTAGTTACAAAATACCGTTTTAAGAATTAAAAATATAAATATCAAAAGCAATTTATATCAAGATGTAGAAAGTTTACCACAGAAAACTCTTTAATAATCAAAACGGAAGTCTTACAACATCAAACAGTCTATCCGAAACTTTATTTGAAATTCGAAGTACATTACATATGTAGCAAACTTTTCGTTAGTCATGCCACTTAAGCTTTGAATTAACTTTCATTCATGGAAAGTAATTTAGGCAATTAAATCATCAAGTACGAGAGTTTAAGCATTTTCTCACCATATAATTTGATACTATATTTAATCAATTTACATTCATTCTATATGTATGATTTTCATTAATATTTGAAATAAGGTATGGAGATAGAATTATGCTTAATAAATAGAAGCGAGCTATTTCTAAATTAACTAAAACATTTCGCAATCGTTTACACAAATGACTATTTCTACAAACTAAAACGTTAAAGAATTTTAAAGCTTAGAGATAATGAATAAATGTGAATTAAAAATAGAAAGAATTGATGACATCGTGTCATATTTCAGTTTAAAAGTTTAAATTATATTGAATGAAAATGTGATTTTATGTTAAGATTTGTATAATCTAGTTTATCTATGTACAGTCAGTATAAAAAAAACTATGCGCCTGCCTTTAGACGATAAAGTCACACCAAAGGTATAATTAAACACGTAATATTGTCTTCTTTCTGAATATAAATGCCATTTTTGAAATAGGACTCATCTACATAATAAAATTGTACGAATTTTGTTTTTTTAAAGGTAACACCCATTTTTTTATATTATATTTGAGTTCATTGAATCAAGCCAGCCCGGAAAAAGGTATTGCATACTTTTTATTAAATCTTCATAGAGCAATAAAAAAAACTTATTAAGGGTCCATCTCAAATTTAGAAAAATTCAATTAATATTTCAGACGAAAGTATGCCAGAGTCACACCAGTAAAACTGTAGAAACTACCAATATATAAGATAAACTTAATTAACCTCCCAACTCCCAGATTTACTTTAAGATAATTTTTTAAACAAATTTTCTGGTTTACCACATTTTCTTATATGTAATTCAATAGTAGCAGAAAAACTTTGAATAGTAAAATTTTACTATATCTCGAAAAATAATGATTGAAATGAACTGTAAACTTACACAGCCATGTTTTCGACAATGCTCCTTCTTTTCATGTAAAAAATTAATGTAGGTCATAATTTATATTTTTTTATTTGAATTTATTAACAATTTTCATAATTAAAATTACGTTTTTGAGTAAAAAAATGCTTAGAGCATGTTTGAATCCTTTCAATGTCTTACCGCAAGCAAAAAATTAAAATCAGATGATTTTTTGGGAAAATATCAATTAAAATTTGTCAAGTGATTTTAACATTAGCATCCTCAAATTTTAACCTTTTCTAACTATACAAAGATTCAATAAAAGTATATAAGCAATATATTTTTCCGGGCTATTTCGGAACAGATGTGTTACTATCACGCTAAAATGTAAACAAAAGATTGGCGACTGTTTGTTTGGCGCGATTTCCAAGACTGCGCCAAACGAATAACTTAATACAATGGCTAGGTTGCCATTAAAGAAAAAAATCCCCTAAATTTGGCGACATTTTTCTTTTTTTTAACCGATAATTTTTTTTTTTTTTTAGCGTGAGTGTAAAGCATCTAAGCCGCTATTTCCATAGAAGGAACGCAAAAATAGTATCGAAAGTGGGTGTTACGATTTGAAAAATCGCAGCTCATGCATTTGTTTATATGTATACGATATCTATTTCAAAAATTGCATTCATATCCTGAAGGAAGACAATATTCCGAGTCTTGTGACAATTTTAGTCTGATTTTCTTCGTAAACAGTCTGCGAATAAAAGCAGGTGTATCGATTTTTGTGATAGTGACTATACCATTTATGTATTTGTTTGTGACTACTTCAAGTCTTGGACTGGTCCGTTTTTTGAATACCAGTTTTTTTGAAGAAAATATGATAGCTTTCTAGACATTTGCAACAAAAGTAATCTTTGAGGTGGGTGTCTACGAAATTTGCATAAGAAATCTAAAAAGAAGATCTTCGAAAAAAAGTGGTATTCAAAAAAAGGTTGGTTGGTTGATTTTATGACGGCCGATTATCTACACGAGGGATATAGGCCCTTAGGGGGAGTGCCCTCCGTGGGGTCTTTCTAAGGGACCTTAACCCGTATTTACGGCAAGGTTCGAAGAAAACCACGGAAGACTCCGAACGGTTAGGTCAACGAGCGCGACAGGGATTTGAACCCAGCACCTCCGTCTACCATCAAAAACCGGACAGAGTGAGAGCCCTGCTATTTAAATGAATTTAAAATTTAGAAGTACACAGAAACTTCGATCGAATTGAAAACTATCATACAAGTCAATTACTTATATATATTGTAAATACTATCCAAGTAAAATTACGTGAAAACCCAGAGCAGAGATGCCAAGCCTGAAATATCTGCTGCATATTTAACATTAGAATATTGTCTGCATTATTAAGTATGATTACAACATGCATTATATTACATGCATTTAATAACGACCTGCATTACTAAATATGATTATTTGAAGCGGAATGTAGTCAAAATTATCTCAAGGAGATAGCAAATGGTTTCTTTACAGTGGCAACATCAGATAATTATTGTTTTACATCAGAAGACACCATATAAATACAAATTCATTGTATGTAATAAAACATATTCAGTATCTATTTCTCGTTTTTAAATCACCTAATTATTTTTTTATTTTTATTTAAATGTAATTTCCGTATAAACGCAAAAAGAAGTCGATATTTTAAATAATGTATTTTCATATTCATCCCAAGTACTCTGCATTTGCGTTAGGCTAATCTACTACCTATATTTTATGATTCTTTGAAAATAAAATTCACCAGTGAAACACTGTTTTGAATTGATGTAAATGTTTTTCTACAGTTACAAAGCTAATATATTCTGTTTGTTATCAATAAATATATTAATATACTAGTGACGGTTAGTTTTCGTCTTTTAAACAGGAAGTTCCGCCTACAGGCGTTATTCATGCATATTACATTATTTATCAAAAATATTTTCTACCTTCGTGTTTATTTATAAATGAACGTATATACTAATGAAATTGTTTCTAATCGAAGTATTTAGGTGCACAGTACTCTTATTATAAAAAGTCGAATATTGGGTACGAGGGCTGCCAGCAGGCTACATTTTTAAATTTAGATTGCTTGATTGCCACCACTTTTTTTGAAGTACAAATATTCGCGTTATTTGATGACCGATTAAATAATGCAAGAATATGACCAATCACACTATTTTAAAAATACTGGTGGGAATCAACCCTTATTAAAATAGTTCATAGAGATGTATAGGACTCTATAGAATTCTTTTCAAGTTCTATAGAATAGCCATTCTATAGAACACTATTTCTATAGAGTTCTATAAAATATTTTTTCTAAAGAAAATGTTTCTATAGAATTCTTAGAAGTTCTGTAGAATTTTTTTTCTATAGAGTACTGTAAACCTTATAGAATTGAGTTTTATAATCTAAAGATTCTATAGATTTTTTTTGTTTTGTTTTGTTTTTATAAAAAAAATATTTCTTGATCTTATAAAATTTATGTGTGTAGTAATTTATTTATAATTATACATTAAAATTAAAAAATAATAATCAATTTTGTAATACAGCAGTTTAATATAGAATAGTACTCCATAGATTTAATATGATTAGATATATATATATATAATTTAATTCAATTCTAATACATTGTGATTCATTTGTCAATGTAATAATATATCAGTTGAACTACTGAATTAAATCATGATTAATTAATTTCTTTATAATTCATTAATTTGTTACTAAATTTATAAAAACATCCATCTAATTTAATAAACTTTAATAGCTTTAATATTATTGTAACTTTTATTCAAATATTTTAATCTGAGGTATAAATGCTTAAACAATTGTTTATGTTTTAACAAATAATAACTTCTTAGACTTTTAAATATTTTTACAACACTATATATGACTGGGAATGCATATCACAAAAGAAATAACGTTTAAATATTGTAATAAGAGTTTTGGAGATGTCAATGGTTGTATCATACTGAAAGTATTCGTTCTTCGTCCGATCACTGAAGTCAAGCAACATCGAGTGATCGAGTGGGGTTAGTACTTGGTAGGGTGACCACCTGGATTCTATATGAAATTCTATACATATATTTTATAGAAGCTCTATATTTTTTCCATAGATATCTTTGTAGAAGCTCTATAGACATTTCTATTGAACTTCTACTGTTATTTCTATAGTTTAAGGTTAAATAAGCTTATAGAAAAACGGGCCATAATTCTATAGAATTCTATAATGCATTTTCTATAAATATTTTTTATAGAATTCTATAAGAAATTTTTGTAAGGAAAACAATCTGAATTTTAAAAAAGTAGCCTACTGACAACACTGTTGGGGACTTTTTTGAGAGATAACGTAACACATAAAATGCAAAAGTACCGCCTACAGGCGGTATTACACATGTCAAAAAGACGTCCATTCACGTCACTCGTCCACAATGTGATACAATACTTTTGACCAAACAAAAAGGTCTATTTCACTGTTTAACCCCTTGTAAGACAGTGGAACATTTTTATACAACTTAATTTTAACCCCCAAAAGCCGCAACGTCACCAGTATTTTATAACAGTTTTTATTTCATTTATAGTGTACGTAAATAAAAGCTTTTACTTATTTTCAAATAAATTTATTCTTAAATTCTGGTATCATACAAGCATTCAAATTTTAATTGCTTAATAGGCGTATAGCCAACATAGTGAAAAAGTACCCAAGCCGGGACTCGAACCCGGGTCATCAGATTAGCGCACTGACGTTCTACCAACTGAACCACTTGGGAACGATACTCAGCCTGGAACTCTTTCACCATAACATGTTGGCAAGGCTACAAACGCAGCACAAGATGGAATATTTTCCGTGAGCCGCCAACCCTGGGGCAAACACGAAATCAAAGAAAACCCAGCATCGACAGTTGAATAAATTCATATTTAATACTTGGAAATTTTTCCAGAGAAAATTTCTCACGCCTTGCATTCATAATATTCATTGCTTAATAGGCGTATAGCCAACATAGTGAAAAAAGGCTGAGTATCGTTCCCAAGTGGTTCAGTTGGTAGAACGTCAGTGGGCTAATCTGATGACCAGGGTTCGAGCCCCGGCTTGGGTACTTTTTTCACTATGTTGGCTATACGCCTATTAAGCAATTAAAATTTGAATATTATGAATGCAAGGCGTGAGAAATTCTCTCTGGAAAATTTTCCAAGTATTAAATATGAATCATTCAAGCATTTCAACATTTTAGCAACAGACGTACTTTGCCCTAGAATGAGTTATATTGTCATTATTCTGATTCCAGTGTAGTTTTCGTCAGATTTTCGATGTTTTTGAGTAGTTTTCGACATGAAGTGAATTTTTAAATTTAATATGTTTTTATATTTATTTACATAATCTCAAATTTACATTATCAAATATGATTATGTGAAAAAGAAAGTAGTTATATTCATCTCAAGTAGAGAAATTTTCATAGCTGTTAAAGCCCGACAAAATCCATTAAATTGGATTTAGAATATGCTAAGTGGAATACAAATAAGATCTTTCAGAAATTACCGGACAAAATTAGTAATAAATCACAAAAGATGACGGCAGAGAAAAACTAATTACAACAAATATCAGTTATAAATGTAATCAGTTAATGAGTTCCTAAATATATGAGGCGTTCAGAAACAAAATGGATCAAGTCGGTTTTTTCGTTCAACCGAGTTTGGGATGAATTCTTCATCTATGGACAGTAATTCGTTCGTTACAGTAAAAAAAAATATATGTTCTTGATTGAAAATAGAAGCAAAAAAAGTCGCTAAAGTCTTATGATTCCGAATTAAATGTACGAGAGATCAATAACTGTCTATATTTTATGATTCTTTGAAAATAAATTTCACCAGAGAAAAACTTTATTGAAAGGACGTGTTTTTTTCTAGTTATAAAGCTAATATATTCTGCATTTTTATCAGAAACTGTATTTTAACACATTAGTGACAGCTACTTTTCATCTTTAAACAGAAATCCCCCCCCCACCTATAGTTACTTTTACATGATACATTATTTAACAAAAATATTTTCTCTCTTCGTCTTTATATTATAAATTAATGTATATAATAATGGTATTGTTTCTAATCGAAGTATTTATATGCATAGTACTCTAATTGTAAAGAGTCGAATATTGTGTACACTTTTTTTTGAGAAATAATGTAACACATAAAATGCAAAAGTACCGCCCTAGGGTGGAATGTCTGAAAGACGTTAATTCACGTTTCCTGTTAACAATGCTATAAAATACTTTGGGCCAAACAAAAAAGCCTATTTCACTGTTTAAACTGTGTGTCTTTTAAAATTGTTTGTCTTTCTTTTCGTTTAAATTCAGTTTCTAGTGTAGTTTTCACCCAATTGTCGCTGCTTTCGAGTTGTTTTCAACACGAAATGAAGTTTTTAATTTAAAGAATATGTTTTTTGTTTTATATTCATTGAAATAATCTCAATGTGTTATTGTTAAGTATGATTATTTAAAAAGGAAAATTGTAATACAGGGTTCGTACGGTTCCTGGAATTTTAAGACCAGGAAATTATTCGGTACCAGTATTTTCTTATAGATAATCTCTTATTAAATAAGGTGAAATTTCGCACGTTTGAACTTGATGTATTTTTTTAGAAAAATATACTGGTATGTCACATGGAAAAGTAACGATACCCGTACGAACCCTGTCATATACAGGGTGATTTTTTTTTAAAGTTGTGAAAATAAAACCCTATAACAAAAGAACCACTGATCCAAATGGCCTAAAATTTCAGCAGTATGCTCCCAAAGCAATGGGAATTTTTTTGGCGTGGTTAAAAAACTTAAAATCGCACCGACAGATGGCGCTGTACATGCAGTAAAGTCGGGAGACGAACTTGCGCCCGGCACATGCACATTGGCGAAAAAAACATTAAGTACGCACACCTCGTGTTCATTATTCTCAAGACCTCCTTATCATAGTATCAGACCTCTCAATCAGCAAGTTGCCTTTGACCGCTATACTTGTCCTGCTACTAGCGCCATCAATCGTCAGTAATAGTATTTACGACACGAAATCACACGAAATTTTTTCACAGCTCCATTTGTTCTATGCATTTGCTTATGAACTAGTAGTTTTCCTACCACTAAAATTTTATAGTAAATTTTATCATATTAAATTGACAAGAACGTGTGATTACATGACGAAAAAAATTCTATTAAATTTTAGAGGTAAGAAAAAAGCGTAAGAGTTGGCAGCTATGCGGTAGCAGACCAGCTAGATTTTTCTATAGATTTTTCTATTATATTTTTGGATACCAGTTTTTTAGTAGAGACAATTTTGTTTTGTTTGATCGGAGAATTCTGGGATTTAAAAGAACAACATTTTCTCTAAAAATATACTGGTGTTCAAAAAGCCCGAAAATGGCAACTGTGCGGTAGTATCCACCAGGCGGCGATACTTTCCGGAGAAAGTCAATTAATAAGTTGGCAATTACCGCGGACGTTTTCTCCCATAGACTTTCTCCGGATTGTCAAGTCTGATCTATGATAAGGGAGTCTTGATTATTCTACAGAAATCCTCGCAATGACTGTGCCATTGACGGACCGTGCGTTGTTAGTGAAACTGTATTATCAGAATAATGACAGCCCAGCAACTACACTTAGGAGATTTAAGACACTTAAGAATTTAAGAAAAGGTCCAATGACGACAGAGGGCCTACGGAAGATGGTTTCTCAAAGTACCGTCCATTGTTTTCCTCCCACAGACGATATTCTTTGTTTCTGTTACCTTACAGTGCCATCCGTCGGTGCGATTTTCAGTTTTTTAACCATGCCTAAAAAATACCCATTGCTTTGGGAGCATACTGGTGAAATTTCAGGTCATTTGGACCCGTAGTTCTTTTGTTATAGTGTTTTACTTTCACAACTTAAAAAAAAATCACCCTGTCCATCTCAAACAGAGAACTTTTCTAAGTTTTAAAGCAAAAGCTGAGAATCTTCTCAGCTTTTGCTCACTTTTTTTTAAGCCCGGCTTAAAGCAAAAAGCTGAAATAAAATATACTAACAAGGGGACCACCAAACATGATGCGCACAGATTTTGATGATTTTAAAGTATGTTGTAGGGATCATACTCCTAACTATTCAGGTCAAATGTTTCCTTCAAATGGACTTTAGTTTTCGAGAAATTTCGGGTTAAAGTTCAGCATACGTTTCAAATACCCATTAGTTCACGATCTTGAACAAGGCCTCAGTGGCTCAGAGCTAGCGCTCGCGATTTGAGAGCCGAAGATGAGGGTTCTGTCCTCTCATGTGACTTTTACCTTTTTTTAATAAATTTTACATATTTGTTGTGTTAAAGGTTTTATGCATTAATACAAATGAGATCTTTCAGAAATTACCTTCATGACATATTTATGACTTTATCTATTGAATTTATTGATGCTTCTGACTTCATTCAGATATTCAGTTCAGAGACTTTCTCTAATTTTTACGAGGACTTGAGTTTTCAGACGAGAATTTTATTATGCAGAATTACAATGTTTGATTGTTGGAGAATATGTCATCTCCAGAAATATCTAGCTTCAGAATCTCCAGTTTCAGTATATTATTTTTAAGCATGTCGTATTTACACACCGAGATTAAATATAAATTTAAAAAATCAACGAAAGTTTGACAGTATTTATCTCTGATTACCTCTGATTTTTATGAGTGTGTTGCCGTGATGTTCCAAATTTTCCTGATGAAGGTCGTCTCCTTCAAAAATCCGAAACGAGAGCGTTGGAGGAAACGGAAACGGGTAAGGAAATAAAGGATAAACGAAACGGGCTTCTACTGTAATGCTGGCATTTGCATACATTTATATGTTCGAGTATGTTTGAATATGGTATGTTTAAGTCTTAGTACTTTTGTTATGGGTACATGATACCTAAATATTTAAGAGACGTTTACATTAATATTATGTATATTTATATATATATAATATATATAAATACATATAATTATAATACACATATAAATATATATACAATACATATATACACAATAAATATATATATACAATAAATATATACATATATAATATACATACACTGCTGGACAATTGCTAAGGACGAATAAAACTATCACCCATAGCAACCACAAAATGAAAGGAAGCAAAATGTGGAAAATTAGAATAAGTGCGGGATATAGTAAGAAGAGGTCTGCGTATGTAAATTTTCTATTCCACGTCTGTTCATCACGTGATAGCGCTGATAAGTGCTTTAAAGGATTTGACGCTTGTGGACAGTTGTTGTTCCAAGTCAAATTTTTACAATAAAGACTTAATTGGAGAACTCAAAATTTTCGGCATGTCTTCCCGATGTCACTTAGATGCTTTTATGCGTGGCTGAATTATTGGGAAGATCGAAGAAGGCCGAAAAATAACAGATGGTGTCAGGGAGTTGATCGCCCACAGCATTGTTTCACTGCTGTAGAAAGCATTTAAAACTACTGGAATGTGTAGCAGGCGTCACGGGTGAGGTCGTGTTCGAAGTACGACTCCTACAGGAGACAGATACATTGAACTATCGGCAAAAAGGAACCGACACGCCACAGCTCAGCAGGTAGCAAATCAGTTTCTTGCTGCCACAGTACAGCAGATCTCCCAAAAACTGTAGCCAGACGTTTTAGGGACGGAGGATTATATGCTAGCAGACCTATTGTGTGTGTCCCATTGACCAGACAGCAATGTACTGCCTGTTTGCAATGGTGTCATGAGCATCGCAACTGGACTGAACAGGACTGGGCATGCGTACTATTCTCAGATGAGAGTAGTTTCAGTCTGTCATCGGACTATCCACGCCAACTCATCTGGCGTGAGAGTGGTACTGCTTATCGCCCAGAAAATATCCAGGAAAGGGACCGATATCCAACATGCAGTGTCATGGTATGGGCCGGCATCATGATCAATGGCCGCACGTGCCTACATGTGGTTGTGGCTGGAACTATGACGGGCCAACGACACATTGATGAAGTTTTACTTCCTCATGTTTGCCTTTTCCGTGGTGCTGTCGGTGATAAATTTATTTTCATGGACGACAATGCACCATGCCATTGAACACTCGCTGTTCAGGGTTGTCTAGAGAGCGAGGGTATTCAACGCCTCTTATGGCCAGCGCGTTAGCCAGATCTAAACACCATTGAAAATGTTTGGGATGCTTTGGGGAAGCAAATTGCTAGTCGAAACTATCCTCCAACAAACAAGAACACCCTCATCCGTGCACTGACAGAGGAATGGAATAAATTGACTCAACAGCTGCTGGATAATGTTGTGCAAAGTATGATACGACGTGTAGAATGTTGCATCACACTTCCCGGTGGACATGTCCCGTACTGACACCCAGTGGCGTAGCGTCAGGGGGGGCACGATCATTTTACTACCAGTATAATTATATACTACATTTAGCCTTATTTAATCTTTGGACGGTATGAATTAAATAAGGCCAAATATAGTATATAAAAATACTGGTAGTAAAGTGGTCCGTGCCCCCCTTGACGCTACGCCTCTGCTGACACCTTTCTCCAAAGTTCCTGCTGACTTTCATATGTATTGTTAGATTTCTCGGTAAGCAGCATCAAATGAAATTTTTTTCTTTCAGATGTTTCATAGACTTGTATTTTCCAGAACATTAAATGTCCTTTATTCTAATGTCTGAACAGTGTGGCAACAATATTTATCCTACTAGGCCTCTTACCTCGCTTAATGTTCTGCTACATTGCAATTTGTGATCCGTCCTTAGCAACTGTCCAGCAGTGTATAAATATAAATACATACATACATATAATACAAACACAAGAAAATTACCCATTAACATACTTAAAAACTTTATATTCTTTTCTTGGCAGATCTTGGATCCTAATACATTAACATTAGTTCAACCAATTAGTTTTCATATTTAGCATTCTTGTTACAAACATTTTCTATTGATTTTTAACAATTCAATTTTTTATTTCGCAATAATTATTTAATTTATTTTTGTTTCTTACTTCTAACATAAACTTTTGACACTAATCAGAAATTATCTCTATTCTTTTGAGTTTTGAGCAGTTACCAACATTACCATCTGATTAAATATTGATAGTTTAACCATGAGAACGTATTTCTTTTTAGTTTGATGATGGACTAAAATATTTCTGTAGTTAAATTATAGTAATTCAGGCAGGAATTAAGTTAATTAACATAGGTGCTTATACGTTGGAACTTCAATGAAAAATAATCAAAATACCATAAATAAATGAATTTTAATTATCCTTCTTTTGGGTTAAATTTTTTATTAATAACCTTATAATTCCCTACCAGAGCTACAGTCACGAGTAAATGAAGCAGTCTATTTAGCCAAACGATGCATTAAAAGAAAAAATCCTCCCCCCATCCAGATGTTTTGAGGACTTTAATTTAGCAACCAGTTCTTTTTTTATATAATGCATACACCTTCCCAGCATCTTTCTACACAAGATGTAGTAGTAACAAACTCATTTATATACTCTACAAACATTAGAGTTCTAAGATTATAAACTTTTGTGTTTGAAAAGTCCCGATTTTACGGATAAAAAATTAATATTGAATTATAATTTTAAATTTATTTCAACGCTTATTAAATTTTAGTAATATTTATTATATTATTTGTTCTAATATCAATAATTTTCTTAATAATTATCTTGTAATAAATGTCCAAATTAATTTCAAAATAGAATGCATTACTTATTTTTGACCTTATACAGATAGTTCTAAAAAGGTTTATTTCTTCTCTCACAATTTTTATGAAAAAACTTAATGCCACGACAGTATCCCTTGAACTCTATATATAATTCTCTCTCATACACAAGTCTTACAAAATAAGAATGAAATAAATTTACATGTTTTATTACCTATTTCCGTATAATCAAACCTTATATAAAGTAAGTACCACTAATACACTGTCATTACAGGTCAGGCTTTTCATAACGTATGCATATTTGCTTCATTTCCATGTCTTTTTCCATAAATTGTATGCATAATGTGCATTTAAATGATGACATAACTTATTACTTTTATACAGCAAGCATTAAAATGCAAAACTAGAGAACGGACTGAAATTCTCCGACTGCTAAGTTTTACTCAATTCAAAAGTCGTTTATTTTTATGAATATTTCTCTTTATGTTAAAAGAAATTTTCTTTATCCCGTCTTTTTTTCTAAAATACGAATGCGTTCTTTGAACTTGAACTGGATATCATTAAAGAAAGGAGATATTTTTTTTATAGAAATAAAAGTATTTAAAACGAATATAGTTTAGATTATTGACTGTAACATTTTTTTTTCTTACCACGAAAATATCTATGCTAATTGTCTGAAAATATTTACTGTCATTTTGATATAAAATAGCACAAAACTTTTCCGATACAGCATGCTTTATTAAAGGGCACGAAATTTAAACAGGGTTAATACGAGTTCTTGGAATTTTCAGGGTATTTAACAGTATTTTCTTACAGAAAATTCGACTTATATAATCACGCCATTAGATAAGGCGAGATTTTCTATAAGAAAATACTGGTAAATGCCCTAAAAATTCCAGGACCCCGTACGAAGCCTGTTAAAGTCTAAAAGCAGTCGCCAGACTGAAAACACAGATCGCCGCATTTTAAAACCATTTAAAAATAATTAATTCGTCGTCGGAAGATGTAATAGTCATTTTCTTCTATTTCTATTTATTTATTGCGGTTTACTTATAACTAATAATTATTGAATTTACCGGGTGTCCCAAAAATGACTGATGAATTTTAAAATTCAATAACTAGCAAACGGTGACATATATTACACAAATTCTTGCAGGAGGTATGGTGTGATTAAGGACTGGATGTTATGTTATGGTTATGGTTAATGTTATGTTATGTTATGTTATGTTATGGTTATGCTTTATGTTATGGTTAAGGTATGATGTCAGGAGTTTTTTTACTGTGATTCTTGAGTTTAGTTCGAATTTCAAGTAATAGATGTCGCTGACAGCGATTGGCGCTCATTTGAGGCCGAAACTGACGCCACTGAGCATTGATGCACCACCCCCTAAATATTAGGCTTGCGCGCTGATAAAAATGGTCGCTGTCGCAGGCGGATTTTTTTTTCAGCGTTTGAACGGTCTCTCGAACTTCAACACCAATAATTTCTAAAAGTTTTCTTCGCCTTGTTTTTCTGAGATCAAATAAGTCAAAGTAAGCTTTTAGATATTATTGGTGTTGAAGTTCGAGGGACCGTACAAACGCTGATAAAAAAATCCGCCTGCGACAGCCGCCATTTTGGTCAGCGCGCAGGCGTAGTATTCAGGGGGTGGTGCATCAATTCTGAAGGGCATCAGTTTCGGCCTCGACTGAGGGCCAGTTGCTGTCAGCGCCATCTATTGTTTTAAAATCGAATTAAAATCAAGAATCACAGTAAGAAAACTCCGGACAGCATGCATAACCCTCCTGCAAGAATTTTTTTAATATCTGTCACCGTTTGCAAGTTATTCAATTTTAAAATCCATTAGTCATTTTTGGGACACTCGGTATATAAAATGTAGAAATCATTATTTATTAATAATAATTACTCAAATTTATTCATGATTTGATAAAATGTTGTAAAACTTTTTATCAAATCATGGGTTTTATCATTATTATGAACAGGTTGACATATTGCAGAATTATGTTCCAAAAAAAAAAGTTTAATGTACTGACAGGGCTTAACTAATCATTCTTGGAACCGGGGCAAAAAGTCAGTACTATTTCCCATAAGTAATTTTCGCATATTTTAAGACAAAAATTTTGCGTTTGAATAAAGTGACGAATACTATTCTTTTACAGCTGACCCGCTTGCTCCTGCAGTAATCAGGTTCTGTGCACTGAACTAACTCTATTAGTAAAAATCAAAGGAATACAGCACTGAATTTAAACTAGCGTATCTATCTTAAAACATAAATAGGTAATCTAATTACCTAAATATGTTTAGGTAATCATAGAGATAATTATGGAAAACTCTTCTCTTCACAAAAGACGAAAAGGGAAAATAAGTGGAAGGTGATGATTTAAATTTTTTGCGAGAGTAAGGTAACATGTTTCGAAATCGATCTTCGAGATCCGAAAAAGATCGCATACTTACGCAAACTGTATTCTGTAGCCAGCCTCAAATTTCTGGTCGCCAATGGCAACCTGACGACTAGAAATGTCGCACCATGCTCAATGGTTAAATAGCTTAACCCAATAATTCAGGCCACGACTGGCTATTTTTTTTTTTTTTTTTTTTTTTTTTTTGTTCAATCGTACCACAATTAACAAATATTTTCTTTGTATCAATATCTCTAGCATAGGTATCTCTTGAGAATATTCCAGTATAAATGCATGAAAGAGATTATTTTTCAAAAATGTAGTCGCTGGGGGGGGGGGGGCACCGTAATACTTACCCATCATGGATATGCGTAATATAAAATATTAAACATGTGTAAACTATTTATAAAATGCATTGCAGTTCGAATAAAATCGTGGCTTGATGACGTCATGAACTTTAAATGCTCTATTACTGAATTGCATAAGAGAAACATCCTTATAACTCTAAAAATGATAATCATATTAACTAACAGTTTACTGCGTCTGATTAAGCGTGCCTTTTCTAATTAGAATATATTTTTGAATTGAAATTTGAATGAATACAGGGTCATGAAAAATCGAAGAGTGTGGAAAATGTGATTACAAATATCTTGGCAACTAATTATCCGATCGACTTCATTCTGTATTCAAAATTTATGTTTTTCTATTGTCTTTCATATTCACTCCTTAAAAAAACAATTTCAAAAATTTGTATAGACCTTTTATCAGAACGATTATTTCGAGAGTCCGAAAAAAATAGTTCCGATAATCGAGGTTACTTAAATTCTATAAGCTTCTTCTCATTATTACATACTAAGTACATATCAAATTTCAAGTCTCTATCTCAATTTGTTCGGGAGATAGACCGTTTACAGACACACACACAGACAGACGGGCGGCAAATTGTTTTCTCGAAAAATATGTTTTTTGGAATCTCCAGTGTCTAAAACGTGTAAATTCGCCAAAAAAAATTTCGATTTTTAAAACGATTATACTGAATTTTCCGGCATATAATCCGCGGATCAAACAATTCTGTTTCAACCCAGAAATTTCATTAATTAAAGTGAAATATTTACAGCAATCTTTTAAGTTCCATTTCATAAAATAAAATTTCTGGGTTGAAAAACGATTGTTTGATCTGCGGATTATACGCCGGAAATTACGGTATATATACTACGTATTCTACGTATGATGGGTAAGTAATAGCTCACATAGATGTATATGTCCCAACAGGAAACCAAAGGGTTAACTAACTCTCACTAACTAATTAAGCTCAGGGTATACCATTATTTTATCATAGTAATCTATTTAATTGCAGTATTTCATTAAAGAAAATAATAATTACTGTTAAAAAATAGTTGTATCAAGCGTGTTATAGTTTAACACCCCTGTGGGAAATTAATAATTTTTATATAATAATTTTTTGTCAACTTCCAAATTTGAATTTATCTTTGTACTAAATTTTGTAAATTTACTAAAAATAATATTAATCTGTACCAGCGTTTCCCAACATTTTTTCCGTCACGTACCCCTTGCTTAGGCTATTCATTTCAGAGTACCCCTTTTATCAGAAACACGCCCCCACCCCCTCCTCTCTCTCATATTACGCAAACATGCTTTTTTAAAATTAGTAATATACTCATTAGTAAATACTTATCAGAAATAAGGAAGCTTTCCTAATAATAAATATAAGTCAGTAACATACCCCCGCCTATTTAAAAACGAAAATAAGGGACTGCTTTTCAACGTGTTTCAAAATAAAGCAATGGCAATAGAAGCTGTGACATACTTAAGGTATTCTGAAATTATTATTCAAAACAGAAAAATAAGTTAAATGTGGTAGGAAAGTATTATTATTGTATAATAATCAATAGCAGTTTTCGCGAAGATGGGGTAAATACGAGGGGCAGTCGGAAAATAAGTTTCCCCTGGCGACTGTGGACAGAGGTGTGTATGAAAGACAAAAAATGTAATGAGACATTAAAGATAAAACTTAACTTTATTTTCCCACATAAGTACCAAGTACACTGAGACATTTATCATACCACTTTATAAGCTTCAAAAAGCCCTCCATGAAAAAATCAGGGCTTTGAATACGGACGAAGCGTTGAACGGCTAAGAGCGAAAGGCGACACAGCATTGTCAACAGCGCCATCTGCTTGAGCGCGGTCGACCTCTACCCAATGGTGTATCGGTGTCTTACACGTTCGCGTTCACCTGCTGTGTCGTCTTTCGGACGGAGCCGTTCAATGCTTCGCCCGTATGCAAAGCCCTGATTTTTTCCTGGAGGGCTTTTTTGAAGCTTATAAAGCGGTATGACAAATGTCTCAATGTACTTGGTACTTATGTGGAAAAATAAAGTTATGTTTTATATTTAATGTCTCATTACATTTTTTGTCTTTCATACACACTTTTGTCCACAATCGCCAGGGGAAACTTATTTTCCGACTGCCCCTCGTATATAAGTACTCATTGTCAATATATAAGTATTCATGCAATATGGTTATCAGTAGGTGGAGCTAGTGGCATTTATCTGGGTGCTAGTGACATTACCTGGGGTACGCGTACCCCAGGTTGGGAACCGCTTATCTGTACTAATAAAAGAAAATTTCGCTCTGTGTGTGTGTTTGTTTGGTTGTCTGTCTGTGATGGCTAGCAAAATCTAGCCCACCTAGAAGCCTGAAAATTTAGATTTAGGTAGTCCAAACCCTTTCCTGGTGCACTTGAGGCTCAGAATTTTAATATTTTGAAAATTAGAGTAGTTATTAATTAGAATCTCATTAAACATCGCATCGAAAATATCATCTTTTTTATCAAAATGGGTAAAGAAAATCACTCTTGTTCTAGATTTCGAAGCGGAAATAAAGGAATTCGAAATTATTTTACTAATTATTTTACTAATTTTAAGAAAACTAATTAAGATATCCATTTGATATGAACATATGTAAACAAATTTTCTGTATCCGTAAATGCAATTTTTGAAAAATTCGGCCGATAATTTTTCTTAATTTTTGCAAAAAGCAGCCGAAAATCTGATGGCGCCAGTGAAAAAAAAATCCGAGAAAGCTTCAGACAGAGACAATCTTTTATTAAAAACTGAACTGAGAGAGAGCACGCCTGCTATATGGCAACCCCGGAAATGTCGCGTCAATTCATCTCGCACAATTCATCGCGGAACAATTCATCGCGCACAATTAGTCGCAGCGTCAATTCATCGCGGCGACAGTTCGTCGCAGCGTCAATTCATCGCGGCGACAATTCGTCGCAGCGTCAATTCGTCGCAGCGTCAATTCGTCGCAGCGTCAATTCGTCGCGGCTCAATTCGTCTCGACGTCAATTCGTCGCAGCGAAAACGCACAATTCATCGCGCACAATTCGTCGCAGCGTCAATTCGTCGCAGCGTCAATTCGTCGCGAGCTCAATTCGTCGCGAGCTCAATTCGTCGCGGCTCAATTCGTCGTGACGTCAATTCGTCGCAGCGAAAACGCACAATTCATCGCGCACAATTCGTCACAGTGACAATTCGTCGCATGCTCAATTCGTCGCGAGCTCAATTCGTCGTGGTATCAATTCGTTGCGACGTCAATTCGTCGCAGCTAAAATGTCTTTGAAGGCTATTATGATAAAAATAATGATAATTTAGTAAAATTATTTAATGATAATTTGTTTTTTAGATATACAGAATTATAACTAACATTTTAAAGGCGATTTCGGAGCAATTTTTTTATAAGTGATTTTTGGGGGGAATTTCCTTATTGTGAACATGGCAGTTTAAGAATAAGAGCAAGTCATTTCTTATTTAAATTAGAGATAGAATAAATATTACTTTAGATAACCGAAAAAATGGTGAAGGATTTAGGATAAAATCACCCAGATCATGAAAAAATGACGAATACAACGGCTAGAAATTTTTTTTTAAATTATTAGTTGACATATGTGTACACAGGGTACAACCCCCCCCCCTTCTCCCTTATATTTGAAAAAATTAGGAAGTAAAAAAAGTATTGAGAGATGTAAACATAAAATACTTTTTGTGATTGCGATTGAACTGATTGCTGCATGAATGCAATTTCATTAAGTAGTATTTTGGTTTTATAAGTTTTTTCATTTATTTCATCTGTCTATATTATAAAGGCTAAACGTGTCCGTGCGTAACGCATACGTCATTTTGCGAATGGCAACAGCTGACGATGAAATTTCGATTTTGTGATTTTTGTTATTACAATTGCAATTTTTTTAATTTCTAAACGTAGCACATTTTAAATTTTTACACCGTTACAGAGGAAAAAAATTACTTTCAAATGCAATTTGTTTGAAAACTATATCTTAATTGTCTGATATATTATGGCTTATAAAATAATTTTTAAGCATGAATTTTGAAACGCCCAATAAACAAATGGAAGAATGCTGCCATTATAAATTTATAAATAGTGACAGGTAGTAAAATTAATGAATTTTGAAATAAAAACGTCACAAGAATAGAGTGCCTTTATATGAGAGTAGCGTTATACCGGATACAAAATTTGATTAGTTCAGACGATTTTGGAGAAAAGGAAGCTTTGTAATAATTTAAAAATTTAAAAGAAAATTATTTGTTTACACCATAAACAAACATCGGATATTTTAACAGATAATTTAGACAGAAGATATTGTTTTAGATATTGCATTTTTATGAATAAAATATAAAAAAATTATTTCACAAATTTAATAAAAATGCGTATAAAAAGTTAATATGAGCAGTAAGAAACAACGTTTAATTCATATTTCATCAGTATTACAAATAATGTTAACGGTCATTGCGAAGTTGGAAAAACGAATATACATGAAATTCGTTAATATCGCACTCACTATATCGCATGCATAAGATGATGAATAATAAATTAACATAGAAGCATCACTGGATGCAGCGAACTCCCTGTATTAATAATACCAAAAAAATTAAAAATAAACAAAACTCTTGAAATTCGTTAATGTCGCGATCACTATGTCGCATGTATGAACGCTTAGTACAAAAAAAACTGGATGGATACCGCATGTATGAGCGCTTCACGCACAAGAAAAGCAAAGAAACCAGTAAAAAAAATCATTAAATGCAGCAACTTTGACAAATAAAAATATGAAAAATCTATTAGATTTATGGGAAAAAATGGTTTTCGCCTGCGTTCTGTAACCCGGGAAGCCCGGGTTCGATTCCCTAGTACTAATAAAAGGAAAGTGTTTGTCTGTCTGAGTTCTGTGTACGTGTGCGCGATGACAAGCGAAATCTACCGCACGTAGAAGTCTGAAAATTTGGGTGTGGATAGCCCAAGGCAGGTCCTACAGACCTGCCGCTCAGGTTTTTAATATTTTAAGAAACGGGGCCCCTAGGGCCCTTTTAAGGTTTTTGCATCTAAATTGTTAATAACTTGCCCCAGTTTCATCTGATCTCCCTTCTTTTTGTGGGCCTTTCTTCATTAAATTGCCCGCCCATTTCTACATTTCAGTTAGGACCCTGGCCCCCTGGGGCCCGATGAGGTGTTGACTTGAACCTTTTGAGAGCCATGCATGTTTCACCCTCTCAATGCGTAACTTTTAAGTTGAGTCTTCGACTCCTTTCCCCGGGCCAGCACCTTCATATTTTTACTGTGGCACTAGGGCCCTTTTTTAGCATTTCTTTCAAATTTTATTCTAATGATTAATTTATACCCTATGCTTAATTTCGACTAATTGAAGATCTAAAGCGCTACGTACTAGGATCTTTTAAGATGTTTTCCTCTTAAGGCCTTACTCAAAACTATCATTTGGCCATTTTTGGGACCTCTAATATAGCTCCCTTAAAAATCGTTTTTAATCGTAAATAACTTTTTTGGACTTCCAGCTACTATATGAATGACAAAAAAATTTCTCGGACAAGTCCCGGGGCCCCTGGGCACCTTAAAATGTTTGTGCCCTAAGTTATTAATAATTTGCCCTATTTTTCTCAGATCTCCTTCGTTTTTGGTCCCTTCTCTCCATTAGGCTTTTCTCCCATTTCTATATTCCAGTTAAGACCCGGGCCCCCGTGGGACTCGGTATAGGGGCACCGTTGAAGTTTTTGTTCCCTAAATTTTTAATAACTTGCTCCTTTCAATCCGATTTTTTTCGTTTTTGGTGCCTTTTCTCCATTTAGTTATTCCTACATTTCTACATTCCAGTTAGGACCCTGAGGCCCGACTCGAGGCCCCTTGAACTTTTTGTGTGCTATGCATTTTTCACCCCCATAATTCTGTCACCCTCTTACTAAGCGTCTTTAAAGTTTAGCCTTGGATTACTCTCCCCGGGTCATCACGCTTATATTTTTATTGGGCCTTTAAGGCCCTTTTTTAAGCATTTCGTTAAATTTTGTTCTAATGATTAATTTATACCCTATGTTTAATTCCGACTAATTGAAGCTCTAAAGCGCTAAGTACCAGGATCTTTTAAGATGTTTTCCTCTTAGGGCCCTGCTCAAAACTATCAGTTAGCCCCCTTTGTTAGCTTCCCTTAAAAATCGGCCGATTCACTAGCTTTTTTTTGTCTGACAACTACTTAGGACTTCCAACTACTACTTGAACGACAAAAAAATATCTCAGACCTCAGCAACCACCAATTTTGAATATTAATCCCCTTCTTGGGCCCCTCTATGCAGCTTCTTTTAAAAGAGTCATAGAAGCTTGAGTTCTGTTTATGGTTATTATCACGGGCACGGAAAACACCGGGTGGGTCACCTAGTTAGAAAGTAAACCATAATTTTATTATATTTTAATTATTTTCATCCACTAATGCTGCTTTTTCTATTCTGTAAATGTTTCCAATTTATGATTTTTTACTTTCTTCTATAGAAGAAAGTATTGTAATCGAACTTTTGTTCGACTTCCGGTTTTCGACGGATTTACACGTTTTAGGGGTTAGAGATTCCGAAAAAAAAGTTTTTACAAATTGTCTGTCTGTCTGTCCGTCTGTTCGTCCGTCCGTCCGTCTGTCTGTCCTCATTGTATAGCCATTTAAAGATTACAATTTCAAAAAGTTGTAAAAATAAAATTAGAAATCCTAAACACTTTTTCCGTTAAATAATATGTCTTGATCCAAGGATTCTAGAGCATTTTTTAATTTCCCTCTATCTTAAAAAATGGCTGAGGTATAGCGGTTTGAAATTTTAGGGTGGCTGACATTTTCAAACAAGACAGCAGAATTCATCCATCAACGGGTTTAATTTATGAGTTTTAGTTAACATGATTTCGGCAAATTTTCTTTCATCTCCCCCCTCTTTTTCTCCCCTATACTGAGTACCAGGGGGCCAGGGTCTTAACTGGAACGTAGAAATGGTGAAAAGCTTAATGGAGATAAAGCCCCAAAAACGAAGGATATCGGGTAAAAATGGGGCTAATTATTAAAAATTTAGGGCACAAAAAATTTAAAGTGCCCAGGCGGGTCGGTACTTGACCGAGAAAATTTTGTCGTTCTTTTGTAGCTGGAAGTCCTAAAAAGTTATCAGTAAACAAAAGCTTAGTGGATCGGTCGATTTTTAAGGGAGAGGTCCCAAAAGGGGCCAACTGATAGTTTTGAGTAAGACCTTAAGAGGAAAACATCTTAAAAGATCCTAGTACGTAGCGCTTTACACCTTCAATTAGACGAAATTAAGCATAGGTTATAAATTAATCGTTAGAATAAAATTTGAAAGAAATGCTAAAAAAGGGCCCTAGGACTTCAATAGAAATATGAGGGTGGTGGCCCGTTGAGAGGAGTCCAAGACTCAACTTAAAAGTCACGCATTAGAGAGGGTGAAAAATGCATGGCACACAAAAGGTTCAAGTGACCAACGCATCGGGCCACAGGAGGCCAGGGCCCTAACTGCAATGTGGAAATGGGGGGAAAGCTCAATGGAGAAATGGCCACGGAAACAAGGGAGATTGGATAAAACCGGGGCAAATTATTAACAATTTAGATGCAAAAACCTTAAAAGGGCCCCAGGGGACCCGGGTCTTAAAATATCAAAAATCTGAGCCTCAGGTCTTCAGGGACTGCCTTGGACTATCCGCACCCAAATTTTCAGACTTCTACGTGCGGTAGATTTCACTTGTCATTTCGCACACACACACAGAACTCAGAAAAACAAACAACTTTCTTTTATTAGTATAGATGAAATGAATGAAAAAACTTTTAAAGCCAAAATATCATATAATGAAATTGCATTCATGAAGCGATCAGTTCAATCACAATCACAAAAAGTTTTTATGTTTACATCTCTAAATACTTTTTTTACCTCCCAATTCTTTCAAATATAAGGAAGTGGGGGGTCCTCTTTTGTACCCTGTGTACGCATATGTAATTTTTTTTCTAGTATTTGTATTCGTCTTTTTTTCATGCTCTGGGTGATTTTATCCTAAATTTTCCGCCATTTTTAAGGTAATCTAAAGCAATATTTATTCGATCTCTAATTTAAATAAGAAATGAGTTGTTCTAATTCATTAAACCTTCATGTTCTCATCAGGGAAATTCACAAAAATCACATATGAAAAAACAGAGGCGTAGCATCAAGGGGGGCACGGATCAATTTACTACCAGTATTTTTATATACTATATTTGGCCTTATTTAATTCATACCATTCAAAGATTAAATAAGGCTAAATGTAGTGTATAATTATACTGGTAGTAAAATGATCGTGCCCCCCCTGACGCTACGCCGCTGTGAAAAAAAAATCCTCCAAAATTGCCTGTAAATGTTAGTTACAATTCTCTAAATCTAAAAAACAAATTATCATTAAGTGATTTTACTGAATTATCTTTATTTTTATCATAATAGCCTTCAAAGACGTTTTCGCTGCGACGAATTGACGTCACGATGAATTAAGCCCGCGACGAATTGACGCCGCAACGAATTGACGCTGCGACGAATTGTGCGCGATGAATTGTGCGTTTTCGCTGCGACGAATTGAGCCGCGACGAATTGACGCTGCGACGAACTGTCGCCGCGATGAATTGACGCTGCGACGAATTGACGCTGCGACGAATTGTGCGCGATGAATTGACGCTGCGATGAATTGTGCGTTTTCGCTGCGACGAATTGACGTCGCGACGAATTGAGCCGCGACGAATTGACGCTGCGACGAACTGTCGCCGCGATGAATTGACGCTGCGACGAATTGACGCTGCGACGAATTGTGCGCGATGAATTGTTCCGCGATGAATTTTGTGATAATTTTTAGAACTACGGTAAATAAATGCTTCTTCTATTTTATTCTTAAATTCAATTTTAAGTACTTTATAACAGTAATATAAGGTAATGCAAGTTTGGCCTACCTGTAAAGTCCGCGTAGGTGTGATAAGTAATTATCCAACTTGAGAATTAATCCAGCGATAATGGCACATTTGAAGTAGATATTAACAAACACAATCTTGTTAAAATAAAGTATGGCTTCATGATATAACTTCTAAGTTAATTATTTAATTACTGTTAAAGAGAAAGAAAATTAATTTACATTGTTAAATTTACATCACACTATAAAAAGTTAAAACATTTATTTTAAGAGAAGTGTTCAGCAGTACTGCATTTTAAAAAGGTTGCTCAGAGACTGAAGTATTAGTTCTTGGATTAGAGAAACACACAGTCAAGTTTACGTCATTTAGCCTTGAACCCTTGAGGTTACACGTGTAAGTTCTTTAATGAGAATCTCACAGAAAACAGAAAAGTACTTTGTCAGCACACACGTGTTTCGTTTCACCAGCTTGAAGTCGGATGGATGAATATTCAGGCTCACAATAATAGATGAAATGTTTATTTCAGAAATCACTCTCCTAACATTGTGCGCGACGAATAGACGCAGAACCGTTCCTCGCGTGCGTAGCACTTTTAAATAAAGATTTTCCTACTAAACCGGGTTAAAGATGTATAATCATACAAAATTTAGGTTTTTTTTAATTTTATTACTGGCTCGGGCAACGCCGGGTGGATCAGCTAGTAGGTAAATAAAAGGAATAAAATCAAGCACGAACTTTACAAAGCATAAAACATGCAGAAACACGTTTATGCGTGAATGACTTGATTTTCCTTTTAACAATAGCAGTGAAAGTGCGCTTTGTATTTATTTCGATTTCAATAGATACATATATCACTAGCATTTTTTAATACATATTATGAGTTTCTGTATAAAACATATAAATAACGTTAAAATAAAATTTTTAATGTATTATCCATAGCTGTCAACTTTTATGATTTTTTAATGTCAGTAAAATTTGTCAATAAATTTTGCATTATTTAATTGCCTTATCGTTCTATTAAATTTTACTGGTAACAAAAAAATTGTAAATGTTGGCTGATATGCATTAACTGACATCTGAAATATTTTTTCAAGGAATGAAATAGTTTATTTTACAAACACTATTTCTATAATAACTCACACCACAAATAATTTATGAAATATAGTACTACTTATTTCTTATGACCTTTTGTACTTTGATTTACAAATTGAACTGCGAAAATTCGAGGAAATCTGCAACTGTCTGAACAGTTGTAATGTGAAAGTACATTGAACTATACTTTGTTTTGAACTTCGCGTTTTTCACTTGGGAGCCGAATATTTTTAATTTTGGCCGCTAAATCCCTCTTTGTCAGTTTGGCACCATATTTATTCCGAATTCTTACCAGAAATTCCGAAAGACTAATTTTTATCTTATGCCGTCACGGAATGTCTCATTAAATAAAACAATAATTACTATTCGTAATTTCTGGTATGAATTCAGAATTCCCAAATAAAAAAACGACACAACTATGTCTGACTCAAGCAGTAGGCACTAAGGAATTTTTATCACCTCGAAATGAATCTGACCCTAATTTAGGCCTCATTTGTTTTAGTGCTAAGCTTTTATATTTCTTTTCTTCTAACGAACCATTTTTTATGGTGTTACTTCAACAGTTTAAAGTTCCTTCCATATAGGAATTAATTTGAACAATGTTATCAGATGGTCAGGAATTTTTTATTCAAATTTCTTAATTGCTACCTCTTTTTTTTAAAGAGTAACCTATCATTTAAATTGTCATTTAAAAAAATTGGTCGCAATCAAGCAATCTGAATTTAACCAAAAAAAAAAATTACGCACAACTGGTAACATTGAATTTGATCCAAGCTTTGATATCATTTATTACCAACTTCCCTCAATTATTTTACTACTTCAAACGTCACGGCTCGCAGCATATAAAAAATTACTATTGTTCCTACCAATATCCTAATCAATAGTCTTCAGGATAAATGTATTTAACAAATGCAATAGAAATACATCCTGAAGATAATATTCAAAATAGTGGTAGGAATAATAAAATTTATCCTATACGCTGAGTGGCCTATTCACTTTTTTATCTTTACTTTTTGTTTCTTTTTAAATGAATTAATTTTGTTACAACTATTTTAATATTACTTCCGCCTCCTGGAAGTTAATAACATAAAAATAAATCAGTTCAAATAGTTAAAAAAAATAATTTTACCTATGATAACAATAAAAAAAAATTTTTACTTCTTATTATTATGCGTCGTAGACGTGAGCACGTGCGTCGTTTATTAGACTCTGATTAAGACAATATTCTTTTTTAAAATGCTGTTTTTTAAATTTTGTTTTTAACGTAGATCTTGTTTTTGATTTATACAGTGTTGCCAATTTAATGGATTTTTTTTTATTAAGAAATCTTTCACGATTTCCGAATTGCAAAATTCCTCTTATTTACTGACAGGTAAAGTAAAGTCAATATTACTCTTCGGAAAATGTGGTATAGTTTTGAATAAAAAATACGCTAAATTGCCGACACAGTTTACACTATCATAACTGCTAACTATTTTGCTTCTTTGATACTTTTTTTCGAATAGTAATCTTCACGTTATTCAATCACTGAATTCTACGTTAAAATAAGCCAAATATTACCATTCGAAAGTAGTAATAATAAAAATACGAAATAATTGGCAGTTAGACATATCCATGGGTTTATCCAGATTTTAAATGATAAAAATTAAATACAATTGAGAACTTCCAAAATTTATGGAAATTTTAAAATAAACCTGGATAAACTGCTTGCCCATTATAATACATTTATTTGAAGCAAAACCGATGGGTTTTTTTTTTCTTTTTCCTACAACCGAGTCTACTTATGTCTAAATAAAGCATAAATGTTAAGAAAAGTTATTGCTTCGGAGAACTACTCCCATTTTTTTTCTGGAACAATTTAATACCACGACAGAATCCTTTGAAATATAAATGGGTTTCTCTCTCATATAGAGGTCTTACAAATTCAGATTGGAATAAGTTATCATGTTTTATTGGTTTTTCCGTAAAATCAAAACTTATTTAAAGTAGGTATCACTAATACATTTTCATTACAGGTTTGACCTTCATAAAATATGCATATTTGCTTCATTTCTATTTCTATTTGTTTTGCATAGATTTTATGCATAATATGCATTCTAAATGATGAAGTAAATCATTATTTTTGTACAGCAGGCAATAAAATTTGAAACTAAATATAAAACTAAAATTCTCCAACTGCTGAATTTTACTCGATACAAGCCATATATATATATATATATATATTTACTTTATGTACAAAAAAATTATTGATCTTATTTTCATGAAATACGACTGCATTCTGTTAAATTGAAACTGATATCATTTAACCCTTTCGTGACGTGCGTCTTTTACAGAATTTTTAATCTTTTACCACCGCTTTTTTAAAACGGAAATTTTCGTCTAATTGAATCGCAGAAATGTTAAGCTTTGATAAGATAAATCTTACAATAAAAAATAATTGGTTGGAATAATCGATGATTCTGAGCATCTTATGCGTCACGTATACGTGTCGCTCGTCCCCAAAGGGTTAAGGAATGAGATATTTTTTAAAGACGTTTCTTACGAATATAGTTTAGATAATTGACTGCAATGTAATTTTTTATTACAATGCTTCAAAATATTTGAAGTTATTTAGATTTAAAGTAAGACAAAAATATTCTGATGCAGATCATTTTTATGGTTAACGGGTTATAGTTCTCTAAATGTTCAACAATTTCGATTTTTCGAGGAATATAAAAGAACAACATTTTCAGCGCGTTATGACTAGTTTTTTGTAGTTATGACTGGAAACATATAGCAACTGATCCCTATGTAAACAATTTTTAAAAGAATAGTTTAAAGTCTTTTATATCAAAATGGTTAAAATGTTCTTTTTTTATTGCGCATAAGTTTTTTTTTTTTTTTTTTTGAAGCGTTTAATATTTTCACATGCAATTTTTACGGGGTTTTAATGGAGCTATGAATAAAGAGGAGGAGACATATAGCATAGTGTCTACCAGTTGCGAGTGAAATAACTGAGGATGTAGTTACAAGATGGCGGATGTTATTTGTTTACATTGGATCAATAGGCCTGGTGATTAACAGGGCCCCGGCGGTATTAAAATATATTTCACTAATATTGACAGGAGGATTGTTTATGTTGTTACAATATGGCGGAACTGCAGAGTCTGATTACCGCCGGGGAAATTTTCCACCATTATAAATGAATAGATATTTTTGCCTTAACCACTTGAAGGGCACCGGTATATTATATATACCACTTAATTTTAATCCCAAAATGCCACAATGCCACCAGAATTTTATAATCAAATTTTGAATTTATAAGGTACATGAGAAAAATGCTTTTACTTATTTTAAGATAAATTCGTTCGTGAATCCTGGTGTCAATCAATCATTTCAATATTTTAGCTACAAGAGTACCTTGCCCCTGAAGAGGTTAAGCATGATGGAAATTCTGCATGAATAAGGCGCTTGAATAAGAATAAATTTTCTATTCAAATTTAATGGTGAAAGTTTGCTTCGGCTGTAATAAGCCCCTGTGGTAACGGTTACAGTTGAAGCTTCACCATTTTGAAGCTATATCGAATCATCTTTGTTCATAGTTCCATGGGATTTTAGATTATATCTATTATCTTAAGACTGAACCTAAACATGTGTATAATTTAGCAAAATTTATATATTTAAATAAAAATGAAAGATTCGCATATTGTTTATCTATGAATATTTTTTGTAGATAAAAAATTGTTTGACCGGCGATTTTCTAATAAAACATCGACTTCTTCTTTGAACATTATGAGCTTAGATAGGTTTTCCAGGTTTATGAACAGTGGCGTAGCGTCGGGGGGGGGGGGGGCGCACGATCATTTTACTACCAGTATAATTATATACTACATTTGGCTTTATTTCGTCTTTGAACGATATGAATTAAATAAGGCCAAATATAGTATATAAAAATACTGGTGGTAAAGTGATCTAATAAAACATTATTAAATATATAATATAAATATATTTATTTTCTGCCAAAATCTTATAAACGTTTTATGCTAGAAAAATTACGTAGGTAGATCCACTGATTCAGATTACGCGTTTGTTTATAAAAGAATAAAATATTACTGTGGTAGAAATCAATGCTTCTCTTCGTGTTCAAGTCGTGTTCAAAGTCAGGCCCTAAGAAAAACTCAGCTGAGTGTTTGTATTCTACAAGCCCTATGGCCATTTAACCATTGTTGAGTATTCATCACATATTTTCAGTCAAGACTAGCGTAATTTTAGGAATTTTTTAAGAAATTTGTTTTAAAATGCGCAGAAAATAGCACACCCGATGTACGCTGTTTTGATTTTCTATTTGTAAACGAAAGACGAGCGTAACCCGGGCCTTAAATAAGCCTAAAATCATTGTTGAATGGATTTATATATTTAAATGAAAATACTTTCAAACGAACTTAATAATGGGGAGCAACTGCTATCGGCAGCTAAAAAGTGTTTCTTCTCACTTTTTTATTCCACATCGAATCATTTAATATTTATTAAAAAAGTAGTTCCTAATGTCAAAGCCGATACCGAATTTTAAATATGGCACAAAATACGAAATTCGCGTAAGTGTCTTTCGGAAACTAATTTCTTTCAAAAGATTAATATTAACATTTTTTCGATACGGATTGCAGACTTAGAAACAGGAAGAAACGTCTATATGATGTGGTATTTTTAGTTTTTATTATTTTATTTTGAACAGAAGCATTTTCAAATATTATGGAAATCGCGAAACGGCGTGAGGAAAAGAATATTTTTGAAGGGTTAATATTAATATTTGTTTTTCCAAAACAAAGGCTTCGTCATAACCAAAAATGAATGTAAATGTGGTTAGGTGTCTTTGGTTTGTTTGTATTTTCATTTACGAAGCCGATGTACAATTTTAAAAATCACAGAAAAGAAGGAATTTTCAAAAGTGGGTTTTGTAAACTAATTTTTCTTAAGGATTAATATTTGTATTTTTCAAAGCGGATTACAGATTTTTCGAAACGGGAATAAACGTAGGTAAATTCTGGTATTATTATTGTTTTCCTATCTTGATTGGAAGCGTCGATACGGATTTTTAAAGAATGTGGAAATCGCAAAAATCGCGAAACGGCCGGCGTACGGAAAATAAAAATTTTAAAAAGGTTAAGATTAATGTTTTTTAAAACTGAAGAAGGCATCTGGATCAAAAGTATAGTATTAAATTTGGTGTAATGAGATTTTCCGTATTTATGTTAGTTCGGAGGATGCTAGATTCATAAAATTGGGAAAACAAAAAAAAAACATGAATTCGAGACTTTATAATTAATTTTTTTTGAAAGAGTTAAGTTTAATATATTTTTTAAAAAAACGAATTGTGGCGTTTGAAACATACAAGTACGAAATTTAAGAATATGCCGTCCGTGTTTTCGTATTTTGTAGGTGTAGTGCGTTACGAAAAACGGCACAGAAATATATCCGATCTCTCACTTTGCTTTTTCTCTGCTGGATTACTTCGGGAAGCTAAGAACTGAGCATACTCGGGCGCGTTTGCCAATTTGTGAAAAAAAGAATGCTTTTTCGATTAGTTTTTAATTAAGATATTGGCTAATTATTAAACAATGAAAAATCTTAGCCTCAGGTGCATCAGGACCTGCCTTGGGCTATCCTCACCCAAATTTTCAGACTTCTACGGGCGGTAGATTTCGTTAGCCATCGCACACACACAAACGTACAGACGAACAAACTCTCTTCTTTTATTAGTATAGATTCAAACTCTATTTGTAGATTACATACTATATTTTTGTAAATCATTGTTAATAGAAAAAAATATTTGATTCATCGATATATTATGTTATGATTTCACTGTAAAAGACACAATTTAATGTAATATGTACGAAAACTTATTATACTCACATAAGGTTAGAGTAATTAAAAGTTTGTAACATGGAGTTATTACTGATGAAGATTTCATAGACCATGCATTGATATATTGGCTTAACCCTTCTTTGCATGAGTTTTTCTTTTACAATTGTGTTTTTCTATACATATATTAAATATTAGACACCAGAAATTTTAAGAGAGATTTTTAACTTTGTTCAGCAACATAGTTCACGGGAAATTTACTGGATTAATATTTCTATATAAATATAGTGGTGGCGAAGAAGTTGATTTATTTATTAAAAGTTAAATAAAAAGTGATGGAAATTTACATCACTATGCAATTAAGGGTTAATTTTATGTTTTAACACCTTCTACTTCTTAAGAGTGTGAAACTGCTTAATTCACTGTTGCTTACTATTGAGACTGTGAACATGCTTACGGTGAGGAATATGACCACTACATTAAATACAGAGTGTCCCAAATTAAACTTCATATATCTAAGGTGACTATACACTTGCACGGACACTGGTGTGAGTGAAGTATGAGTATAGAAAACATACTTCCAAAAGAAAAAATCGTTCAGTGTAGGGTTAAGATCGGAGAAGGGTCTTATACAAAGTTCGTATAGCAGGGTTAGTACGATTTTACCACATTTTTTTAATAGAATTTTTTTATTTAATATTTAAAAACTGAAATTTTAAGCGCCTCGTATAATTGCAGGAATTTTAATACTTTTCTGTGTTTAAATAAGGTGAAGAATTCTATTAAAAATTGTGGTAAAGTGTACGAACCCTGTATAGGTTGCTTACATTTCGATACCACTATTTTTATAAAAAAAATTGATTTATTTAATCGCATAATTTTGCAATTAAATAAGTAAATGTACATTATTTTGGACAACGTTACTACAACAGAACGTACTGCATTACTTCGGGCCCCGCTTCGCTAAAGCCACTGCGGAAAACGCTTCGACTCTCCCCTCCTCTCTACAAAGAGAAAGCTTTTGACATGATAGTCAATAGCAATTTCAATGCAGCTGCTTAATTTTCTTTTTTAAAAATGCCATCAAAATTCCCCTATTTAAGATAATTTTAATACTCACTTTATTAACCCCTTGAGCGACATGCCTAGGGCCAGCAAATTTTTGGTAGGCCCAAAGGAATTTGGGAGTTTTATTCTAAAGAATTTCATTTCTATCTGTACAAAACTTGATAACCACAAATGTTTTAAGAATATTTCAAATAAAATTATATGTTCAGTTATTTCTATGAATTAACTGCAAAACTGAAGAAAAAACCCTCAGTTGCATAAGTATCTTGTTGTGCATGCAATGAACTCAATACAAGCAATAAATTTCACTCAGAATCTCTTTAATGAGATTTTGTATGATAAAAAGAAATATCTTAGCCCATTTGCATCCAGTACGTGCATTTAAGGAATTTCTTTTTTATTCAGAAATTTCGAATTCACACCAGAAATTTTGAATAGTAATTTTTTTTTTATTTAATGACAGACTTTTCGTGATTACATAAAGTTAGAAATCCGTCATTCGGAATTTCTGAATAAAAAAGTTTTGAAATGTGTCCTGAAATGGCGTCCTGAAATGGACGCATATACCGTAATTCCCGGCGTATAATCCGCAGCTCAAAGAGTCGTTTTTCGACCCAGAAATATTATTTTATAAAATGTAACTTAAAAGATCGCTGTAAATATTTAACTACAATTATTGAATAAAATTTCTGGGTCGAAAAACGACTCTTTGAGCTGCGGATTATACGCCGGAAATTACGGTATATGCTTCGGACTGAGAAATGCAAGAGGTTTTGTTTTGTGTGTGTGTATGAATTTAATGTATGCCTTTTTCTTTCATTCAGAACTGAAATTTAATTTTACTGTGCTTTATACTAATTCAAATAATAACACGAAAAGCTTCAAGCTTACACAAGTCTTTGAACAAACTTTATTTTTAATTTTAATTGACGAGGAGAGCGGGTTTAACCCATTCGAGATCATGGGTGCATATATGCACCCTAAAAAAGAGCATACAGAATTTGTCTTAGGCACCAGTAAAAAATAAAAGTAATATTTGCTTTCTCTAATTAGATCATTTTTGTGATAGTTCAAGTAAAGGTTGTTATTTTTAAAAAAGTGGTGCCAACCGAATAAAATTTGTGTAAAAGCCGCCGGTCCCGAAGTGGTTAAATAAAATCCGAGCTTACAGATTAGTTATAATTGTGTTGGGGGGTGATACGAGAAAAATGTATCAAAAATCAATGGTGAATGATTTTATATATTCAAACGAAAATCTATCGAAGCGATCCTAATGCTGGGGGCCCCGCTGCTTTCCGTAGTGTATACCCTAGATTTTGTATGTTTTTTTTTAATTCAAATTAAAATCTATCTAAAAAAATTGAGTTGGGGGCCCTACTGCCTTTGGCAGTTTACATCGGGCGTACTGCGCGCACTCGGTCTGCTTTGATTTTTTTTATTTTTAAACGAAATACCGGCGTAGCCCTGGCCTTAAATGTATCTAAATCAGTGTTGAAGGAATTCAAATATTTAAACGAAATTATTTTCAAACGAACCTTATATCCAGAGTCCCAAGCTAAAAAGTTTTTTGTTCCCCATCGGGTCATTTAATAGCTTTAAAAAATAGTTCTTAATGTCCGATTTTTAAACATAGCACGAAAATACGAAACTCGCGTAAATTACTTTCGAAAACAATTTTTTTTGAAAGGTTAATATTAATATTTTTTAACCAATTGCAGATTTCGAAACAGGATTGAACGTAGATATGGTTTGGTATTTCTACCTCACACTCCCAGGGTTGTCATGTGGTTTAACCCTTTCCGGCGCGGAGTAAATCTGTTTTTAAAATGATGAATTTATAGACTGACACCAGAATTTTAAAAAGAATTCATTGGATAATAAAAACTTGCTTATTTTCCCGTACTTTATAAAAGGAAAAAAATATTTAAATATTCTTGGTGCCGTTTGTCAGATTTGGTATTAAAATTAGGTATCCTTTTTTGTGGACACCGCCCGCTAAAGGGTTAAATAAGGTGACGAATACTATTCACTAATACTGGTATTCCCTGACTGGAACAGCTGCCCTGCTTTCTCTTCCAATAATCAAGCTCAGTGTACTGGACTAACTCTATTATGAAAATTCAAATTAATACAGCACTGAATTTAAACTAGCGTATCATTTTTAAACCTTAATATGTAATCTAATTGCCTAAATATATTTAGATAATTATAGGGGAAATAATGAAACTGAAAAGCACCAAATACTCTTTTCTGCAGAAAAGACTAAAATGAAAAATAAGTGGCGGTTGGTGATTTTTAATTTTTGCAAAAAAAAAAAAAAAAAAAGAAAAAAAAAAGTAGTATGATTCGAAAATGATATTCGAGATCCGAAACCTATCGCATACTTGCGTAAACTGTGTTCTAATAGCCAGCCTCAATTTTCTGGTCGCCAATGGGAGACCTTACGACCAGGTATTTCGCGCCCTGCTTATAGGCTAAATAGCTTAACTCTATTATTACGGGCCACGACTGGCGACTATTTTTATATTAAATCGTACGACAATTTATAAAAATATAGTTTTATTAGATTTCTTTTGAAAATATACTAGTACATGTGTATGGCCGAGATTATTTTTCAAGAAAGTATTACAAATAGCCTACTTAGACGTATATGTCCCAACCCTTATTTAAAGGGTTATTTAACCCTCACTAACCAATTAATCCCGCAATATACCAATTATTTTATAGTAGTAAACAATACAATTATAGTATTTCATTACAGTAAACAAAAACTACTATTAAAAATAGTGGTATCAAGCAGGCTACAATTTAACACCCCTGGTGAAAATTAATAATTTTGATATAATAATTTTTCCCTCTTTTAATTTATGTCTATACTGATTTTTTTTTTAATTTAATAATAATATTATTAATAAGTAAGTAAAAGCAAAAAAAAAATCAAGCACGAACTGCTGGTAAGTTCTGGGCCTCCTAATTGGAGATGGTTACTAATGCCCAATTACATAAACTCCCTACATTAGTTAAAGGAAGCACGGGTTAATACTTCTTCCGGAAACGCTGGGTGTTGGATTATCAGGTTAAAGGTGTGATCGTGGCTTCTGGACGTCGGTGAAAATTTATAATGATCCCATAAAAGTTACCCATATTATTGAATTAAATTAACTACTCTAGTAAAAAAAAAAAAAGATCAGATTATTACGTTGTGATTATTTACGCCGCCCTACGTCTTATGAAGCCGGACTAGATAAAGTATATAAATCCCTAACCTCTCATAAATTATAAACTAGTCCTCCTGATAAACCAACTAAAATTAATAAACAATTAAATTAAAGAAAAAGAAGAAAAACACTACTCGATGACATATGAGTGTTAACCCATATAAATTAAATACAAAGAGTTAAAAGTAAACGAAAAAACATTTATTTACATATCTATTTACAAAGACATAAAAAATAAAAAAAACAAACATCCCTAACAGAATGTTAAATTTTAAGTATAAAAAATAAGATGAAACAATTGAATACTCATTAAAAGAGTTAGTGAGTCTTTTTCCGACTCGCACTACCGCACTTACGTGCATTAATTATATTTCAGAGAAGGAACAATTTCTCTACATTTACTAAAGTACCTCTACCAGTATTTATTTATCATTATACACATTCAATATGAGGGAATAGTAAATTACAGATACCTGTACCTTCAGAGTACTTTTGGTCTGCATTGTTAGCAATAATCTACCTCCACGGGATAGGCAAAGATCATCTGTTAGGTCATTCTTTTGTCTTTTGTCGCCACTACACCATTTTTGGAACTATCTTCGTTTTTACACACTATCAACACTCTACTCTTTCTTTTTAGATGTTACTTCCTCGGACAGGACGTCAGGTTCTGGTCCTCTTCCAGATTTTCTCTTGGGGCTCACTTTTTCTTTTCCCTCGTCACTCGGCCGTCTATTGGCTCCAGTGGTTTTGTAAAGACGTCTCCCCCCTCATCTCTTATTGGTTTTCGCTAAATGTTATTCAGGACCACCTAGATGGGGTCCTAAATTGTAAATTTGCTATGCACTTCCAAACAGCTATAAATTTTTCAGCTCGTAAATTTTTTTCTCCGTAAAAGATGTCCTTGTTAGATCGCAGACCAGTGTCTCCGAAGGTAATAAAACTACTCTGGGTGGTCGTTTCTATTTTCCCATACGAAAAAGAAACTATGTACACTAATAAAATAAATACTCCACAGAAATTCCTGGTTATACAATATATATACATAAAAAATACATATTAAAAAAATAAAAGTATATAAAATAAATAGTCCACAGAAATTCCTGGTTATACAATATATATACATGAAAAATGCCTATTAAAATAATAAAAGTAAACTAATTTAGTCAGAAATTGGGAGGTGGCTCATATCTGACCACCATCCTCCCCCCCAAACAGAGAGCTGAACGGCTCACGTCAGCTGTCAGGAACACACTATGAAATTCAGTCCATTGTGTAGATCCATAGGACAATCTCCATCCTCCGAAAGACCGGAAGAGATCCTAAAAAGTTTGTAAGAAATGTCTCTGTAACACTGGGCAGAGACGAGCACACAGAAAAGTTTTTTTTTCCAGAATTGTCTCTATAAAACTGAGCAAAGACGAGAACACAGAAAAGTTTTTTTTGAGTTGTCTCTTATAAAACTGGGCAGAGACGAGCACACAGGAAAGTTTTTCAAGAGTTGTCTCTATAAACTGAGCAGAGACGAGCATACAGAAAAGTTTTTTTTTTTTTTTTTAATCTGTAGGTGGGACCACAGAACGGTTTGTCTGTCGACCAGATTTACAGTCGCTTGTGGAGTCGAAGACAGGTGAACACATTCACGTACCCTATTCCCCTCTGTGTATAACCAATTTTGAAATAATCACTTTTAAAAATTAGCCAAAATCCATACAAAGCAAACGCAATTTTGAACTAAACTTTTAAAGTCTAAAAGCCTCAACACATAGAACAATATACGGCTGGCACATACTTTTACATTGGAATCATATCAGTCATGACTTAATATACACCAAATACACTAAAAATTATATATATATACAAGGACGTGATACCCAGAAAGAGTTTGTACTGCATAACCTTCTATACATTGTAACATTTAAAAGAAAAGTGAAAATCCACATAATACATTAACGCTAAGTATATGAACACGTACAACACATTACAACAAAATTTCGTTCATATATTAGAGAAAAAAAAATGTATTGTATGATAGAAATTACATTTATGAAATATATACATGTCCTACCGAGAGAATGTTCCCTTCTCTCCCACTTTAATATTACTTAAAAATTTTCTTTTTAAATTATCACCTAAGTGAAAAACACAAGAGAAATACATGTGAACTCTAGTTCACTTAATTGTATGACCGCAATCAAGAGTAACGACTTCAAAATCCAGCGGGAATAGTCTACACATGACAACGAAATCGACCACCTGAAGTCATGCTCTCCATCCTCTCCCCAAGTGGAGGAAGGATCCGTGGAGAAAAAAGAGAGAAAAAATCTCGCTCTATCTTTGCTAACGAGGAAAAAGAAGAAACACATCGAGACTCTGCGCCTCCCTTCTTGCCTAGCAACCGCTTGACCGGGGGTCGTGTGAAATCGCTAATCGACTCAACACCCCCTCTATCCCATCGATAATGAGTTGCTCCAACCCTTGCTAGAAGAGGAAATGACCACTTGGCGCCAGCTTCCGTCTGAAAATTTTGTCATCTCATCCTGTGAAAGACGTCGGATCGCCGCAAAATAAAAGGTACGTTACCATTTTGCCTTTATAAATTATCCTTTAGTCGTAAAACCTTTGAATAAATTTTCCCAAACTCTTGTCTAGAAAGAGCCCTAAACTTAACTCTAACCGTACCTAAATTTTGAGACAATTACTGCAAAAATAACCGACTTTACGAATAGAATTTATGTGAAATGCTATCCAAATTTCTTTCTTTCGTTACAGGGGACTCACCGGCTACCGTGAAATCTCCTTGACTCGTTACAGAAGAAGAAGAAATCACATTTTGGCGTGGTCGGACTGTTGGTAACTATAGCTAATGGTACAATTTTATTTACAGCTGTAAAATTTAATACTTCTGTCTGAATGTACGGAACGCATTTTGCTGCCATTCCCAAAATACTCCTTCCCGAAATTTAAAGCGTATGCTTCCCCTGCCTAGAGAAGAATTACTGCGAACACGGAAAAAAAAAAAGTATTGGAAACGGAAAGGTCCCATAAATATGGCCAAGAAGAAAGAGAAAGGAAAAAAAATATATTATTATCTCTCGATACTGACCCGCAAGAAAATGGATGAAAAAGGCTGTAGAAACCTGCTGTAACCGTAGGAAACAAAAAGGAAAAGAAAAAAAAAGAAAAGAACAAATCGACCTAAGAAAAACAATTATTATTATTATTATTATTATTATTATTATTTTTAATGGTTTAATTTCGATAAGCTAAAACTTGTGTACATCAATTTTACTTAAGTGTCTTCATATGTTTTATGTCAATTTATATAAATCCTTTATTGTGAATTCCCTCTATTATTTTGTTTGTTTTATCATTTTAAGGACAGATGAAACAAGAAAAATGCTTATCTCCCCTCAAGAACACTGAGCTGTGCAGAGCCTCACCCGAGTCGCCTGTGGCCACAAGCTTAAAAAAAAAGGCCCCGGTTGACCAGCAACCAGGAGTCAGAAGGATAAAAAAAATAAAACCCAGGGAGCCCCACCAACGCTGCTACAAAAGAGGGGTAAGAAATCTTCTACTCCAAAATTTAATTGTTACTATTGCATATATTTATAAAAATGTGCACTAAAAGGAAATATATATATATATATTTTTTTTTTACTTAAATGTGCATTTAAATTACTACTACAGAAAGTTAATAAGTAAAAACCAGTGAATAACTCAAACTCTTAAGCAAAAAACAAAAAAAAACTGAAATATATGTATTTATTTATTTATTTAAATTTTTTTTGTTTTCAAAAATCTCCGAATACTATACCTTTCGGAGAATTAAAGAAGTGTGCAGAGCGTATACTAGCCTAGTATTACCACTAAATCAATGTCAATTTCAATACTTTCTTATAAAATACCAGTATTATATTTGTACAACACTATGCAATTTACAAGTAGAATGTAATTTTTTTTTTTTTTGAAAATACTTATAATAAATATATTTTATACCGTAAAAAAAGTATGTTTTTATGATATAAGTTGTTCTATAATTAGAAAAAGAATTAATTATACCTACACCCGCGGTGTTGTGCTATGATATTTAAATACCATATTTACCTATCTTTCTAATGTATAGAATATCTCTTTATAAAAGAGAAAAGAAAATTATATGTTTATCCTGATCGCTACAATCTTGCATCCAAACCACTATTATATGTTTACTTTTTGTTACCTAGATTCAGTGACATTACAAACCCCCCAAAAAAAATTGTACTCTTTCATAAATACCCTTCTTAATACCAATAATCATTACCTTCTATCCCGTCGTAGTACTTTTGAAGGAATTTTGAAAATAAAAATATGTAACCGTAGTTTTAAGACTCTCCGCTAATAAACTCTTCTTCGTGTTGATCGATAAACTATCATGTTTGTTTACCTACTCCGTACCTAATCATGTACCGTATTGATTTATTTAATTTCGATTTTCAAAAGAAATCTACTTTTTATTTATTTATTTATTTTTTTCATATGTTTTAGTCCCTAATTACTATCCAAAAATCTCCTCCTGTCAACAATAATATGTATCAATACCTTCACACATCGTACCCAATTTTGCAAATCCAAGAAAAAAAACATTGCTTTCTTTTTACGTAAATATTCTATACACGAAAGAAGTACCTGACACTTATTCATTATGCCATAAAAGAAGTAAAAACTATTTTACATATGTACATATGCTTACTATTGTTTATATACTAACCGAAGTACCTGCGTAAGCAATATCCAACTACCTATTATTATTATTATTAAGTACAATCGTTGTACACTGGAGAAAACATTATGTAAAGTATATGTCCACATAAATAATAAGTTATAGTTGTTCTATAAGCCACGGAAACCAGAAAGAGGATTCGCTCTTGGCTTCCCTCTTCAATCTCTGTCCCCCCCTCCGCTGGCTTCAAACCCTTGCTAACACATTTGCAAAAAAAAAGAGGGTTCTCCCCGAACAATGGAGGTCGGAGAAAAACGGCGCACGAAAACCAGTCTGTGCATTTGCATAAAAAAAAAAACTACTTTTCTCTCCTTTTACTGCTCTGCGAACCTGGAGGGAAGAAAGAGGATGATGGCCCCAAATTCGCCTGCCTCTCCGGTGCGATTTTTTTTTTCTCAAAGCCCAGAGAAACGAAAACAAAACTGCATCGCAATTTTGAATACTGAGCTCGCTCTATCCGAAATACAGTTCTGTAAACGCCAACCCTACTCATTCCTCGCCGTAATAATAAATGATAATTGTTTTTAATCTAATAAAATGTAGTTTTTTTCTCACAGCACTCAGAAGCAGATGTCTGTCTATACGTCTAAGAATGTACAAGAAATTTTTCTTTATTATTATTTTATATGCTGTATATATATATATATATATATATATATATATATATATATATATATATATGTCATCTAAACATATTTTACCTATATATTATTAATAGTGCATTCATTATTACATTTTTTTTTTTTTTGAAAGGCCCCCAACTATTTGTAAAATTTTGTCTATATATACACTTATTATTATTATTATATACATATATTTTTTTTATTTTCTTACAATACTGTTAAAATAGGTGAGGAGGAAAAAACCAATAGTCTACAAAAACTCCGAATTTCTAGAATATAAATTTATAAATACCTACTTAATAGAGAATAAAAAAGAAAAACAACGACTGAATGTTAATTCTTTGTATAAATTATTCTTCTTGAGTATTCTCTGTGCTAGTTTGAGGCAAATTAATTTTAACTTTTGGTTGCCAGAAATGGCTTATGTGGCGCTTAATTTTCTTAGCATGGGGTTCAATCATATGTTGAACCAAATAATTATTGTTTCTAAAAATCCTTACAACTTCATAAGGCCCTTCCCATGTTGATTCCAAAGCCCCCGGTTTTATAACTTTTTTTAGATAAACCTGATCGCTATGCTGTAATGTTTTGACTTTTTCAAAATCTTTGTTGACGTATTCACTCATAACGCGTTCCTGGTTGGCCAAGGACAGTTTTTGTATCTCTTTCATGTGTTTGATACGCTGTTTCACATAAGCTTGGGTGCATTTTTCATCGGAAGTATTCAGCGCTGTAAAATGATTCGATACCTCCCGTGCAAAAAAAAAGCATTGCAGGCGTGTACCCTGTGGCCCGATTTATTGAGGTGTTGTAAGCCAATTTATAAAACGGTAAACGAATATCCCACTCTGCCGTTTTGTCACACATACTTTTTAAAGATGACTTTAACAATTTGTGACTCGTCTCCACAATTCCATTTGAATTCGGTTTGTAACAGCTTGTAAAATGTCTCTCTATGTTCAGTGCTTTTAAATACTGGCAATAAACGTCACTCCTAAAATAGGGCCCGTTATCCGTCGTAATTGATTTAGGTATCCCGAAAGAGCTAAAATAGTTATTTAGAGCATTCAAAATTGTCTGCGCTTCTACTCCACGTAGAGGTATGGCATCTAGGTACCTCGACGTCGAATCAATTATAGTTAGAATGAAGGAGTTTTTTTTAAATGTCGTATGCAATTTGCCTACTATATCACAATGTAGGGCTGTCCCTATTGGGGCATCCTTAATAACCTTTTGAATAGGTACTTTAATAGCTTGGTGTTGCTTATTTTTGTTGCATGGGATACAACTTGTACAATAGCTCCTTATATCTTTGTACATCCTATACCAAAAGAAACGAGACTTTACAGTTTCGTATGTTTTCGGGAACCCGAAATGACTTTTATGCGCCTCTTGTATAATTTCACAAACCAAACTATTAGGAGCGATGAGGAGTTGTTTGTCCTTATATTTCTGTTTTAAAATTAGTGCATTATTCTCATTTAATTCAAATTTTCGAGTAATTTTGTTTTGTTTATTATTTTCTATCTTCTTAATGATTATGCTAAGTTTTGCGTCTTTACGTTGCTCGACTTTCACATTCTCTTCCGAGAGATTAACATTTACTTTGAACAAATTATTATGAATTTTGGTTTGAGCCGAAATATTATTTATGTTGCGAGAGATGCAATCTGCCGGATTTTTCACACCCTCAATAAATTCAATTGAGTAATCAAAATCACTAAGCCTCATCAGCCATCTAGCGACAATGTCACTTTGATGTTCCAATTTTAAAGGGTGAGTGAGAGCTTTTGAATCAGTGAGTACTGTAAACTTCCGTCCTAGCAGGATATTTTTAAAATATTGAACAGCATCGTGGATTGCCAAAAGTTCATATTTAATGCTAGGGTATCTCTTCTCAGACTCTTTTAGCTTTCTCCCATAAAACTCTATTGGAATATGTTCCTCGCCTTCCTTCTGTGTTAAGACCGCAGACAAGGCGACTTTTGAAGCGTCCGTGATAAGAAAAAATTCCTTTTCGAAATTTGGGGGTTTTAATGTAGGATTGTCAATAATTGCTTTCTGAATGGCACAGAATGCTGCTTCTGTTTTGTCCGTCCATCTAAACTTAACTTTGTCTTTCGTAAGCTCGATCAAGGGGTCAACAATGTCAGAGTAGTGATGAATTAACGTTCTGAAATAATTAGAAAGACCCAAAAGCGACTTAACTCCTTTTTTGTTCTTCGGTCTAGCTAATTTCTGTATTTTCTCCACATTTTTGGTTGATGGGGAGTACCCATTCTGATTAACCTTAAACCCCAAGAATTCAATTTCTTCTTTACAAACCTGCATTTTGCTGGGTTCTATCGTTAAATTATTCTCTATGAGTGCCTGTAAAACTTCTTTTAATAGCTGAGTCATACGTTCAACGGAATTCGCGGAAACAATGACATCGTCAATAAAATATCCGACTTCCTCCTTGTTAAAATGTCCCAATACTTTATCCATTAATTCGGCGAAAATTGTGGGACTTAATTTTAAACCGAAATTTAGCCTTACTGGGGCGTATTTTCCGTCTTCTGTAATGAAAGCCAATTTATCTCTATCTTCCGGGCGTAAATTTATTTGAAAAAAAGCACTATGCAAGTCTAACACAGTGTAAAATTTTTTTCCGCTTATTTTTTGTAAAAGTTCTTTGATATCCGGTATAGCATATGGGTATGCCTCTAAGATTTCGTTTAGCAAACGATAATCCACCGCCATCCTATATTTAGGTTTTTGTTTATCTAAAGACTTCTTTTTTACAAACAATACCGGGAAAGCATAATGAGAATTACTTTTTTCGATAATATTCGCTTCCAGTAAATTTTTTTATTTCCTCTTGTGCATATTCTCGCACCGTATGAGGAGTCTTATAGGGCTTACACTGTATAGGGTAGTCGTGATGTAAATTTATCTTTGGGACGACCAGAGAAGAACTACCCAAAGTTTTATACGATTTTGAGAAAGCCTGGGCGTGTTCTATTAGTACGGTTTCCATCTGTAATTTTATCTCCTCGGATAAATGAGCTAAATCAAAATCCTCTTTACTAAGTTCTGCCTCTCTAAGACTGCGTACTTCCTCGATGGTCAGGTTGTTTACCTGGTATAACGAACCCTGTTCCACATCGTCTAACTCCTTTCCCGACTTTGCATCGAATTGTGTAGTAATTCTACCCAAATTTGCATTTGCCTGTATGACTACTTTTTTATCTGATACATTCTTTAAAATTATATTTATTGTTTTACTCTTCGTTACCTGGTGTATTGAGTCTTCGCATGTAAATCCCCTTTTTATTCTATCTGGCTCGAATAAGATATCATTTTCTGGTTCTAACTCTTCCGAAAAAGTTAAGGTGACAATTTTTTCGCCCCCCGGTGGTAAAAATACTCTTCTCGTTGCTCTAGCGACAATCAACTTATTTTCCTTAGTTTTTTTTCTACCATTGTCCATATTATTTTTTTGCTGTTTATTGTTTTTCTGCGTGCTCGAGGCGTTTATCTGGCACCCCTTTTCCTCGTCTTCTTCCTCATCTATTGTAATTGTAGTGTTTTTTATTCTTAAACAATTTTGTTTTAAATCAAGCACCATCCTATTATTTTTTAAAAAATCGTAACCGAGTAGCATGTTGTAATTTCCGCTAAAATTGTTACTCGTGACATAAAATGTACCCGAAGTAAATACATTATTTAGTTTGAATGATATTTTAATACACTGTTTAAATGGAATATTTACTCCATTAAAAGATCTTATACGAATTCTATTTCCTAAAAATTTCATTTTAACCTGTTTTTCTTTTAAAATATCAAATAAATCACATGAAATTAGAGACACCGCTCCGCCGCTGTCCAAAAGACCCTCTACATTAACCCCTTCGATTTTAAATTTAATAATAGGAAGGTTATTACTATCTGCGCCCTTTACGCTAGCAATCACTCGCGTATCCGGGGATCTCTTACGGGGCTTTTCGACCTCTCTCTCGCTATCTACAGACCCCCTTTTCCATTTCCCGGGTGAAAACCTTTCTTTTGATATTTTCCATTTTTCCGATAATTATTTCCTGCATTACTGCTCCCCTCATTTCTTCTGTTTTGTTGACTTTCGTAATTTTGGGTGTTAGGGAAATTTGTATTCTGAACTTGAAAATTCCCCCCAAAATTCGGGTAATTAGCGCCCGTACGTTGAACAAAATTATTCTGAGGTGAGAAACCATTATAAGGATAAGGATTTGTAGTAAATTGAGGCCCTGGAGCCGGTGGCAGCGAATGAAATGTGGAATTAGGATTATAATTTGGCATGAAGCCATACCCTTGAAAATTATCCGTAAAATTTGAAGGGTGAGCCCCCGGAAAATCTACCTGTTTGAACTTAGGAAAATTCGTTCGAAAATTCTGTTTATACTCAGATTGCTTAGAAAATTTATATCGACAATTTTGTGTCGTGTGGTTGCTGCGTTTGCAGATCTCACAGTACTTGTCTTTAACAAAAGTACTTTTTTCGACTTTATTTCGTTGCGCTAACTTTAAACTTTCCAATTCTAACTGCAACTTAGCCATACTCTCGGCTTGCAATTGATTTTGCTTAATTAGGCTTTGACACAACTCCGCGGTCCCATCCTTACTTACGTTGTTTACCTCTGCAAAATTTGTAGAGTTAATTGCGGCTTCCATAATTAACGCTGCTTCCGTTGCCTCAGAGAAAGATTTTACCGCACGCTTTCGAATTTCAAAAGAAATATCGGTTTTGACTGCATCCATAAACTTATGCAATTTCATAAGTTCGAAAAGTTTTTTCGCGTCATTCTTATTTGATAATCCAGAAATTTCAAAAAACTTCGCTGCTTCTATATTAAAACGAAGAATAAAATCACTTATCGACTCCGTTGGACCCTGTTTTAATTTTGAAAAATTCTCGTGGGCTTCACCAAAGGAAAGTTTTGAGCCGAAAGCATTCAGAAGTTTTTCTTTAAATTTTTCATAATTAGTTTCGGTATGTAGCTCCGCATCTGATATTAGTTTCTCGCGAGCTAAGCCGGTTAGTTTAGATTTTAGGATAATTAATTTGGCTTCCACAGGAATTGCTGCTTGTACAGCCGCTTCATCAAATTGAGTAACGTAGAAATTTATATCATTTTCCCGTTTTGCATCAAAAGCGGGGATACAATTTAGTAAATTGTCCATTTTAGGGGTATTATTATCCGTATTTAGAACTTGAGAATTTTGAAGTCGTGTTCTTGCTTTATACAAAAAACTGTTAAACTCCGTAGAAGAACGCTTATTTCTCTTAAATTTGCTACCCATAAAATTTGTACACAAAATTTATATTGATCAAATTTCCAGGTTTTACGCATATAAATAGCTTCTACAAATTTCAAGAAATACAAATACACAAAATACTTATGATACCGAAAAAATCTTTCATAGTAGTAATTTCACTTTTGCACCTAGCAATCTGTACTACAGAAATATTATTTAGAATAATATATAAATACAGAAATATTACCTAAATTATTTGTTTTGTGTGCCAAGCACTACATTACACTACCTGTTTTATTATTTGTCATTTCCTTTACTATTTGTAAAAACACTTGTAAACAGAAATTATTATTATTTTTTTTTTTCAAAATAGCATAATTACCCTCAATTTGTAGTACTGCGATCACAAACTTATCTATTTACTTAACATATTTTATTTATGAAAAATATATATATGTATATAAGTATCATTTGTACTACTCAGTAATTTTCAATAAATATTGTCATGACTGTGGAACTATGTGCCAGCTATACTTGACATAGAAAATGAGAGAAATTGTCCTTAAAAAAAAAATTATTTAATTTATTTATTTATGTTAAAAAAAAACTAAAATCAAGAATTTTAGACATCGAGTAGATAAAATAATAGTTAAATTTTGAAACATATAAAAAAAAATTACTTTAAATACAGTATTAAAATTATAATCTCAGAATATTCATAATAATAATAATAATCATAATACTAGTAATAATAATAATAGAAAAAAAAACCCGTATTGTAACCATAAAATTAATGAAAATAATAACCTAGGCTTTAAAGTTGGCAAAGGTCACGTCACCATACAATTCCCGGGGCTAATGCTGGTAAGTTCTGGGCCTCCTAATTGGAGATGGTTACTAATGCCCAATTACATAAACTCCCTACATTAGTTAAAGGAAGCACGGGTTAATACTTCTTCCGGAAACGCTGGGTGTTGGATTATCAGGTTAAAGGTGTGATCGTGGCTTCTGGACGTCGGTGAAAATTTATAATGATCCCATAAAAGTTACCCATATTATTGAATTAAATTAACTACTCTAGTAAAAAAAAAAAAGATCAGATTATTACGTTGTGATTATTTACGCCGCCCTACGTCTTATGAAGCCGGACTAGATAAAGTATATAAATCCCTAACCTCTCATAAATTATAAACTAGTCCTCCTGATAAACCAACTAAAATTAATAAACAATTAAATTAAAGAAAAAGAAGAAAAACACTACTCGATGACATATGAGTGTTAACCCATATAAATTAAATACAAAGAGTTAAAAGTAAACGAAAAAACATTTATTTACATATCTATTTACAAAGACATAAAAAATAAAAAAAACAAACATCCCTAACAGAATGTTAAATTTTAAGTATAAAAAATAAGATGAAACAATTGAATACTCATTAAAAGAGTTAGTGAGTCTTTTTCCGACTCGCACTACCGCACTTACGTGCATTAATTATATTTCAGAGAAGGAACAATTTCTCTACATTTACTAAAGTACCTCTACCAGTATTTATTTATCATTATACACATTCAATATGAGGGAATAGTAAATTACAGATACCTGTACCTTCAGAGTACTTTTGGTCTGCATTGTTAGCAATAATCTACCTCCACGGGATAGGCAAAGATCATCTGTTAGGTCATTCTTTTGTCTTTTGTCGCCACTACACCATTTTTGGAACTATCTTCGTTTTTACACACTATCAACACTCTACTCTTTCTTTTTAGATGTTACTTCCTCGGACAGGACGTCAGGTTCTGGTCCTCTTCCAGATTTTCTCTTGGGGCTCACTTTTTCTTTTCCCTCGTCACTCGGCCGTCTATTGGCTCCAGTGGTTTTGTAAAGACGTCTCCCCCCTCATCTCTTATTGGTTTTCGCTAAATGTTATTCAGGACCACCTAGATGGGGTCCTAAATTGTAAATTTGCTATGCACTTCCAAACAGCTATAAATTTTTCAGCTCGTAAATTTTTTTCTCCGTAAAAGATGTCCTTGTTAGATCGCAGACCAGTGTCTCCGAAGGTAATAAAACTACTCTGGGTGGTCGTTTCTATTTTCCCATACGAAAAAGAAACTATGTACACTAATAAAATAAATACTCCACAGAAATTCCTGGTTATACAATATATATACATAAAAAATACATATTAAAAAAATAAAATTATATAAAATAAATAGTCCACAGAAATTCCTGGTTATACAATATATATACATGAAAAATACCTATTAAAATAATAAAAGTAAACTAATTTAGTCAGAAATTGGGAGGTGGCTCATATCTGACCACCACGAACTTTATAATGCATAATACATGCATAAACGCGTTTATGGTTTGATTTTCCTTTCAACAATATGAACATGCTTTTTGTATTTATTTCGATTTCAGCAGATACATATATCATTAATGTTTATTAAATATTTATCAGTATCTGTACAAAACGAGGAAAGAATGTTAAATAAAAAATAAATGCATGACCTAAACCCATAGCTGCCAACATTTACGCTTTTTTCCTTACTACTTAAATGTGTTGGTAAATTTTGACTTATTTTTTATTCAATTTTAACGGTAACAAAAAAATTGTAAAAATTGGCGGATCTGCATTAACGGACATCTGAAATAATTTCTCAAGATACGAAATAATTTATTTCACAAACAATATATCTTTAATAACTCACACCACAAATAATTTACGAAATATAGTACTACTAATTCCTTATGATCTGAATTATTCGTTCTGGCTAACGCAAAATTGGTATATTCGTAGGAATGTGCAACTGTTTGAACAGTTGTAGTAAGAAATTTTGTAGAACCATCCCCGTTTATCTGCAGGGTTTTCTCTCGGGATGCCCAAAAGCATAATTGTCAAACTTCATATTTTTTAATCAATTTCTACAAAAATTTTGTAAAAATAAGGAAGGGGAAGCAAAAACATAGTCGCCAATCTTGGGGGATTTTTTAATGCATTGCCTCCGGAAACTTTGTAAAAAGGTATGTTTCTTATATATATGTGGTTCTTAAATTAATTCTAATTAAAATAATAAGAAACTTCGATTTTTAATAAATTTCTGCTAGTAATTGAATTGAAAAATACGAAGGTGTGCGTATGCTCGGAAGATTCATCCTGCCCATCACAAGTTTGTTATATATGTTTTTGGTCGTAAAAGACTCACAAACATAATTCGAAACAATTTTATTAGTCTTAAGGGAATACATATTTTCCCTTCGATGTGTTTTAACAGAATGGATTTGAATATTAAATTTCTCCTCTAAATTTTTCCGGGAAATTGTTATTTGCGAAATTTAGTGACGTTAAAAGTTTGATAGCAAATAGGGGAATTTTGCCAGTTTTTGGTCATATTGGTGTAGGTACAGCGCCTAGAATACATAGTGTGGAAAACAGTTTTACCGTTTTTAATTCAAAATTTTCGGATTCAAACCAGAAATTCTGAAACACTTTTTACTTTAAGAAGTCACGACATATCTGCCATGAGGTAACAAAAAGAACATTATAGGGAATTTCTGGTGTGAATGTGAAATTTCGGAATCTAAAAAAATCCAAACTCATAATGCTTTAAAAAGTGCTAAAAAATTGTAGCCAATAAAAGTGCAACGATGCGGTACAATAATAGGGCGATAGCAGCGACATCTGCTTTAAAAACAAATTTTTTTCTAGAAAAAGTAACCATTTCACTAGTGACAACATGAACATAATTTCTGTTAATAAAATCTTCTTGTAAGTGTATATTTCAGAAGTAACTTAATTTGAAGTTAGTTTTTTATCATATCGGGGAATTACCGTAATTTCCGGCGTATAATCCGCAGCTCAAAGAGTCGTTTTTCGACCCAGAAATATTATTTTATAAAATGTAACTTAAAAGATCGCTGTAAATATTTAACTACAATTATTGAATAAAATTTCTGGGTCGAAAAACGACTCTTTGAGCTGCGGATTATACGCCGGAAATTACGGTAATCTTCTCCACTTTTCTAGCAGAGATTCATCCTTTGGTATGCTAAATAGGTATAATTTCTAGTTTGCTGTCTTGTATCGAGTACTGCAACCAGGCACAAAAGAATGCGTATCACGTTTCTTGGCCATGATTAGTATGATTCATATTTTCAAAGCTTATGAAAATCACTACCCAAGTCAAAGAAAATAGGGTATAATTTAATTATTTAGAATATTTACCACCAGCTGAAACGTTTTCTCAGTTCGATTATTATACAATGTTTGCGTTGAAAAGAGCTAGCAGACAGTGGCGTAGCCAGAGAGGGGGGGGGTCCAAATGCTCCGGAAACCAGTAATATTATAAAGTTTTATTTTCGTCTTCAATATCGCAGAAAATTCTCCGATTAGATAAGGCAAAAATATTTTTATAAAATTAGCGGTATCAAAACCATCTGGACCTCCACCCTGTCTACGGCTAGAAGATGTCGCTGCTATTGACCTGTTATCCTTTCAGAATCGTTCTACATTTATCAGATTAAATTATTTTGTACTATTTTGTAGCCGTTTTCCACACTATGTATTCTAGGCGCTGTAACAGATTTATCCGTGAAAGGCTTAGAGATATAATGGCCTGCTTTCTCATCTTTGTGTAGTGTTGCCAGCCCGCTACTTTTTTTTAAAAATTCAGATTCCTTGATTGCCACCACTTTTTTTTTAATAGTATAATTCTCTTTGCGTTCTCCTTATTTAATATGTCATTAAATAAGGCGAATATTACTCTTTAAAAAAACTGGTGGCAATCAAGCAATCTGAACAAAAAAATGGAGTGTACTGGCAACACTGACTTTGTGCAAGAAGAATCCTGAAAACCTTAGAAATAAGTACAGATCTATCGCAGTTTACTTCATTTATTTGACTTATTTATGTTCTACAGATGATTGATAATTTGGATATGAATGGTTAACTAAATTGAAAAAAAATCTGTAACTTAATTTAATCTGGTCTTCGTAATCTCAGTTCCTGGATATGAGGTATGAAATAAAAACGAGAAAAAATACAACAGCAACACAAGCAGAGATATAAATGAATTTAATATATAAACTATGATTTCTGAATGACAAATTTTGTGAAAAATTACTAATTAAAAAGATAAGCATTATTTACAATAAATAATATTCTAATTGCCCATAAAAGTTTATTACTAATAATTAGACATGTGTTTTCCATAAGTTTCATACATGGGCTCCTTTCTTTACCAATTTGAAATAATTGTGTTAAAATTAATCTAGTGTAATCACGTATCCAGCGTTTACTGGAGTTCCATTGCCTGCGATCTATTCTGTTGAGCTGATTAAAATATCAGACCAGATGCTAAGATCAATAAGGTTAACTGGATGAATTATGCCCTCCAGATTCGACCGGGATAGCTCAGTTGGTAGAGCGTGGCGGCTTCAGCCAAGAGATCCCAGGTTCGAATCTTGGCCCGGGCATTTTTCGTCCAGTTGGAAAATCACAACTCATATGATTTCTTTACCAATTTGAAATAATTGTGTTAAAATTAATCTAGTGTGATCACGTATCCAGCGTTTACTGGAGTTCCATTACCTGCGATTTATTCTGTTGAGCTGATTAAAATATCAGACCAGATGCTAAGATCAATAAGGTTAACTGGATGAATTATGCCCTCCAGATTCGACAGGGATAGCTCAGATGGTAGAGCTTGGCGGCTTCAGCCAAGAGATCCCAGGTTCGAATCTTGGCCCGGACATTTTTCGTCCAGTTGGAAAATTACAACTCATATAATTTCTTTACCAATTTGAAATAATTGCGTTAAAATTAATCTAGTGTACTCACGTATCCAGCGTTTACTGGCGTTCCATTACCTGCGATCTATTCTGTTGAGCTGATTAAAATATCAGACCAGATGCTAAGATCAATAAGGTTAACTGGATGAATTATGTCCTCCAGATTTGACCGGGATAGCACAGTTGGTAGAGCGTGTCGGCTTCAGCCAAGAGATCCCAGGTTCGAATCTTGGCCGGGACATTTTTCGTCCAGTTGGAAAATTACAACTCATATGATTTCTTTACCAATTTGAAATAATTGTGTTAAAATTAATCTAGTGTAATCACGTATTCAGCGTTTACTGGAGTTCCATTACCTGCGATCTATTCTGTTGAGCTGATTAAAATATCAGACCAGATGCTAAGATCAATAAGGTTAACTGGATGAATTATGCCCTCCAGATTCGACAGGGATAGCTCAGATGGTAGAACGTGTCGGCTTCAGCCAAGAGATCCCAGGTTCGAATCTTTGCCGGGACATTTTTCGTCCAGTTGGAAAATTACAACTCATATGATTTCTTTACCAATTTGAAATAATTGTGTTAAAATTAATCTATAGAAATTAATAATTAATGATAGAATTTTCCTGTACGAATTGATTTTCCCAACCGGCGCAATCTTTCTGGACAACCCAATACTTTTTTTATTTAGTACGCGTAATTTCCGGCGTATAACCCGCGGATCAAACAATCGTGTTTAGACCCAGAAATTTTATTTTAGAATAGAAGTCAAATATTTTCAGAGATCTAGGAAGTTGCATTTTATAAAATAAAATTTCTGGGTTGAAACATGATTGTTCGATCCGCGGATTATACGCCGGAAATTACGGTATCTACAAAATTTCTTCAAGTTCGGTTCCAGCTATCCCAGTGACTGATTATCGCTTCGGCAAATTTCCCTCTTAATTTTTAATGGAACTTTTTGCGTTAATTGTACGCATTAATCCTGGAGGCCTTCTTTCATAAAAAGAGTGAAATTTTTTATTTTTTTATTACTGGTTGATATTTTTTGGTGGTAATCAGACCCTGGTTGTTCTTAGTTGCAGACTCATGAGATTTATATAAAAATTTTAAATTTCAAATTTTTTAGTTGAATCTGTTTGATAAATTCATAAATATTTTATTTGTGTTTCAAGAAATTTTGTGCGAAAAATATATAAAAAAATACGACTGAAAAAGTGTCTTTAAAATATAATTCTTATTACTTAATAATTGTTTTATAGAAAATACTTAGCTTTTCACGTCTATTAAGAAATGAAATTAAATATAAAATATCATAAATTTCTTAATCAATTAGATTGAAATTACAATTCTGAATTCTTTCAATATGCAACAATTCGCATATTTCAATAAGTTACAAGTGATGCATTATCCTAAAACCTCTAATGAAAGTTAAAGTTTCGTCATTATTTAATAAATACGTAACCATTGAAATGAAAATGGCATAATTCATTTAATCATCTAAAAATCCATCGTCGGAAAATAGAAGGAACAATTTATTTTATTAGGAAATGTTTTCAAACCCTAAATCATCAGAAAATTATATTAATAAAATTAATTATCCCAACAGTAATATATTGTGACAGTTATATTTACAATCTACATTACTCATTCTATGATTGTAACAGATGTTAAAGTACGTCAGTTATTTCCTTCACGAAGTTAAAGCAGAAACAAAGTTTATCCATTCTTGCGTGAAAAACCACTTAAAATGAGGAAGGAGACAAATGTAGCAGATGTAAGAATTATTAAATATCGGAATATTTCATAGCGTCCACTATTTCTGCTATATTTTAAAACTGCAGAAGGAGAATAAAATATAACCGTAATAATTGCATTATGATTTCCTGTATCAGTAATTACTTTTGTTATAAAAGATAATTTTCTGTTATTTTATATTTAAATTGAATTGAACTGCGTGGGTAGTGATACAATTTTCCTTTAATACATTTTTCTTTAATTCCTAGTTACTAGTCAAAGAGGAATGAATATTTTTCTAGATTAATTCATATGTTTGCGCCACTCTGGAGCCTGACGGCGCAGCTTTCTTTTATACCTTAGGAGGCTGTTTACATTTGGTGCAATAATAATTTTTAAAAGTAATGTTTTAACAAAATATGTTAATTTATAGTTAATTTTATATACATAAATTTCAAATAATTTAATTTATTTTTTTCCAAATTCAGATAAATTTACAATTTTGCACAGAAATCTGGCAGACCTTAATTCTTAATCTAAGAACTGAAATTTTAGTTAGTCTATATCTATCATTGTTGCAGATTTAGCGGATATTTTATTCAGAAACCTACCATTATTTCCAAATAGTGATATTCAATTTATTGATTGTCAGATTAACGAAGGCGAATACTATTATTCGGAAATAGTGGAATATTTTTTAATAGAAAACCGCTAAATTGGCAACACTGGTAGCTTATTAAATTCCTTATAACAGTATATTATTCTAACATTTTTCTGTGTAAAAACTAAACTTTTTCAAAACTTTCAAAATTACACAGAACTATGCCAATTTCAACAAACAAAATACAGAACTAAAAAAAAAATCTTTACTTTAAATGCGATTGCAAATCAAACAATTTGAAAAATTAATCTTAAATTTTAGTTCATTTAGCAGAAAATGATCATAAGAGATGCGATTGAAATGAAATTCAAATGCGTCCCATAAGATATGCAGTATACGTTAAATTTTATCTAAACAATCTTTAAAATTATCACTTCCTTCAAATTTTGATATAATATGAATTATTAATAAACAATGTGCGCACGCTTCTTAAAATTCTCAAGGAGTATGGTACCACAATTGTAAATTAAAAATTTTCTATTTAATATTTAAATTGCAGAATTTATAACCATCTTATTGAATAGTGGAATTTGTAATAGTTTTCTGCGATTAAATAAGGTGAAATTTTGTGTTTGAAAATTGAGACAGAAATATATGCACTCTAATATACCTAATAATATTTATATCATAATGCTAAAAGCGTAAAATATTTTGTCTAGAATTTACATATAAAATGCGCCCCTAACGTAGACAGTTTCTTAAAAAATGACTGTTTCAGCATAACTCAATATATTAGGTATACTTTCAGTAGTTCAGTAAACATCATAATAAAGTCTTGAACGCACGTGTAAAATGGTAATCTTGTATTTACATACATTCAAGTAATCTACATATAAAAAAGACATTTTATTACCGATAACAATTTTTTTAAATATTTAAATTCCTATTAATTCCGACAATTTTGTATGAAATCTGGGTATGAAATTTCACAATTGACTAAAATATTAAAACAGTTTGATTTATCTTTGTCTTCTGTTAGCCGTCATATTTATTTCGGTCGTCTCATTTCCGTTCAAAAAGAACTGGTAAGCAATAACGCACATATTTCTGGTTTCTCCGATAGGTTTGTAATAAATTATTACAAACCTATGGGAGAAGGCATTATATTACTAATAATGTCATGCACATTTCACCAAAACTGAATTTGGTTTGAATGTACTCAATTCAAATTTTAACATTACTTCTTATCTAACGGTCATTTTACCCCTACGTGAATCACGTCGGGTTTGGAATCTATTTTTATACCAATACATTTGTCTTGGCTATATTGTCTCATCAAAATTACATTCATTAATGTACTAGTTGCGGCCGCGAGAGCCCACGCGTTCCTGGCCAACGAAAATTTATTGTCTGATGCTCGTATTTTGCTAGTTATTGCTCTGGCACCATCTCATGTGTCATTTTCATTTCTACGTTCATTTTAAATAAAAGCATAGTCAAGAATCAAATGTGATTTATTTTTCTACAAAAAAACGACATTTCTCTCCAGTAAAAATGCTTTCGGATCTGGGATCTTTCAACTATATGAATTTTGCATTTTAGACGGCCAAGCGTCTTCTCCAGAGGCGTAGCGTCAAGGGGGGGCACGGGTGACTTTACTACCAGTATTTTTATATTCTATATTTGGCCTTATTTATTTCATACCGTTCAAAGATTAAATAAGGCTAAATGTAGTATATAATTATACTGGTAGTAAAATGATCGTGCCCCCCCCCCCCCTGACGCTACGCCACTGGTCTTCTCAGAATACAAAATATACCAAAGAATGTTTCTCTTCAAATTTAAAGATTATAGAGATAAAGTGCGCTGATTTGTTTTAGAGTTTTTATATTTTTTTGCTCCAAAAATGTAAAACAATCAAAGAAGTCAAATAAAATGTCAAAATTGTATGTTACCACTTGAAAAATAAAAGTTGGTACAAATTTTAATATGTAGACAGCCCCAATGCTTTATTTGTGCATAGCATTTAACCCATTTTCATCATTAGCGCGTATATATGCGTGTATTTGATGAATTTCTTTTTTATTCAGAAATTTCGAATTCATAGTAGGAATTGTCAATAGTACTTTTTGCTTTATTTAATGACAGACGTTTCGTGATTACTTTAAGTAAAAATTCTTCTTGCTGGATTTCGGGTATAAATTCATTCAAAATTTCCAAATACAAAAGAAATTCCGGAAATGCAGGCATATATACGCTAATAATGCAAAATGCTTAATAGTAGACATTTATCCAATAGCTAATATTTTTAAATTCAGATTGTTTGATTCCCACCAGTTTATTAAAATATTGTTATTGTCTTTATTCTCGCATTATTTAATCTGTCAAAAAATAAGGCGGATATTTCTATTTAAAAAAAGTGGTGGAAATCAAGCAATCTGTATTTTAAAAAAATAGCTTCAGTACAAAAAAAAGGCCAAATATAAGGTAAGTAAAATTGTTATTTCTTAAATTTTTATTCATCCTAAAAACTTTAAATTAAAAAAAAATGCATTATTTCTGTTACTAATTAACTCAAAATTTTATGAATAACAAACTTAAAATTTGGCAATAAAAAAATCGACGATTTTTGAAGAAATTTCCAAACATTACACGACAGTTAAGGGGTTAAAATACTAAAGATTTATGTTACCTTACATGAAATTTTAAGAATAAACTCAAACATTAAGAATATCGATTAAATTGCATTTGAAAATAAATTTCTTTTTTGCTCATAAATTACATAATGATAACTGTCGACCTGTGCGGTTTTTCGTTACAACTAAAATTTAATAGAAATTTTTGTCTTATTTAATTATTAAAACTCATTAGATTTCGGAGATTATATTAGACAAAATTTACTTTTAAATTTTAGTGGTAAGAAAAAATCGTACAAGTTCGCAGCTGTGCATAATACTCTCATTCTTACAATTTAGAAGTATGAATAAAATAAAAATATTATCTACCTTTCGTACAGAGTTTTTAAAAAATCGACACTGGTTTCATATTTCGACAAATATTCTTCAGTTTTTATCTCTACAAATTCTATTATATAATTTTCGTTTTATTAAAATGTCTCATCATTCCTTTTTAAAAAATATCGTGGCATTTAAGCCACAGTTTTCTACTGAAAAGTTACGTATGAGCATAATTTTATTACATTATAATAATCTAAATGCGTCTTTTTATTTAAAAACAAAAATATTAAAGTGTAGACTTTTTTTCTAAATAAGAACAATTAGAATATATTATAATGAACCAAACGCGGTTATAAAAGTCTTTGATGATTGTTTTTTGTTTATTTATTAAAACCTCATACACTAGGCGAGAATCCACCTGACATTTTACGTTAGGATTCAATTTGTGCATGACGCATTTTTATATTCATCTGACCCAGTCTTTTGTTTCTTAATATCTGACGCAACTCATCCAAGAGGACCTATCCAAATTAGCTCTTTGCACGACATTCGAAAATTTGCTGTAATAACTGGGAGGAAACTAAATCTATCTAATGTCCGTAATTTGATGTAATTCATCTTTCATGAAAATAATGGGTAAAGAAAGTGGCCAACCTGTAATTGTCTTAGGGCGTATTCACCTTAAAGTGACATTTCAATTAGGTAGGAGTTGGTTGGAAATTAATGGATTCTATGAAATGTCAAAAGCTTGTTACGAACATTAGGGGAATATTTAAAATTTATGGATAATGAAACAATTACCACAGCACAGAATGCAAACTATGATAACTATTAAATTAGGGTAAGCGGAGAGAATTGGGGGGACTGAGGGTAGTTTAACACTAGTGTTTGTTTGGTTTATATATATATATATAAAAGTAACAATTACCACAGCACAGAATGCAAACATGATAATTATTAAGTTAGGGTAAGCTGAGAGAATTCGGGGGAAGGGGGACTGAGTATAGTTGGGCACGAGTTTTTGTTTTGTTTTCTATAACCTACTATCTTGTTCAGATCAACTACAAACAATAGGGGTAGCTACATGCATTATCTACCGCTCCTATTTTTTCAGCTTCGTATCTGAAACCTGAGATGTAATAAAAAACTTCCTTGTCCATATCGTTTTCATAGTTTTGAAAGTGTCTAAAGAACTTTGTTCGCCTAACCTTTTAAATATTGGTGCTTTTTTTTTAACTTGTACAAAATATTTAGTTTTCGCCCATAAAATGAAAGATGAGACACCTAAGTGCATGTGTACCATGATTCTTTTTTTTTCATGACCTTCAAAGAGATTTTTCGGGAGTAGTGAGGGTGTGAAAAAGTTGTTGCTACACAATTGCTTTTCCGGCCGTATTTCATCCAAGAACTCAAATAAAGTGTCAAAAGTGGGTGTTACCATTTCCAAATTGAAGTTAGTACAATTTTTAAAATGTAGATGACCCCTTTTTCAATAAATGCATTCTTATTCTGAAAGAAAATATTATTTCGAGTCTAATGACACCATTTTTGTGATTTTATTGCAATCTGGGAATATAGGAAGGTATATCTTTTTTCTTCTACAGACTGTACACAAAAGTGCAAATACCCTTTTTTTTTTACAGTAATATTTGCTTTATTTAATCACAGAGTTCTGTAATTAAATAAGGCAAGTAATACAACATGAATAATACAACAGTGGTATTCAGAATCCGTAACTCGTGAAGCCATTGGATACATATTGATTTAACCCATTCGGGACCATAGGTGCACCCTCAAAAAGAGCATACAGAATTTGTTTTATCGACAATAAATTAAGGGGGTGTTAGCGCCCCGTTCCCCTCTTTATAATTAATCAATTAGCCACCCCAAAAAAATCCAGAAAGCGCCTTATCAGAATGAACCTATATACTAAATATGAATCAAATCGGATAATTCTGCATAAAAAACCCATTTAACTAAATTAAGGGGGGAATAGCCCCCGTTTCCCCTTTATATTTAACTAATGAACCCCTAAAACTAATCAGGGAAGTGCCTTATCACAATAAACCTATATACAAAATTTGAAGCAAATCGGATAATTCTGCATGAAAAACCCATTTATCTAAATTAAGAGGGGGGATTAGCCCCAGTTCTCCCACTTTATACTTAACCAATGAACCCCCAAAACTAATTAGGGAAGCGCATTATCACAATGAACCTATATACACAGTTTTAACCCTTTCCGGCACAGACAAATTCTGTTCGTAAAATGCGAAATTATTGACTGACACCGGAATTTAAAAAGGACTTTTTGAGAAAATAGGAACTCCTTATTTTAAGCTTTCATTGTTGAAGCAAAATTTTATTAAAATATTCCTGGTGTCGAATGCAAGTTTGTAATTAAAATTAGGTGTGCCCGGAGTGGGACCACTGTGCCGGAAAGGGTTAAGCAAATCCGTTAATTCTGCATGAAAACCCCATTTATCTAAATGATGGGGAGGATTAGCCCCAGTTCCCCTCCTTTATAGTTAACCAATGAACCCCAAAATTAATCAGAGAAGCGCCTTATCAGAATGAACCATCATACAAAATGTGAAGCAAATCGGATAATTCTGCAAGAAAAACCCATTTATCTAAATTAAAGAGGGGATTACCCCTCCCCTTTATACTTAATCAATGAACCCCGAAAACTAATCAGGGAAGCGCCTTATCACAATAAACCTATCAACAAAATTTGAAGCAAAACGGTTATTTCTATCAAGAGTTATCGCGTTACGTACAAACATACACACATACGTACGTACATACAGAACCGACGCACAGTGGGGCGTTTTGATGATCTAGGTGTACAAAATTCATTTTTTCGATTCTCTCGGAATTTAACAAGACCGCGTATACTGGTAGATGAATGTCTCTTTTGTCGAAATCCGTACGAGTTTTGTCGTTAAAATTCGATGTGTAGATTAACTACGTCCGTAAAGAAGGCAGTTGATTTGAGAGAGTTTCAACAATTGCACTATTTTTCTGTAAGTTCGAAAACAAGTCGTGACTTTTCTATTTTATTTGAAAGCAGGAGTTTACAGGACATATGTCAAATATTTGTCACAAGATTTAGCCAATTGTTGTTTGAAAATAAGCGCCATCTTGTTTTCAAACTTCATCTTGACTTTTAATAAATTATTAAGCATTATTAAGAAATAAGCATTTTTTTAAATCAAAGTGCCATTCCTAAAGTATTGGAAACTTAAAAAAGTTCCTGCGAATGTTTGCGAATCATTAAGGTATATTAACTTGAAGTGTGTGTATGAGTGTTTAATTCAAATCTTGCAAGTCAATTTTAAACATTTTTAATGATCCGATTGAGCTGAAACTTTGAATACATGTGTAGTTTCAATGACAATACAATATTATGATATAAATAAATAATAATAATATAAATAATAATATTAATAATAATAATAATAATAATAATAATAATAATAATAATAATTAAATAAGCCAAATATTTATCACTGTTTGATTATTTTATTACTGATACATTCAAAAACTCTAAACTTTAACGCAATAATTTTGTCCACCTAGATCCTCGAAACGCCCCACTGTGCGACGGCCACATTAGCTCCTAGGCTTTGATATCCTGTGAATTAAAAACTATCGGTATAGCAATCTGTTTTGCAACGATTAATAATCAAATTAACATTAGAAATTTCAAACTTTAAACCTGCATAAATCCTCATCTACTTGACCAAATTAATTCCCTGTTTGGTATCCGAAAATAAAATTTGCCGAAAAATTGAAATAATGCGTCAAAATTTGGTGTTAGTATTGAAATGCTTAAGTTTGTTACAATTTCAGTATGTAGATGACACTATGCAAAATTTATGTATACCATTAATTAGAAAACATTATTACTAATTAATTTGTACCAATAACATTTTTAAAAGAGGATTTGCAGCAATTAGTAGGGGTCCCAGGTCTGTGCAATAAATGTACAGTCGTTGAACAGAAAGTACGCACCGTATTTACGGCGCCTAGAATACATAGTGCGGTAAACGGTTTTACCGTTTTTTAATTCAAAATTTTCGAATTCAAACCGGAAATCCTGAAATAAGAATTTTTACTTTAAAAAGTCACGAAATATATGCATTAAGTAACGAAAACAACATTAAAGGGAATTTCTGGTATGAATGCGAAATTTCGGAATTAAAAAAAAGCCAAACTGGTAATGCTTTGAAAAGTGCTAAAACACTGTAGCCGAAAAACGTGCAACGCCGCGGTACAATAATTGGATGATCGCAGCGACATCTGCTTTAAAAATAGATTTACCCCTAACAAAAGTAACCGTTTCACTATTGACAACATGAACATAATTTCTGTTAGTAAAATCTTCTTGTAAGTGTATATTTCAGATGTAACTGATTTTGAAGTTAGTTTTTTATCATATCAGGGAATTAATCTTTATCACTCTTCTAGCAGAGATTCATCCTTTGGTATGCTAAATAAGGATAGTTTCTAGTTTGCTGTCTTGTGTGGAGTACTGCAACTAGACACAAAAGAATGCGCATCCCGTTTTTTGACCATGATCAATATATATGAATAATATCATTCATATTTCCAAAGCTTAGGAAAATCACTATCCAAGTCAAAGGAAATAGGGTATAATTTAATTATTTAAAATATTTACCCCTAGCTGAAACGTTTTCTCAGTTCGATTCTTATACAATGTTTGCGTTGAAAAGAGCTATCAGATAGTGGCGTAGCCAGAGAGAGGAGTCCAAATGCTCTGAAAACCTGTAATGCACTATATTGCCAAAGGTGACCGGTGACTTGAGATTTTAGACGTTTTGTTAACTATATAGAAAAATACATGAGGAATTAACTTACATAAAAAGACTACTCTAATATCGCGAAAAATTTCAGCGATATTGGTTAATTGGTGAGCAGCATTTCAGTTATTTTCTACAGAATATTTTAATAATATGCTTTCTTTATAAATAATTCTTAAGAATCTTGTTCCCTTTATGTATAATCTTAATAAATTTAATTTTCTAAATTTACGTTTCTCTGATGGACCTTTATTCTGATAGAATCACTCCCTTTTAATTACAAGAAATTTTGAATTATGAAACATAATATTTAGCAAATATATTATATTTTAAAGCATTTTACATCTGCATTTTACATTAGTGAAATACTGGATAAATTCATTAAACTTTCCTTTGAAAGAATATTAAAACTGTATTATGTAAAAACGTTAGTATTATCGATGATTTTACTAGAGTAAAAAATTAAATTACTGAAAAAAAAGAAATACTAATTTATTTTAAGGCAATTAATAAATGTTTGCTTTCGTGAAAAGCTGGTGTTTATATTATTTACTGAAATAAGATTCAAATATGAGAATAAACAAGACGATTTAAATTGAAAGTAAAATAGTACTGTGAAAATATTTATATTCTGGGAGGATATTTCGTTAATTTATTAAAAACAATAACGTATTCCTTTTAAATTTGCATATTTGTTACAAACCTAAGAGGAGAAAGATAAGATTTTAAGCATCAGTACGTACAGTTTTATTTTTTTTAAACATTGTTTATTTCATTTTCAATCGCTACGTTTTACAAATATTTAAAATCCCTCAAAGAATATCGAAAATTTTCCTACATTCAATTTCGTATTCATATTTATGTAAATAAAATGAGCAAAAGTTTCGCTCTCCCTTTTACATTATAAAAGCTGATTGCTACGCCTACTAGAATTCTACAGTGCGTTGTATCTTTTAACGATTTAACTAATTTACATCGGAAGAGCATATGCGCGTCCGTCTTAGGCATTTCTTTTTTATTCAAAAATTCCGAAAACCTACCAGATATTCCGAAAGAAGAATTTGTATTATTTGTAATCACGAAACGTCTAACCTTAAGTAAGGCAAAATTTACTATTCAGAATAACTGGTGGGATTTCGGAATTTCTGAATCCCTCAAATGCAGGCTTCGGTTCAGATGGGTTAACTATTTTCGTATTTGTTTATTGGGTACTCTGATGCAAGGAAATTATTACTGAGAAACAAAAGAAGGTTCAATATCATGGTGTCTAAAAAAATCCTGATATTGACACAAAAATTAAGGACATTTTAGAAGTAATTTTTTACGCAACATCTGTATATACGGATACGGACATTACAGGAAGTATGATCCTGTCCAAAGTATAGTCGGTGTAAAAAAAATAAAGATACAGGGTGTTTCACGAAGGACCCCTAACTTTGAAAATAAATATTTCGGAAACGGTGATAGATAGAAGTATGAAACCAGTGGCATGTTTATTAAAAAAACGTAAACATCTAATACAGAAACCGCAAAACTTTAGTAACAAATTGAGCCGATAGATGGTGCTGAAGGTGGCATAACCATAAGTAGGCTGTGTCGTATCAAAAGCTATTCAAAATTGCCCTTTTCACCAACACACATGTCGCAAAAAAAAGAATGAAATTGTCAATGACCCTCTGTAGTATGTCACCGGAAATCAACACACAAGCTTGACAAATAGCCTCCTCCAGCTCGTCGAGCGTTAAAGGATTGTTGCCCAACCGTGGTGATGTTGCAACCCTGTAACCTTCTTAAAATTTAGTGGTGACAGTCGGCCCATTTTTAAAAGTAATGAAAAATGCAATTTTTCACATTCAATAGTTTGACATGGTCCCGAAGATATCATCGCTACCATGTCAAACTATCGAATGTGAAAAAATACATTTTTCATTACTTTTAAAAATGGGCCGATTGTCCCCACTAAATTTTATTAGAATTCTTCGCCTGATAAAAATACTAATTAATTTACTGCGAAGAACAGTGTTACCAGTTTGGCCTCCTTTTTCCTTCAGATATGCCGAATTCATACCGGAAATTTTGAGAGAATTTTTTTTACTTTATGTAATCACGAAATAGGCTGTCATTATATAAAACAAATATTTCTATTTTAAATTTCTGGTATGGATTCGAAATTTCTGAATGGAAAAGGAAGCCAAACTGGCAACCCTGAAACCCTATTAAAATTTAGTGGTGACAATCGGCTCATTTTTAAAAGTAATGACAAATGTATTTTTTCACATTCGATAGTTTGACGTGGTAGTGACATGTGAAAAAGAGGGTTGCAGGGTTACAAAATCACCAGGGTTGCCAGTTTGTCCTTCTTTTCCATTCAGAAATGTTGAATCAATACCAGAAATTTAAAATAGACTTTTTTCTTTATATAATGACAACCTATCTCATAATTACTCAAAGTAAAAATTTTTCTCTCAAAATTTTCGGACTGAATTCGGCATCTCTGAATGAAAAAGAAGGACAAACTGGCAACACTGTTCTTCAGAGAAATTTTATTATTTTTTTTTTCTAGGCGAAGAATTCTAATAAAATTTAGTGGTTGTTAAAGTGGTAGTTACTTTAGTGTTTTTAAAAGTAATGAAAAATGCATTTTTTCATATTCGATAGTTTGACATGGTAGCGACGATATTTTCCCTTTTTAAAAATATTTTAAGTAGATATTTTCTGTTTTGATACAGATAGTTATGTAACTTTTACTATTTTTTTAAATACTTCCTATCATTATAAATAACATCCAAATATTAACTTAACATTTACGTTAAATCCTTTTCTATACGTTTTTAGCGAGTAGAGAATATCTTTTTAAAGTAAATAGAAATTTCAGTCAAATTTTAAATCAACAAACGTTTAAAATGCTAAAAAAAAGTTTTAAAAATATAAAATACGTAACTGATTTTGAAATGCACCATAAGATATATTTTTTGTGAACGAAAAACCAAGTCTCCCTTTCGAAAAGTTCTGAATAAATCTTTACTTCAAAAAACGTATCCTGAAGACGAATATTCACTGGCTTTTAAGGGCTTGGAATCGAAATTAAACAAACTTCTATAATATAGTAAATAAAATGCCAAAAATTATTTTAAAAAATAAGACTTTTAAATGGAATTTTACTCTTACAATATACTTTAAATTGGAAATAATTGAAAATAATATAGAAGAAAAAACCCTCATGAGTTTAAGTAGGAAAAATAAATTTATCATCGCGTTAACAAAACGAGTTTTTGTCTTTTTTTATCATTATTCAATTTTTATTCAATTATTAAATAAAATGATGTTGTTAATTCTGCAATGATGAGCAGTTTAATTACTTTAAAAGATTAAATTGAAAGAAAATAAATAAAATAAAAATACTACAGGTTGAATTAGCAGTCATTTTAAAGTTAAATTTATGAGTCAATTTGTATAATTTACTTTATAACAAAGTGCTACAAGCTTCACTTTTGATTGATAGGGCACTTCTGATCAAAGGGAGTTAATGCTTGCATAAAAATGTATATCTCAGTTGAGAATAAAATTACGATCGTTTATTCAACCAAAAGAAAAAAAGACTTCAACATTAAGACTTATATAAGAATTTAGTTGCCTTGTTGAATTTTGACTTGTTGTTTAGTTAAATTTTAGTTTACTTGAATTTAGTTGGAATATAAACAACGTGCAACAGAAAGTAAATTTTGATGTTGTGTACTAAGAAAAAAAGTCTGGATGAATTTATCTGAATGTTTACAGGCGAAATTTTTGACGTTTACAACAAATAAATTCCCAATCTATATTGTATATTAAAAACACCTGTGCATCAGTAACGCTTATGTCTTAAAAATGGTGGCAAAAATCTGAAAAATCGCTTTCACTTTAATTGCATAAATATCCGCTTCTAAATAGCAGGGCTCTCACTCGGTCCGTTTTTTGAACACCACTTTTTTTTAAGAAAAATTTTCTTTATAAATTTTGTAGACACTAACTTCGAGGCACGTTTTAGTTGCATTTGTTGCAAATACTTACCACAATTTTCTTTCTAAAAAAATACTGGTTTTCAAAAAACGGACACGTGGGAGTCCTGAAATAGTCCATAATTTTCATTTCTACATCATCATGCAGAACAAAAAATGTACTTAACCCGGGAGAAATCGCGCATATCTAGGGTATGAATAGTTTTTACTTTGTCACCAATAAATACAAACAATAATTCTCAACATTTTTAGTCAGTGACAACTGTTACAAATTGTAGGATAAAATACGCTAAAGATTACTTTTCGAAAAATAGTGGTGATAATTGTAAAATCCGTACGCACTCGGGGTATGTCATACCCCATGCGACTTCTCCCGGGTTAATTCACTATAAGCTGAACTGTAACTTGAAACTTTAACTTCATTCAATGCTTTTTGTTTAACAACATTTATCAACAATTCTCAAGCATGATTTTTTCTAAATCTATCTCAACTATATACATTTTATTGCTACAATAATTTAAGGTGCCATTTGCATAAATAACCATGCAATATTCAGAGACTGTTATCGCAAAAAAATTCAAATACTATTTAATTAATTTAATTAAAAAAATTATAAATTTAATAAACTGAAAAATTATTTTAGAAATTTAGTAAATAAAATAAAAGTTACGCTATTCAACAGCCATTATGTATCTGATTTGTAATAACAAAATTGTATGTATTTTTGCATGTAGAATCTGAATCTGCTATTAGAAATTTTATATCACGTCAGGGTTTTACAAAATTTTAGAATGTAATTTTTACATACATGGTGAAATATAAATTATAATTTACATTTTGTGATCAAATAATGAGTAAATGAATGACTATGTAGGTTAAAACCTTTATCACCTTCAGGCATTGTCATCAAGAATGACATCATCCTATTTTGAAAAATAACATTGTTAATATTAACATTTTGGTTATTGTGTAACAGTTTCGTGCTCGTATTAGTTCATAGTTTTTGTTAAGTAATCAAGAAAACATTTTTACTGATGAATATTATGTTCTGTTTGTATATCAATTTTTGTCATTATTGGTCAAGTTTTGTCATTATTTGTAACGGTACTTCTGAAATTAACGGTTTAGGAATTAGCTATTTATCAACAAAGAAAACGAACACCCTGAATATTGTACAATTTTGAATACTCAACTTTTATCAAGCAGAATTCTGTAACAAATAACTAATAATACTTCTTGTTCTTTATAATAAAATTGCATTAAAATAATTTTGAAAATATAATCTTATGTTTTAACAAAAAATAAAACGTCCCCGTTATTTAAAGCACTTTCCGACTGAATACAAAAGGTTGTTTTTAAGTGGAAATTTATTCCATTTTCCTCAAGCCATATCTACCCCTAAACATGAAATGTTCTTTACACGTTTAAAAATAAACACTTTCTAAGCATAAATTTAAAAAAAAATAGTTTAGAAGAACAATTCTCTTTTGGAAGAAGATTTCAGTGTAATCATCGAAGTGAAATAAAGAATAGAAATTATGTTATTTCCAAAAGACATTATTTCAAAGATGAAAAAATACTCATTCAGATTCCTTTTATCTGGATTATTTTAATATTTTGAATTACATACGGCATTTTGGTAATGTTGCAGCAATAAGATAAAAGAAATTTGTATTTGTTATTCGTTGAAATATATTTTGAACATTTGTGCATGCATTTGAAAATATTTTAGACAGGATATTTTATTGATGAATAATTACATTTTGTGAATTATGTTTATATAAAAGAAGTACAGGGGTGTCAAAGAGGATACCCAAACTTTAATAATTCATTAACTACAATAAATATTAACAGGAAATAAGTGACATGTTTATAAGTTAGTTGATACATTTTGTATACAGTAATTTAAAAAAAAAAAAAACATTAACATGTCTGGAAACAAGTAGTGCTGCACTGTCTTAATCTGAAAGATTTCTCATATTACTTCAAAATTTCAAAATACAAACCACACTTCAATAGCTGAACAGTATGAGAAGTAAAATCTGAATGACCTTTCACCTAATGACACTGAATGTAGTAGATCTTTGTACGTTATTTTATTCATTTTTACAGGATGAGAAAGTGCAACGCCATCTATTGACTAAAATAGGAACTAATTTTTTTTAATGAAAAAAAGGCTTTGTAAAAACTGGGCACCAATGAGCCGATTGCCACCACTAAATTGTTAGTATTCCTCGCCTAATAAGAATACTAATAAAATTTAGACGAATTTTACTAATAAAATGTAGGCGAAGAATACTAATAATATTTAGTGGTGACAATCGGTCCATTGGAGCCTAGTACACCCCTGCCGAAAAAAATTTCTTGTGTACCTTATAACCATATAGTTTATTCCATCTTTACATTTATAAAAGTTAATGAATTATTGAAGTTTAAAGTTTGGGTTTTCTTTTAAGCTCATACTGCAGCTTTGTATATAGTTTATAGTTTGCACCGTATTTATATGAACTGAAATTAATTATCGCTAAGAAAAACCATGCTGTATTTAACTTTTATTTGTCAAAAATTCTTCTATTCTGTTAATTGTTTCCTTTTAACTCGAAATTTATTTCAGTATAATTCCAGTCTTTATCAATGAATGAACACATTACAGTCTGTCTATGGATAAAAATCCTTAGAAACTTGAAATTCTATGACTTTTTTTAGATGTCAAATGATTGTACTAGTACTATTTTCCCTGTGTTAATATAATTTGTATACTTTTATGCGATTCTGTAAAGCTCGACTTATCATAACATTTTTACCTAATAATAAATTTTGATATTACTAGTTCAACAAAGTTTTTTGTCCTTGTACAATTTCCAAGCATCTAACGTTACATATCACAATAAAAATTATTTTTAACCAGATTTTAATATTTCAATTAGTATAAGTTAGTGACTCCACCTTTATGTTTGTTCTTCAATTTATATACTTAGCTTAAAAAAATTAAAGATAGAAGTTACTTTTTTTCTTTAAATTTTAGAAATCACTAGACTGTCCGATATAAAATTGCATGGTTCAGATGTAGCCGTTGCTGCTCTCTAAACTAAAGATATGTGGATTTAATTCAATGATACTTAACAATAGTTAAGTGGAAATGATGTTAAACAAAGCTCATACTTATTAATGTTCTTTATAGACTGTCAAATCTAAATCAGATGTGTGGTGACGTTTAATTTGAAGCGAATCTCGTTGGTTTAAGATAAATATAGGTTTAATTGAATTAGGAAGGAAATGCATGAAAGTATATGTTTAAAATAATGTCTACTCAGAAATGATATTATTAACTGGAGATTGAAACTACATAGAAAAAAATCTTATTTTTTCTCCATATAATGAGTAAAGAATACAACTTCGAGAGCAATTAATTATCGGTTCTCTTCGTCAGGTGATTAGTTGCACAGATTTGTTATCCCGACAACGAGAAAATTTTCCGTTGTCGGTTTCGCAATTTTCTGCTACTAATCACCTGATGAAGCAGTTTTCCCGTTGTCGGGTTAACGATTCTCTGCTACTAATGACCTAAGTTTTTTGCCGTTGTTGGGGTAACAACTCTCTGTTACCAATCACCTGATGAAGAAAGCCGATAATCCCGTTACCGGGTTATCACTTAACTAAGCTGTTTTCCTGTTGTCGGGTTAACAACTCTCTGTTACTATTCATCTGACGAAGAGCGCCGATATTCCCATTGTTGAGTTACAACTCTTTGCTACTAATCACATTATAAAGAGAGCCGATAATCCCGTTTTCGGGGTTACAACTCTGCTACTAACCACCTGATGAAGAGAACCGGTAATTAATTGCTCTAGAAACTATAGTCGTGTTCTCCACTCATTATATGGAGAAAAAGAAGATATTGTTCTATATAGTGTCTACAGTTATTAGGAAATATCGTCTACTGTAGACGTTTTAATTTCTTCCTTGGACTTGTCAGAATAAATGACACTAATATATTTATTACCACATAATATTACGTCTGATAAATTGTTACAGATACGTTTGTGTTGAATAAACTAAAAATCATAATCATCTGGAATATACTCAGTACCGTAATTTCCGGCGTATAAGCCGCAGCTCAAAGAGTCGTTTTTCGACCCAGAAATATTATTTTATAAAATGTAACTTAAAAGATCGCTGTAAATATTTAACTACAATTATTGAATAAAATTTCTGGGTCGAAAAACGACTCTTTGAGCTGCGGCTTATACGCCGGAAATTACGGTATTTAAAATTACCGTATATACTCGTGTATAAGCCGATCCCAAAATTCCTGATGAAAACATGTTTAATACCAGTATTTTACAATAATGTTCTTCGTCTTATATAATTCACAATTAAATGAGATAAAGCAGGGCGTAGAAAATTATTCTGAATTACTGGTGTTAAAGTTGTTTGCATCTCGGTTTTGGGGGTCGGCTTATACACGAGTATATACGGTAGTAATAAACTTTGATATTTTGCAATATTAAAAAAAAAATAATTTCTGTAAAAGGCTTGATTCATTTTAATATGCATATTTAATTATTAAATTTATGTTACTTCTCTTAATGTAACATAAAAATAAACGATTAGAAAATGAAAATCTGACATCATATTTTACGTTTTAATAAATATCTTTCAATTTTTAAATTCTGTAGCTTATTTTATGCCTATTTCTCTAGAGTTTTTAACTTTTATCAGATATTTAAAAATCATACTTTATCTTAGTTATTCTCTATGCACCACATAGTATTTTCCTTTTCTCTGGTTATTATAACTTTTCGCATATTGATAGTAATGTAATACTTGAAGAGCTTATTGGATAAACATGTTATGCTTACATTTTCTCAAAAATGTTTTTATTTTATGGATGAAGGTGTTATGGAGTATTTTATCATATCGTAACGCTAAAATACTAGGATATTAACCCTTAATTGCATAGTGATGTAAATTTCCATCACTTTTTATTAAACTTTTAATAAATAAATCAACTTCTTCACCACTATACTTATATAGAAATATTAATCCAGTAAATTTCCCGTGAACTATGTTGCTGAACAAAGTTAAAAATCTATCTTAAAATTTCTGGTGTCTAATATTTAAGATATGTATAAAAAAACACAATGGTAAAAGAAAAATTCATGCAAAGAAGGGTTAATTAGTCTTCAAGATGAGGCATTATTTATTAACCCATTTGTATCAGTACATATATACGTGCAAGTCAGGAAATTACTTTTTATTCAGAAATTCGGAATCCATACCAAAAGGTCTGAAAGAAGAATTTTTACTTGTGTAATCACGAAACGTCTCAAATTAAATAAAACAAAAATCACATTTCAGGATTTCTGGTACAGAATCGAAATTTCTGAATAAAAAGGAAATTCATTTTATGCGCGCATATATCGTCGCCACCATGTCAAACTATCGAACGTGAAAAGAGGCATTTTTATTATTTTTAAAAATGGACTGATTTTCACCACTAAATTTTATTAGAATTCTTCGCCTAGTAAAAATACTAACAAAATTTTTGCAAAGAACAGGGTTACCCGTCTGGCTTTCTTATTTAGTCAGCGATGTCAAATTCATACCGGAAATTTTCCTAGAAACATTTTTACTTTAAATGATCGTGAAATATCAGGCATTAAATAAAGCAAAAATTTCTCTTTAAAATGTCTGGTAGGAATTCGGCATGTCTGAATGAAAAAGGATGCCAAATTGGCAACCCTGGTGAGGAACACTATTAAAGTTTAGTGGTGACAATCAGCCCATTTATAAAAGTAATGAAAATGGTATTTTTTCACATTCGATAGTTTGACATGGTAATGACGATATGCGCTAAAGATCAGTGGCATAGCGTCAGGGGATATTGCATCATTTTATTACCAATAATATTATACACTAAATTCGGCCTTATTTAATCTTTGAACGTTAGACGATTAAATAAGATAAAATTTAATATATAATAATACTGGTAGTAAAGTGATGCAGTATCACCTGACGCTACGCCACTGATAATGATGCAAATGGGTTAATAATTAACATTTTAGTATTTAATAATTTAAATGATATTGACCCTTCTAGGACCAGGTTTAAAATTTAGAGGAGCGTTTTAAGTTTTGTATGATTTAAACAAGATATTTAATTCATTACATTTAGCTTCTTCCTATGAAATATTTAACGTATTTATTAAGTTTAAATTTAAAAAATCTTCTGGTTCGAAACATAATAAAAAGAAAAGTGCCCAGTTAAACTGGTGGCATTGAGCTCACAGGCTATTCACATCAATTGTATATTATACTCTTATTTCAAAGAATAATAACCCCTCGAAAAATAAAGAAATTTACAATAAATTAAGGGGAATTAGCCCCTGTCTCCCCCCCCCCTTATACTTAACGAATGAACTCCCAAAACTAATCAGGAAAGCGCCTTATCACAATGAACCTATATAAACATTTTGAAGCGAATCGGATATTTCTACCAAGAGTTATCGCGTTACGTACATGCACAACCTGCGGGCACATTAGCTCTCAGGCTTTGATAGCCTGTGAGCTAAAAAAACTTTTTAACAAAAGCAATGGGGTTGATAAAGACCCCAATAGTACTAGGAGGTTTGATAATCGTTGTTATTTTAAAAATAAAAGTTAATAAACTTTCCTGGCAGAGTACAGTACTACTTGTTAGAATATTAGTTCTATGTTACCAAAGAGTAAACAAATCAATAAAATTTACAACAAAACTCTTTCACTTTAAATTTCTCTAAATTTAATATTAAAGTGTAAAATCTTCTTCCTTTAAGCTCTTCATTTAATTATCATATCTCCTAGTAGCATTATATGATTCAACAGATTCAATGTCATCTTTTACATGGAAAGTTTCATTGTACTTCCTGTATTTCATTATTTAAGAAAAATGACTAAATATTTTTCATTTAAATATTACTATCTGCCATTATTAAGGACTGAGAATTTTATAACTGAAACATTTTCTACCCGAATTGCATTAAAACGCAGTCATTTAAACGGAATGAACAAAATATTCCTCTGGTATACATTTTAAAGTATTTCATTGATTTTACAAACTATAACAATTCAAACAATAAAAATTGCTCGCGCATAGCGTTTTAGTTTCAATTCTTTCGCAATAAATATACTTAAACTGATTTACCCAATAAAAATATATTACATTATAGACTACATTTTGACGATAATTGAAATGTGAATTTAAAAAAAAAATCCAGAAGTTTAGCAAGTATGGTATTAATATTTATTTGGTGTTGTTGTTTTTAAATCTGAAATTAAAGTAACGGATTCTAGTTTTGAAACTATCCCTAAAGTTAGATCGCTTTTTAATATTGAATATCTCAGGAAATATTCATAGAAACGTCTTGAAAATTTATCTTTAAGCTAATTTTAGTTTCTAGATTCATATTCCGGTGTCAAATTACAAGTTAAATTAAAAAAAAATGATGTATTTTCCATTAACCCCTTAATCGTCGTGCCCGAGATATTCACGGGCAGTGTAGGCTACGCCTGTTTTATTCAGATTGTTTCATTCCCACCAGTTTTTTAAAATAGTATAATTGGCTTTATTCTCGCATTATTTTATCTGCCTATTAAATAAACCGAATATTTCTACTTAAAAAAACTGGTGGTAATCAAGCAATCTGAATTATTAAAAAGTAGCTTACACTTAAAGAGCGCGACGATTAAGGGGTTAAATGCACTGCTGGTGGTCGTTGTAGTGTTAAACGCAATTGGTGTTTGGAATGATTGAAATATGTTCCCTTTTTACATACACTTTAAAAGTATATTGATCAACACTACACATATTGAGAATTTTATTCAAGTTTTACAAAAAATATTCTACACAAGAATATTTATTTAAAGCTATTTAACTTTTTTATTTAACATATTTCTGTGTTATTTATATTTTATTTATTTTATCATGAAATATCTCGTTCGAATATATATTTTCTTTTGGTACTGGTCAAATCGCCGGTTTAACAATTTTTTGACCGGTTTAACAATTTAATGACCAGTATGACACTTTTTTTTCTTGTGGTAGATTTCGCGTGAAAATATTCGTGTATACCTATCAGCACAAAAACCCTTAACGGGTTAAAAGTGGTGACGCAGCACTTTCTTTTGGCTCTAAGAATTTTAAATATGGGTCTTAAAAGTAATGATATCAAATTTGAGTAACGCTATGTTAATATATTTTTTTAAATCATCATTTTCTTTTTAGTTTTATTGATATTCACAGGTGCAATTATTATCTTAACATGAAAATATATATAAAATTTATTCGCAGATGCTTTTTCATTCATATCTCTCATGAGATCAAAATATGGGTTTTAAAAGTAATGATATCAAAATTTGAGTGACATCTTGACGTGAATTTAATAGGATTGTTTTAAAATTCAATTTAAATTATTTTTCGTTTGTCTTCTAAAGTATATTTACACATACAAACAATACTTTTAATTTTTCAATACACTGTTAAATATATTACTTTCACTGAGACTATATTATGTATTGAAATGTATTTATTTCAATAAACTGATTTATCATTTGTGCCACACTATCCAAAATCATAAGTAAAATTTATGTAAATGATTATTTTGCGTCATAGTATCCAAACAAAGGGAAATTTATGCAAATGGATAATATGACGCAAAATAATCATTTACATAAATTTTACTTATGATTTTGGATAGCATGGCACAAAAGATAAATCAGTTTATTGAAATAAATACATTTCAATACATAATATAGGCTCAGTGAAAGTAATTTAACAGTGTATTGAAAAATTAAAAGTATTGTTTGTATGTGTAAATATACTTTAGAAGACAAGCGAAAATTAATTTAAATTGAATTTTAAAACAATCCTATTAAATTCGCGTCAAGGTGTCACTCAAATTTTGTTTTGATTTCTTTTAAAACCCATATTTTAAATTCATGAGAAATGTGAATAAAAAAGCATCAGCGAATAAATTTTATATATTTTTTCATGTTAAGATAATAATTGCGCTTGTGAATATCAATAAAACTAAAAAGAAACTGATGATTTAAAAATAATTATTAACACAGCGTCACTCAAATTTGATATCATTACTTTTAAGACCCATATTTAAAATTCTTAGAGCCAAAAGAAAGTGCAGTGACACAACTTTTAACCCGTTAAGGGTTTTTGTACTGATATTATTACTTTTGTGCGGTTATTGGTGAAAATTTCATTCAGTCGAAATTAAGCATAGGGTATAAATTTATTAGAATATAACTTGCTGGCTACGCCCGCTAGCGGGCCTTTAATTTACATCGGGGCCTCGAATCTGAATGCACCCACTGCATAATCCCTTAATTTGCGCATCGAATAGTATAAACCTCTAACCGAACGAACCTCCGGCTCGGGTCCTCGCTGCCTGCGGCACCGTATAGCTGTCGTGCTGCGCACGCGCTGCATAGCATGACTAAGTGGTCACAGAGCTTTCCAACGATATATCACAAGAGGGGTGTGTGCAAAATTTAGAAAAGTACCCTCCTTGGGTGGGGCAAAATGGACACTGGAGATGCATAATATGATTAAGCGGTCACATACCTTTCCTACGATATATCGCATGAGGGATATCGGCAAAATTTATAAAAGTTCCCCCCATGGGGAACAAAGTGGGGGATGGACACCGGATATGCATAATATGATTAAGCGGTCACAGACCTTACCAACGATATGTCACATGAGGGGTATCGGAAAAATTTAGAAAAGTGCCCCCTTGGGGTGACAAAGTGGGGGATGGACACCGGAGATGCATAATATGATTAAGCGGTCACAGACCTTTCCAACGATATATAACATGAGAGGTGTGTGCAAAATTTAAAAAAGTACCTGCCTTGGGGGGCAAAGTGGGGGGATGGACACAGGAGATGTATAATATGATTAAACGGTCACAGACCTTTCCAACGATAAATCCATTGAAGGATATCAGCTAAAATTAGAAAGTACCCCCTTGGGGGGCAAATTGGTGGGATGGACACCGGAGATGCATAATATGATAAAGTGGTCACAGACCTTTCCAACGATATATCACATGAGGGGTGTATGTAAAATTTTAAAAAGTAACCTCCTTGGGGAGGAATAGGGGGATGGACACCGCAGATGCATAATATGATTAAGTGGTCACAGATGTTTCCAACGATATATCACATGAGGGGGTATCAGCAAAATTTAGAAAGTACCCCCATTGGGGGGCAAAGTGGGGGATGGCCACCGGAGATGTATAGTATGATTAAACGGTCACAGACCTTTCCAACAGGAAGTCCTAAGAGTTGTTGGGTAAAAAATCTAGTGAACTGGACAATTTTTAAGGGAGATATAGTAGAGGGCCCAAAAGGGGCCAGCTGATAGTTTATAGCAGGGTCCTAACTGGAATGCAGAAATAGGGGAATAACTAAATGCAGAAAAGGCCCCAAAATAAAGGTGAAAATAAGGAATTTCGCTAAGTAGCCACTGGCTGGTAGGTTGATTTTTTTAGTAGCCAAATGACACATATGACACTGATATACACTTATAACACTGAATATTTAATTGAAAAAAAGTATATTGGGTTTACAGTAAACAAGTAATTTATTTACTAAATAAAAATATTTTAATTTATATTGTTTTGAATAAATTTAAGATACTAATTTTCAATCCATTTTAAATTTTAAAATAAGTTAACAGCAAAGTTATACACGATACGCTAACTATGTAAGTCCTACTAAGCTTAGTGCCCCCCTCCCTACATAAATACCTAAGCTAGCTTAGGTATTTGTGTAGCTAACCTCATAAGTACCCTTTTAAAAAATATATTTGTCTAGAATTAAGATCTAACAATAATAAAATAGGTATGTTTATACACTAAATGACAAGTCACAACATGATATACATTAGATATGCAGAACCTGTGGCCCGCGGATCAAATGTGACAAACATCTCCAGAAATTCAGGAATTGTGTATTTCGCCAATCAGTCTCGAGAAAATATTGCAAATTTCGTCATTTGGCAGCGTAAAAATCATGAATTTCGTTGATCGGGTGTGTAAAAATCATGAATTTTGTCGATGGGGTGTTTAAAAATCATTAATTTCATCAATCGAGTACAGAAAAAACATGAATTTTCTCGATCGGGGGAGGGGGATTATAAATTTTTGTCAAACGAGCACATAAAAGTCATGAATTTCGTTTATCAGGCGCATAAAAATCACAAATTTCGTCAAACGGGCACATAAAAATCAAGAAATTCCTCGATCTGCACATAAAAATCATTAATTTCGTCAAATTGCCACATAAAAATCATGAATTTCGTCGATTAGGTGCATAAAACTCATGAATTTTGTAGAACAGGCGCGTAAAAATAACGAATTCGTCAAATGAGTGCAATAAAAATCACAAATTCGTCAAGTGGGCGCGTAAAAATGACAAATTAATCAAGTAGGCGCATAAAAATCACAAATTTCATCAAACGGGTGCATAAAAATCATTAATTTCGTCGATCGGGCACGAAAAAATCATGAATTTCGTTGATCGTGTGTTTAAAAATCATGAATTTCATTGATCGGTTGAGTAAAAATTATGAATTTTGGCGATCGAATGTGTAAAAATCATGAGTTTCATCAATCGAGCACAAAAAAACAATAATTTTGTCGATCAGGGTTGGGGGGATCATAAATTTTGTGGAACGGTCACGTAAAAATCATGAATTTCGTTTATCGATTGCATAAAAGTCACAAATTTCGTCAAATAGGCGCATAAAAACCAAGAAATTAAAAAAAACATAGATATGTGTACGCATGTGTATATATACGTATGTAAACGTAGATAGAGTATGTGTGTATATATATACATGTATATATATCACTGGCGCCCGGCTAACCGAAAAGTGCCCAACTTTTGTTAAAATTTCAATTGGTATTAATCTAAAATTAAACAGCCCAAATAAATATGTTAATAAAAATATATTTTCAACCAACAAAAGTAGAATCCCTGATGAAATGCCAAAGAAAATTTTCTCTTTCCTTATAGGAAAGTGGCCGCTGGCAGACAATTTTTGGTACTTTTCGGTTAGCCGGGCGCCAGTGATATATGTACATATATAAATTCATATGTATATACATATATATATATGTGTGTATGGTGTATGTATATATATGTATACTTTTCTTTTGATTTAGTAATCTAATCAACTAAATCCTCAGATGTAATTTTTTTTTTTTTAATCTTCATTTATTTCTTTAATTTACATTGTGCATAATGTGTGGATTTTTAAAAGTTGATTGTGAATCTGTTAAGTGGGGATAAAATTAAATTTTGGTAAAATATGTGGAGAACAATTATTTTGGTGCTTAATGTTTTAGATGTAGGCACAATTGGGGTCGCTTATGAAATTAGCACTTGAGATAGCATAATAATATTGTGAAAGTGTCTTCTAAAATAGTGGAATTCGCCGATTGACTGCGGAAATTAGCGCGAAATTTGTTAATATTTTAAGTTTTCTTTTTTAAAATACTGTGATTAAACATCCAATGTAAGATTTCACTTTTAAAATTTTAATTTTCAGTTTCGGTGTCTGCACATAAGTTTTTCATGCTTAATTTAACACGATTTTTTGCAATATAATTCAATCGCAATCATTACTCGTGGGTGAATACCCACCACCATAATATCACATCAATACCAACACCAAAATAATAGTTCTCCACATATTTCACACAAATTTAATTGATCGCCCTTTTTCAGATTTACAGTCAACATTTCAAACCTATTAAGCGATTTACATCATAATAAATATTGATCATCGTCTGATATCTAATTAACTAAATGAAAATATCAGTTAACAAGTCAAAATAAGTAAACAATAAATAAATAACAAAATACCTATAGATAATCCTATAATGTAGTAATCCTCTGTAATATTCGCGCATGAATTTTTGTTTTTTGTACCTAATCATGAGCGATCAACAAGCCATCGAAGTCTCTGCGCAGGAATACATACACACACGAGAGATCAATTGGGAGATTGATTAGTTGCAGACTTCAACTGCGCAAACAATGCAAAATATTTTATCTTAAAAAAACCGAAATCTTATTATAAATAACAGTAAAATTGAACACATGTAATTAAAAAATATTTCCACATTTTGAAAAAGGAATCGAAGGAATTTTTCGACCATATGCATGTTTAAAATCTAAAATTATTTCTTTGTAACAAAAAGAGAAAATATATAAACAACAATTGGATTTAATGCATATGTATTACATGTTTATAGTATATAATTCATTGTTTTTGCATTAAAAAAATCTAAATAATTAGCCTGCGAACATGCAGAAGTTTTGACGGTAAACCATACTTCCATTTTTAACCCTTATCTCGCCGCAGAGGAAAGGGGTAAAAAGT